>OZ030020.1:69416347-70691347 GCA_964023405.1 Apodemus agrarius
TAATATTAATATTAATATTAATAATTCCTGATGTTATTATTAAATATATAACAATCAGTAGGTATTGGCTCATACTTTTGAGCAGATTTCAATAGACCTACAAAGATATACTATCTTGTAGTGATGCTACATATATAGAAAAAGATTGTATAGAATTCCTGATTTGATGCAAATAATTTTAGGAAGGACGATTTTAGAGTTGGTTTTAGTTCCTAGGGAGATATAATAAAGATAGAATCAAGAATAGAATGTGTGCATTACTCATAATAGTAAACAAAGACTGCATAATAAGAAATACAAGAGGCTTTCATAATTACACTAAAAACAAAATAAACTTGTTACAATTTTGTGTTCAAAGAAAACAGTTAGGTCCATGAATAAAGTCACAGGTGTGGATTATAATAAAGCAAAGACATTTAAAAACTGCTGCTTTGAACTTATGGATATACTATAATGAAACACTGCTTCGAACTTAATATCAACATCCCCTGTACCTCCCATTTTTTTTAACATTTGACTATGACGTAGTTTTCTAAAGAACTTTTTTCTTAGAAGGTATAGAAGATCAGAGAAAAGAAATAAAATTGTTGGTTGAGTGTTTGGCTTGGCCCCCTTGCTCCACCCACCCATCTAAATGTATGTTTTTCTACATGTTTGTGTAGGTATATGTATATGTATGTAAGCTTGCATGGATATTTGTGGAGTTGATTTTGACAGATGATAACCCCAGCCAGAGTTTGGGTGTATGAATGTTTGAATGTATATGTTTCTGTGAATATTTGACTTCATAAAGCATCTTAATTCTTTTCCTCTTCTCCCTCATTGGTTCAAAATACTTAACCAGCTTAGCCAGAGAGGCTTCTGGCTGATTCACCAGAGAAAGGAGCACCAGCAATAAATTCTTTCAGTTAATTCCCTGCTGCTACACAGTATGTGTTAATGGCTAGATATTTGTCCTTATTAAAGCACAAGTAATAATGAGTTAAGGCAGAGTTAAGGTTTTAGCACTTAATGAAGAAAAGAACAGCAAGAAAGAGTTAAGTTCTTATCACAGAACAGTAAGAAAGAATTGTTTCCCTAGCAATATTTAAGCATAGAGTTAAATAAAGCACAGAGGGTTACAACACTGAATAAGACATAAAGAGAAACCAGTGGAGTTTTGTTTTTGTTTTTGTCTTTTTCATTTTTTAATTGGATACTTTCTTTATGTACACTTCAAATGTTATCCACTTTCCCTATTCTGTGCCCCCAGGACCTCCTATTCCATCCCCTCACCCTGTTTCTATGAGGGTATTCCCTCAACCACACACCCACTTCCACCTCCCTGCCCTCGCGTTCCTCTACAGTGGGGCATTGAGCCTTCACAGGACCAAGGGCCTCTCCTCCCATTGATGCCCAACAAGCTACATATGCAGCTGGTGTTGGTCTTCTTATGGGGATGCAAACCACTTCAGACCCTTCAGTACTTTTTCTAACTTCTTCATTGGGAATCTTGTGCTCAGTCCAATGGTTGGGTGTGAGTATTCATCTCTGTATTTGTCAGGTTCCGACAGAGTCTCTCAGGACACAGCTATGTCAGGCTCCTATTAGCATACACTTCTTGGCATCCACAATAGTGTCTGCATTTGGGGACATTATATGGAATGGATCCCCACGTACGGGAGTCTCTGGATGGCCTTTCCTTCAGTCTCTGCTCCAAACTTTGTCTCTGTATTTTCTCCCATGAGCAAATTTTCCCCATTCCCAGAAGGACCAACACACACACACACACACACACACACACACACACACACACACATTGGTCCTCTTTCTCCTTGAGCTTCATGTAGACAATGAATTGTGTCAGGATATTCTGAGCTTTTTGGTAATATCCACTAATCAGTAAGTGCATACCTTATGTGTTCTTTGAGATTGTGTTAACTCACTCAGAATGATATATTCTATTTCCATCCATTTGCCTAAGAATTTCATTAATAGCTGAATACTATTCCATTGTGTAAATGTACCACAGTTTCTGTACCCATTCTTCTGTTGAAGGACATCTGGGTTCTTTCCTGCTTCTTCTATTATAAATAAGGCTGCTATGAACATAGTTAAGCATGTGTCCTTCTTATATGTTGGAGCATCTTCTGGGTATATGCTGAGGGGTGGTATAGCTGGGTACCCAGGTAATGCTATGTCCAATTTTTGGAGGTACTGCCAGAATGTTTTCCAGTATATTTTAAACTATAAAACAAACAAGAATGTTGTTAGACTCTTTTAGAAGTTATCGGCCTGCATTCAGTATCATTAGAAAACTAGAAGGCCAGAGAACATCAGTGTTCAAAACTACATTGGAGACTATCAATCTTTAAAGCACTGTCCTAAGCTGTGTCACATGCTTCATGCCTAATACAAGGAAGGCAGGCTCCTGGCAGACAATCCACAAACCTGTCAACAGGGCTCTGCCTAGTTACCATGACATCCATTATGACACAAGAATTTTAGGGCATCAAGAAACAAATCTGAGGAAATTATGTGGGCTTTACCAGTTTACACATGATATCAGTTTCATTTGACTAAGTGAAGGTATAACCCCAACAAATTATACATATTTAAGTTTTCATTGAATTCATATTCTATAACTTTCATCTAATATGAAAACATACAATATCATTTATCCTGTTAAAATTTTGCTATCTTCTCATAGAAGGCATGCAACATCAGATAACAGAAATGTTGAGGATAAGCAGCACAAGAAGAGGAACTAGATGTGTATTTAGGTGATTTACTAGCAGTGATTATATAAAAATAGATTCCTCAATGACTTAGCCCTAGAAAAAGGCAACTGTGTGCAACTGAAAAAAGCTCTGAACAAAGAGATGACCATTCCCAGGGAAAATGCCATGGGGTGAGGATAGTAACATTACACAGATTTAGTACTTTTTACTTAGGAATGTATATATGTATTTATAAATGCACATATGCTTGTAATAACAATTAGTGAGAGATGATTATGAATTTGAAGGAGAATGAGTAGGATTATAGGTGAAGATTTAGAGTGAGGAAAAGGAATGGGGAGGAGTTATAAATGTATTATAACCTCAAAAAAAGTTGCACACATTTATATATGTGATTCTCATGTGCTCTTTTTCTTCTGTTGTTTATTTTATCCTCCTGAGGTTTGTTTGGTTTTGCTTTATCTTACATTATTTTATTATTCTTTTTATTTTCTATATTCTTTGTTTATATTCCAAAGGCTTTCCCTTTCCGAGTTTCCCCCTCACCATATGTCCCATAAGTCCTCTTCTCCCTGCCAATTCCCCAATCGCCGACCCCCCCCACCATTTCTCTGGTCTGGTACTCTCCTACAAAACTTTAGATGACTGTTTTCTTATGAGAGACAGAAAGGGTGTGGATGCAAATAGAAGGTGAGGTGGTGAGAAACTCAGAGGAGTTTGAGAAGAAGAAACCACAACCAGGCTATATTGTATTTTTAAAAAAATCTATTTTCAATAAGAGAAAAAAATATTTGGGGAGGTGTTACTGGCATAACAGAGAATACAAATAAAAATATTGAAAATCTGGGTTCATTAAAAGTTTCTGGTTTATTACTTTTATGAACAGAGGTGAACCCTTCTCCTTGGCCTTTATTAATTCTTTGAGAATGTCTTAAAATATATTTTGAATAGACTCATTTCTATTCCTACTTTTAGGTCTTACAAATGAGCACCAATCTCCATAAACTCCCTAAATTCTTCCTCTGGTCTTCTTTTTCTTTATATCCTACCAATTCCAATGCATACTGTCCGAAGGATTGTAAAATGTATCTTTCCTAATAGTAAGTTACACTCATAAACCAAGAAACTGTTATGAGATATCATACAATATCAAAGGATACTTGAAACTTTTTTCCTATCTTTAATGGTGGCTTCTCTCACTCTTTTTTCCTGTATAGAACTCTTCCTCTTCTGCATTCAGTAGCAAAATTCTTATGGTAATAGATTTTCACTACATAAGGACAAAGTCAACATTAATGTATTATTTGAAGTAAAGTGTATCAATTCTAAATATATTGGAAATATATATTTACTAATTAGAACATGGTGAAATTTTTCCTTCAAATTTGTAACAATCATCAATTTACCAGAAGCTGTTCATGAAAGAATCATATGCCTACATCACAACAAAAGTTTGATTAACTTGTATTAAAATGTTCCTCATTCCAAATATATTTCCTTGTCTTATATATTTATGTGTTAAATAATTATTTTTAGTTAAGTTGACAGTGAATATTGTTCAGTATAATAAAGACTAATGGTTTTTGTACATGAGGACTAGAATTTTGTGCACAGAGTCAACAAAATTTGGGGGCAGAAATACAACTTAAAATTGTCTCTAAGGACTATTTACAATGGAAAGAACTCAAAGCAAAATAAAACTAAAACTGAAAAGCATTTGCAAACCAAATGAATGACAAAAAATTATTAACTAATATGACTAAAACATTGACATAAATTTCTCTAAAATAGACATCAAAGAGAAACAATCATTTATGTTCTCAAGTAGGACCAACAGCATGTGGAGTTTGGAAGCATTAAGAAGGCAGACACTGCATCAGATATCGTAGGGCAGATAAAAGAAAAGTTCTAACACTGGTGGTCTTGGATTAGAAGACGAACTAGAAACATTATAGGATAGAATGAAATGTTTCCCTCCTGATGGCTCATACTTTATAAACATAAACTAGACTTTGCTGTGTAAATAGATCGTGCATGTATTGCAAAATAATTTAAAGAGAAAGTGTTATTTTATCATAGTGCTGAGACAGGACCCAGAATCTCGCAATTGTGAGTCAAGTGCTTTTTCATTGAACTATGATTATAACACTTGAAAGAGACAAGAGTGGTCTAAGAGCCTGAAATGCCAAAATGTAGCTCCTGAAATAGGTAATAAGTAATCGGCATCTCCCATAGAATAGAGTCTCTAGTAAACAACACAAAGTTGTTGTTTATTAGAGTTCTAGAGTAGGGACTTGGTACATTTAACACATACAGTAATGGGATGTCTGAACAGAGATCAGTTTTTCACAAAGTTTTTCTCTATTATAAAGTGTATGTATTCAAGTAAATATCTGATGTTGCTATGTCCAGGCCCTTCACAATATTGGTAGCCCCCATCTCACATTTTCTTTTTTATAATAATTGGATATTTTATTTAATTATTTATGTTATCCCATTTCCTGGTTTCCCCTCTGCAAGCCATCCCATCTTCCCTTACCCTACTTCTATGAGGGTGCTCTCGCACCCTCCTACCCACTCCTGCCTCACCACCTTAGCATTCCAATATACCATTCACAGGACTAAGGGCATCCCCTACCATTGATGCCAGATAAGGACACTTCAGCTCCTTCAGTTCTTCCCCTAGCTCCTCCTTTGGAGTCCCTGTGTTTGGTCAAATTGTTGTCTGGAAGCCTCTGTATTTGTATTGATCAGGAACTGGCAAAGTTGGGGGGGAGAGGAATTATGGGATGTAGGGAGGGGGGAACTGGGAAAGGGGAAAGCCTTTGGAATGTAAACATAGAATATAGAAAATAAAAATTAAAAAAAAAAGAACACAGCTTCCTTCATGTATTGTGGGTATTTCACACTCTTTGCCTAATATACACTTAAGAGTGAGTACATACAATGTATGTTCTTTTGTGACTGGGTTACCTCATTCAGAACGATATTTCCTAGATTCATCCATTTGCCTGTGAATTTCATGAAGTGATTGTTTTTAATAGCTGAGTAGTATTCCGTTGTGTACATGTATTACATTTTCTATATCCATTCCTCTGTTGAGGGAAATCTAGGTTGTTTCCACCTTCTGGCTATTATAAACAAGGCTGCTATGCACATAGTGAAGCATGTGTCTTTATTACATTTTGGAGCATCTTCTGGGTATATACCCAGGAGTGGTATAGCTGAGTCCTCAGGTATTACTCTGTCCAATTTTCTGAGGAATTACCAGAATGATTTCCAGAGAGGTTGTTCCAGCTTACAATCCCACCAGCAATGGAAGAGTGTTCCTCTTTCTCCATGTCCATATCAGGATCTTCTGTTACCTGAATTTTTGATCCTAGCCATTCTGACTGGTATGAGATGGAATCTCAGGGTTGTTTTGTTTTGCATTTCCCTGTTGACTAACAATGTTGAACATTTCTTTAGTTGTTTCTTGGCCATTCAAGTTTCCTCAGGTGAAAATTCTTTGCTTAGCTCTGTACCCCATTTTTATTAGGGTTATTTGGCTCTCTGGAGTCTCTGAACTCTTATTGAGTTATTTGTATATCTTGGATGTTAGCCCTCTGTTGGATATAGTATTGGTAAAGATCTTTTTCCAATTTGTTGGTTGCTGTTTTGTCCCTTTGATAGTGTCCTTTGTCTTACAGAATCTTTGTAATTTTATGAGGTCCCATTTAATCAATTCTTGATCTAAAATAAGCTAACTTGCTATTCTTTGTATATAAGGTCTGTAGTTATTTATCTATTGTAAACTAGCTCTTGTTGAATAATGGCCTTTTATCTTTACTAAGCATTGAGATTAAAATTTATAATTATGGTATTTTGTAACAAAGATTTTAAATATTTTGTACATGCTTTTCTTCTAACACTTTTGTTAAGAATAATAGTTATTTGTATATATTGGATATTAGCCCTCTGTCAGATGTGGAGTTGGTGAAGATCTTTTCCCACTTTGTTGGTTGCCGTTTTGTCCTTCTGACAGTGTCCTTTGCTTTGCAGAAACTTTGTAATTTTATGAGGTCCCATTTGTCGATTCTTGATCTTAGAGCATAAGCTATTGGTGTTCTGTTCAGGAACTTTTCCCCTGTGCCCAAGTCCTCCAGGGTCTTCCCAAGTTTCTTTTCTAATAGTTTCAGTGTGTCTGGTTTTATGTGGATGTCCTTGATCCACTTGGAGTTGATCTTAGTGCAAAGAGATAAGATTGGATCAATTCGCATTCTTCTGCATGTTGACTTCCAGTTGAACCAGCACCATTTGTTAAAAAGGCTATCTTTATTCCACCGGATGGTTGTGGCTCCTTTATCAAAGATCAAGTGACCATAAGTCTGTGGGTTAACCTCTGGGTCTTCAATCCTGTTCCATTGATCTGCTTGCCTGTTGCTATACCAATACCATGCAGTTTTTAACACAATTGCTCTGTAGTACTGCTTGAGGTCAGGGATATTGATTCCCCCAGAAGTCCTTTTATTGTTGAGAATAGTTTTAGCTATCCTGGGTTTTTTGTTGCTCCAGATGAATTTGAGAATTGCTCTTTCTAGATCTATGAAGAATTGAGTTGGGATTTTGATGGGGATCGCACTGAATCTGTATATTGCTTTTGGCAAGATGGCCATTTTTACTATATTGATCCTGCCAATCCAGGAGCAAGAAATATTTTTCCATCTTCTGAGGTCTTCTTCGATTTCTTTCTTCAAGGACTTGAAGTTCCTGTCATACAGATCTTTCGCTTGTTTGGTTAGAGTTACGCCAAGATATTTTATGTTGTTTGTGGCTATTGTGAAGGGTGTTATTTCCCTAATTTCTTTCTCTGCCTGCTTGTCCTTTGAGTACAAGAAGGCCACTGACTTGCTTGAGTTAATATTATAACCTGCCACTTTGCTGAAGTTGTTTATCAGCTGTAGAAGTTCTCTGGTGGAGTTTTTTGGGTCGCTTAGGTAAACTATCATATCGTCTGCAAATAATGATAGTTTCACTTCTTCCTTTCCAATTTGTATCCCTTTGACTTCCTTATGTTGTCTAATTGCTCTTGCTAGAACTTCAAGTACTATATTGAAAAGATATGGAGAGAGAGGGCAGCCTTGTCTAGTCCCTGATTTTAGTGGGAATGCTTCAAGTTTCTCTCCATTTATTTTGATGTTGGCTACTGGTTTGCTGTAGATTGCTTTTACTATGTTTAGGTATGGGCCTTGAATTCCTGCTCTTTCCAAGACTTTTAGCATGAAAGGATGCTGAATTTTGTCGAATGCTTTTTCAGCATCTAATGAGATGACCATGTGGTTTTTTTTTTCAGTTTGTTTATGTAGTGGATTACATTGATAAATTTCCGTATATTGAACCATCCCTGCATCCCTGGGATGAAGCCTACTTGATCATGGTGGATGATCGTTTTGATGTGCTCTTGGATTCGGTTAGCAAGAATGTTATTTAGTATTTTTGCATCTATATTCATAAGAGAAATTGGCCTGTAGTTCTCTTTCTTTGTTGGATCTTTTTGTGGTTTAGGTATTAGTGTAATTGTGGCTTCGAAGAATGAGTTGGGCAGTGTCCCTTCTGTCTCTATTTTGTGGAATAGTTTGGAGAGTATTGGTGTTAAGTCTTCTCTGAAGGTCTGGTAGAATTCTGCACTAAAACCATCTGGTCCCGTACTTTTTTTGGTTGGGAGGCTTTCTATAACCCCTTCTATTTCTTTAGGGGTTATGGGACTATTTAGCTGATCTACTTGATGCTGATTTAATTTTGGTATTTGATATCTGTCTAGGAAATTGTCCATTTCCTCCAGATTCTCCAGTTGTTTTGAGTATAGACCTTTGTAGTAGGATATGATGATGTTTTGAATTTCCTCAGTTTCTGTTGTTATGTCTCCCTTTTCATTTCTAATTTTGTTAATTTGTATACTGTCTTTGTGTCCTTTGGTTAGTCTGGCTAAGGGTTTATCTATCTTGTTGATTTTCTCAAAGAACCAGCTCCTGGTCTTGTTGATTCTTTGAATGGTTCTCTTTGATTCTATTTGATTGATTTCAGCCCTGAGTTTGATGATTTCTTGTCTTCTACTCCTCCTGGGTGAATTAACTTGTTTTTCTCCCAGGGCTTTAAGGTGTGCCATTAAGCTGCTAGTATATGCTCTCTCCAGTTTCTTTTTGGATGCACTTAGAGCTATGAGTTTTCCTCTTAGCACTGCTTTCATTGTGTCCCATAGATTTGGGTAGGTTGTACCTTCATTTTCATTGAATTCTAAAAAGTCTTTGATTTCTTTTTTTATTTCTTCCTTGACCAAGGTGTCATTGAGTAGAGTATTGTTCAGTTTCCATGTGTATGTGGGCTTTCTGTTGTTTTTGTTGTTATTGAAGACCACTCTTACTCCATGGTGATCTGATAGAAGGCATGGGATTAGCTCGATCTTATTGTATTTGTTGACATCTGTCTTGTGACCAATTATATGGTCTATTTTGGAGAAGGTCCCATGTGGACCTGAGAAAAAGGTATATTCTTTAGCTTTAGGATGAAATGTCCTATATATATCTGTTAAATCCAATTGGTCCAGAGTTTCAATTAGTTTCACTGTGTCCCTGTTTAGTTTCTGCTTTCCCCGCAAAGAAACAAATAACCCTATCAAAAAATGGGGCACAGAGCTAAACAAAGAATTTTCACCAGAAGAAATTCAGATGGCCGAGAAACACCTTAAAAGATGTTCAACATCATTAGTCATCAGGGAAATGCAAATCAAAACAACCCTGAGATTCCACCTCACACCAGTCAGAATGGCTAAGATTAAAAACTCAAGAGACAACAAGTGCTGGCGAGGATGTGGAGAAAGAGGAACACTCCTCCACTGTTGGTGGGATTGCAAAATGGTAAAACCGCTCTGGAAATCAGTTTGGCGGTTCCTCAGAAAATTGGGCATGTCACTTCCAGAGGACCCTGGCATACCACTCCTGGGCATATACCCAGAGGATTCCCCTGCATGCAATAAGGACACATGCTCCACTATGTTTATAGCAGCCTTGTTTATAATCGCCAGAAATTGGAAGGAGCCCAAATATCCCTCAAAGGAGGAATGGATACAGAAAATGTGGTATATTTATACAATGGAATACTACTCAGCAATTAAAAATAATGAATTCATGCAATTTGTAGGTAAATTGTTAGACCTGGGAAATATCATCCTGAGTGAATTAACCCAATCACAAAAGAATGCACATGAAATGCAATCACTGATAAGTGGATATTAATGAGCCCAGAAGCCCTAAATACTCAAGACACAAATAGCAAGTCAAATGATTCCCAAGAAGAAGAAAGGAGAGGACCCTGGGCCTGTAAAGATTGCATCCAGTTTAGTAAAGAAACCGAGGGGGGAGGGGAAATTATTGGGGAACAGATGGGGGGAGAGGAACTATGGGAACTATGGTGGGTGGGAACTGGGAAAGGGGAAAGCCTTTGGAATGTAAACATAGAATATAGAAAATAAAATAAAATAAAATAAAATAAAAGAAAGAAAAAAAAGAATAATAGTTATGCTTAATGCCAGCTAGTTACATTTTGTTTCATTTTGTACTTTATTTTGAGATAATGTTATAGTCACATCATTGTCACTTTCCTTCTCCTCAACCCAAATCATCCCATTTATAACTCCTTACTTTCTTTTCAAATCATGGCCCTCTTTTTCTTTAATTAGCCCCCTTCCAAAGTCTTCTAAAAATGATAGTGTTAATTATATCTACATATTTTCAGACCTGACCATTTCATATTGGGAAACCAGATAATGTGTGTTTCTCTGAGGAAAACTATTTTCACTTCTGTCATTATTCCTTCATAATTTGTAGGACTTACTATAGGATTGAGTCCTCCTAGACTTTCACTCATCTTAGTAAAGCATTTATTTTATTTATTTATTTATTTATTTATTTATTTATTTATTTATTTGGGTTCAGGTTTCTACCAGGATAGGTCCATATTTATAGCAATCCTCGTGCTTCACCGATCAGAGTGCTGAAATCCTAGACATATAAAACTATATTTGGCCGGGCGGTGGTGGCGCACGCCTTTAATCCTAGCACTTGGGAGGTAGAGACAGGTGGATTCTGAGTTCGAAACCAGCCTGGTCTACAAAGTGTCTTCTGGGACAGCCAGGGCTACACAGAGAAACCCTATCTCGAAAAAATAAAGAAAACCCTATATCTGACACTCTAATTACACTTCTTATTTCAGTATAAATTTATTTTCCTTTGAAAAAAAGATATATTTTTAGATGAGTGTCATAAAACCTACCCATATCCCTTTATGGATACACCCAGACTGTATTATCTGCAAAAAGCTGATGGTAGTGATTGAACAAGACATTGTACTATTTTATGTCCATTGCTCTTTGGGGGTTTTCCTTTAAAAGTGTGAAGATAGACTTTGGCATATTTCATTTCATATTAATCAAACAAAAGATTGGTCTTAGTTTCTTATATGAAGTTTTTCTCATTATACAATTTTCTTTCTAAAGATACAGTGTGTGACATGTGCCTTCCAGGGATTTCAAACTCTCTTTGTGGAGAAAATATGATTTTGATTCATTCAGGTTATAACTGGCCTATATATCATGGGAAATGTTCACTATAAGGCTTTATAACCTTAAAATTTGCACTTAAGAGTCCTATATAACTGTTATTTTAATATAATCTGATTTGTAGCAAAAAGAACACTAGAAACTACCAGGCTTTACACTGAGTTATGGAATTTATTGATGTAATGCAATTTATGGAATAATAATAGTGGGTAATCAAATGCAGAAATACAACAGGAGCATGGTGAGCTTTTTCTAAAGTCAGGATTTTTCTAAATGCCTACCCTTTCCAACCATTGGCAAACAACAAATACACTATTCTTTCAAACCTGACTAAATTTCCAATCTATAAAATGATAATGGTGGCCCAGATGAAGTCAACTTTTTTAAATAACTTTCTCTAGAGAATTTCTGTTCTGATTGTTCAACAGTTTAGTTTAGTGATAAGACCTTACCAAATATTAATAGAAACATCATGGAAATCTGACTTTCTAATCATTCTAAAACTAGTTTCTTGGTGTCACAAATTATTTCTATCAAGAGGCCTATTGATAGCAGTAGCTTGGAAAATAGTAACAAAACCGAGTAATTGAATGACACAAAAATAAAAAGCTTCTTGATAGAAATGAAATAACAACAACAACAACAACAACAACAAAAACAACAAAACACTGAGAAGACTGGAAAGGCCTATAGAAAACTTTTAGCAGCAATGCATGAAAGATATATATCTAAATATTAAAAATATAGACACCATAAAAACAGAGAGTAACCTCCAAGGATCTATCATCTACTCAGATATCAACTTTAAGCCAGATTTAAAATTCCAGCTAAGGCCGGGTGATGGTGCACATGCCTTTAATCCCAGTACTTGGAAGGCAGAGCCAGGTGAATTTCTGAGTTCCAGGCCAGCCTGGTCTACAGAGTGAGTTCCAGGATGGCCAGGGTTACACAGAGAAACCCTGTCTCCAAAAACGAAAAAAAGAAAGAAAGAAAGAAAGAAAGGAAGGAAGGAAGGAAGGAAGGAAGGAAGGAAGAAAGAAAGAAAGAAAGAAAGAAAGAAAGAAAGAAAAAGAAAGAAAAAAAAGAAAGAAAATTCCAGGTAAGAAATGGAGAAGGCCTAATGTCCTATCAGAAAGTGACTTACTATCCCCATAAATGTTATCACATTGTTGTACCATTGAGAATGAGTTGCAAATCAGGCCATCACTGCAACATGAATATTTAAGAGTACGGTAAGATTATTGATATCAGTTTTCTATGCTTTCTGGCAATATATAAGAGGGAGAAAGCTTCCTGCATAACTTAGGTTAATTTCTCTGTTCCTAAACCCAAAGTGGTGTCTTCAGCAAATTGAATGTTTCAGTTTAGTTATCCTCTCAAAGATTATTTGAAGTGGAAGTGTTTGGATATGCTTTGTGATGCAAACTCATGTGGTACTTTGCTGTTGCAGATTAATGTGGTATTTTGTTAAGGTAAGATCTGTAGGAGGACAAGTAATGCTTGAAGAGTGTATAAAAAGGACTCAATAGACATTGATGGCAAGATTGCATAACTGTGTTCGTCTTGAGGTTTCACTGATTTTCACTTCATTGAGAGAGGCAACACAGAGCAAAAAATTTCTCCTGGTGTCCTCACTGGTTCTGTTCACTCCTGCTCACTCTTACTGAACTGATACAGGAGCAGAAAGCTGCTATCCTCAGCAAAAGAAAATTTCACTTTGATCATCCTGTCAAATTCTTTCTAAATATTTATGTTTACAATAATAAATTTGAGTTGTTTCATGTGTGTTCAATATTCACATCAGTAAATATTATAGAGGAGCAGACAAAAAGAGTGTAGAGCTGGTCGATGAGAAGTGGATCTGTGATTGAGACTGTTGGATATGATATATCTACTACACACATCAGTACACAGATGTTTGCTTATACATTATCAATCCAGCCGGAGCTTTACCATGGGTGGTAGATGGAAAACACAAGACCCCATCCAAGTTAAAAGGGCTATTGAAAGAGGATGTTGCTAAAAAGAGAGAAGCACTATTGTATTTGGAAATGGATTGCTGGTAGTTGCTTCATACCTAAGTAAATGACCCCATACCCATTCCTATAAGAAAAGCATGGATTGGATTCAGGGTATTATCAATAATAATGGAGGCCAAAAATAATGGAGGCCAAGACATTGGAATGAAGAAAGGGTGAGCACATTTGGAGAAGTTGTACGAAGCCAAAAATAAATATGTGACTTAAATACATTGTTTAAAAGTATGAAAATTTCAAGTAATATATAAAATAAAGTACCAAACTGTCTTCTTTGAAAACGTACAGGGAAGTAAAAATATACGAATTGAGTAGGTTGAATTTATATATTTAGAAACATACATGTTACTGAAATAGAAGTCATATGTTAGAAGGAAATAAAGAAAGAATATATTGTAAGGTATGAAAAGAAAGAAAGGATTTTAAGATGATGCTATAATTTCAAAAAATCAAATAAGTAATTAAAGGACCAAGTAATAGAATCAATAAATTATGAAGCTAAGTTTACAAGTGAGCAAATACAAATGGCAAGTAAGTACTTTGGGTTTTTTTTTCAACATTTTTTCTTTATCTTTGAGGAAAATTCAAATCAAAACTAAACTCTTATTTCATTTTACTTGAGAAAAAGTACCTATCAATGATAATATCAATAGACCTGCTAAAATTAAAGAGGACATTTCAAGAGATCCAACCACAGTCAAAAAGCTACCAGTAGGTAATGACTTCACTGAAATGATTCATTAGCTTCTTCAAGGCCGAGGCTCCAAAATGGTTTTCCAATACTAGTGGTCAGAATTGAAACCAGATACACATAACCAAACAATGAAATAGACTTAGCAGGCTGTATTTGTATATTAGTTCCCATATATTATCTCTTTTCTGTCTCCCTGTCTTTGTGTCTTTTTCCCTTCATGCCCTCTTTCTCTTTTTCCCTCTTCCTCTCCCTCCCCATTCTCTCTCTCTCTCTCTCTCTCTCTCTCTCTCTCTCTCTCTCTCTCTCTCTCTCTTTCTCTCTTTCACACACACACACACACACACACACACACACACAAACACACACAATCACACACAATTTGAGAGATAAACATGAAGGTAGTGTTTGGAATGAGTAGGGAACCCAAAGGCTCTTATGTTTGAATGATTGGTTACTAGCTGGTGGACCTCTTTGGTATAAATTAGGAGATATGTCAATTTTGTGGAATGTGGCCTTGTTGGATGAGATAAATTACTAAAGGTAGTCTTTCAGGATTCAAAAAACTCCTGTTGCTGTCTATTTATGCCTCCATCTGGCAGAAAAGATATGAGATGTCAGCTACTGCTCCAATATCAAACCTGAATGTCTGTTGCCATGCTCTTTGCTATTGTAATCATGAACTAGCCCTCTAAAGCTCAAAACAAGCTCTTTTAAAAATGTTTCCATTTATTTATTTATTTATTTATTTATTTTAATTATATTTGAGAGACTAAGACCAATGTTATATATTTTTGTTATTATTTCTTGGGGTTTTTTTGAGGAAATGTTTTACTGTACTTTGTTACATTACTTGAAAGTATTTTAGATTTAGTTAAACAATTATAGATTTGAGGGGTCATGAATATTATAATTTTGAGGGCCATTGCTTACAATGTGAATGACCCATATGCCCACTTACTCTCCCTTCTTTAATTACAAAAGATGCCATGCTGCCTGGCCATATGTTAATTTATCAGAAATGTCAGAGTCAGTAGCACAGATTGTCATGTGTTCTCAGGACCTTACATACTTTCTTTTTAGAATAATTTCTAAATTTAAATATATTTTGATGATATTATTCTTCTGCACATTTTTCTAGATACTTTCTCCCTCCTACCTACACAACTTTTAGTGTTTTTTCAAGCAAACAACCAAATAACCAAACAAAACCTCAAAAAAATCAAACCCCACCAAAGCCAAGGAAATAAACTAAAGTCATACCAATAAACAAACAAGCGAACAAAACAACAAAAAAGTACTGTGCTGTAAAGAGACAAAAGTTTGTGTGCATGTGCACACACACACACACACACACACGTAAACAAACAAAAACCTGCAGAGTCCAATTATATATTTATCAACTGTTCCTAACATGAAGAATATACTGATGTATCCAGTGTCACTCTATTTGAAAAAATGGTTTTCTTTTTCTCAGTAAGTAAAACTGGCAATTTAGTTGTTAACCTTTATACTAGTGGCAAGTTTTCATTCATTTAATCATTAGCTCAGAAGCTCTGAATACCCAAGATATAATTTACAGACTATATGATGCTCAAGAAAGAAGTCCAAAGTGTGGATACTTCGATCCTTCTTTGAAGGGGGAACAAAATACTCATGGGAGGAAATACAAAGTATGGAACAGAGACTGAAGGAAAGACCAGCTAGAGACTGCTTTACCTAAGGATTCATCCCACATACAGTTACTAAACCCAGACACTATTATGGATCCCACCAAGTACTTTCTGACAGGAGCCTGATCTAGCTGACTCCTGAAAGACCCTGCCAGTGCCTGACAAATGCAGAGGTGGATGCTTCCAGCCAACAACTGAACTGAGCACAGAGTCCCCAATGAAGGAGCTAGAGAAAGGTCCCAAGGAGCTCAAGGGGTTTGCAGATCCATAGGAGGAACAACAATATGAACCAAATAGTACCCAAAGAGCTCCTAGGGTGAAAACCACCAACCAAAGAGAACACATGGAGGGAACCATGGCTCCAGCCCCTTATGTTGCAGACAATGGCTTAGACATCAATGAGAGGAGAGACCTTTGGTCTTATGAAGGTTCATTGCCCCAGGGTAGGGGAATGCCAGGACAGGGAATTAGGAGTGGGTTGGTTAGTGATCAGGGGGAGGAAGGATGGGATAGGGAGTTTCCAGAGGAGTTATTGGGAAAGGGTATAACATTTGAGAAATAAGAGCTGGAGAACGTCATACTAAGTGAGGTGACCCAGTCTCAAAAGAATACCCATGGTATACAGTCACTGATAAGTGGATATTAGCCTAGAAGCTTGGAACACCAAAGACACAAATCACATATCAAGTGATGTCTCACAAGAAGAAAGGAATGGACACTGGTGCTAGAATGGACCAAAACATCATTGTGGGAGAGTACAAGAACAGTAAAGTGGGAGGGGGTGGATGCGGGAGCAGGGGGAGGGAAAAGGACATGTGGGACCTTTGGGGGTGGGGAACCAGAAAAAGGGAAATGAATTGTAAATATAGAATATATACAATAAAAAAAAGAAAAAAAAAAACCTTAGCCAAAGATTCCAGAGGAATCTATCGAAAGTTACAAAAAAAAGAAAGAAATAATGAAATAATTCATAATCAGATCAAACAAACCCTATCATATCAAAGTTAGACAAATGAAACAAAATAAAGAAAAAATACAAAAGAAGGCACATAAATCAGGATATTTGAATTTTATCACTAAACAAATGCTGCTTCCATCTCTGTGAGTCCACATGAGCTTTGCTCATGTTGACCTTGAAGGCTTTGTTTTCTTGTTGAACTTATTTTCCTCTGGATCCTTTGTTTTTATTTTTCTATTTCTTCTTCCACCGGGCATTTCCTGAGGGTGTTCTGAGTGTAGACATTTGATGGAGACTTCTCATTTAAGGCTAAGACTTCCAATTTCTTCACTCTTGGAAAAATGTATGCCTCTAAGTCTCTATATTTGTTCCCATTTGATGCAATGGGGAGTCTATCTGATAATACCTGACAAAGGGGCTGACTGGTCTACTAGTGTAGAAGAATATCATTAGGAGTCATTTTAACATTTATTTTGTTCTCTTCTTATACTAGTATTATTTGGTTTTATACTATATACCTAAACTATAATCTGAGGTGGTTGGTTAATCCAACATTATTTGGTATGTGTTCCATCTTGTGAAATGGGCTTTAAGTCAAACAGCTTATGTGTTGGTTACTCCTATACTTTGCACCACCATTTCCCTAGCATATTTTGCAGACAATATATCATTGTAAATAAATGGCTTGTGGTTGGCTTGCTTTTTGTTTCTCTTTTGCGAGACTGCAGAGTATATTTTATTACCAAAGTTACTGTACTATAGGTCTCATTGGATCTCTTCATACCAATTCAAAAGTAAGACAGGATTGGAGAGACGGAACATGAAAGGTGCTAAAGGGAAGAAAGGGAAGGAGAGAGTGATATAAAATCATATTTTGATTAAAATATATGCCAATATTTACATAATAATGTAAATAAAACAAAATCAGTAAAAGCTTGTTAGAATGAAAAGAAAATGACTCTTATCCAATATTTTTTGTATATTAGTCCAAATACTCTTGAAAGCCATATGATAGTTCTTTATAAATTAATGCTAGAACTAAAATATGGTAGAGCTTGCCACTCTGAGGTATATAACTACAAGAATTAAAGGCAACATACCATAGGAAAACATACCTAGTTTAAAGATATACAATAAAACTATTTATGTGAGAAGTGTTGTGACCAGCCAATATTATCTAATTTGTTGAATGGGTAAAATAATATGGAATGTAAACTCAATCAACTATTCTTTTTCCCTTAAGAAAAGTATCATGGAATATACATCAATATGGAGAGAAGGACATACCATTAAGATAAGATAAATAATCCTTACTTAGAAACACAATAATTGTGTTTTACATTATTTGTGGAACAGAGTAGAAATAGCTAGTTGTATAAATAGAAAACAGGCAAGATTGCTTGAGATGCACTGATGAGTTAATGTAAAATATCTCATAACAAAACTCAGTAATTTGTACAATTAATAGGAAGGAGTAGTTTTATGACTTTAGAAATATTATTTTCGAGACCCCCCCCAAAAAAAAAGAAAAAGAGAAAAAAACAACACAAATGATTGTGTGAACTTAGAGATTGTAACAGCATGCTCAAGACCTCCTACTCTTAGATAAGATCTCTGAAGGGAGTGGGAGATGTGTGCATCCTCAGTTGATGAGTTATTGTCACTTGGTTATTCATTGAGGATGGTGAGTTAGTGACCTTCAGGGATGTGCACACTAAGAGAATAACTCGCAAATGGCCCTTTACTCATGTGTATATTGCTAGTATTAAGTTGTTTCTGCTTGTTTAAAAGTTAAAATGAAAAGAAAATATGAAATTTTGAGGGGATATGATGTTATGGAGAAAATTGGAAGGACAAAATAGATATAAACATAATCTAAACAGAGTATAGCCATTTGTGAAGAAGCAAGGGAAGCAGGAATAGGATGGGGGGCTTAGAGGGGAAACTGTAAAAGGGGATAACATTTGAAATGTAAAAAGACAAAATATCTAATTAAAATAGAAAATGACATTCAGCAACTAGTTAAAGCACTCTGATATAAAATCAAAGGATATGAAAGCACAATACTAGAGAAAAACCCATGCAGCAATGTTCATTGAAACACCAATGAGAAGAGCGTAGGCAAGGCATCAGACTCGAATTAATTAACATATCAAAACAGTCAACAAATAATACGCAAACATGTTAGGATTATTCTCCACTTACAATTAAAATAAACTCTTGTCAGTTCTCTCAAAATGGATAAAACTAGAAGTCCTTCTGATAAGTACAATGATTCAGATGGAGAAAGCTAAGTACTACATATTCCTGGTCATATGTAGAAGTGTGCACATGCATGTGCATGCACATGTGCGCATGCACACACACACACACACACACATACACACAGACACAGACACAGACACACACACACACACACAACACTCACACATATACACACAAAAAAAGAATAAGAGAAATAATGTCAAACCAATACTAAAAATGACACTGGTGGTAGGACAAGGTAGAAGTAGGGAGGTTCAATATGATCAATTAATTTACTCAACTTAATAGAAATATCACACTAAATGCTATAAAAATGTACATCAAATATAGATGAAAATATTAAGAAGTGATTTATATAAAATCTCATATCAAAATTTAAAGGCAAAATTTAAGCAACAGACATACTGTAAATATACACCCAACACACATATACATAGACATTGGTCACACATTTACACTTACATATGTATACTGGTAGGTTTAAAATAATATTGCAGATCAACACACACAAACAAACACACATGCATACACATACAGGTACATACAAAATAAAATGGCAGATGACACACTCATATATATATATATATATATATATATATATGTGTGTGTGTGTGTGTGTGTGTGTGTGTATGTGTGTAGATCACACATACATATATATATATGTCTATAGTAGATATATAAAAAACAATATTTTTTAAGAAAAATAAAAAATATTTAATGAGTTTTTAATATAATTTAATCATTTAGTTAAAAACAATATACATAACAGCAAAAATATTTTACCAAGCCTAGTATTTTCAGGATAGAGTAAACTAGAAAATTTTTTAGGTTTCTTCACTGTCAGTTTTAATAACTAGAGGTATTATTATTTAAACAATATAGAAAACTAGTTATATTTTTTCTGTAGCTTTTATATAATAATAAAAAGTAACATAAGATGTTTGATCAAATATACAAATAAATATTTATAAAATGCTACTGAAATGTTTACTAAGGGTCTGAAAATAAGTATTATGTTGTGACATGAACCAAGTGATGTGAGTAAAATATTGTTCTACAGTCATCAAAGAAAAAAATGTAGTAAGTTATGTCTGCATGATATAGTCTAATGATGTCAGTTTCTGAAATGTAGGAAGTTTTAGTTTAAATAATTTTTTAAGGTTAGTGGAGCATGGATAACATTATTGAAGAGCATATTTAAACCGTAGTATTTGTAAGTCACCTAATAGCCACTATGTTGTTAGAGAATAGCACATGTACTATTCTCTACAGGTTTTGGCAGTAGAGCAGTGTCTAGAGTCAGATAAACTTGTCCACAGATCCACAGTCTTTGTTTTGTACTTTGTAATATGCCCCAGTATAGCACTATTGATCTCATCTGCTGAAATTCTCTATCTATTCCTCTGTCCTGTTCATTATTGGCTTATGGACTCCATTTGCAAATATCACAG
The DNA here is from genome assembly GCA_964023405.1 of Apodemus agrarius. Taxonomy (NCBI): domain Eukaryota; kingdom Metazoa; phylum Chordata; class Mammalia; order Rodentia; family Muridae; genus Apodemus; species Apodemus agrarius. The sequence goes on from OZ030020.1 coordinate 69,436,735, forward strand.
TGCACCAGGTTGTGATCCAGTCTGATTTTCCCTATTATGTACTAAATCTGCTTGATCATATTATTTTCCCTTGGTCTTTTCTGGAACTTCTACATCGATCCTGTATTTTAAAAGACATCTAGAGTCATTTTTATTCTTTATTCTATTTTCACTGTTTTGTGTTTTGCCATCCATGCCATTCCAATGCTCTGTCTATTTAATTTCATTACACATGACACATTTGAAATAAACTTTTGTCATCAGGCTGAAAAATGACATGTATATCACATGGAAACCTAATTTCCATTATGAGGAGGAAAGTTTATAGATAAAATATATATAAATACAAGAATATATAGAGAATATAACCAAGTTATTTCATAATACATTGACATAACAATCAAAGTCATTTTTTAAAATTTAGATATGGTCTGTAATAATGTAGAGGAAAATATAAATGTTGTTGAAGGATTTCTACTTCTTTATTTCCTACTATATGCAAGTTTTCCTAAAAGTTGCATGCTATTTACAGAGATATTGAATAGACAGCATTTCAATGTTGGTTTTAAATTGAGCCCAAGTTTTCCATTTTAGCTTATAATATGATTAACTTATTAATACAATTATATATATAATTTTTCCAATTCAAATATTATATTTGTTATCATAGGACAAATAGTGTGGATTCTTTTTATCCTAATGTAATTTTTTTAAATTTCTTATTGGATATATTCTATATTTACATTTCATTTCCATTTTTCTGGTTCCCCATGTCCCAAATATCCCACATGCCCTTTTTCCTCCCCCTATTCCCCATCCACCCATTCCCACTTCCCTGTTCTGGTATTCCCCTACACTGATGTTTGGATCCATTCCAGCATCAGTGTCCACTCTTTCCTTCCTGTCGGATATCATTTGATAAGGGTATTGTGTCTTTGGTGTCCCAAGAGGCTAGGCTAATATCCACTTATCAGTGAGTGCATAACATGGGTATTCTTTTGAGACTGGGTTACCTCACTTAGTATGATGTTCTTTTATTTATTTATTTATTTATTTATTTATTTATTTATTTTGTTTTTGGGATTTGTTTTTTTCGAGACAGGGTTTCTCTGTATAGCCCCGGCTATCAGGGAACTCACTCTGTAGACCAGGCTGGACTTGAACTCAGAAATCCACCTGCCTCTGTCTCCCAGAGTGCTACAATTACAGGCATGTGCCACCACGGCCCAGCTGAATTCATTGTATCTAATGGCTGAATAGTACTCCATTGTGTATATATACCACATTTTTTGTATCCACTCCTTCGGGGAGGGACATCTGGGTTCTTTCCAGCTTCTGATATTATAAATAAGGCTGCTATGAACATGTATCCTTATTGCATGCTGGGGAATCTTCTGATTATATGCCCAGGAATGGTATGGCTGGGTCCTACAGAAGTATCATGTACATTTTTACTGAGGAACCCCCAGACTGATTTCCAGAGTGGTTGTACCAGCTTGCAGTCCCACCAGCAGTGGAGGAGTGTTCCTCTTTCTCCACATCCTCACCAATACCTGATGTCTCCTGAGTTTTTAAACTTAGCCATTATGACTAGTGTGAGGTGAAATCTCAGGGTTGTTTTGATTTGCAGTTCTCTAATGACTAATGATGTTGAACATTTTTTTTTAATTTTTACATTCTATATTCTATGTTTACATTCCAAAGGCTTCCCACATTACCAGTCCCCCCCACCATACATAGCATAATTCCTCTCTCCCCCAACCATTCCCGAATCATCCCCCCCCACGATTACTCTGTTCTGGGTCTACAAAACTGGATCCAATCTTTTCAGTCCCAGGGTCCTCTCCTTTCTTCTTCTTGGGAATCATTTGACTTGCTAATTGTGCCTTAAGTATTTAAGGCTTCTGGGTTCATTAATATCCACTTATCAGTGATTGCATTTCATGTGTATTCTTTTGTGATTGGGTTAACTCACTTAGGATGATATTTTCCAGATCTAACCATTTAGCTACAAATTGCATGAATTCATTATTTTTAATTGCTGAGTAGTATTCCATTGTATAAATATACCACATTTTCTGTATCCATTCCTCCTTTGAGGGATATCTGGGCTCCTTCCAATTTCTGGCTATTATAAACAAGGCAGCTATAAACATGGTGGAACATGTGTCTTTATTGTATGCAGGGGAATCCCCTAGGTATATGCCCAGGAGTGGTATGCCAGGGTCCTCTGGAAGTGACATGCCCAATATTCTGAGGAACCACCACACTGATTTCCAGAGCAGTTTTACCATTTTGCAATCCCACCAACAGTGGAGGAGTGTTCCTCTTTCCCACATCCTTGCCAGCACTTGTTGTCTCTTGAGTTTTTAATCTTAGCCATTCTGACTGGTGTGAGGTGGAATCTCACTGATTTTGATTTGCATTTCTTTTATGACTAATGATGTTGAACATCTCTTAAGGTGTTTCTCGGCCATCCGAATTTCTTCTGGTGAAAATTCTTTGTTTAGCTCTTTACCCCATTTTTTGACAGTTATTTGGTTCTTTGGGGTCTAACTTCTTGAGTTCTTTGTATATATTGTATATTAGCCCTCTGTCTGATGTGGGGTTGAGAAGATCTTTTCCCACTTTGTTGGTTGCCATTTTGTCCTTCTGACAGTGTCCTTTGCCTTACAGAAACTTTGGAATTTTATGAGGTCCCATTTGTTAATTCTTGATCTTAGAGTATAAGCTATTGGTGTTCTGTTCAGGAAATTTTCCCCGTGCCCATGTCCTCCAGCGTCTTCGCCAGTTTCTTTTCTAACAGTTTCAGTGTGTCTGGTTTTATGTGGAGGTCCTTGATCCACTTGGAGTTGATCTTAAGTACAAGGAGATAAGAGTGGATCGATTCACATTCTTCTGCATGTTGACCTCCAGTTGAACCAGCACCATTTGTTGAAAAGGCTATCTTTTTTCCACTGGATGGTTGTGGCTTCTTTATCAAAGTTCAAGTGACGATAAGTCTGTGGGTTCATTTCTGGGTCTTCAATCCTATTCCATTGATCTACTTGCCTGTTGCTGTACAAATACCATGCAGTTTTTAACACAATTGCTCTGTAGTACTGCTTGAGGTCATGGATATTGTTTCCCCCAGTATTCCTTTTATTGTTGTGAATAGTTTTAGCTATCCTGGGTTTTTTGTTGCTCCAGATGAATTTGAGAATTGCTCTTTCTAGATCCATGAAGAATTGATTTGGGATTTTGATGGGGATCGCATTGAATCTGCAGATTGCTTTTGGCAAGATAGCCATTTTTACTATATTGATTCTGCCAATACAGGAGCAAGAAATATTTCATTTTCTTAGGTCTTCTTCGATTTCTATATTCAAGGACTTGAAGTTCCTGTCATACAGATCTTTTACTTGTTTGGTTAGAGTTACGCCAAGGTACTTTATGTTGTTTGTGGCTATTGTGAAGGGTGTTATTTCCCTAACTTCTTTCTCAGCCTGCTTGTCCTTTGAGTACAAGAAGGCTACTGATTTGCTTGAGTTAATTTTATAACCAGCCACTTTGCTGAAGTTGTTTATCCCCTGTAGAAGTTCTCTGGTGGAGTTTTTTGGGTTGCTTAAGTAAACTATCATATTGTCTAAAAAGATATGTAGAGAGGGCAGCCTTGTCTAGTCCCTGATTTTAGTGGGATTGCTTCAAGTTTCTCTCCATTTATTTTCATGTTGGCTACTGGTTTGCTGTGGATTGCTTTTACTAGGTTTAGGTATGGGCCTTGAATTCCTGCTCTTTCCAAGACTTCTAGCATGAAAAGATGCTGAATTTGTTGAATGCTTTTTCAGAATCTAATGAGATGACCATGTGGTTTTTTTCTTTTAGTTTATTTCTGTAGTGGATTACATTGATGGATTTCTGTATATTGAACCATCCCTGCATCCCTGGGATGAAGCCTACTTGATCATGGTGAATGATCGTTTTGATATGTTCTTGGATTCAGTTGGCAAGAATTTTATTTAGCATTTTTGCATCAATATCCATAAGGGGAATTGCCCTGTAGTTCTCTTTCTTTGTTGGATCTTTTTGTGGTTTAGGTATCAGTGTAATTGTGGCTTCGAAGAATGAGTTGGACAGTGTCCCTTCTGTCTCTATTTGGTAGAATAGTTTGAAGAGTATTGGTGTTAAGTCTTCCTTTAAGGTCTGGCAGAATTCTGAACTAAAACCATCTGGTCCTGTACTTTTTTTGGTTGGAAGGCTTTCTATAACCCCTTCTATTTCTTTAAGGGTTATGGGACTATTTAGCTGATCTAATTGATGCTGATTTAATTTTGTTATTTGGTATCTGTCTAGGAAATTGTCCATTTCCTCCAGATTCTCCAATTATGTTGAGTATAGACCTTTGTATTAGGATCTGATGATCTTTTGAATTTCCTCAGTTTCTGTTGTTATGTCCCCCCTTTTCATTTCAAATTTTGTTAATTTGGATACTATCTCTGTGTCCTTTGGTTAGTGTGGCTAAGGGTTTATCTATCTTGTTGATTTTCACAAAGAACCAGCTCCTCGTTTTGTTGATTCTTTGTATGGATTTCTTTGATTGTACTTGATTGATTTCAGCCCTGAGTTTGATGATTTCCTGTCTTCTACTCCTCCTGGGTGAATTCACTCCTTTTTCTTCCAGGGCTTTAAGGTGTGCCGTTAAGCTGCTAGTGTATGCTCTCTCCAGCTTCTTTTTGGATGCACTTATAGCTATGAGTTTTCCTCTTAGCACTGCTTTCATTGTGTCCCATAGATTTGGGTAGGTTGTACCTTCATTTTCATTGAAGTCTAAAAAGTCTTTGATTTCTCTTTTTATTTCTTCTTTTGACCAAGGTGTCATTGAGTAGAGTATTATTCAGTTTCCATGTGTATGTGGGTTTTCTGTTGTTTTGGTTGCTATTGAAGACCACTCTTACTCCATGGTGATCTGATAGGAGGCATAGGATTATCTCGATCTTCTTGTATTTGTTGACATCTGTCTTGTGACCAATTATATGATCAATTTTGGAGAGGTACCATGCGGTGCTGAGAAAAAGGTATATTCTTTAGCTTTAGGATGAAATGTTATATATATATATATATATATATATATATATATATATATATATAATCCAATTGGTCCAAAGTTTCAGTTAGTTTCACTGTGTCCCTGTTTAGTTTCTGCTTTCCTGATCAGTCCCTTGAGGAGTGTGGAGTGTTGAAGTCACCCACAATTATTGTGTTACTTGTAATGTGTGGTTTAAGCTTTAGTAAGGTTTCTTTTATGAATGAGGATTCCCTTGCATTTGGAGCATAGATATTCAGTACTGAGAGCTCTTCTTGGTGGATTTTCCCTTTGACCAGTAAGAAGTGACCTTCTGAGTCCCTTTGCTGACTTTAGGTTGGAAGTCAATTTTTTCTGATAGTAGAATGGCTACTCCAGCTTGTTTCCTGAGACCATTTGCTTGTAAAATTGTCTTCCAGCTTTTTACTCTAAGGCAGTGTTTGTCTTTAACACTGAGATGTGTTTCCTGTATGCATCAAACTGTAGGACCCTGTTTCCATATCCAGTCTGTTAATCTATGTCTTTTTATTGGGGAATTGAGTCCATTGATGTTAAGAGATATTAAGGAATAGTGATTATTATTTCCTGACATTTGTGATGTTATTTTTGTTTTTGAGTAGTTATCTTCCTTTGAGTTTGATGGAAGAAGGTTACTGTCTTGCTTTTTCTTTGGTGCAGTTTCCTTCCTTGTATTGGAGTTTTCCTCCTATCATCCTTTGTAGAGCTGGGTTAGTGGAAAGATATTGTGTAAATTTGGTCCTGTCATGGAATATTTTGATTTCTCCATCTATGTTGATTGAGAGTTTTGCTGGGTATAGTAGTCTTGGCTGACATTTGTGTTCTCTGATAGTCTGCATGAGGTCTGCCCAGGATCTTCTAGCTTTCATGGTCTCAGCTGAGAAGTCTGGTGTTATTCTGATAGGTCTTCCTTTATATGTTACTTGGCCTTTTTCTCCTGCTGCCTTTAATATTCTTTCTTTGTTTAGGACATTTGGACTTTTGATTATTATGTGACGGGATGTATTTCTGTTCTGGTCGAGTCTGTTTGGAGTTCTATAGGCTTCTTGTATATTCATGGGCATCTCTCTCTTTAGGTTGGGGAAGTTTTCTTCCATAATTTTGTAGAAGATATTTGCTGGCCCTTTAAGTTGTAGATCTTCACTCTCATCTATCCCTATAATCCTTAGGTTTGGTCTTCTCATTGTGTCCTGGATTTCCTGGATGTTTTGTGTTACAACCTTTTTGCATTTATTATTTTCTTTGACTGTTGAATCAATGGTTCCTATGGTATCTTCGGCTTCTGAGATTCTGTCTTTTATCTCTTGTATTCTATTGTTGATAGTTCTACTTCTGTTTTTAGAACCTGGATGGATATGCTCAGATCTTTCACTTGCTTGATTGTGTTTTCATGTATTTCTTTAAAAGATTTTTGTGTTTCCTCTTTCATAGCTTCTACTTGCTGACCCACGTTCTTCTGTATGTCTTTAAGTGATTTTTTAGTCTTTCCTCCTTATTGGCTTCTGCTTTTTGATCCATATTCTCCTGAATTTCTTTAAGTGATTTTTATGCTTGCCTTGTAATGGCTTCTAACTTTTGATCCATTTTCTCCTCTATTTCTTTAAGAGATTTATCTATGTATTCTGCTACCAGCATCCTGACCAGTGAATTTAGATCCAAGTCTTGTTTTTCTGGTGTGTTGTGGTATCCAAGGCTTCCTGTTGTTGGCGAACTAGGTTCAGATGCTGTCATGCTGCTTTGATTTCTGTTAGTAGCGTTCCTTCATTTTCCTTTTGCCATCTGGTTATTTCTGGTGTTAGTTGGCCTTGTTGTCACTGGCTGGTGTTTGAACCTCCTGCGAGGCTGAGCTCACCTGTTGTTGCTCTACTGGTGACTATGCTGCAAGATAGAGACTGCCTCTGCGAGTGTTGAGGGGATCTCGGGGAGGGCAGTTCCCAACCGAGTTGGTGCAAGGCCGGAGGGCTTGGAGATGTCTCTCCAGCTGCCGCCCTTTCCCTGATTAGTGGGGTGAGTCTGGAGGATCCTTCTGAGTGATGGTTGCCTCTGATTGAATCTGTCTACATGGGTCTCTCTAGCTGTGTCCTGATAGCAATATGGAGGTCTTCCAAGGGGCCACGTGCAGGCTGCTCCCAGCTGCCTTGGTGCAAGGCTGGAGGGCGTGGAGAAGTCCTGCAGAGCCTCAGGGCTGGGCCTGGCTGGTGGGGAGAGCCTGGTGGATCCACCCATGTGATGGTAGCCCCAGCTGGAGTCTGTCTACCTGGGCCTCTCTAGCCCTGTCCTGGTAGCAATTTGGAGGCTTACTGCGACAATGTTGTAAGGGACTGCGATCAGGCTGCTCCCAGCTGCCCTGGTGCAAGGCCAGAGGGTGTGGAGAAGTCCTGCAGAGCCTCCATGCTGGGCCTGGCTGGTGGAGAGAGCCTGGAGGATCTACCTGCGCGATGGTAGTTCTGGCTGGCGTCTGTCTACCTGGGTCTCTCTAGCCCTGTCCTGTTAGAAATATGGAGGCTTACTGCCATGTTGAACATTTTTTAAGGTATTTTTCAGCCATACGAATTTTTTCAGGTGAAAAGTCTTTGTTTAGCTCTGTACTCCATTGTTGGATAGGGTTATTTGGTTTTCTAGGGTCTAATTTCTTGAGTTCTTTGTATACATTGGATATCAGCCCTCTGTCGAATGTGGGGTTGGTGAAGATCATTCCCCAATTTGTAGTTTGCTGATTTGTCCTTTTGACAGTATCTTTTGCCTTACAGAAACTTTGTAATTTTATGAGGTCCCATTTTTCTATTCTTGCTCTTAGAGCATAAGCAATTGGTGTTGTGTTCAGGAATTTTCCCCCTGAGCCAATGTTCTCAAGGGTCTTCCCCAGTTTCTTTACTATTAGTTTTAGTATGTCTGGTTTTATGTGGAGGTCCTTGATCCACTTGGAGTTGAGCTTAGTGCAAGGAGATAAGAGTGGATCAATTCTTATTCTTCTGCATATTGACGTCCAGTTGAGCCAACACCATTTGCTGAAAAGGCTATCTTTTTTCCACTGGATGTTTTCAGCTCCTTTGTCAAAGATCAATTGGCCATAGATGTGTGGGTTCAATTTTGGGTCTTTGATCCTATTCCATTGATCCACCTCCCTGTCCCTGTACCAATACCATGCAGTGTTTAACACTACTGCTCTGTAATATTGCTTGAGCTCTGGGGTATTGATTTCCCCAGAAGTTCTTTTACTGTTCATAGTTTTAGCTATCCTGGGTTTTTTGTTATTCCAGATGAATTTGAGAATCGCTCTGTCTAACTCTATGAAGAATTGAGTTGGGATTTTGATGGAGATTGCATTGAATCTGTATATTGCTTTTGGCAAGATTGCCATTTTAACTATATTAATCCTGCCAACACATGAGCATGAAAGATTTTTCAATTTTTTAGATCTTCAGTTTTCTTCTTCAGAGATCTGAAGTTTTTCTCATATAAATTGTTCACTGGTTTGGTGAAAGTGAGTGGAGTCACACCAAGATATTTTATATTGATTGTGGCTACTGTGAAGGGTGTCATTTCCCTAATTTCTTTCTCAGCCTGCTTATCCTTTGCATATAGGAAGGGTACTGATTTTCTTGAGTTGATTTTATAACCAGTCACTTTGCTGATGTTGTTTATCAGCTGTAGGAGTTCTCTGGTGGAGTTTTTTGGTTCACTTAAGTATACTATCATATCATCTGCGAATAGTGATAGTTTGACTTCTTCCTTTCCAATTTGTATCCCTTTGACTTCCTTATGTTGTCGAATTGCTCTAGCTAGTACCTCAAGTACTATATTGAAGAGATATGGTGAGAGGGGGCAGCCTTGTCTATTTCCTAATGTGATTATTTTAATAAACAACTCAACGTATATTACTTAATTTCTTTCCTTAAAAGAGTTTAGCATAATCCAGTTTGAGTGAGAAATTACAATCAATAATACCTGGGATTTTTTTTTAAATATATATTACTACCTGCATTTTTTTGATTGCATGGTCCCTAGATTATAATGTTATCTATGAGGTTGTGGGATTATATGGATTTGTGGACTAGCAGAAATAATTGAATCAAAGAGGAATGGTTCTTGAAGATTTTAGCATATGCCTGTGTCTGTATGTTTGATATGTGTGTGCCTTTCTCTTTTGCAACTTTGGAGGTAATAAACACCATATGATGATGAAATTTATAACCCTTGAAGCTCTGATACAAAACCAATAAACCAATATTTTCTTCTTTTTATTTATTTATTTACACTTTAAATGATATCCCCTTTCCCAGTTTCTGCTCTGGAAACCCTCTATCCCATCATCTCTCCCCCTGCTTCTATGAGGGTACCCCCACCACCCACCCACCCAGTCCTGCCTCCCAACCCTGGCATTTCTATATACTGGAGCATAGAGCCTTACCCTGACAAAGGGCCTTTCCTTCCATTGATTTCCAAGAAGGCCACCCTCTGGTATATATGTGGCTAGAGCATTAGGTCCCACCATGTGTACTCTTTGGTTAGTGGTTTAGTCCTTGTGAGGTCTGGGGTGTCTGGTTGGTTGATATTTTTGTTCTTCCTATGGGCTACAAACCCCTTCAGCTCCTTCAGTCTTTTCTCTTACTCCTCAATTGGGGACCCCATGCTCTGTTCAATGGTTGGGTAAAAGCATCTGCCTCTATATTTTCCAGATTCTGGCAGAGTCTCTAAGGCAACAGCTATATCAGGCCTCTGTTAGCAAGCACTTCTTGGCATCGGAAATAGTGTCTGGGATGGGGGTTTGTATATGGGATGGATCCCCAGGTGAAACAGTCTCTGGATGGACTTTCCTTTAGTCTCTAATCCACACTTTTTGTATATATTTCTTCCCTTGAGGATTTTGTTCTCCCTTCTAAGAAGGAAGGAAACATCCACACTTTAATCTTCCTTTTTCCTAAGCTTCATGTTGTCTGTGAATTATATATTGTGTATTCTGAAATTTTGGGCTAATATCCACTTACCAGTGAGTGCATACCATGTGTGTTCTTTTACGACCGGGTTACCTCACTCAGGATGGTATTTTCTAATTCCATCAATTTGACTATGAATTTCATGAAGCTGTTGTTTTAAAAGCTGAGAAGTACTCCGTTTTGTAAATGTACCACATTTTCTGTATCCATTTCTCTGTTGAAGGACATCTGGGTTCTTTCCAGCTTCTGGCTATTATAAGTAAGGCTACTGTGGTCATAGTGGAGCATGTGATTTTTTGCACATATGCCCAGGAATATTATAGCTGGGTTGTCAGGTCTAATTTCCTGAAGAACCAACAGACTGATTTCCAGAATGGTTGTACCAGCTTGTATTCCCACCAGCAATGGAGGAGTGTTCCTCTTTCTCTACCTTCTCACCAACATCTTCTGTCACCTGAGACTTTGATCTTAGTCATTTTGCCTGGTATGAGGTGGAATCTTAGGGTTGTTTTGATTTTCATGCCCTGATGGCTAAGGATGTTGAAAATTTCTTCTTTTAATTAATTAATCAATCAATTAATTAATTAATTAATTTTTATACTCCATATTATATCCCCTCCCCATCCACCCTCTGACTGTTTCACATCCCATACCTCCTCCCCAACCCCACCCCACCTGACGTCTAAGCTCCCTGTGGCCTCCAATCTCTTGAGGGTTAGGTGCATCATCTCTGAATGAACACAGACCCAGCAGGAATGTACTGTATGTGCTTTGGTGACCTCGTATCAGCTTATGTGGGCTGCCTGTTTGGTGGTCCAGTGTTTAAGAGGTCTTGGGGGGTTCAGATTAATTGAGTCTGCTAGTCCTCCTACAGTATTGCCCTCTCCTTAGCTTATTTCATCCTTTCCTAAATCAATAACAAGATTCAGCTGCTTCTGTCCATTTATTGGGTGCAAATATCTGCATCTGACTCTTTCAGGTGCTACTTGGGTCTTCCAGAGTTCATTCATGCTAGGTCGCTTTTTGTGAGTGCTCCATAATCTCAGTAACAGTGTCAGGTCTTGGAACCTCCACTTGAGTTGGATCCCACTTTGGGCCTGTCACTGGATATTCTTTTCCTCGGGATCCTTTCCATTTCCATCCCTGTAATTCTTTCAGACAGGAACAATTATAGTTCAGAGCTGTGACTGTGTGATGGCCACCTTTCCATCATTTGATGCACTGTCTTCGTGCTGGGGTTTCTAAGTTCCTTCTGCCTACTGTTGGATGTTTCATGTAAGGTCTTTCTCTTTGAGGCCTTTGAGTCTCTCACTTCCCAGGTCTCTGGAGCATTCCAGAGGGTCCTGCCAACCTCCTATCTTCTGACGTTGCCTGTTTCCATTCTTTCTGCTTGCCCTCAGGTTTCCCTCAACCAACACCAGATCAGGTTCCACTCTCCACACAGCATGCTTTCTTTCTTTTCTTTTCTTTTTTTTGACATAGAAATCATCAGAGCTTTTATTAGCGAATTCTATTTTCGTGACCCCATAAAATTTGACTCCTTCCAGCTCTGGCAAGAATAGGGTCTTGCCTAGTTGTCTTCCTGTAGGAAAGTCGAGTGAGTGCTTGCCAGTGGCTTACAGGAGTTTAGGAAGCAACAAGATGGAAGCTTAGGCTTTCACATTCACCCAGGAAGACTCTCAGGTGACATCTGCCCAGGTTGGCTGTCCTTTCTTAGGTTAAAATGGTACCCCAGTAGATGTCAAACACCAGCGCTCTCTCTCTCTCTCTTTCCTCCCTTTCCCTCTCTCCCTCTCCTTCCCCTCCCTTCCCTTCCCTTCCCGTCCTCTCCCCTTCCCTCCCCCTTCCCTCTCCCTCCCCCTCTCTCTTTTTTCTTTCTTTTGTTTTATTGGATATACTCTTTACATTTCAAATGTTATCCCCTTCCCCAGTCCCCCGCCTCCCGGATAGTGCCTATCCCATCCTCCCTTCCCCTACTTCTATGAGGGTGTTCCTCCACCCACCTCTCTCTCCTCATGCTAGGCTGCCCTAGCATGAGGTGAGAAGAGACAAGGCTCTGGTGGGCTAATAGGGTAAGGAGGAGAAAACAAACATTCTAGCCCCTACTAGTTAACAGCCAAGGTGTCTCAGAGCAAATTGTGCATAGGTTTCCCGGGTGAAAAAGTAAAAGTCTAAGAACGATGGTGGGAACACCTCCAGCACTGAGGTCTCCTATAAAGTGCTTGTCTGTTTGTCTGTGATAACCCAAATCTGTGTGCCCGGCAGCCCTTGTGTACTGAATGAAGGAAATGGCGGAACCCGATGGCACCCTAGCACATATGTGGACAAGTACCCCTGGAGGCCAGAGGGGGCTGTCAAAGTCCCTAAGCAAAGCTGTATGAAGAAACTTGTGAGCTTCCTGGTGTGTGGGACTGGGAACCAAACTCCAATCCTCTGTAAGAAAAACAAGTATTCTTAGCCACTGAGGCATCCGTCTAGCTCCCGATAGCATATTTTTAATGATCATTATTTGTGATAAATCTCACAGTCTAATTGCGTTATCTATCATTGAGCACTAGCATCATCTTGTTTTCTCTTGTTTTGAAACACTGGACCATAGATGGTGACACTTAAACAGTTAAACTTAGCTGACCTTTCCCCTCCCCCCAAGGCATAAATAAATCTCTTAATTTAATTCAAGTCATAATACATGTTTGTCGTTATCACTGTTGTCTCCATTGGACCAGGGGCTTTAATGATAGAAACATTTATAATCAGTGTATATATACTGTATATATATCATTTATATATATATATATATGAATATTTCTATATGCTATATTCCAAGCATTCATCTCTCTGTCTCTCTCTCCATCTCTCTCTCAAACACACACACACACACACACACACACACACACACACACACACACATACACACACACTCACAGAGGCATGTAACTAATGAACTAATTTGTCCAGTATTTTTTTTATTTTCTATATTCTATGTTTACATTCCAAAGGCTTTCCCCTTTCCCAGTTCCCAACCACCATAGTTCCCATAGTTCCTCTTCCCCCCCAAATGTTCCCCAATCATTCCCCCTCCCCCCTCGGATTCTTTACTAAACTGGATGCAATATTTACAGGCCCAGGGTCCTCTCCTTTCTTCTTCTTGGGAATCATTTGACTTGCTATTTGTGTCTTGAGTATTTAGGGCTTCTGGGCTCATTAATATCCACTTATCAGTGGTTGCATTTCATGTGCATTCTTTTGTGATTGGGTTAATTCACTCAGGATGATATTTTCCAGGTCTAACCATTTACCTACAAATTGCATGAATTCATTATTTTTAATTGCTGAGTAGTATTCCATTGTATAAATATACCACATTTTCTGTATCCATCCCTCCTTTGAGGGATATTTGTGCCCCTTACAATTTCTGGCTATTATAAACAAGGCTGCTATAAACATAGTGGATCATGTGTCCTTATTGCATGCAGGGGAATCCTCTGGGTATATGCCCAGGAGTGGTATGCCAGGGTCCTCTGGAAGTGACATGCCCAATTTTCTGAGGAACCGCCAAACTGATTTCCAGAGCGGTTTTACCATTTTGCAGTCCCACCAACAGTGGAGGAGTGTTCCTCTTTCTCCACATCCTCGCCAGCACTTGTTGTCTCTTGAGTTTTTAATCTTAGCCATTCTGACTGGTGTGAGGTGGAATCTCAGGGTTGTTTTGATTTGCATTTCCCTGATGACTAATGATGTTGAACATCTTTTAAGGTGTTTCTCGGCCATCCGAATTTCTTCTGGTGAAAATTCTTTGTTTAGCACTGTGCCCCATTTTTTGATAGGGTTATTTGTTTCTTTGCAGTCTAACTTCTTGAGTTCTTTGTATATATTGGATATTAGCCCTCTGTCGGATGTGGAGTTGGTGAAGATCTTTTCCCACTTTGTTGGTTGCCATTTTGTCCTTCAGACAGTGTCCTTTGCTTTGAAACTTTGTAATTTTATGAGGTCCCATTTGTCGATTCTTGATCTTAGAGCATAAGCTATTGGTGTTCTGTTCAGGAACTTTTCCCCTGTGCCCAAGTCCTCCAGGGTCTTCCCAAGTTTCTTTTCTAATAGTTTCAGTGTGTCTGGTTTTATGTGGAGGTCCTTGATCCACTTGGAGTTGATTTTAGTGCAAAGAGATAAGAGTGGGTCAATTCGCATTCTTCTGCATGTTGACCTCCAGTTGAACCAGCACCATTTGTTGAAAAGGCTATCTTTATTCCACCGGATGGTTGTGGCTCCTTTATCAACGATCAAGTGACCATAAGTCTGTGGGTTAATTTCTGGGTCTTCAATCCTGTTCCATTGATCTGCTTGCCTGTTGCTATACCAATACCATGCAGTTTTTAACACAATTGCTCTGTAGTACTGCTTGAGGTCAGGGATATTGATTCCCCCAGAAGTCCTTTTATTGTTGAGAATAGTTTTAGCTATCCTGGGTTTTTTGTTGCTCCAGATGAATTTAAGAATTGCTCTTTCTAGATCTATGAAGAATTGAGTTGGGATTTTGATGGGGATCGCATTGAATCTATAGATTGCTTTTGGCAAGATGGCCATTTTTACTATATTGATCCTGCCAATCCAGGAGCAAGAAATCTTTTTCCATCTTCTGAGGTCTTCTTCGATTTCTTTCTTCAAGGACTTGAAGTTCCTGTTGTACAGATCTTTCGCTTGTTTGGTTAGAGTTACGCCAAGATATTTTATGTTGTTTGTGGCTATTGTGAAGGGTGTTATTTCCCTAATTTCTTTCTCAGCCTGCTTGTCCTTTGAGTACAAGAAGGCCACTGACTTGCTTGAGTTAATTTTATAACCTGCCACTTTGCTGAAGTTGTTTATCAGCTGTAGAAGTTCTCTGGTGGAGTTTTTTGGGTCGCTTAGGTAAACTATCATATGGTCTGCAAATAGTGATAGTTTCACTTCTTCCTTTCCAATTTGTATCCCTTTGACTTCCTTATGTTGTCTAATTGCTCTTGCTAGAACTTCAAGTACTATATTGAAAAGATATGGAGAGAGAGGGCAGCCTTGTCTAGTCCCTGATTTTAGTGGGAATGCTTCAAGTTTCTCTCCATTTATTTTGATGTTGGCTACTAGTTTGCTGTAGATTGATTTTACAATGTTTAGGTATGGGCCTTGAATTCCTGCTCTTTCCAAGACTTTTAGCATGAAAGGATGCACAAGACAGATGTCAACAAATACAAGAAGATCGAGCTAATCCCATGCCTCCTATCAGATCACCATGGAGTAAGAGTGGTCTTCAATAACAACAAAAACAACAGAAAGCCCACATACACATGGAAACTGAACAATACTCTACTCAATGACACCTTGGTCAAGGAAGAAATAAAAAAAGAAATCAAAGACTTTTTAGAATTCAATGAAAATGAAGGTACAACCTACCCAAATCTATGGGACACAATGAAAGCAGTGCTAAGAGGAAAACTCATAGCTCTAAGTGCATCCAAAAAGAAACTGGAGAGAGCATACACTAGCAGCTTAATGGCACACCTTAAATCCCTGGAAAAAAAACAAGTTAATTCACCCAGGAGGAGTAGAAGACAAGAAATCATCAAACTCAGGGCTGAAATCAATCAAATAGAATCAAAGAGAACCATACAAAGAATCAACAAGACCAGGAGCTGGTTCTTTGAGAAAATCAACAAGATAGATAAACCCTTTGCCAGACTAACCAAAGGACACAGAGACAGTATACAAATTAACAAAATTAGAAATGAAAAGGGAGACATAACAACAGAAACCGAGGAAATTCAAAAGATCATCAGATCCTACTACAAAGGTCTATACTCAAAACAACTGGAGAATCTGGAGGAAATGGACAATTTCCTAGACAGATATCAAATACCAAAATTAAATCAGCATCAAGTAGATCAGCTAAATAGTCCCATAACCCCTAAAGAAATAGAAGGGGTTATAGAAAGCCTCCCAACCAAAAAAAGTACGGGACCATATGGTTTTAGTGCAGAATTCTACCAGACCTTCAAAGAAGACTTAACACCAATACTTTTCAAACTATTCCACAAAATAGAGACAGAAGGGACACTGCCCAACTCATTCTTCGAAGCCACAATTACGCTAATACCTAAACCACAAAAAGATCCAACAAAGAAAGAGAACTACAGGCCAATTTCTCTTATGAATATAGATGCAAAAATACTAAATAAAATTCTTGCTAACCGAATCCAAGAACACATCAAAATGATCATCCACCATGATCAAGTAGGCTTCATCCCAGGGATGCAGGGATGGTTCAATATACGGAAATCCATCAATGTAATCCACTACATAAACATACTGAAAGAAAAAAAACACATGGTCATCTCATTAGATGCTGAAAAAGCATTCGACAAAATTCAGCATGCTTTCTTTAGGTGCTTCTCTGGTTTTGGTATTCCTCACTTGAGAATTTTCTGTTTAGCTATCTTCCCCAATTTGGTTCTCTGGAGTCTGACTTCTTGAGTCCTTTATGCATATTCAATATTAACACTCTATCTGATATAGAATTGGTAAAGATCTTTCTTTGTGTGTTGTTTGCCATTTTGTTCTATTGACAGTGTCTTTTGCCTTACAAAAGCTATATTTTATTGAAATCATATCTGAGAAAATTGAAGACATATGTAGAAAAATTTCTTATAAAATTGAAGACAAATAGAAAAAATTGTGAAAAATTGAAAAGTTATATTGAAAACAATTCTGATAAAATTGAACTCTTAAATGAAATAATAATTAAAGACTTAGAGAAAATTCTGATAAAATTGAAGACAAATATATAAAAATTTCTGAAAATATTTAAGGGGAATTTTGAAAAAATTTTGGGTAAAATTGAAGTTTTAAATACAAAAAAGAAAAATCAAGACATATATAATCATTTCTGAAAAAATTAAGACAAATATAGATAACTTTACTGCCAATATTGGAGAGATATGCTGAAAAATTTACTGATAAAATTGATGTTATAAAACAAAAACATTGTTTATAAAACAATGATAAAATTGAAGATAAATATATATATTGAATATATTGTGATAAAAGTAAAGAAATATATAAAAATAATCTTGAGTTTAATACAAGACACTTATTGAAAAATTCTATTAGATGAAGACATAGAAACTATATTTGAAAATATCAAGATGTATGGAGAAAATTTTCTGATAAAATTGGAAATTTATATGGAAAATTTTCAGAGAAAATTTAAGGCAGATATAGAAAAAAGATAAAACTGAAGAGGTGTATAGAAAAAAAATTTAATATCTTTTTACCTTTTACATGAAAAAAGCTGATAAAATAGAAGACAAATATAGAAATATTCCTGATAAAATTGAAGATATGCATTGAGATAGTTTCTGAAAAATCTGAAGACACATAAATTAAAACATTCTGATAAAATAGAATGAAATATTCCTGAACAGTATGTGTAGACAAATTTCTGAAATAAATGAAGATTCTCATGGAAAATATTTCTGAGGAAATTGAAGACATATACAGAAAAACATTTGACAAAACTAAAGACATACATAGCAATAATTTCTGATAAAATATAAAACTCATTTGGAAAAATTACTGAAAAATTTCTGACAAAATTGAGGAGTTATATTGAAAACATTTATAATAAAATTATTTTATATAAAAATAACTAAATTGAAAACATACATAGAAAATATTTTGATAAAATTGAAGACATATAAATATAATTACTGAAAAAGTTGAAGAGACATATTGAAACAATTCAGATAAAATGGAAGACATAGAAAATATTTCTAAAAATTCAAGATGTTTGGTGATAAATTTCTGAAAAAATTGGGTTTTATGGAAAACATTTTTGTGAAAATTGAAACTATAGAAAAATTCTGAAATAAAATGAAGATATATATGGAAATTCTTTTGTTAAAATTTAAGATGTATATTGGATTTTTTTCTGATAAAATTGTTTTATATGAAATAATGTTAAAATTAAAGTCATGTATAGAAAAAAATGTCCTGATAAAAGAAGGCAAAGAAAATATTTCAGAAAAATTCAAGATATATGTAGAAAAATTTTCTGAAAATTTATATATATATATATATATATATATATATATATATATATATATATATAGATACAATTGAAGACATGGTAAATTTTCTGATAAAATTGAAAAATATTAGAAAAAAACTTAAAAAATTAAAGTGGTATATTGAAAAACAATCTCATAGAATTGAAATTTTATGTAAAAATGATAAATTGAAGACAACATAGAATTTATTCTGATAAAATTTAAGACATATAAATATAATTACTGATAAATGTGAAGACACATACTGAAAAAATACAGGTAAAGTAGAAGACAGAGAAAATATTTCTGAAAAATATCAAGAAGTGTGGAGAAAAACTTCAGAAAAATAATTGAAGATTTTCATGGGAAATTTTTCCCAGAAAATTGAAGATGCATATAGAAAAAAACTGATAAAATTGAACATATATAACATAAATTTCTGATAAAGTTGAAGAAAAATGGATAAAAAATGATCAAATTGATGAAATTTGTGGCACAAAATCCTAGAAAATCCACAAGAAAACATTCCTGAAAAAAATTCAAAATATACGTTGAAAAAAATTTCTATTAAAATTGAAGATTTACCTGGAAAATAATTCTAATAAAATTGAAGACATTTACAGAAAATTTCCTGACAAAATTGAAGGAAAATTTAGAAATAATTTCTGAAAAATTGAAGAGGTATATTGAAAAATGTTTTATATACAATTGTACTTTTATATTTTAAAAAATCAAAACAACCATGAGATTTCACCTCACACCAGTCAGAGGGCTAATATCCAATATATACAAAGAACTCAAGAGGTTAGACCCCAGAAAACCAAATAACCCTATCCAAAAATGGGGTACAGAGCTAAACAGAGACTTTTCAACTGAAGAAATTCGGATGGCTGAGAAACACCTTTAAAAATGTTCAACATCATTAGTCATTAGGGAAATGCAAATCAAAACAACCCTGAGATTTCACCTCATACCAGTCAGAATGGCAAAGATTAAAAACTCAGAAGACATCAGGTGTTGGTGAGGATGTGGAGAAAGAGGAACACTCCTCCACTGCTGGTGGGAATGTAAGCTGGTACAACCACTCTGTAAATCAGATTGGCGGTTCCTCAGAAAACTGGACATGATACTTCTGGAGGACCGAGCCATACCACTCCTGGGAATATACCCAGAAGATTCCCCAACATGCAATAAGGATACATGCTCCACTATGTTCATAGCAGCCTTATATATAATAGCCAGAAGCTGGAAAGAACCCAGATGTCCCTCAACAGAGGAGTGGATACAAAAAATGTGGTATATATACACAATGGAGTACTATTCAGCCATTAGAAACAATGAAATGAATGGAGCTGGAGAATGTCATACTAAGTGAGGTAACCCAGTCTCAAAAGAATACCCATGGTATGCAGTCACTAATAAGTGCATATTAGCCTAGAATCTTAGAACACCAAAGACACAATTCACGTACCAAATGATGTCTGACAAGAAGAAAGGATTAGACACTGGGGCTGGAAAGGATCAAAGCATCAGTGTAGGGGAATACAAGAACAGGGAAGAGGGAAGGTGTGGAAGAGGGAGCAGGGGGAGGGAAAGGGGCATGTGGAACCTTTTGGGGGTGGGGAACCAGAAAAGGGGAAATGAATTGTAAATATAGAATATATCCAATAAAAAAAATTTAAAAAAGGAAAATTAAAATAAGAAAATTAAAAAATAAAACTCAGGAAACAGCAGGTGTTGGCGAGGATGTGGAGAAAGAGGAACACTCCTCCAGGGCTGGTAATAAGTGAATATTAGCCTAGAATCGTGGGACAACAAAGACACAATCCACAGACCAAATGATGTCCGACAAGAAGGAAGAAGTGGACCCTGGTTCTTCAAAGCATCAGTGTAAGGGAATACCAGAACAGGGAAGGGGGAAGGGGTGCATGGGGGAACAGGGGGAGGGAAAAGGGCATGTGGGACCTCTGGGGGGGGGGAACCAGAAAAGGGAAAATGAATTGTAAATATAGAATATATCCAATAAAAAAATTTAAAAAAGAAAATATACATAGAAAATATTCTGATATCTGAAGATATATGCATATATTTTTATGTATTATGTATGTATATATATATATGCATTTTCTGATAAAATTAAAGAGAAAATTTTTGATAAAATATATTTACATGGAAAATATTTAAAAATTTAACAAGTACAGTAAAAACATTTCAGATAGTATTTTTATTCTTCTATGTCCATTTTAACTTCTGAATTCTTGGTCATGAAACCTTTCACTTATTATTTAGTAACAATGATTTAATAACAAAACCAAGATATCCACTGATAAGCATAAATTACCAATCTTATCTGGACTTCAATTTTTAGATTAACAATATAGACTCCAAAATTAAAAAAGGGGGGGTGTTCTCTTTTGGTTTAAAGAAGGTCATCAATTCTGTTAACAAGGATTCTGAAGAGATACAATACATACACACCTATCATTTATCCTCAATCTCTAAATTGTCATTGAGCTGATGAGCCACATTCTATTGTATACAATCTTGGAATTATTGGCATTAGGTTCTGTGGAATGCAACCAAACTTCACAAATCTATCCTATCTATCTATCTATCTATCTATCTATCTATCTATCTATCTATCACCTATCTATAATCTATCATTTTTACTTATCTATAGAACATCAATTAACTTGATCAATAAAATATTTCATAATATATGTTTGTGCAGAGTTATATATTCATATGTAACATATGGTATAAACTTTCATCTACACTTCAATAAAACTGGGAAGATGAAACGTTAATTTTTCTGCAATTGAACAGCTATTTTAAGTGCAGAAAAGACAATCATGAAAAAAATTATATTGCTAAATTATTTATTTTAACTTAAATTATTATTTACATAGAGGCATTAAAATAGTAGGAATAATCCAAAAATTATCACCCATATATACTATCACTTATCACATTTAATATATAATATATTCCCAAAGTAAATATGTAGATATATTTCCAATGCAATATGAATAGAGTTGATAAATGAAACACTTATTATTGTACAACCTGACCAGTATAGATGTCACCAAAATAAATTAATAGAAAATACTATGATTACATGAATGTATTTTAGTGTAATCAGTGACCTACTATGACATTAAACTATTTAGAAAACTCATCATTTATATAAGTTTTGATAAAAATATAGCAGTTTGCAAATAGTTTTCATATAACTACTTAAATATTATCCAAAACTAAAAACTTCAATTTATGATGCTTCAAAGGAGGCTGTTGGTAATTTTTGGTGATATGATTGTCTAGACAAAAGGAGAACAGATGCCCAGTTTTCTGAAGAATTTCTCACTCTTAAAATGGATACCAGATAATTCAGAAGAATTGGTGCAATCATTAACTTGAGGTTTGTATGCTTGATTTCATGTGTGAAATGACTGAATTAAATATATGCGCAAAATGAATATTAAGGGTACTGGGATAGAGTTACTAAATATTTTCTTGTATGAAACAATGTTTACATGAAGTAATTAAACAGTATTTTAAAATACTGTGCAAATTATTTAAAATACTGTAAAGATTTTCATGTTAGACCTTCATTCTTTCTCTAATACACTCTATAACACTGAAAGTAAACCCTATTAGTTAAAGCTGTATTTGTGTGCTAATGCATAAAAGAAAGAATTAGTTCTATTAAAAGTAATGGAGTGAAACAGCATTTGAAAAGGTGTAGAACATTTGGTACTAATAAACATCCCTACTGCTATTAGTTGCCGACTTATGAAACAGATTTATGGTTTTAAGATACTGAGAAACATGGAAGAGATTAGAACTCTTATACATTTATTGTAACAACCATAAGTAAGATACCCACAACCCATAAAGATACTACTTTTCATAGAAGATTTTCAGTAATGCTTCCATAAGACATATATTTTTAACTACAATTTTTAAATAACCATATAATATATTTTGCTCATGGTTTTATTTCCCTCATTTTCTCTCATGTCCTCACATCTGTCCTATCCAACTCTACCTCTTATTTTTCTGTCTTTATAAAAATCAAGCTCATAAATGAAAGAAGAAAGTTGAAATAAAAATACAAGATGCACATACACATAGGAAGACATGCAGTCACACAAAAAAAATTGTAAAAAAAATGGAAACTGATATAAAAACAAAAGATGAGTTAAATAATACTGAGGTAAATCATTGTGAGACAAAAATAAATCTCACAAACACCACTGAGTATATTTTGTCTTGGTCATCTACTTCTGGGCCTGGATCATTCTTTTGATTGCAATTTGGATAGCTATTATGGTGGTTTGAACGAAAATAGCCTACAATGGACTATAAGGCATTTTACTATTAGAGTTTGGCTTTGTTTAAATAGACGTGTCATTGCTGGAAGAAAGAAGACACTGAATCATCTCAGTAAGGTCTCGTGAGGCCTCAGAAGCTCATGCAAGACTCAGGGTCACTCTCTTTTTCTGCAGCCTGCCAAATCAGATGTAGAACTATTTCTTATGTTTCCAGCACTATATTTGATGAATATTGCCGTGTTTCCACCATGATGATGATGGACTAATTATCAGAACTTTAAGCCAGACAGAATTAAATGTTTTCTGTCATAAGAATTTCTATAGACATGATGTCTTTTCACAACAATAGAAATCATAACTAAGACAGGTTATACAAGGTACTGAGGTATTGCTAATAGGCCTAACCATACTTTTATTTGGAGGAATATAGATGTTGGATTTAAAAAAGGAGCAGACTATTTTAAAAGGGTATTTATGAGCCAAAAAATTGAAAATATGGTGGCTCAAAAGGTTTCAGAGATGAATATTATTGTGTAGCCTAGGAACCTTTTTTTGTAATATTCTGATGAAGTGTGCCTGCTCCTGCCCTTGGACAAAAAAAAATCTGCCTGAGACTAAATTGAAGAGGTACAGATTAAAATCCAGGACAGGAAATTTTGAGAAAAGCTATGATTAACTTTTTTACTCTTTCAAAGAGTAATCATTCATCAGACAGTCATCAATAGAAAAAAATTATAATGTAGACACACAATGGTGGTAACAAGTTTACGTGAATGGGAGCACAGTGCTGGAAATGAAGTAGAAGGCAATTCTATCTGAGATAAAAGGTGAAACCACTATATTTAGATTCTTTAGAAGTTTCAAATTTATATATCTCTATCTTAATCTAATTTATATCTATCTCTATTAGTTTCATTTATGTCCATCTATTCAGACACAATGCCATTATCTTTTCCAATAACCCGCTAATCTAGATGTAGTAATTTCAGTTATCTATCATAAGAAAGGATTAATCAGATCATATATATGCATATACATATATATGTTGAATTTCTTTAAACTAAAAAGATACAATAATTATGTTTTTAGGAAAATAGACTGGGATGATTGTAGTAGTAATATCAATAAAAATAAATGTTCTATGATTTTTCACATGTGGAAACAAGTTTTAATGTTCAAGCTAGTATACATGTAAATACTCAAAGAGAAAGATGCATTACACAGACAGAATTCACACTGTACAGCATGGAAGTAGAAGGGCAAAGGAAAAACAATGCTATCCAAAAGAAAAGGGAAAAATGTAAGGACATGAGTTTGTGAACTTGAGCAAAGTACCACTTATAAATTAAAAAATTATATACCCATCTCATATTTTTATAAAGTTTACACAATAATTTCTCAAATAATGTCTTCTTTCTTCTGCTGATTTTCCATCTCAAGACCTACTTATCTACATCAAAACTTGGACTTAACACATCTCACCATTGTTCACATTTAGATGTTCACATCAAAAAAATTCTAATGGATTAAAACAACAATCTACAAAGAAGAGAAAGTGCTTTCCAGAAGAGCGCCAAGCACCAATTGGTATAGTTAAGTATCAAGTTTCCAGTAAAGGAGTAAAAATGGCCATTAAATACATAGAAATAAAGCAATGTTGTTAGCAATTAGACAAATGAAATGTATATGACACTGAAATTATATTTCAACTAGTTAAAATATTTATCAAGAAAACATAAAATATAAATAATTTCATGAATATGAAGTTTTCATGATTTGAGGAAACCATATTGTTAGACATTTGAGAAAATATATCATGCTATCTTTAAAAATCAACAACTTTAAAAGTAAACAATGAATATCAAATTGGAGCACTTTCTATATTTTTACAGAACAGAAGAATTTGTTTGAAATCAGAAGGAGATATTGTTGAATCCAATAAATATGTAAACTACTCCATTATAAAACTGACTTAAAACTGGATTCTGCAATAAATATAATGACTGCTAGAAATATGCAGATATGTTACCATACACTTGCTTCAGATATTGAATTGAATAATCACTTCATCTGTGTAACCTCAATTATCTTCCCTCTAAAATTGTAATAACAGTGTTTTATTTGCTTCTGTCTTTTTGTGGCATTGGTGCAACTTTCAATTAAAATAAATGCCGTAGGAGAGTTTTGAAACTCACATGGATATATAAACATGTGCAAATACTTATTCAACACATTGAAACATAGTAATATGTGTTATGTTTTTGTGTCTTCCTTAAAAGGGACTTTAATTCTAGATAGTTTATATATTAAATTTAACATCAATTACTACTAAATTGTATGTAAAACTCAAACAAATACATGTAGTCGTAAAGAAACTTATGTACATGAACCATAAAATTAACCAAATTGAAACCAATAGCATAAAAACAGTGTCCTTGAAATGTTAAGTGTTGTTGGAGTATTATTTTGTCATTGGAATCAGTGTTATCCTACAGTCAAATTATAGTAACACACATATACACAGACTCACACACACACACACACACACACACACATACATTCAAGAAAAACAGAATTATCTTGAAGCTTTATGTAATGTTAAAATATACACTTAAGTAAATACCACAAGAAGAGTACCACAGTGTCCTCAATAATGTTAATGTCTAGGTGCCAGTAGAGCTGATTTTAATGGAGTTCTGTCTTTGCATCTGTGATAATCAACAGTCTGAGTAAATGAACCAAAAAAAGTGTTTTATGACTGCAGTTAACCTCAGCAAAGACAGAAGCAACAACAGCAGTAGTAACAGCTTCATTGATGCCAAGGGAATTGGTACACTGCCATTCCTTGCAAAAACTGACAGCTGTTAAGTCATCTACATTATAAAAGCTATTTGTTTTTCTCTATCATTCTGGAAATTTAATTTGGCAGTAATTTTCAAAGGTATCATAGAAATTTTATATAATTACATACATATATATGTATATATACATATATATAATAGAAGTTTATCTTATTGTATATTTTTACATACTTGTAACACTGAAATCAAATACTTGTAAACTCGGATTCTGGTTGCTTTATATGAGAATGTAAAGCATACATTTGTCTGGCCTGTGTGAAACAATTGACTTGACCCCTTAACATTGTTTTTTTTTTTTTTCTTTATTTTAGTTATTGGATATATTCTATATTTACATTTCATTTCCCTTTTTTGGTTCCCTATTCCCCTCACAAGGTCTCACATGCCCTTTTCCCTCCCCCTCTTTCCCCATCCACCCCTTCCCACTTCCCTGTTCTGGTATTCCCCTACACTGATGTTTTGATCCTTTCAAGCACCAAGGTCCACTCCTTCCTTATTGTCGGATATCATTTGATATGTGGATTGTGTCTTTGTTGTCCCAAGATTCTAGGCTAATATCCACTTATCAGTGAGTGCATACCATGGGTATTCTTTTGATACTGGGTTACCTCACTTAGTATGATGTTCTCCAGCTCCATCCATTTCTCTAAGAATTTCATGAATTCATTGTTTCTAATGGCTGAATATTGTGTATGTATACCACATTTTTTGTATCTATTCTTCTGTTGAGGGACATCTGGGTTCTTGCCAACTTCTGGCTATTCTAAATAAGGCTACTATGATCATAGTGGAGCATGTATCCTGTTCCCCAGCATGCAATAAGGATACATGCTCCACTAACATTGTTTTAAAATTTGAATGTACAGCAATTTCTATTTTACTTCTTTCTTCTAATAGGAAATCATGTATTCTTGATTAGATTCAAAATAACTACTACAATAGCAAAGTATGTGTTTGAAGGTATTTCTTGAAAATATTAACTGATAGGGAAAGACCACATTTAATATGTATAATGTATTTCATATCTATTCCTAGATACCATAAAATGGGGCCTGAAAACAACATGTGAAAAAGAAGAAAGGAGTTGAGAGTAATTTTCTCTGTGCTTTCTTGATGCTATGATATCTATTTTACTTATTCATCCTGCCATAGTTAGTTATTATAAACTTGACATAGACATAGAAATGTTTTATAAGATTGCATATCACTTTATGAAATCTTACATTATAAATTTCTGTTTACATTTATTTCTGAGGAAATTCATTGATTGGCAATTGGTTTTGGAAAGCTTC
The DNA here is from genome assembly GCA_964023405.1 of Apodemus agrarius. Taxonomy (NCBI): domain Eukaryota; kingdom Metazoa; phylum Chordata; class Mammalia; order Rodentia; family Muridae; genus Apodemus; species Apodemus agrarius. The sequence continues at coordinate 69,463,293 of OZ030020.1, forward strand.
ACCCAGTATAAGTCATGATTTTCTCAGGTAGGTGGACCTGGTTTGCATAATCTAAACAAAAGAGGTCATCAATGAATTAGTGGTATTTATCTGTAGTATGTACCTTAATTTCTCAGTGTCCCTTGATGACAGATTTTAATGTGTAAGCTAAAGTATACTCCCAAATTGTTTTTAATATGGTGTTTATTCCCAACAACAAAAGCCCAAATAGAATACTTGTCTTCCTACTGCAATGCAATGTAATTTCTGAAAATAGGAAAAAAGTAAATCTGTACTGAAGAATGTGGCTCAAATATTCTGTGTTAAGAAAAAAGAACGCTACAGGGATGCCTACCAAAAAAAATCATATATATTGCCCACAAAGCTTCTCTTGCTCTCTTGGTTCCCCCAGACTCAATTCTTATATCTCTTCTTTAATGCTACAATAGAACCCCATTTGCAGATTTCTCTTCCCCTAACCATAGTATTTTGTTCCCCTTCTCAGAAGAACCATAGCACCCACACCTTGGCCATCCTTCTTTTTGAGCTTTATGTGGTGTGTGAATTGTATCTTTTTTTTTAAAAACATTCCAGTTGCTATTCCTCTCCCAGTCTACTCTCCAGCAGTTCCTCATCCCATCCCTCCTCCCCAGTCTCCAATAGAAAATCTATGAGAAGCCCAACAAGCAGTTGAAACAGTCAGGTACAGATATTTACATCCAACCAGTGGATCAAAGCCTGGGAGCCCAGTGGTTGAAATAGGGAAAAGCTAGAAGAAGCTGAGAAGTTGGATGACCCTGTAAAAATATCAACAGTCTAAGTTAACCTAGACCCCTGAGATCTCCAATACACTAAGTGACCAATCAAGCAGTATACAGTAACTGATATGCAGCCCCATACACATATTTAGGAGTACCTAGAACTTTAATAATCCAAACCCAGATGATAAGATGCCAGTGTAAAAATATAACCAATGACTGCGAGAGCAATATGTCTCTACTTGAGCTTGGCTATTATAAGAGAAAAGATCCTAAATACTCATAAAATATAACAGAAGCACAACATCAAGACCATTTGACTTTTTATGTGCATGATAGAGATCTTTAAAGAGGAAACAAATAGATGTTTATAATATAGCAACATACACATGTACACACGCATGTGCGTGCACACACACACACATACACACATACACACCTCAAGAAAAAAATATACACAGTATAAAGAAATAAATAAATGTTCAAGACTTGATATTGGAAATAGAATAAAAGAAAATGGAACCAGAAAAGAGATTCTATTTAATTCATAATAATCAAAAATTAAAAGTATAGAATCAAGAAAGAATATTACAAACTGTAATAGAAATAGACCAAATTACATATAAAGGCAAGCTCAATAGAATTTCACAAAACTTATTCATGCAAACTCTTAAAAGCCTAAGCTACCTAGACAAATGTATTTCAGACTATTAAAAGACCACAGGAGCCAGTCCATCCTGCAAAATACCCCAAAACTTTCAACCACCATAGATGGGGAAATAAAGTATTCTACGATAAACTCAAACTAAAACAACATCTATCAACAAATCCTGCCCTACAGAAGGAAAAGAAAATTAAGAACTAAAACATAAGACCTAAGGAGACTGATTATACCTATGAAAACACACAAAATGTTTTAGCCTCGTACAACTAAAATAAAAAAAATTGAAGCACACATACATGCATAAACATACTCTCTCTTTCTCTCTCTCTTTCTCTCTCTCTTTCTCTCTCTCTCTCTCTATACACACACACACAGAGAGATAGAGAGAGAGAGAGAGTACTTTTGCTGATAAATAAAAGAGCTAGTCAAAGGTTTATCCAAAATAACTAAAAGGCAAAGATTCAATATTCAAATTAATACAATCAAAAAGGAAAAGGGAAATATAAAAGCCAACACCTAGAGAATCCAGAGAATCATAGAGCATACATAAAAGAATGGCACTTGAAAGCTCTGGAACAAAAAGAAGCAATTTCACCCAGGAGGAGTAGAAGACAGGAAATCATCAAACTCAGGGCTGAAATCAATCAAGTTGAAACAAAGGGAACCATACAAAGAATCAACAAAACCAGGAGCTGGTTCTTTGAGAAGATCAACAAGATAGATAAACCCCTAGCCAGACTTACTAAAGGGCACAGAGACAGTATTCAAATTAACAAAATTAGAAATGAAAAGGGAGATATAACAACACAAAAACTGAGGAAATTCAAAAAATCATCAGATCCTACTACAAAAACCTATACTCAACACAACTGGAGAATCTGGAGGAAATGGACAATTTCCTAGACAGTTACCAAATACCAAAATTAAACCAGGATCAAATAGATCGTCTAAACAGACCCATAACCCCCAAAGAAATAGAAGGGGTCATAGACAGTCTTCCAACCAAAAAGAGCACAGGACCAGACGGTTTTAGTGCAGAATTCTATCAGACCTTCAAAGAAGTCCTGATACCGATACTCTTCAAATTATTCCACAAAATAGAAACAGAAGGAACACTACCCAACTCATTTTATGAAGCCACAATTACCCTGATACCAAAACAACACAAAGATCCAACAAAGAAAGAGAACTACAGGCCAATTTCTCTTATGAATATCGATGCAAAAATACTAAACAAAATACTTGCCAACCGAATCCAAGAACACATCAAAGCGATCATTCACCATGATCAAGTTGGCCTCATCCCAGGGATGCAGGGATGGTTCAATATACAGAAATCCATCAACGTAATCCACTACATAAACAAACTCAAAGAAAAAAACCACATGGTCATCTCATTGGAGCTGAAAAAGCATTTGACAAAATTCAGCATCCTTTCATGCTAAAGGTCCTAGAAAGAACAGGAATTCAAGGCCCATATCTAAACATAGTAAAAGCAATATACAGCAGACCAGTAGCCAACATCAAGGTAAACGGAGAAAAACTCGAAGCAATCCCTCTAAAATCAGGGACTAGACAAGGCTGTCCCCTCTCGCCATATCTCTTCAATATAGTACTTGAGGTACTAGCTAGAGCAATTCGACAACAAAGGGAAGTCAAAGGGATACAAATCGGAAAGGAAGAAGTCAAACTATCACTATTTGCAGATGATAAGATAGTTTACTTAAGTGACCCAAAAACCTCCACCAGAGAACTCCTGCAACTGATAAACAACTTCAGCAAACTGGCTGGCTATAAAATCAACTCAAGTAAATCAGTAGCCTTCCTATATGCGAAGGATAAGCAGGCCAAGAAAGAAATTAGGGAAATGACACCCTTCACAATAGCCACAAATGATATAAAGTATCTTGGAGTGACGCTAACCAAACATGTGAAAGATTTATACGACAAAAACTTCAGGTCTCTGAAGAGGGAAATTGAAGAAGACATCAGAAAATGGGAAAATCTTCCATGCTCGTGGGTTGGCAGGACTAATATAGTCAAAATGGCAATCTTGCCCAAAGCAATATACAGATTCAATGCAATTCCCATCAACATCCCAACTCAGTTCTTCATAGACCTCGAAAGAGCAATTCTCAAATTCATCTGGAATAACAAAAAACCAGGATAGCTAAAACTATCATCAACAGCAAAAGAACTTCTGGGGGAATCAATATCCCGGACCTCAAGCAATATTACAGAGCAGTGGTATTAAAAACTGCATGGTATTGGTTCAGTGACAGGGAAGCGGATCAAAGGAATAGGATCGAAGACCCAGAATTGAACCCACACATCTATGGCCAATTGATCTTCGACAAAGGAGCTGAAAACATCCAGTGGAAAAAAGATAGCCTTTTCAACAGATGGTGCTGGCTCAACTGGAGGTCAACATGCAGAAGAATGAGAATTGATCCACTCTTATCTCCTTGCACTAAGCTCAACTCCAAGTGGATCAAAGACCTCCACATAAAACCAGACACACTAAAACTAATAGAAAAGAAACTGGGGAAGACCCTTGAGGACATTGGCTCAGGGGAAAAATTCCTGAACAGAACACCAATTGCTTATGCTCTAAGAGCAAGAATAGACAAATGGGACCTCATAAAACTACAAAGTTTCTGTAAGGCAAAAGACACTGTTAAAAGGATAAATCGGCAACCAACAAATTGGGAAAAAATCTTCACCAACCCCACATCCAACAGAGGGCTAATCTCCAATGTATACAAAGAACTCAAGAGGTTAGACCCCAGAAAACCCAATAACCCTATCCAAAAAATGGGGCACAGAGCTAAACAGAGACTTTTCACCTGAAGAAATTCGGATGGCTGAGAAACACCTTAAAAAATGTTCAACATCACTAGTCATTAGGGAAATGCAAATTAAAACAACCCTGATATTTCACCTCACACCAGTCAAAATGGCTAAGATTAAAAACTCAGAAGACATCAGGTGTTGGCGAGGATGTGGAGAAAGAGGAACACTCCTCCACTGCTGGTGGGAATGCAAGCTGGTACAACCACTCTGGAAATCAGTATGGTGGTTCCTCAGAAAACTGGGTGTGATACTTCCAGAGAACCCAGCCATACCACTCCTGGGAATATACCCAGAAGATTCACCAGCATGCAATAAGGATACATGCTCCACTATGTTCATAGCAGCCTTATATATAATAGCCAGAAGCTGGAAAGAACCCAGATGTCCCTCAACAGAGGAATGGATACAAAAAATGTGGTATATATACACAATGGAGTACTATTCAGCCATTAGAAACAATGAATTCATGAAATTCTTAGAGAAATGGATGGAGCTGGAGAATTTCATACTAAGTGAGGTGACCCAGTCTCAAAAGAATACCCATGGTATACAGTCACTGATAAGTGGATATTAGCCTAGAAGCTTGGAACACCAAAGACACAAATCACATGTCAAGTGATGTCTCACAAAAAGAAAGGAGTGGACACTGGTGCTAGAATGGACCAAAACATCATTGTGGGAGAGTACAAGAACAGTAAAGTGGGAGGGGGTGGATGCAGGAGCAGGGGAAGGGAAAAGGACATGTGGGACCTTTGGGGGTGGGGAACCAGAAAAAGGGAAATGAATTGTAAATATAGAATATATACAATAAAAAAAATCAAAAAATAAAAGAAAAAAAAAAAGAATGGGACTCCACCAAATTAACAAATTGGAAATTTTAAGAAAAATGGATAATTTTTTGTGATAAGTACAACTCATCAAAATCAATTCAATATCTGGCAAGCTATTTATTTATTTATTTATTTATTTTTATTTATTTATTTTTTATGAATATACTGTTGTTTTCTTCAGATGTACCAGAAGAGACCATAGGATTCCATTACAGATGGTTGAGATCTATCATGTGGGTGCTAGGAATTGAACTCAGGAACTCTGGAAGAGCAATCAGTACTCTTAACCACTGAGCCATCTCTCCAAACTAGGGAAGCTATTTAAATAGATTTATAACTTCTAGTAAAATAGCAGTCATTAAAACCTGTAAACCAAAAGCCCCCAAGGCCAGATGGCTTTAGTGCTGAATTCTATCAGTCTTTCCAAGAAGAGTTAATGACAATATTGCTCAAATTATTTCACAAAATAAAGAAGGAACATAGCCAAATACATGTTTTAAGACCATAGTAATGCTGATAGTCAACCACATAAAGACTCAGCAACAAGGACAAATAAAAAATTATAAACAAATTAATCTTATGAACATAATTTCAAAAATTCACTATAAAATGCAAACTGAATCCAAAACATATTAAATGATCTACCACTACAATCCAGTAGGATTCATCCCAGAGGTGCACAGTGTTTTAATTAGGATTTCCATTGCAAAGAAGACACATCATGACCAAGGCAACTCTAATAAAGGACAACATTTAATTGGAGCTGGCTTACAAGTTCTGAGGTTCATTCCATTCTCTTCATGGTAGGAAACATAGCAGCATCAAGGCAGGCATGGTGTGGGAGAAGGACCTAAAAGTTCTACATCTTAATCTATAGGATATTAGGAGCAGATTGTCTTCCAAGTGACTAGGAATAGGGTCTTAATGTCTAGCCCTACAGTGATACACTTCCTCCAACAAGGCCACACTTACTACAATAAGGCAATACCTATTACAATCGGTCCCCCCTTTCTCATAGTGCTATGCCCTAGGCAAAGAATATTCAAACCACCACATGGGGAGAGTTTAATATATAAAATTAGGAAATATAAACAACCATATAAACAAACAGAAAGAAAGCAGAACCAAAACCAAATATAGATATAGATATAGAGATAGAGATAGAGATAGAGATAAAGGATAGATATGTAAACTGCACAACTCATAATCATCCAATTACATAATGAGATGCAGACAAAATCAATACCAATTGCAATAGCTTATATGATGTACCTGTGGTGTATCATATTACCATGACAAAGCAAATGAAAGTCTGATATGATTCAAAGCTTCAAGTCTTTGAAGTAAGAAACTGAAGATTGAAATATTTCCCATGCTTATGGATTGGTAGGAATAGCATAATAAAAATTGCAATCCTATCAAAAGCAATATAAAGATTTAATGCAATACTCATTGTAATTCTCACAGAATTCTTTACAAATCTGAAAAAGATGAATGCTCAACTTCATATGGAAAAACAAAACAAAAAATATGGTAACTAGAACATTAGGAAAACTTACATAGGCTAATCATTACTGATTTCAAGTTGTACTGGAAAAAAGACTGCATGATGTTGGACTAAAATAGACACGTTGGTCAACAAAATTGAAGACAAACACATTTGTCCATGCACCTGATGCTGGTTAGATTGATTGACTACCTGTAGAAGAATGGATTTATCACCCTGCACAAAAATCCAACTGCAAGCATATTAAAGATGACAACATACAACAAAGTACACTAAATCTGATAGAACATAAAGTGTAGAATGCTTTGACACAGGAGACACCTTTCTGAAAAAAAAAACATTTTGATTTAGGATGAAATGTTCTATAGATATCTATTAAGTCCATTTGGTCCAAAACTTCTGTTAGTTTCACTGTGACTGTTTAGTTTGTGTTTCCTTGATCTGTCCATTGAAGAGAGTGGGGTGTTTAAGTCCCCCACAATTATTGTCTGGTGTGAGATGTCTCCTTTAAGCTTTAGAAACCTTTCCTTTATGAATGCAGGTGCCCTTATATTTGGGGCATAGATTTTCAAAATTGAGAGTTCTTCCTGGTAGATTTTTCCTTTGATGAATATAAAGTGGTCTTCTGTATCTTTTTTGATTACTTTTGGTTGAAAGTCTATTTTACCTGATATTGGAATGACTACTCCTGCTTGTTACTTGGGACCATTGGCTTGGAGAACTGTTTGCCAGCCTTTAACTCTTAGGCAGTCTTTGTCTTTGACACTGAGATGAGTTTCCTGTATGAAGCAAAATGTTGGGTCTTGTTTATAAACCCAGTCTGTTAGTATAAGTCTTTTTACTGGGGAAACAGAGTCCATTGATGTTAAGAGATATTAAGGAATAGTGATTGTTGCTTCCTGCTATATTTGATATATTTTTTTATGTTTGTGTGGTTTATCTTCTTTTGGGTTTGTTGAAAGGAGATTCCTTACTTGCTTTTTCTTCTGTGTAGCTTCCCTCCCTTTGTTGCTGTTTTCCATTCATTATCCTTTGAATGGCTGGATTTGTGGAAAGATATTGTGTAAATTTATTTTTGTCATGAAAAATGGTTTCTCCATTTATGGTAATTGAGAGATTTGCTGGATACAGCAGTTTGGGTTGGCATTTGTGTTCCCTTAGGGTCTGCATGACAGCTGCCCAGGCACTTCTGGCTTTCATAATCTCTGGTGAGAAATCCAGTGTAATTTGGATAGCTCTAACTTTACATGTTACTTGATCATTTTTCCCTTATTGCTTTTAATATTCTTTCTTTGTTTAGTACATTTGGTATTTTAATTATTATGTGATGGGATGAATTTCTTTCTGGTTAAATTATTTTTGAATTTCTGTAGGCTTCTTGTATGTTCATGGGCATCTCTAGTTTAGGGAAGTTTTCTTCTATAATTTTGTTGAAGACATTTACTGACCATTTAAGATGAAAATCTTCACTCTCTTCTATGCCTATAATCCTTAGTTTTGGTCTCCTCATTTTGTCCTGTACTTCCTGCATATTTTGGGTCAGGAACTTTTTGCATTTTGCCTTTTCATTGACTATTGTATAATTGCTTTCTATGGTATCCTCGCATCTGAGATTCTCTCTTCTATCTCTTATATTCTGTTGTTGATGCTTGGAGCTATGACTCCTTACTTCTTTCCTAGGTTTTCAATGTCCCGAGTTGTCTCCCTTTGTGATTTCAGTATTGTTTACACCTCCTTCTTTAGATCCTGAATGGCTTTGTTTAATTCCTTCACCTGTTTTGTTGTGTTTTCTTTTAGTTCTTCAAGGGCTTCTCACTATTTACTTGTGTTCTCTTGTATTTCTTTAATGGAGTTATTTATGTCCTTCTTGAAGGTCTCCATGATGCCCTGCATCATCATCAAGACCTGTGATGTTAAATCCAAATCTTGCTTTCCTGGTGTGTTGGGGTATCCAGGACATTCTGTTGTGGGAGAATTGGTTTCAGATGGTGTCATATTGCTTTGATTTCTGTTAGCAATGTTCCCACATTTGCCTCTTGCCATCTGGTTATCTCTGGTGTTAGTTGTGACTACTATTACTGGCTGGAGCTTGCCCCTCATGTGTGTGTGCCTAGAGGCCTATCTCAGCAACCCTGGATGAGCTGCTTCCTCCGGGCACAAATTGCTATGGTGCTGCAGCGTTCCTGGGTGCAGGTGGAGTCCTGGTGTGGTGTGTCCCAAGTGATCCTCTACTCTGGTGAAACCTGCCTACCAATCTGTTGCATAGTCTCAGAAGCAAAGATGGCAGCTGAGACCCACTCTTTTGTAGCTGTATTTGGGTATGTACCTCTGGGGCCCTGATCAGCTCTGGATGCAGGTTTTTCTGGCTGTCTCCTCCTCACTGGCTGCTGGGTGTATACCTGGCTTCCTACACTGGTGATGGTGCACTGTTGCCGAGGGTGTTCCTGATCCAGAGGCAGAAACCAGAAGGCTCTTGCCAGAGGCCTCCGGACTGGATCCACTGATCTGCCGGGCCAGACTCACCTGTGCAAGCTGCCTCTTCCTCGCTGGCTGCTGGGCATATAGCTGGCTTCCTGCACTGCTTGGAGATGGTGCACTGTGGCTCTATTCAAGCATTTTTAAAATTATATGAAGTCCAGTTAAACTCCAAATTCATTAATCAATTTCTCAGTAATTCTATGAATACTGGGAATTTAAAAATGCATCTTAAGTATTCTTCATTACGTAAACTGTGAATAACATTCACTGAATATATGAAATAAGGCTATATAATACAAGACCTAGCATGCTCCGTACCTGCACAACTCGTCTTAAATAAGACTTGACTAAAAAAAAAAAATCACCTGAAATTTGAAGTTAATAAATTAATTTGACTTGCAAGATAAAACTGTATGCATAATAACAAAATAATAAAATCTTAACTCTCTCACTCTATTTTTTAATAAAAATGAAACAGGTTTACTTTACATTTTTTCAGGTAAAATAAAACAGAAATATGAGATATACAGCAATCAAAGACCTATCAGTCAGTCAGTCATGAGGGAAACTCAGATGTGGCAATAACTATTCAAATAATTTAACACAGTAATTATAACATTTGGTGCTAAGGAATTAAGTTGACCCTACGAGTGAAATTTTAGGCAACTCCAGAAAAAATATAATAAGGAACAAATAAATGTCCAGTAATTTAATCATAAAATTTGATGGAGCTTTACCAATGCATATGAGGATGCATGCAGCCAACTATGGGACTGTGTACAGGGAGCCCCAATAGAGGTGTTAGGGAAAGGAATAAAGAAGGGGTTGGCAATCCCATAGGAAGAACAACAATATCAATCAACCAGGCCCCCAGACCTCCCAAGGAATAAACCACCAATCGAAAAGTACACAAGGAGGGAACCATGGCTCCAGCTGCATATGTAGCAGAGGATGTCCTTATCTGGCATCAATGAGAGGGGAGGCCCTTGGTCCTGTGAAGGCTCAATGGGATGTCCCAGTGTAGGGGAATGCAAGGACAAGTCAGGAGTAGATGGGTGGGTGAGGGAGCATCCACATAGAAGTAGGAGATGATATAGGGACTTTGTGGAGGAGAAAACAGGAAGAAGGGTAATATTTGAAATGCAAATAAATAAAATAGCTAATAAAATATCTCTTGAATAAAAAATAATTATAGCAACTTTGATACCTTATACTAAGTGATAATAATGAAATGTCAAAATATAGTTGTTACATTTATGCAGTTGGAAGAGTGAGAAAGTACAGAAAAAAATCCATCAGACTCTCACAGAATTTTCAGAAAATATTATATGGTTAAAAAATAACAACATATCCCAGAATTATTGCAGAAAATAGTGGGGAAAAACAATTGAATAAATGATACCTAAAAGGTTGTATTACCAAATTTATAGAATTTATTATCAAAATAAAATATATTCCATATTTGAAATATGGTATGCACATCTATTCACAAGTAAATGAACATTAAAATTAATGTAAATATATTAAAATCAGAATAGATGTTGATACTTTTTTTTAATTTTTATTTTCTATATTCTTTGTTTACATTTCAAAGGCTTTCCCCTTTCCCAGTTCCCACCCACCATAGTTCCCATAGTTCCTCTCCCCCCCAACTATTCCCCAATCATTCCCCCTCCCCCCTCGGTTTCTTTACTAAACTGGATGCAATCTTTACATGCCCAGGGTCCTCTCCTTTCTTCTTCTTGGGAATCATTTGACTTGCTATTTGTGTCTTGAGTATTTAGTGCTTCTGGGCTCATTAATATCCACTTATCAGTGATTGCATTTCATGTGCATTCTTTTGTGATTGGGTTAATTCACTCAGGATGATATTTTCCAGGTCTAACCATTTACCTACAAATTGCATGAATTCATTATTTTTAATTGCTGAGTAGTATTCCATTGTATAAATATACCACATTTTCTGTATCCATTCCTCCTTTGAGGGATATTTGGGCTCCTTCCAATTTCTGGCTATTATAAACAAGGCTGCTATAAACATAGTGGAGCATGTGTCTTTATTGCATGCAGGGGAATCCTCTGGGTATATGCCCAGGAGTGGTATGCCAGGGTCCTCTGGAAGTGACATGCCCAATTTTCTGAGGAACCGCCAAACTGATTTCCAGAGCGGTTTTACCATTTTGCAATCCCACCAACAGTGGAGGAGTGTTCCTCTTTCTCCACATCCTCGCCAGCACTTGTTGTCTCTTGAGTTTTTAATCTTAGCCATTCTGACTGGTGTGAGGTGGAATCTCAGGGTTGTTTTGATTTGCATTTCCCTGATGACTAATGATGTTGAACATCTTTTAAGGTGTTTCTCGGCCATCGGAATTTCTTCTGGTGAAAATTCTTTGTTTAGCTCTGTGCCCCATTTTTTGATAGGGTTATTTGGTTCTTTGCGGTCTAACTTCTTGAGTTCTTTGTATATATTGGATATTAGCCCTCTGTCAGATGTGGGGTTGGTGAAGATCTTTTCCCACTTTGTTGGTTGCCGTTTTGTCCTTCGGACAGTGTCCTTTGCTTTGCAGAAACTTTGTAATTTTATGAGGTCCCATTTGTCGATTTTTGATCTTAGTGCTTACACTATTGGTGTTCTGTTCAGGAACTTTTCCCCTGTGCCCAAGTCCTCCAGGGTCTTCCCAAGTTTCTTTTCTAATAGTTTCAGTGTGTCTGGTTTTATGTGGAGGTCCTTGATCCACTTGGAGTTGATCTTAGAGCAGAGAGATAAGTGTGGGTCAATTCGCATTCTTCTGCATGTTGACCTCCAGTTGAACCAGCACCATTTGTTGAAAAGGCTATCTTTATTCCATCGGATGGTTGTGGCTCCTTTATCAAAGATCAAGTGACCATAAGTCTGTGGGTTAATTTCTGGGTCTTCAATCCTGTTCCATTGATCTGTTTGCCTGTTGCTATACCAATACCATGCAGTTTTTAACACAATTGCTCTGTAGTACTGCTTGAGGTCAGGGATATTGATTCCCCCAGAAGTCCTTTTATTGTTGAGAATAGTTTTAGCTATCCTGGGTTTGTTGTTGCTCCAGATGAATTTGAGAATTGCTCTTTTTAGATCTATGAAGAATTGAGTTGGGATTTTGATGGGGATCGCATTGAATCTGTATATTGCTTTTGGCAAGATGGCCATTTTTACTATATTGTTCCTGCCAATCCAGGAGCAAGAAATATTTTCCATCTTCTGAAGTCTTCTTCGATTTCTTTCTTCAAGGACTTGAAGTTCCTGTTGTACAGATCTTTCGCTTGTTTGGTTAGAGTTCCGCCAAGATACTTTATGTTGTTTGTGGCTATTGTGAAGGGTGTTATTTCTCTAATTTCTTTCTCAGCCTGCTTGTCCTTTGAGTACAAGAAGGCCACTGACTTGCTTGAGTTAATTTTATAACCTGCCACTTTGCTGAAGTTGTTTATCAGCTGTAGAAGTTCTCTGGTGGAGTTTTTTGGGTCGCTTAGGTAAACTATCATATCGTCTGCAAATAATGATAGTTTCACTTCTTCCTTTCCAATTTGTATCCCTTTGACTTCCTTATGTTGTCTGATTGCTCTTGCTAGAACTTCAAGTACTATATTGAAAAGATATGGAGAGAGAGGGCAGCCTTTTCTAGTCCCTGATTTTAGTGGGAATGCTTCAAGTTTCTCTCCATTTATTTTGATGTTGGCTACTGGTTTGCTGTAGATTGCTTTTACTATGTTTAGGTATGGGCCTTGAATTCCTGCTCTTTCCAAGACTTTTAGCATGAAAGGATGCTGAATTTTGTCGAATGCTTTTTCAGCATCTAATGAGATGACCATGTGGTTTTTTTCTTTCAGTTTGTTTATGTAGTGGATTACATTGATGGATTTCCGTATATTGAACCATCCCTGCATCCCTGGGATGAAGCCTACTTGATCATGGTGGATGATCGTTTTGATGTGCTCTTGGATTCGTTTAGCAAGAATTTTATTTAGTATTTTTGCATCTATATTCATCAGAGAAATTGGCCTGAAGTTCTCTTTCTTTGTTGGATCTTTTTGTGGTTTAGGTATTAGCGTAATTGTGGCTTCGAAGAATGAGTTGGGCAGTGTCCCTTCTGTCTCTATTTTGTGGAATAGTTTGAAGAGTATTGGTGTTAAGTCTTCTTTGAAGGTCTGGTAGAATTCTGCACTAAAACCATCTGGTCCCGTACTTTTTTTGGTTGGGAGGCTTTCTATAACCCCTTCTATTTCTTTAGGGGTTATGGGACTATTTAGCTGGTCTACTTGATGCTGATTTAATTTTGGTATTTGATATCTGTCTAGGAAATTGTCCATTTCCTCCAGATTCTCCAGTTGTTTTGAGTATAGACCTTTGTAGTAGGATCTGATGATCTTTTGAATTTCCTCGGTTTCTGTTGTTATGTCTCCCTTTTCATTTCTAATTTTGTTAATTTGTATACTGTCTCTGTGTCCTTTGGTTAGTCTGGCTAAGGTTTTATCTATCTTGTTGATTTTCTCAAAGAACCAGCTCCTGGTCTTGTTGATTCTTTGTATGGTTCTCTTTGTTTCTATTTGATTGATTTCAGCCCTGAGTTTGATGATTTCTTGTCTTCTACTCCTCCTGGGTGAATTAACTTGTTTTTCTTCCAGGGCTTTAAGGTGTGCCGTTAAGCTGCTAGTGTATGCTCTCTCCAGTTTCTTTTTGGATGCACTTAGAGCTATGAGTTTTCCTCTTAGCACTGCTTTCATTGTGTCCCATAGGTTTGGGTAGGTTGTACCTTCATTTTCATTGAATTCTAAAAAGTCTTTGATTTCTTTTTTTTATTTCTTCCTTGACCAAGGTGTCATTGAGTAGAGTATTGTTCAGTTTCCATGTGTATGTGGGCTTTCTGTTGTTTTTGTTGCTATTGAAGACCACTCTTACTCCATGGTGATCTGATAGGAGGCATGGGATAAGCTCGATCTTCTTGTATTTGTTGACATCTGTCTTGTGGCCGATTATATGATCTATTTTGGAGAAGGTACCATGCAGTGCTGAGAAAAATGTATATTCTTTAGCTTTAGGATGAAATGTTCTATATATATATCTGTTAAATCCAATTGGTCCAGAGTTTCAATTAGTTTCACTGTGTCCCTGTTTAGTTTCTGCTTTCCTGATCGGTCCATTGAGGAGAGTGGGGTGTTGAAGTCACCCACAATTATTTTGTTAGGTGTAATGTGTGCTTTAAGCTTTAGTAAGGTTTCTTTTACAAAGGAGGGTGCCCTTGCATTTGGAGCATAGATGTTCAGTATTGAGAGCTCTTCCTGGTGGATTTTCCCTTTGGCCAGCAAGAAGTGACCTTCTGAGTCTCTTTGGATGATTTTAGGTTGAAAGTCAATTTTATCTGATATTAGAATGGCTACTCCAGCTTGTTTCCTGAGACCATTTGCTTGTAAAATTGTCCTCCAGCCTTTTACTCTAAGGCAGTGTTTGTCTTTAACACTGAGATGTGTTTCCTGTATGCAGCAAAATGTAGGGTCCTGTTTCTGTATCCAGTCTGTTAATCTATGTCTTTTTATTGGGGAATTGAGTCCATTGACGTTAAGAGATATTAAGGAATAGTAATTATTACCTCCAGACATTTTTGAAATTATATTTATTTATCTTATTTATTTTTTATATTCGAGAAGTTATCCTCTTTTGGGTTTGATGAGAGGAAGTTTCTATCTTGCTTCTTCCTGGGTGTAGTTTCCGTCCTTGTCTTGGTGTTTTCCTCCTATTATCCTTTGTAGGGCTGGATTTGTGGAGACATATCTTGCAAATTTGGTTTTGTCATGGAATACCTTGATGTCTCCATCAATGGCAATTGAGAGTTTTGCTGGGTAAAGTAGTTTTGGCTGAAGTTTGTGTTCTCTTAGAGTTTGCATTATATCTGCCCAGGATCTTCTAGCTTTCATGGTCTCAGGCGAGAAGTCTGGTGTTATTCTGATAGGTCTTCCTTTATATGTTACTTGGCCTTTTTCTCTTGCTGCCTTTAGTATTCTTTCTTTGTTTATTACATTTGGAGTTTTGATTATTATGTGACGGGATGTATTTCTGTTCTGGTCCAGTCTGTTTGGGGTTCTATAGGCTTCTTGTATATTCATGGACATCTCTCTCCTTAGGTTGGGGAAGTTTTCTTCCATAATTTTATAGAAGATATTAGCTGGCCCTTTAACTTGTAAATCTTCACTCTCGTCTATACCTATAATCCTTAGGTTTGGTCTTCTCATAGTGTCTTGGATTTCCTGGATGTTTTGGGTTACCACCTTTTTGCATTTAGTATTTTCTTTGACTGTTGAATCAATGGTTCCTATGGTATCTTCGGCTTCTGAGATTCTGTCTTCTATCTCTTGTATTCTATTGTTGATACTTGCGTCTATGGCCCCTGATTTCTTCCCCAGGTTTTCTATCTCCAATGTTGTCTCCGTCTGTGATTTCTTAGTTGTTTCTACTTCTGTTTTTAGTATCTGGATGGATGTGCTCAGATCTTTCGCTTGCTTGATTGTGTTTTCATGTATTTCTTTAATAGATTTTTGTGCTTCCTCTTTCATAGCTTCTACTTGTTGGTCCACATTCTTCTGTAGTTCTTTAAGTGACTTTTGTCTTTCTTCCTTATTGTCTTCTTCTCTTTGATCCATCTTCTCCTGCATTTCTTGAAGTGATTTTTGTATTTGCCTCGTAAAGGCTTCTAACTTTTGATCCATTTTCTCCTCTATTTCTTTACGAGATTTTTCTATGTGTTCAGCTACCAGCATCCTGACCAGTGATTTTATATCCAAGTCTTGTTTTTCTGGTGTTTTAGGGTATCCAGGGATTCCTGTTGTTGGAGAACTGGGTTCAGATGCTGTCATGTTGCCTTGATTTTTGTTAGTAACGTTCCTTCGTTTTCCTTTTGCCATCTGGTTATTTCTGGTTTTAGTTGGCCTTGTTGTCAGTGGCTGGTGTTTGAATCTCCTGTGAGGCTGGGCTCACCTGTTGTTTCTCTACTGGTGAATATGTGTGACTGCTGCTTTAAGGGATCATAAGCTGGCTGCCACCCATGCGATTGTAGCCCCTGTTGGAGTCTGTCTACCTGGGCTTCTCCAGCTGTGTCCTGGTTGCAAGGATCTCCGAGAGCCTAGCAGATCCCCCCTGAGGGTAGCCCTGGAAGGGGTGTTTGTTTACCTGGGCCTTTCCAGCTATTTCCTGGTTGCAATATGGAGGCCCGTTGCTACCGCTGGTCCAGGGGCCGGCGAGCTGGTTGCAGAATGCAGCCTCGGTGCTTGCCAGAGGGCACGGGAATGTCCCACAGAGCCTGGGCCTTTCCAGCTGTGTCCTGCTTGCGATATGGAGGCCCGCCGCTACACCGCTGGTCTAGGGGCCGGCGAGCTGGTTGCAGAATGCAGCCTCGGTGCTCGCCAGAGGGCACGGGAATGTCCCACAGAGCCTGGGCCTTTCCAGCTGTGTCCTGGTTGCGATATGGAGGCCCGCCACTACACCGCTGGTCTAGGGGCCGGTGAGCTGGTTGCAGAACGCAGCCTAGGTGCTCACCAGAGGGCAGGGATGTCCCACAGAGCCTGGGCCTTTCCAGCTGTGTCCTGGTTGCAATATGGAGGCCCGCTGATACCTCTGGTCTAGGGGCCGGTGAGCTGGTTGCAGAACACAGCCTTGGTGCTCCCCAGAGGGCTCGGGGATGTCCCACAGAGCCTAGGCGGGACTCTGCCTGCTTGGCTCCGAGACCCTAGCAGATACCCCCGTGAGTGTAGCCCTGGAAGGGGTGTTTACCTGGGCCTTTCCAGCTGTGTCCTGGTTGCAATATGGAGGCCCGCCGCTACACCATTGGTCTAGGGGCCGGCGAGCTGGTTGCAGAACGCAGCCTCGGTGCTTGCCAGAGGGCACGGGAATGTCCCACAGAGCCTGGGCCTTTCCAGCTGTGTCCTGCTTGCGATATGGAGGCCCGCCACTACACCGCTGGTCTAGGGGCCGGTGAGCTGGTTGCAGAACGCAGCCTAGGTGCTCACCAGAGGGCGGGGATGTCCCACAGAGCCTGGGCCTTTCCAGCTGTGTCCTGGTTGCAATATGGAGGCCCGCTGATACCTCTGGTCTAGGGGCCGGTGAGCTGGTTGCAGAACACAGCCTTGGTGCTCCCCAGAGGGCTCGGGGATGTCCCACAGAGCCTAGGCGGGACTCTGCCTGCTTGGCTCCGAGACCCTAGCAGATACCCCCGTGAGTGTAGCCCTGGAAGGGGTGTTTACCTGGGCCTTTCCAGCTGTGTCCTGGTTGCAATATGGAGGCCCGCCGCTACACCATTGGTCTAGGGGCCGGCGAGCTGGTTGCAGAACGCAGCCTCGGTGCTTGCCAGAGGGCACGGGAATGTCCCACAGAGCCTGGGCCTTTCCAGCTGTGTCCTGCTTGCGATATGGAGGCCCGCCGCTACACCGCTGGTCTAGGGGCCGGCGAGCTGGTTGCAGAATGCAGCCTCGGTGCTCGCCAGAGGGCACGGGAATGTCCCACAGAGCCTGGGCCTTTCCAGCTGTGTCCTGGTTGCGATATGGAGGCCCGCCACTACACCGCTGGTCTAGGGGCCGGTGAGCTGGTTGCAGAACGCAGCCTAGGTGCTCACCAGAGGGCGGGGATGTCCCACAGAGCCTGGGCATGTTGATACTTTTTAAATATATAAATATATGTTATTAAAAGTTACAGATGAAAGTAAAAGCTTATATGCTACATTAATTTTTATTAATATAAAACATTATAATCTATAGTGAAAATAATCTAGTGAGATTTTCAAGTGTGTTCACGGCTAAAGAACCTTAAATATAAGTATTGCATATTTTAAGTGCACATGATATGAGATAACATTTATAGAAATAATTCATTGCAGAAACATAAACTGTAAAATAATATCTACATTTAATAACATTTTGTAACAATGAAAACTGATAAACTGTTACTACATGTCAATATATAGGGATTTAAAACTGTTACTAGAATTTACATACAAAAGAGTGTATATATATATACATATATATGTATATATATTATATATATATATATACAGATATATGTTGCTATCACACTAATACCTAAAATTTCTAAATTAATTCTTAGATTAGTATATCATAAATCACTTAAATTCATCTCAATGGTTTCTATTATTTATTGAGTTAGTTCTCTATAAAGAACTTGGAACATTTTTGGAACTATAAATATTATTGCCTTCATGGATTTATAGGATACATTTACTTTATGCAGGTATGCATTTTTTAACACTTAATACACATACATTGTAAGGTTGATCCACTTGGATTTGAGATTAGTACAAGGAGATGAAAATGGATCAATTTACATGCTTCTGCATGCTATCCTCCAGTTGAGCCAGCACTATTTGTTGAAAAGACTATCTTTTATCCATAGGATGGATTTAGCTCCTTTGAAAAATATCAAGTCACCAGAGGTGTTTGGATTCATTTCTGGGTCTTCAATTCTATTTCATTGATATACCTGCCTGTGACTGTACCAATACTATGCAATTATTAAATCTATTGTTTTGTAGTACTGCTGGAGTTCCAGGATACTGATTCCCCCAGAATTTATTTTACTGTTGAGAATAGTTTTAGCTATCCTGTATTCTTTGTTATTCTGGATGAATTTGAGAATTGCTCTTTCTAACTCAATGAAGAGTTGAGTTAGGATTTTGATGGGGATTGAATTAAATCTGTATATTGCTTTTGGCACTATGGCCATTTTAACTATATTAATCTTGCCAAACCATGAGCATAGGAGATCTTTCCACAAGGTCTTCTTAGAATTCTTTCTTCAGAAACTTGAAGTTCTTGTCCTACAGATCTTTCACTTGTTTTGTTAGAGTCAAACCAAGATTCATTATATTGTTTGTGACCATTCTGAAGGGTGTTGATTCCCTAATTTCTTTCTCAGCCTGTTTATCCTTTGAGTATAAGAAGGTTATTGATTTATTTGAGTTAATATTATATCCTGCCACTTTGCTGAAGTTGTTCATCAGCTGTAGAAATTCTCTGGTGGAGTTTTTTGGCTTGATTAAGTATACTATCATATCATCTGCAAAATAGTGATGATTTGATTTCTTCCTTTCCAATTTGTATACCTTTGACCTCCTTTTGTTGTCTAATTGCTCTAGGTAGAACATCAAGTACTATATTGAATAAATAGGGAAAGAGAGGGTAGCCGTGTCTAGTCCCTGCTTTTAGTGGGATAGCTTCAAGTTTCTACCCATTTAGTTTGATGTTGGCTACTGGTTTGCTGTATATTGCTTTTCTATGTTTAGGTATGGGACTTGAATTCCTGTTCTTTCCAAGATTTTATCATGTAAGGATGCTGAATTTTGTCAAATCTTTTTCAGCATCTGATGAAAATTCCATGTGTTTTTTTTTCTTTCAGTTTGTTTATGTAGTGGATTACCCTGACAGATTTTCTTATATTGAACCATCCATGCATCCCTGGAATGAAGCCTACTTGATCATGGTGAATGATCGTTTCGATGTGTTCTTGGATTCTTTTGGTAGGAATTTTATTGAGTATTTTTGCACCAATTTTCTTAAGGGAAACTGAACTGAAATTCCCTGTCTTTGTTGGATCTTTGTGAGGTTTTGGTATCAGAAAAATAGTGTCTTCATAGAACAAGTTTGGTAATGTTCCTCCTCTTTCTATTTTGTGGAATAGTTTGAAGAGTATTGGTGATAGGTCTTCTTTGAAGGTCTGATAGAATTCTGCACAAAAACCATCTGGTCCTATGCTTTTTTGGGTTAGGAGAATTTCAGTGACCACTTCTATTTCTTTCAGGGTGATGGGAACATTTAGATGGTCTATCTGATCCTGATTTAACTTTGGTATTTAGTATCTGTCTAGGAAATTGTAAATTTCATCCAGATTTTCCAGTTTTGTTGATTATAGGCTTTTGAAGTAGGATCTGAAGATTTTTTGAATTTCCTTTTTCTGTTGTTATATCTCCCTTTTCATTTCTGATTTTGTTAATTTGGATACTGTCTCTGTGCTCTTAGGTTAGTCAGGCTAATGGTTTATCTATCTGGTTAATTTTCTATAGGAACCACTTTTATTGATTCTTTGTATAGTTCTTTTTGTTTCTACTTGGTTGATTTCAGCCCTGAGTTTGATGATTTCCTGCCTTCTACTCCTCTTTAGTGTATTAGCTCCTTTCAGTTCTAGAGCTTTCAGGTGTGCTGTTAAGCTGCTTGTATATACTTTCTTCACTTTCTTTTTGTAGGCACTCAGAACTATGAGTTTTCCTCTTAGCACTGCTTTCCTTGTGTCTCATAACTTTGGGTATATTGTGCCCTCATTTTCATTAAATTCTAAAATGTTGTTCATTTATTTCCTTATTTGTTCCTTGACCAACTTATCATTGAGAAGAGCATTGTTAAGCTTCCATGTGTATGTGGTCTTTCTGTTGTTTTTGTTGCTTTTGAGGACCATTCTTACTCCACAGTGGTCCTATATTATGCATGAGATTATTTCAATCATCTTATATCTGTTAAGGTCTGTTTTGTGACCAATTATATTGTCAATTTTGGAGAAGGTCCCTTGAGATGCTGTGAAGAAGGTATATTCTTTGATTTATGATGAAATGTTCTATAGGTATCTATTAATCCCATTCAGTCCAAACTTCTGTTAGTTTCACTGTCTCTCTTTAGTTTGTGTTTCCATTATCTGTCCATTGAGGAGAGTGTGGTGTTGAAGACACCCATAATAATTGTATGAGGTGCAATGTGTGCTTTAAAGTTTCTTTTACAAATGAGATTCCCCTTGAGTTTGGAGCATAGATTTTCAGAATTGAGAGTTCTTTTTGGTGAATTTTTCCTTTGATGAGTATAAAGTGTCCTTCACTGTTTTTTTGTTTGCTTGTTTGTTTTGCTTTTTGTTTGTTTTTTGATGACTTTTTGTTGAAAGTCTATTTTATTTTATATTAGAGAGGCTACTCCAGCTTGTTTTTTGGGACCATTTGCTTGGAAAATTGTTTTCAAGCCATTTATTCTGAGGTAGTCTTTTTCTTTGGCCCTGAGATGTGTTTCCTGTATGGAGCAAAATGTTGTTTCCTGTTTATGTATCCAGCCTGTTAGTATCTATCTTTTTATTGGGGAATTAAGTCCTTTGCTGTTAGGAGATATTAAGAAAAAGTGATTTTTGCTTCCTGTTATTTTGATATAATTTTTATGTTTGTGTGATTATCTTTTTGGGGGTTGTTAAAATAAGATTAATTTTTTGCTTATTCTATTGTATATTTTCACTCCATTTGCTGGTGTTTTCCATTTATTATCCATTAAAGGGCTGGATTTGTAGAAAGATATTGTGTAAACTTATTTTTGTTTTGTAATAACTTGGTTTCTCCATCTATGGTAATTGAGAGATATGCTGGATATAGTAGACTGGGTGGGCATTTGTGTTCCCTTAGGTTCTGCATGACATCTGCCCAGGCACTTCTGGCTTTCATAGTCTCTGGTGAGAAGTCTTGTGTAATAATGATAGGTCTTCCTTATATGTTACTTCATCTTTTTCCCTTACTGCTTTTAATATTCTTTCTATGTTTAGTGCATTTGGTGTTTTAATTATTATGTGACGGGATGAATTTCTTTTCTGGTCAAATCTATTTGGAGTTCTGTAGGCTTCTTGTATGTTCATGGACATCTCTTTCTGTAGGTAAGGGAAGTTTTCTTTTATAATTTTGTTGAAGACATTTACTGGCTCTTTAAGTTGGAAATTTTTGCTCTCTTCTATGCCTATAATCCTTAGGTTTGGTCTTCTCATTTTGCCCAAAATTTCCTGGATATTTTGGGTCAGGAGCCTTTTACATTTTGCCTTTTATTTGACTATTTTAACATTGCTTTCTATGGTATATCTTCTGCATCTGAGATTCTCTCTTCTATCTTTTGTATTCTGTTGCTGATGCTTACATCCATCACTCTTGTCTTCTTTTCTAGGTTTTCTATGCCCAGAGTTTTTTCTCTTTGTGATTTCTTAATTTTTTCTACCTCCAGATTTAGACCCTGGATGTTTTATACAATTTTTTTACCTGTCTTCTATTTTCTTGTAGTTATTTAAGGGTTTCTCACTGTTTACTTTTGTTCGCCTGTATTTTTTAAGGGAGTTATTATGTCCTTCTTGAAACTCTATGTGCATCATGAGCTTTGATTTTTAAATCCAAATCTTGCTTTTCTGGTGTGTTGAGGTATTCAGGACTTGCTGTTGTGAGAGAATTGGGTTCAGATGGTGCCATATTGCCTTGATTTCTGTTAGTAACATTCCTAAGTCTGCCTTTTGCCATATGGTTATCTCTGGTATTAGTTGGTCCTGCTGTGTCTTGCTTGTGCTTGTCCAACCTGTGTGTCTGCAAGCCTGTCTGAGCACCCCTGGGTGACTGGTTCTCCCGTGGCACAGAGTGCTGTGGTGCTGTCCAGCTCCTGGACACAGGTGGGGCCCTAGGGGATCATGTTCCATGTGATCTTACATTCCGTGTTCCCTGTTTACTTGGCTGTACCTGTCTGCTCAATCAGAGGAGCAAAGATCTCTTTCCAAATTTTATACTCATGTTTTCAGAGTTTTACCCACAACCTTAAGGGCTGTCATAAAGGTCACAGTGCTTACCATTTTGCTGAGGAATATTGTACACATTCTCACATCCTGGAGTCATGCTGTTCAAATTATTATGGAATCATTAATCTTGGTGTGTAAAGTAAAATGCATACATTATTATAACAAACATTATCCCTCTAGTTCCAAGGACAGGAAATACATCAAGTAGTCAAAACAGTTCAGGACTTGGCAGAACACTTATTTGGACAAAAGAGCAACCTACAAAATTGAAAAAAGACTTTTTACCATCTCCACATCTGATAGAGTGCTTATACTGACGCATAGAAATAACTCAGATGATTGATATATGAAAACTAAGTAACCCAATAAAAATGGTGTATAGATCTAAAAACAGTGTTTTCAGTAGAGAAAATTCAAATGGCCTAGAAACATTTAAAACAATGTTCCTCATCCTTAGCCATCAGGAAAATGCAAATCAAAACTACTTTGAAATTCCATCTTAAACCTGACAGAATGGCTAAGTTCAGTAATAAAATTGACAGCTCATGCTGGTCAGGACATTTCATTACTGGCAGGAATATAAAGTTGTATATCAACTATGTAAATCTATAATGTAGTTCCTCAGAAAATAGGGAATCTAACTCAATACTACTCTTGAACATCTACACAATAATAATAATACTCTTGGTCATATATACTCAAAACATTCTCCATTCTACATCAAGCACACCTGTTCAAAGATATTCATTGATGGTTTGTTTGTTTGTTTGTTATTTTATTTATTCTTCACACTCTATAATTTATTCCTCTGACCACATTCAACCTCTCCCACTGTTCAACATCCCATACCTCCTCCCCACCTCCTGTCTCCAAGAGCATGTTCCCATGCCCCACCCCATCTATCATCTAAACTACCTGGGGCCTCCAGTCTCTTGAGAGTTAGGTGCAAGATCTCTGAATGAACACAGACCTGGCAGTCTTCTATTGTCTGTGTGTTGGGGTCCCCATATCAGCTAGTGTATACTGCCTGTTTGGTGGTCCAGTGTTTGAGATATCTTGGAGGTCCAGTTTAATTGAGACTGCTCATCCTCATATAAGACTCCTTAGCTTCTTGCAGCCTTCTTTAATTCAACAACAAGCATCAGCAACTTCTTACATTGGCTAGGTGGAAATATCTGCATCTGACTCTTTCAGTTACTTGATGGGTTTTCTGGAGAGAAGGCATGCTAGACCCCTTTTTGTGATCACCCCATAGCCTCAGAAATAGTGTCAGGCCTTGGGACATCCCCTTGAGCTGGATTCCACTTGGGGTCTGTGTCTGGACCTTCTTTTCCTCAGGTCCCTCTTCATTTCCATTCCTGTAATTCTTTCAGAGAGGAACAATTATGGATCAGAGTTATAACTATGGGATGGCCCCCTCGCCCTCATTTGATGACCTGTCTTCTTACTGTCAGGCATTTCATCTAAGGTCCCTCCCTTTTAGTCCTGTGAGTCTCTTACCTACCAATTTTTTGGGTGCATTCTTGAGTGTCTCCCTGACCTCCTATCTCCCGAAACTGTCTATTTCCATTCTTTCTGCTGGTCCTCAGGGCTTCAGTTCTGTTACCTCCCCCAATAACAAATCAGGTTCCCTACTCCCTCCACCCCCCCAATCTGTTCACATTCCCTCCTAGGTCCCTTTCTCCCTACCCATTTGTGATTGCTTTCTTATCTCTCCCAAGTGGGACTGAGGCATGTTCACTTGGGCATTTGAACTTGTTGACCATTTGTAGTTCTTTGACTAATATCCAGCTTTTAGTGAGTACATACCATGTATGTCATTTTGGGTTTGAGTTACCTCACTCAGGATGAGATTTTGTAGTTCCAAATATTTGCCTGAAAAACTCTGGATGTCCTCATTTTTAATAGCTGAATAGTATTCTATTGTGTAAATGATCCACATTTTCTGTATCCATTCTTCTGCCATGGGATATCTGCGCCATTTCCAACTTCTGGCTATCAAAAATAAGGCTGCTATGAATATAGTGGAGCATGTGCCCCTGTGGCATGGTGGGGCATCTTTTGGGTATATTTCCAAGAGTGGTATAGCTGGATCTTTAGTTAGATCTATTTTCAATTATTGAAGGAATTGCCAGACAGTTTTCCAGAGTGGTTGTACCAATTTGCAATCCCACCAGCAATGGAGGAGTTTTCCTCTTTTTCCACATCTTCTCCAACATGTGTTGCCTCCTGAAGTTTTATACTTAGCCATTCTGAAAAACGAGAAATTGGAAACAACTGAGGTGTTCCTCAACAGAAGGATATATAAAAAACATAACATGGTGCATATCATTAATGGAGTATTACTCAGATCTTAAAATGAAAAAGAAAAAGAAAAAGAAAAAGAAAAGAAAAAAGAAAAAGAAAAGGAAAAAGAAAAAGACATTATCAGGCAAATGGATGAAACTAGAAGAAATCATCCTAATAACTCTGTCTCTATAATTTTGGTATGTATCTACTTATATCTGGATATCAGGCAGTAAATAAATGATAACCATGCTATAATCTGTAGACTCAGATAAGTCATAGACCAAGGGACTAGGGAATACATATAAATTTATGTGAAAGGAAAACAAAATAGACTTTGAGGGTAGAATGGACTAGGGAATAGGGTAGCTGGTAAGAACTTGAGAGGAGAGAACTTGGGATATAGAAAACCTAGGAAAGAGATCAGGAGTCACAGATGCAATCATCATCAACAGAATATAGAGATAGATGATCTCAGCTGCAGAACATAATGTTATAAAACATTGACACAATAGTCAAAGAAAATGAAAATTGCAAAAGGCTCCTAACAAAAACATTCAGGCAATCCAGGACACAATGAAAAGACTAAACTTAAGAAGCCTACAGAACTGCAAATAGACATAACTAGAAAAATAATTCCTCCAGTCACATAATAATCAAAACACTAAAAGAACAAAACAAAAAAAGAATATTAAAAGCCGTAAGGGAAAAAGGTCGAGAAACATATAAAGACAGACCTATCAGAATTACACCAGACTTCTCACCAGATACTATAAAAGCCAGAAGATACTGGACAGATGTTATACAAACCCTAAGAGAGTACAAATGCGAAACCAGGCTACTATACACAGCAAAAAAAAAAAAAAATCTCAATTACTATAGGTGGAGAAACAAAGATATTCCATGACAAAAACAAATTTACACAGTATTTTTTTTTTTACAAAAAATATACAATACTAAAGAGGAAAATAGATAGAGAACTCCAACACAAGGATCAAAACTACAACCTAGGAAAAGCATAAAATTAATCTTCTTTTAACAAACCAAAAAGAAAATAGCCACATAAACATAATTCCATCTATAACAACAAAAATAACAGAAAGCAGCAATCACTTTTATTTATTATCTCTTAATATCAGTGAACTCAGCTCCCCAATAAAAAGGAATAGACTAACAGACTAGATAAATAAACAGAACCCAGCATTTTGAGGTATCCAAAAATTCACCTCAGTGACAAGGACAGACACTATCTCAAAGAGTAGAAAACAATTTGTCAAGCAAATGGTCCCAAGAAACAAGGTGAATTAGCCATTATAATATAGGATAAATCCACGTTCAACCTTAAGTTATCAAAAGAAGATAAGGAAAGACACTTCATACATATCAAGGGAAAATTCTACAAAGAATTCTCAATTCTGAACATCTATGCTCCAAATATACCCAAATTCATAAAAGAAACGTTACTAAAGCTCAAAGCACACATTGCCCCTCACACAATAAGAGTGGAACACTTCAACACCCATTCTCAACTATAGACATATCATGGAAAGAAAAACTAAAAAGAGACACAGTGAAACTAATGGAAGTTATGAATCAAATGTATCTAACAGCTATCTATAGAATATTTCATCCTAAAATAAAAGTATATACCTTCTCAGCACCTCTACAAAACTGACCATATAATTGCTCACAAAACAGACTTCAAGAGATACAAGAAAAACAGAAATTATACCATCAATTCTATCATCACCATAGACTAAGGCTGGTCTTCAATAACAACAAAAACAACAGAAAGCCCACATATACATTGAAGCTGAACAATGCTTCAATGATAACTCAATGATAACTTGGTCAAGGAAGGAATAAAGAAAGAAATTAAAGACTTTTTAGATTTTAATGAAAATGCAGGTACAATATACCCAAACTGTTGGGACACAATGAAAGCAGTGCTAAAAGGAAATTGTATAGCTCTGAGTGCCTCCAAGAAGAAACTCACAAGACCATATACTAGCAGCTTGACAGCACATCTGAAAACTCTAGAACAAAAAGTAGCAAATACACCCAAGAGTAGCACACTGAAGGGAATAATCAAACTCAGGGTTGAAGTACACCAAGTGAAAACAAAAAGAACTATACAAAAAATCAATAAAACTAGGGGCTGTCTTTGTGCCCTCTATTTAGTCTGCCTAAGAGTTTATCTATCTTGTAGTTTAATGTGTTTAGTGCAGAATTTTATAAGACCTTCAAAAAAGACAAAATACCTATACTCTTCAAACTATTCTACAAAAAAAGAAACATACAGAACATTGTACCATTCATTCTATGAAGCTACAATTACACTAATACCTAACCACAGAAAGACCCAACAAATAAAGAGAACTTCAGACCAATTTTAATTATGAATATTGAAACTCATTAAAATTCTCACAAACTGAATTCAGGAACACATCAAAAGGGTCATCTATCATGATCAAGTAGACGTCATCCCAGGGATGGTTCTATCTATGGTTCTATATATGAAAATGTACCAATGTCATCCACTATATAAACAAAGTCAAAGAAAAAAACACAGGATCATTTTATCAATGGTGATAAAGCATTTAACAAGATTCAACATCCCTTATTGTTAAAAGTCTTGGAAAGATCAGGAGTTCAAGGCACATACCTAAACACAGCAAAAGCAATATATAACAAATCAGTACCCAACATCAAATTAAATGGAGAGAAACTTGAAGCAATCCCCTCAAGATCAGGGATTCAACAAGGCTGCCAACTTGCTCCCTACCAATTCTATATAGTAGTGGAAGTCCTAGCCAGAACAATTAGACAACAAAAGGGGGTCAAAGTGATTCAAACTGGAAATGAAAAAGTCAAAATATCACTATTTGCAGAAGATATAATAGTATACTTAAGTGACCCAAGTGACCAGAGAACACCTAAAGCTGATGATCAACATCAGCAAAGTGGTTAAATTTACAGTTAAGTCAAACAAATCAGTACCCTTTGTTTCCTCAAAGGATAAACTGAGAAAGAAATTAGGAAAACGACATCCTTCACAATAGTGAAAAAAATAAAATAATTGGTGTAACTATAATGAAGGAAGTGGAAGATCTGTATTATAAGAACTTCAAGTTCCTGAAGAAAGAAATTGAAGAAGACCTCAGAAGATGGAAAGATCTCCAATTCTCATGGAATGCCAAGGCTTATATAGTAAAAATATCCATCTTGCTGAAAGTAATCTGCAGATTCAATGCAATTCCCCTCAAAATTCTGACTGAATTTTTCATAGAGTTAGAAAGAGCAATTATCGAATTCATATTGAATAACCAGCAATCCAGGACAGTGAAAATTATTTTCAACAATAAAAATTTCTTAGAGGAAACACCTCCCCTGACCTCAAGTTATACTATAGAACAATAGTGACAAAACTGCATGGTATTGGTACAGAGACAGACACCATTATCAATGTAATAGAATTGAAGACCCAGAAGTGAATCCACCTACCTATGGTCACTTAGTCTTTGACAAAAAGCTAAAATTATCCAGTGGGGGGGGAGACAACATTTTCAACAAATGATAGTGGTTTAATTGGAGGTCGGCATGTAAAAGAATGCAAATTTGACCCATTCTTATCTCCTTGTACAAAGTTCAAGTCCATGTAGATCAAGTACCTCCACATAAAATCTCATAATACAAAAACTAATAAAAGGAAAAGTACAGAAGGTCCACAAACACATGGGCACAGGAGAAAATTTCCTGAACAGAATAATAATGGTTTATTCTCAAAGAACAATTGGCAAATGGGACCTCATATGATTGCAAAACTATGGCAACCAACAGATTGGGAAAAGATTCTTTACTAATCCTACATCTAATAGAGAGCTAGTATCCAATATATGCAAAGAACTCAAGAAGTTAGACTCCAAAGAAGCAAATAACCCTATTAAAAATGGTAAACATACCTGAACTAAGATTTCAAATATTCCCATCTGAGGAATACAGAATGACTAAAAAGCACCTCAAGAAACCCTGGTCCTGAAAGGACTGGATCCAGTTTTGTAGGAGAGTACCAGAATAGAGCAGAGAAATGGCGGGGTGGTGATTGGGGAATAGGCAGGGGGTGGGGTGGGGTGGAAGAGGACATATGGGACATATGGTGAGGGGGGAACGGGGAAAGGGAAAGCCTTTGGAATGTAAACAAAGAATATAGAAAATTTTAAAAAATTGTAAAAAAAAAAAGAAAAAAAGAAATGTTCAGCATCTTTAGTCATCGGGGAAAGGCAAATCAAAACAACCCTGAGATTCAAAATAACACCAGTCATAATGGATAAGTTAAAAAACTCAGGTGACAAGAGATGATGGCAAGGATATGGAGAAAGATGAACATCCCTCCATTGTTGGTGGAATTGCAAGATGCTATAGCCACTATGGAAATTAGTCTGGCAGTTCCTCTGAATGTTTGAAAGAGTTCTACCTGAGGACCCTGTTATACCACTCCTGGGCATTTACCCAAAAGATGCTCCAACATATAACAAGCATATATACTCCACTATGTTCATAACACTTTTATTTATAATAGCCAGAAGCTGAAAACAACCCAGATGTATTTAAGCAGAAGAATGGATACTGAAAATATAGTACATTTACACAATGGGGTACTACTCAGCTATTAAAAACAATGACTTCATAAAATTTGCAAGCAAGTGAATAAATCTAGAAAATGTCATCCTGAATGAGGTAATCCAGTTACAAAATAACACATGGTATGCACTCACTGATAAGTGGATATTAGCCCAAAATTTCAGAACACCCATGATACAATTCACCGACCACATGGAGTTCAAGAAGAAGGAAGACCAAAGCTTGGATGCTTCAGTCCTTATTAGAATAGGGAACAAAATCCTCAAGGGAGATAATTTGGAGACAAAATGTTAAGGAGAGACTGGAGTAAAGGCTGTCCAGAGAATGCCCTACCTGGAGATTCATCCCATATACAGACTCCTGACCTAGACACAGTTTCAGATGCCAAGAAGTTCTTGCTGACAGTAGCCTGATATAGCTGATATAGTCTCCTGAGAGGCTCTGCTAGAACCTGAAAACTCGAGTTTGTCAGGAAGACCAAAGTGTTGGATGCTTGCAACTAACCATTAAAGTGAGCATGGTATCCTCAATGGAGGAATTAGAGAAAGGTCTGAAGGAGCTTTAGGGTTTTTCAACCCATAGGAAAAACAATGATATCAACCAAACCCAGAATTCCCAAGGACCAAACTTCCATCCAAGGAGCACACATAGAAGAACCCATGGATTCTGCTGCATATGTAGCCTCATTGAGCATTAATGGTAGGGGAGGCCCTTTGTCCTGGGAAGGCTTGATGCCGCAGTGTAATGGAAGGCTAGGACTGGGAGGTGGGATTAGTTTGGTGGTGGAGCACACTCATAGAAGCAGGGAGAGGGAGGATGAGATAGGAGGATTGATTAAGGAGGGGAAACTGGGAAAGGGGATAACATTTGAAATATAAGTAAATAAAATATCCAGTAAAAAAGAAGTCTGTATGAAATCCAAATATCTGAAGGGATAGAATATTTTCTCTGTACACATATCTTATGTTACATCTTCACATGATGTAATATTTTTCTCAGAAGCTTTTTGCAGAATGAACTCACCCTTTTTAGTTCTTTCTGAACTCTGGCTGTCTGATTCCATTTGATGATATGGCTCACAACTCCTCTCTAACTAGCTGAATCAAACTGACTTCTCTCACCTTCTCAGTAAATTGCTCTGTTGGAAAACCTGTCCATGAATTCCATGGATTGAACTGCACACACTGCACTGACTGCAGGAACTGAACAGAACTTATGAATGAATTCAATTGCACTCCAGAAACTGAACTGAGTAAATATATCTTATAGTGTTGTGGAGTTTTATAAATTCTCTGAGGAAATCCTGTCATTTCATCACCTATCCTCAACCCCTTGGCCTCCAATCCCTGTTGTCTGACAGGTAGGACACTTCTAATATGTTTTAAGTGTTCAGGATAAGGTTAGTAATTTTAATATTTAGAAGCATAATGTTAAAATTGTTCCAATATTGACTTTTTACTTCATGGTCTTACAAAAACATAATAAAGACAGTCTTAGGCTAGTGTTTATAATAATAATTTTAATTGACTTTTATGTCTAATCTATATTTTCATTCCTTACCCACTCAAGTGTAGAAAAGCCCAAATTGTCAACTTCTGTACTCATACACTATTGTCCAAATATTTTATGTAACCTCTTCTCTCCTGTACCATCTTTGATAAGCTTTATTACTTTGACACTTAGTAGGAAAAGAGTTTTAAATTAGTATAAACAACAAAGGATCTTGAAACCTACCCCAGTTCCTGTTCTTGATTTACTCCTTGCAAAATGTTCCTTCAGTTTCTAGATTTCTAAGTGCCTTTCTCCGTGTGTGTCCATGCAATTGAATGAAAAGGGAGGGATGAGAGACAGGGGAGAGAGAGAGAGAGAGAGAGAGAGAGAGAGAGAGAGAGAGAGAGAGAGAGAGAGAGAGATTACAGATCAACCTGGGTTATTCTAAAATAATTATGAGACAGGATGACTATGCTTGTAGGCTTCATAAGATAAAATAGTTGATATCGGCATGTAGTATAGATGGAACACTAAGAGCTTGAATGCATTGATCTATGTAAAAATTGTTGTTTCATTATCTCAGGCTAGCCTCAATCCAGACCGTTGCCTGTCTCAACTTGGTGAGTATTAAGATTACTGGCAGGTGTTGTACCCAGCCTTTTAAAAGGATTTTTGGTACTCAAAGTACATTATTCAATGCTAACCTAATCTTATCAACTAGTATGGGGAAAAGCATATATCATTTTGAAGTATTCATATATTAGTAATATTATGCTGAAAGAGATTTGGTAAGAAACAGGAGCTAGGCCTTGGGGTGCAAGCCTGAAATCTCAGCTACTAAGGAGGCTGAGGAATTAGGGTAATTGCCCAGCCTCTCTGTGCAGCAGAGTGAGTTGAAGCTTAATGAGGTTTGCCTGAAGAAGTTAAACATGATAGTAGAACACAAGATAATTACTCAGAGGAAGGTAAAATAAAGTATTCTTGTTCAATATCAGATTTGTTCATAGATAGATCATCATGCCTTTATACTATATACTATGTTTTAAACCTTTCTCATGCTCTTATTAAAACACAGGCAAATAAATTAATACAAATAGAATGAAAACATATTAGATACAAATAAGCTTTGTTAGGTTTTTAGAAATGTCCTTGTATATCCCTGCCAAAATGAGTCTGAATTCATTACATAGTAGGGGGTAGATATTTAATGGTCAGTCCTGCCAGTACCTTTCATGTTGTTGGAATATAGCGGGACTCAGTTAGCACATTATTTATAGAATCAGAATGTTTTTAAATGATAATAATGGTGCAGATGTCTAATAAAATCTCACTTAGCTTAATGGGTTTCCTATGCTGTTTTTAATAAGGTTGTGAGAAGTCCAAAAGAATGAAAAATAGCATAATAGTTATTTCATAAACAATATGATATGTTATTGAAATGGGTTGTCTCTTTTGTTTACTTTTAATTGCTACTGCTTCAAATGTATATTTTTCATACCAGATTATAGGCATTAGTCATTAGACTAGTAGGCAATATTTAATAACTGAGATTATTAAGATTCTGCTAACATTTTGCCTAAGTAAGTCTCCCTACACTGTGGCTGTTAGATGGCAATGTAGTAATCTAATAAAACAAAAAGAAATGGCTCATGGTGGTTTAAAATGAAACACTGAAATACAATGTAAAGATGGACTGAATAAGTCCAAGCATATCACTACTTGCAAATGTCTTCATGTGGTCACTGATCACAGTATAATTATTAAGATTAATCAGCATGAGAAACAATTACTCAAAAGGTGTTTCTTGTATCTGCCCTTGATCCTTCTATTTTATTTCATAGTTGGTTGATTTCTGTCTTTATTGAAGATAAAAATAAAAAGAGCCCAGGTTTCAGGAGTTTATATAAAACCTTTATCAAAAAACGTGAGTTTGGTACTTTAACAGAAATTGAACTCTTGGTATTGTCAACTATAATCAAAATTATTTATCTTTTTATAAAGACTGGAACACTTCAGCTGTAACTTACAGGTCATTGACTTCTTTATTTTGGTGACTCATTCAGAAAAGTGGTTGTTTGCAGAAAAGCCCCTATGTACTAGCCAAATCACAGTTTGAGAACTGAGAAGAACTCCAAATTCTGTAGGACCTGAGCACATAGCACATACATACTTGCGTACCTAATAGAATTGAACACATACAAAGAAGGAAGAATGTATATTTATATTTTATACATATATATTTATATTTATGGAATATACTCCAAAATGTCAAGCACTCAGTTTCAATTAAGGTTCCAAAGTCACAAATGTTGCTTTATTTTTTAAGTTTTTAATATGAAATCTTAAAGCCTGATCTATTTTTGTTTCAGTCTTCAACAAATAGAAAAACCAACTAACTGAGAAGAAGGATCAAAGGCCAATATGGAAAAGATCTTTAGAGTAGTAGTTTTCCAGGCTGATTAATCCTATTAATTAGATTGTGATCAATTGATCACAAAGGTACAACTTCAAATAGAAATATGCTGAAATATTTGCCAATAGAAAGTATTCTGCAGTTTAAGAATAGATGTTAGTTTTATGTTGAAACAAGTAAAATTGCATGTGGTTAGCAAATTCTCTGACTTTGATTCTTAGGCATGATGTATCTTCAAAGAGAAACAAAAACATTATTTTAAATCTCTTCTGTAACAAAATGATAAAAGGATAAAGTCAGGTTTGTTTTCACAGTAAATTCCTGTAATGTATTAGCTTACTTCTAAAACTCAGTAACTAACTAAATATAATTGTAAATTGTTAGCCTCATATTTTATGTGACCAAATGTAATGTATGTTACATTTATAACATATTAAATATGTAATTAATTAGATAAAGAAGTGCTTGCAGATTGATATAGAAGGCTTAGCTAATTTTACAAAATAAGAAACTGTGCTGAAGAAACAATTAGCATTATCTCTAAACAAAATTCCTATACAAATAACATGTATACAATGGCAAGGGATTTATATGCAATTTCAACTCTAAATTGTTTTCTATGTCTGTCATAAGACTGTGAATAACTATCACTGTGAATAACCTAACTAGGAAAAGTTTATTTGGGTTACATGCATCTACTGTATTTCATCACTAAGGTAAATCAGGGCTGGCACCCAAGCAAGAACCTAAATTCTTGCAATGAAGAGACCATGGAGGAACATACCTGACAGGATTACTATGCATGTTTGATCAACCAGCTTTCTTATATAACTGAAAATCACCTGCCCATGGATGCCCAATCCAAGTGTTCTGGGCTGTGACACATCAATCTCAGACCAAGAATTTATCCACAGCTAAATGTGACAGTCTATTGGACAAAGACATTTTCTCCAGTGATGTTTCTTCTTCCAAGTAACCCTAGCTTGTACCAGTGACAACTAACCAACACAATTTGTGTAATTATCATAGTCAATTAAATAAATAGTTTTAGCTTCCATACATATATTTTTTTCAAACAGCTTTTAAGGGATATGACCATAACTACTGTTCCCACTACATACATGAAACAAAACATATTTACTGTTCCCTTCTTGATTACAGTTTGCAGAACATTTATGTGCATAAAACTTTGATAATTCTTAAATATTGTTCACTTGAAAGTATTAATGCTATATTACATATGAGCTTTAAGTTTTTCTCTTCTCTCTGACCACAGGATCACTTTAGAAATCATTAACCTCCTATGGAGATCTGGGGAAAACAATGAACAACATCAAAGAGAGCACAGTCTGCTACTTAATAGAGATTATAGTAACTGTGAGGCTTGTGACTTGCTGGAGGGTCTTCTTTCTTTAAAAAAAACTTTGATAAATACTTTTATGAAACATCATAGACATGATAAGCATAAATCCAAATAGAATATTAACCACATCAAAATTTTCTTATATGCATAACCATTCCAATTTTGGTAAAGTTCCCATCTACTAACTTCAGCATATGCAGAGCTTATATTGATGGCCAGTGTTTCCATATACCATGTGCTTTTCTTCTGAATTACAGAATGCCTACTTATGAAATATGCATCATCCTTATAACATATTTTATTACTAAATGATATAATTAGCAGTTCCAGTGCAGCAATAGATACATACAAAAGTATAGAAATTTAAGAGATAGAAGTTCTGACCTTTAGCTCGAAGAAGCAATCAATTTTAATCTACATAAAATTCTGAAAAGGACAAGAGGGCAGAAGTATTATTATGACTTGATTTAAGAAGTGAAAAAGGGTGAAAAGGGTGCAGGGTACAATTAACAGATGGGAACAATAAAAGAGATGGAATGACCTTATTTTTGTCAATAGTAGCATTGAGTGCTATCAGTTATGAAGCAATGCTGGTGGAGTGAATCCTAAAACTATTGTGCTTTAACATACTGTGGCTAGTGGCACTTTTCTAAATTAAAAAGTTGAAGCAAATAATTCACTAAACATACAAATTCAAATATGTTGTGAAGTTTTGTTATGTTTCAGATTATGAATTCCTAGCCACTGTGTCATACTGACATCAGTAAACTGAGTTTGAAGAATCCATGTACATCTTTACAAATTAATACTTAACTGGCTTTTATGTGACACATATTGTGGGAAGGGTCTACTAATAGAGTACAAGTAACTCCTTTAACTCTGAATCTGCTAAAGATTTACTGCTCCTTATATATAGACACAGAAGGAGCTTTTAGAAGAACATTTGGGTAAGATAAATATATAAATATAGGGCTGTATCATGAGCATAGTACTATTATCAGAAAATTCCTCAGAGAATATGTTAGCTATTACTCCAAACCCAGTCAGAGGGAACTATGTGTGGGAGCTGACTATAAGAAAGTTTAAAGTCCTCAACAAAGACAGCAAACTGTTTGCTTGGGTGTGTACTTTACTGTACACACCTAGGAGAAGGAGAGAAATTACTCTAATAAAAAGGTATGTAAGCCATTCACTTTATAATGCTTTGTTATGAGTGCCTGATAGATTGATTTATATTATAGTAGATGACATATCTTTGGAAAAATCTGAAAGTTTATTTTATGTATTTGCTATGCAAAATTTAAGTTTTTCTAGAATATTATTTTAGAGGAATTAAAAAAAGGAACATTGATAACATGTTTCTGGAAAA
Organism: Apodemus agrarius; assembly: GCA_964023405.1. Classification (NCBI taxonomy): domain Eukaryota; kingdom Metazoa; phylum Chordata; class Mammalia; order Rodentia; family Muridae; genus Apodemus; species Apodemus agrarius. The sequence continues at coordinate 69,499,516 of OZ030020.1, forward strand.
TATAATAGGAAAACAAACATGCCCTTCCTTCATTTAATAGCCTCAGTATTTGCAGGAAAAACCTGAGAATTTCTTACTTATGGATTAGAATGCTGCCAAATTTTCCATCACCACTTACACCATGGCATGGTATGTATAGCTAAAGTATTTTAAAGTTCCAGTGGCATATTAACTGTAAGGGAAAATATATTGCACTATATAGAACAAGCTCAACAAATTGTTTTGTTTCTTAAAATGTTTTACAGCATATTAGAATGAATAATGCCCTGACTGAAAAGAAATAATGATGGTCTAAATGACAGAAAACCAGCAGTAATATCAAGTGTCAGATTCCAAATGCAAGTCAGGTGTTCTCCATTAAAGACAATGAAATAAAGCTACACACATACACATATACACATGTATAATAATATATATGAAGAATTCAGAAAAATAAAAATAGATTATTTGTGGGAGTCCTGACCAAAACCTTTACATTGTATCTTGTCACCGTAAATAACTTTCATCATTTAAATAAACACTATGAGGACAGAGGCAGTTTAGTTTGATTTACCACTATACCCCAATTTGCCTTCCTTACAGGCACAGCTACTGATACAAGCACTAAGTTATAGAGCATGTGTGCAGAAATTAACAATATCTGACTGAAGAGGAAAATTTATGAGGGGATCAGGTTTTCTTATCACAACAGTGTATTGAGGACATATACTTGCAAAAAAGTTTTTCCACACATTCTACCTAAGACTAGGCACTTTTTGGTTCATTATGAAAATGATTTAAAATACAACTTTTTTATTGTTCAGTTAAACATATAGAGATTGTGAAAGACAAATGATGAAACATCATGGTGTATTTACTTTTTTCTTAAATATTGAAGAACAAATAAAATATTCAGTGTGTGATATGCGTGTGGATATAAACTTTCACATTTTTCTTAGAAATTTGAAAGACTAAATGTTTTCCTCTGTTTATGCAAATGTGCTTGAGTTAGTTCAGTTCCTTTGCAATTTCAGAGAAGTTCAATATATACTTCATTAAAATTATGAGGATTTTAAACAAACATCCAAGTTCTATATATTCAACAGTTATTTGAATTATGTATGACTCAAGATTTTGGCTTAAATAGTGTGTGGCTACATGTTTATTTTCTGAACTCTACTATTAATAATGTATTTTACATTTTGAATTATCAAAACTATACAGGTTTATGTAGTACAAGTTGCTTTAGAAATATTTTGTTGTACATAATATATCTTGTGTTTGTTTGTTTGTTTGTTTTGTTTTTTGAGACAGGGTTTCTCTGTGTAGCCCCAGCTGTCCTGGAACTCATTCTGTAAAACAGGTTGACCTCAAACTCAGAAATCCGCCTCCCTCTGCCTCCCAAGTGCTGGGATTAAAGGCATGCACCACCACCTCCCGGCTTCATAATATATCTTAATATTCGTATTATGCATAGTTTTATTTTAACATATTACAAACAGTCATTATATTGGTTTTTCCCCAATTATTGGCAAAAGAGTCTTCATCTTGAAATGTAAATTTCTTATTTTATTTAATTTTACAAATAACTGGTTGGTCCTGTCACAATAAAATGACTACTTTTTTGAAAATATGCACATTTTATGTTACTATAACTACATCTAGATATAGAATTAAAAACATGAAAAACTTATCTCTGTACAGCAAATTCACAGAATCCAACAGTTTTGAATTTTGCATTTCATACTTATATTGTGTAAGTTTTACAAATATATATACATATGTATCTTGTACTTGTCTTATAGATGATATATATAGAATGAATAGAATGGTAGACATGTAGATAGATAAATGGTGGATAGATGATAGATAGATAGGTAGATATAGATAGATAGATAGATAGATAGATAGATAGATAGATAGATAGATAGATAGATGATAGTAGTGTTACATTTCACTGCATAACACAATTGATGGAAAGAATATATTATTTCCACTTGTTGTTTCTATAATTGTTACAACAGCTGATAAATCATGTTATCCAATTTGAGTTTTGACTAGAAAATAAAGTTAATTGTATAATGAAATCTAGTAGTGGTGGTAAAAAGACTCCTGATGACAAATAATTTTTTTCATATATCCACATGTGTTAACTTGAAGTTGTGCTGTAAATGGATACAATTGACAGAGGAACAAGTGGTACACTTTTATTGTGTAGAGTTGATGGACTTATGATATTCTTCTACAGTGTTACATTAGGTGAGGGCACATGCCTGGGAACATCATGCCTGAGACAGAATTCACCATTTCTTCATATTTGAATAAAACTAATGAAAGGCCCTTTTGAATATACATATACATATACATATTTGTAAATTTATCAAACATTATAAAATAAATAAATAAATAAGAACTTAGTAATTCTTGAAGCATAGTTGAAGAACTTGAAAATAATCATCACATGGGTACATTTTGCCATTAATACTATGCTAACAAACTTGGGAAATGAGGTAACACCACCTTTGCTGTTATGAGTTTTTAATTCATTTTCTCTTCTCAGACTAAATGTTATATCCCACCACCATCTTATAGCTCATGACTAGGCCTTTTCCCCCTTGTATTATTAAAGGACTTTGGGTTTTCTGTGATTTTTCCTCTTCTCCCTCTCCTTCATCACCCTCTTTACCCTTCTGGAACTTACTGGGTAGCCTACAGTGGATTTGAAATTGTTATCCTGCCCACACAATAAGCATAAGGCATATTTTAGGTTTTTGATACAGGGTCTCACTTATTTTTATTCCTTAATCTTTTTTTACAATCCAGTTATATCTCCCTCCTGGTCCTCCCTCCAACAGTTCCTCATCACATTCCTCCTCTCTTGTCTCCAAGAGGTTGCCTTCAACCTCACCCATGAGACTGTCCCACTCCCTGTAGCCTTTTGCGTCTTGAGAGTTAGTGTAACTTCTCTCACCGAGGACAGAGCATGAAGTCCTCTGTTATATATGTGTCAGGGCCCTCATGCCAGGTAGTATATGCTGTCTGGTTGGTGGCTGGGTATCTGAGGCATCTCAGGGGTCCAGGTTAGTTGAGACTGCTGGTTTCCTATGGGGTCACCCTCCTCTTCAGCATTTTCCAGACTTTCCCTAATTTAACCACCAGGGTCCCAGGCTGGGTGTAAGTATCCATTGGTTGGGTGTAAGTCTCTACATCTGACTCTATCAGCTGCTTTTTGGGTCTCTCTGAGGGTGGCCATGCTATACTGTCTATAAGCACACCATAGCATCAGTAACAATGTCAGAACTTGGAGCTACCCCTTTACCTAGATCCTAATTTGGGTCAGTCACTGGACCTCTTTTCCCTCAATCTCTTTCCATTTTTGTCCCTGCATTTCTTTTAGACAAGGGTAATGCTGGGTCAGAGTTTTTGACTGTGGGATGGCAAACCCATCCCTCCACCTAATGCCCTGTCTTTCTACAGGAACTAAGGATAATAATTGTAGGTGGCAGATAGATAAATTATGGTATAGTCAGGCAGTAAAATATCTGGCGTGAAAAAAGATATGAATTAACAAGTCATTAAATGAGATAGAAAGTCACTAAATATAAAATGAATAAATCAGCAAACAAAACAACCAGAAATAACTATATATTATAATTTCAACTGTATGACATTCTGTAAAATGGAAAACTATAATATCAATGAAAGGATCAAGAGTGAAAAGATTTGGGGAGTTATAATTCACAGTATTTTAAGAACAGCAAAAGTAATTCTATGATTATATAGATTATCAATATAATGCAAGATATATGCCATTGTACATTTATCAAAATACATAGAATATACAATATCAATAATAAACCCTAGTGCAATCATAGACTGAATAGTAATCATGTGACAGGTTCATGCAGGTAGCAAATCTACCACTCAGGTACAGGATGTTAGCAGGACAAGAAGTTATACATGTGAGAAAAGGAATGTGTGAGAACTCTTCTACACATCCTGCTCAATTTGTATATGATCCTAAATTTCTCTGCAACTTAAGTTTACTAAACAAATGGATCTGGAGGGACAGCTTAGTAGCTAGAAACATGTGCTACTCTTACAAAAGACTGGAGTTTATCTAGTGTCTCACAATGGATTGTGACTACAGTTCTGAAATATGTGACACCCCCTTCTGTCCTCCTTGGGTATTTATACACATGATACATACACATAAAAATAAATAAAAATAAAACTTAAATGAATGAAAGTACTTAGGGTTTCAATTTCAGATAAATGATATAGCCAAACAATATATTAAAAGGTAGGAATTATTTATTCTTCTAAAACTCAAATCTATATCTGATTTTTCTGCAGTAAATGCAAGAGGTTTATCTGATGTTTTGTAAACCTTTTTGATGGCATGGAATGTAATACTCTCAAATAAATTCCTAACAGTTCACTGGGGCTTTCCCCTTTGAATTCAAATTGTCTCAGTAATGTGCTACTGTTGAGCCTTTTGTCTTTATCATATTCATTAGCCACTTCACATTTTAATTGGATGACATGAAATGTTAATAAGAAGTAATTTCAAAGAATGTTTGACCTTCTGAAACCTGTTTGGCTGTTTGAAACATAAGCTGTGAATATTGGAAGTTCTATGTACTAAGGATTATTAAATAGATATGCTAAGAAAGTGAATAAAATGATTTAACTATAAAATGATGTTCTTGAATTATTAAATATGCATATCAATATAATATTTTAAAAGGCTGTGTTAAAAATGTTTCCTGTATTTTTCATATTTTACTTAGTTCACTATATTTAAATTCTGACAAGAGATTTTCTTTCTTTCACTTGTTTTTATTATCATCATCATCATCATCATCATCATCATCATTTTATGTACTAAAAAGTTTCTCCTCCCCCCTTTTGTTCCAGACTGTCACCTCCATCTCCCTCCTGGAACTCCATTCACATCAACTCCTCTGCTTCTTTTCAGCAAAGGGACTCTCCAGAGAACATGTCATATACTCCTCCAACCCCAGCCAAAGATATCTATGTTTGGAAGGCACCCAAGGCTTATTAACGAAACATAGTATAACAAGTTGCACTAAGAGTACACACTTCCTCTATTTTTAAGGCAGGCCAAGTCAACTCAATATAAGGAAAAGTATTGAACAGTAGGCAAAAGAACCAGGACAGCCCTTGTTCCTACTGTTAATAATCCCACGAGAAGGCTAACTGGAACACATATCCAGACGGCCTAGTTTAGTCCCATGCCAGTTCCCTGATTGGTTCAGTCCCTGGGCTTCTCTATGAGCCCAGGTTAGTTGATTTTATGGGTTTTCTTGTGGTGTTCTTGACCACATGGCTCCTAAAGTCCATTGTTTTCCCCTTACAGAGTATACCCTCAGGCGTACCAAATATTTGGCTGTGGGTCTCTATATCTGTTTGCATCAGTTTTGTATGAAGCCTCTCTGATTGCAAATTGGGCTAGGCACCAATCTGTGTAAACAGCAGAATATTATTGGAATTTACTATGATGGACAATTTTTGGTCAGTCATGTTTTCTTCTATACAAGGTTCCTAGGACCTTGGGTCCTGGCCCTCCTGGCAGTGTCAGGGGTGGACGCCCTTTACTGGCAAGAGTTTCAAGCTAGACAAATAATCAGTTGGCCACTTCCACAATTTGTGTACCTCCTTTATCCCAGCACATCTAGGGTTGCAAGGCAAAAAAGTGGTAGGCAGAAAGTTTTTGGCTGAGTTGGTGTCTCAATTCCTCCACTGGAAGTCTTGTCTAGTTATAGGAGATGGCCAGTTGAGTTACTTTATTTTTATTTTTTAATATTTCATTGCTAGGAGTCTTATTGCTCTAGCTAGAACTTCAAGAGCTATATTTAATAAAGAGATACAAAAAGAGTAGACAGTCTTATCTTGTTTCTGATGTGAATGGAATTTCTTTGAATTTCTCTCTTATTTGTTGTTGTCTAAAACTTGACTGTGTATTGCCTTTAATAATTACCTGAATGACCTTTATATCCTTGATCTCACCAAGACTTTTATTTTAAACAGGTGTTGAATTTGGTCAAAGGTTTTTAGCATCTAATGTAAAGAACAGTGATCATTTTTCTTTCATTTTGTTTATATGGTGTATTGCATTGACATTCTTTTGTATGTTGAATCACTCCTGTATATCTGGAATAAAGCATACTTGATCATAGTAGTTGACATTTTTCATCTGTAATTTTTATTTAGTTGAGAGTATTTTATTGAGTATTTTTGCATCAATATTCATGAGGGAAATTGGTCTGTTATTCTCTTTGTTTTTTGAGTCTTTATTTGGCTTGGCTATCCTAGTAATTCTGTCCATATGGAATGAACTTAGCAATGTTCTTTCTGTTTCTATTTTGTAAAATTTTTGAAGAGTATTGATATTAGATCTTCTTTAAAGGTACAGTATAATTCTTTCCTAAAACTATCTGGCCCTGGCCTTTTGCTTTAGTTAGGAGACTTTTAATGATTTCTTCTATTTCCTTAGGAGTTGTGGTTGTATTTAAATAGTTTATGTGATCCAGATTTAATCTAGAAAAGTGTTATCTATCAAGAAATTTGTCTACTTTCTTTATATTTTCTGAATTTGTAGAGTGCAGGTTTTTTAAGTATAACCCAATGATTTTTTGAATTTCCCTGATGACTGGTATTCTCTTTGTTTATGAATTTGCTAATTTTGATATTTCTTTCTACATTTTAATTTTTTTGGATAAGGGTTTGTATAACTTGCCTATTTTTTCAAAGAGCCAACTTCTTGTTTGGTTGATTCTTTGTATTGTTTCCTTTGTTCCTATTTTAATGTTTTCTGTCCCCCAGTTTGATTATTTCCTACAATAGACTCCTCTGGAATGTGTTTGCTCCCTTTTCTTCTAAAGATTTCAAGTTTCTGTTAAATATGAGGTCTCTTTAATGTCTTTATGTATGTACTTGGTCCTATAAATTTTTATAGCATCACCTTTTATAGATGTCCTGTTCGTTTGGATATATTGTACCTTCATTTTTATTGATTTCTAGGGATTCTTTAGTTTTGTTGTTTATTTATGCTTTTATCCAATGGTCATAGAGTAGACAGTTGCTCACTTTCCATGAGTTTCTACACTTTCTGTTAATTCTGTTGTTGTTGAAATCCAGCTTTAATCAACAGAGGTTTGATAAAATACAGGAGCCATTTTAACTTTCTTCCATTTTTGAGACTTTTTGTGACCAAGCTTACATGGTTGATTTGTGAGGTTTTATTTGGTGCTGAAGAGAATGTATACTCTTATATTTGAGTGAAATAGTCTATAGACTTTTGTAAGAACTATTGAGTCCTAAAGTCATTTAGTCAATTGTTTCTCTATTTAGTATGTTTCTGGACAATCTGTTCATTGGTGAAAATAGTGTCTTGAAATCTCCTACTAATAATGTGTGGGGTCCCAAGTGTGATTTAAGCATTAGTAATATTTATTTTACAACTATGGGTTCTCTTGGATTTAATGCATAGATGTTGAAAATTGAGACATCTCAATGGATTATCTTCTATAATGAGTATGAAGTATCTGTCCCATCTCTTTGATTAATTTTAGTTGGCAGTTTATTTTGATATATATTGAAATAGTTATGCCATCTTGTTCCTGGGATCCAGTTACTTGGAAAATCTTTTTACAACCCTTTAGTCTGAGATAATGTTTTTCTTTGATATTTATTTCTTGTATGTAGTAGAAGGATGGGTTCTGTTTTTGCATCCATTCCATTAGATTCCATCTTTTTTGTTGGGAGAATTGGTTCCATTGATACTGAGACTTATCACTGACCAATGATTGTTAATTTTTATTATTTTGTTTTTGTTAGAAGTGATAGTAGTAGTAGTAGTAGTAGTAGTAGTAGTAGTAGTGTGCATGTGTGTGCTTTTCTAGTCTTTTGTTTTTGCTGTGTGAATCTATTTATGTGCTATGTTTTCGTTAGTGTAGTTAAACTCCTTGTGTTGCAACTTTCCTTCTAGAAAACTCTATAGGCCTGGATTTATGGATAGATACTGTTTAAATTTGACTTTGTCATGTAATATGTTTTCTCCATTTAAGGTGTCTGAAAATTTTGCTTTGTATAGTAGTCTGTGTCTTTTTGAGCCTACAAACATCTTTTCCAGGCCTTATGGCTTTTAGAGGCTCCATTGTGAATTTGATTGTAATTCTGATAGGTCTGCCCTGATACATTACTTGGTGTTTTCTCCCTTGAGGTTTTTTTTGTACTTTAGTTTTATTTTTCTTTTCTTTTATTCTTTCCTTTTGGTTATTATGTATCAGGTGAACTTTGTTTCTTGGTTTAATCTATCTGGTGTTTGGTAAGATTCTTTTACTTTTATAAGCAATTACTACTTTGAGTTTGGAAAATGTTTTTCTATGATTTTGTTGGGAAGATACTCTGGGCCCTTAAGCTGGAAATCCCCTTCTTTTTCTGTTATTCTTATGTTTGTTCTTTTCATATTTTACCAGTTTTCCTTAATGTTCTATGTCAGAACATTTTAGATTTAACAATCTTTGACTGATGTTTCAATTTCTTCTATTGTCTTTTCTAGTATGAGGACCTCTTTTTCACTTCTGGTATTCTGTTGGTGATGCTTGCATCTGTTCTTACTACCCATTTACCTAGATTTTTTTAAATTCTATTCTTTGTTTATATTCCAAAGATTCCAAAGGCTTTCCCCTTTCCCAGTTCCCTCCATACCATATGTCTCATAAGACCTCTCCCCCCAAACTATTCCCCAATCACCCCACCACCACCCTTTCTCTGTTCTGGTATTCTCCTACAAATCTGGATCCCATCTTTTTAGGCCCAGGGTCCTCTTTTTTCTTCTTCTTGGGAATCATTTGACTTGCTAATTGTGTCTTGAGTATTCAGGGATTCTGGGCTCATTAATATTCACTTATCAGTAATTGCATTTCATGTGTATTCTGTTGTGATTGGGTTAACTCTCTTAGGATGATATTTTCCAGATCTAACCATTTGCCTACAAATTGCATGAATTCATTATTTTTAATTGCTGAGTAGTATTCCATCTTATAAGTATACCTCATTTTCTGTATCCATTCCTCCTTTGAGGGATATCTGGGTTCCTTCCAACTTCTGGCTATTATAAACAAGGCTGCTATGAACATAGTGGAGCATGTGTCTTTATTGTATGCAGGGGAATCCTCTGGGTATATGCCCAGGAGTGGTATGACAGGATCCTCTGAAAGTGTCATGCCCAATTTTCTGAGGAACCGCCAGAGTGATTTCCAGAGCGGTTATACCATCTTGCAATCCCACCAACAGTGGAGGAGTGTTCCTCTTTCTCCACATCCTCCCCAGTACCTGTTGTCTCCTGAATTTTTAATCTTAACCATTCTCACTGGTGTGAGGTGGAATCTCAGGGTTGTTTTGATTTGCATTTCCATGATGACTAATGATGTTGAACATCTCTTAAGGTGTTTTTCAGCCATCCGAATTTCTTCTGGTGACAATTCTTTGTTTAGCTCTGTACCCCATTTTTAATAGGGTTATTTGGTTCTTTGGGGTCTAACTTCTTGAGTTCTTTGTATATATTGGATATTAGCTCTCGGTCGGATGTGGGGTTGGTGAAGATCTTTTCCCACTTTGTTTGTTGCCATTTTGTCCTTCTGCTGGTGTCCATTGCCTTATAGAAACTTTGTAATTTTATGATGTCCCATTTGTCAATTCTTGATCTTAGAGCATAAGCTATTGGTGTTCTGTTCAGGAACTTTCCCCCTATGCCCATGTCCTCCATGGTCTTCTCAAGTTTCTTTTCTATTAGTTTCACTGTGTCTGGTTTTATGTGGAGGTCTTTGATCTACTTGGAGTTGACCTTAGTACAAGGGGATAAGAGTTACCTAGATTTTTTTTATCTCCAATATTCAACTAGTTTGTGTTTTGTTTATTGCTTCAATTTTCAGTTTCAGATTTTCAATAGTTTTATTCATTTCTTTCAACTCCTTTGTGTTTCCCTGGAGTTCTTGAAGGGATTTATTCAATCCTATTTAAAACCTCTATTATGTTTATAAAATTAGATTTTAAGTCATTTTAGGAGTGTAGAAATATTCAGGGCCTTCTTTGTTTGTATAGGTGCTTTCTAATTGTGTCTTATTGCTCTGGCTGTTTTTTACTGTGTTGTTATAGTGACTTCTGGTCATATATATTTGGAGTTATTTTAAGTTTAGGTGAATTACTGACTTATTCTTTGTTGGATAAGTATATTTTTCTTGGTTTCTTCCCCCCCATCTCCTGGCCTGAGGATCTGGTGACTAGAGAGTTTTAAAGTCCTGTAGGGTGTCTCCTACTGGGTTTTTTTGGCCTGGTTATCCTATGGGGTTTCAGATGCCCATCTTGCCTCTAAGCTTCTGGGGGTCTGATTACTGACATAGCCTCTGGGTTTCCAGTTACCTGTGTGGCCTCTGGGATTATAGGTATCACATTTGTTTTTCGGTTCCCTAGTATCAGTTTTTCCTCTGGAAGAATAAAGGACATTTCCTGGAGTTGTTAGCTAGGATAAATAGCCGAGGAGATGGGTTGTTTTTGAGGATTGCTAGGTGTTCTATAAGGAGTATTAGTAGTGTGTGGGTGAAGTCTTATCTGAGTTCCAAGTATTGATGTGGCCACTTGTATAGCAGACTTCATTCTTCTGGAGTTGTTGGCCAAGATATGGAGTGTGGGATAAAGAGACAGCTGAATAGGCTGTAATAAATGTTGGAAGACAGGCTAGCCCAAGACATGATGCTGTCCAAGTTCATTGTGAGTCTTTATACACTCACAGTGTTTGTGCTCACTTCCATTGTCCTAATCTACACAATGCCAATCACATGCATGTCCAGAAACTAAATTCTATGTGAATCTTGCCAAAATGAAGACCATGTTAACTATTAGAGAATAAGGCATTGAGCGAGGAAGAAAAAAGGTAGAGAGGAAGGAGAGAAGGAAAGCAGTGTGGGTATGTGTGTGTATGTGTCTTTGTGTGTGTGTGTGTGTGTGTGTGTGTGTGTGTGTGTGTGTGTATGAGAGAGAGAGAGAGAGAGAGAGAGAGAGAGAGAGAGAGAGAGAGAGAGAGAGAGAGAGAGAGAAGAGAGAGAGAGAGGGAGAAGAGAGAGATGTTTTCTCTGTTCCTCATGAAATATCAATTTAGTACTCTGCTTGGCTCACCTTTATATATGCATACTTAATGATAAAAATGGTTTTGGCATGCTTAGAAATTACAGAATTCACTGTAGGAATAAGAATTTTCATTCAATCAAAGATTTTAGTTTGTGGCCTACCTGTGGTCTGAATTTACTGGGGTCATCCTGACATTTTTCCAAAGGCCAAGTCTTTCACTTAACTGCTTTTTACACCTAAGGAACATTTGTCTTATGCTGTCATTTTACAGCCATTGACATTCATGTTAACACAGCCATGAATAGACACTGCCTCAAGAAAACACAAATCATTTCTAGCTAAAAGGAGAGTATGTCTTTGCTAGAATTGCCACTGTATCACTTGTCTGTAAGAATTGCTGACAGGATTATTTTTCATTTGTACCCTTGGGAAAATAACTCTTCTACATCCTGAACGTCCTTTGAAGTCAGTAGTAAACATAAATAGGGTGCCAAAAGAAATCACATTCTAATCTTTTATAATGTACTTAATAGTGTATTGTGAAGCAGCTCTCTGAAAAGATTTATATGGAGGTGAATGACACAAAACCCAATTCTAAAATGCCCAGGGAAAAGTAGATCAATCAGTTGTTGGTGGTAAATGTGTTTAAAATACACAGTAATATTTTTTTTTAGAATATAGCAGTATAATGAAGGATTGTTTAAAATCTAATATTGTGATTCATTGATAAATTTATTCAAAAGATATATTGCATAGCTCATTAAAGCACCTGCCTCCTTAGCACAGTAGGCAGCATGTCAGTCTCATAGTTCATTAACGCATTATTTTTATATCTGAATGTGAATCTTGTTTTCTTTTATTAAATGCTTTCACAGTTATAATAACTGTCCCTTTTTTGTTGTTTCTCTCAATTTCTTTGAAGTGGGTTTAACAAACTGGGAAGCACTTATGGGAAACTGATCTTGGTACTGATGGATGGATTTGTAAACTGAGCAATGGGAGCCATTTAAAATGAACTAAAAGAAAGGAACTACAAGAAGAAATACACATTATGTTCTGTAACTTTTCTCATTTAAGCATAGACAGAAATACCAGTGTTACAAACCTTTGCTGCTTGAAATTAGGTTGCATACATATAACACTAATGTCATTGGAGGACAGAAGGGATCATGCTTACATAAGTAATATCAATTATTCTTAGGTCTTAGTAAATTTGAAATGGGGAGTCTATATTTGAATTATTTATTGGATCAAGGATATAAGCTCAAAATGTATTCATTTCCATGGACCTACTAATGAAATCCCAGTGAAATGAAATGAAAAATAAGTAAAGGAAATTTTAGAAGTTATCAAAATATTGTAGCATTTTACTGGACATAGAGAACAGAGCTATCATCTTTACAGCCAGTCTCATGAAATTTTAATGAAGAGTTGAGACCCTGACAGCTACTCAATCTACTGACTCCAGAAATAAAAATGAGCTTCTGCCATAAACAATACATAATCATCTAGGATAGTAGTTAGTTCCTACACATTGTAGTATTTTTTCTGACTTAAATATCAAATGTATGTCTGGAAATATCACCTTTATATTTCTGTGCTTGAACATTTCTCTAGAATCACATGAAATTAAAGAACATGTTTGTTGTAAACATGTTCTGAAAAAAATCACTTTTCTTCATTCTGGTGAATCACATTCTCTAATGAGAAATATTTATCACTTCTTTAGGCAGAATTCTATGTATTTTAAATAATTGAATAGTCTTCTTATACAGTTTTATTTCCTCAAATTTTGTGAACTTCCTTCATGAAAAGAAATATGATTATATAAATTAAAATTATAATTTGAAGTATTTACAAATTTTTGATTTGCATATCCTATACATTCCATTATTTTGAAAAACAAGGTAAAATGTATTAGTGAAGTTAAAATTTAGTATGTGTATAATTTAGGATTTACAACATATTGTGTATATATGTAAGGTTATACATCACAGATGCATGTCACCTTCACAAAAAGTGAATAAAATAGAGAATGGAAATCAACAAGGAAAGTGCAATAAGGAGAGTGTAGTGGATATTCCTGGTTGTCAACTTGACTATATCTGGAATGAACTACAATCTAGAATTGAAAGGCTCACCTATGATCCTAATCTGGAGGCTCAGAGATATAAGTTTTTGACCTGGACTTAGCATGGAGATTTTGAAGCATGGTGGCTATGGATTCCAGTTCAAGATCATCTGGGATTAAAGGCATGGAGACATACACCTTTAATCCCATATTATGGCTATGAATTCTGGTTCAAGATAATCTGGGATTAAAGGCATGGATACACACATCTTTAATCTGGGCTACACCCTCTACTGGAGACATATATAAGGACATTGAAAGAAGGAAGACTGATTCTTTCTTGCCAGCTTGCCTTATGGGACTGAGCAACTGCAAGATCCTTGGACTTCCATCCACAGCTGCTGCTGACTACTGTTGGGGAGGTGGACTACAGACTGTAAGTCATCAACAAATTCCCTAACTACATAGAGACTGCCCATACATTCTGTGACTCTAGAGAACCCAGACTAATACAGGGAGATACATGAGAAACACATAATATTATTAGTGTGTTTCAGGAGAACATTTAATTTTAGGCTTTAGTAAAATGGAGAAATTAATTATAGTCTCTTAATGAGGCTTAAAATGAATGGTCAGTTAAAACAGATAAAAGCTTTTCTTTTAATATCTTATGATTTAGTGACTGATATCTACCACAAATTTACCAAACACAAAGTATAAAACACAATTTTATTGGATTATTTTAATTTATTATTTTCCAAGAATTTCACTCAGTAATACTATACTTAAATCTTTTTTCTGTACCTTACTCTGTTCCTCTCAACAAATTCTCTGCTCCCCATCTTCCTCTCAAATTGTTGTTCTATTCTTCATTAATTACAATTTTTACACACACACACACACACACACACACACACTCACTCACCCAAATACAGTGTGTTGAGTCCATGAGTTTATGACTTACTGCTTGGGAATAGATATCCTATCAGAGGCTTAGAACTGGAGAACAATGATTATCTGTCTGCCAGCCATTATTTGCAGGTAATTCTTTTTCTAGGAGTAGGGCTGTGTGGAATTTTCCTATTCACAATAGTTTCCCAACTGATATTGCTATTGTGTACTTCTTGTGTAGGTGACAATATCTTGAGATTTCTTGTGCTGATCCTGACATATGTAGTCACCTAATAGTGAATGAACTTTGGATATAGGACTTGGAAAAGACAAATATAGAATTAACCTGGAAGCTTTCTCCATGATGACAAGCATTTACAATATCTGAGGCAATGGTTGCAGCAGGTAGTGATAATTTAGAATCCTATTCATCATAAAATCAGAAAGCTAACAATGACCTGCACTATAAGATTCATAGAGTCCCAACATAACATTTAAAATTGGGAATAATGAATTTCCATATAATTGGACTTAAATTTTGTTTAATGAGACTTAAGTTTATCTAACTACCTTTGGCTAATAAGGTCATGGACCTTAGAGAAAAATTTATTTTTACCAATATCATAAATGAGTAAAATTTTTAATTGTATTGGCAAATTATTCTTATATGTACAGGTAGTTCTAGACATTATTTCTCATAAAAATGATTCATTTAATGTTCTGAAAAATGTTAAAATATGTATGAAAAATTATCAGTAACCACAGCTATATCACCAAACATAAATTATGTGACTAGTAATTTACTTGAAACAACTGAATTGCAGTTGTTGTTGACAGCCAATCTGTTTTTAAGAAAAATCATTTCAATCTTGTACAGACTTTCAGAGATGGTATTATACACAGTGCTTTTGACTGCTTATATGAGAATAGCCTAGAATTTACTAAAATTTCTTTTATCCAATTGAGTTTTTCAACCATAATATGTATATGCATACATATATTTAATATTTTTATTATTTTAAAATTCCAATAATATAGATATTAAATTGCCCTTTTCCTTTTTTCTTAAATAGAAATATATCTTTTCATACTTTTTCATAAAACATACTCTAATTATTTTTCCATCATCTTTTCTGATCTTAACCAAATCCTCACATACTGAAATCTCCACCCTTTCTTTCTCTCTTTCATTAGAAAACAATTTTTAAAAGAAAAATGAATAAATAATAAGAATATTAAATGAAAATAAACATGAACAAGACAAAACAAAGAGAAGGAAAAAGTACAAGGCAAAGCATGAGAAACTCATACAATCATAGGAATAGATTCACTGGCACAGAGAAAACCCCTAAAATGGCCAAATCAACAAACATAATATACTAGTAAAAGACCTGTAAAGAAAAGAAGAGAAGAGAAAGGAGAGAGAGAGAGAGAGAGAGAGAGAGAGAGAGAGAGAGAGAGAGAGAGAAGAAAAAAAGAAAGGACGAATAAGAAAGAAAATCAAGGAAGAAAGAAAGAAAGAATGTGTACTCAGGGAAACTCTTAAACAAAATAAATTTTCATCTATAAGAGGATATCAATTGGAGGTATCTTGTTGGTTATAAATGTAGAATTATGTCTACTCCTACTGTGAGGTTTAGTATCCCAATAGGCCCAGACTCCATGCCTTCTGTGTGCAAACTTTCACATTCTTGGTGAATTCACATGTACAGTTTCCACTGGGTTTAGAAGGCCTTATCTCCTGATATCCTCCATCCCTCCTGACTCTTCCAATCTTCCTGCCTCCTCTTCTTCAAGGTTCCACATGCCATGAGGGGAGTGAATTATTGCAGACATCATATCTAG
Source organism: Apodemus agrarius (assembly GCA_964023405.1). Lineage (NCBI taxonomy): Eukaryota > Metazoa > Chordata > Mammalia > Rodentia > Muridae > Apodemus > Apodemus agrarius. Next base: position 69,515,456 of record OZ030020.1, read on the forward strand.
TACTGCATTTTCTAAGGTCTGTCACAATCTGTACCTTGTCTGGTCTGTGTATTTCTGTATTTTTTCTAACCTAGTGCAAGATGAAGTTTTCTTTATTTTTATTAGATATATTCTTTATTTGCATTTCAAATGATTTCTCCTTTCCTGATTCCCCCTCACCGAAAGTCCCATAATCCCTCTTACCACCCCCTGTTCCCCAATCAACCCCCTCCTGCTTCCCTGTCCTGGTATTGCCCTACACTGCTGCATCAAGCCTTTCCAGGACCAGGGGTCTCTCCTTCTTTCTTCTTGGACATAATTTTATATGTGAATTTTGTCTTGGGTATTCTGAGCTTCTGGGCTAATATCCACATATCAGTAACTGTATACCATGTGTGTTCTTCTGTGATTGGGTTATCTCACTTAGGATGATATTTTCCAGTTCCACCCATTTGCCTAAGAATTTCATGAATTCATTGTTTTTAATAGCTGAGTGCAAATATACCACATTCTCTGTATTCATTCCTCTATTGAGGAATATCTGGTTTCTTGCCAGGTTCTGGCTATTATAAACAGGGCTGCTATGAACATAGTGGGGCATGTGTACTTACTGCATGCCTATGCCCAGGAGTGGTGTAACGGGGTCCTCTAGAATGAAGTTTTCTAACATGGGTGAAGGAAGATGTCGAACCTAAAAGTACAAGGTTATTAGAAGCCATTTTGTTATCTTTTCCTTTAATATAACGGCAGTGTTTTGTCTTCATCTAGACTCCTGGCCAGTGGCTTTGCCATTAAATTCTAGACTTACAGTCAAAAATATAAAATGGATATTAATCACGTCCACATTATACTACATTCCTCCAACTCTCCTAGCCCTCTCTCTATTATATCATATCTCCCATCCAACTTTTACTTCTCTCTTTTTTCCTTTATAAATTTTTCTTATACATAATCCACTGAGTCTGATTATTTGTGTCCATATCTTAAATATCTAGGGGGTTTATACATTGGACTACCTGCAACCTGCCTGTGGTCACTACACACCAAAAATCTAAAAAGGCTTATCAGGTTCCCTTCAGTCTTCATTTGTTGATTACTGTTCAGTAGGGAGATCAACCTACAGAGTTCCTATCCACTAGTTGCATAAAACTTTAGCTGATTTATTATTGGACAGGAACCTGTATATGTTGCAGATTATATAATAGTATACATAAGCGACCCCACAAATTCCAGCAGAGAACTACAGCTGATAACCATCTTCAGCAAATTGGATGGATATGAAATTAACTCAAACAAATCATTAGCCTTCCTATGCTCAAATGATAAGTGGGATGATAAATAAATTAGGGAAACAGTAGCCTTTACAATAGTCACAAACAATATAAAATATCTTGATGGGACTCTAACCAAACAAGTGAAAGACCTTTATAACACGAACTTCAGGTCTCTGAAAAATAGAAAGTAATATTAAAACAACTCAAAAAACTAAAATTCATGCTTACAAAACATGGTATTTAAAAGTAAAACAAAAATATATAAAATTCAGGATATATATATATACATTTTATACATATATGTTTAATACATATACATATATATATGTTTTATATATATATATATATATATATATATATATATATATATATATGTTGTCTACAAGTGTTTTGCTGTACTTTGAATCCTAGAATTCTTTGGGAACTTCATTTTGGTTTGGGGACAATGTACTGTAATCTTTTGTTAGCTCAGAAAGTGCAAAGTGATTTAGGCCAGTTCACTTTCAGCCAGTTGATAACTATGCCCTTGCACATCAGTTATCCTGAATCACTGTTGACTGTGTTCTGCTCTATGGAAGTTCACATCTCACTATGTGCCAAAACAGATTTGTTTTAATGCTTCCTGACCTTCTTTGCAGGCCTTGTGACTTAGCAAGAACAATGAGAGTTTACCAGGGCCCAGGTCTAATTTGTGGTGAAATGGTACTACCAATAGTCGCTGTTGTCAGATTCTTCTGAAACCAATTATTTTGAGAAGGGGAATCAAAAATGAAGTTATATAAGAAAGCTACAGAAAAATAGATATATAATGTTATTCTTTTCTTTGCTACATTTAAAAAAGAAACTTTGCTGAAGCTCAAAGCACACATTGCACCTCAAACAATAATAGTAAGAGACTTCAACACCCTACTCTCATCAATGGACTGATCATGGAAACAGAAACTAAACAGAAACAATGAAACTAAAAGAGGCTAAGAACCAAATGGACTTAACAGATATCTCCTAAACATTTTACCCTAAAACAATATGCTATACATTCTCCCCAGCATTTCATGGTACTTTCTCCAAAATTGACCATATAGTTGGTCACATAACAACCCTCCAACTGATACAAGAAGATTAAAATAATATCATGCATACTATCGCATCTACATGGCCTAAGGATGGTCTTTGATAACAGAAAAAAAAATACAGAAGACTCACATACATGGTGAAAATGAACGACTCCCTACTCAATGATAACTTGGTCAGGGAAGAAAGAAAAAATGAAATTAAGGACTTCCTGGAATTTAATAAAAAATTTGACATATCATATGCAAAACTTATGGGACACAATAAAAGCAGTGCCAAGAGGAAATTTCATAGCACTATGTGCCCTGGGAAAGAACCAGGAGAGATCTTAGACTAACAAGTTAATACCACACCTGAGAGCTCTGGAACAAAAAAGAAGCAAATTCACCCAAGAGGAGTGGAAGTTAGGAAATAATAAATCTCAGGGCCAAAGCCAACCAAATAGAAACAAAGAAACAATACATTCAATCAACAAAACCAACAGAAGGATCTTTGAAAGAATAAGCAAGATAGATAATTTCCCTGGCAAAATAAACTAAAGGATCCAGAGGCAGAACAAAATCTGTAATGGAAAGGAAGACAGAACAGAAATGGAGGAAAGTAAAAAAAATTATCAGATCCTACTATAAAAGCCTATGCTCAACAAAACTAGAAAATCTAGATGAAACAGATGATTTTCTAGACAGATATTATATACCAAAATTAAATCAAGAGCAGGTAAACTACCTAAACAGGCCCATATCGCATAAAGAAATGGAAGCAGTCATTAAAAGCCTCCCAACCAAAAAGTGCCCAGTGCCATATGGTTTTAGTTCAGAACTCTATCAGACCTTCAAAGAAGACATGATACCATCTTCCTCAAACTGTTCCATAAAATAGAAAGAGAAAGAACACTATTCCTTCTATGAAGCCTCAATAACTATGATACCTAAACCACACAAGGACCCACCCAAAAAAGTGAACTTAAGACAGAAAATTTTAAAGTAGAGTGAAACAACTTTTCAACAGATGATATTGTAAGAAAAGTGATCTGCAATAAAGTAGGCTGTAACTCTTTCATCAAAATCCAGATTTCAATGGAAGAATACAAAGCAAATGGGCCAGTGAAATAATCTAGTCTCAAATTCTGGTTTAGTGAAAACATATTTCAAAAATATAGTAAAGATGTTTTCATATATTAATGAAATAGTATAATTTACCACCAACAAAATTGGCTCAAATTGTAAATATCTTTTCTTTAAAAACAGAAGAAAATTCTGTTCAATATGATATTAGGCTGAAATAATCACCATATTAGCCACATAACTTGAGAGGATGAATATTTTTCTGGCTAACATACAGCTCTGGAGTTGACTTTTTTCATATTCTCTACTCATAGATTGTCTATGATCGTATTTGTTTCCTAGTGTCTTGCCTATCAGATATTTAAAGCTCATTGAGTCTAAAATGCTACAGAATTATCATTTTTCAGGTAAGGAAGATTTGAAGAGAGTCTCTCAACTCTGTATCCTTTTCTTGTCTCAGGTAGTGTGCCAGTAAGTATTTACCAGTGTATTTTTTCTCAAAAAAATGAAGGATTGCAAGAATGATATGAACCAGAAAAAAATTAAAACAACCTTCAAAAATGTTTGCTGTTCCAAACATCCTTATTTTTAATTATCCAACAATTATGCAACTTCCTTCTTAAGTTGTCTTTCATTAGGTTTCTGTTCCTATGATGAAAGCAATGACACTAAAGCAACTTGGAGCTGGAAGGCATTATTTAAGTCTGTAACTTTTGGATTACAATACAGTTGAAAAATGTTCAGACAGGAGCTGGAAGCAAAAAGTGAAACAGTGACCATAGACAATTGCTGTTCCATGGCTTGCTCTTCCTGTCTTGCTCAGCCAACTTTCTTTTATAGCCTAGGAAGGCTGGTACAGTTTAAAACTTAGAAATATCAACAGATGTATTGATCCTGACAAACCAATTATTAATCAAGAATATGCCTCCACAGATATCCACAGGCCAAAATGAGAAGGAAATGTCCTGAGAGTTTTAATTTCTCTTTCGAGGTTATACTTTCTCCCACTTTCCCCGTTAAATCTACATCACATAGATGAATTAAAGGAGTCACTGGGTGGTGACAAAGAAGAAACTAGATTTTATTTTTATATTTGACTTTCCAGAGGGGAGATATCAGTTCTAAATTTCCAGGTGTACACAAAGGCAGATATCTAAAAGTAGTTATAAAACTGCACGTATTTCTGACTTTGTCTCTCTCTAGACTCCTCTGATTCTCCTCCCTCCCTGATTCTCCACCTCGCCCCCACTCTTCTCTGTTTCTGTAAAACAGAATCATTTATAGAAGAGGTTGTGGTAGTTAAAGTTCTTGAGGATAAGAAGAGGAAATAATGCAAGCAAAGTTAACATAAGTCTGAAATTCTCAAATGTAGGTAAGAAATTAAATTTTGATAATTGGGCTAGGGAGAATGCCTTGTGGATAAAGTTCTCTCTCTCTCTCTCTCTCTCTCTCTCTCTCTCTCTCTCTCTCTCTCTCTCTCTCTGTTTTATTTATCTCTTATCATAAGGACCTGAATTCAGTCTCTGAGTTTTGTAAAAGAGAACTGATTTCCATAACATAACTTTCAAAAGTTTATCATGTTTTTTGAGTGCATATGTGCACATGTACATACACACACACACACACACACACACACACACACACAGACACACAGACACACACACACACACACACACACACACACACACACAAATAAAATGTAAACATAAGTTGAATTTCCAGGTATAGAATTAGATTAAATTAGAAATATATACAGACAGAGATTTTAGACAGCCTAGTCTATATACATAGATCTAATCCTTTGAAATCTATTTTATACTCTAAGCAATAAAAAATCTTTGACAAGTTTTGTTTATGAATGCATATTTAATCACATTCATATTTTTCCTTTATATACTTTTCTATACAAAAGCAAGGAGGATTAATATGGTAATTTTAACTATATATATATGTATGTGTATATATGTATATATACACATACATATATATTTTTTTCAATGGATATTGAAAATAACCCAAAACAGCAGAGGCTGCCATCTTGCCTCTGGGTACTATAGACAGCTAACAGCTAAGGCCAGGTACACCAACAGAGTCCGAAGTCTAACATCGACTATCCTGTCAGGCTCCTGCCTGCACCCAGAGCCTAAACAGCTCAGATGGCTATCTGTACACCAACCTGCTCGGCCACCAACTAGGTAGGGGGTCTGTGCCCAGATTACAGTGGAGGCCGCCATCTTACCTTGGGGCACCACAGACAGCTAACCAGACAGAGCCCTGTGGATTAAGAGCTCCACCATCTAGGCTCCAGCAGTCCAGCCAGGGAAGCTCTGGTACTGCAGGGAATCCCCAGTTAGACAGGGCCCTGAGAACCGACACCATCTTGGAGCTGGTAGCCTAACCAGGTCACCATAGAGAACCAACAGATGAGCCTAGGTCACCATAGAGAATCAACAGGTGAGCCCAGATCAGTGGAAATAAAGAAATGATTCTTTTTTTTTCTTTTTTTTTCTTTTTTTAATTGGATATATGCTATATTTACCTTTACATTTCCCTTTTTTGGTTCCCCACCCCCCAAAGGTCCCACATACAGAGCTAAACAAAGAATTTTCACCAGAACAAATTTGGATAGCTGAGAAGCACCTCAAGAGATGTTAAACATAATTAGTCATCAGGGAAATGCAAATCAAAAACAACACTGAGATTCCACCTCACACCAGTCAGAATGGCTAAGATTAAAAACTCAAGAGACAACAGGTGCTGGTGAGGATGTGGAGAAAGAGGAACACTCCTTCACTGTTGTTGGGAGTGCAAGATGGTACAACCGCTCTGGGAATCAGTCTGTGGTTCCTCAGAAAATTGGGCATGACACTTCCAGAGGACCCTGTCATACCACTCCTGGGAATATACCCAGAGGATTCCTCTGCATGCAATAAAGACACATGCTCCACCATGTTCATAGCTGCTTTGTTTATAATAGCCAGAAGTTGTAAAGAGCCCAGATGTCCCTAAAATGAGGAATGGATATAGAAAATGTGGTATATTTATACAATGGAATATTACTCAGCAATTAAAAATAATGAATTCATGCAATTTGTAGGCAAGTGTTTGGATTTAGAAAATGTCATCCTAAGTGAGTTCACCCAATGACAAAAGAATACACATGAAATGCAATCCCTGATAAGTGGACATTAATGAGCCCAGAAGCTCCTCTGAATACTCAAGGCACAATTAGCAAATCAAAAGATTCCCAAGAAGGAAGGAGAGGACCCTGGTCCCGAAAAGACTGAATCCAGTTTTTAGGAGAGTATCAGAACAAAGAAATTGTGTGTGTGTGTGTGCGTGTGGGGGGGTGATTGGGGAATGGGTGGGGGGAAGAGGACTTATGGGACATATGGCGAGGGGGGAACTGGGAATTGGGAAAGTCTTTGGAATGTAAACAAAGAATATAGAAAATTAAAAAAAAATTAAAAAAAGAGAGGTGGTGTCTAGGCAAACCAGGAGGATACTGCTGGAGGCCAGTTTGATGCCCAGTAGCAAGCCAGAAGGAGACTTGAGTCTGGCCCAGCAGAGCTGAGGAGGTAATTCAAAGCCCAGTAGCTGAAATCTTCAGGATTCTGCCTCGGGTGCACAGATGCTGTCTTCAACAGCAGCACCAAACACCAGGCTCACAGGAACTTCAAATACCAACCAGTAACAACAAGACTAACTAACTCCAGAGATAAACAGATGGCAAAAGTCAAATGTAAGAATATTACTAACAGAAATCAAGCCAATATGGCAGCCTCTGAAGCCAATACTCCAACCCCAGCAAGTTCTGAATACCCCAACACACCAGAAAAACAAGATTTAGATTTAAAAACCCTGGTCATGATGCTACTAGAGGAACACGAAAAAGACATAAACAAATCTCTTAAAGAAATTGAAACAAAAAGAACCATACAAAGCATCTACAAGTCAGGAGTTGGTTCTTTGAAAAATCAACAAGATAGATGCTTATCCAGATTAACCAAAGGACACAGACACTTATCCAAGCTCAACTCCAAGTGGATCAAGGACCTCCACATAAAACCAGACACACTAAAATTAATCGAAAAGAAACTGTGGAAGATCCTTGAGGACACTGGCTCAGGGGGAACGTTCCTGAACAGAACACCAATAGCTTATGCTCTAAGATCAAGAATAGACAAATGGGAACTCATAAAATTACAAAGTTTCTGTAAGGCAAAAGACACTGTCAAAAGGACAAATCAGCAACCGACAAATTGGGAAAAGATCTTCACCAACCCTACATCTGACAGAGGGCTAATATACAATATATACAAAGAACACAAGAAGTTAGAACCCAGAAAACCAAATAACCCTATCAAAAACTGGGGTACAGAGCTAAACAAAGACTTTTCACCAGAAGACCTTCAGATGGCTGAGAAGCTGGAAAGGATCAAAGCATCAGTGCAGGGGAATACAAGAACAGGGAAGAGGGAAGGGGTAGAAGAGGGAGCAGGGGGAGGGAAAAGGGCATGTTGGACCTTTGGGAGGTGGGGAACCAGGAAAAAGGACATGAATTGTAAATATAGAATATATCCAATAAAAAATAAATAAAAATATTAAAAAATTATTCCAATAATATTCAATTGATTATATGCATTTTCTTTATTAATGAAAATAAAATTAAACTATACTCTAGAAAAAAAAGAAGTGTTCAACAACATTAGTCATTAGGGAAATGCAAATCAAAGCAACCCTAAGATTCCACCTCATACCAGTCAGAATGGCTAAGCTTAAAAAGACAAGAAACTGCAGGTGTTGGCAAGGATGTGAAGAAAGACGAACACTCCTCCACTGCTGTTGGGATTGTAAGCTGGTACAATCACTCTGGAAATCAGTCTGGTGGTTCCTCAGAAAATTGGACATGATACTTCCGGAAGACCCAGCCATACCACTCCTGAGCATATACCCAGAAGATTCTCCAGCATGTAATAAGGATACATGCTCCACTATGTACATAGCAGCCTTCTTTATAATAGCCAGAAGCTGGAAAGAACCCAGATGTCCCTCAATGGAGGAATGGATACAAAAAATGTGGTATATATACACAATGGAGTACTATTCAGCCATTAGAAACAATGAATTCATGAAATTCTTAGAGAAATGTATGGAGCTGGAGATCATCATACTAAGTGACGTAACCCAGTCTCAAGAGAATACGCATGGTATGCACTCACTGATAAGTGGATATTATGCTAGACACTTGGAACGCGAAAGACACAATCCACATACCAAATGATGTCCGAGAAGAATGAAGGATTGGACCCTGGTTCTGGAAAGGCTCAATGAATCAGTATAGGGGAATACCAGAACAGGGAAGTGGGAAGAGGTGGATGGGGGAAGAGGGGGAGGGAAAAGGACATATGGGACCTTTGGGGTGTGGGGAACAAGGAAAGGGGAAATGAAATGTAAATAAAGAATATTTCCAATATAAAAAACAAAAATGTAAATAAAGCAAGATAATTTAATCTCATATACTAATAGAAAATATAAATGAACAAAATAATTATAAATAATGACAATTATAAAAATATTATAATTATAATATTAAAATTATAAAAACAATTATAAATAATGACAATATTTTTGGAGTATACAATTTTTTTAAATTCAAAGAGCAAAAACTACCAAGTTTTGAAATTGGCAGCAATTAAGTTTATTAAGTTAATTAAGTTTATGAATAAAGACTTACTCCATCAACAGTTGATACCTGTTGAAACAGATAATGTATCCATGTGACCTTTTATACCAGGTAAATAATCTGAGGTGCAATAACAAATTATAATAGATTTAATGTTTTAAGAAGTACACATATTTCTGTAGACAAGGAAGGGAAAAGCAAAAAATGAGGGACTGCTGGGGCCTGATTGCTGAAGGCTTGAAGACTGTTAAGTGATGACCATTTCTTTTTGGAAATTTTTGTGGGAGAATCTACCCTTATTAACTAGTTAATTGCCAATTACACCTCCTAATAACATCACATTGGAGGTTAGGACTAAAACATGAATTGAAGAAAGGTAAATATTATATTGTGAAGTGTTAATTAGAATAGCAAAATGCACCACTGCACTCATTGTAACAGGCAGAATATATGATCTCTTGGTGTGTATCTTCATAAATAATATGTCCTTCAATTTGCTTGATTTCTTTGCTAATACTATAATTTCCTCTATGTGTCTTTGCTAAATTTTCATTCTGTTTCTTATAGTTTTTATTGTGAGTATGACAGCAGAGATATCTCTAGCCTTCAGTTTCCTTAAAAAAACTTAATAAAAGACCATGAAAAATAACACAACCTAGGAGTTACATAGAATTAGCAGCAGTTGTCTATGTGATAACATTGTTTGTCTTAGTGATCTTGACTGTGCCAATAGTTTGTGAAATCCTGATTATAAATCAATACCTTATATCTTCTCTTCTCCATAAATTATTCTTCTACATTGAAAAATTACAGTTAATTGGAACTATACAGAAAACAAAGAGTCTCAATTATATCCATCACTGTTTTTCTTTGAGTGTAATGGGTAAAATGGCAAGTAATGTTAAACAGTAGTATCAGGGAAATACATGTTTATGAGATAGACAGAGAATTCAAGGAAGAGAAAGAGAAAGGAAAAAGAGAAAGAGAAATAGAGAAGAAGTAAAGCAACACATATAATGAGAAGGTATAAACAGACATAGAGAAAAATTCTCTGAGGCAGTAAGTTAATTATTGATTATGATTTCATATAATTAGAATCAAATAAATAGATTATAATTGATATTTTATCAGTCCTATCATTTTTAAAAGTCTGTACTTATAATAATTCCTAGAGCTCACATACACTGGAAACAGCTCCAATTTGTGTAAGTTAGAGATATATCTCTTTTTATTAAAAATAATATTGAGTGTAGTCAACAGAAAACCTTTGCTTTAATTTATCAGAAGGTATTCATAGACAGAAGATACTAAAACATTTTATACACTAATTAAAAATAAAATTTAAATCTTAATTATAAAATTAGTGAAATATTTAGAAAAAATAAAGTAGCTAATAAAATAGAGACCCTTGGCTGGTCTGCTCTAGTGAAGACACCATCTCCTGATCCATCCTTGTGAACCCGCTGCACTCAGAGCAGTTGGTAAGAAACCCCTCCCCCAGAATAGGGGAATGCAAGTCAGGAAATTGGGGGTGAGTAGCGGGAGGGAGATGGGATGGGTGTTTTCAGAGGGATAAAGTGGAAAGTAGATACTCTTTGAAATGTGAATAAAGCAAATATCTAATGATAATAATGATAATAATTTAATAATAATAATAATAATAATAATAATAATAATAAAAAAATCATGTTCTCCCAAACACATATGGGTATAAACACGCACACACAAACACACACACACACACACACACACACACACACACACAGTGGGGAGGGAGAGGACAGAAGGAGAGAAAGAAGAACAGAGAGGGAGAAGGAGAAAGGGAGAGGGAGAGACAGAGAGCATGCTATAAATAATACATTCTATGCTAACATTGCCTAGTTCTTGAATGAGCTTTGGTTGCATTTCTAAAGATTATAAAAATCATTTTCAATTAAAAAAAGAACCCCCTCCCCACTTCAGAATTCTAGAGCTGCTACTGGGGACCCAGTGGACTCAGGGCAGTTGAGAAACCACTGCAATCAGAGAAGTTGAGAATGCTCTGTACTCAGAGCCGTTGGATCCACTGCACTCAGAGCAATTGAGGATGCACTGCAATCAAAATAGTTTAGGATCAGAACAGTTGGACAACATCTGGATTGGTTCATTGAAAATCCAACAGTCTGAAGGCTTCCCAGTAGATCTACTGCAGCCAGGGCAACATAACAACAGCTGCTCTACTCCTGTGAAGAGCCCCCAGTTAGAAGACTCCATAGGTGGTCTGCTACAGCCATGGCTGCAGGTCTACCAAGAGAAATGAAGAAACCCAGAGAAAAAAGAGGCAGACTCCAGACCAACATACACCAGGGATATCCAAATGGCTAAAAGCAAGCACAATACCATAAACAACAGAAGTCAATATACATGGGCATCATCAGAACCCAGTTCTCCCATCACAGCAAGACCTGAATACAACACACCTGAAAATTAGGTGGATGACCTAAAATTGCATCTCTTGAAAATGATAGAGTCCTTTAAGGAGGATATCGATAACTCATTGAAAGAAATACTGAAAAACATATGTAAACAGGTGAAGGAATTGAATCAAATGACATATGACCTAAAAGTGGAAGTAGAAATAATAAAGAAAACACAAATGGAGACAAACCTGGAAATGGAAAACCTAGGAAAGACATCGGGAAATAAAGATGTAAGTATCACCAACAGAATACGAGAGATAAAAGACAGAATCTCAGGTGTAGATAATACTGTAGAAGAGATTGACACAACTGTCAAAGAAAATTCAAAACATTAAAAAAAAAAAAAACAAACCTCAGGCCGGGCGGTGGTGGTGCACGCCTTTAATCCCAGCACTTGGGAGGCAGAGGCAGGCGGATTTCTGAGTTCGAGGCCAGCCTGGTCTACCTAGTGAGTTCCAGGACAGCCAGGGCTACACAGAGAAACCCTGTCTCGAAAAAACAGAACAAAAAAGAAAACAAAACAAAAAAAACCTCCTAACCCAAAGGATCCAAGAAACTCAGGACACAATAAAAAGACCAAATCTAGGAATAATTGGAATAGAGGAGAACAAAGATGGCTAGCTCAATGGACCTGAAAATGTCTTCAACAAAATCATGGAAAAATCTTCACCATCCTAAATAGATGGACATAAAGGTACAAGAAGCCTATAAAACAACAAATACATGGGACCAGAAAAGAAAATCCTTTAATTACATCATAATCAAAACACTAGACACACAGAAAAAAGAAAGAATATTAAAAACTTCAAGGAAAAATGGCCAAGTAACATACAAAGAGAGACCTCTCAGAATTACCCAAGAGTTCTCAAGAAAGACTATGAAAGCCAGAAGAGCCTTGTTAGAGGTCATGCAGAGTCTTAGACAACACAAATGCTGGCCTAGGCTACTAAACCCAGCAAAACTCTGAATCAACATAGATGGAGAAACCAAAATATTTCAGGATAAAACCAAATTCAAGCAGTATCTATTTACTAATACAGCCCTACAGAAGATCCTAGAAGGAAAATTCCAACTCAAGGAAACTACCTGCACCAAAGACAGGACAGGATATTAAGCATCTCACAGCAAAGCCAAAAAGAGAGAACCAGAAGCACATAAATCCACATACAAAAAATAAACATATTCCTATCAGTCATCTCTCTTTAATATCTCTGAATATTAATGGACTCAACTCACCTATTAAAAGGCATAACCTAACAGAATGGATACACAACCAAGATCCAGCATTTTGCTGCATACAGGAGACTTTCCTCAATAACAAAGATAGACACTATCTCAGAGTAAAAGGATAGAAAAAGGTCTGCAAGCAAATGCTCCCAGGAAAACAAGTAGGAGTTGCCATTCTAATATCAAAAAATAGACTTTCAACCAAAAGTTTTCAGTCATGAAGAAGGACACTTCATATTCATCAAGGGAAAAGTAACCAAGAGAAAATTTCCATTCTCTGCATATGTTCCCCAAATGTAAGAGCAGCAACATTCATAAAAGAAACTTAAATAAAGCTCAAAACACACATTGAATACCATAGAGTATAAGTGGGAGACATCAACAACCTATGCTCACAAATTGACAGGTTATTGAAACAGAAACTAAAGAGATACAGGGAAACCAAGAACAGTTATGAACTAAATGGATTAAACAGACATCTACAAAATATTACACACTATAAAAAAGAGTACACCTTCTCCTCAGCACCTCATGCTACCATTTCCAAAATCAACCATATAATTGGTCACAAAACAACCCTCAAACAATAAAAGTAGATTGAAATAATGCCATGAATCCTATCAGATCACCATAGGCTAAGAATGTTCTTCAATAACAGCACAAACAACAGCAAGCCCAGATACACATGGAAAATGAACAACTCTTTACTCAGTGATAACTTGGTCAGTGAAAATATAAAGTAAGAGGTTAAAGACAAGAGAGACAAAACTGCCCAACACTGAAAACATTGTGGACTTGAAAGCAAGTAGACAGCAAACTATTTGAACAGATACATTGTTTTTCTTCTTATAGAAATTTGAATCCAGTAAGAAAAAATTCACTATTTCAACCATCAGAATATCATCTTTGGAGAGAAACCTCAGTCATCAACTCAAGCTGATTGTCTCAAATTCCTGTTGGTAAATTTGGAAGTACTACTATAAAAGTTAGTAGAGATATGAATCCTAATTTTCTTGGAGAAATGCTCTACCCAGAGCTTGGGGAATATCATTGAAGAGTAATAAATATTTTAAGAACCAAAGGAGAAGAAAATCTGTTGTGAGATTACATGTTTTAGCTATGACAAAGAAGCTATGAAATTTTAACAATATGGCCATGTAATAACCATGTAACCACACTATCCAAAAAGAGTTCAGATTCCAAAATAGCTAGGAGAATCTCACAGGATCCCTATCTAAAAGGGATATCTTAATGGAGCTACAACTTATGAATAACTACTGAGAGAGAAAATTACACATTTTTAGGAATGAGCCCCTGATTGATTATTCACTACAAAATAGCCATCACTTGAAACATACACATTGGAATCACTGAATAGAATACTCAAGTTGTATTTGTATTCTTATCCACTTATATGTATAGTCAGAAAGACGGACAGACAGACAGATAGAGTAGATATATATGGTATAAATATAGATACAAGTATGGTTAAACACACACACACACACACACACACACACACACACTCCATTCTATGATGGATAAAGACAAAAAAGCTATGAATATCTGGGGGTTGGCTTACAAACATGGGAAAGTTATGATAAAAGAAAGATTGGAATGAAAGTAATAACGACTAAAATGATTTTAAAGATTAAAATAAAATCTTATGCATATCATTTTCTTATTTTCAAATAAAAATTATCCTACAATATGTAGTATCCAGAATTCCATAGTATGTATATAACAATAAAGAATATATATTATTTTAAATAAATTAATATTGTTCTCCAGATTAAGAACACATGTAAAATAAAGATTTTTATAATACTTTGTTGTATTTGATTATAGAATTTGTAGAGAAATGTAGCATGACTCAATGTGTTAATCATAGTAAAGTAGAATAAGATAAAAATAAAAGGTACTCCCAGAAGTCAGGGGATCCTGAGCTGTATAAGAGTAGAGTAAGCAAACTGAACACTAGCAGGGTTGCTGGTCATCGTCATTAGCCAGCATAGTGCTGTGTGGACAGAATTGATTGACTCATCTGCTGGGGCAGACTCATGGCTTGTCTGCTCCAGTAAAGACACCATCTCCTGATCCATTGTAGAGAATGTGCTGTACTCAGACCAGTTGGTAAGAGCTCCCTCCCACCTCTGGATTCCCAGAGCTACTGCTGGGAGCCCAGCAGACTTGCCACCAATAAACCACCAAAACACCCACAGTCCAAAATACTACTCCCCTTCCATTCCTACCACACATTCTGCTACTGGTCCCCATGCAGGAGTTCAGAGAGGCATGAGAGCACAGGTAGAACCAACCCTGGTGCTCAGATGAACCCAGTCTGTAACCCTGAGGCTGGAGCCCTCCTGTCTCTGTCTCTGGCTGGAAAACATCCATTGGCTCAGAGTGGCAGGCGGCACAGGGAGATAGCTAACCTCCCAGAAGTGCTGAAAAGCCTGAGAGCACAGACCTAATCCCAGGCCACAGGACTACATACACAAATACCACCGTAACAGAGGTAGTCTCCCAGAAGTGCCTACATACCTGTGTGCACAGAGAGAATGGGTCTGCCAGGAGTACAGATACATAGGCTTGCAGGACAGATAAGCCACAGTCAGAGATAGCAAGACCAGCTAATACCACATGGCAAAAGACAAACACAAGAACATTACTTACAGAAACCAAGGCAATATGGCACCATTTGAACCCAGTTCTCCCAGAACAGCAAGTCCTGGATAACCCAACGCATTGGAAAAGCAAGATCTAAATTTAAAATCACATCACATGATGCTGATAGAGGACCTCAAGAAGGACATAAATAACTCCTTTAAAAATACAGGTGAACATGGGTTAACAGGTAGAAGAAGAGCTTAAAGAGGAAACACACAAAAAAAAAACCTTAAAGAATTACAGTAAAATACAAACAAGTGAAGGAACTGAACAAAAATATCTAGGATCTAAAAATGGAAGAAGAAACAATAAGGAAATTACAAAGGCAGACAACTCTGGAATTAGAAATCCTTGGAAAGAAATCAGGAGTCATATATGTCAAAGATTAGCAACATAGGAGTCATAGATCAACAACAGAATACAAGAGAAAGAAGAAAGAATCTAAGATGCTGAAGATACAATAAAAAACATTGACTCAACCATCACAGAAAAAGCATAATTCACAAAGCTTGTAGCCCAAAACATCCAGGAAATCTAGGACACAATGAGAAGACTAAACCTAAGGCTTATAGATATAGAAAAGAGCAAAGATTTATAACTGAAAGGGCCAGTAAATTTCTTCAACAAAATTATAGGAAAAAACTTCCCTAACCTAAAGAAAGAAATACCCATGAACATACAACAAGCTTACACAACTCCAAACAGACTGAACCAGAACAGAAATTCCTTCAGTCTCATGAAAATCGAAACATCAAATGCAGTAAACAAAGAAAGAATATTAAAATCAGTAAGGGAAAACAAGGTCAAGTAACAAAGGCAGACCTATCAGAATTACACGATACTTCTCACCAGAAACTATGTAATCTAGAAGATCTTGGGCAGATGTCATACAAACCCTAATAGAACAAAAATGTTAGGCTACTATACCCAGCAAAACTCTCAATTGCCATAGATGGAGAAAACAAGATATTCCATGAAAAAAAATTACACATTATCTTTCCACAAATTCAGCTCTAGAAAGAATAATGGATTGAAAATACCAACACAATGGGGGGGGGACTACACCCTAGAAATAGCAATAAAGTAATTTTTCAACAAATCCAAAAGAAGATAGCCACACAAATATAATTCCACCTTTAAAAACAAAAATAGCAGGAAGTAAAAATCTCCTTTCCTTAATATCTTTTAACATTAGTGGACACAATTCACCCCCCCCCAAATAGACTAACAGATTGGCTATCAAAACAGGACATAGCATTTTCCTTCATACAAGAAACACACCTCAGTGACAATGCCAGTCACTACCTGAGAGCCTAAGGATGGAAAACAACTTTCCAAGCAAATTGCCCCAAGAAACAAGCTGGAGTGGACATTCTTATATCAGATAGAATCTACTTTCAACCATATGTGGTCAAAAAGATGAGTGACAGTTCATACTTGTCAAAGGAAAAATCTACCAAGATGAACTCTCAATTGTAAGCATCTGTTCTCCAAATGCAAGGGTGTCATTCACAGAACTCCTAAAGCTGATTAACAAGTTCAGCAAAGTAGATATAAAATTAATTCAAACAAATCAGTAGCCTACCTCTCAAAATATAAACAAGCTGAGAAAAAAATCAAGTCCTGAGGAAATAGAAGCAGTTATTAACAGTCTCCCAACCAAAGAAAGCCCAGGACCAGATGGGTTTAGTGGAGAATTCTACCAGTTCTTCAAAGAACAGCTAATACCCATACTCTTCAAACAATTCCACAAAACAGAAACATAAGGAACACTACCCAATTCATTCTATGAGGAAACAATAATGCTTATACCTAAACCAAGCAAAGACCAAACAAGGAAAGAGAACTTCAGACCAATTTCCCTTATGAACATTGATGAAAAATACTCAATAAAGTTCTTGCCAACTGAATCCAAGAATAAATCATAATTATAATCCAACACGATCAAGTGGGCTTCATCCCAGGGATGCAGAAATGGTTTAATATATTGAAATCCATCAATATATTCCACTACATAAACTCAAAGAAAAAAATCAGATGACCATTACATTAGCTGCTGAAAAACTTTTGACAAAATTCAATATCACTTCATGTTAAAAGTCTTGGAGAGATCAGGAATTCAAGGTTTGTCTTAGTTAGGGTTTTACTGCTGTGAACAGACACCATGACCAATGCAAGTTTTATAAAAGACAACATTTAATTGGGGTTGGCTTACAGGCTCAGAGGTTCAGTCCATTGTCATCAAGGCAGAAACATGGCAGCATCCAGGCAGGTATGGTGCAGGAGGAGCTGAGAGTTCTCTCTCTTCAACTGAAGGCTGCTAGTGGAAGACTGACTTCCAGGCAGCCAGGGTGAGGGTTTTAAGCCCACACTCACATTGACACACCTACTCCAACAAGGCCACACCTCCTAATGAGGTCACTTCCTGGGCCAATAATATATAAACCATCACAAGGTTCATACCTAACAATAGTGAAAGCAATTTACAGCAAACCAGTAGCCAACATAAAACTAATGGGAGAAAATCCTCACTAACATCAGGAAACAGGCAAGAATGCCCACTTTTTCCCTATCTATTCAACTTAGTACTTGAAGTCCTAGCTAGAGCAATTAGACAATGAAAAGAGGTCAAAGTTATAGAAATTAGAAAGGAAAAAGTCAAAATATCACTATTTGCAGATGATATTATCATATAATTAACTGACACCCACATTCCCCCACAAAACTCCTAAAGCTGATAAACAACTTCAGCAAAATAGATAGATATAAAATTAACTCAAAGAAATCAGTAGCCTATCTTTCAAATGATAAACAAGCTTAGGAAAAAATTAGTGAAATGACACCCCTCACAATAGTAAAATTAATATTACATACTTTAGGGAGACTCTATCAAAACAAGTTAAAGATCTGTAAGATAAGAACTTCAAGCCTCTGAAGAAAGAACTTGAAGACCACAGAAGATTGAAAGATCTCCCATGCTCATGGATTGGCAGGATTAACATAGTAAAAATGGCCTTCATGCCAAAAGCAATCTACTGTTTCATAAGATAGTGACTTATTGATTTATTTAGTGATTTACTTAAAGTACTGCTTTTTTGCAAAGAATTAGTTTCCCTTACTATCTGGGAATAAAAGAATCAAGACTGATAGCTAAAACTGTAGTTCATTGTCTATAAAGGATCTTGATGATAAATGTTAACTCTTCTCAACTATTATATACCTTTTCAAAAGAAAAATCTTCAAAATACATATAACACAGAGTTCTGGAAAAATCCAGCTTGATTGAGTGTTCATCCTTCCTTGCAACTTTAATTATAAAAAGTGAATGGATACTGGGGATCTATCCTTTTTCCAGTAAACAAGTGAGTGGATCTCTCTTCTACTCATTTTTGTAGGGTTGTTTATTCAAGATTGACTCCCTCCAAAAGAGAGCAACATTTTGGAATCAGTTCTCTTCTTACATCTTTATGTTTCTCCCAGATATCAAACTCAGACCTAATGTTCCTGAAAACAAGTACTTTGACTGACCATGCCTTATAAAATAAAGTTTAAATGTTTAAAGAAAATCTGTAAGTCACTGTATTTTATCACAGCAGAAAAGTAGATAATATAGGGGGTAATGTACAGTTGAGTGTTATTCTGCCTTTATTTCAGCCTGAATGCATATGATTTCTGGACACTTTATAGGCAGTGCCTCACCAACACACTTGTTCTTTCATGAATTCTACCATGCAATATTCCTGGCAATAATGGATAACAGTGTCACCACCAAAGCCAAGGTAAATCCTATCTACAAAAATATCCTGCTTTTTATGTATTTGTATGTCACATGAACAAGAGAATTAATTAAAACAACATATAAGACTAATGACATGTAACAAGCATAGTGAGTATGAAGCTATCAATGAATCATTTCTCAGCTGAGAAACTATTCTAGAGTTTTTGTTTTATCTGTCTTTGTTTTCAAGTCTCCACTTCATATCTCTACTGTAGTAACAGGTTCATGAGTAACATAGGTTCTAAAAGCAAATTTTCACCACATAGTAATCAGTAATTTGGTGAGAAATAAGATGACTAATAGAAGATAGGGTCACCATAGAGAACCAACAGAGGAGCCCAGGTAACCATAAAGATCTAATAGACTAGCCCAGATCAGTGGGGGAAAAAAGATGTGATTCTTAAGAGCTGGCACCTACGCAGGCCAGGAGGAGACAGCGGGAGGCTAATTGTGCATCCAGCAGCAAGCCAGGGGAAGACTTGTGTCTGATCCAGCAAAGCTGAGGAGGTAAAACAGAGCCCAGTAGCAGAAACATTCAGGTATCCAAATGGGGAGAACGAATGTCCTCTACAACAGCAGCACCAAACGCCAGGCTTACAGGAGCTTCAAACACCAATCAGTAACAACAAGACCAACTAACTCCAGAGTTAAACAGATGGCAAAAGGCAAACATAGGAACATTACTAACAGAAATCAAGGTAATATGGCAGCACCTGAAACCAATTTGCCAACTACAGCAAGTCCTGGATACCCCAACACACCAAAAAAACAAGAGTTGGATTTAAAAGCACTGGTCATGATACTGCTAGAGGAACACAAAAAAGACATAAACAAATCTTTTAAAGAAAAAAATGCAGGGAAACATGAATAGGTTAGAAGCCCTTACAATGCAAACACAAAAATCACTTAAAGAATTTCAGGAGAATATGGATCAACAGACAGAAGCCAATAAACAGAAAATGAAAAAATCATTAAAGAAATGCAGGAGAAATTGAGTCAACAAGCAGAAATCATGAAAGAGGAAACACAAAAATCTCTTAAAGAATT
Source organism: Apodemus agrarius (assembly GCA_964023405.1). Taxonomy (NCBI): domain Eukaryota; kingdom Metazoa; phylum Chordata; class Mammalia; order Rodentia; family Muridae; genus Apodemus; species Apodemus agrarius. The sequence continues at coordinate 69,535,711 of OZ030020.1, forward strand.
GCAAGAACACACAAATAACAAGTGAAGGAACTGAGCAAAACCATCCATGATCTGAACACAGGGGTAGAAACAACTAAAAAATCACAAAGGGAGATAATTTTGGAGATACAAAACATTGGGCAGAAGTCAGGGGTCGTAGATGCAAATATCAACTACAGAATACAAGAGATAAAAGTAAGAATCTCAGATGCTAAAGATACCATAATAACCTTTGACAAAGAAAATGAAAAATGCAAAAGGCTTGTAACCCAAAACATCCAGGACACAATGAGAAGACCAAAACCTAAGGATTATAGGGATAGCTGAGAGTGAAGATCTACAATTTAAAGGGCCAGCAAATATCTTCAACAAAATTATGGAAGAAAAACTTCCCTAACCTAAAGAGAGATTTGCCCATGAATATACAAGAAGCTTAAAGAACTCCAAACAGACTGGACCAGAACAGAAATACCTCCTGTCACATAATAATCAAAACCCCAAACATACTAAACAAAGAAATATTAATGGCAGTAAGAGAAAAAGGCCAAGTAACATATAAAGGAAGACCTATCAGAATCACACCAGACTTCTCACAGAGACCATGAAAGCTAGAAGATCCTGGGCAGATCTCATGCAGACTCTAAGAGAACACAAATGTCAGCCAAGGCTACTATACCCAGCAAAACTCTCAATCAACATAGATAGAGAAATCAAAATATTTCATGACAAGACCAAATTTACACTATATCTTTCCACTAACCCAGCTCTACAAAGGATAATAGGAGGAAAACTCTAATACAAGGAAGGAAACTACACCCTGGAAAAAGCAAGAGAGTAACCTTCCATCAAGCTTAAAAGAAGATAACCTCTCAAAAACAAAAATAACATCAAAAATGACAGAAAGAAATAATCGCTATTCCTTAATATCTTTTAACATCAATGGACTCAATACCCCAATAGACATAGACTAACAGACTGGATATGGAAACAGGACCCTGCATTTTGCTGCATACAGGAAATACACCTCAGGGTCCAAGAAAAACACTACCTTAGAGTAAAAGACTGGAAGATAATTTTACAAGCAAATGGTCTCAGGAAGTCAGCTGGAATAGCCATTCTTTTTTTTTTTTTTACATGTTTTTTCCTTCTTTTTTTTAATTTTTATTTTCTATATTCTATGTTTACATTCCAAAGGCTTTCCCCTTTCTCAGTTCCCCCCTCCCTATGTCCAATAGTTCCTCTCCCCCCCAACTATTCCCCAATCATTCCCCCTCCCCCCACAGTTTCTCTACAAAACTGGATCCAATCTTTCCAGGCCCAGGGTCCTCTCCTTTCTTCTTGGGAATCATTTGACTTGCTAATTGTGCCTTGAGGAATAGCCACTCTAATATCAGATAAAATTGACTTTCAGCCTAAAGTCGTAAAAAGAGACAGAGATGGTTACTTCTTGCTGGACAAAGGAAAAATCCACAATTCTAAACATCTATGCTCCAAATGCAAGGGCACCCTCACTTGTAAAAGATACGTTACTAAAGCTCAAAGCACACATTGCACCTAACAAAATAATTGTCGGGGATCTCAACACTCCACTATCCTCAATAGACTGATCAGGAAAACAGAAACTAAAGAGGGACACAGGAAAACTCATTGAAACTTTGAACCAATTTGATTTAACATATATATATGTTATATATGTTAAATCAAATATACACATATATATATATATATATATATATATATATATATATATACACATATATAGCAAAAGAATATACCTTTTTCTCAGCACCTCATGGTACCTTCTCCAAAATCGACCATATAATTGGTCACAAGACAGAGAGAAACTTGGAGCAATCCCATCAAAATCAGGGACTAGACAAGGATGCCCCCTCTCACCATATCTTTTCAATATAGTACTTGAGGTACTAGCTACAGCAGTTCGACAACATAAGGAAGTCAAAAGGATACAAATTAGAAAGGAAGACGTCAAACAATCACTATTCGCAGAAGATATGATAGTATATTTAAGTGACCCTAAAAACTCCACCAGAGAACTCCTACAATTGATAAACAACTTCAGCAAAGTTGATGGTTATAAAATCAACTCAAGCAAATCAGTAGCCTTCCTATACTCAAAGGATAAGCAGGCTGAGAAAGAAATTAGGGAAGTGACACCCTTCACAATAGCCACAAACAATATAAAGTATCTTGGTGTGACTCAAACCAAACAACTGAAAGATTTATATGACAAAAACTTCAGGTCTCTGAAGAAAGAAATGGAAGGAGACCACAGAAAATGGAAAAATCTTCCATGTTTGTGAGTTGGGAGGATTAATAGAGTTAAAATGGTAATCTTGCCAAAAGCAATATACAGATTTAACACAATTCCCATCAAAATCCCAACTCAGTTCTTCATAGAGTTAGAAAGAGCAATACTCAAATTTATCTGGAATAACAACAACAAAAAAAAAAACCAGAATAGCTAAAACTATCATCAACAGTAACTGAACTTCGGTGGGAATCAGTATCCCAGACGTCAAGCAATACTACAGAGCAGTAGTGTTAGAAACTGCATGGTATTGGTAAAGTGACAGGGAGGTGGATCAATGGAATAGGATTGAAGATCCAGAATTGAAACCACACATCTCTGGCCAATTGAACTTCGACAAAGGAGCTGAAAACATCCAGTGGAAAAAAGATAGTCTTTTCAGAAAATGGTGCTGGCTCAACTGGAGGTCAACATGAAGAAGAATGAGAATTGATCCACTTTATCTTCTTGTACTAAGCTCAACTCCAAGTGAATCAAGGACCTCCACATATAACCAGACTCACTAAAATTAATAGAAAAGAAATTGTGGAAAACCCTTGAGGACATTGGCTCAGGGGGAAATTTCCTGAAAGAACACCAATAGCTTATGCTCTAAGATCAAGAATAGACAAATGGGAACTCATAAAATTACAAAGTTTCTGTAAGGCAAAAGACACTGTCAAAAGGACAAATCGGCAAGCAGCAAATTGGGAAAAGATTTTCACCAACCCTACATCTGACAGAGGGTTAATAACCAATGTATACTAAGAACTCAGGAAGTTAGACCCCAGAAAACCAAATAACCCTATCCAAAATGGGGTACAGAGCTAAACAAAGACTTTTCACCTGAAGAACTTCGGATGGCTGAGAAACACCTTAAAAATTCTTCAATATCATTAGTCATTAGAGAAATGCAAATCAAAACAACCCTGAGATATCACCTTACACCAGTCAGAATGGCTAAGATTAAAAACTCAGGAAACAGCAGGTGTTGCCGAGGATGTGGAGAAAGAGGAACACTCCACTGCTGGTGGGACTGAAAGCTGGTACAACCATTCTGGAAATCAAACTGGTGTTTCCTCAGAAAACTGGACATGATACTTCCAGAGGACCCAGCCATACCACACCTGGGCATATACCCAGAAGATTCCCCAGCGTGCAATAAGGGGTGGATGCTCCACTATGTTCATAGCAGCCTTATTTATAATAGCCAGAAGCTGGACAGAGCCCTGATGTCCCTCAATGGAAGAATAGATACAAAAAAAAATGTGGTATATCTACACAATGGAGTACTATTCAGCCATTAGAAACAATGAATTCATGAAATTCTTAGAGAAATGGATGAAGCTGGAGAGCATCATACTAAGTGAGGTGACCCAGTCTCAAAAGAATACCCATGGTGTGTACTGATAAGTGGTTATTAGCCTAGAATCTTGGGATACCAAAGACAACAATCTACATAACAAACGTCTGACAAGAAGGAAGGTGTAGACCCTAGTTCTGGAAACACTCAAAGCATCAGTGTAGGGGAATACCAGAACAGGAAAATGGGAACGGGTGGATGGTAAAAGGGCATGTGGGACCTTTGGGGGACAGGGAACCACAAAAAGGGAAATGAAATGTAAATATACTATATATCCAATAAAAAAGAAGAAGATAGGGTCTTGTAGGAAAGGCTCGTATGTCCACTTCATTTTGAGATTGCACATGAATCTTCAAACCTTCTCCATTAAAAGCATGATGAAACTCTCCTCTCTCCTTCCTTGCACCCACCTTTTTCTCCAGGGATCTAGAAGACCTGCCTATACCCTTCACCCAGCAATTGTCCCATAGCTTTCTTTACTGACAGATCATGCACCAACTGGGGAAGAGTACATCAGCATCAGAACTAGTCTTACACCACAATAATTCTATCATCTGACTAGTAATTTTATTTGGTCTGATAATACTTAAAAGCAGGGTCTATTCCATTAGGTTAGAATCACACATTGTTATTTCAAGTGACAATTCAATTTAGTGAGTATGATGCTTTGAAAACTTGGTATGGAAGCTGAACATTTCATAAGGTGCTTCTTGGACATTCAAGACTCCTCACTTGAGAAATCTTTGTTTAGGCCTGTATCTCATTTTTAATAGTGTTATTTGGTTTTCTGGAGTCTAACTCCTTGATTTCTTTGTATATATTAGATATTAACCGTCTATCAGATGTAGGATTGGTAAAGATCTTTTCCCAATTTGTAGATTGCATTTTTTCCTATTGATAATTTCCTTTGCCATACAGAAGCTTTTCAGTTTCATGAGGTCCCATTTGACAATTTTTGATCTTAGAGTTTGAGCCATTGATGTTGTATTCAGGAAATATTCCCCTGGGTCAATGTGTTTGAGCTCTTTCCCACATTTTCTTCTATTAGATTCAGCACATCTGGGTTAATGTGGCGGTCCTTGATACATTTGGACTTGAGCTTTGTACTAGTACATAAAAATGGATCAATTTCCATTCTTCGACATGCAGACTACCAGTTAGACCAGCAGCATTTGTTGAAAATGCTGTCTTTTTTTTCCACTGCATGATTTTTGGCTTCTCATAGCCAACATTTTTACTGAGCCCAGGAACCCCTATGGAAAAGTGAGAGGAAGGGCTGAAAAAATTATGGGGATTGCAACTCCATTTGAAGAACAACAGCATCAATTAACTGGACCCCTCAGAGCTCCCAGGGACTAACCAACCAACCAAAGAGTTTACATGGACTAGTTCATGGCTCCTATTAATACAGATGCATATACTCACAGCCAACTATTGGACTGAGCTAGAGGACTCCAAGGGAAGGTTAAGGGAAGAACAGAAGGAGCTAAAGAGGATTGCAACTCCATGGGAAGAAAAACAGTATCAATTAACAGGGACTAAGCTACCAACCAGAGTATACATTAGCTGATCTATGGCTCCCATTACATATGTAGCAGAGGACTATCTCATTTAGCATCAGTGGATTTGGAAGCATTTGGTCTTGTGAGGCTTGATGCCTCAGAGAAAGGGGATGCTAGAGGGGTGAGGCAGGAATGGGTGGGGTGGGTTGAATTTCTAAGATCTGAAAAATTAAACTAGTGAATATATGACCTTAAATTCTGAGAATAAGGTTTGTGTTATAAGTATAATTCAAAAATATTCATGAATTTTTACTACTATATATTGTTTCTTGAGGAGTACATAGCTTCAGAAATATGCACAAATATGTTCAGAGGAGTAAAATTAATTAAGACCTATCAGTTTGGGTGATATAAACTGCTGAGATGGCAGTTTATAGAGTTCAGTATTTCGATGTTTCTCCAGGCCATCTAGGAAAGGTTAAGATTCGACTAAGCATAACTTTATAATAATCCCTAAGGTGATTCTTAACTCCATGTAAACATTTGGAATGAAGTTCAAATGTGTAATTACTAACTTTTTGCAAATGCCACTAGTAGTCTTAAAAGGTATAGCATGTTATTAGGTAGTTTTTAAAACTATATTTCAGCTGTCTCCTCTTTTGGAAAACAATTTTGCCCATTTTATGTATGTACATTTGTGTGTATATGATCATGCACACTCAGATACATAACTCAACATTCAAAAAATAAAACTTTATAATGTAACTAAATGTGCATGTTCCAAGGGTATATAATTTGTTAGTCTTTAGTTAGTTGGTTAATTAGTTTAGTTTAGTTTGTTTCTTTGATATTTTTTTTAACTTGGCTTGAGTACTTCTTTCAATAAATCACATAGAAGAATTTTAATCCAACAAAAAGGCTGAGATAGCAAGGGTTCATATCCATAGACCTTCTAGACCTCTGTGATCCAGATGGAATGCAGACAGACTCTGGATTACAATATTATCTGGCTGGAATACAGACATGCCATTACTATGCACCTTTAAAACAAAACAATGATTTCAAAGTGGAGGAAAATTCAGTTGAGTTCAGTTGAGTTCAGTTATCTTCATGCAGATGGAGGAGGTAATTTTGCTAGGATACAGAGACAGCTTTCAGGATAAGACAGACCAAGCCAGAGAACAGGTAAAAACCAGAAGTTTAGAACAGACTATCACAGTTAGTTTAAGCCCAAGTAGAGCCAACTCTGTCGGAAGCTTAGAGAAGTCATTTCAAATCAGTCATCTTGGAGAAGAGTTAGAAACAGAACAGCTCATTTAAAAAAAGCCAGAAAGAGTTTAGAAAGAACTCGAAACGGTGAGCTTATTCATCAGGAAGCCTCTGAGTTTGCAATGACATCTAGAGAATAAAAGCTACTTTTCCAAAATCATGTGTCTTAATTAGACTTTCTGTTACTGTGTGAAAACACCCGGATAATAAGAAATACGTGGCAAAAGTATTTGTTGTTGTTGTTATTGTTGTTTGTTTGTTTGTTTTGCTTACACATTTCTATGGTTTATCATTGAAGAAAATTCTGTCATAAACTCAAGCAGGATAGGAATATGGAGACCAGAGCTAATAAAAGAGATGATGGAAGAATACAGGTACTGGCTTATTCCTTCAGCTTACTCAGACTGAATTCTTGTAGCTTCTAGGACAATTGGCCCAGGAAAAGAACCAAAAGTGAGCTCCACCCTCCAACATCACTCATTAATCTAGCAAATTGTAATGGGCTTTCCCATAGGCCAATCTTTTGGGGAAATTGTTAATTATTGTTCTATTTTCCAACAAACTTTATATTTTGAAAAGTAGAAATAGAACTAGCTGTTTCAATAAGATGACACTGAGTAGAGTGCCATTTTCCTTTAAAAATGTGAAACATAGTGGGAAACAGGTGGGTATTTGAAGTTACTATTCCTCAAAGGAGCTGAAAGTATTCTGCTTGGATGTAGAGTTAATTTTCATGTGAATGAGTTTTAAAGAACAAACTGATGCCTATTTTAACCTTTAAGGTCCTGTAAATGAAAATGACCTCTCTCCTACTATGGGTTCCTACAATTAAACCATCCTCTATGATGTCACAGCATATAGTGAGTCCCAATCAGAATCAGTGAATAGTTTAGGATTTTATCCTTGAAATATCTGAGTCATTTAATGAAATTCTTTTTTCTACAAATTACTCTGTTGTAACAACAACACAGTATTAACAAATACTGTGAACCAGATCCAAAGTAAACATACATGTGTATTTTCTGCACAGTGTTGTAAAAACTGCTTAGAGTAAACTTCCTGGCCCATATCTATATAGTTTGCATATCTATCACAACTTACATTCAATTATCTTTTACAGCTTAGAGATGGCTAGAATTGACTCAGTGGTCAAGAGCACTGACTGCTCTTTCAAGGTCCTGAGTTCAATTCTCAGCACCATATAATGGCTCTTAATCATCTGTAATTGGATCAAATGCCCTCTACTAGTATACCTGAAAACAGCGACAGTGTACACATATAAAATAAATACATCTTAAAAGAATAGGAAACACAACTTACATTCAATTAACTTTTATTCATTATAGAAAGCACAAATATTTGACATTAAACTGTAGGTATTACAGAATTAATGCGTGTTCATGATGCTCAGGGTTTTAGAATTATTATTGTTTCACAGTTTGAAGTAATATTTAGTATTATTTATATCTCTATATTATTAAATTTTAATTACAGTTTATTAAAAATCATAAAGTATGCAGTCAAATACAATGAATAAATAAAAGATTACATTTATACCAGTTTTTAAGTGCAACAACTTGAGTCTTTGACAAAAGTTTTGTCTGAGTTATTGCTAAGAAGTAAGTATACATATGTGACCAACACAGTGAAACAGATTAGTCTGTTCACAAGAGTTCAAATGTGAATTAAGACAATTATATTTGGCATGGAAGGAGAGCAAAAATATCTTGAAGTCACTTGTTATTAGGAAAATGATATATTAAAGTGGAAGTTATTTGTAGTGCCATTTGATGTAAACTCTTGTTGTGTTTTGCTGAGGCAAGACACAGGGGAAGATACATGATGTTTGAACAAAATATGAATAGTATTCAATGGACATGGACTGTGTACTTATATAGAAATGCAATGCTCAGTTGGTCTGGCAACTTTTCTAATTTTCACGTTGTGGAGAAAAAACATGGAGACCAGGCAAGTCCTAGTTGCTACTGCTAAAGAGTGAGTAATGGTTTCTGCTAGATCATGCTGCTGCTACTGATTGGTGAGTAGTATCCTGACACTACTAAATTGGACTGCTGATATGCTGACAAACAGTGATTGGAATCATACCCAACAAACTACTTTTAAGCATCCCTTTGTCATATTTACTATCTTTTCTTCTATACCTTTAGATGATTGACTATAATGGGGTTCAAAGCATCTTTGAACCCTTATTAAAAGAAGGTTTTGAAAATTCTAAGCCTGCAGTATGTCACAATATACTGTTGTCATGAAATACAATGACAAAAAGTGATTTTCATGATATAAAATGATGTCAGGATAAAGGTCCTAAAAGATCACCAGAACAAAGAGTTGTTTTGGGAATGCTTTCATCCCTTCATTCTCATCTTATTATACATGATACTAGAGATGTACATTTTAGCTACTGTAAAGTCTAACACTACACTTCTAATAAGCCTTGTTAACCATGTCCAGGCTTCCAAGTAGCAAACATTTCTTACAGAACTGTCAGTCTACATTAAAACATGTAATGACACATGCTCCACTATGTTCTTTACAGCCTTACTTATAATAGCCAAAACCTAGAAAGAACTCAGATATCCCTCAACAAAGGAATGGATACAGAAAATGTGGTACATTTATACAATGGAGTACTACTCAGCTATATAAACAGTGAATTCATGAAATACTCATCCTGAGTGAGGTAACCCAATCACAAAACAATACACTTTATATGCAATCACTGATAAGTGGATATTAGCCCAGGAGCTCTGAATACCCTTGACACAACTCACAGACCATTAGAAGCTCAAGATGAAGGAAGACCAAAGTGTGGTACTTTGATATTTATTGAAAAGTGGATCAAAATACCCATAGCTCACAGCCAGTCAATACAATGAGAATAGGGTCTCCAGTGGAGCAGCTTAAGAGAGGACCCAAGGAGCTGAAGCGGTTTGCAGCTCCACTCGTGGAAATAATATGTACCAACCAGTACCCCCAGTGCTTCCAGGGACTAAACCACTAACAAAACAGTACACATGGAGGGACCCATGGCTCCAGCTACATATGTAACAGAAGATGACCATTTCAGACATCAGTGAGAGGAGAGGTCATTGGTGCTATGAAGGCTTGATTCCCCAGAACAAGGGAATGCAAATCAGGAAATTGGTGGGGTGGAGGGGAGATGGTCTAGGAGGTTGTTGATGGAGTAACATGAAAAGGGGTTAACATTTGAAAGGCAAATAAAGCTAATATCTAATAAAAAAGAAAAGAAAAGAAAAGGAAAAGGGAAAAAAAACACCCAAAAAGGATTAATAGGTATTCTATAGTATCCATTACTTGTCACATTGATAACTTATTATTTTATTCAGAAAATGAAAACATAGTGGAAATTTCCCTCAAGGAAGAATCTATATTAAGAACACAATTATTGCCCATTTATCCGTTTGTGTTCTCCTTGAAATTCATTACTCCTGATAGTATCAATATCATCCTGCACTTTCCTATAGGCTTCAAAAATGTGCTGAATTTATATCTAATGTTAATGCAAGACAATGTATAATTATGCAACGTTTTTCTTAGACATATTCTGAAACCTTTTAGAAAGACTGTAGCACAATCAAATTAGAGATTCCATAAAAATCAACTATGCCTCTTCTTTATATTTGAAGAAAGCTTGAAGACTTAGAAGTCACCTTACCTTAAGTCAAAAGGAACTTTATTACACTGCTACAGAAATATCTCTATACCAGCAGGGAAATTTTTCACAGAGATTTTATATGGCTGACTAAACTCACAAGGGGTAATATGTACAAAGGTTTAAAGATCAGATTCAAGTGTATGTTTTTGTGCCAATTGAATTGGATCATCATTTCAAAATTGAGACACAGTAGAGTTCTTCCCTGTTAAACCAACCATATCACAAAAAAAAGAAAAAAGTGATCAAATCATCATTACATGACTGGATTCCTCCAAACACTAGTCTAGCTTTATTTTCTCACTTTTAAGAGTAACAACTGCTCTTCCTAATATACTACTTTTGGACTACTAGTGCTCTACTTACTGACCTGAGATTCTGTGAGTGATAGCTTCATTATACATGAATTAAAATACCTATATAAATAGTGTAATATATAGAATGATGTCAAATTTAGAAAATAACATAATTACAAAGTAAACAATATTGAAAATAATTATGACAGTAAAAATTTCGCTAAAAAAAACTTAAATTGGTTGAGCAATATTTGGGAATCACAAAGTATCTTCAGGCATATTTACCGACTTGAAAAACAAAGGAATATTTACTATTTATGTATAGAGCTTATGAGTGATATAATCACTACATAGGAAATTAATGGAAAGTAGCCCCAGATATAACACCCCAGACCTTCTAAAACATATTTTTATTTAAAGTAATCTCTAAACAAGCAGAATACTTTTAACATTTGAGACAACACAAAACCACAGATATTGATTGCTTCAATGTCCATCATTTGTTTTTCCAGCATTCATGAAAAACTACAGGTTTGATCTGGAAAGTAGCATTGAGAAACTTCAAATAAATTTATTGCTATATATAAGCCTCATTCATCCTCTTGTGAAACATCAAAGCATTTATACTGTAACATTAAAATGGCTTTGAATATTGGAAATATATGAATTTGCATTTGATTTTCAGTGGTTTGGTGGCCTGCATATAAAATTTAAAGTTATTTATTTTGTTTAATTGTGCCTTTTAATTTATTGTTTTTATGTATGTATATGTGCATGTGCCTGCAGGAAATTATATGTACCACATGTATACAGGTACCTGCAACGACCAGAGGCATTCAATGAGAATTACAGGTAGTGGTGACATATCTGATGTGGCTGGGAAGTGAACCTGGGTCCTCTATAAGAAAAGTATTTTCTCTTAAATGATGATCCAATGTGGCAGAAACTTCCCCTAATGAATAAAGACTTCACAGGACCAATCACTGGGCAAGGAGTATATGGGATTTCCAGGTCAGAGAAAGAAAGGAGGCAGGAAATTTCCTTTGGATGGGAGAGAACATGGAGTCACAATGTAGATAGCAGGAATCCCTCCTTCCCCCTTTTTGTGCAACCACAGGATTTAATAGAATAACTTACGTAATTAGGATGCTAGTTTCTGCACTGAACAATTGTGTTATCTGCTGATTCTAAACTAAGATTGTGTTATTTTCCTTCACATGGTGACACAACTGGGTTCTGGAGAAAGGTACAACAGAAAGGCACCCCAGTAAGCCATGGGAATTTTAAAGCATGGGTCATGCGTGGCAACAGCCTGTCATGGTAAATTAGCAAGCTAGGTGGAGAGATTACAGAGCCCTGAGTTAGACTGTTGGACTGAGAACAGGTCATCCTGTCCACCTGTTTTGCTTTACTGCCAATAGCATTAATTACCCTTTGATATTTCACACAACATTTCATCTTTGCAGATGCAATTTTATATCTGACACAGATGCTATTGCTTATAGAATCATATTTAATAGGCAATATATAGAGGATGCAATGTCATTTATTCAGGAAAGATTGTTCTACACCTAATATTCTCAAAATAATTATAAAATTGGTTATGTACATTAATTTAGAGAATTTTTAAACTTGATGATATAATTATGATTTTTTTGTAAATATATGTATATATTTTTAAAATTCAAAAATCTGTTTTATTAACAATTTTTTGTTTTCTTAATTTTGTATTTTATTTATTTACATTTCAAATGTTATCCCCTTTCCTGTTCTCCCCTCTGCAAACTACAGACCCCATCCCCCCTTACCCAGCCTACATGAGGGTGCTCCCCCCCAACTCGCCACCCCAGCACAGTTCCACACTGGGGCATCAAAGGACCTTCCCCTACCATTGATGCCAGACAAGGCCCCTCCAGTTCCTTCAGTCATTCCCCTAACTCATCCATTGGCAACCCTGTGCTCAGTCCAATGGTTGGCTGCAAGCTTCCATATCTGTCTTGGTTAGGATCTTGCAGAGCCTCCCAGAAGACAGCTGTATCAGGCTTCTGTCCACAAGCACTTCTTGGCATCTGCAATAGTGTCTGTGTCTGGTGTCTGCATGAGAGATGGATCCCCAGGTAAGGCAGCCACAGGATCCCCCTCCCCAGTCCCCACTACACTCTCTATCCCAGTATTTCTTTAGAAGTAATTCTGGATTAAATTTTGGAGATGGGTGGTTGGCCCCATCCCTCAACAGGGAGGGGGCATACCTAACCTCTGGATATGGACTCAATAGGTTCTCCCTCCTTTTTGTGGGGTATTTCAGCTAAAGTCATAGACCCCTGTGGGGTCTATGGAGGCTCTTGCTTTTCTGGCATCTGGGGCATTCTGGTTGCTACCCCAGTTTCCCCCCATTACTACTACACACATCTGTTCAATTTCCTGAACCTCTGTACATCGCCCCCCTCTCCTCCCATACCTGATTCTGTCCCTTTTTTCTCTCCTACTCTTACTCTAAAGTCCCTCCCACCTTCTACCTCCCTTGATTATTTTGTTCCCCCTTCCAAGAAGGAATGCAGCATCCACTCTTTGGTTTTCCTTCCTTTTTGCTTCATATGGTCTGTTAGTTGTACCATGGGTATTCCATGCTTTTTGCCTAATACCCACTTATAAGTGAGTACATATCATTTGTGGTCTACTGTGACTGAGTTACCTCACTCAGGATGATATTCTTCATATCCATACATTTATCTGTGAATTTCATAAAGTCTTTGTTTTCAATAGCTGAGCAGCATTCCATTGTGCAAATGCACCATATTTGCTTCATCAGTTCTTCATCCCAGGAAAATCTGGGTTGTCTCCACCCCTGGCTATTATAAATATGACTGCTATGAATGAAGTGGAGCATCTTCTGGGTATATGCCCAGGAGTAATACAGTTGCATCCTCAAGCAGCGCTACGTCCAATTTTCTACTTAACCACCAGACTTTTTTCCAGAGTAGTTGTATAAGCTTGCAATTTTACCAGCAGCGGAGGAGTGTTCCTTCTATTCCACATTCTCAGCAGCCTCTGCTGTCAAATGAGATTTTGATCCTAGCCATTCTGACTGGTGTGAGTTGTAATCCCTGGGTCAACTGGATTTGCATTTCCCTGATGACCAAGAATGCTGAGTACTTCTTTAGGTTTCTCTCAGCCATTTGAGTTTCCTCAGTTCAGAACTCTCTCTTCAGCTCTGTTTCCCATTTTAATAGGGTTATTTGGTTTTCTGGAGTCCAACTTCCTGAGTTCCTGGTATATATTGAATATTAACCCTCTACTGGTTGCAGATTTGCAAAGATCCTGTCCCAACCATTTCTATTACAAACTTGTTTCAAGTTTGTATTCTTGCCAAATTTATATTAGTGTCATATAGTTTACTTAGGTGACTTCTTCCAGAAATATTCTTAATAGCATAACTTAGGTAACCCAACTTCAAAACACACAATAACTCAAGCCTGGATGCTGAAATAGCTTTATTCTTTAAAAGCATTAGAACATTCCCTATGGCTTTAACTTTATTTTTCCTTTTCTTATTTAAAAATAATGTATACCATAAATAGTTTTCCTATGCAGAATTTACTGACTCATATGCAACATGATGCATAGTTACTTGTAAATGGAAGTGGTAGACATTTTAACAGCAAAAAGAAACAAGAAAAAAAGAAAGAAAAGAAGAGAAAAAGAGAAGAAAAGAGAAAAGAATGAACACAGTACATTTTGACTTATTCTGAGCTACCAATCATCATAGTGAATTAGGTAAAAACTCATATTAAGGGTAATGGAAATCAAATGTAAGTCAGTATGAGTAAATTTAATGTAATACCATTGTCCTTAGTACCTAGACATAGCATTATGTGATGTTCTTAATTAATTTATTTATTTATTGGATATATTCTATATTTACATTTCATTATCCCTTTTCTGGCTCCCCATGCCCCAAAGGTCTCACATGCCCTTTTCCCTCCCCCTGTTCCCCCATCCACCCCTTCTCACTTCCCTGTTCTGGTGTTGCCCTACACTGATGTTTTGATCCTTTCCAGCACCAGTGTCCACTCCTTCCTTATTGTCGGATATCATTTGATATGTGGATTGTGTCTTTGGTGTCCCAAGAGTCTAGGCTAATATCCACTTATCAGTGAGTGCATACCATGGGTATTCTTTTGAGGCTGGGTTACCTCACTTAGTATGATGTTCTCCAGCTCCATCAATTTCTCTAAGAATTTCATGAATTCATTGTTTCTAATGGCTGAATAGTACTCTTAATTTTTTATAAAGATTTATTTGTTATTATATGTAAGTACACAGTCACTGTCTTCAGAAGAGGGTGTCAGATCTCATTACAGATGGTTGTGAGCCACCATGTGGTTGCTGGGATTTGAACTCAGAACCTTCAGAAGAGCAGTCAGTGCTCTTAACCGCTGAGCCATCTCTCCAGACCAGTACTCTTAATTTTAAAAATGATAAAAAGTGCAGTCTCCCTGGAAGACCTGCTCCAATAACAGAACAAATTTTAGACAACAGTTTATTGAACAGATCAAAAGTGTCTATAATTTCCCACTTTGTTGGTTTCCGTTTTGTCCTTCTGACAGTGTCCTTTGCATTACAGAAACTTTGTAATTTTATGAGGTCCCATTTGTCAATTCTTGATCTTAGAGCATAAGCTATTGGTGTTCTGTTCAGGAACTTTACCCCTGTGCCCATGTCCTCCAGGGTCTTCCCAAGTTTCTTTTCTAATAGTTTCAGTGTGTCTGGTTTTATGTGGAGGTCCTTGATCCACTTGGAGTTGATCTTAGTACAAGGAGATAAGAGTGGGTCAATTCGCATTCTTCTGCATGTTGACCTCCAGTTGAACCAGGACCATTTGTTGAAAAGGCTATCTTTATTCCACCGGATGGTTGTGGCTCCTTTATCAAAGATCAAGTGACCATAAGTCTGTGGGTTCATTTCTGGGTCTTCAATCCTATTCCATTGATCTACCTGCCTGTTGCTGTACCAATACCATGCAGTTTTTAACACAATTGCTCTGTAGTACTGCTTGAGGTCAGGGATATTGATTCCCCCAGAAGTCCTTTTATTGTTGAGAATAGTTTTAGCTATCCTGGGTTTTTTGTTGCTCCAGATGAATTTGAGAATTGCTCTTTCTAGATCTATGAAGAATTGATTTGGGATTAAGAGGGATAATATCTAATATATACAAAGAACTCAAGAAGTTAGACCCCAAAGAACCAAATAACCCTATCAAAAAATGGGGTACAGAGCTAAACAAAGAATTTTCACCAGAAGAAATTCGGATGGCTGAGAAACACCTTAAGAGATGTTCAACATCATTAGTCATCAGGGAAATGCAAATCAAAACAACCCTGAGATTCCACCTCACACCAGTCAGAATGGCTAAGATTAAAAACTCAAGAGACAACAGGTGCTGGCGAGGATGTGGAGAAAGAGGAACACTCCTCCACTGTTGGTGGGATTGCAAAATGGTAAAACCGCTCTGGAGATCAGTGTGGCGGTTCCTCAGAAAATTGGGCATGTCACTTCCAGAGGACCCTGGCATACAACTCCTGGGCATATACCCAGAGGATTCCTCTGCGTACAATAAAGACACATGCTCCACTATGTTTATAGCAGCCTTGTTTATAATAGCCAGAAATTGGAAGGAGCCCAGATATCCCTCAAAACAGGAATGGATACAGAAAATGTGGTATATTTATACAATGGAGTACTACTCAGCAATTAAAAATAATGAACTCATGCAATTTGTAGGTAAATGGTTAGATCTGGAAAATATCATCCTAAGTGAGCTATCCCAATCACAAAAGAATACACATGAAATACAATCACTGATAAGTGGATATTAATGAGCCCAGAAGCCCTAAATACTCAAGACACAATTAGCAAGTCAAATGACTTCCGAGAAGAAGAATGGAGAGGATCCTGGGCCTGTAAAGATTGGATCTAGTATTGTAGACCCAGAACAGAGAAATCTTCTGGGGGGGGATGAGTGGGGAATAGCAGGGGGGAGAGAAATTATGGGACATATGGTGGGGGGAGGGTATTTGGGAAAGGGGAAAACCTTTGGAATGTAAACATAGAATATAGAAAATAAAAAAACTAAAAAGAAAAAGAAAAAGAAAATTACAAAAAAAATGTCTATAATTAAGAATATTTACTTGACAGATTTTGAAATTTAGTAGCACCACATGCTATTGGCCCTAAAATACCTCATTTCAACAGAGTAATATAATTTTTATGTCCAAAGAGTTAGAATTATTTGTGTTAGGGATACATAGGGCTAACACATTCCAGATAATTAGTTTGAAGAAAGAGATGTTAATTATGGTTTCTGGTTATATATTTACTTCTTTCTCTGTCTTGGATGTCCTGATATCTTTCAGTTTGTATGCAAATGCCATCGGTTTTATTTTTCCACTTTTTGTTTGTACCATGGTTATATTTTTAAAATAATATTTTTGCATTCTAAATAAGTATATCCATATTTTTATAGATTTTAGTCATTTCTAGCCTTAACCTTAAATAGTGTCAATCCACTTTATTTTATGTTTATGTTCTACTTTATTTTATGTTTCACAAACCTCTCAGTTTTTTTTTTTTATTTTAAAACTAATAATTGGTTCTTGTCTCCTACTTTTTAATTTCTATATTTTTGCCTAAAATTTCCAATTCCAGCAGTCTCATAGCACATGATATTTATTCTCTTACATTACAGTTGCCTTTTTTGTTTTTTGTTGTTGCTAAGTAACTTTTTGTACAATCTATTTTCATCACAGTTAAATTTCCAATTTCTCTAAAATCTTTTCCACATCCTCACTCACCCAATTTTGTGTCTTTATTATCTCTGTTTTTAAAACATTCAGAAAAACAGAAAAGCCAAACAAGTCAGAGTAAAGCACAATGGAACAAAGAGAAAGCACAATTAAAAAAGCCATACACAAAATACAAACAAAATCAAAACCTGTATAAACACAATATCTAAATCCACAACATGTTCAGGGATTAGATCCCATGTATCTGAACAAATATCATTTACAAAGTCCTAGACACTCTCCTTGTGCCTCTCTGCTGTAACTTGAAGCTCCAGGTCACCTCAGGTCCTGTGCTTCAGACTCTTCTCTCTAAAAGGAGAGTGTGGCAGATTCATCTCACTTCTTAAAATTAACAGAACATACCATATATGTACTTAAATAAAGAATAAGTGATTACACATTAAAATCCCTCCATTTCCTCCTGCCTCCTGATCTACTTGAGTTCCAGTTCTGACTTCCTTTAGCGATGATCAGCAATGTGGTAGGGTAAGTTGAATAAACCAGTTCCTCCCCAACTTGCTTCTTGGTCATGATGTTTTATGCAGGAATAGAAATCTTAAGACAGTTTGAAAGAGAAAATCTACCAAACTACCATTGAGTTCATCATGTCTTGATTGTCTAGGACTGATCATGGGGTCTATCCTTAAGTGTGACTAAAACAAATTAATTTTTAATGTAGTTTCAGACTAGGTATATTTTTTTCCTTAGGAATGGAAGATTGTGTCTACTTATCCCTCTGAGTCAATGTAAACTTTTTATCTTGAAGCTTTTCAATCCTTCTACATAATGTCACAGTCTATAAATTTATATGGGCATAAAATCTGTTATATACAAAAGAGAGTTTCCTTGGTGTCATCCATATCTACTGGCTCTAAGAACTATCTTTTCTCTCTCCTCCTCCTCCTCCTCCTCTTCCTCCTCCTCCTCCTCTTTCTTCTTTTTCTTTTTCTTCTATGGTTTTTCTATTTGGGACTGAATCTTACAAAGTATATCTGTCTTCATGTTATACAGTTATGTATCTCCATTAGGTTATTTTGAATTCAAGGGGAAGCTTCTATGATGATGGCTGAGATATGAACTTGCATACAAATATTATTATGTTCCTTTACCTAAACAGCAATGTAAAGTTTTATCCTAGGTCCAATAACTATATGTGCTCAGGTTCCTTACCACTGATCAGAGTTGAATAGGTGTTTCATCTCATGGAGTGTGTCTCAAAGGTAATAAGTCATTAGTTCTCCCCCAAATTTTGCACTATTGAAACAGCATATCTTCCATGTGATTCATCATTGTAACTGGGTTGGCAGTGCTTATTCTTGACTGATAGTGCACAAAGTACCTTGCAGTACCACAAACACTAGGGAGTGTGGAAGAAGGTTATAGTTATGCCCCAGATCAGCATTTCTGTTTTTAATAAGTCATTTAATTATTGTCTTTAGAAAAAGGCCTTGACAACCGTTTGTAGATAGAACCAAATAGCCTTTAAAATTAACTGAATTGTTTGGAGTTTTCATATAACACCTTTGCCCAAAGACTCAACTTGTTTTGAATCAATCCACAAAAATAATGTTGTCATGTTCAGGCATTGTCTTCCCAGTTATTTGGTAACTCTATAGAGATTTCACACACACACATATACAGGCGTGCGCGCGTGTGCGCGCACACACACACACACACACACACATACACACACACTAGTAAGTTCCCCTTTTTTATTTATTGAATATCATCTTCATTTACATTGCCAATGGTAAAACCTTTCCCAATTTCCCTCCTCCCCAAAAACCCACAACCCCTACTCCCACTCTTTGCCTCCATATATTTGTCCCTCTACCTGACCCATTCCTACTCCCCCCCTCAATTTGCCTTTGTTGGGGCATCTATTGAGCCTCCACCTGACCAAGGGCCACTCCTCTCACTGATGCACAACAAGACATTCTTCTGCCACATTTTTGGCTGTAACCATGTATACCCACTGGTTGATGGTTTAGACCCTGGGAGTCCTGGGCGGCTGGGTGACTGAAACCAGTGTTCTTCCCATGGGGCTGTGAACACCTTCCAGCTTCTCCACTGGTGACTACACCCCCAGACCAATGGTTGGCTGCTAGCATCTGCCTCTGTCTGTATTTGTAAGGCTCTGGCAGGGCCCCTCAAGAGAAAACCATGGCTTGCTCCGTTTGGTATACATTTCTTGTTGCTCATAGTAATGTCAGAGTTTGGTCACTATTTTTGCTATCCTGGGATTTTTGTTATTCCAGATGAATTTGAGAATTTCTCTTCCTACAGCTATGAAGAATTGATTTGGGATTTTGATGGGGATTGCACTGAATCTGTAGATTGCTTTCAGCAAGAAGGCCAATTTTACTAATTTGATCCTGCCAATCCATGAACATGGGAGATCTTCCATCTTCTGAGACCTTCGATTTCTTTCTACAGAAGCTTGACGTTCTTGTCATACAGATGTTTCACTTACTTCATTAGGGTCACACCTAGGTATGAAATATCATTTGGGACTATTGTGAAGGGTGTCATTTCCCTAATTTCTTTCTCTTCTTGTTTTTCCTTTGAGTAGAGGAAGGCTACTGATTTGCTTGAGTTAATTTTATATCCAGCCACTTCACTGAAGTTATTTATCAGCTGTAGGAGTTCTCTGGTTGAAGTCTTGGGGTCGCTAAAGTATACTCTCAAATCATCTGCAAATGGTGATATTTTGACTTCTTCCTCTCCAATTTGTATCCCTTTGACATCTTTTTCTTGTCTGATTGCTCCAGCCAGCACTTCAGGCACTATGTTTAATAGATAGGGAGAAAGTGTGAAGCCTTGTCTGGTCCCTGATTTTAGTGGGATTGCTTCAAGTTTCTCTCTAACTTGCAGTTGGCTACCAGTTTGCACTGTATTATTTTCACTATGTTTAGGTATTGGCCTTGGATTCCCAATTCTCCATGACTTTTATCATGAAGGAATGCTGGATTTTGTTAAAAGCCTTTCAGCCTCTAATGAAATGTCCTTTTGGTTTTTTTCCCTTTAGTTTGTTTACTTAGTGGATTATATTGATGGATTTCCATATATTGAAACATCCCTGCATCCCTGGGATGAAGCCTACCTGATCTTGGTAAATTATAGTTTTGATGAATTCCTAGATTCAGTTGGCCAGGATTTTGTTCAGTAATTTTGCATTGGTGTTCATGAGGGAGATTGGTCTGATGTTATCTTTCCTTGTTTGGTCTTTGTTTGAAAACGGGTATAAGCATTATTGTGGCTTATAGAAAAGTTGGATAGTGTTCCTTGAGTTTCTATTTCATGGAATAATTTGAAGAGTGTCTGTATTAGCTCTCCTTTGAAGATCTGATAGATTTTCCTGCTAAACACATCTGGTCCTGGGCTTTTTTTTTTTTTTTGAATGGGGGATTATTAATGACTGCTTCTATTTCCTCAGAACTTATGGGACTATTTATATGGTTTATATGATCATGTTTTAATGTTGGCACCTGATATGTATCTAGAAAGTTGTCCATTTTATCCACATTTTCAAACTTTGTTGAGTATAAACTCTTGTAATAGGATTTGATGATTTTTTGAATTTCCACAGTTTCTTTTGTTATGTCTCCCTATTTATTTCTGATTTTATTAATTTGATTACTGTCTCTGTGCCATCTGGTTAGTCTGGCTAACGGTTTAATCTATCTTGTTGATTTTCTCAAAGAACCAGCTCCTTGTTTTGTTGATTCTTTGTATAGTTCTTTTTATTTCTGTTTGGTTGATTTCAGCCCTGAGTTTGATTATTTCCTGCTGTCTACTCCTCTTGGATGTACTTGCTTCTTTTTGTTCTAGAGCTTTCAAATGCACTGTCAAGTTGTTAGTGTAAGCGCTCCTCATTCTCTTTTTTGAGGTACTCAGAGCTATGAGTTTTTCTCTTAGCACTATTTTCATGGTATTCCCAAAATTTTGGTAGGATGTGTCTTTGTTTTCATTAAATTCTAAAGAATCATTAATTTCTTTCTTTATTTCTTCATTGACCAAGCTATTTAGAAGAGCATTGTTCAAAGTCCACATATATGTGTGTTTCCCATTGCTTTTGTTTGAGATTAAGACCAGCCTTAAGCCAATTTGATCTGATAAAGTACATGGGATAATTTCAATATTTCTGTATTTGTTGAGGGCTGTTTTGTCTCAATTATATGGTCAATTTTGGAGAGGGTACCATGAGGTGCTGAGAAGAAGGTATATTCTTTTGCTTTAGGGTGGAATATTCTATAAATATCAGGTAAATTCATTTTTCTGTAACTTCAGTTAGTTTCACTGTATCTCAGATTGGTTTCTGATTTCATGATATTTCCACTGTTGAGAGTGAGGTGTTGAAGTTTCCACTATTATTCTGTGGGGTGCAATGTGTGCTTTGAGCTTTATTAAAGTTCTTTTATGAATGTGGGTGCCCTTGCGTTTGGAGCATAGATGTTCAGAATTGGAGGATCATCTTGGTAGACTTTTCCTTTGACCCATATGAAGTGTCCCTTCTTATCTTTTTTGACTTTTGGTTGAATGTCAATTTTATCAGATATAAGAATGGCCACTCCAGCCTGTTTTTGGGACCATTTGCTTGGAAAATTTTTTGCAACCTTTGCCTCTGAAATAGTGACTGTCTTTGTCACTGAGGTGGATTGCTTGCTTGTATGCAGCAAAATGTTGGGTCCTGTTTATGTATCCAGTCTGTGAGTTTACACCTTTTTATAGGGGAATTGAGACCATTTATATTAAGAGATATTAAGGAAAACCGATTTTTGCTTATTGATATCTTCTTAGTTAAAGGTGAAATTCTGTTAGTGTAGCTAGCTTCTATTGGGTTTGTTGAAAGCTTACCTTATTGCTTTTTCTACAGTGTGGTTTCCTGCCTTGTGTTGGTATTTTCCACTCATTGTCCTTTGTACATCTGGTTTTCTGGTAAGATATTATGTAAATTTGCTTTTGTCATGGAATGTCTTGTTTTCTCCGTCTATGGTAATTAAAACTCTGCTGGGCTTAGTAATCTGGGCTGACATTTATGTTTTCCTAGGGTCTGTATGAAATCTGCCCAGGATCTCCTGGTTTTCATATTCTCTAGTGAGAAGTCTGGTGTAATTATTGTAGATCTCCCTTTATATGTTATTTGACATTTTTTCTCTGGCTGCTTTTAATATTCTTTCTTTGTTTAGTGCATTTGGTGTTTTGATTATTATATGATGGGAAGAATTTCTGCTCTGGTCCAGTCTGTTTGGTATTCCGTATGCTTCTTATATGTTCATGGGCATACCTTTCTTTAAGGTAGGGATGTTTTCTTCTATAATTTTGTTGAAAATATTTACTGGACCTTTAAGATATAAATCCTTGCTTTCTTCTATACCTATAATCCTTAGGTTTGGCCTTCATTTTGTGCTGGATTTCCTGGATGTTTTGGGTTTGGAGCTTTTTGCATTTTGCATTTTCTTTGACTCTTGAATCAATGTTTTCTACGGAATCTTTAGCATCTGAGATTCTTTCTTCTATCACTTGTATATTCTTGTTGATGTTTGCATCTATGACTCCAGAATTCTTTCTAAGGTTTTCTATCTTCAGAGATGTCTCACTTTGTGATTTCATTATTGTTTCTACTTCCATTTTATATTCTGGATAGTTTTTTTTTCCAGTTCCTTCACTTTTTTGTTTGTTTTTTTCCTGAAGTCCTTTAGGAATTTTTATGTTTCCTCTTTAAGAGCTTTTACCTGCTCACCCATGTTCTCCTGTGTTTCTTTTAGGGATTTTTGTGATTCCTCTTTAAGGGCTTCTGCATGTTGCCAGATTTGCTTTTTAGCACTCAAATTGTACTGCATTGAAACTTTTTCTAAAGCCTATCCCTCTGGAAGATAACTAGTAGGCATACATGTTTGTCTAAGTACTTCACTAATATGTGCTATAAAATGACTACTCATGCCATGTTTTCCGTTATTGAAAAACAGAAAAATTAGAAAAAATTTATTATTACTCGAATACATTAAACATGATGTAATGCGGGTTAAAATGGTGGCCTGTGTCCAGCCCACCACAGGGCTAGAGCAGCTAGCCCAGTGAGATGGACAATTCAGGTTGTGAGAACTACTAGGATCCTGCTGAGGTCCCTAGGGAACAGGTAGAGCCCGGCTTGTTTTTCCCCAGGCCTCACAGAACCTGAGGCAACACATTCTCAGTCTGGGGCACCAAAGATACTGCTGAATGACTGATTTCTGAGCAGACAAGAGTGTCTGTCGGTTGGCTTGGAGGTGATTATGGCTGGAAGCACATAAAGGTTAGACATGGCTCTTGGGAAGAAGGCATGCTCATTTGTTCCCTATGATGGGTCCTTAGAAGAAGAGGCTGATCATGGTTTAAAAGCATCTATTTTCAGGCCGAGAGTTGTGATGAGTAAAACTGTACCCCTATTTCACAGGGAAAACCTAAGTATAAATACCTTTTACAGGGAGGAATGTCTGGGAAGGAGAGCTTAAATGGCTAAGCCCTTCAGGTCTTTAGGTACCTCATTAAAATTGGCATCTGTCTTGAGCCTGTGTTTCCAGCCACAATCACCTCCAAGTCAATCAAGGCTGATTTGTGGGCATGTCCTCTACATGTGTAGAGGCTAGCTAGGGACATTGCCCTAAATGACTGATGGCTACAGAATTTTGGAAAGCTGAGGCCTGCTCTCAGGAGCCTAGTGTCTGTAGGCATGGCAGTTGCCTTCTGTTCTTTGCAGGAACACCTGCTGGTCTTCAGGTGTTTCAACCTAGCTCAACCAGAAGATAGAATTCCTTCCATGGTCCCACATTGTAGCATAAGAAAGATAGACTGGTTATTTGGCTTATTCTTTAAAACATTAGTGTACCTAGAATTATCACTGACAAAACTATTGAATATTTACTAGTTTCCAGATATCAATAAATAAGTATTTTCAAGTAGTTTATAATCTGACCAAATACATATATATTTATACTTCATTCACAACTGACATATTGTGTACATTATTTTCTCTTTTTTTGGTTTTGAAAGATTTTTTTTAAATTTTTTCTTTATTTTTGATATTCTTTATTTACATTCCAAACGTTTTCCCCTTTCCCAGTTCCCCCCTCAACATATGCCCCATAAGCCCTCTTCCCTCCCGCCAATTCCCCAATCACACCCTGACCATTCTCTGTTCTGGTGCTCTCCTACAAAACTGGATCCAGTCTTTTCAGGACCAGGGTCCTCTCCTTCCTTCTTCTTGGGAATCTTTTGATTTGCTAATTGTGCCTTGAGTATTCAGAGCTTCTGGGCTCATTAATATCCACTTATCAGTGATTGCATTTCATGTGTATTCTTTTGTGATGGGTTAACTCACTTAGGATGATTTTTTCCAGATCCAAACATTTGCCTACAAATTGCATGAATTCATTATTTTTAATTGCTGAGTAGTATTCCATTGTATAAATATACCACATTTTCTGTATCCATTCTTCCTTTGAGGGACATCTGGGCTCCTTCCACCTTCTGGCTATTATAAATAAGGCAACTATGAACATAGTGGAGCATGTGTTTTTATTGTATGCAGGGGAATCCTCTGGGTATATGCCCAGGAGTGGTATGCCAGTGTCCTGTGGAAGTATCATGCCCAATTTTCTGAGGAACCACCCGACTGATTTCCAGAGCCATCTTGCACTCCCACCTACAATGGAGGAGTGTTCCTCTTCCTCCACATCCTTGCCAGCACCTGCTGTCTCTTGAGTTTTTAATCTTAGCCATTCTGACTGGTATGAAGTGGAATCTCAGGGTTGTTTTGAATTTCATTTCCCTGATGACTAATGATGTTGAACATCTCTTAAGGTGCTTCTCAGCCATCTAGATTTCTTCTGGTAAAAATTCATTGTTTAGCTCTGTACTCCATTTGTAATAGGGTTATTTGGTTCTTTGGGGTCTAACTTCTTGAGTTCTTTGTATATATTGGATATTAGCCCTCTGTCAGATGTGGGGTTGGTGAAGATCGTTTCCCAATTTGTAGGTTGCCCTTTTGTCCTTCTGACAGTGTCTTTTGCCTTACAGAAAGCTTGTAATTTTATGAGGTTCCATTTGTCAATTCTTGATCTTAGAGCATAAGCTATTGGTGTTCTGTTCAGAAACTTTCCCACTGTGCCCATGTCCTCCAGGGTCTTCCCATGTTTCTTTTCCATTAGTTTTCAGTGTGTCTGGTTTTATGTGGAGGTCCTTGATCCACTTGGAGTTGATCTTAGTACAAGGAAATAAGAGTGGGCCAATTTGCATTCTGATGGATGTTGACCTCCAGTTGAAACAGCATCATTTGTTGAAAAGGTTATCTTTTTTCCACTGGATGGTTGTAGCTCCTTTACCAAAGATCAAGTGACCATACTCTGTGGGTTCATTTCTGGGTCTTCAATTCTATTCCATTGATCTACTTGCCTGTCACTGTACCAATGCCATGCTGTTTTGAACACAATTTCTCTGTAGTACTCCTTGAGGTCAGGGATATTGATTTCCCCCAGAAGTCCTTTTATTGTTGAGAATAGTTTTAGCTATCCTAGGGTTTTTTTTTCTTTTTTCTTTTTTTTTTTACTCCAGATGAATTTGGGATTTTGATGGAGATTGCATTGAATCTGTAGATTGCTTTGCTTTTTGGCAAATGGCCATTTTTACTATATTGATCCTGCCAATCCAAGAGCATGACATATTTTTCCATCTTCTGAGGTCTTCATCAATTTCTTTCTTCAAGGACTTGAAGTTCCTGTCATACAGATCTTTCACTTGTTTGGTTAGAGTCACGTCTAGATATTTTATATTGTTTGTGGTTATTGTGAAAGGTGTTATTTCCCTAACTTCTTTCTTAGTCTGCTTGTTCTTCGAGTACAGGAAGGCTACTGATTTGCTTGAGTTGATTTTATAATCAGCCACTTTGCTCTAGTTGTTTATCAGCTATAGGAATTCTCTGGTGGAGTTTTTTGAGTTGCTTAAGTATACTATCATATCATCTGCAAATAATGAGTTTTACTTCTTCCTTTCCCATTTGTAACCCTTTGACTTCCTTATGTTGTCTAATTGCTCTCTCTAGAACTTCAAGTACTATAATGAAAAGATATGGAGAGAGCAAGAAGCCTTATCTAGTCGCTGATTTTAGTGGGATTGCTTCAAGTTTCTCTCTATTTATTTTGATGTTGGCTACTGGTTTGCTGCACTCTTTTCTCTTGACTTTCAAGTTTTAGGAAAAATATGGCAAACTTAGTGATAAATATATATGACAGAAATATACGAGAAGCTTGCCTTTTCATAGAAGAGAGAAGAACAAGTGAAGGGAAGGAGGAAAGGAAGAAAAAGGGAGAGGAACAAAGAGCAGAGTAGATGAAAGTAGAGAGCAGAGAATGATATAACTTGAGCCATGTGGGTTGGTGCACAATTACAGTTTATTTTTCAGGGCAGGAGTTTGAGGACAAGATCCTACAAGATATTAGTGTCTCAATGAAGACTATCACCCTATAACCTTATCATTAGTTTTCAGTGTAGTAAGACCTAAACATTTTACCATTCAAATATGAATGGTAAAATTTTTTTGCTGTAAATTATATTCTTTATTCTTATGAATAGGGATAAAAAAATTTGTCTAAATAAATAAAATTTCCTTCTCCAAATGCTCAGAAATGCCCTTGAGGCCTTTGGGTAAAACTGCGGGCTTGAAGCCTGGGCAGCATTGTAGACACCAAGATGTTAACATGTTAAAGATGCAAGAGCCTCGATGTGTCTTCTACAGATACACACACACACACACACACACACACACACACACACATGTATTTATATATGTCAAAGATACATGAAATCTGCTCAGTCCATTTAATGTTGCTTGTATGTACATGTGTTTGGAATGATAGATAGTTAATCTCTGGAGAAAACCCTAAAGCCCCTTTCTCAGAAGTGATTAACTGCTAGGACCTCTGTGAATGATGTGAATTCTTTTGAAGCACCCCACTTTTCATACTGATGTTAACAGATGCTACCATTGTACTGGTCTTGTTTAAGTAAACAATGTTGAGATGTTTTTAGGTATAGCTACATTATGGCCTACTCTATATGCTTTTAGCCTTTACACTGTTTCTGCTTTCACTTTAGTGATTCTCCTCAAACTGTAGACATGGGCTCAGTAATATAGATTTATTAACTGAGACTGGGAGCCCCATCCCTTTTGTTCTCTGCATTTTGACAAATTGTGCCCCTTTTGTAATAGTCTCCATATGTTAAAAGATGGACCTTTGTTGATGGGGAGTAAAAGCTGCAGCTATCTTTGTATATGCTGATAAATATTCAGATTACATATTGTATTAGGAATGTAGTCATAGGAAGTTTTACTTTAGAGTATATGACCCCATCAACCACAGGTAGTTGATTAGATTTTTAGAATCACACATGAATTCTAAGTAAATTTGTACATATCTAAATATGAAATTTCATATATATATATGAAATTTATATATCATAAATATATACATATATGAATGTGTATATTATATATATAGTTTCAAATCCCAAGGACTAAGGACAGGACAATGTCTATTACTTAATCAGTTGACAATTGGTAGAAACTAAAGTATATTTCCTGACTATTGTCAATGATGCAGCAATGAACATAAGCAAGGCAAGTCTCTCAGTATTTGGCTTTAGGATACTTTGATTTTCTGTATTTTACCTAAGAGTAATAAAGGTGGGTCATATAGTAAATATATACTTTTTCTTTTGTACCAATATCCATAGTGTTTTTAATAACATTGACAGTGAAAAAGTGTTTGCCTTTTCCTATATCCAAGCCAGTGTGTGTTGTCTTTTATTTTATTTTATTTTGGTGGCATCCATCTGATTGGTTTTAGAAAAAATTATTAAAGCAGTTTTAAAATAAAATAAAATAAATAAAAAATAAAAAACGGGTTTTTAATTAAAAAAGTTGCTGAGCCATTTGAATTTAATATTTTAGAAAATCCTTGTTTAGAGCCATGCCCCAATTAAGCTTTAATTGCTATTTGCAGATTTGTTTGACTCCTTCCTTGATGATTAATTTTGAATCATTGTGTGTTCTATGTCTGATGTTGATGTCTCTACAAAGTCTTCAGTATATAACCAAAGCAGAACTCAGAGTTTCACTTGTTTCAGCAGCTGGAACATGATCTTGACTAGACAATATCTATTAAGGTCCTCTGGTTTAATTAGACGATTCACAAATAAGTTTGTTGGCAGACACCAACAATCCCAAAAGTTGGAAAACCTAAGGGAGAACTGTCAAGTTTTAGCCCAGTCTAGGCTACATAATGAAATGCTGCCCCTAATAAATAGAGAATAATGTGAAGGATTAGTTCTATTATTAGTGATTTTATTTTTCATGAAAACTGAAGCAAATTTTTACTGGGAACTGATGTAATATATTTTGAAATGCCTTTTTTTTCCAAAAGAAAAAAAACAGTTTCATATATCTATTTGAAACAACTTGAAGAGTTAGTGTCTGATATAGTTCTGCAGTCTATGTCTAAGACAGGAAATGTTACTAAGCAAGTACTGCCTTGCAAATAAGTAAAATAAATAAAATTGTCTCTGCCTACATTATATTAATTCTCATCCATTTTTAAAAGCTGACTTACATGTATAGTGGTTCCATTTAGTATGTATGATGGGATATATAAAACACTCAATAAGCAATATGCTTGTTATCCTTCATAAGTAAAGCTATTTCCTCCTACTCTTAAAATTTCATTTTTTCAAAGCATTTTTATTATAGTAATTGTATGGATAGATTCACACCTTTTAAAATTTTAACACAATTTTTTCTTACTTTAGTAAAAGAATTTTGCTTCTGTTAGTTTAGTCTTGTAGTGACCAGTGCATCAGTAGATCCCTAACTGTAGTTGAGGCATTGAAATTATTTAGGTTATGTGTTGCTCATGTGGGAAAGGGAAAAGATGAGTAGAGGATAATTAAGCTTCCATCTGAACCTCTCCAACCTTGGTCCAGATGTAATGTTAGGAAGCAGAATTACATTTCAGATTGTACTGACTTCACTGCCTTAAAACACATTCACTCAGTAGTTAACCTCACATCACTTATATAATCAAAACTATATCAATTGTGCAACTGTTTCAGCCTCAGTTTTTTTTCTAGTAACAATAAATTTCATAAGTTTCTTAGTTGTCAAAATATTAGAATAAAAGATGTTTTTGTACAAATTTTTGATGAGCATATAAGACATCAAGACAAACTTGCAAATAGTGAAGTAATTGAGGAAAAGATTAGTGAATTTAAATATTTTTGTTTTAATTAAAAACCTGTTTGAATTAAGTGTCTGATCAGTCCAATTTTTTTCTAATTATAATAGAAGATATAACCATAAAATGTATAGGAAGAGTTAAATTTCATCTATAGTTTACTGATACTTTTAAATACTTCTCAAGAGACTTCAATTCTATATGACCTCTTAAAATAAAAAGATTTCACTTGAGTGTCATAGAACCTGAAAGTTTATATAAAAATCTATATTATTTTTACATTGGCATAGAATCATAAAACATTTATTGCCTAGCATAAAATTCTAACCTCCATGTTGTTAGTAGTTCCCAGTAAAATCCTAAGTGTTTTCTTTTATGAATAGTATTTAAATAAGCTAGGATTTTGAGTAGGTTAATGTTACTTCTGGCAAATATATGACGATAGCTTCCTACAGTCACACCAGGTCAATAACTAAAAAACAGAACTAGGTCTCAGTTTCTACTGTCAATCATTAATAAAAGAAATTATTTAAAAAAGAATGCCTGACTATTGAAATATGGTAAGTTTTAAACAAGATATTCATTGAGTATTATATGGTTCCATACAGAAATGATGTAAGGTGAGGAATTCGGTAAAGAAGTAAACAATTACAAAATTAATGAAAATTCACAGGCCTGAAAAGTCACTGCCAAAGCCAACTGAATAAGCCAATGAACATTATTGGAATACTTTCAGATCCAAGTAATTATGAGATATAAGCCAAAACATTACAGTGAATATTGCTAATTTGATATTAATAAAAATAAAAGTACAAAGAGAACTAACAAAAATGAGACAAAGAATGCCACAGACCAAACTCAGCTTGGAGTTGAAGTTGCGAGAAGCCAGGATTCTTTGGGTTCAGGAATGCATGGATTCAGCGAATGACACAGAGACACCAGATGCAGAGGAGTATTAGTATCTGAATGTATTATGCTGCTCTGAGGCAGGAATTTTTAATCATGAGAAATTTCCATATCAAAAGATGTACCCAGTAAAGCCGGCACAGAGAACAATTAGCATTACTATTTGGCACAAAGAAATGTAAAATCAACCAGGTAAAATGTTTCCTGTGTAACATATTAGAAGCTCAAACATAGATAACATCAGTCTTCCTGATACAGAATCATTTGTAGCTAACAACAAACTTTTAAAGAGATTTCAGCCAGGTGTGGTGGCTCACACCTGTAATCCCAGCACTTGGGAGGCAGAGGCAGGCAGATTTCTGAGTTCAAGGCCAGTCTGGTCTACAGCATGAGTTCCATGACAGCCAGGGCTACACAGAGAAACCCTGTCTCAAAAATCCAAGAGAGAGAGAGAGAGAGAGAGAGAGAGAGAGAGAGAGAGAGACTTCAAAGAATGTTTGACCAGACCCCCTAGGTCTAAATGAGATTCTGTGAGTATACTTTACCTGACACCTCAATTTCCTCTGTAGAAACCTAAGATTTTCTGTGCTCAGTCAATGCTTTTCATATCATAGTGTCAGAGCCACTCTCATTTGCATACTGTTGGGAGGTAAATGTAATTATGAGGCAAAGCATTGCAGTTTTAAGAAAAGAGGTTTTTGGGCCAGTGATTTTACTTCAAAGAAGGATTTTTTTTTTACACCTATTTGCTTGGTTCTTTTTAGATAATCTTGTGAGAGAAGGAAAAGGGTGAAGATTAGAAATAAAGCAGTCTGCCAGTGAGACTTTAGCTTCTGAATAAGGGTATTCTACTGGCTCTAGGAGCAATGTGTTCCCACTTCAATTCTGTTGAATCTGATCACACAGAATCTACTAGAGCTGCTGTAGCAAAATATGATTTCAAATACTTTTTTTAGATTTTTATTATTACTACAGAATTGGATCATAACATCTTATTTCACAGTTGAGGGCTATTAATATGGTGTTGTTCCACAAAATATACAGATAGTTTGAAGAATTATGTTTTTATCAGAGCTGGGAAGTTAGTTGGTTGTTAATTTGTGTGTGTGTGTGTGTGTGTGTGTGTGTGTGTGCAAGCATGAATAAATCTAGAAAATTAATAAACTGGGCATGACATTTAATGTTTTAATATTAATAACTGAGAGAGGAGACAGAGGGACATACTTGTTAGCTAGGTTATACTCAATGATAATTTTAAAATGTCAGTGAATTACCTGTTTTAAAGCAATCAATCATTCAAACAAACAAATAAAGAACTAGTTAGATGGTTTCTAAGGAATGATTCTCAACATTGACCTCTAGTCTCTACAGGAATAATCAAACACATGCCAGTCACCCATCTCTCCCAACCTGATATATGCACACAACCATGCCAATATGCACATATACATGATAAAAGATATTTGGAGGAAAGATAGAAAAAGAAAAAAAGAAAGGAAGGAAGGAATGAATGAATGAAGGAAGGAAGGAAGAAAAGAAGGAAAAAGAAAGAGACAAGAAGCAGGAAAAAATACAAAGAGGTTTGTGATGGGTTAATGTTGTTCCCGGGTTTCAGCACCAAATGATAGGTTTATAAAAGGGAAGAGGATTAGAGAGTTTGACAAGGCAGTGTGGGGGAAGGGGGATTCCTAGGCGGGCTCATGCCCAGGCACCTCTTCCCCCTGAGGTACCACACACACACACACACAGACATGGTATAGAATAGAGTTTCTTCAGGGAAGAGGATGGGAGTTAATGGTGTAGTGGAGGCAGAGAGAAAGAGAGAGAGAGAGAGAGAGAGAGAGAGAGAGAGAGAGAGAGAGAGAGAAAGGGGGAGAGAAAAGAAGTAGAGACGAGTGGAGGCGGCCATGATCATGTAGAGAGAGGGGGAGGGGAGAAGAGCCCAAGAGGGGCAGAGAGGTGAGAGTGCCAAGAGGCAAGAGCAGTGAGAGAGAGAGAGAGGAGAGGCAAGCAGCCCCTTTTATAGTGGGCCAGGTCTATTCAGGGGCAGGGCATACCTGGCTGTTGACAGGTAATTGTAGGATGGAGCTTAGACAGAGTGCTAACAGTTTGAAAAATACAAATTAATCTAAAAACGCTCCAGGCATGAAAGTTATTAAGGATAATTTTAGTATAAAAACACAATTTGACTTTAACACATGGTTAGCATAAGATACTTTTCCATTATATATCAATCCTACTAAAAATGTATAGATGTGTGTGTATGTTTGAGTGTGTGTGGGTGTATGTGTGTTTGTGTGTGTGTATGTGTTTGTATGCATTTATACATGTACATATGACCTCACACTTCATGTAGGAAGGAAACAGAAAATTCTATAAAATTTGGATCTTTTTTTCCTCCTTTGTGAAATAGAAATTGGAGTTGAATTCTGGTTATCAGGCTTGGCAGCAAGCATTGTAACATAATAAGCTTCCTTGCTAAAACCCAAAATTCATAAAAACATATTTTTATCTAAGGCCAGAATTCAAATAGGGTTAGGGGATATGAGACGTCATAAGTATTCATGTGTTTTAGTCTCTACCCTAACCTTGCAACCTGATGGCTAATATAGCTTATATAGCAGGACTTAGAATGACCAAGATAAAGTCTCTGGATGGATTTGTTAGAGATTATCTGGAATAGAGCCTGGAATGGGCTCTTATGAGAGATTGCCCTGTCCTTATTGAAATCTTTCTAAGTTTGCCTTTATTATTGTGGTAAATCATTTTGATTAATATAACTTGAGGAGCAAAAGGTTTGTTTAACTTAATAGTACAGTCTATATAAAGAGAAAATTAAAGCAGGAGTCTATGACTCATGTGTGAGCCATAGAGAGTGACAAATATTAAGTGTCCTTGGAGAAAGGCTGACACTATAAAGGCAAGCTTTGTGGTCTTTATATTTTCAAGATCTGTTCATTTTTTCTCAGAGTCTTTATTTTTACTTCTGGCAGATCAATTTGTCGGAATCTTATCTCCTTCTCGAGCACCATGCCTACCTGTACACCACTATGCTTCCCACTGTGATGACAATAGAAGAAACCTCTGACCTGTAAGCCTGCCCTAATGAAATGTTTTTCTTTAAGAAGTTACCATACCATGGTGTCTCTTCACAGTATCAAACACTAATTAGACTGAAAATATTCTGCTTTTTGTTATCTTCCATTATATATATATTCAGATAATTAATATATTGAATATATTAATTAATAATAATTTATTAATATTAATATTAAATAAATATTTAATAATAATTCATTATTATTATAAACATTCATAATCTACAGCTCCCTCTAACTCATGTCTCACTAATTTCTGTATGACCCTCTTGCTGATCTATCTGAGCTTTCTATCTTTTGAACAACTACTTTTATTACATTTAGTTTGTATTTATTAGTGTTGCTCATTGTGAAAGGCATTAATTATATGGTGATTAAATATTTAGATGATACCTAACATAGAATCATCTGAAGTTATGTTAAAACATATATCATGGACTATTCAAGACTTTTTATCTTCAAAAGCAAGGTACCACATATTACAATTTATAAACTTATTAATAATAATGAAAAAAATCACAAAACTTTCCAAAGTTGTCTAACATGTGTCTCTAGCAAATATAAAACAAAGTTCCAAATGCCCCATTACTTTAAAGTAATAATACTATAATTAAGACAAATTAGAAGAATAAATCTTTAAAGATCTTGTAAAATAAAAATTTTTATGTATATGAAGTTCTTTGTAACTTTAATGACTAGACAAAATCCACATAGATCTATTTTTAATGTATAAAATCATTACAGTATATTAATACTCTACTAACCCAATCAATGTAACATTATCAAACTACCAAGAAAAATGTGAAGTTAACATATTCAATGATTGTCAAAGCCAAAAGAAAAGTCTTGAAACAGACAAATATTTGTTTATATTCACTGTCTGAAGCTTGTGATTTTTCAGTTGCACCATAATATCTAATCATCAAGATGTTCTTCCTTGCAGTGGCAGGCTCCATCTTGCTGCCAGGAAGGAAACTACACCCCAGAAGAAGCACGATAGAAACTGCCTCTCATCAAACCCAAAAGAAGATAACCTCTCAAATATAAAAAATACTTTCAAAAATGTCAGGAAGTAATAATTACTATTGCTTAATATCTCTTAACATCAATGGTCTCAATTCCCGAATAAAAAGACATAGACTAACAGACTGGATACATAAACAGGACCCTATATTTTGCTGCATAGGAAACACATCTCAGTGTCAAAGACAAACACTACGTTAGAGTAAAAGACTGGAAGACAATTTTACAAGCAAATGGTCTCAGGAAACAAGCAGGAGTAGCCATTCTAATATCAGATAAAATTGACTTCCAACCTAAAGTCATCAAAAGAGACACAGAAGGTCACTGCTTGCTGGTCAAAGGGAAAAATCCACCAAGAAGAACTCTCAATACTGAACATATATGCTCCAAATGCAAGGGCACCCTCATTCGTAAAAGAAACTTTACTAAAACTTAAAGCACACATTGCACTTAACACAATAATTATGTGTGTCTTCAACACTCCACTCTCCTCAATGGACTGATCAGGAAATGAGAAACTAAACAGGGATACAGTGAAACTAATTGAAAATTTGTACCAAATGGATTTAACATATATATGTTAACATATATATATATATATATATATATATATTATAATTTATAATATATATTATATATTATAATATATATTATAATATATAAATATATAATATATTATAATTTATAATATAAATTATATATATTTATATATAATATAAAACATTTCACCATAAAGCAAAATAATATACCTTTTTCTCAGCACTGCATGGTAACTTTTTTTCAGCACCGCATGGTACCTTCTCAAAAATCGATCCTATAATTGGTCACAAGACAGACATCAACAAATACAAGAAGATTTATCTAATCCCATGCCTCCTGTCAGATCACTATGGAGTAAGAGTGGTCTTCTATAGCAACAAATACAACAGAAAGCCCACATACACATGGAAACTGAACAATACTCTACTCAAAGATACCTTGGTCAGGAAGAAATAAAAAAAGAAATCAAAGACTTTTCAGAATTTAATGAAAATGAAGGTACAACCTACCCAAATCTATGGGACACAATGAAAGCAGTGCTAAGAGGAAAACTCGTAGCCCTGAGTGCCTCCAAAAAGAAACTGTAGAGAGCATGAACTAGCAGCTTAACTGCACACCTGAAAACCATGGAACAAAAAGAAGCCAATTCACCCAGTAGTAGTAGAAGAAAGGAAATCATCAAACTAAGGGCTGAAATCAATCAAATTGTAACAAAGAGAACCATACAAAGAATCAACAAAACCAGGAGCTGGTTCTTTGAGAAAATAAAAAATATAGATAAACCCTTGGCCAGACTAACCAATGGGCAAAGAGACAGTATCCAAAATAACAAAATTAGAAATGAAAAGGGGGATAAAACAACAGAAACTGAGGAAATTCAAAAAATCAAGAGAACCTACTATGAAAGCCTATACTCAACACAACTGGAGAATCCTAAGGAAATGGACAATTTCCTAGACAGATACCAAATACCAAAATTAAATCAGGATCAATTAGATCAGATAAACAGTCCCATAACCACTGTAGAAATAGAATGGGTTATAGAAAATCTTTCAATCAAAAAAAGTATGGGACCAGATGGTTTTAGTGCAGAATACTATCAGACCTTCAATGAAGACCTAACACCAATACTCTTCAAACTATTCCAAAAATTAGAAACAGATGGAACACTGCTCAACTTGTTCTACTAAGCCGCAATTATGCTGATACCAAAACCACACAAAGATCCAACAAAGAAAGAGTACTACAGGGCAATTCCCCTTATGAATATGGATTCAAAAATACTAAATATAATTCTTGCCAACTGAATCCAAGAGCACATCTAAATGATCATTCACCATGATCAAGTAGACTTCATCCCAGGGATGCAGGGATGGTTGAATATACAGAAATCGATCAATGTAATCAAATACATAAACAAACTAAAAGAAAAAAAGCACATGGTCATCTCATTAGATGCAGAAAAAGCATTTGACAAAATTCAGCATCCTTTCATGCTAAATGTCCTGGAAATGACAGGAATTCAACCCCTAATTCTAAACATAGTAAAAGCAATATACAGCAAACAAGTAGCCAACATCACAATAAATGGAGAGAAACTTGAAGCAATCCCACTAAAATCAGAAACTAGACAAGGGTGCCCTCTCTCTCCATATCTTTTCAATATAGTAGTTGAAGTTCTAGCGAAAGCAAAATGAGGAAGTCAAAGGGATACGAATTAGAAAGGAAGAAGTCAAAGTATCATTATTTGCAGATGATATCATAGTATACTTAAGCGA
Source organism: Apodemus agrarius (assembly GCA_964023405.1). Lineage (NCBI taxonomy): Eukaryota > Metazoa > Chordata > Mammalia > Rodentia > Muridae > Apodemus > Apodemus agrarius. The sequence goes on from OZ030020.1 coordinate 69,572,575, forward strand.
CCCAAAAAACTCCACCAGAGAACTTCTACAGCTGACAACTTCACCAAAGTGGCTGATTATAAAATCAACTCAAGGAAATCTGTAACCTTCCTGTACTCAAAGGACAAGCAGGCTGAGAAAGAGTTTAGGGAAATAACACCCTTCACCTTAGTCACAAAAAATATAAAGTGTCTTTGCATGGCTCTAACCAAACAAGTGAAAGATCTGTATGACAGGAACTTCAAGTCCTTAAAGAAAGAAATCGAAGAAGACCTCAGAAGATTGAAAAATATTTCATGCTCTTGGATTGGCAGGATCAATATAGTAAAAATGGCCATCTTGCCAAAAGCAATCTAGGGATTCAATGTAATCCCCATCAAAATCACAAATCAATTCTTCATAGATCTAGAAAGAGCAATTTTCAAATTCATCTGGAGCAACAAAAAACCCAGGATAGCTAAAACTATTCTCGACAATAAAACGACTTCTGGGGGAATCAATATCCCTGACCTCAAGCAGTATACAGAGCAATTGTGTTAAAAACTGCATGGTATTGGTACAGCAACAGGCAAGTAGATCAATGGGAAAGAATTGAAGACCCAGAAATGAACCCATAGAGATATCATCATTTGAACTTTGTTAATGGAGCTACAACCATCCAGTGGAACAAAGATAGCCTTTTCAACATATAGTGCTGGTTCAACTGAAGGTCAACATGCATTCGAATGAAAATTGACCACACTAATCTCCTTGAACTAAGATCAACTAGAAGTGGATCAAGGACCTCCACATAAAACCAGACACACTGAAACTGATAGAAAAGAAACTGGGGAAGAACCTGGAGGACATGGGCACAGGGGGAAAGTTCCTAAATAGAACACCAATAGATTATGCTCTAAGTTCAAGAATTGACGAATGGGACTTCATAAATGGCAAAGTTTCTGTATGGCAAAGGACATGTTCAGAAGGATAAAACAGCAACCAACTAATTGGGAAAAGTTCTTCACCAACCCCACATCTGACAGAGGGCTAATATCCAATATATACAAAGAACTCAAGAAGTTAGACCACAAAGAACCAAATAAGCCTATTAAAAAATGGGGTACAGGGCTAAACAAAGAATTTTCACCAGAAGAAACTTAGATAGCTGAGAAGCATCTTAAGAGATGTTCAACATCATTAGTCATCAGGGAAATGCAAATCAAAACAACCCTGAGATTCCACCTCATACCAGTCAGAATGGCTAAGATTAAAAACTCAAGAGACAACAGGTGCTGGCAAGGATATGGAAAAAGAGGAACACTCCTCCACTGTTGGTGGGATTGCAAGATGGCTCTGGAAATCAGTGTGATGGTTCCTCAGAAAATTGGGCATGACACTTCCAGAGGACCCTGTTGTACCACTCCTGGGCATATACCCAGAGGATTCCCCAGCATTCAATAAAGACACATGCTTCACTATGTTCATTGCAGCCTTATTTATAATAGCCAGAATTTGGAAGGACCCTAGATGTCCCTTAAAGGAGGAATGGATATAGAAAATGTGGTATATTTAAACAATGGAATACTACTCAGCAATTAAAATAATGAATTCATGCAGTTTGTAGGCAAATGGTTGTATCTGGAATATATTATCCTAAGTAAGTTAACCCAATCACAAAAGAATACACATGAAATGCAATCACTGATAAGTGAATATTAATGAGCCCAGAAGCTCTGAATACTCAAAGCATAATGAGCAAATCAAAAGATTACCAAGGAGAAGAAAGGAGAGGACCCTGGTCCTGAAAAGACTGGATCCAGATTGTAGTAGAGTACCAGAACAGAGAAATGGTGGGTGTTGGGGTGTGACTGGGGAATGGGCCGTGGGAAGAGGACTTATGGGACATATGGTGAGGGGGAACTGGGAAAGGTGAAAGTCTTTGGAATGTAAACAAAGAATATAGAAAATAAAAATTTTAAAAAAAGATGTTCTTAATGCAAAAATAGTTTATATTTTCTAGTGAGGACTATCCATCAAGGAAGTGCTTTGTTCAACTAAATTTATTTTAAACACAGAAAACTTTATATTTAAAATACAACCATGTAAGCAACTCTTATTTTACCTGTAGACTTAAGAGAATTATACACATGAAAATTGGAAACTCTTATGGACAAAATTTTCTTGGATTTTTTTCTCAACTTGTTTGTTGAAAAGGGCCAGAATTTATTAGTAATAGAATGGATTCCATATTCTCATATAAAATAACTAGATCTTTTAAAATAATCTGTTTGTGACTTTCATTTTTTCTCATTTGTTGTTCTAGTTGAGCATCTGTTACCTAATTAGCAGGGTAGAATTGAAAAAGTTACAATTACCACATGTGATTCAGCATTTAATTTCTGTGACAAAGACATGAGAAAAGCCAAAAGAAGGAAGATATAGCTTTGTTTCATTGCTCTTGAGGTTTAAATTTAATGTTACTTGGATCTATTGTTTTGACACTTGTGCTCGACTGAAGCATCTAAAAAGAGAACATGGAACAGAGCAAAGCAACTTGCTTCAAAATGGACTGGAAATAGAAACAAATCGTCCAATGCTAGCACAAAATATGAGCTTCAGAGTCACAATTCTAATGAAAAACTTCATTTAAACAAGTCCCAATTCCTATTAGTCCATTAAAGAATTCGCCTCCATCAAGAATCAATTCATTCAAAATAATGCCATCAAGCCAATGAAAGAGGAGCAAGTCTTAGACTTAACATGATTCCTTGAAAATCATGGCAACTCGAAAACATTTTGCCGGAAATATATAAGTAACGAGATTCATTAATCTTTTTTGGAACACAGTTTATTATTATTATTATTATTATTATTATTATTATCATCATCATCATCATCATCATCATCATCATCATCATGATGATTATTGTTATTTTCTATATTCTTTGTTTACGTTCCAGATGATTTTCCCTTTCCTGGCTCCCACCTCCCATAAGCCTGCTTCCATCCCCCAGTTCCCCAAACGACCCCCTCCCCCTTCTCTGTCCTGGCAATCCCCTACAATGCTACATCAAGCCTTTCGAGGACCAGGGCCCTCTCCTTCCTTCTTCTTGGGAATGATTTGATATATGAGTGGGGTCTTCAGTATTCAGAGCTTCTGGGCTAATATCCACTTATTGGTGACTGCATTCCATATATGTTCTTTTGTGGATGAGTTACCTCACGTAGTATAATTTCCAGTTCCAACCATTTGCCTAAGAATTTCATGAATCCATTGTTTTTAATTGCTGTTTAGTATTCCATTGTGTAAATATACCACATTTTCTGTATCCATTCCTCCATTGAGGAACATCTGGGTTCTTTCCAGCTTCTGGCTCTTGATGTGGTAAAAGAGGAATTCCACTGCTGGTGGGATTGCAACATGGTACAACCACTCTGGAAATTAGTCTGATGGTTCCTCAGAAAACTGAACATAATACTTCCAGAGGACCCTGCTATACCACTCATGGGCATGTACACATAGGATTCCCCAGTATACAATAAGGACACATGCTCCACTAAGTTCATGGAAGCCTTATTCATAATTGCAAGATTTATTAATCTTAATTTTGAAGACTTTACAGTTCAAGATCAAGTGATCATCATGTTTGAATACTAAAGATGGTCGATTTACTTGCTTCAAGACAGGGCCTTGAATTCTACAGCACAATTTGCTTGAAGAAGAAAACCAGAATATCAGTCCCCTCCATAGTGTCAAGAGCAATAGTTTCTTAGAAATCATCAGTTCTATGCAAGTATCTTATGGATAACCATTTAGAATAGAATAGAAAAGAAAATCCTCAGGCCACATAATAATCAAAGCACAAAATCTACAGAAAAAATGAAAGAACATTCAAATTTGCAAGGGAATAACTTCAGGTAATCGAAAAAGATAGATCTATCTGAATTATACCTGACTTCTCACCAGAGACTCTGAAAGCTGGAAGAGCCTTGAGAAGAGCCTTGAAACATACCTTTCAACTGGTAAAAATCCATGTATACCAACCTAGACTACTATATCCAGCAAAAGTTTTACACCAGATAGATAGAGAAAGCAAGATATTCGAAAACAAATCAGAATTCAAAAATATCTACCCATATACACACATATATATGTATATGTATAAGTATATGTATAAGTATATGTATAAGTATAAGTATATGTATATGTATATGTATATGTATATGTATATGTATATGTATATGTGTGTATATATATACATCTATATATGTGTGTGTGTGTATACATATATAAAACAGTTTTCCAAGCAAACATAAACATATTCACAAAATAAATTGGAGTAGGCATTATAATATCTAATAAAATAGACTTCCAGCTGTGTGGTGGTGGCACATACCTTTAATGCTAGCACTTGGGAGGCAGAGGCAGGCAGATTTCTGAGTTTGAGGCAAGCCTGGTCTACAGAGTGAGTTCCAGTACAGCCAGAGCTACACAGAGAAAGCCTACTTTGAGAACCGCCCCCAAAAAAAGAGAAAAAGAAAAAGAAAAAAAAAAGACTTCAAACCATAATTAATCATAAGAGACAGGTAAGGACACATCATACCCATCAAAGGAAACATCTTCTAACAAGGATATCTTAATTCTGAACATCTATATCCCAAACACAAGGAAAGTGACATTTGTAAAAGAAACATTGTTAAAGCTTAAATAACACATCTAACTCCACACATTAATAGTGGGAGTCATAAACATCCCACTTTCACCAACTGACAGATCATCCAGACAAAACCTAAAGAAAGAAATAATGAAACCACCAGGAATTATGAATCAAATGGGCTCAAAAAGACTTATAGAGTATTTTGCCCAAACACACACACACACACACAAATACATTCTTCTCAGTGCCACATGAATCCTTCTCCAAAATTTAAGGTGCACTTTGTCACAAAACAAGCATCAACAGAAGAACACTGCCGTGTATATTAGACTACCATGGATTAAAGTTAGAGTTTCAAGAATAACATAGTGGAAAGCCTACATGCACATAGAAATTGGACAACTCACTAATTGATTTCTGGATTAAGTGATAAAAAAGAAATAAAGGCTTTCTAGAATTCTCATAAAATCAAGGTACAACATACCCAAATTTATGGAACACAATGAAAGCAGTGCTGTGAAGTAAGTTCATAGCACTAAGGGCCTCCTTAAAGAAATTAGAAAGGGAAAGACATAACAAAAGATAAAAATTTGAAAAATCTTAGCAAAATGGATGATTTTCTGGACCACTCACCAAAGTTAAATCAAGAGCAGATAAACTATTCAAATACTATTATAACTCTTTATTAAGTAGAAGGAGTTATTTAAAATACTTCCAATGAATAAAAGCCAAGGGACAGATTGTTTTTGTGCATACTTCTACCTGGCTTCAAGAAAGAAATAATACCAATACTTATCACAATATAACATAAAATAGAAACAGAAGTAACACTATCAAATTCATTCTAGGAATCCATAGTCACCCTGATACTTAAACCACACACACAATTTGCACATCAATGCAAAATACTCAATAATATTTTCACAAACTGAGTCCAGGAACACAGGGAAAACATCATGCATCATGATAAATCGTGTTCATTCTGGTATGGCAGGGATGGTTCAGTATACAGGAAACTATCACAATAATCTACAATATAAGCAAACTATGGGAAAAAATCACATTTTTAATCTCATTAGATATTGAAAAGCCTTTGTGAAAAATCCAACTTTCTTTCATTTTAAATATAAAAGAAAGATCCGGGATACAAGGCACCTACCTAAACATAGTAAAAGCAATATACAGCAAGTAAATAACAAATGTCATCATAAATGGAGAAAATATAAAACAATTCCACTAAAATCAGGGACAAGTACCTTAAATTCTAGTCAGTTAAAAAATGAAAAAGAAAGAAGTCAAAGTATTTCTATCTGCAGATGATATAATAGTACACATAAGTGATCCCAAAAATTTTACTAGAGAACCCCTAAAGCTGATAAACACCTTCCACAAAATGGCTGGATACAAAATTACCTCAAAGAAATAAATAGTAATTCTTTATATGAATGATAAATGGGATGAGAATGAAATTACTGAAACAATCAATACCCATTGCAATAGCCATGGATAATATAAAATATCTTGGTGTAACTCTATCCAAGTAGGCAAAGGATCTGTATGACAAGAACATCAAGTCTCTGAAGAAAGAAATTGAAGATCTCAGAAGTTGGAAAAATTCCCCAATGCTTGTGGATAGGTAGTATTAGCATAGGGAAAATGACCATATTACCAAAAGCAATCTCCAGATTCATTGAAATCCCCATCACATTAAAATTCTAAGAAGTTCCTTTGCAGATCTAGAAAGATGGATTCTCATCTTCATATATATAAAGAAAAAAAACAGAAGACAGCAGAAATTTCCTTAAAATAAAAGAAGTTTTTCAGGGATCACCATCTATGACTTTAAGGTGTAATACAGAGCCATAATATCAAATCTGCATACTATCAGTACAAAAATTGTCTCATTTATCAATGGAATCAAATTGAAGACACAAAAATAACCACACACCCCTATAGACACTTTAATTTTATAAAAAAGCCAAAACCCATGCAATGGTAAAAGAAAACATCTTCAGGTATTGGTCTACCTGGATGTCTACATGTAGAAGAATGGAAATAGATGCATATTCACCTCCCTTTACAAAACTCAAGTACAAGATGATCAAGGATCTCAATATAAAACAGGATCCACTAATCTCACAAGAGAGAACATAGGAAATACTGTTCAATACATTGGTACAGTAGAGATTTTTATGTACCAAACATTGATGGCTTAGGATCTAAGATCGACAATTGTTGCATGGTAGCTTATGAAACTCCATATCTTCTGTAAGGCAAAGGACATACTCAAGAGGATTGGGGGAGCATCTTTATAAATTTATATATGACAGAGAGCTAATATTCAAAATTTCTAAACTAAAGAAGTTAGACATCAATAACACCCCCCCCAAAAAAAAAAACAAATAAAAATGGGATAGAGAGTTAAAAAGAGGATTCTCCGGAGGAGAATCTCAACTGCCCAGGAAGCACTTGAAGAAATGTTCATAGTCCTTAGTCACATGAGAAAGGCAAATTAAAACAACTCTGAGGTTCCATCTTATACCCATCAGAATGGCTATGATACAAAAAAAAAAAAAAAACCCTCAAGATATAGCATATGCGGATGAAAATGTGAGCACAGGGAACATTTCTCCATTGCTAGTGGAAGTGCAAACTTGTACAACCACTTTGGAAATCTGCTACAGCAGCTATAGTAGATTCTGTGATAAAATTCAATAGAATGAGATGGGAGAATTGCTTCCTGAAGCCTGAGGAACACCCTTATTTGGAATCTGAAGTCTCATTTGGCAATTCACTTTGCTTCTAAACTTCCCTTCTTCCTAGTAGCCAAAGACTGAGTAGATTCGAGAAAGTAAGTTATAATCCATTCTTTGGAGTAATATTACTGGCCAAAATCCTCTTTTCTTAGAACTGTAACACTTTACCTTAGTCACATTTTCCCCCCAAGATTAAAAAGGAGATCTCAGTGGAAAAATGAAACAATGAGTAGAATTTTTCTGGGAATCCTAAAAGTCCAAGTTCCTTTTGCTATTTGACCCTTATTAAAGTCCTTGCAGGACACATGGGTGTTGGACATAGTCTTAGACAAAAGGCTGAGATTAGAAAATATTTACATTTGAGGAAACTCATACTATGCCCTTCCTGAACAGGTGAGTGTTGGGCAGGTTAAATTTACATTTGAGTTAGTTCAAAGTTCAGAGTTTTCTCAATGGAAGCTTGTGAGGAACTGCTTTTGTCTTGCAATCCCCACCTAGGGAGCTTTTGGCCAAAACAACTTTCTTAACAGACTTATCCAGGTGTGGTTCAAAATGCAGTCCAAATAAGGCTATGTAGAACTTAAGAAGACATTAAAATTTGGCCTGCCTACTCCATAAAAAATTATTATAAATTTAAAGGGAATCTAAGGTTTTTACAGATGAAAGCTAGGTGTCAGGTAAAGTTTATATTAGGAAGACTGATGTTATCTGTGTTTGAGCTTCTAAATTTGTTATACTGGGAAATGTTTTTTACCTGGTTCATTTTACATTGCCTTGTGCCAAATGGTAATGCTAATTGTTCCTTGTGCCTGCTTTGCTGGATACATCTTTTCACATGCAAATGTCAATCCCTTATGCTTAAAAACTCCAGTTTGAGAGGAAAATAAAACACTCAGATCCTAAATCACATCTGTATTTGGTGTCTGTGTATCATTAGCTGAATGCATATCTTCCTGGGCCAAAAGAACCCTGGTTTCTCCTGACTACAACTCCTGGCTGAGTTTGTTCTGTGGCAGAAATCAATTTGATAATTTCTCAGAAAACAGGGAATATTTGTACCTGCAGACCCAGCTAAACTACTCCTAAGCACAGACCCAAAAGATGCTGTACCATTCCACAAAGATAATTGTTCAACTATGTTTATAGGCATATTGGTAATAGCCAGAAACTGAAACTGTAAGATCCGAAAGAAAAAATGGGGGTACTCCTACACCCCATGCCTCGGAAACTGGCACCCGAAACACTCACAAGAGACAGACCTGATGCAATTTTGCAAGAGGATTTTAATATCCAGAGCTCTGGGGGGTTACAACCTCTATGCGCAGGGTAGAAGAAGTAAGCCCAGCGAGGACTGGCTTTCCTTGACCTTTTATAGACTTATAACAGAACCCGCCTAACACAAGCTTCTAAGCCAATCAGTTCAAACCATCCGAACTCGCGCTCTGATAACCTATCAGCCTCTCACAGAGGCCGGAAGAACTAGTTAAGTCATTTCCGCTTACGTGGCCGTCACACAGTGTCGCGCCCACCCTCCCTCACTGGAGTTGGGGATCCAAGTGCCCCCCACGTGCCCAGGCACGGGGGATTCCTAGCTTATAACCTTATCCTTTCAGAACCAACTTAAATGTCCCAGACTGAAGAATGGATAAAGAAATGTTATACATCAACATAGTTGAATACTATTTATCTACTAAAAACAAATTCTATGTAAGTTCTCCAATCATACTAAAAAGTATACAGAACTTGAGAATATCATCTTGAGTAAGATAACCCAGTGCCAAAGGAAATGCATGTATTAACTTGTAACTGGATACAGGATACTCATAGAACACTCCACAGACCCAAATAAGCTAAAGAAAAAGGAAGGTACAAAAAAGTATGCCTTTTAGGGAGGGGGGTGGATAAAATAGTCATAAGAGGCAGAGTGAGAGAAGGGTATGATCTCCACAGTAAGATGAACAGGGTCCATAGAGATCCCTGGACTTTCATAATCTGAGCCATCAACCAAAGAACCTGCACACATATGCAGCAAATGCAGCTTGTTTGTTTGTGGGATATATTCTTCTAGTTGGGTTGCCTTGTCTGACCCCAGTGGCAGAGGATACTCTAAGCCTTGCAGAGCATTTGTATGCCAGGGTGGGGGACATAACCTAGGGTAAATGCACACCCTCAGAATAGAAGGGGATGGAGCAAGAGTAAAGGATTTGGAAGGGAGTGACCAGGATGGGAGCAGCATTGAGTGACATATAAAGCAAATAGATGATTGATAGATAGATAGATAGATAGATAGATAGATAGATAGATAGATAAATAAAATCATCAGTTCTGTATATCAATCAGCACTATCAAGATTAAACTTTAGAGCATAAGCAATTGGTGTTCTATTCAGGAATTTTCGCCCTGAGCCAATGTCCTAAAGGGTCTTCCTCAGTTTCAAAATTACAAAGTTTCTGTAAGGCAAAAGACACTGTCAATAGGATAAATCAGCAACCATCAGTGTGGTAGTTCCTCAGAAAATTGGGCATGTCCCTTCCAGAGGACCCTGGCATACCACTCCTGGGCATATACCCAGTGGAATCCCCTGCATACAATAAAGACACATGCTCCACTATGTTTATAGCAGCCTTGTTTATAATAGCTAGAAATTGGAAGGAGCCCAAATATCCCTCAAAGGAGGAATGGATACAGAAAATGTGGTATATTTATACAATGGAATACTACTCTGCAATTAAAAATAATGAATTCATGCAATTTGTAGGTAAATGGTTAGACCTGGAAAATATCATCCTGAGTGAGCTAACCCAGTCACAAAAGAATACACATGAAATGCAATCACTGATAAGTGGATATTAATGAGCCCAGAAGCCCTAAATACTCAAGGCACAATTAAATTAGCAAGTCAAATGATTCCCAAGAAGAAAGGAGAGGACCCTGGGCCTGTAAAGATTGGATCCAGTTTTGTAAAGAAACTGTGGGGGGAGGGGGAATGATTGGGGAATAGTTGGGGGGGAGAGGAATTATGGGACATAGGGAGGGGGAAACTGGGAAGGAGGAAAGCCTTTGGAATATAAACATAGAATATAGAAAATAAAAATTAAAAAAAAATCGGCAACCAACAAATTGGGAAAAGATCTATACCAACCCCACATCTGACAGAGGGCTAATATCCAATGTATACAAAGAACTCAAGAGGTTAGACACCAGAAAACCAAATAACCCTATCCAAAAATGGGGTACAGAGCTAAACAGAGACTTTTCACCTGAAGAAATTCAGATGGCTGAGAAACACCTTAAAAAATGTTCAACATCATTAGTCATTAGGGAAATGCAAATCAAAACAACCCTGATATTTCACCTCACACCAGTCAGAATGGCTAAGATTAAAAACTCAGAAGACATCAGGTGTTGGCGAGGATGTGGAGAAAGAGGAACACTCCTCCACTGCTGGTGGGAATGCAAGCTGGTACAACCAATCTGGAAATCAGCCTGACTGTTCCTCAGAAAACTAGACATGATACTTCCGGAGGACCCAGCCATACCACTCCTGGGAATATACCCAGAAGATTCCCCAGCATGCAATAAGGATACATGCTCCACTATGTTCATAGCACCCTTATATATAATAGCCAGAAGCTGGAAAGAACCCAGATGTCCCTCAATGGAGGAATAGATACAAAAAAATGTGGTATATATACACAGTGGAGTACTATTCAGCCATTAGAAACAATGAATTCATGAAATTCTTAGAGAAATGGATGGAGCTGGAGAACATCATACTAAGTGAGGTGACCCAGTCTCAAAAGAATACCCATGGTATGCAGTCACTGATAAGTGGATATTAGCCTAGAATCTTGTAACACCAAAGACATAAATCACATAGCAAGTGATATCTGACAAGAAGAAAGGATTGGACACTGGTGCTAGAATGGACCAAAGCATCATTGTGGGGGAGTACAAGAACAGGGAGGTGGGAGGGGGTAGATGAGGGAGCAGGGGGAGGGAAAAGGGCATGTGGGACCTTTGGCGGTAGGGAACCAGAAAAAGGGAAAAGAATTGTAAATAAAAAATATATCCAATAAAAAAAAAAGAAAAAAAAAGTTTAACTTTAATCCATAATTTCTTAATGATAGTTATACATCAGAAATAAAGATAGTCATACTTAGGAACACACATAATAGCTAATATAAAGAAACAAAAAAAAAATGAGCCATTACAATGTTATTAAACAATTTCATTGTATTATAATGTACTTCCTCTTTCATTATTAATATTAGAACACTAAAGTTAGGAAAATCATAGTGGTTTTTGGAACAAAATAAAGTTTAGTGTGAGTACATAAAACATGTTTGAATTTGTTCTTTTACTCAATATAGGGTTCACACTTGATGGATGATACAATTGTTGCATATGGAAAAGGAGTTTATGTCATCAGATATGGTAAATTCTTATTAACATCTGGCTTTCTCTTCAATGCTAGTTGCTATAGCTCTGCTCTTAACATCATCAATAATAGCTACTAGTAAGAAATGTGTTACCCATCGCTCTAGATGCATAGGCAGCAGAGGATGGCAATATTGGACATCAAAGGGAGGAGAGGATCTTGGTCCTGGAAAGGCTCCATGCTGGAGAGTAGGGGACTACCAGGACAGGGAAGTGGTGGAGGGTTGATTGGGGAACAGTGGGGAGGAGAGATGGCTTATGAGATTTTTTTAGTGGGGGGGGGGAACAGAAAGGGGCAATCATTTGAAATGAAAATAAAGAATATATCTAATATAAAAAATTTAAAAAATTTTTAAAAATTAAAAAAAAACGAAATGCACAAATCCATGATATCTGCTTCCATTCTTATATACCTATAACTGTAATCAATTTTTTGTGTGTATATGCAAAAGATATTCTCAGGGAAGATTTACTGCCACGGACACATGTATCTCTCTCTCTCTCTCTCTCTCTCTCTCTCTCACACACACACACACACACACACACACACACACACACATACACATCCTATATAATCTTCATTATTTGAGCATAAATTCAGTAAATAGAATGGACTATCTATTCCACATGTAGGTGACTAGTCATAAAGGCCAGAAGGGACTCCTCAGCTAGTTATATTGGTGGTCCAGTGTTTGTGGGATCTCATGCGTCCAGATTAATTGAGACTGCAGGTCCTCCTACAAGGTAGTCCTATTCCTCAGTTCCTTTCAGCCTTCCCTAGTTCAACAACAGTGCTCAGCAGCTTCTGTTTACTGGATGGGTACAAATATCTGCATCTGACTCTTTCAGCTACTTTTTGAGTCTTCAGAGTACATTTATTCTAGGTCCATTTTTGTGAGTTCTCCATAGCCTCAGTAATAGTGCTATGCCTTGGGACCTCCCCTTGAGCTCGATTCCACTTTGGGCCTATTGCTGGACATCCTTTTCCTCAGGCTCCTCTATTTCAATCCCTGTAATTCTTTCCTACAGGAACAGCTAAAGGTCAGAATTGTGACTATGGGATGATCTTCCTCTCCCTCATTTGATGCCTGGTCTTCCTGTTGGAGGTGAGCCCTATAAGTTCCCTTTTCATTTCATCTAAGGTCTCTTTCTTTGAGTTCTGAGAATTTCTCACCTTCCAGGTCTCTGGCACATTCTGGAGGGTCCCTGTACCCCAACCTCCTACCTTCTATGGTTGTGGGTGATAACATACTTTTATTTTTACAAAAATGTTAAAACTTGTATTTGATCAAATATTGAGTAAATAAAATAGATGTAAGGTATACTAATAATTTATCTGACTTAAATTAGGACTTACACAAATACATATTCTGAAATAATATTCAATTAACATGAGAAGGAATATAAATGTATAAATCATATTTTGAATTAAATAATACTTATTAAACAAGCCATGCTTTATTGACACCTGGTTTCTCCATGGCATTATTAAATTATTTGAGACCATATGAACAATAGTACAAGTCATTGAATTTTACAGTGTGATATATCACAAAAGCATAGACCCTTCTCCCAAGGTTCCCCAGGGAAGTATCTGTAAAAGTAAAGAGAAATGGATTAGTCCAGAGGAAATCTAGGACACTAGACCAAATAAAAAACACCTATAATAAGAGAAAGCTATGACTGGATTCAGTGCTAAGATTATTATCACTGATAGATAACAGATAATGAATACTTTTTCTGAAAGGATACAGAGATACAGAAACATACCCACTTATACGCATGCATATCATATCACCTTATATGTCACAGGTGTAAACAAGTTTATATTTGCATGTGCATATCAAAATTCTCTCTAGTATTTTTAAAGATGGATTGCTTATTTCTTAATATATTAATACAATGAAACAGCTTGAGATCTGCCCAAGTAAAAGAGAGTCAAAGATAAAGACAAACAAATGGATGAAGTATATGTCCAGCTGCCCCACCCTATGCTAAAAATATATTAACTCTAGATTGTTGCTGAGATGTAAAAGTCAATATTCTTTCAAGGTGTTGTTCTAGTAGGTTGCCTATGGTGCAGTGTGTGGCCTTATATATTATCTCACATGGTAGATTCTAATTTTAATCAGTTGAATGATGATGATGAAGGTGATGATGATGATATTGATGATGACTATGATGACTATGATGATGACAAACATGAATATGAACATGAAATTTGTTCATGGACCTCAGAGTAGATGGATGGAATTAGTGTGTTTGTTATTGTTCAATATATTATATATGTGCATACAATTTTAATAATTAAATATTTTTTTAAAAACCATGGTAGATAAATCATACTGTAGATATATGTTATAATACAGAAATATATCAATTTAACTGAATATCAAGATATTATGCATACCATTTATAGTATTCAATGCAAGTTTTCAAATAAATTTTATATTAATTTGACTCTTGAGATCTTGATACATCATCAGTTTTGTAGAACCTGAAAATTATGATATATAAATTCTTTATATTTTTATTCTTCCATTGAAAAATATTAATATTTCTATGAGCTATTTCAACAAATATTTGAGAATTTTACATTTGGAATTGGATAAGTGGTGTCTCTAGGGGTGTAGCTATGCTTATGCCTGTGTGATTTGATTGTGAAAATCAAATTTTTTAGATGGGAGATTTACATACTCTATTTGAAATATCCACTTTTGGGCACTATACATGTAGATTCATCCAGAAGATAATCTCCCCTGACATACCTATTTAATTTCTCATGATTATATTATCATAGAGATGTGCATATCTATAATGTTTGTTCTTAAGTATTTTTTATTTAAAACTACACTGACAACTAAATAATTATATTAGTAATTCCTTTCATATTATAGTGTATAGAAAGTGACATAAATGAAGAACTATTTGAAATGCATAGGTAAAGCTTCTGATGCTCTATGAATACCATTATGTTCTTACACAAATTCAATTGTTTTTGCCATCAAGCATATGCAATCTTAATGAAAATAACCAGATACTGAACTATAATAATTTTTATCCCATAAATATTGGGTTTTGATAATCTAGATGGCAATGTTGATAGTGTTTGTTATATTTAACAGCAGAAGTATCTTGGGGGATTGGAGCCAAGGTGTACAACAAATAAATTATACTATGCATCAAATCTAATGCAAGAGATTTATTGGGAGAGGTTATAAAGAGGCTGCCTGCGAGTGAGGGTGGTAGTGAAAAAAAGGCATGAAGAAAAGGTACTCACTGGATTTTCATGAGGGACTATAGTGTATGAACTTAGGGAGGATAATCGAGGTAACAATGGAAATGTGTTTCTTTTTGGTTTCTGATGATGACATGGCCATCATTTCTAGGTTACTGAAGGTAACCTAGGCTTAGAGGTGATGTTCGTTAGCATTCATCACTACCATTTAGTATAAAATATGAGGAAAATTTTGAGTATGAGTATTGATGGGTCAGACAGAGATGAGGCCCATGTTCTTTAGACTGCTTCTTGTAATCTGAGAGTGTTAATATATTCAGGGCACTGCAGGGCATGTTCATTAGCTTGAGCTATAGTAAATATTAATATGTCTCTGTGTCATTACTTAACCACTGTCAGGACTAGAATGTACCACTACACTGATGTCTTGGATATGTTTCTATAACTGGATCACAATGGTGTTTGGCAACAGAAGGTTTCAGTATTCAAGATTTGGAGATCCAGTTGGGAAACTGTCAAAGGAAATAACATGTTGGAACCAGTAGTTTGGGTGTCTAGGAAAAAGAAGATATGGACTTCTATGCTTGTGGTCAAGGGGATTGGGAGAGAAAACAAAATAAAGGCTCCCACTTTGGCCATAATATCCCTTCACAATAACTGCACAATACAGATTACATACTTAGGAAAGAAAGAGAGAGAGGGAGAGAGAGAAAGAGAGAGAGAGAGAGAGAGAGAGAGAGAGAGAGAGAGAGACCCCTAAAAATGCAATTGAGTGCTGGGTTCTGGTGTAGTTGGTAAGGCTGTCCATGCTTCCATGAGTCAGTAGGGAAATGAAGAGTTGAGCCTCTATCCCCCAAATAGGGTAGAAAATTTAGGTCACCTAGGTCACAAAAGTTCCATCGGGCCTCAATAAGTATCCCCAGTGTTGAGGAAGTAGATGAGTTGCCCTGATACTAAAATAACTACCAGGGCATCCCTGTTAGAGATGATAGTGGTTGGGCCATAGGAGCCTGAGTCCCCTCAATTGCCTGTGGCTAGACCTAAGATACTGGGCAGAGGGTGATCTGGCTCTGATGTTCTTATGCCCAAAGAACACAGGGTCAGCAGCCCAATGTGCCTCTTAATTGGAATTTGGAAGTATTCATTTGGCCTTTATATATTAGGGCAATGCTAAGTCTAGTGACCCTCCTGATCACATTTGAAGTTGAGACTCATTGGTTCTTGAGGCTTAGAATGCAAAGGAGCCCAGGCAGTCACTAAAGCTGCTTGAATGCCTTTGGGAAGCATTTGGTAGTTTTGATTACAGGCTTTATATATCTCCCTCAGTGCACATTAAAATGCTAAGGATTCTGCCTATGGGGTTATAGCTCTTCAAGTACTTAACCTTGTCCCTAACATTGGGAAATATCTGGTAAAAGGAAAATATCATGAGGAGCTGTTTATCCTCAGAGTTTTAAGTGTCTAGATTGGGATATTGTAATTGGGCATTTGTGAGGCATTCTAGGATTAAAATGCAGTTTTATGCTTGTCCTTGAAGACCTTATGGAGTTTCTCCCATTTTGCTGACTTAAGGGAATCTTTATGGAGACTGGCCTGGAGACAATTTGCAAATTGTTCTCTAGCTAGAATGCCCCTGACAAATTTTAGTCCAATTTGGGGATCCTGAATTGGGGCCACCTCAACTCTGACTGGGCATGATACCTTAGTTTTGTGACTTTCATCTACATTTGTACAACCGTGCTATATATACTCCCCTATATTCTTCAAGAAGTAAGTTGTTCATTAAAATCCAATATATGTCATGCATGGGGCAGGCATATGATTGGGTAATATATTGGAATTTTTAAGATAACTGTAGTGGAGTTAGAAGAAGACCTCAGAAGATGGAAAAATATTTCTTGCTCCTGGATTGGCAGGATCAATATAGTAAAAATGGCCATCTTGCCAAAAGCAATCTACAGATTCAATGCAATCCCCATCAAAATCCCAAATCAATTCTTCATAGATCTAGAAAGAGCAATTCTCAAATTCATCAGGAGCAACAAAAAAATCCAGGAGAGCTAAAACTATTCTCAACAATAAAAGGACTTCTGCGGAATCAATATCCCTGACCTCAAGCAGTACTACAGAGCAATTGTGTTAAAAACTGCATGCTATTGGTACAGCAACAGGCAAGTAGATCAATGGAACAGGAATGAAGACCCAGAAATGAACCCACAGACTAATGGTCACTTGATCTTTGATAAAGGAACCACAACAATCCAGTGGAAAAAAACATAGCCTTTTCAACAAATGGTGCTGGTTCAAGTGGAGGTCAACATGCAGAAGAATGCAAATCGACCCATTCTTATCTGCTTGTACTAAGATCCACTCCAAGTGGATCAAGGACCTCCACATAAAACCAGACACACTGAAACTATTAGAAAAGAAACTTGGGAAGACCCTGGAGGACATGGGCACAGGGGGAAGGTTCCTGAACAGAACACCAATAGATTATGCTCTAAGATCAAGAATTGACAAATGGGACAAATGGACTTTTCACCCTGACATTCTTCAAGAAAGGGAGAATTTCAAACAGGTTAGGCCAGGTGGGGAGAAATAAAGGGGTCACATCACAGAGTTGTAGTAAGTGGTGAAGAAACTGAAGGCTGCTGGTGGGGTAAACAGTGGTGTATAATCATTTAGTTAGAGTATCCTTTCGCAAGATTGGGAGAAGATAAACCTGAGGGAACTAGAGGAGAAGAAGCTGTGGGCTATGGCCAGTAAGGGGACTCATTTGCAGAATCAAGAATATTGGATGTTTCATCTTGTTCAGACTTCATAGCTAGAAGGAGATGAGTTGAGGAACAGGAATAAGGATTGGAGTGAAATATTTCTCCATTGTTGGAAGTACATATAGAGGTACCTAATAATATCAGAATCCTAGGTTCTGCTGGTGGTGAATTTGAATGATTATCTAAGTTATGTTAAGGCTAGATTCGCTTACAAATCTGGAAAAGTTTAGAGTCCCTTAAAGTGAGTGCTAGGTATACTGGTTGAAGGTTTTGAAAGAGGTTTCCTAAAGGAGACCCAGGAAGTACAGAAAATGATATAGTACCCATAGGTGAGGTAAAGGGGAATGTTCAAAGCCTGAAGTTCTAGGAATCTTCATTAGAATGAATGAAGAAGACAACAGTACAACAGTGGGTCATAACTGCACAATTTGAGGGCTAGGACTAAAATTTAAGGGGCCAGTGCACGTGGTACCAGAAATTTTCAATGAATCAGACCTCAAACTTTATGCTTAAAAATGTTACTTCATAAAAGGGAAATGTTCAATGGTATGGATAGATAAGTGGGTCAATTAATTCTGACAGAGAGATCTTTATCTTTTTCCTTTTTTCCTTTCACAGCCAGTTTATTAAAATACATTTAAAAATGCACACACATACATATGTGTATAAGAAAACTTGTATACACACATATATAAAATGCATATACTCTAGCCTGCTCCCAAACACCCTAGTTCTCTTAAGGAAGTTACTTGTTTGTCTTTCTCCAGTCCCCTTCCTGAAATGCCCCATCACTTCTTCTGTTTCTCTTCAGAAAAGAGCAAGTGTAACCATATGCCAATATTGGATGGGGTTCCTAGGAATTGGTGAGCCAGTAATTGAGTACCTTTGCAGAACAGAGCCATGGATGGCATGACACACAAATCATACCATGCACACATGGGGAAGGTGTACACAGGGCTTACCCCTGAATGAGGCTGGAAGGATAAAAGAGGAAAGGGAGAAAGGCCACTTGCTTTTTACAAGAGATATTGGGCATGTGCATGTGTACACTGTGTGACTCGTGGCAGCAATGGACATGTACTACATTTTGGCAGTAGTTGAAGATATACTGTAATTTTGCTAGGTAGGTTTAGTTATAGAGTTTTCCAGCATGTTATTTAAAACAGTTTGTGGGGAATAAATATTTCCAAGTAAAACAATATTCTCATGATTTTCCAAATAGTAAACTGTCAGTGATTCTTCAAATATCAATATTTTCTAAAATGTTCTGTTTGCAGAAGACCTAAAGCCTTGAAGTATTAATTCTATTCACTTTATTGGTAGATTCATACATGTAATGTGTAACTTCAACTTTGACTTTTTTAGTAATAGCTTGGAAGACTATTTAAATACATAACAATGAGAATTATCTATATACCAATAATATATTAAATTCTAATGAATATCATATGCATATAAAATAACATAATGGACAAAGTGTTTCCTGATAATATGATTATAAATTTTGAAGGTAAGCATTATTTCACCTACTTTTCATATATACATACCAATGTGCTGTGTACAGTCTCCTATTTTTAATATTTTCACATGTTTCTAATAATACCTTTACACTATACTTTCTTGCTAGCAATTACAGTCAATCAGAAGCTGATTGAATTCACTATACTTGAAGAGTAGCAAAGGAGCTTGTGTGGTTAGTAAAAGTTATCATTGAAAATAAAAGAATTTCTTGTGATTTGTATGTATTTCAAAATGTATCTTGACAAGGGCTGCATGAGAGTTAAATAAGAGTGTAGATTCTAATTTTGTTATCTGTTTTTTTTTAAAATAAGTAACTACTGTAAGATATTCCTTCCCAGATTTATAGTAAAAAGTTTGAGTATCAGGAACTGCCAATTCATTTTCTTTAGATATGTTTGTTTCCAGGTAACACATTTTTGTGAAAATAAATTGTATATGAATTCAGAATATGCCAGGAATAATGCAATTATATATTTTTCAGCACTTATTCATGCAGATGGCAAGTTGTTGGCTTTTCCTGACAATAAAATGTGGGCCTGCTTTGATCCAAAATTATTTGCTATGTATTTGAATATTTTGTCATCACACAAGTAGAGCATTTAAATTAGGATTTAAAATATCTGTTCTTCTGTCTCCTTACAGTAGCATGATCAAAACAATATATGGGTTAGTATTGTAGAGGTAATAAAACAAACAAATCTTATATTAGAGACATTAAATATAAGTTGCATTGACTCAGTCATTTTTCCTTTATATTTCATGTAGCAAGTATGAATATTAACAAAATTCTTGTGTTATTTAGGAATATTTCATTTCCATTTATTTTATGAGGCAATTAAAGGTTTATTGACTCCACAATATTGAGACCTGTGGAGTTTAAAGGAAGAAGAATTAATCTCTACAGCCTATTGCTAGTCTTAGTCTTGGCTTCTCTCAGTGCACTCTTAAATCCTTTATCTACTTCTGGGAAACCATCAAATTTTTGATTTTGAAAGTAAAATTCTACTTCTCCGAGGCAACAATTCCAGGAAGAAAAGAGAAAAAGGGAATCATCTAAAGAGTTTCTTTTGACCCCTGTTTCCATAAATGGCTTTGACACCATTTCCAGGTAGAACAATAAATGAGGAGTATGTGCAACAACATAATTGAGATATGTTTATATCAACGATCATTAGCTTAGTCATTTAAAACTGACTGACCTGTATTCCAATAATAGAAAAAAATTGTGCATATCCCTATTTTCTTGAAATTTAGGTATTTGTTTATTAATTTAAAGGTCACTCTGAAGCTTAGCGTCTGATACTGATTGATAAATTATTTAAATAACCAGAGTTTTCACTCTCATGATAATGAAGGTAATATGAATTCAAAAGTTCTGGGTTTTTGGAGAACCAGTTATGTCATATGATGTTTTGCTAGGGCAGACTGGTAAAAGGAAGTTATGCTAAGAAGAGATATGAAAGAATATTTTGCATACACATGAAAGAATGTTGAAGAACACTTGAAAGAAAGTATGGCTGAATATACATGGATAGTCGTTGGATATGGTAATCAGTCTATATGGGTTCTAAAAGTGGATGTATGTTATGTTTTTTGTATCATATGTCATGATATGCAGAGTTGTATAATTCATAAGTCATGCTTTCCAGGTTTGTGGAGTTTGCAGATCACACACAGAACTCACAAGTTTTAATTTCAACTAAACAATGATCAGTAAAGTATTAAAGGCCCTTTTATTATCTCACTAGGCATACATATTGAAAATATTCTTTTCATCTGAAATAAAAACGAAATAAAATTTAAACCTTATTTTTTAGATATAGGATGTACTATTTTCATTCAATATTAACCTATTCTCTCTTCAAATACTATATCACCATTGGACTCAACTTTCACCTATACATGAGTTTCATTTCTTGAGAAAACAAGTTTTAAGCTGGGAAATGGTGGCACATATCTTTAATCCCAGCACTTGGAGGCAGAGGTAGGTGGATTTCTGAGTTCAAGACCAGCCTGATCTACCCAGTGAGTTCTAGAATAGTCTGGGCTATACAGAGAAATCCTGTCTCAAAACAAAACAAAACAAAACAAAACAAAAACAAAAACAAAAACAAAAACAAAAAAGAAAGCATGTTTTAAGCTGTCCTGTTGTTATTATTATTATTATTATTATTATTATTATTATTACTATTATATTGTCACCATTCTCATTTATATCATGATCTTTATATCAGCTTTTTCCCTGAGAACTAAATATGTAGAAATTTTAAGATATTTCCACATATGTGTGCTTCAAAATTTTTATTGCTGAGATGATAATCAAAGTTAACCCTACCAAACATAGATAAATAGTTTTATGCCTTCAACACTCAGGTTCAAGGGCAGAGAATTAGAAATTTGTATTAATTTTAAAATGAAAATGTTACAGTTGAAACATCATTGGGGTATATGCTCAGGAGTGGCATAGCTGAGTCCTCATGTAGTACCCATCCAATTTTCTGAGGAACATCCAGACTGATTTCCAGAGTGGTTATAAAAGCTTGCAGTTCCACCAGCAATGTAGGACAGTTCCTCTTTCTTCACATTCTAGCAAGCATCTACATCACCTGAGTTTTTTTATATTAGCTATTCTAAACTGGAGTAGGGTGGAATCTCAGGGTTGTTTTCATTTGCATTTTCCTGATGATTAAGGATGTTGAACATTTCTTTAGGTGCTTCTCAGCCATTCAGTATTCCACAGGCAATTCTTTGTTTAGTTTTGTGCCTCATTTTTAATAGTGTTATTTGATTCTCTGGACTCTAATTTCTTGAGTTCTTATTATATATTGGATACTAATCCTCTATCAGATATAGAATTGGTAAAGTTCTTTTCCTAATCTGCAAGTTCTTATTTTGTCCTGATGACAGTAACCTTTGCCACACAGAAGCTTTTAAATTTAATGAAATTCCATTTGTCTTTAGTTGAACTTAGAGCTGGGCCATTGGTGTTCTGTTCAGCAAACTTTCCTCTGGATAGATATATTCATATCAGTCTTATTTATAATAGCCAGAAGCTGGAAACAACCCAGATGTCCTTCAACAGAGTACTGGATAAAGAAAAATGTTGTACATTTACACAATGGAGTAGTACTCAGCTATTGAAAACAATGACTTCATAAATTTCACTGGCAAATGGAAGGATATAAGGAAATATCATCCTGAGTGAGGTAACCCAGTCAGAAAAGAACACACATGATATGTCTTCACCGTTAAATGGATATGAGGAAAAGAGCTCAGAATATCCATAATAAAACTTGAATACCTTATGAAGCTCAAGAAGGAAGAAGAAATGCTTCAGTACTACTTAGTAGGGGGAATAAATGAACATAAGAGGTAGAGAGCAGGAGGGATTTTGAAAGAAGAGAGGAGGGCAAGGAGAAAAAGGGTTGCAGGATCAGTTGTGGGAGGAGACAGGGTAGATGCACAGAGGGTTAAGAAATTCAATATAAGTGTGTAGTAATGGTGGATGGGGAACTAGGGGTAGTCACCAAAAACTCCCAGATGCCAGGATACCCAGAGGCTCCCAGGAGCAAACAGTGATGATATTAGCTATCAATAAAAGATTTTTTAAAATGTTACAGTGTTTTACAAATATTCTTTTATATAAATGGAATAATAAAAAATCCCAGACTCAAAAGAAGACCCATGGTATGCACTCTCTGATAAGTGAATATTAGCCTAGAATCTTGGGACACCAAGACACAATCCACATACCAAAAGATGTCTGACAAGAAGAAAGGAGTGGATCCTGGTGCTGGAAAGGATCAAAGCATCAATGTAGGGGAATACCAGAACAGGGAATTGGTAAGGGGTGGATGGGGGAACAGGGGGAGAGAAAAGGGCATGTGGGACCTTTGGGGGTGAGGAACCAGAAAAAGGGAAATGAAATGTAAATATAGAATATAGAATATATCCAATAAAAAAATTAAAATGTGAAATTAACACATATCTTGGTCTATAAAAATATTTTTTCAGGTACAGATGTTTACTTCACGTTTATCATTTATAATTCAAACTAGAAGTCTGGAGGATAATCCTGATCTAATCAAAGCACTCCTAAAATTGGAAGCTATATTAACTTTTGCTTTGTATTTGTTTTTTTTTAATTCTTCTTCATATATTAAATCTCAACTAAAGTTCCCCTATTTTTTTCCTTCTAGTCCCTCCATCCCATCGAACCTTCCCACAATCCACTTCTCTGTTTCGCTTCTTAAAAAGGCAGGCCTTCCATGAATATCGAGAAGTCATATCATATCAGATTGCAGTAAGAATAGTCACATTCCTTTCTATATAGGCAGGACACGCAACCCAGTAGGAAAGAATGTGTCCCCCAAACAGGCAAAAGTGTCAGAGATAACCACACTCTCATTATTAGAAGTCCTGAAAGAGAATCAAGCTACACATGTACCATATATAGCACCACTAAATGAAATATTCTATGTGTGAATATAATAGAAATATGTCTTCTCATTCCTCATAAGCTTAAAAAGCTGAAATCATATTAGACTTTTGTCAGGTAATTTTTATTTTATTTGCAAACTTTATAGTAAACTATAAAACTAAAAATTTGCATTGTTATATCCTTCATATCTGATTCTATGCAGACAAAAACATACTAATTGTGTTAGAACTCTATTTGTATCTACTTGGATACAAATATGATGTTTAAAAACAGAATTGAAACTTTCATGGAGAAGGAAACAGATTCAATACCTAGATTTCCTCAAGAAATAAAGTTTCTGCCATTGTATTTGGGGGACTCTATTTACTTAAGACAATACTCTTCTCTGAAAATCACTAGACACTAAACAAATTACAACCATGATTTCCAAGCTTTTTTCCTTCCCCAACCATTTTTAACCTAATTTATGGAGAAGATATAAGGAATTACCCCCACAGAGTTATTTATCTGTAATGAAATAATCTAATAATCTTATTTTACCATTTACCACTCTGGTTATTATAGCTTAAATCAGTAAACCATGGTTAAGTAATTAAAGAAAAATATGAAGAAATTTGTTACATAATTAAAAATAAAATAAAAATGTTATTTTTATATAAGGTAAACAAATAATTCATTGTAATTTAAAACTAGATTTTTGATGCCTAAAATTGACCTAATTTAATGATGATGAAAGAAAATTAGAAAAACTAAATTAAGTATGAACATATCAGCATACATAATTATCTCCATACTATGACAGACATGTACATTTATGTTATAAACTTGTATTTCCAAAATTTTCTTTTAATTTTAATTTTATTAGATATCTTTTAATACTATGATGTATTCAAAATTGTATTTCTAAATACATGAAAATTCTCTTATACAATTACTGTCCAGCTATATGACATATGTTGAATGTCACTCAGTAATCCATGACTGGAATAAATTTCATATATTCTGCTGTCTAATCACTTGTTACTGTAATATACTGATTTTTTAATTAAAAATTTGTATATATGTATATATGTATGAATGCTAGAACACCTGAATACCAGAAGAGGGCATCTGGTCCCAGAACAGAACAGATGGTTGTGAGGCATCATGTAGTTGCTGGGAATTGAACTCAGGACCTCTGGAAGAGTGACTCTGGGAGTGCTCTTAACCACTGAGTTATCTCTGCATGCCCTATAGATTTTCTTAACTAGTCGTTATGTTTAATTACATTTATTCATTTGTGTGGCAAAACTATTTAAGTGAGATGCTATACAAACATCTACTCATCTGTATGTAGAACGCTCTGTAAAGTACTAATGAAAATAACACCAAAGTTTAACTTTGTGTACAATGAGTTTTACCTGGGTTATATAGAGCATTATAAGTGAAGGGCTACTTACAGAAGCAGAAATTTCTCAAAGTCGCCTGCATCACTAAGGCTTAATCTAGCATGCGTGTCAGCTCACAAAAAGTTGTGAAACCTGGAATATATTGTACAGCCTTCAGAAAGTTGGTGTGTTCTGTGCCATCAATTTTGGTCTAAAACTCATCCTGGAATATCAGCTTATTTCTGTCTTTTCCAGGGATCTGGTCTGGTCTGAGAGCCTTATTTGCTGTATCAGTCTTCCTTATAGCTTGGCTAGTCTGAATATTCTTTGCAGCTTTTTAAAAATTATTATTATTGGATAATTTATTTATTTGTATTTTGAATGTTTTCCCCTTTCATGGTTCCCCCCATAAACCCCGTATACCACCACCATATGCTTCTATGAGGGTGCTCCCCCCAAACCCACCAACTCCTGCTTTACTTCCCTAACATACTCCTACACTCAGGAATTGAGCCTTCACAAGACCATGGGCCTCCCCTCCCATTGATGCTAGATAAGGCCATCCTTAGCTACATATTCACCTGGAGCCATGGGTCCCTTAATATCTACTCTTTGGAGGTTGTTTAGTCCCTGGTATATCGGGCGGGGGGAGGGGTCTGGTTGGTTGGTATTGTTGTTCTTCCTATGGGGTTGCAAACACTTTCAACTCCTTCATTCATTTCCCTAATATCTCCTTTGGGGCCTCATGCTCAGTCCAATAGTTAGCTTTGAGCATCTGTATTTGTATTGGTCAGGTTCTGGCAGACCTCCTCAAAAACAGCTGTAGCAGGGTCATGTCAGCATGCACTTCTTGGCATCAGCAATAATGTCTGGGTTTGGTGCCCCACATGGGATGAATCCCCAGGTGGGGCAGTCTCTGGATGGCCTTTCAGTCTCTGCTCCAATTCTTATCCCTGTATTTCCTCTAGACTGAAGCAATTCTGAATTAAAATTTTGGAGATGGGTAGGCAGTCCCATCCCTCAACTAGAGACCATGCCTAACATCTGTATATGGACACAACAGGTTCTCTCTCCTTTGTTGGGTATTTCAGCTAATGTTATCCCAATTGGGTCCTGAGAACTTCTTCTTTCTGGCATCTGGGACTTTCTGGTTGCTATCCACAGTTGTCCATCCCTCACTGCTACACACCTTGGTTCAATTTCCTGAACCTCTGTACATCTCCTCCATTTCCCCCCATACCTGATTCTGTCCTTTTTTTCCCTCTCTCTCATCTTTTCCTCTAAAGTTCCTCCCACCTTCTACTTCCCTTGATTATTTTGTCCCCCCCTTATAAGTAGGAATGAACCATCCACACTTTGATCTTCCTTCCTCTTTTGCTTCATGTGGTCTCTGAGTTGTATGGTAGGTATTCCATATTCTTTGTCTAATACCCACTTCTACTGCGACTGAATTACTTCACTCAGGATCACATTTTGGTATTCCTTCCATTTGCATGCAAATTTCATGTAGTCATTGTTTTCAATATCTGAGCAGTATTCTGTTGTGCAAATATACCACATTTTCTGCATCCATTTCCCAGTCTAAGAACATCTGGGTTGTCTTCAGCCCTGGGTATTATAAATAGGGTTGCTATGAACATAGTGGAGCATGTGTACCTGTTACTGATTGGAGCATCTTCTGGGTATATGCCCAGGAGGGGTACAGCTGGGTCCTCAGGCAGCACTATGTCCAATTTTCAGAGGAACTGCCAGACTGATTATCAGATGGGTTGTACAAGCTTGCAATCCTACCAGCAATAGAGGAGTGTTCCTTCTTCTCCACATACTTGCCAGCTTCTAAAGCTACCTGAGTTTTTGATCTTAACCATTCTGAGTGGTGTGAAATAGAACCTCAGGGTCATTTTGATTTGCATTTCTCTCATGACTAAGAACATTTCTTGATGTGTTTCTCTGCTTGAGATTCCTCAGTTGAGAAGATTTTATCTCAGTACTCCATTTTAATATGGTAATTTGGTTATCTGGAGTCTACCTTCTTGAGTTCATGTATAGATTGATCATTAGCCCTCTATTTGATGTAGGATTAGAAAATATCTTTTTTCAATCTGTTAGTTGATGTTTTATCCTACTGACAGTGTCCTTTGCCTTTTTCTTTTGAACAATCATTTTTTTCTTTTTTCTTTTTGTTTTTTTATTTTTATTCCATATATTCTTTATTTACATGTCAAATGATTTCCCCTTTCCTGGATTCCCCCCCGAAAGTCCCATAAGCCCTCGTCCCTCCCTCTGTTCCACCATCCACCCCTTCCTTCTTCCCTGTTTTGGTATTCCCCTACACTGCTGCACTGAGCCTTTCCAGAACCAGGGGCCACTCCTTCCTACTTCTTGGACATCATTTGATATGTTTGATAGGTATTCCAAACTTCTAGGCTAATATCCGCTCATCAGTGAGTGCACACCATGAGTGTTGTTTTGAGACTGGGTTACCTCACTTAGGATGATGTTCTCTAGCTCCATCCATTTGTCTAGGAATTTCATGAATTCAATGTTTCTAATGGCTGTATAGTACTCCATTGTGCATATATATCACATTTTTTGCATCCATTCCTCCATTGTTGAGGGGCATCTGGGTTCTTTCCAGCTTCTGGCTATTATAAATAGAGCTGCTATGAACATAGTGGAGCATGTATCCTTCTTACATGCTGGGAATCCTCTGGGTATATGCCCAGGAGTGGTATAGCATGGTCCTCCTCTGGAAAAGTCATGCCTATTTTTCTGAGGAACCACCAGACTGAATCCAGAGTGGTTGTACCAGCTTACAATCCCACCAGCAGTGGAGGAGTGTTCCTCTTTCTCCACATCCTCACCAACACCTTCTGTCTCCTGAGTTTTACACCTTCGCCATTCTGACTGATGTGAGGTGAAATCTCAGGGTTCTTCTGATTTACATTTCCCTAATGACTAATGATGTTGAACATTTCTTAAGGTGCTTCTCAGCCACCAGAAGTTCTTCAGGTGAAAATTCTTTGTTTAGCTCTGTACCCCATTTTTTATAGGGTTATTTGGTTTTCTGGGGTGCAACTTCTTGAGTTCTTTGTATATATTGGATACTAGCCCTCTGACAGATGGAGGGTTGGTGAAGATTTTTTCACAATTTGTTGGTTGCCGTTTTGTCCACTTGACAGTGTCTTTTGCCTTACAGAAACTTTGTAATTTTATGAGGTCTCATTTGTCAATTCTTGATCTTAGAGAATAAGCTATTGGTGTTCTGTTCATGAACTTTCTACCTGTACCCATGTCCTCAATGTTCTTCTCCAATTTCTTTTCTATTAGTTTCAGTGTGTCTGGCTCTATGTGGAGGTCCTTGATCCACTTGGAGTTGAGCCACATACAAGGAGATAAGAATGGATCAATTCACATTCTTCTGCATGCTGACCTCCAATTGAACCTGCACAAGTTGTTGAAAAGACTATTTTTTCCAACTGGATGTTTTGAGCTCCTTGTCGAAGATCAAGTGACCATATGTGTGTGGGTTCATTTCTGGGTCCTCAATCCTATTCCATTGATCCATCTGCCTCTAACTGTACCAATATCATGCAGTTTTTAACACTATTGCTCTGTAGTACCTCTTGAGATCCAGGATACTGGTTAACCCAGTTCTTTTAATGTTGAGAATAGTTTTAGCTATCCTAGGATTTATGTTATTCCTGATGAATTTGATAATTGCTCTATCTAACGCTATGAAGAACTGAGTTGGCATTTTGATGGGGATTGCATTGAATTTGTATATTGCCTTTGACAAGATGGCCATTTTAACTATATTAATCCTGCTAATCCATGAGCATGGAAGATTTTTCCATTTTCTGAGGTCTTCTTTGATTTCCTTCTTCAGAGACCTGAAGTTCTTGTAATATAGATCTTTCACTTGTTTGGTCAAAGTCACACCAAGATACTTTATATTGTTTGTGGATATTTTGAAGTGGTCATTTCCCTGATTTCTTTCCCAGCCTGTTTATCCTTTGAGTATAGGAAGGCTACTGATTTGCCTGAGTTGCTTTTCATAACCAGCCACTTTGCTGAAGTTGTTTATCAGCTGTAGGAGTTCTCTGGTGGAGTTTTTTCGGGTAGCTTAAGTATACTATCGTATCATCTGCAAGTAGTGATAGTTTGACTTCTTCCTTTGCAATCCCTGTTCTTCTGATCTCCTTATGTTGCCTAATTGTTCTAGCTAGAACTTCAAGTACTATATTGAAAAGATATGGAGAGAGAGGGCAGCTTGTCTAGTCCCTGATTTTAGTGGAATTGCTTCAAGTTTATCTCCATTTAGATTGATGTTGAGTACTGGTTTGCTGTATATTGCTTTTACTATGTTTAGGTATGGGCCTTGATTTCTTGTTCTTTCCAAGACTTTTAACATGTAAGGATGCTGAATTTTGTCAAATGCTTTTTCAGGATCTGATGAAAAGACCATGGGTTTTTTGTTTGTTTTTGTTTTTATTTGTTTGTTTGTTTGTTTGTTTAGTTTGTTATGTAGTAGATTACACTGACAGATTTCCTTATATTGAACCATCCATGCATCCCTGGGATGAACCCTACTTGATCATGATGAATGATCGATTTGATGTGTTCTTGGATTCTTTTGGCAAGAATTTTATTGAGTATTGTGATGTTTTTGTGAAGAACATGACTGCTTTTTGCCATTGTCTGAAGAGACTGCCTAGGGCTAAGGTAAAGAGATTTATATTAATTACATCTGCAAAGGAAGTCTCAAAAAAACCCAACAAAGACTTTGTTCTCTGGTTAAGTCTGATGAAGAGAATTTTGAACAAACATAGCAAGCTGAGAAAGGAAAAGTACAAAATATATAGTTTGAGTATTAAAGGAACTCCAGGAAGTGAAATGGAGCTGAATTCAAGGATATTGAATTAAAGGAGTGGTGACCTTGGGGCAAGATTCCACCCAGGTAACTTTAGGTCCAGGCATGGTAGTACAAGCCTTTAATCCCAGGAGGCAAAGATAAGCAGATCTCTGAGTTCAAGGCCAGCCTAGAACAGAGTAAATTCTAGGTGAAGAAAAACTTTAATCCAGGCTTGGTGGACCACACCTTTAATCCCAGTGCTTAGGGGACAGGCATGCAGATCTCTTGAGTTCCAAGTCAGTCTAAGGAGCAAGATTCAGGGCAGCCAACTTAGGCAGTGAAGGAGCTGGGAAAAAGGAAGCTAGTGATAATGTTCCAGCTCCTGCAAGCAGCAGAACTTAGCAGCTTCAGCCATGTGTCTCTGGCTTTATATTCAAGAGAAAAAGGAGACTACTGAAACAATTGATGCTGGTTAGCTGGAGCTAAGAAATTAGTGGTGATTAAGAAAAGACCAGCATCACTGAGGTGAAATATGGGAAGTGTTTTCTGGGAGCACAAAGAAGCTGTATTCCAGAGATAGACAAGTGTTCCTCATGCTGCAGCTGTACTTGGTAATGTGTAAGAATCATCCAGGTGGTACTGGTTTTGAAGGCATGAAGGCATCTTGAAGAACAGCTGAGGCTTAGTACTGTGAGAGGCCATGGAAGGCCATTGGTGAAAGTGTACCCTCAGTTGTAATTGACAGCCCAGGACTGAAGGGGTCATGCAAAGGAGTTGAGACTTGGTACCATGAAGAGAGCCTATGAGAGGCTTTGGTGAAGCATAGTTGCTGTGGAAGACCCTAGTATATTGGAGATGCCAGTACCATGGGATGACCACCAAGAACAGCAGTGGCAGTGGAGTGGATCAATCTGAACTTAGAGTGCTACAGAGGGCAGAGCTGGAGAAGTGACACCAGCTCTTTGGAGATACACAGAAGATCATGTGTGGATCTCAGACTTTGGAACAAGAAGCTGTGAAGCTGAAATTAACTTGGGGTACCCAAGATGTTAAAGATGCCAGGGTCACAGGATGCCTGCCAAGGAAAGCTGCTAACAGGGAGTTGAACAAGCCCAGGAGAAAGAACCTAGTTGCAGTCAACAAAGATGAAAAAGGAGTTGGATATCTGAAGACTGCTTTGCCATCAGACATGGAGATGCAGAGTTTGGACTTTGCCCAGCTGGTTTCCTGTCTTGCTTCAAGGATTACAGTTAAGTGATTTAGTGAATCTTGAACCTTGAACCTTGACTTTTCTCAAGGAAGAGACCTTGAACCTTGGACTTTTAACAGTGTGGAGACTGTTATAGATTAAAGGGACGTTTGAAGTTGGACTAAATGTATTTTGCATTATGCTATGTTTAAGTATGGCCCCCATAGACTAATGTTTGAACAAGCCTATGGGGGCCAGGGAGTGGAATGTGTTGGTTTGTATATCATTGGCCCAGGAAGTGACCTCATTAGGAGGTGTGGCCTTGTTGGAGTAGGTGTGTCAATGTGGGTGTGGGCTTAAAACCCTCACCCTGGCCGCCTGGAAGTCAGTCTTCTACTAGCAGCCTTCAGATGAAGATGTAGAACTCTCAGCTCCTCCTGCACCATGCCTGCCTGGATGCTGCCATGTTTCTGCCTCGATGACAATAGACTGAACCTCTGAGCCTGTAAGCCAACCCCAATTAAATGTTGTCTTTTATAAAACTTGCATTGGTCATGGTGTCTGTTCACAGCAGTAAAACCCTAAGACAAGTATTTTTTCATTGATGTTCATAATGGAAATTGGTCTGAAGATCTTACATCGTTGGATCTTTGTGTGGTTTTGGTATCAGTGAAATTGTGGCTTCCTAGAATGAGTTGGGTAGGGTTCCTTCTATTTCTATTTTGTGGAATAGTTTGAAGAGTATTGGTGTTAGGTCTTCTTTGAAGGTCTGATAGAATTCTGCACTAAAACCATCTGGTCCTGTGCTTTCTTTGGTTGGTAGACTTTCTATTATCCCTTCTATTTCTTTAGGGGTTATGGGACTCTTTAGATGATATATTTGATCCTGATTTAATTTTGGTATTTGTTATCAGTCTAAGAAAGTGCCCATTTCTTCCAGATTCTCCAGTTGAGAGTATAGGCTTTTGTAGTAGGGTCTGATGATTTTTTCAATTTCCTCCATTTCTGTTCTTATATCTCCCTTTTAATTTCTAATTTTGTTAATTTGGATACTGTCTCTGTGCCCTTTGGTTAGTCTGGCTAGGGGTTTATGGATTTTCTCAAAGAACCATCTCCTGGTTTTGTTCACTCGTTGTATGGTTATCTTTGTTTCCATTTCATT
The DNA here is from genome assembly GCA_964023405.1 of Apodemus agrarius. Taxonomy (NCBI): domain Eukaryota; kingdom Metazoa; phylum Chordata; class Mammalia; order Rodentia; family Muridae; genus Apodemus; species Apodemus agrarius. The sequence goes on from OZ030020.1 coordinate 69,604,937, forward strand.
GATTTCAGCCCTGAGTTTGATTATTTCCTGTCTTCTCTTCCTCCTTGGTGAATTAGCTTTTTTTTGTTCCAGAGCTTTCAGGTTTTAAGCTGCTATTGTATGCTCTCTCCAGGTTCTTTTTGGAGGCCCTCAGGTCTATGAGATTTCCTCTTAACACTGCATTCATTGTGTTCCATAGATTTGGGTATGTTGCACCTTAATTTTCATTAAATTCAAAAAGTCTTTGATTTTCTTCTTTATTACTTCTCTAGCCAACGTATCATTGAGTAGAGTATTGTTCAGCCTCCATGTGTATGTGGGCTTTCTGTTGTTTCTCTTGTTATTGAAGACCATTCTTACTCCATAGTGATTTAATAGGATGCATGGGATTAACTCGATTTTCTTATATTTGTTGAGGTCTGTTTTGGGACCAATTATATGATAGATTTTGGAGAAGGTTAAATGAGGTGCTGAGAAAAAGGTATATTCTTTTACTTTAGGATGAAATGTTTTACATATATATATATATATATACATATACGTATATACACATATGTGTATATGTGTGTGTGTGTGTGTGTGTGTGTGTGTGTGTATGTGTGTGTGTATATATATGTGTATATATATATATATATATATATATATATATATATAAAGTTAAATCCAATTGGTCCAAAAGCTTCATTAGTTTCACTGTGTCCCTGTTTAGTTTCTGTTTTCGTGATCGGTCCATTGAGGATAGTGGAGTGTTGAGGTCCCCCACAATTATTGTGTTAGGTGCATTGTATGCTTTGCACTTTAGTAAAGTTTATTTTACAAATGAGGGTGCTTTGCATTTGGAGCATAGATGTTCAGAATTGAGAGTTCTTCTTGGTGGATTTTTTCTTTGACCAGCAAGAAGTGTGCTTACTTGTCTCTTTTGAGGACTTTAGGTTGAAAGTCAATTTTCTCTGATATTAGAATGTCTACTTCTGCTTGTTTCCTGAGAACATTTGCTTGTAAAATTGTCTTCCAGACTTGTACTCTAAGGTAGTGTTTGTCTTTGACACTGCGATGTGTTTCCTGCAGCAAATGTAGTGTCCTGTTTATGTATCCAGTCTGTTAGTCTATGTCTTTCTATTGGGGTATTCATCCCATTCATGTTAAGAGATATTAAGGAAAAGTGATTATTACTTTCTGTCATTTTTGATGATATTTTTATATTTGAGAGGTTATCTTCTTTTTGGTTTTGATGAGAGAAGGTTACTATCTTGCTTTTTCCTGGGTGTAGTTTCCCTCCTTGTATTGGGTTTTCCACCTATTATCCTTTGTAGGGCTGACTTTGTGGAAAGATATTGTGTAAATTTGGTTTTGTCATGGAATATCTTGGTATCTCCATCTATGGTGATTGAGAGTTTTGCTGGGTATAGTAGTCTTCTGTGTTCTCTTAGAGTCTGCATGAGATCTGCCCAGGATCTTCTAGCTTTCATGGTCTCAGATTAGAAGGCTTGTGTAATTCTCATAGGTCTTCCTTTATATGTTACTTTGCCTTTTTCTCTTACTGCCTTTAATATTCTTACTTTGTTTAGTACATTTGGAGTTTTGATTATTATGTGACGGGAGGTATTTCTGTTCTGGTCCAGTCTGTTTGGAGTTCTGTAGGCTTCTTATATATTCATGGGCATCTCTTTAGGTTAGGGAAGTTTTCTTCCATAATTTTGTTGAAGATATTTGCTGCTCCTTTAAATTGTAAATCTTCACTCTCATCTATACTTGTAATCTTTAGATTTGGTCTTCTCACTGTGTCCTGGATTTCCTGGATTTTTCCTGGATGTTTTTGCATTTTGCTTTTTTTTTTTTTGACTGTTGTGTCAATGGTTTTTATGATAATTCAACGTCTGAGATCTTCTATCACTTGTGTTCTGTTGTTGATGTTTACATCTATGGCTCCTGATTTCTTTCCAAGGTTTTCTATCTTCGATATTTCTCCCTTTGCAATTTCTTAGTTCTTTCTACATCAGTTTTTAGATCCTCATTCATTTTGCTCCATTCCTTCCCTTCATTGTTTGTGTTTTCCTGTAATTCTTTCAGAGAATTTTGTTTCTTCTTTCATGAATTCTGCCTGTTGACTCAATTTCACCTGCATTTCTTTAAGTAATTTTTGTGTTTCAACTTTATTGGCTTCTATCTGTTGACCCATATTCTCCTGAATTTCTTTAAATGATTTTTCTGTTTCCATTGTAAGGGCTTCTAACTTATTCATGTTCCCCTGTATTTCTTTATTTATGTCCTTTCTGTGTTCCTGTAACAGCATCATGACCAGTGACTTTCAATCCAAATCTTGTTTTTCTGGTGGGTTGGGGTATCCAGGACTTGCTGTTGTTGGAGAATAGGGTTGAGATGCTGCCATATTGGCTTGATTACTGTTAGTAATGTTCCTAAGCTTGCCTTTTGCCATCTGGTTATCTCTGGCATTAGTTTGTCTTGTAACTGGCTGGTGCTTGAAATTCCTATGCACCTGTAAGGCTATTTCCACACTGCTGGATGATTGGGTTCCCACTGGTGCAGATTGCTGATCTGTGCAGTTGGAGCCCTTGCCCCAAGCAGTGCCATACTCCAGTTTTCTCTGTGAACGTGGTGCTTCCTGTCTGCTCCATCAGGGAGCAAAGATGGTGGATGCTGCGGGACCTTTTCCAAGTGCAAATGACCCCTGACAGGGTTGGCACACAGACAATCTGCAGAGCTGCCCAGGCCCAGAGTGCAGGCAAAAGTCTGCCAGGCTGAGACCCAAGAGACCTTAGCCTCGTGCTATGTATACATACCTGGCTCTGTCTGTTTTATCTCTCTAGCATCCTGGAGCCAAGATCCAGTGTCCTTTGCCTTATAGAAGCTTTTCAAGCTTTGTAAAGGGCCATTTGTAGATTGTGATCTTAGAGTATGCACCATTGGTGTTCTGTTCAGGAAAGTTTCCCCTGTGCTCATGTGTTCAAGACTCTTCCCTACTTCCTCTTCTATTAGATATGGTTTATCTGGTTTTATTTGGTCCTTGATCCACGTGAGCTTGAGCTTTGTACAAGGAGATAAGAATGGATCAATTTGCATTCTTCTGCATGCTGACCATCAGTTCAACCAACATTATTTATTACAAATGCTGTCTCACTGATAAGTGGATATTAGCCTAGAATCTTAGAATACCCAAGACACAATCCACATATCAACTGATGTCCCGGAAGAAGAAAGGGGTGGCCCCTGGTTCTGGAAAGGCTCAGGGCAGCAGTGTAGGGGAATACCAGAACAGGGAATTGGGAAGGGGTGGATGGGGGAACAAGGGGAGGGAAAAGGGCTTATGGGACTTTCGTAGAGGGTGGATCCAGGAAAGGGGAAATCATTTGAAATTTCATTAAAGAATATATGGAATATCGAATAAAAAATCGGCCAGTGAAGATTGTCAATTGCCAGGTTTAAGTAGCCGGAATATGTAATAAATAAATAAATAAATAAATAAATAAATAAATAAATAAAATGCTGTCTTTGATCCACTGGATGGTTTTTTGCTCCTTTGTCAAAGATCAAGTAACCAAAGGTTTGTGAGTTTATTACTGGGTCTTCAATTCTATTCTATTGATCTACCTGCTTGTCTCTACAAATAGTATGCAGTGGGATTTTTATCACTTTTTCTCTGTAGTACAGCTTGAGGTCAGGGATGGCTATTTTCCCCCAGAAGTTCTTTTATTGTTAAGAATAATTTTCACTATCCTGGGTTTTTGGTTATTCCAAATGAATTTGAGGATTTCTCTTTCTAACTCTATGAAAGATTGAGATGGGATTTTGATGGGGGCAGCATTGAATATGTAGATTGCTTTTGACAAGATGGTTGTTCTTACTATATTAATCCTGCCACTCCATAAGCATGGAAGATGTTTTCATCTTCTGAGGTCTTCAAATTCTTTACTCAGGAACTTGACTTTCTTGCCATACAGATCTTTTACTTGCTTGGTTGAAGTTTGAAGTTACAAAAAGATATTTTATATTATTTGTGGACTATTGTGAAGAGTGTCATTTCTCTAATTTCTTTCTCAGCCCATTTATCATTTGAGTAGAGAAAAGGTACTGATTTGTTTGAGTTAATTTATATCCAACCACATTGCTGAAGGTGTACTTCAGCTGTAACTATTCTCTGGTGGAATTTTTGGGGTCACTTATTTATACTACCATATCATCTACAAATGGTGATATGCTTTACAGATTTATTGGTTACTCTGTTTCAGGGATTTTCTAAAGTTATTTTTCATTTTTAAACTTCCTGGTTTTGGAGTTTCTCTGAAGAATGGAGTGTTTTAATTTCAGAGGAACTGTTTGTATTCAACGTGTGCATATGTTTGTTTTTTGTTTGTGTGTGTGTGTGTGCATGTGTGCGAATGTGTGTGGATCAGCATATATGTGATAGTCAATGGGAAATTCATCAGAAGATCTAGATACTCTTCTTCTACCATATAAGTCCTAGATATAGAATTTAGTCATTTGGCTTGGCAATAAGTGACTTTACTCATTAAGCCATCTCAAAAACTTTACCTATCATTTATTCTTAGGCTATCATGCCAGATTGAATTATTATCATAAAATATAATTATATAAAACATTAATATAGAAATTTTATTTTCTTAGAGCCGGGTCCTTATAGATTGGGTAATTTTTGTTGAGCATTTTTGGAATTAACTATTCTATTTTCTATCCTAAGTAACTGAAATAAAATGTATATGATACAGCAGTAAGCCTAATATAATAGAATGCTAACAAAAGTGTATGAAACTATCAATATTATTTATTTATTTTTATTAATATCAAAAGGAGATACACTTGAGCTCCATTTAGGTAGTAGAACATATTGAAGTAGCCCTTGTGAACTTACTGAATGATAAATCAGGATAACTCAGCAAGAGTTTTTGTTTCACAAGACAACACCTGTTCTATATTTGACAGAGAATGCAATGTTACTGATTCTGTAACAAGAACGAGCCATGTCATTGTGACAAAACTAAATAACTTGTGGTTCAAAAAGTGAATTTCTATATAGATTAGCAGGGAATTTCTATGAAGAAAAAAACAAATGGATAAAGGCTTGAATTAATACCCCGTTTGAAGTACAAAACCCAGACTGACCAGAAAAAAAGTTCTTTCACGAGTATTGGAAAGTGAAATGTTACACAGTTTTTGTTCAGTCACCATTGAAAATATTCCATAAATTGTGTACAATGTTTAAAATAAATTACAAAAGATTTTGTATGGTTAAAGGGAAAACTGTGTGGTGTTTGAAAAACTTTTGCCTCTTTATATAATATTGGAATGGTGACAACCAGAGCATGGCCAAGCTATTACAAGATATTCAATTATCAGTATAATGGTCAGGACATCATAAAAGAATTGTGTTAGTGTAGGGTACTAATGTTAGTTCATTTTATTCTTTATGTGTCATTCATAGAATTAATATTACATAATATATATATGTAATATATATTATGTATATATATATATATATATATATATATATATATATTAACCAGTAGAAGTCTGTCACAGGCAGAAAGTAATTCACTAATAGGTATATTTAGTCTTAAATAACATATGAGTATTTAGAATATAAAAGAGAGTAAATTATACGATTTTGTGAAGATAAATAATTTACCTATGTTATTAATGTATTAAATAAATCTAGTGAATTTAATATATATAATATAGCTTATTTAATAAGTAGCAGTTTTACTTTTCGAATGTAGAAGACTGACTATATTTTATTATTTTATGGGAAGTATAAATGACATTCCACAATTTTATTATGTAAACTATGACACATAATAAGTTAAAATATAATTTTCTATGAGGAATTTATCTTCTGATGGGAAAAGGGAATTCTTGAACAGTATACTCCTAACTTTTTTCTGGCACAAAGGGTGATATAACATATAAAATGAATATTAATCTCACTTAGTTGGTTTCTTATTCTTTACTTTTTGTAAAATCTTTTTTCATTGCTTATTAGACTCTGTCAGAGTATTTGTCCACCTCTAAGAGATTATGATTATCTTAGATTTCATAATGAGTCAAATAGTTGAACATATTTTAATATTAATTATGAAATGATAGTCACATTTTATAGACACTAAATGATTATATATATAAACATGGATTAAGAATTTTCTGTGTCAAAATATTTTGATACATTCTTATTATATTTTTGAAAATGGTAATGTTACATTTATCTGTGCTATTTGACCTGATGTCCATCACATGTCCTTTTGTGTGAATTTAATCAGCTCACATAGAAAACTTATCTGAAATAAGCACTGCCTGAAGCATCATGAAGAAAATCTATTTAAATTGTCTACCAGCATGCACTGACATTAATATCACTTTCACTGGGATATATGAGGAATAGAGAAACTAATGGCAATGTTCTTAAGGCAAATGGTGCTTCAGATAAAGTAAGACATTTTTTTACCCTGTAATATGTTTTCCCTTCCACTAAAGCATATATAACTCTGAACCAAAACAAATGGGAGACTTCTATCTTTTTTTAAATTATTATTTTTATTTTCTATATTATTTGTTTACATTCTAAATGCTTTCCCCTTTCCTGGTTCCCCCCTCACCATATGTCCCACAAAAATGGGAGACTTCTGATCATACTAGATATGACCATTGTGCTTCTTTGGTAGAATGCATATATATATATATATATAGTAGTGCTGGTCTTGGGGCCCATTTGTTTAGAAACCTCCAAGCTTCTTGTGCTATTTATATAGTCTTCCTACTCTTTTACTATTGTAGTACCTACTTTCTGATTAGTTTGCACAATAAAGCTAAAAAGAAAGAGATGCTGTCATTTTCCAGCTAAAAATGGGAAGCAAAGAGTAAAAACAGAATTTATGCATAAAAACAGTATCTTAAAACCACTGGCCAAATGTGTGCTATTTTTCCCTCACTCTTCATTCTTTTTTTATTAGATATTTATTATTTTATTAGATTTTTATTAGATATTAACTTATATTTAAAATGTTGTCCCCTTTCCTTACTTCCTCTCTGAAAATCCCTTATCCTATCCTCCCTCTCCCTGCTCACCAACCTTCCTACTCCTGCTTCTTTGTCCCTGCATTCTCCTACACTGGGGCAATGAGCCTTCACATGTCCAATTGACTTTCCTCTCATTAATATATGACCAGGCCATCCTCTGCTACTCATACAACTGGAGCCATTGATCCCTCCATGTGTATTCATTGGTTGGTGTTTAATTCCCTGGATGTTCTGGGGGTACTGGTTGTTTCATATTGTTGTTCCTCCTATGGGACTTCAAACCTCTTTATCTCATTGGGTCCTTTCTCTATATCCTTCATTAGGGACCCTGTGCTCAGTTCAAAGTTTGGCTGAGAGCATCCACCTCTGTTTCTGTCTGGCACTGCCAGGGCCTCTTTGGAAACAGCTATATCAAGGTCCTGTTAGCAAGCACTTTTTGGCATCCACAATAGTGTCTGGGTTTGATAACTGTATATGGGATGCATTCCCAGGTAGGGCAGTCTCTGGGTCACCTTTCCTTCAGTCTCTACTACACATTTTGTCTCTGTATCTCCTCTCATGTGTATTTTGTTCCTCCTTCAAAGAAGGACTAAAGTATGTTGCTCTCTATGTCACACACCTGCCTCATAAGTTTGCTACACAGTGGCACATCTTCCTGTTCATTATTACTATGCTGCAGGAAATATGTGAACATTTTTAAAGACCAGTCCTTTTGCTTCTGAGCTGCAAATATCACTGTACAAGACATAGTCTACAACCATTTGAAGTGAAAAATAGATTCCAGAAGTGAGTTATATTTATATATGCCAATCTGGCAGGGATTTTCTTTAATTCAAAATGTTTTTATTTTGAGAGGTTTGTGAATTGTGAGAAGGGAAGTGTAAAATGTGATATTTAATTCATCTTTTTTGGGGGGAGGAAAGGGTTTATTCAGCTTATACATCCACATTGCTGTTCATCACCAAAGGAAGTCAGGACTAGAACTAAAGCAGGTCAGGAAGCAGGAGCTGATGTAGAGGCCATGGAGGAATGTTGCTTGCTTTCCCTGGCTTACTCAGCTTTCCTTCCTTCCTTCCTTCCTTCTTTCTTTCTTTCTTTCTTTCTTTCTTTCTTTCTTTCTTTCTTTCTTTCTTTCTCACTTAATCTTTATTTATTTATTTATTTATTTATTTATTTATTTAAACTCCATTTTTTATTCCCCTTCTGATCCATGTGCTGACTCTTCCATATCTCATACTTCCTCCCTACACCCATGTCTCCATGAGGATATCCCTACCACACCATGCTTCTAAACACCATGGGGTCTCCAATCTCTTGAGAGTAAGGTGCATCATCTTCTAATGAACACAGAACCAGCAGACCTCTACTGTATGTGTGTTGGGGATCTCATATAGCTGGTGAATACTGCCTGAATGGTGGTCCAGTGTCTGAGAGATCTTGGGAGTCCATGTAAATTGAGGCTGCTGATGCACTTACAGGTTCCCCCAGCTTTCCCCTAATTCAAGCACAAGGGTCAACAGCTTCTGTCCATTGGTTGGGTACAAAAATCTGCATCTGACTCCTTCAGCTGCTTGCCATTTCCCTAAGTTTTTTTTTAGCCCATTTATACTTTGAGTAGAGAAAGGCTACTGATTTATTTGAGTTAATATTTATTCAGCCACTTTGCTGAAATTGTTTGCCAGTTGGAGAAATTCTTTGGTTGAGTTTTTGGGGTCACTTATGTATACTTTCACATCATCTGTAAAGAGAGACACCTTTATTTCTTCTTTGCCAATTTATTTTCCCTTGATCTTCTTTTGTTGTCTTTTTGTTCTAGCTAGCACTTCAAGTACTATATTGAATAAATATGTGGAAGATGGGCATCCTTGTCTTGTCCTAGATTTTAGTGCAATTGTTTCAAGTATCTCTCCATTTAATTTGATATTGGTTGTTGGTTTGCTGTAGATTGATTTTATTATGTTTAGAAATGAGCCTTCAATTCCTGATTCAATACTTTTTACATGAAGGAGTGTTATATTTTTTCAAATGCTTTGCTGTATCTAAGGAGATGATCATGTAATTCTTTTCTTTCAGTTTATTTATATAGTGGATTATGCTAATGGATTTTCATATATTGAACCAAACTTGCATCCCTGGCATGAAGTCTACTTGATTGTGGTAGATGATTGTTTTGATGTGTGCTTGGATTTTCTTTGGAAGAATTTTATTTAATATTTTTGCATTAATATTCATAAGAAAGATTAGGCTGATGTTCTCTTTTCTGGTTGGGTCCCTGTTTGGTTTAGATATCAGAGTAATTGTATCTTCATAGAATGAATTACGTAGTGTTCAACCTGTTTCTATTTTATGGAATAATTTGAGGAACACTGGTATCAGGTCTTCTTTGAAGATCTGGTAGAATTCTGCATTAAATCCATGTGACTCTGGACATTTTTGTTTGGACAGTTTTGTTGTTGTTGTTGTTGTTGTTGTTGTTGTTTTCTTTTTTGTTTTTTTGAGACAGTTTTCTCTGTTTAGCTCTGGCTGTCCTGGAACTCACTTTGTAGACCAGGCTGGCCTCAAACTCAGAAATCCATCTGCCTCTGCCTCCCAAGTGTTGGGATTAAAGGCGTGCGTCACCACTGCCCAGCCCTGTTTGGAAAGATTTTAATGACTTCTATTTCCTTATAACATAGATAGTTTACCTGCTCTTCAGTATATGGTATCTGCTAGAAAACCATCCATTTCTACTATATTTCCAAGTTATTTTGAGTATAGACTTCTTTAGTACAATCTGATGACTTTTTGAATTTCTTCTGTTTCTGTTGTTATGTCTCCATTTTTATTTCACATTTTGTTAATTTGGAAACTGCTTCTAGGACTTCATGTTATTTTATCTATTTATTTTTATATTGTTCCCGAAAACCTAGAGAAAAGAGGTATACTCTCATTGCCATTCCATAACCCTCCATATTTTATAGATTAATTGGGGTGAGAAAGGCAAGTGAATATATATGTTAATAAGGTAACAGCACTAATTTATCAATTCCATGTCTTTTTATTTCAATGTGAATCTTCATAATGTATCAGTACATCCCTATTTAGTTGTAGTGCAAATTCACACCACACCAATTATAGAAAATAAATTAATTCATATTAAAATATCTAGCACAATGTCCAAATATTGAATGATGGAAAAATGCCTTGAGAGTAGTACCTACACTGAAAGTGTAAGAATCTGTGGAATAGGCAGCATTAAGATGCCCAAGATGCAGGTGATAAATCAGCACAGTGAACAAGTGACTGTCTCATCATCATTCTCACGTTATTGCCATAGGCTTCCTATGGGCTTAAAAGTTGAATTACAATACTTGAATGTGTAAGAATCTTAATATGATATAAATCAGACAATCTACCTCCAAGCATAGCAAGCATGCTAGGTAACAGTAGTAAGCATAATTTAAAAGAAACACAGATACGTTATGTAAGATTTCATCTAAGATCATTCTCAAAATTATTCACAAAAGGAATCAAAAATGATTCAATATTGAAAATGTCACCTCTACCTCAGCATTCTCGCTCAAAGCAATCAGGGTTAGAATTAAATATTCACAAAACTAATTTGCAAGTAATTGTGACTGGTACTACCTCATTTATAACATTTATTCATTTCTTCTGCGTATATAAAAATCCTGTAATTATTCTTATATATTTTTATTCCTCTTAAACACATATTCCAAAAATATTCAAATATCTAAAGTATATAGAGCTCTCAGACAAAAAAACAGACAAAAAACAAAAACAGTAAAACAAAACAAAAACCACTTATTAGTTACTAATACAATCACACACATCTTGTTTAGTCTGACTGTTTAACTGTTTTAAATTTAGATTGTTGAGGCCCTAGCCCCAAATTGAGGTTCTACTTACAGTGAATAGTAGATAATTAAGTATTCTCACTTTGATAGCTTTATATAAACAAATCTAATGCTATATTCATTGTGGAAGTAATGTTTACATTACACACACAAATAGTGTTCCTTATTTAAAATCTTTCTCCTGGAAAATAATTTGTTTTCTAACCACTTTATTGTATTTTAGATTTTTATTCCTCTGTGTCATTTATCCTATTATTTTAAATGTATTAAATAAATCTGGAACACTGTGGAAATTATTGACAGTATCAGTAATATTGAAATCAATATATAGACACCTTATGTTTAGAGAAATATGGAATGTATTATTATTAATAAATATCTTCAAATTTACAGTAATCTTTATCGACTTTCTACAAACCATTATTGGAATAATCAGAAAGCCTAATAATACTGAAAGAAGTTTAACTTGCCATAAGAAGAGAAGTCAATCTTGAAATAGATTTAAAAGGACAAAATATCCACATTTCTTTAGTTTTAAATTCAATATACTAATGTAAAAATCAAAATCTGTATTACTGGCTTGAAGATACACATAGGTACCAGCCAAGTAGTATTGAGAACACAGGAAGTGTCGCAAATTGAGGCAAAGTGAATTTTCAACAATGTTGAAATTTTATTTAAGAACTGTTATTGTCTTACCCAAAACTTGCTAGAAATACTGCATTTCCACAGATGTTAGAATTAAAATATGCTCTAGAGTTCTTTCATGTATGCTTTCAATATATTGCAATTTGGTGGTTTTGTTTTGTTTTGTTATTACTGTTTGGGGTGTTGTTTTATTGAGTTTACTTGGCTAGAAGAATTTTTTCTTTGTTGTTTGTAGGTTTGCTCTTTTACCCCTTTTTTTTGTAAAGAAAGAACTTAACTTTGGATGGTTGAGAAGAAAGAAGGAATCTTGAAGAACTTAGCAGAAGTAGAATGTATGATTAAAATAAGATGAAGGATATAAATAAAAGGATAACATAAACATAATTTCAAATGTTTGGTTCTTCTAATAAAGATTTGGAATTCAGATGGTGGGTTGATAGTAGGGTGGCTCAGACATGTAGAGAAAATACCCAGAGAAAAACTCTTATTGAGCTGATGTCCCAAAATTAAAGAGAAACTCTTTCTCTGTGTTGTCTCAAAAACTCTTCAAAATGAATGAACTTCCTTTCCATTTCCTGTCGATCTCTCTATCTGTCCTCCTTATTTCCTCTTACTATCTATGGATTTTTCTATGTTCATCACATGTCCATTGGTTTCTTGCTCTGCATCTGGACTTATTGACTTTTTAAATTATATTTACAATTAACAGAAAGCTTTTATATTAAAGATTTGTGCTGGGACTGAGCCACCTCACATCTAGAAACAGACTTTTTTCCATTAAATAATATAATCTCTGTGTTCATAGTCTGATCAAATATCTTCACACACAGACACAACATACAAAATAGTAGACATATTTAAATTAGGGAATATATTCCAAACTAGAAGAATGTTAACATCAGGTAATATATAAATAAAAACATAATATGGATAGAAAAATAAACAGAAAATTTACTTATCTTGGGACTTCAATCCTCAACAAACTAAATTCAAAACAGGTAAACAATCAGATTAAATTATATGTATGTTTGCATAAGTGACCAATAAGTGTATTTTCACACAATAAATACAATGTAGTATGTTAATTCATTAGTAGACTTGGTTAAATATCTAAGAAGTTTTCTTCACATTGACAGTACACAGATTTCTAAATGAAGCAGTCATTTAAATCACATAATCAGGTTCTTATACAGTTCTCATTACTTTGGTTACCATTAATGATTGGTAACTAACAACAGGAAGGGAAATAAAACCTTGAATAGAATTTTTATCAAAAGACTTTAATATAAAATTTCTGTTCCTTAGAAAACCAAACTATTTCTTTTTTGTAGGATTGAAAATATGCATTTTAAAGTTTCATATATTATATTTGTCAAATTACTTTAAGATATATTATTCAAAAAATTTGCAAGTCACATGTATGAGTATAAGTAAGTGCCTTTATATACCTGTACATAGGATATATAAACATATAATTTATTGCCAGAATATAAAATTTAAATTAACTTCAATGAAGAAAAATTATAAATGAAATATTGTTTTATTTATAGTAATTAATTTCATGTGTCTACCTGACAATTTGGTAAGCAAACGGTACTTAGAGGGTTGTCAGAAGGTATCCATATGGTTTTAAAATTTTGGCTAGAGGCATAGCTCAGAGCTCCCATACTAGTGACATATGACAGTGTATACAGCTGCTTGGAACTCCAATTTTGGAGAAACATGATGCTTTTTTCTGATCCCCTTAGAGAATCTGGAATGAATGTGGTTCAGAGATATATATGTTGGGAAAATATGTGTACACACAAAATAAAAATATTTCAAATTATATTTGAGCCAGAAAATATTATTGAAAATAATGTCTTCACATACAATCATATAAAAGGGGTAGTAATTTAAGGCAGTAAGAGAAATAAAAATCTTGCAAACTTACCAAACTTCTACTGTTTTATGTACTTTGATTTATATCTTTCCAGTTTCTTCAGACTGAATCCTGATAACCACATTTTTGTTCCTCCACAATATTTTTGCATCTACTCTCTTGTTTTTTTTTTTTTTACTTTTAAAATCATCGTGCTTTATCAGACGCTACTATTTCAAAATTATTGAGTACCCCTTGGCAATTGATGGCTGCTATTAGGAGACTCTTTCTCCTCATGATTCTATGTCCAAAGAGATTTCCCACAATTGAAGAGATGATTCCACACTTATGCATACATAAGTAGGAGGTATGAATAAAATTTACATGATGTTGGAGGAGAGAAACAGTGAGGAGCATAGGGAAGGAATGGAGAATGAATGACATAAATTATATGCATGTATACATATAAATGTAGTATTTAAAATTTTAAAAATCAAAATTGTTATGAATATAAAAGTACCTTGATAACTTACTTTTATGTATTTTTTCTTAAAATGAAATATTATAAATACACTTTGAGTGTAATATTAACCCATAATAATTCCAACAAAATGAGAGTATATAGGATGAAAAGTGTTCTGATATGGTAAGAATTAACAAAAAAAAAAGAAAAGAAGCATAAACAGTGAAACTAACAGGTGAAGAAAATTTGAAAAGCAAATCAATATGAATTCCAAGTCAAGAAGTATAACTGTATCAGAAAAGTAAATAATTCTCTATGATCCAAGATCAAATTCTATTGTTTGGGTATATAATTCTTAAAAATGTTAATCACTCTGCTTGGTTGGGTTCAAATATTGCTGTTACCATTAATGTTTATATTTATCTCTCACACAAAAGAATAATATATAAATTATGTCACACCTAGCTTCACAATATTCACAAAAACAAATCAGTTATAACTGGTCCTCATGTAGTCCTAATATTGCCATTTAAGTGCAAATAGCATTACATTTTGTGATGCCCTAATAGCTTTTATAAAGGAAAGAATTCCATAATCCTTTATCAGATAAATAAATGAATTACTATTTCCTACTTCCCAAGGAACAGTTTTTAGCATAAGCTTACTGCAACTCATGTGTTGTAGAGTACTTTAAATACCATGTGTCTATTGATGGATAGCTCATTGCTTCCATGATCAAAAGCAGCATTAGTCTAAGGAGCAGCTGCATGATTCTGCTGAGCTGCCCAAGATAGTTTCATGAAGACACTTATAACAGTTTAAATCACAAGGCTTCCTATTGCTGGCCAAATCTATACACCATGTCAATTAACAGCCAATGAATTCACTTTCAGTGAAATATTAATGAAAAAACTGAAGTGGACACTCGACCAAATTTCATAAAATTCACAAGGATTATCATGAATTGCTTTGCCATAGAGTTTGAGATTCTTTACATACAACATAGCGAGTTTTCAATTACTTTCATGCAAAGTATTTTAATTTATGGGAAGATGTAAAAAATTGGCAAAAGTTAATATAAAATATATAATATTCTATGATTGAAAACATTTTATAGTCTCTGCATTTAATGATTTGCTTTTATAAATATTAGTTTAAAAATACAGTGGGCTGTGGTAAGAAAAATAATTATATCATGACATAAAACTGTTCAAATTTATGAAAACATATTTTAATGTTTGAATTGGGGGACTTGGGCACTCGCAGCGGAGGTCTCCATCTTGCTGGCAGGTCACCTGTAGTAAACCAATAGACAGACCCAGGAAGGCAGACATAATCCAAGACTAAGCTTGGGTGGAAACCTGCCAGGCTTTTGCCTGTAGCCAGGGCCTGGGCATCTTGGTGGGCCATCGGTAGGCCAAACGAGTCATGCACCAACTCAGTTGGGGGGTCATCTGCCCTGCAGAGTGATCAGCACTTGGATAAAGTCCCTGCAGCATCCACCATCTGTGCACACCTAAGGAGCAGACAGGCAGCACCAGGTTCACAGGGACAACCCAAGTGTAGTATTACTTGGGGCAGGAAGCATTAGGGCTCCAAAGGCACCCAAGAGAAAGGTATCACACCAGCAATCCGAGCCAGGGAAAACCCTAACATCCAGAGGGACAGATTTACCATTACAGGTTCACGGGAGGTTCAAACACCAGCCAATCACAACAAGGCAAACTAATGCCAGAGATAATCAGATGGCAAAAGGCAAACCTAGGAACATTACTAACAGAAATCAAGACAACATGGCAGCATCTGAACACAATTCTCAGAAAACAGGAAGTCCTGGATACCCCCAACACACCAGAAAAACAAGATTTGGATTTCAAATCACTGGTTAGGATGCTATTAGAGGAACATAAGAAGGACGTAAATAAAACATAGAATATAGAAAATAAAAATTAAAAATACAAAAACAAACAAAAACAAACTAATGCAAATATTCCCATGATTTACACTTGTAGTTTGCTGTTTATATTTTAAAATAGTTAAATATAACTCACCTTTTTTTCATTATAGTTGGTTTTTAAAGGAAGAAATAAGTTTAAAATAAAAACTGTTGGAATAATTTGTGCATATGAAATATGGAGAGGTTATCAATGATTTAAATAAAATTAAATTTAAGTTAAAAAAAAAGAAATACAGGAGAAATGAATCAAAAGTTAGAAGCCATTACAAGGGAAACACAATAATCAATTAAGAAATTCAGGAGAATATGGATCAAAAGATAGAAGCCAATAGGGAGGACATGCAAAAATCACTTAAAAGAATACAGGAGATAAATATACCACATTTTCTGAATGGATACAGAAAATGTGGTATATTTATACAATGGAGTACTACTCAGCAATTAAAAATAATGAACTCATGCAATTTGTAGGTAAATGGTTAGATCTGGGAAATATCATCCTAAGTGAGCTAACCCCCAATCAGAAAAGAATACACATAAAATGCAATCACTGATAAGTGGATATTAATGAGCCCAGAAGCCCTAAATGCTCAAGGCACAATTAGCAATTCAAATGACTCTCAAAGAAGAAGAAAGGAGAGGACCCTGGGCCTGTAAAGATTGGATCCAGTTTTGTAGACCCAGAACAGAGAAATCGTGGGGGTGGGGATGATTGGGGAATAGCTGGGGGGTGGAGAGGAATTATGGGACATATGGTGGGGGAGGAACTGGGAAAGGGGAAAGCCTTTGGAATGTAAACATAGAATATGGAAAATAAAAATTAAATAAAAAATATTAGAATTTAAAAAAAAAAATACAGGAGAACTTGTGTCAACAGGCAGAAGTCATGAAAGAGGAAACACAAAAATTTCTCAAAGATCTACATGAAAACGTAAACCAGCAAGTAAAGGATATGAGAAAAACCATCCATGACTTTAAAAACAGAAGTAGAAACAACTAAGAAATCACAAAGGGAGACAACTTTGGAGATAGAAAACCTTGGGAAAAATCAGGGGCGATAGAAGCAAATGTCAGCAACAGAAAACAAGGGATAGAAGAATCTCAGATGCTGAAGATACCATAGGAACCAAGGATTCAACAATCAAATAAAATGCAAAATGCAAAAATCTTGTAACCCAAAACATTCAGGAAATCCAAGACACAATGAGAAGACCAAACCTAAGGATTATAGGTATAGAAGAGAGTGAAGATTTACTACTTAAAGGGCCAGCAATTATCTTTAACAAAATTATGGAAGAAAAGTTCCCTAACCTGAAGAGGGAGATGCCCATGAATATACAAGAAACCTACAGAACTCCAAACAGATTGGACCAGAACAGAACTCGCTCCCTTCACATAATAATCAAAATCCCAAATGTACTAAACAAAGAAAGAATATTAAAGGCAATAAGAGAAAAAGGCCAAGTAAGATATAAAGAAAGACCTATCAGAATTACACCAGACTACTTACCTGAGACCATGAAAGCTAGAAGATCATGGGCAGATCTAATGCAGACTCTAAGAGAACACAAATGCCAGCCAAAACTACTATACCCACCAAAATTCTCAATCACCATAGAGGGAGAAAGCAAGATATTCCATAACAAAACCAAATTTATACAATATCGTTCCACAAACTCAGCCCTACAAAGGATAATGGGGGGAAATCACCAATACAAGGAAGGAAACTACACCCTGGAAAAAGCAGGATAGTAACCTTCAGTCATCAAACCCAAAAGAAGAAAACCTATCAAATACAAAAAACAATATCAAAAGTGACAAGAAGAAATGATCACTACTCCTTAATGTGTCTTAACATCAATGGACTCAACTCCCCAATAAAAAGACACAGACTACAAGACTGGATACAAAAACAGGACCCTATATTTTGCTGCATACAAGAAACACATCTCAGTTTCAAAGACAAATACTACCTAAGAATAAAAGGCTGGAAGACAATTTTACAAGCAAATGATCTCAGGAAACAAGCCAGAGTAGCCACTCTAATATCAGATAAAATTGCATTTCAACCTAAAGTCATCAAAAGAGACACAGAAGGGCACTTCTTGCTAGTCAAAGGAAAAGTCCACCATGAAGAACTCTCAATTCTGAACATCTCTGCTCCAAATGCAAGGGCAACCTCATTCATAAAAGAAACTTTACTAAAGCTTAAAGCACACATTACAACTACCACAATAACTGTGGGTGACTTCAACACTCCACTCTCATCAATGGACCAATCAGGAAATCAGAAACTAAACAGGGACAAGTGAAACTAATTGAAGCTTTGGACCATTTGGTTTTAACATATATATATATATATATATATATATATATATATATATATATATATATATAAAAAACATTTCATCCTAAAGCAAAATATTATACCTTTTTCTCAGCACCTCATGGTACCTTCTCCAAAATCGATCATGTAATTGGTCACAAGACAGATGTCAACAAATACAAGATTGAACTAATCCCATGCCTCCTATCAGATCACAATGGAGTAAAAGTGATCTTCAATAGCAACAAAAACAACAGAAAGCCCACATACACATGGAAACTGGAAACTGAAAATACTAAATGACAACTTGGTCAAGGAAGGAAAGAAGAAAGAAATCAAAGAATTTTTGGAATTCAATGAAAATGAAGGTACAACCTACCCAAATCTATGGGACACAATGAAAGCAGTGCTAAGAGGAAAACTCATAGCCCTGAGTGCCTCCAAAAAGAAACTGGACAGAGCATACACTAGCAGCTTAACAACACCTGAAAGCCCTGCATCAAAAAGAAGCCAATTGACCCAGGAGGAGTAGAAGACAGGAAATCATCAAACTAAAGGCTGAAATCAATCAAGTAGAAACAAAGGGAACCATAAAAAGAATCAACAAAACCAGGAGCTGGTTCTTTGAGAAAATCAACAAGATAGATAAACCCTTAGTCAGACTAATCAATGGGCACAAAGACAGTATACAAATTAACAAAGTTAGGAATGAAAAGGGGGATACAACAACAGAAACTGAGGAAATTCAAAAAATCATCAGATCATACTACAAAAGCCTTTACTTAACACAACTGGAGAATCTGGAGGAAATGGACATTTTCCTAGACAGATACCAAATAACAAAATTAAATCAGGATCAATTAGATCAGCTAAACAGTCCCATAACCCCTATAGAAATAGAAGGGTTTATAGAAAGTCTTCCAACCAAAAAAAGTATGGGAACAGATGGTTTTAGTGCAGAATTCTATCAGACCTCAAAGAAGAACTAACACCAATACTCTTCAAACTATTCCACAAAATCGAAACAGAAGGAATACTGCCCAACTCGTTCTACTAAGCCACAATTATGCTGATACCAAAACCACACAATGATCTAACAAAGAAAGAGACCTACAGGCCAAATTCCCTTAGGAATATTGATTCAAAAATACTAAATAAAATTCTTGCCAAATGAATCCAAGAACACATCAAAACAATTATTCACCATAATCAAGTAGGTTTCATCCCAGGGATGCAAGAATGGTTCAATATATAGAAATCCATCAATGTAATCCTCTACATAAACAAACTAAAAGAAAAAATATACATGGCAATCTCATTATATACTGAAAAATATTTGACAAAATTCAGCATCCTTTCATGCTAAAGGTCTTGGAAAGAACAGGAATTCAAGGCCCATACCTAAACATAGTAAAAACAATATACAGCAAACCAGTAGCCAACATCAAAATAAATGGAAAGAAACTTGAAGCAATCCCGCTAAAATCAGGGACTAGAGAGGCTGCCCTCTCTCTCCATATCTTTTTCAATATAGTACTTGAAATTCTAGCGAGAGCAATTTGACAACATAAGGAAGTCAAAGGGATACAAATTTGAAAGGAAGAAGTCAAACTATTACTATTTCCAGATGATATGATAGTATACTTAATCAGTCCAAAATACTCCACCAGAGAACTCCTACAGCTGATAAACAACTTCAGCAAAGTGGCTGGTTATAAAATCAACTCAAGGAAATAAGTAGCCTTCCTATACTCAAAGGACAAGCAGGCTGAGAAAGAAGTTAGGGAAGTAACACCCTTCACAATAACCACAAACAATATAAAGTATCTTGGCCAGACACTAACCACAAAAGTGAAAGATCTGTGTGACATGAACTTCAAGTCCTTGATGAAAGAAATCGAGGAAGACCTCAGAAGATGGAAAAATATTTCATGCTCTTGGATTGGCAGGATTAATATAGTAAAAATGACCATCTTGCCAAAAGCAATCTAAAGATTCAGTGCAATCACCATCAAAATTCCAAATCAATTCTGCATAGATCTAGAAAGAACAATTCTCAAATTCATCTGGAGTAACACAAAACCCAAGATAGCTAAAACTATTCTCACTTATAAAAGGACTTCTGGGGGAATCAATATCCCTGACCTCAAGCAGTACTATAGAGCAATTGTGTTAAAAACTGCATGGTATTGGTACAGCAACAGACAAGTAGATATGTAATAGAATTGAAGATCCAGAAATGAACCCACAGGGTTATGGTCACTTGATCTTTGATAAAGGAGCTACAACCGTCCAGTGGAAAAAAAAGAGCCTTTTCAACAAATGGTGCTGGTTCAACTGGAGGTCCACATGCAGAAGAATGCGAATTGACCCACTCTTATCTCCTTGTCCTAAGATCAACTCCAAGTGGATCAAGGACCTCCACATAAAACCAGACACACTGAAACTATTAGAAAAGAAATTTGGGAAGACCCTGGAGGACATGGGCACAGGGGGAAAGTTCCTGAACTGAACACCAATAGCTTATGCTCTAAAATCAAGAATTGACAAATGGGACTTCATAAAAGTACAAAGTTTCTGTAAGGCAAAGGGCACTGTCAGAAGGACAAAACATCAACCAACAAATTGGGAAAAGATCTTCACCAACCCCACATCCTACAGAGGGCTAATATCCAATATATACATAGAACTCAAGAAGTTAGACCCCAAATAACCAAATAACCCTATTAAAAATGGTGCACTGAGCTAAACAAAGAATTTTCACCTGAAGAAATTCAGATAGCTGAAAAGCACCTTAAGAGATCTTCAACATCGTTAGTCATCAGGGAAATGCAAATCAAAACAACCCTGAGATTCCACCTCACACCAGTCAGAATGGCTAAGATTAAAAACTCAAGAGTCCCCCTCCCCCCTCGGTTTCTTTACTAAACTGGATGGGGGGAGAGGAACTATGGGAACTATGGTGGGTGGGAACTGGGAAAGGGGAAAGCCTTTGGAATGTAAACATAGAATATAGAAAATAAAATAAAATAATTAAAAAAAAAACTCAAGAGTCAAC
Organism: Apodemus agrarius; assembly: GCA_964023405.1. NCBI lineage: Eukaryota > Metazoa > Chordata > Mammalia > Rodentia > Muridae > Apodemus > Apodemus agrarius. Next base: position 69,626,133 of record OZ030020.1, read on the forward strand.
AGGTGCTGGTGAGGATGTGGAGAAAGAGGAACACTCCTCCACTGTTGGTCGGATTGCAAGATGGTAAAATCGATCTGGGAATCAGTCTTGGGGTTCCTCAGAAAATTGGGCATGACACTTCCAGAGGATCCTGTCATACCACTCTTGGGCATATACCTAGCGGATTCCCCTACACGTAATAAAGACACATGCTCCACTATGTTCATTGCAGTCTCATTTATAATAGCCAGAAGTTGAAAGGAGCCCTCCTTTGATGTCACTCAAAGCAGGAATGGATACAGATAATGTGGTATATTTATACAATGGAATACTACTTAGCAGTTAAAATAATGAATTTTTGCAATTTGTAGTCAAATGTTTGGATCTGGAAAATATCATCATAAGTGAGCTAACCCAATCACAAAAGAATACACATGAATGCCATTACTGATAAGTGGATATTTATGAGCCCAGAATCTCTGAATACTCAAAGGCACAATTAGCAAATCAAAAGATTCCCAAGGGGGCTGGAGAGATGGCTCAGAGTTTGAGGGCGCTGACTGCTCTTCTGAAGGTCCTGAGTTCAATTCCCAGCAACCACATGGTGGCTCACAACCATCTCTAATGGGATCTAATGCCCTCTTTTCGTGTGTCTGAAGATTACAACAGTGTACTCATATATATATATATATATATATAAAATAAATAAATCTTAAATAAAAAAGAGTTGCCTTGGTCAGGCTTGAGAGATGGCTCAGTGGGTAAGAGTACTCTCTGCTCTTCCAAAAGTCCTGAGTTCAATTCCCAGCAACCATATGGTGGCTCACAACCATTAGTAAAGGGATTTGATGCCCTCTTCTGGTGTGTCTGGAAACAGCTACAGTCTACTCATATATAAAAAATAAAGCTTTAAAAAAAAGATTCCCAAGAAGAAGGAAGGAGAGGACCTTTGTCCTGAAAAAACTGTATCCAGTTTTTTAGGAGAGTATCAGAACAGAGATATGGTGGGTGGTGATTGGGTGATTGGGGAATGGGCAGGGGGAAGAGAACTTATGGGACACATTGTGAGGGGGGAAATGGGAAAGGGGAAAGCCTTTGGAATGTAAACAAAAAGTATAGAAAATAAAAAACTAAAATTATAACTTTCCCACTATCTGACTTTAAAAAAAAGAGAACCTTTAGATTAATATACAAAATCTTCAGAAATTTTAAAAAATCAATTCAAGTAGCAAATGGACAAAAGGTAGCTTTATCAAGCAAGAAAATAAACATTACAGGGTGAAAGGCTTAATTTAAAATGCAATACTTTAAAAATTAATTAATTAATAAAAAACTGAAGTGAAACTTTTTGAGAGATAAGAACCTGGCAAGCTGACTTGAAAATGTATCTGTAGGAGTGTATACTGTAGTACATTGTTAATAAGAAAAGAAGAGCTGAAAGACATTTTCTAGTGGGTGAGAAATATTCAGACATTCTCTCACTTCAGGAATGCTTGATTTAGAACTAAGATGGTCTGGAGAATAATGGAGAAAGGCAGACATCAAATACATAGGGAAATCCTGCCAAGAAATTGGTCCCCTTCTTCACATAACACACATACAAGGGTAATCACAACCTATGTATTAAAGGCCACATAATAAATGTCTTACATGCTTGCTCCTGAAAAACATGGAATTGGGGGACTTGTATGGGTACAAATCTTAGTAAAACTCAAACATTTCCTTCCCCCCTTCCCCTGGGAATATGGTACAGAAGCATACATGAAAGTGTCTTGAAAATTGATTTGTGAGTTTAGTAAAGCTATTGGGTTTTTTATGTTCATAAATCAATGTCACTTAGCCAGATTTATTCATATATTGCATACTTTTATCTTCTTCAAAGAATGGAGAATCATTTCATCAGGCACCAGATATACCTTTCTTCACTTCCCCTCCCTTCTCTGAGTCTATCCACTAAAAAAATAAGTCTTTCCAAGACAATTAACTTGTTCATTTTTAGATATTACCAAAAAATTACATTATGGAAACAAGGTAAAAGTTGTCTACTCTTCAGTAGAGTCTAGTCTCTGTACTTTTCCATCCCAAAGACCCCTGTTGGTGAGATCAGAATATTTTTTCCCAACAGCACCTTTTACAAATCTTTCCTCTACTCAGTTTGGTCTTCAGAATTTAATACAGCCACACCTACAAGTCATCCAAAATGGAACATGTCCACATGTATAATCTAGGTTTCAATCAGAGTCAACTTACTTAAGGAAATTCAGCTTCTCAAATTGAGTACAAAGAAACTCAGTAACTAAGAAATTTGAGTAATACATAAACACAAAATAAATAATGAAGTTTTGATAGCAAATGTGGTATGGTACATTAATGCCAAATACTAAAGATGATATTATGTAACCATATATGCAATACCAATTGCCCAATAATTGAAATGTAATCAACAAATGAACAGTAATACTATCCCAGTAACTCATTAACATTTGTGCTCAATTCTTTTGGCACATCTAGTATGTTAAAATTATATATGCAATTTTAGCAGTCTCAGATTTCAAACTCTGAAGCTATGCTGATGATCTCCCCCAATCTGTATCGCCTGGCTTCAAAAATATTGCTTTTCCCGAAATGCAAGATCATATCCAACTTTTAAATCAAGTGTTAATGATTTGGATTCCATGTTTGCACACTAAACACTTGGTCATTGACTTATCTCTGAAACACTAGTGTGTGTGTGTGTATGTGTGTATGTGTGTGTGTTTGTATGTGGGGGTGTATGTGTATAAATAAACAATACTTTAATCCAAAACACTTTCATTTTCTCATATGAAAAGAAATTCATATTTTATTTTGAAATAATTCAATAAAATAATTGCATAGAGAAATGCATGTGTTCAACTATGAAGAAAGAAGTTACATACAATTTGATGTCAAAATAAAAATATTAATTTCTGTTTTTTTCAAGAAAGCTTACATTATAATAGTTATCCAAAATGATGGTTATGTATTGATCTTTTCCATTTTAACTGGGATAATTTTGGATTTTCAAACTTGTTTTTATTTGCGTTTTGAATATTCAGATAGATGAACATTCTTTGCACATATTCTTATTTATTTTCATTTTAAGAACTCTCTATTAAATTCCCCAATTGGTCATTTGTTTGTAACTCTTGTTTTGTTTTGTTTTTTATTCTTTTTGTGTTATTTTATATTCTGAATATTAATCCTCTGTTAGATGTATTATTAGCAAAGATTCATCCATAGTTTCTGTGATTCCTCTTTACTCAGCAGCCTATTTTTTTAGCTGTCCAGAAACATTTTAGTTTTTGGAAGACCCACTTGTAAATTCTTGATCTTATCTAATAAGCAATATGAGGTTCAACTAAAAGAAGTTTTTTTTCCCATAATTACAATATGTAGCACTACATTGTCTCTTCTTGCAATTTCAGTTTCAGTGTTTCATGTTTCATACTTATTCCTTTAATCTACATGTATTTAGGATCTGTGCAATGTGAAAGATTTGGATTTAATGTAGACATTCATTTTTTTCAACATCATGTGTTCTTGGATTCTTTGCCATATCATAAATGGATGATTTTATCTCTGTTCATGTTTTGATTTCTGACTTTTCATTCTTTGTATATACATGTTTTCGTGGCAGTACTATATATTTTATGACTATTTAGCCATGTTTTAGGAATGATCTCCTTGCAATGACTATGAATCATGGAGCTATCATATTTGTCCTGACCAAAAAATGCTTTTAATATTTTGGCAAACATTTGAATACAAGTTAAATATAGGAAGGAGATTGAAATTAATTAGATGTTCCCAGTAAAAAGACAGCATCCACATGTGAGTGGTAATATTTATTAGTAAGGGTGTTGAAATAAATGTTAAAACTTTACCATTATTATCAGTGAAATGTCTGTTTCAACCTAGTGACCCAATCAATACAAAGGTATAACTATAGATGGCCTTTGGTTCTGTTGTTCTGGTGTCAAGTTTTCATAATATGAAAGCTCTTAATTCTTTATATATTGACAGGATACTTTTATCTCATACTTTTATCTACATATATAGATAAATGCTAACCTTACTCTGGTTCTCTGCTGCCATAGATTAATTCCCAACTTTGCCTCCCCATCTCCAGAATAATTACTCTTTCTTAAATATTCAAACAATACGACTCATTTCATGTGTGTGGGACAGATGAGACTTTTAAACTCATCTGGGTCAAGAGCAGATATGAATATTTTTGGAGTTTAGGCTTGCAAATAAGCATAAAGTGAAACTGGTATTAGCTTCCAATGTCCAAATGACCTTTATTTTTCATTTATTTTATAAAATAGAATATTATTCAGCTGCTAAGGAAATCAAAATATTAAATATCCTGGTAAATGGATATTAAATTAGAAACTTTCATTATGAGGAAGGTAACCCAGACCCAAAAAGAAAAATATAATTTCATGTTTTCTCTTATATCGGGATGTTTAAAAGTTTAAATCAGTGATTCTCAACCTGTGTGCATCAGTGCTTTTTGGGAGAAATGACACTTTCACAGATATTTCATATCAGATACTCTGAATATCAGAAATTTAGATTATGACTAATAACAGTAGTAATATTAAAGTTATAAAGTACTAACAAAGCAATTTTATGGTTGCAGGAGCCTCCAAAATCTGAGGAACTACATTAAAGGGTCACAGTATGAGGAAGGTTGAAAACCACTGTTTGAAAACTGTACATCTTTCAATAAGAATAATCAGAGGCCATGTATCTACTAAGCAGAAATAAGAAGTGGACACTCTGAGTAAGGGGAAATAGAATATAGAGTTAAAATACTACTGATAAAATAGTGAATACCATTATATCTGACACATGGTAGGACAGGGTAAGTTAAGGGTTGTAAGAAGCAAGAGCTAACAGCAAAGGCTTTTTGAAAATCTTTGTGAAATTATACTTCCATAGAATGACTGCTAAAATACAGAAATAATGCAAGAAAATTTATTGTATCCACTATATTACTGAGGTAGCAATTCTCCAACTAGACAGTTTATATCAAAACAAAAATCTGTAGTGACAGAAATGGATTATATTGTATTGAGTTATTAGCCAAAAGTGTCTTATAGACCCTTTTCTTGCATGTGCATGTTATTTTGTGTGTGTATGTGTTTCATTATGTGTGTATGTGTGTGTACAGACATGTATGAGTACATGTTCATACATGTTCACACATGTATACACATACAGGATTTTTTCTTTTATTTTTTCTATTGCTGAGTGTTTTAAATTTTATTTTTGGTATCCATTTTTACTCTCTAATTTTTGGAAGTTTATGAGAAATTGAAATTCTTCATGTTTGGAAAAGCAGAAAACATATGATCAAAATATATTATATGAAAAAATGACTCAAATGCATTTATACATGCAATATGTGGTAAACTATGTATGGAACGGATTTTTTAGTAATTGTCCAAATGTACTTCATTTTCCATTTATGTCTTTTTTAATCTTACCACAGCTATGTACATTGAAAGGATCAAATAACAAAAGGTAAAAAATACTGAATATTTGCTTCATTTGATAAAATGAATTGTATTATGTTAAAAATAATATAAAAAGACACAATATCCTGACTCATGCCAGAGGACCTGCTGTACTCATAGAAGTAGGTAGAATCCTTCCCCCCTCCAGAGTCCCAGAGCTGCTGCTGGCAGTCCTGTGGACTCCAGGACCCATCTTGCAGTAAAATCCCACCCTCTGAATACCACTCCCATTCTACCCCTTTTACATCTTCCACTGGATCATTTCTGCAGGGTCAGACTCCTAGCTATACTGCTCCCTTGAAGACAAAATATTCTAAGACATCACAGAGGACCTACTTTACTTAGAGCAGTTGGTAAGAACTCCCTCAGCCCCATCCAGAATCCCAGAGCTGCTGGTGGGAGCAAGGTGTACTCAGGACGCATGACCTACCAAAACCCCAGCCCTACAAATACCATCCCCTCTTCAGCCACTTCTGAACCTTCCACCAGATCCTTCCTGCTGGGGCAGACTCCAACCTGGTCTGATCCCTTGAAAACACAGTATCCTGACCCATCCTAGAGGACGGGCTGCACTCAGAGCTATTGAGGACCAGCTGCTCCCAGAGCAGTTGAGGTCCTGCAGCACTCAGGGCAGTTGAGGATTCACTGCATTCAGAGCAGTGGAGGATCATCTGCAGAGCAGTTGGACAACAGCTTGTCTGCTCCAGTGAAGAACTAAAAGTCTAAAGGCCTCACAGGAAATCAACTAGAGCCAAGGAAACAGATCAATAGCCTCTCTGCCCCTGTGAAGAGCCCCCAGTTGGAAGGCCCCACAAATGGTCTGCTACAGCCAAGGCTACAAGCTATCCAGAGACCTGAAGCAACCCAGGGACAAATGAGGTAGTCTCCAGACAGTCACCCAGACCAACAAATACCAGGGATATCCAGATGTTGAAAGGCAAGGACATGACTATAAGCAACAGAAACTAATATATGGGTGCATCATCAGAACCCAGTTCTCCCACCAAAGCAAGCACTGAATACACCAACACACCTAAAAATCTGGAACCTGTCCTAAAATCCCATCTCATGAAGACAATAGAGTCCTTTAAGGAAGATATCAATAATTCACTGAAGGAAATACAGGAAAACACAGGTAAACAGGTGAGGGAATTAAGTAAAGCAATCCAAGACCTAAAAGTGGAAGTAGAAATGATAGACACAAATGGAGGCAAACCTGGAAATGAAAACCCTAGGAAAGAGATCAGGAATTACAGATGTAAGTATCTCAAACAGAATACAAGAGTTAGAAGTGTGAATATCTGTTATAGAAGATACCATAGAAGAGATTGACACAACTATAAAAGAAAATTCAAAACATAAAAAACTCCATACTCAAAGCATCAGGCAATTCAGGACACAAATGAAAAGACAACATCTAAGAATAATTGGAAAAGATGAAAATGAAAATTTCCCAGCGCAAGTGACTGAAAAATGTCAACAATATCATAGAAGAAAGCTTCTGCAACCTAAAGAAAGAGATGGTCATAAAGGTATAAGAAGCCTATAGAACACAAAATAAATGGACAGAAAAGAAAATACTAACATCACATAATAATCAAAACACTAAACACAGAGAACAAAAAAATAACCCCAAGAATATTAAAAGCTGCAAGGAAAAGGGGCCAAGTAACATAAAATGGCAGACCTATCAGAATTATACCAGACTTCTCAACAGAAACTAGGAAAGCCAGAAGAGCCTCATCAGAGGTCATACAGACTCTAAGAGAACACATATGCCAGTCCAGGCTGCTATATACAGAAAAACGCTCAATCAAAAATAGATGGAGAAACCAAAATATTCTATGATGAAACCAAATTCAAAAAGTATCTATCTACCAACTCAGCCCTACTAGGATCCTAGAATGAAAAGTCCAACACAAGGAAGCTACCTGAACCAAAAAAAGGACAAGATTTTAAGCATCTTACAACAAAGCCAAAAGGAGAGAAGCACAAGCACATAAAGTCACCTACAAAAACAAACATATCAGGAATCAACAGTTATCTCTCTTTAATATCTGAATATTAATGGACTCAACTCACCTATAAAAAGGCATAAGCTAACAGACTGGATATGCATAAAAGATTCAGCATTTTGCTGCATGTAAGAAACCATTTCTCAATAAGAAAGACAGATACTTATTTCAGAGTAAATGGATGGTAAAAGGTTTTGCAAGCAAATGCTCCCAGGAAATAAGCAGGAGTTGCCGCCCTAAAATTTATCAATCATGAAGAAAAAGGACACTTCATAATCATCAAGGGGAAAATCCACCAAGAGGAAATCTCAATTCTGAACATCTATGCCCCTAATGAAAGCACTCACATTTCTAAAATAAAATTTTAGTAAAGCTCAAAACATACATTGTTTCCCATACAATGATAGTGGGAGACTTCAATACCCCACCCTCAGCAGTGGACAGGTCACTGTAATAGAAACTAAAGAGAGACACAGTGAATCTAAGAGAGGTTCTGAACCAAATGGATTTCACAGGTATTTAACCCTAAAAAAAAAGAATACACCTTCTTCTCGGCACGTTATGATGTCTTCTCCAAAATCGACCATATCAAGGGGTCACAAAACAACCCTAGACCAATACAAGAAAATTGAAATAATATCATGCATCCAATCACATAACCATAGCCTAAGGCTTTTCTTGAAAAACAGCAAAAGCTATAGAAAGTCCACATACAGATGGAAACTGAACAACTGTTTCATCAATAATAACTTTATCAGGGAAGAAAAAAAGAAAGAAATTAAAGACTTTCTGGAATTTAATGAAAATATTGACACATCATACTCAAACATATGGGACACAATGAAAGCACTGCTAACAGGAAATTTCATAGCTCTAAGTGCCCTCCTGGTAATGAGACTGGAGCAATCTTACACTAACAACTTAACAGCACACCTGAAAGCTCTAGAACAAAAAGAAGCAAACTCACCCAAGAGAAGTAGAAGGCAGGAAATAGTCGAACACAGGGCTGAAATCAACCAAATAGAATCAAAGAAAACAATACAAAGAATCAATAAAACCAGAAGCGTGTTCTTTGAGAAAATCAACAAGATAGGTAAGCCCCTATCCAAATTGACTAAAGAGCCAAGAAAGTCAGCATCCAAACTAACAAAATCAGAAACAAAAAGGGAGATATAACAATGGAAATGGAGGTAATTAAAAAAATCCTAAGCGAGTTAACCCAATCACAAAAGAATACACATGAAATGCAATCACTGATAACTGGATATTAATGAGCCCATAAGCCCTAAATACTCAAGGTACAATTAGCAATTCAAATGATTCACAAGAAGAAGAAAGGAGAGAACCCTGGGCCTGAAAAGATTGGATCCAGTTTTGTAGATCCAGAACAGAGAAATGCTGGGGAGGGGGGTGAATGGGGAATAGTTGGGGGGGGAGAGGACTTATGGGACTTATGATGGGGGGGGGATCTGGGAAAGGGGAAAGCCTTTGGAATGTAAACAAAAAAAATATAGAAAATAAAAAAAATATCAATGGCAAAAAAAAATATCCTGCTATAAAAGCCTATACTCAACAAAGAAAAAATCTAGAACAAAAGTATGTTTTTTCTAGACAGATGCCACATATCTAAACAGGCCTATAACACAAAAGGAAATAGAGGTCAATAAAAACCTCCCAGCCCCTTTTAAAAAAGACCCCAGAGCTAGATGGATTTAGTGCAGAATTCTACCAGACCTTCAAGGAAGACCTGACACCAATTTTCCTCTAACTATTCAATAAAATAGAAAGAGAAGGAACACTAATTATCACATTCTATGAAGACACAATTACTCTGATTCCTGAACTACACAAGAATCCAATCAAAAAAAGGAGAACTTAGAACAATCTTGCTTATGAATTTTGATGCAAAAATATTCAATAAAATTCTTGCAAATCTTATCCAAGAACACATCAAAACTATCATTCACCACAATCAAGTAGGTTTCATCCCAGGGATGCAAGGTTGTTTTATTATACAAAACTCCATTAGTGTAATTCACTATATAAACAAAATCAAAGAACAAAATCACATTATCATCTAATGAGATACAGAAAAATCATTTGACAAAATATAACACCCCTTTATGGTTAAAAGTATTGTAGAGATCAGGAATTCAAGGCCCATAACTAAACATAATAATAGGAATGTACTGCAAACAAACATCCCATATCAAATTAAATAGAGACATACATGAGGCAATTCAACTGAAATTGGGGACAAAGAAAAGGATGCCCACTCTCACCATATCTATGCAATATAGTACTTGAAGTACTAGCTAGAAAAATAAGACAACCAAAAGAAATCAAGGGGATACAAATTGGCAAAGAATAAATAAATGTATCACTATTTGCAGAGGATATGATAGTATGATAGTATATATGAGCAACCCCAAACATTCTACCAGAGAACTTCTCCAGCTGATAAAAAAACTTCAGCAAAGTGGCTGGATATAAAATTAACTCTAATAAATCAGTAGCCCTCTTTTATACAAATGACATACAGGCTGAGAAAGAAATTTAGGAAACAACTACCTTCACAATACCCACAAATAATATAAAATATATTGGGTAACTTTAACAAAACAAGTGAAATATCTGTATGACAATAACTTCAAGTCTCTCAAAAAAGAAGTTCAGGAAAATCTCAGAAAATGGAATGATCTCCCATGCTCATGGATTTGCAGAATGAATATTGTAGAAATGGCCATCCTACCAGACAATCTATAGATTCAATGCAAGCCCCATCAAAACTGCAACAAAATTCTTCATAGATATTTTGAAAGGGCAATTCTCAAATTCATCTGGAAAGACAATAAAAAAAACAGAATAGTGAAAATAATTCTTAACAATTAAAGAATGGGGAAATCACCGTCCCTGTCCTCAAGCTTTACTATAGATCGATAGTTATAAAAACTGCATGGTATTGGTACAGAGACAGACATGTTGATCAATGGAATAGATTTGAAGAGCCAGAAATAAAACTACACACTTACAGACAATTGATGATTGACAATGACATCAAAATTATACAATGGAAAAAACAAAGCATCTTCTGGTCTTACTGGATGTCTGTATGTAGAAAAATGAAAATAGATCCATATTTTTCAACTTACATAAAGCTTAAGTCCAAATGGATCAATGCCCTCAACATAAAATTAAAATCAGGTACACTGAATTTGACAGAACAGAATGTGGGAAAGAACCTTGAACTCTTTAGCACAGGAAGGAATTTCCTAAATAGAGCTCCAATGGCTTATGCTCTAAGGTCAAGAATTGATAAATGGGATCTCATGAAACTGAAAAGCTTCTGAAAGGCAAAGGACATAGTCAATAAGACAAATCAGCAAACTACAAAATGGGAAGAAAAAAAAAACTTCCCTAATCCCACATCCAATAGAGGGTTAATATCCAAAATTTATAAAGAATTACCAAAAAACCAAACAACCCAATCAAAATATTTAATATAAAATTGAATTGAAATTTCACAACTGAGATATTTCGAATGGCTGAGAAGCATATAAAAATATGCTCAAAGTTCTTAGTGGTCAGAGAAATGCAAATCAAGACGACCCTGAGATTCCACCTTACACCAATCAGAATGGCTAAGATCAGAACCTCAGGTGACAACACATGTTGGAGAGGATGTGGAAAAAAGAGGAATAATCCTCCATTGCTGGTGGGATTGCAAACTGGTACAACTCTGGAAATCAATCTAGATGTTCCTCAGAAAATTGGAAATAGATCTTCCTGAAGACCCAGCTATACCACTCTTGGGAATATACTCAAAATATGCCCCACCGTGCCACAGGGGTATGTGTTCTGCTATGTTCATAGCAGCCTTATATGTTGATAGCCAGAAGCTGGAAAAAAACCTAGAAGTCCCATGACAGAAGAATGGATACAGAAAATGTGGTTCATTAACACAATGGAGTACTACTCAGCTATTAAGAATGAGGACATCCTGAGTTTTGCTGACAAGGGGATGGACATAGAAAATATCATCCTGAGTGAAGTAACCAAAAGGACATGCAGTGATGCATTTGCTAATAAGTAGATATTAGCCCCCCCCAAAAAAAAAGAAAAAAAGAAAAACTACAGATTATAGGAAATAAAGTCAACAGAACTCAAAAAGATCAACAAGCTGAAATGCCCAAGTGAGGACATCACAATCCCACTTGGGAGAGAGAAGAAAGTAATCACAAGTTAGGATTGGGAGGGACCTGGGAGGGAAAGTATTGAGGGAGTGGGAGAAGGGAGGAATGGGTAAGAGGGGAACCTGATCTGAAATTGGGCAAGAAAAATGGAGTGAAGCCCTGAAGGCCAGCAGAAAGAATGGAAACAGGCAACATGGGAGGAGATAGGAGGTTTGTGGTACTCTCCAGAATGCAACAGAGACCCTGGAGGTGGGAGACTTACAGGACTAAAATGGAGGGACTTTAGATGAAGTGCCTGACAATAGGTAGAGGGAACTTAGAGAATCTACCTCCAGCAGGAAGACAGGCCATCAAATGAGGGAAAGGCGGGACATCCCACAATAATATCTCTGACCCATAATTGTTCCTGCCTGAAAGAATTACAGGGATGGAAATGGAGATGAGCCTGAGGAAAAGGCTGAAAGTGGGATCCAGTGCAAGGGAAGGTCCAAATACCTGACACTATTACTGAGGCTATGGAGCATTCATAAAAAGGGAGCTAGCATGATAGCACTCCAGAAGACCCAACAAGCAGTTGAAAGAGTCAGATACAGATATTTGCATACAGCCAATGGGCAGAAGTAGCTGAATGATTACAACAGGGTAAATGAAGCTGAAAGTGACCCTATAGGAGGACCAGCAGTCTCAATTAATCTGGGTCCCCCTGGGATCTCTCAAATACTGGACCACCAAACAGGCAGCCTACACCAGCTGATATGAGGGTCCTAGCATACATACAATAGAGGACAGCTGTGTCTGTGTTCATTCATAGATGATGCTCCTAACATTCTAGAGACTGGAGGACCCAGGTAGTTTAGAGGTCAGGATGGGTAGTGGGGTCGGGACATCAACAGGGAGGGGAGGTATGGGATGTGGCATAGTAGGAGGGTATGACAAGTGGTTGGCAGGGTGAGAATGAAATATGGAGTATATAAAAATAATTAATAAAAATATATATCTAAAAATAATATAAAAATAGAATAACTCAGAAAGGCTTTTCAGAATTTGTTCATGTTTGTGTCTATCTAAGTAGATAGGAGGCAAACATGAAATATACAGCCATAAAATTTATTGTTTATGCAGTGTATATATTGTACCTACATTTAAATATACAAATATGATGTAAGGATAGCTGTCTACATAAATGTCTCCATGGTATTGTAAAGACAAGATAGATGGCTATAGATACTGAGTATGCTCATTGTTTAATGTATATAGAGATGATTACATAGAAATCTAAATTATGATTAAATCACATTTCCTTTTATTAGTCAGATTTATATTTTAATAATTCGTAGCAAAGTAAAATTTAAATATACCATTTGAAACAATTCAAACATTTAAACTATTTAATTGTAAATTATACAACTTACAACAGATTTCTAGTATTATGTTATTTGGAACTTTAACTAAATACAACTTGCAATAAACAAATTACAATAACATAACCAATTTCAAACATTAACTATGTTCTCATCACTATTCATTTAGCCAGGAAAGGGTATTATTAGATGCAAAATTTCAGGTAATAACTAGGACTTCTTTACCTATACACGAAGATAGCACACTATCTTCACTAATTTGATTTTGAGGTCTCTGAATCTGCAAGTTAATTAGGAAAGTTCCTATGAAAAGCACATTTGTTAATACTATGCAAATTCAGGGCATGTGAAAATAATAACTTGAATTTACTATTCAGCTTAAAATATTTAAAGGCCAGAAAATAATGAATAGGAATTATATACCTAGACATATGCTGCCTAACTTTTATTGCTGTCTTTGGAAAAATAATAATTGTTAAGGTTATCAATGATGATTTTTAAAATGAAGAAAATTCTATAAAATATAAACCAATATAAAATGTCAATGGGATTATACAAAGGCCTTATTCTGGGTTCTGAATTTAAATTGCTCACCTACTGTGCTGCTTTTAGACATTATACCAAATGTGAGCTTAGATAGAATAATAATACTTTTGTAACTTTGAAAATTGGTGAAACTTCAAAGTTTTACAATTTATTGTTCATTTAGAGGACATTCTTTGCTTACCATATTTTCTTTCAAAAATCATGACTTTTTAATACAATTTATTTTCTTGAAAAAAAATAACGAACGTCATTTGGTTAGCAGTTCTTTAAGTGGAAATTGAATACAGAAATATTATCTAGATTAATTGGCAAAGGGTAGTTTGAAGCTGTCTTTTCCCATAAAAGAATGGTTCACCATGGACACACTACTATTTATTGAGCTAAAAACAGAAAAGAGACCGATCTCTTCATTGTTAGAAGAAGATGGAATTTTGTACTGTCTCCTGTGCTCTTCTGGCAACCTTGATATTTTTAAATTGGTGGTATCTATTTAACCTAGAAAATTGTTTCCTGAAATAGGAAAAATTGAACTTTAATTTGATTTTAAAATGTATTTTAAGAGTTTCCATCCCAAGTTTTATTTTGATGCTGTTTCTTTAAGATCTCCTTGAATGTAAACAATGGGTAATACTCAGCTACTAAAAACAATGACTTCATGAAATTTTTTTTGTTACAATTTTTTTTAAATTTTTATTTTCTATATTCCATGTTTACATTCCAAAAGCTTTCCCCTTTCCCAGTTACCCCCCACCATACGTCCCATAATTCCTCTCCCCCCCTGCTATTCCCCACTCATCCCCCCCACGATTTCTCTGTTCTGGGTCTACAATACTGGATCCAATCTTTACAGGCCCAGGGTCCTCTCCTTTCTTCTTCTTGGGAGTCATTTGACTTGCTAATTGTGCCTTGAGTATTTAGGGCTTCTGGGCTCATCAATATCCACTTATCAGTGATTGCATTTCATGTGTATTCTTTTGTGATTGGGTTAGCTCACTTAGGATGATAGTTTCCAGATCTAACCATTTACCTACAAATTGCATGAGTTCATTATTTTTAATTGCTGAGTAGTACTCCATTGTATAAATATACCACAATTTCTGTATCCATTCCTCTTTTGAGGGATATCTGGGCTCCTTCCAATTTCTGGCTATTATAAACAAGGCTGCTATAAACATAGTGGAGCATGTGTCTTTATTGTATGCAGAGGAATCCTCTGGGTATATGGCCAGGAGTGGTATGCCAGGGTCCTCTGGAAGTGGCATGCCCAATTTTCTGAGGAACCTCCACACTGATTTCCAGAGTGGTTTTACCATTTTGCAATCCCACCAACAGTGGAGGAGTGTTCCTCTTTCTCCACATCCACGCCAGCACTTGTTGTCTCTTGAGTTTTTAATCTTAGCCATTCTGACTGGAGTGTGGTGGAATCTCAGGGTTGTTTTGATTTGCATTTCCCTGATGACTAATGATGTTGAACATCTCTTAAGGTGTTTCTCGGCCATCCGAATTTCTTCTGGTGAAAATTCTTTGTTTAGCTCTGTACCCCATTTTTTGAGAGGTTTATTTGGTTCTTTGGGGTCTAACTTCTTGAGTTCTTTGTATATATTGGATATTAGCCCTCTGTCGGATGTGGGGTTGGTGAAGATCATTTCCCACGTTGTTGGTTGCCTTTTTGTCCTTCTGACAGTGTCCTTTGCCTTACAGAAACTTTGTAATTTTATGAGGTACCATTTGTCAATTCTTGATCTTAGAGCATAAGCTATTGGTGTTCTCTTCAGGAATTTTCCCCCTGTGCCCATGTCCTCCAGGGTCTTCCCAAGTTTCTTTTCTAATAGTTTCAGTGTGTCTGGTTTTATGTGGAGGTCCTTGATCCACTTGGAGTTGATCTTAGTACAAGGAGATAAGAGTGGGTCAATTCGCATTCTTCTGCATGTGGACCTCCAGTTGAACCAGCACCATTTGTTGAAAAGGCTCTTTTTTCCACTGGATGGTTGTGGCTCCTTCATCAATGATCAAGTGACTATAAGTCTATGTGTTCATTTCTGGGACTTCAATCCTATTCCATTGATCTACGTGCCTGTTACTGTACCAATACCATGCAGTTTTTAACACATTTGCTCTGTAGTACTGCTTGAGGTCAGGGATATTGATTCCCCCAGAAGTCCTTTTATTGTTGAGAATAGTTTTAGCTATCCTGAGTTTTTTGTTGCTCCAGATGAATTTGAGAATTGCTCTTTCTAGATCTATGAAAAATTGAGTTGGGATTTTGATGGGGATTGCATTGAATCTGTAGATTGCTTTTGGCAAGATGGCCATTTTTACTATATTGATCCTGCCAATCCAGGAGCAAGAAATATTTTTCCATCTTCTGAGGTCTCCTTCGATTTCTTCCTTCAAGGAATTGAAGTTCCTGTCATACAGATCTTTTGCTTGTTTGGTTAGAGTTATGCCAAGGTACTTTATGTTGTTTGTGGCTATTGTGAAGGGTGTTATTTCCCTAACTTCTTTCTCAGCCTGCTTGTCCTTTGAGTACAAGAAGGCTACTGTTTTGCTTGAGTTAATTTTATAACCATCCACTTTGCTGAAGTTGTTTATCAGCTGTAGAAGTTCTCTGGTGGAGTTTTTTGGATCGCTTAAGTAGACTATCATATCATCTGCAAATAATGATATTTTGACTTCTTCCTTTCCAATCTGTATCCCTTTGACTTCCTTATGATGTCTAATTGCTCTCGCTAGAACTTTAAGTAGTATATTGAAAAGATATGGAGAGAGAGGGCAGCCTTGTCTAGTCCCTGATTTTAGTGGGATTGCTTCAAGTTTCTCTCCATTTATTTTGATGTTGGCTACTGGTTTGCTGTAGATTGCTTTTACTATGTTTAGGTATGGGCCTTGAATTCCTGCTCTTTCCAAGACTTTTAGCATGAAAGGATGCTGAATTTTGTTGAATGCTTTTTCAGCATCTAATGAGATGACCATGTGGTTTTTTCTTTTAGTTTGTTTATATAGTGGATTACATTGATGTATTTCCATATATTGAACCATCCCTGCATCCCTGGAATGAAGCCTACTTGATCATGGTGAATGATCGTTTTGATATGTGCTTTGATTCGGTTGACAAGAATTTTATTTACTATTTTTGCATTAATATTCATAAGAGAAATTGGCCTGTAGTTCTCTTTCTTTGTTGGATCATTTTGTGGATTAGGTATCAGCGTAATTGTGGTTTCAAAGAACGAGTTGGGCAGTGTCCCTTCTGTCTCTATTTTGTGGAATAGTTTGAAGAGTATTGGTGTTAAGTCTTCTTTGATGATCTGGTAGAATTCTGCACTAAAACCATCTGGTCCCATACTTTTTTTGGTTGGGATGCTTTCTATAACCCCTTCTATTTCTTTAGGGGTAATGGGACTGTTTAGCTGATCTACTTGATGCTGATTTAATTTTGGTATTTGGTATCTGTCTAGGAAGTTGTCCATTTCCTCCAGATTCTTCAATTGTTTTGAGTATAGGCCTTTGTAGTAGGATCTGATGATCTTTTGAATTTCCTCTATTTCTGTTGTTATATCCCCCTTTTCATTTCTAATTTTGTCAATTTGGATACTCTCTCTGTGCCCTTTGGTTAGTCTAGCTAAGGGTTTATCTATCTTGTTGATTTTCTCGAAGAACCAGCTCTTGGTTTTGTTGATTCTTTGTATGGTTCTCTTTGTTTCTACTTGATTGATTTCAGCCCTTAGTTTGATGATTTCCTCTCTTCTACTCCTCCTGGGTGAGTTAGTTTCTTTTTGTTCCAGGGCCTTCAGGTGTGCTGTTAATTTGCTAGTGTATGCTCTCTCCAGTTTCTTTTTGGAGGCACTCAGGGCTATGAGTTTTCCTCTTAGCACTGCTTTCATTGGGTCCCAGAGATTTGGGTAGGTTGTACCTTCATTTTCATTGAAGTCTAAAAAGTCTTTGATTTCTTTCTTTATTTCTTCCTTGACCAAGGTGTCATTGAGTAGAGTATTGTTCAGTTTCCATGTGTATGTGGGCTTTTTGTTGTTCTTCTTGCTATTGAAGACCACTTTTACTCCATAGTGATCCGATAGGAGACATGGGATTAGTTCGGTCTTCTTATATTTGTTGAGGTCTGTCTTGTGACCAATTATATGATCAATTTTTGAGAAGGTACCGTGCGGTGCTGAGAAAAAGGTATACTCTTTTGCTTTAGGATGGAATGAATGTTATATATATATATATATATATATATATATATATATATATATATATATATATATATATTAAATCCAATTGGTCCAAAGCTTCAATTAGTTTCACTGTGTCCCTGTTTAGTTTCTGCTTTCCTGATTGGTCCATTGAGGAGAGTGGAGTGTTGAAGTCACCTACAATCATTGTGTTAGGTGCGATGTGTGCTTTAAGCTTTACTAAAGTTTCTTTTGCGAATGAGGGTGACCTTACATTTGGCGCATAGATGTTCAGTATTGAGAATTCTTCTTGGTGGATTTTCCCTTTGACAAGCAGGAAGTGACCTTCTGTGTCTCTTTTGATGACTTTAGGTTGAAAGATAATTTTATCTGATATTAGAATGGCTACTCCGGCTTGTTTCCTGGTACCATTTGCTTGTAAAACTGTCTTCCAGCCTTTTACTCTAAGGTGGTGTTTTTCTTTGACACTGAGATGTGTTTCCTGTATGCAGCAAAATGTAGGGTCCTATTTCTGTATCCAGTCTGTTAGTCTGTGTCTTTTGATTGGGGAATTGAGTCCATTGATATTAAGAGATATTAAGGAATAGAGATTATTACTTCCTGACATTTTGGGCATTATTATTATTATTATTATTATTATTATTATTTTATTTGTGTGGTTCTCTTCTTTTGGGTTGGATGAGATGGGGTTTCTATCTTGTTTCTTCTGGAGTGTTGTTTCCCCCCTTGTGTTGGTATTTTTCCCCTATTATCCTTTGTAGGGCTGGGTTTGTAGATAAGTATCTTGCAAATTTGGTTTTGTCGTGGAATACCTTGGTTTCCCTATCTATGGCAATTGAGAGTTTTGCTGGGTATAGTAGTTTTGGCTGAAGTTTGTGTTCTCTTAGGGTCTGCATGAGGTCTGCCCAGGATCTTCTAGCTTTCATGGTCTCAGGTGAGAAGTCTGCTGTAATTCTGATAGGTCTTCCTTTATATGTTACTTGTCCTTTTTCTCTTACTGCCTTTAATATTCTTTCTTTGTTTAGTACATTTGGGGTTTTGATTATTATGTGGTGGGAAGTATTTCTGTTCTGGTCCAGTCTATTTGGGGTTCTATAGGCTTCTTGTATTTTCATGGGCATCTCTCTCTTTAGGTTGGGGAAGTTTAATTCCATAATTTTGTAGAAGATATTTGCTGGCCCTTTAATTTGTAGATCTTCATTCTCATCTATCCCTATAATCCTTAGGTTTGGTCTTCTCATTGTGTCCTGGATTTCCTGAATGTTTTGGGTTACCAGCTTTTTGCACTTTGCATTTTCTTTAATTGTTGAATCCATGGTTCCTATGGTATCTTCAGCACCTGAGATTCTGTCTTCTATCTCTTGTATTCTATTGTTGATATTTGCATCTATGACTCCTGATTTCTTCCCAAGGTTTTCTATCTCCAACGTTGTCTCCCTTTGCGATTGCTTAGTTGTTTCTACTTCTGTTTTTAGATTTTGTATGGTTTTGCTCAGATCTTTCAGTTGCTTGTTTGTGTTTTCCTATAATTCTTTAAGGGATTTTTGTGTTTCCTCTTTTATGACTTCTACTTGTTGACCCATGTTCTCTTGTATTTCTTTAAGTGATTTTTGTTTCTCCCCCTTATTGGGATTCATTTTTTGCTCTATATTCTCCTGGATTTCTTTAAGTGATTTTTGTGTCTGCCTTGTATGGGCTTCTAGCTTTTGATCTATTTTCTCCTCTATTACTTTAAGAAATTTATCTAAGTGATCCTCAATCTGCATCTTTACCAGTGATTTTAGATCTGAGTCTTGTTTTTCTGGTGTGTTGAGATATCCGAGATTTAATTGTGTTTGCCTTGTAATGGCTTCTAGCTTTTGATCTATTTTCTCATGTATTACTTTAAGAGATTTATCTAAGTGTTCCTCTATCAGCATCCTGACCAGTGATTTTAGATCTGAGTCTTGTTTTTCTGGTGTTTCGGGGTATCCAAGATTTATTGCTGTCGGGGAACTGGGTTCGGATGCCACCATACTGCCTTGATTTCTGTTAGTAACGATCTTACGTTTGCCTTTTGCCATCTGGTTAACTCTGGTGTTAGTTGGTCCTGTAGATACTAGCTGGTGCTTGACCCTCCTGTGGGCTCGTAAGACTATTTCCCAGCAACTGGGATACCTGAACCACTGCCCTTCAGGGCTCCTGCTCACAGATTGTTGACAGGTGGCCTGAGTTCCCCGAGGTCTTAAACTCAGGATATCCCAGGTACTTGGTTCAGCCTGTTGGGTGGCTGCTCTGCACTGCTCCTGCTCAGGGTTTGCTGTCTGTTATCCTGTTTCCCCAGGGGTCTTAAAGTTGGGATATCTCAGTTATCTGGTTCTGCCTGCTGGTCCAAAGCTGCTGCGAAGCTGGCTGGGTCAGGCTTCCCTGCCACCGGCTGGATGGTAAGTTGCAGGCAAGATGGCAGCTGCCTGCAGGGAGTCAGGGGTCCGCCCTGAGAGCACAGAGCGCAGG
Organism: Apodemus agrarius; assembly: GCA_964023405.1. NCBI lineage: Eukaryota > Metazoa > Chordata > Mammalia > Rodentia > Muridae > Apodemus > Apodemus agrarius. The sequence continues at coordinate 69,646,459 of OZ030020.1, forward strand.
CTCGGCCGCTGTGCCCCAAACTGCTACTCTGTGCCCAACTCCCACTCCAGGCCTGAGTCCCCGAAGGTCTTTAACTCGGGCTATCTCGGGTACCTGGTTCCACCTAGTCTGAGCACCTGGTAAGCTGGCTGGGTCCAGCTTTGACTTCATGAAATTCTTAGGCAAATGGATTGAACTAGAAAATAATATCCTAAGTGACGTAATACAATCACAAAAGAACACACATGGTATGCACTCACTGATTAGTGGGTATTAGCCCATAGCTCAGAATATGCAAGATACAATTCACAGGACATATAAAGCTCAAGAAGAAGGAAGACCAAAGTGTGGATGCTTCAGTCCTTCTGAGAAGGTGGAGCAAAATACTCACAACTGGAGATACAGAGACAATGTGTAGAGCAGAGTCTGAAGGAAAGGCCATCCTGAGACTGCCCCACATGTGGAACCATCCTATATGCAATCACCAAACCCAGACACTAATCTGGATGCCATGAAGTACTTGCATACAGGAGGCTGATATAGCTGTCTCCGGAAAGACTCTGCCCAAGCCTGACAAATACAGAGGTGAATATTCACAATAAATACAGGGGTGCATACTCAGTTCAGCAATGGAGTGAACATGAGGTCTCCCAATGGAGGAGTTAGAGAAAGGAATTAAGTAGCTGATGGGGTTAGCAACTCCATTGGAAGAACAATAACATCAACCAACCAGATACCCCAGAGCTCTCAGTGACTAAACCAAAAGAGATTATATATGGAGATAGTCATGGCTCAGCAGCATATTAGCAGAGAATGGCCTTGTTGAGCATCAATAGAAGGAGAGGCCCTTGGTCCTGTGAAGGCCTGATGCTGCCATTTATGCAAACACCCTCATAGAAGCAGGGGGAGAGAGAATCATATAGGGGGTTTGTGGAAGGGAAACTGGGAAAGGGGAAAACATTTTAAATGAAAATAAAGAAAATATCCAATGAAAGAAAAGAACAAAAAAGAGTAAATGTTACTGAAGAGCAACTGCTTGTGGGAGGGCACAATGCTGTTCTGTTGCTGTCCGAAGCTACAGAAAACTCAGTCCCTGGAAGAGAAGCTGGGAATAGATGGGCAGAAGGGGGGTGGGTGGTGAAAAAGAATAGGCATCAGGACAATAGTTGCTGTTGGAGATGCAAAATTTATTTGGTGATTTGACAATATAAGGACTATGGGGTGAATCTCTTGAGACTCGGCTCAGCGGCCCTTGTGTGTTGGCTCCATGGTTCTACATTACTAAGTAGGTAGCCTGCTTGATTTGGAAACTGTAGGTCTGGTAGATCAAGGCTTCACCTTGATCCCAATGCTCCGCCAAAGGCTAGCACCAGGTGCTAGCTAGTCATGGCTTCCAGGTAATAAACAAGAGGTTGTATTGTTCTGAGAACAAAGGGCCAGGATCTTCAAGGGCTGAGAAATAGTGACTAGCATGACTAGTGACTCACTATTTCTGTGACTAGCTAGTGACTAGCTAGTGACTATCCTGGAGGTTCGAAACCATCCCTCCGCCTCCCCCCTGCTCAAAAGCTGGGGGAGGATACAGTGTTCTCCAAGAACAAGTCCAATCTGAACAAATCCAATGGTTATAATTGAACCATGTCATGTTGCAGCTTTTAGAGCTTGTCAAATGGTGGAGTAGTCACACCCACAAACACACACACACACACACACACACACACACACACGCACACACACACAAAATCCACCACATTTACTAAGGTAATACAGGGTCCTATTGAAGCCTTTACCGACTTCTTAGAGAGACTTGGTTCATATATAAATAGAGCCATATCAGATCCTTCAACCAGAAAGTCATTGATAGAAACCTTGGCATTTGAAAATCCTAATACATAATGTAAGAGAGCAATCAGATAGATGAAATCAAGGGAGTCCAAATAGACAAATGTATAATGGAGAAACCTGGTATTGTTTCTCAGGAACTAACGCTAATATCATAGTGAAAATTGAAGCAGAATGTCTCAGGAATCAAAATGCCTGATGTTTCAATTGTGGTTAATTTTATCATCTCCAAGTATGCTGAAAGGATAGACGATTTGGAGCTCAAAGGGGCAGGTACATTGACTCTGAAGAATATGGTGTTCATAGAAGAGAACAGTCAAGTTATGGCTACTAACACAAAGGCTTCCAGAGATTTGTAGCCACTGTGGGGAGACCAAATATTTGTCCAAGGATTGTAGTTCCAAGAAAGACATACAATGTAACCTCTTGCCTTCAGGAATTGAGCCAAGTGGCCAGTCAGCACAACTCCCCTCCCCAAGTAAGCAATATAAACTGTCTTCAGACAAGAAAATCAAAACTAAGTATTTCACATTTTATACATGCTAAGGAAGGAAGTGCAGCTTTAGATTGAGCCAGAGATATGCCTGTCATATTATCCCCAAATGTCTAATATTACAAGTTAAACAGTGGTGTTTATGGCCCTTTACCATCAGGGATAGTGGGGATAATCTTGGGAAAAAATATATTACCTTCTCAAGGATTTATAGTGCATCCAAGTGTAGCAGATGGGAATAACAAGACTGAAATAAAAATCAAGGCATATGTGAAAAAGAAGATGCAAATTAATATTGGGGGAAAGAATTGCTCAGTTGTTTTTCTTACAACACGTGTAAAACTGCTACAAGTGAAAGAACACAGACTTTGGGGATTCCTGGAAAATGTGCTCTGGCAACCAGTGGTTATTGATCAGAGACCCAAATGAATGGTGCAAATGAATATTGTTGAAATAGAATGATTGGTGGACACAGGAGCTGATAATATACTTTCACAGAAGTTTTATATCCTAGATCAGCCAAATAGTTTATAGGAATTTGTAGATTATCATGAATAAGATAAAATGTTTGTTGAGTTGATATATGGGACTAGAAGGGCAAACAATGATGTTAAGGCCTTCTGTGGCTCTCATACCCACAAATTTCTGGAGAAGTGATATTTTACAATGGTGTTCTCAAATTAATATTCCTATAAATCCAGGTACAGAAATTCAGAATATTAGAGGTGACATATTATGTGTTGTTTTGCACAAGGTATTGACATGGTTAGTTAAAATCACAATCTATGCCCATTGACCAAACATACAACATCATAGGGATTAAGTTTCCAAATTCATAAAAGGGTCATAGCTGACACTCCAACACCCTTGTCTATAAAACAGATCTGTATGAAAACAGCAATGGCCCATAACAAAAGAAAATTGCAGGCACTTGAACAACTGGTAAAAGAACAGGTGGATGCTAAACATATAGAAGATTTTACCACCTCTTGAAATTTCCCTATATTTGTTTTAAAATGAAATCAGATGAATGGAGAATAATAATGGATTTAAGAGCAGTTAATAGAGTAATTCAAACAATGGATCTTTTATAACCTGGTCTTCCTTTACATTCCTTGTCAATGAGATCATGGCATGTAATAATAATTGACTTAAAAAGATTGCTTTTCTCCATACTCTTACATGTGTAAGAAAGGCAAAGGTTTGCTTTCCCAGTAACTACTGAACAACAATCTTGCACTAAAGTGATATTATAAGAAGGTACGTAAAACTAATATAGTATCAATATTTTATGCAACTCTAATTAGAAATAATTTGTATGCAATTTTCTCAATCAGTCATTTATCATTATAAGGATTATATTTTGTTGGCTGATTCTGACATAGATGGTTTAGAGAATATGTTGAAGGTAACATAATCTGCTATTATAAGTGTTACAAATTGTTCCAAAAAAAAAAAAAAACCAAAGAGGAGATTCACTTAATTTTTGGTGTTAAAAATCAATCAAAAGCATTTGACCTCAAAAGGAATAGATCCATAGACACCAACTGCAAAATTAATGATTTTCAAAATTGGGGAATATTAACTTGCTGAGACCTACAAGTGGATTAAGTATAGATGGGTTAAATAATTTGTTTTGAATATTACAAGAAGATTCAACTTTGCATAGTCTAAGATGTCTAACAGCTGCAGCAGAAAAAGAGTTAACTGCTATAGAACAAAGACTGCAAGATGCATATGTGGATTTAATTAATCCTAAACTGGCATGTAGTTTGGACAATTTTTCTTCAATTCATTTTCATATTGGACTTATTATGTGGAGGGAAGTTAGTATTATGTAATGGATTTTCTTAGCTCATAAGAAAGGTAAAAAATTGAAGGCATATATAGAAAAGATTTCTGAATTAATTATAAAATAGAGAGCAAGACTACATTAATCATCAAGAACAGAACCATATAAAACTGTAGTATGTCTTACACAGACTGAGATTATGTCATTATGGGTTATCAATGAAGATAACCAGAGTAACTATTTGGGTGAAATTGAATACAAATATCTAAAAAGCAAACATATACATGGACTAATTGGATTCTTTTATATATTGTAAAGAAAACACCAGTTCCAGAGATAGGAGCAATCTATATGGATACAAAGAAGACAGGGATAGCAGGTTATAAGTCAGAGAAAAATAAGCAAGGTAATTAAAATTTATTTACCTTACTTAAATATTAAAATGGTATGCAATCCTTATTATATTATTATATTATCCTGAATCTTCTAATACAATTACTGATTCTCTATATGCTGAAAGAATTGTTTTGCATATAGATGTTACTGAATATGTACTTGATAATTCAGAATTATTTTTGGAATTTGTACATTTGTAACAGGTCATCAAAAGTAGAAACATTTCATTACGTACTACTCAAATATGGTCTCATACAGGTTTATCACATCTACTTGCTCAAGAAAATGATGAAATTGAGTAATTACTAATAGGAAATATTTTGATAGTGTCATAATTTCATGAAACTCTTGCTTTTGCCTTTTTGCTGCTGCTCTCCTACTTCTCTCCCCATTCCCTTCCACTTTCTCTCTCCAAATGCTCATGGCCATTCTCTCTCTCTCTCTCTCTCTCTCTCTCTCTCTCTCTCTCTCGGGGAGGGGAGTTAAGAGGGTAGAATATATATATATATTCTACCTCCCCATGCCCTGAATAAACTTTATTCTATACAAATGTAAGTTGACAAGAAACATCGTATTAAAGGAAACGATTTAAAGAAAAACATTCTATCACTTGGCAGCAAGCCAAAGGGGAAGTAAAGATTCTACATATTTTCTGTCTAAAAAACTCCATTTTTATCCCTGAAGTTCTTTCAGACAGAAACAAATATGGGTCAGAGTTCTGACTGTGTGATGTCATACCTACCTCTCACAATGCCCTGTCCTTCTACTGGAGGGGGCTTTAAAAGTTCCCTCTCTGTACTATTGGTCTTTCATCTAAGGTCCCTCCCTTTGAGGCCTGAGAGATTTTCACCTCCCAGATCTCTGGGGAATTCTGGAGGGTCCCCCTAACCAACTACCTCGGGAGGTTGCCTGTTTCCATTCTTTCAGCTGCACCTCAGGGCTTCAGTCCTTTTCCCTCACCCGATACCAGATCAGGTTCCCCTCTTCAGTCAATTCCAGCATCTACTTTCCCTCTCAGGTCTCTCCCTCCTTCCTCACATGTGACTGTGTTCTTCTCCCTCCTAAGGGAGGTGGAGGAGTCCTCACTTGATTCGTTCAGCTTGTTGACCTTTCTGAGTTCTGTGTTCTTTATCTTCGGTATTTGGTACATTTCCTTATTTCCTCTTTCTTTTCTTTTCTTTTCTTTTCTTTTCTTTTCTTTTCTTTTCTTTTCTTTTCTTTTCTTTTTTTCTTTTCTTTTCTTTTCTCTTCTCTTCTTTTCTTTTCTTTTCTTTTCTTTTCTTTTCTTTTCTTTTCTTTTCTTTTTCACTAATATCCACTTATCAGTGAGTACATACCTTGCACATATATTTGGGTCTGAGTTACCTCACTCAGGATTATATTTTCGATTTCCATCCATTTTCCTGCAAAACTCAGGATGTCTTTGTTCTTAATAGCTGGGTAGTATTCCATTGTGAAAATGAATCACATTTTCTGTATCCGTTATTCTGTTGTGGGACATCTGGTTTGTTTCCAGCTTCTGACTATCACAATGAGCCTGTTATGAACATTTTGGGACACTTGCCTCTACAAAATGCAATCTATAGATTCAGTGAAATCCCCATCAAAATCCCAACACAATTCTTCAAAGATATTGAAAGAGCAATTCTCAAATTCATCTGGAAAAAAATCCAGAAGAGCAGAAAACAATTAACAAAAAAAAATGGCTAGGGGAATCACCATCCCTGACCTTAAGTTTTACTGCAGTGCAATAGTGATAAAACCTCATGGTACTCGTACCAGAAACAGACATGTTGATCAATGGAATAAAATTGAATGCCCAGAAATAAAACCACACACCTACAGACAATTGCTTGTTGACAATGACACCAAAAATATACAATAGAAAAAAGAAATCACCTTCAATAAATAGTGCTGGTATTACTGGATGTCTGTATGTAGAAAAATGAAAATAGACCCAACTTGCACATAGTTCAAGTCCAAGTGGATCAATGACCTCAACATAAAACCAGATACATTGAATCTAATAGAAGAGAAAGTGGGAAAGAGCCTTGAACTGATTGACACAGGGGGAAATTTCCTAAAGAGAACTCAAATAGCTCTTACTCTAAGATCCAGAATTGATAAATGGGGCCTCATGAAACTACAAATCTTCTGTAAGGCAAAGGACATAGTCAATAAAACAAATTGGCAAGCAACAGATTGGGAAAAAATATCATCCCTAACTGCACATTCGATAGAGGGCTAAAATCCAAAATGTGTAAAGAACTCAAGAAGCTAACCACCAAAAAAAAAAAAAAAAAAAAAAAAAAAAAAAAACTATACAATGCAGTACTACACAGCAATTAAAAATAATGAATTCATGCAATTTGTAGGCAAATGGTTGGATCTGGAAAATATCATCCTAAGTGAGTTAACCCAATTACAAAATAATATACATGAATTGCAATCACTGATAAGTGGATATTAATGAGTCCAGAGTATTGTCTGAATACTCAAGGCACAATTAGCAAATCAAAAGTTTCCCAAGAAGACGGAAGGACACTGGTCCGGAAAAGACTGGTTCCAGTTTTGCAGGAGAGTACCAGAACAGAGAAAGGGTTGGGGGGTGATTGGGGTATGGGCGAGGGGGGAGAGAGGACTTATGGGACATATAGTGAGGGGGGAACTGGGAAAGGGGAAAGCCTTTGGAATGTAAACAAAGAATATAGAAGAATTTAAAAAGGGGGTGGGGCATAGAACTAAACCAAGAATTCACAACAGAGGAATCTTGAATGGCTGAGAAGTACCTAAAGAAATGTTCAAAGTCCTGAGAGATCAGACAGATAGAAATCAAAATGACCCTGATATTCCACTTTACACCAATCAGATCAAAACCACAGGTGACAACACATGTTGCTGAGTATGTGGAGAAAGAGATAGAGTCCTCCATTGTTTTTGGTTTGCAAACTGGTACAACCACTGTGGATATCAATCTGGAGGTTCCTCAGAAAATTGGAAATAGATCTACCTGAAGACCCAGCAATATCATTGTTGGGAATTCTCCCAAAAGAATACCAACAAAACTTATAAAAATTAAATCTGACCAGGAAATTTTTCTTATTAACAGAGACATGAATGTCTCCAAAAACAAATGCCCAGTTGACTCACTGTCCCATACTGTCCTAGGTACTGATTTCTCCAAAAGCAAACCCCAAAATATTGCAAATCAACCTCAAAAAGATAGTTTAACTGATCAATCACACACACACCCCCAAAAAAACTGGAGAACACATATAGTGGACTGATAATACATAGAATATACAACATGTAGTCTACTCAAAAGAGAACGATTAGTCTGTAATGACAACAGATTTAATGCTTTCAGCACAGCAATAATCGTAAAGGCAGTAGTAATAGCACACCACATAATAATCACATTTTATACTGAGAGCACAAGTTATTCTTGTCTGAGAACATCCAATAGTTTTATATATATATATATATATATATATATATATATATATATATCCAATAGTTATATATATATATATATATATATATATATATATATATATACACAGCTTTGAATAGTTGAGATATTAAACCTTCTATCACAGAAATTAAAATTATTTACCAACACAAAATTTTAATTGAATATATATATATATATGTATATATGCCACATTCAAACTACATAATACCAAACCCATCTAGGATAGACATACATGACTGCCTCTAGTTGTTTGGTTGATTTTGATTTGTTACTGCACACACACACACACACACACACACACACACACAAACACACACATACACACACATATACATACACACACATCTCAGACAGTTAATATCTTCAGTCTTTTGAGTTCAATCAGTGAAGATTCATTTCTGTAAAAGCCTGACTGTTCTCCTTTTAAACAGTGAAATGTTATTGAATCTCTCTACTCTTTTTTTTTTTCAAATAATTCCAGGCAGAAATGAACATTTCTAAATGAATCTTTTTTTGCAGAGTGTTTTGCTGATTGAGTGATTACTCAATCTGTAAGAAAGACCTCCTCTAAACTAAGTACTATGAAGCACTTTGGGTATACAAGAGATCACATTCCTATTAGTATTAATTTTAAATAATAAGGCATAAAATTATATCCATTTCTACCTATGGCAAATTACCTGTTTAAAGCTCTTCAGTAATACACAGCTTGATGTTTGTTAAATTCCTGTTTTTTTTAAATTTTTTATTGAATATATTCTATATTTACATTTCATTTCCCTTTTTTTGTTTCCCCACCCCCCTAAGGTCCCACATGCCCTTTTCCCTCCCCCTGTTCCCTCATCCACCCCTTCCCACTTCCCTGTTCTTGTATTCCCCTACACTGATGCTTTGATCTTTTCCAGCTCTTGTGTCCACTCCTTTCTTCTTGTCAGACATCATTTGGTATGTGGATTGTATCTTTGGTGTCCCAAGATTCTAGGCTAATATCCACTTATCAGTGACTGTATACCATGGGTATTCTTTTGAGACTGGGTTACCTTACTTAGTATGATGCTCTCCAGCTCCATCTATTTCTCTAAGAATTTTATGAATTCATTGTTTCTAATGGCTGAATAGTATTCCATTGTGTATATATACCACATTTTTTGTATCGATTCCTCCATTGAGGGACATCTGGGTTCTTTCCAGCTTCTGGCTATTATAAATAAGGCTGCTATGGACATAGTGGAGCATGAATCCTTATTGCATGCTGGGGAATCTTCTGGGTATATTCCCAGGAGTGGTATGGCTGGATCCTCCAGAAGTATCATGTCCAGTTTTCTGAGGAACTGCCAGACTGGTGGTTGTACCAGCTTGCAGTCCCATGAGCAGTAGAGGAGTGTTCCTCTTTCTCCACATCCTCGCCAACACCTGATGTCTTCTGGGTTTTTAATCCTAGCCATTCTGACTGGTGTGAGGTGAAATCTCAGGGCTTTTTTGATTTGCATTTCTCTCATGACTAATGATGTTGAACATTTTTTAAGGTGTTTCTCAGCCATCCGAATTTCTTCAGGTGAAAAGTCTTTGTTTAGCTCTGTACCCCATTTTTGGACAGGGTTATTTGGTTTTCTGGGGTCTAACTTCTTGAGTTCTTTGTATACATTGGATATTAACCCTCTGTCAGATGTGGGGTTGGTGAAGATCTTTTCCCAATTTGCTGGTTGCTGATTTGTCCTTTTGACAGTGTCTTTTGCCTTACAGAAACTTTGTAAATTTATGAGGTCCCATTTGTCTATTCTTGATCTTAGAGCATAAGCGATTGGTGTTCTGTTCAGGAATTTTCCCCCTGAACCAATGTCCTCAAGGGTCTTCCCGAGTTTCTTTTCTATTAGTTTTAGTGTTTCTGCTTTTATGTGGAGGTCCTTGATCCACTTGGAGTTGAGCTTAGTGCAAGGAGATAAGAGTGGATCAATTCTCATTCTTCTGCATGTTGAACTCCAGTTGAGCCAGCACCATTTGTTGAAAAGGCTATCTTTCTTCCACTGGATATTTTCAGCTCCTTTGTCGAATATCAATTGGCCATATATGTGTGGGTTCAATTCTGGGTCTTCAATCCTATTCCATTGATCCACTTCCCTGTCACTGTACCAATACCATGCAGTTTTTAACACTACTGCTCTGTAGTATTGCTTGAGGTCCGGGATATTGATTCCCTCAGAAGATCGTTTACTGTTGATGATAGTTTTAGCTATCCTGGGTTTTTTGTTATTCCAGATGAATTTGAGAATTGCTCTTTCTTGCTCTATGAAGAACTGAGTTGGAATATTGATGGGGATTGCATTGAATCTGTATATTGCTTTTGGCAAGATTGCCATTTTAACTAATTGCATATTCACATGATAATTCAGAAACACAATGTATATTTTTTTCTATTCAAGTCCTTTTGAAGAGGATTTTTTTCACTGAAATAGAGTGAGATAATTACAAGTCACAAATTTCCTATGTGATCACCCATCTACTTAACAAGCCTAGCATCATTATTACAAATACTCATGGAGAAAAGATGTGGCTACAAAAATGACAAAAGTTTGTATTCTGCACTTCTTCATGCTAGAAACATTGGGGATAAATGGACTACAATTCATGAATTGATTCATGTAGAAAATTTGAACACAGCAATCTGTGAAGGTGAAATAAATTTCAGAACCTTTTTGTTTGAAGGCATGTCAACCAGAGGAAAAACAGTTCATGGTGTATTAATTTCTGATGAGTGTAACATAGGTGTTTTTTTATTGAAGCCAGGATTTAATGCCCATTAGAGGTGATAGATTAATGGCTCTGAAACACCTTGTCGTCTATATATTGATAAAGATGGCAATGAACGTAATGGTTTGCATCTATTTTATGTAGTGCCTCATGAAAAGTATCTGAGTTCTTCCTGCAGTACATTATACTCTGCCTTCCTTATTTACTAGTGTTTAGAAAAAGCAGCTTTGCTTTTCCATTTTATTATTTCAACAAGAGATATCAAGATTACTCCCAAGTAATTACTATGTGCATTAGCTGTTTTCTAGTTATTTTCTAAAATAATACCTATATTACATTAAAATATAATTTACTAAACAAAATTTATGCATTAATTGCAATTGATCATAAGATGTTGGTTGTTAGCTACATTCTTATTATTTGTATAAAACTATTCTCTCTCTCTCTCTCTCTCTCTCTCTCTCTCTCTCTCTCTCTCTCTCTGTTGTGTTTATTCCATTAATAGTATGGAAAAGAAACAGAAGGAACAATTAAGAAAAGAAACATAAAATAAACAGCAAATCAAGTTTGTTACATTAAACTGAAAATTTTTGCACCAAAGAAATGACAAATTGTATCTTTTCATTCCTCAGAATAATAAAGGAAAATTATTACCATAAATGTAATAATTTTGTCCCTTATGAAATTAATAAAATTCATAAAAATTTTATTATTCTATACAAAATAAAAGGGTGTCCCATCTGAGAGATATAGGTTATGTAACGATAAGTAAAATAATGGACACATTGATAATTATTAAGTCAGACAAATTCTAAGGTAGTTATTTAGGTGGCAGTTAGAATTGACCTCTGAATGCGTTTATACTTAATACAGATAAACACATACCCATTTTTCTTCAAATTAAAAAGTGGTTGCATAATAAGGTAATGGCACTAAACACAGAAAATATCTTCTGATAATTAATGTTTTTAAAAGCACATTACAGTTAAACAATCCTATACCAAATTCAACTCTATAATTGGTATTTTCATTAACTTATACATTTTTGTCCAGTTAGGGTATATATTTATCATCTGTACAATCCATGCTAGGAAAGAAAATGTAAAGAGAAAAATAAAGTGAATTAGATATATATTTAACTTATACTTATATCTTTAACATGATAAACATAGATATTTGAGTGATACTTTTTGGCTTAACATCATACATTTTTAGAGACTGGTATATGTACTCATAATTATCTAAACTTTATAAGTCAACTAGAATGGAGATTTTTGAACAATAAAACCCTATTCTCTTTTGATACATAGTTATTGAATAGATAACATTAATATATACTTTATGTCTTTGGGAGTGTGTGTGTGTGTGTGTGTGTGTGTGTGTGTGTGTTTATTGGAGAAAAGCAAACCTTACTCATTTTGGAAGGGACTACAAACTGGTATGCCTACTAAAGAAATCTGTGTGGAGAATTAAAAACTAAAAATATATTAACATATGACACAGCAAAACCACTCATTGTCATATGACAAGAAATTTGAGTTTGTACACCACAAATACTTGTTCATCTATTTTCAGAGCCTACACATTCACTTGTTGTGTGTATAAATCTACTATACACAAGCTAGGTGTGCTGTCCCCTCCAGCACTTGAGTGGGAATTCCAGACCTGTGTTAGTCATAATCCCCCCAACCTAAGGTGGAGTGCTCAGACCAAAGTGAAGGTCATTGTTCCTCCAGATCTACAAATTTTTGAATTATGCAGCTGCTCCACCCAGCTGCCCAAGCAGTAGAGCCAATGTCTGCTGAACAGTCAAACCAGTTTTGCTGATCAGACATTGGAATTCAGGGGGAGGGGGTCTCACCTGAAACTTTAAATTCTGAGTCCTCCTTTAATCCTTGGGATCTTGATCGGCAACTGTTGTGGTGGTCTCATTCTTTGCTCACTGCCTTCCCAAACATCTCTAGCTTCTCTTCCAGGAAATCCATTCAATGTAACTGTGGGCAGTTACAGATAGGGAATTCAAACAACCAAAATGCCCTACAACTGAAGAACACATAATGAAAATGTGGTATATATATATACACACAATATGGCATATTATTCAGTGGTAAAGAAACATGAAACCATGAACTTAGCAAGTTAATGGATATAGTTATCAAAGACCATATTCAGTGAAGGAACCCAGACACAGAAAGATAAATGTAGCTATCTGCTACTCTTTGGAAGCTATGGGCAGCTAATCTTCAGATGTGACTACATAACTTTTGGCAACTGTAGAAGCTAAAAAAGAAAAAAAATAATATTGCCAGTATAGAAAATAGAACAAAGAGATATATCGGAGGGTACGAGAGAATGGAAAAGTGCAACTATTCAGATAGAAAGAAAGTCTATACATGGGAAAAGGTGGAAGTAAGGTAAAAGGAATATCTGGATATACATAATCTGATAAGAAATTAGGAGAACAGCATAGAAGGTAAGTTTTATAAGACAATGTACTTCAGTAACAGGAAGTAAAAACTCAGAGCTTAAACTATACTGGGCATTCGCTTTCACCATTCCAGGAAGCACAGAGCAAATTCCCAAAGAGGAAGGTACCTAAGAGTTCTACCCAGCTATGATGCCTGTGAACAATGTCAAACAACCGCATAACATGATAACAATAACAGTGCAGTGATGGGGCACATACCTTGGCTCCAATCAATTGTTCTTTAATTGTATTTAATACACATTCAACAAGAGTGAATCTTTGTTTTTTTCTAAAAATCTTAGTTATCTACTGAGTGTTAGTGAAGTCATAGTTATCAGAGGCTAGTATACAACCACTCAGTTATAAAGCCAGCTATAATTACAAAATATATCTATATATCTACATATCTGTATCTATCTATCTATCTATCTATCTATCTATCTATCTATCTATATGTATGTATATATATATATATATATATATCTGTATATCTATAAATCTGTATACCTATATATCTATATATCTGTATACATATATCTATACATGTATATCTGTATACTTGTATATCTGTATATCTATATATCTGTATATATGCAGATTTATATATCTATAAACCTATATATCTTTATATCTATCTATCTATCTATATATATATATATATATATCTACACATCTATATATATCTATATATCTAATCTGTACATCTCCACATCTCTATATCTGTACATCTATACATCAACTATAAATCTACATCTACATTTATATCTATATAACTCATTGGCCTGTGCCCATAGGTAAGTGTAGTTTTCATTTCTCCAATGGATATGCCAAAATGGACAAGAACAAGTCCACAATATTTCAGTCTTACACAAAGAACAAGAGCTGAGAAAATTTTAAAGTTATGAGATGGTCTTCCCAAGAGAAGAGCATGCGAATTACTTGTTCCAGTCATGAAAACATGCATAGAAGTAGTATTATATGGACTGAATAGCTTATTTTTAAGAATATACTTATATTCTTAAAAATAATGTATATAATATATAAGATGTGTGTTTTTGTAGATATGTGTGTATGTGTGTGTGTGTACATACAAATTTGAATGAATATGGAGAGTGGTATATGGGATGGTTTTAGAAAAAAGACATGGAAGGAAAATACTGTAATCTCAAAAGTGAAATTAAACAAACAAAATATATAACTAAGTACTAAGGTCACTCATTTTTAATTGAAAGGGAATAATTTATTGTTTTCATTACAAATACATAATACATTTTTGTTCAAGTTCTTATTGGATATTTTCTTTATTTACATTTCAAATGTTATCCCGTTTCCCAATTTGCTGCCACAAAACCCGTATACCATACACCGACACTTGCTTCTATGAGGGTGCTCCCCCACCCACCCACCTACGCACTCCTCACCATCCTGGCCTTCCCTTACACTGGAGCAGCAAGCCTTCACAAGACCAAGGGCCTCATCTCCCACTGATGTCACATAAAGCCATCCTCTGCTTTATATTCAGTTGGAGCCATGGGTCCAGCCATCTATACTCTCTGGTTGGTGGTTTAGCACCTGGGAACATTGGGGGTCTGGTCGATTGATATTGTTGATCTTCCTATGAGGTTGCAAACCCCTTCAGCTCCATCAGTCCTTGTCCTAACATCTCTAAAAGGGTCCCTGTGCTCAGCCCAAAGGTTGTCTGCTAGCATCCACATCAGTATTTGTTGGGATCTGGAAGAGCCTCACTGGAGTCAGATATATCAGGATCCCAACAGCAACACTTTTTGGTATACACTGCAGTATCTGAGTGTGGTGTCTGTATATCAGATGGTTTCCCAGGTGAGGAAGTCTCTGGATGGCCTTCTTTTAAGTCTCTGTTCTACAATTTGTGCAAGTATTTCCTATAGAAAGGAGCAATTCTTGGATAAAAATTTGGAGATGAGTGAGTGGCCCCATCCGCAAACTCAGTAATAGCTGAGTATTACCCATTGTTTAAATATATTTTTAGTATCCATTCCTTTGTTGAAGGACATCTGGGTTCCTACCATGTTCTAGCTAAAATAAATAAGGCTGCTATGAACAGAGTAGAATATGTGTCATTGATATATATTGGATCATCTTTTGGATTTATGCTCCGGAGGGGTATAGCTGATTCTGCAGGTAGGACTATATCCAATTTTCTGAGAAACCAAGCAACTGATTTCCAGAGTGGTTGTACCAGCTTGTGATCCCACCAAAAATGGAGGAGTATTCCTCTTTCTCCACATCTTTACAAGCATCTGCTGTCATCTGAGTTTTTGAGCTTAGCCATTCTCACTGGTATGAGGTAGAATCTCAGGGTGATTTTGAATTGTATTTTACTGATGATTAAGGATGTTGAACATTTCTTTAGGTGCTTCTTGGCCATTCAATATTCCTCAATTGGGAATTCTTTATTTATCTCTGTATTCCATTTATTAATAGGGTTATTTGGTTCTCTGGTGTCTAACTTCTTGAGTTCTTTGTATATATTAGATATTAGCCCTCTATCAAATGTAGGATTGGTAAATAACTTTTTCCATTTTCTTGGTTGCTCTTTTTTTCCTATTGATAGTGTCCTTTGACTTAATGAAGCTTTGCATTTTATGAGCTCCCATTTGTCAATTCTTGATCTTAGAGTATAAGCCATTGGTGTTGTGTAGAGGAAATTTTCCCCTGTGTATATGTGTTCAAGTTTCTTACCCACTTTCTCTTCTATTAGATTTAGTATATCTGGTTTTATGTGGAGGTCCTTGATCTACTTGGGCTGGAGCTTTGTACATGGAGATAAGAATCTGTGGGATGTTGTAAAGTAATGGAGAGATCAGCACACCACAGTCATGACAAAAGCTGATGTGAATCCAAAGGCCTATTCCCTCACAGATGGCCACCTTACCAAGAAGCTGCTGGACCTTGTTCAGCAGTCATGCAACTACAAGCAGCATTGGAAAGGAGTCAATGAAACCAAGAAAACCCTCAGCAGAGGCATCTTTGAGTTCATTGTGATGTCAGCAGACACTGAGCTCTTGGAAATCATTCTGCTCCTCCCTCTGCTCCATGAAGACAAGAATGTTCCCCACATATTTGTGCTCTTGAAGCAGGCTTGTGTCATTTCCAGGCCAGGCCTGTTCTATTTCCATAAAAGAAAGCTCTCAACTAGTACAGCAGATCCACTCCATATAGTAGTCTATTGAAAAGCTCTTTGTGTAGCCTGTGACCTCTGTCCTTGACTGTCTATTCCCACCCTGTTTGTGTATCTTAATGGCTCTTAGCATGTACAATTTTCAGCCAGTTTCTATTATACTGTACTACATCTGGTTTTTATATTTTATTTTTGTCTTAACAGGGTTGTTTTTCACCATCTCCTCGGTGTTTTCTACCATTTTTTAGTCTAAAAAAATGAAATGATAGCTAAGATAGGAAAAATAAAGCAGAATGTCACCATTTAATAACAGGAACAACCAGGGGAAGCTTAAGCCAGGGACAGTGTATACTTTGATCTACAAACTTATTTCACTGGGTAGAGTAGGATGACAGTAACACTAGTCCCTCATGCCTTTGATATAAGACTTCCATAAATGTTACTGTCACTTAGGAACTTTCTTTGGGTAGCAATTCCTCCCACCCCTTATCATTTGAAGAAATTTGATAATATTAGGCCTATGTTCCAGTGCCATTTATTAATGTCCTGTGCTTTTTTGTTTTGTTTGTTTGCTTGTTTATAAGGTATGTAAC
The DNA here is from genome assembly GCA_964023405.1 of Apodemus agrarius. NCBI lineage: Eukaryota > Metazoa > Chordata > Mammalia > Rodentia > Muridae > Apodemus > Apodemus agrarius. The sequence goes on from OZ030020.1 coordinate 69,663,404, forward strand.
CTTATATTCCCCTGTATCCGAGGCAGTGACAGTTCAAAGGGATTCTGTGGAAATCATGACTCTTTGGCTGGAAATTACAGAAGAGACAATGCTAGCAGGAAACATTCTCTCCTTGGTATATGGGGATTTCTAGTGGAGAAATTTGATACCCCTGTGAGGAGCCCTTACCCTGCTCCTCCCACAGCATGGCTCAGGTATGTTCTTCCTCACATGAAGAAAGTGATACTGTGTTCATTATTGAGCATCCTAATAAATATGTTCATATTTCATTTTAAATGAATAAAGGAAATGATAAATTGATTCACATTCCTCTACATGCTCACCACCAGTTGAACCAGCACCATTTGTTGAAAATGCTGTCTTTTTTCCACTGTATGATTTTAGCTCCTTTGTCAAAAACCAAGTGACGATAGGTGTGTGGGTTCATTTTGGGACCTTCAATTCTATTCTAGTGATATTTGTACCTTTCTCTTTACCAATCCCATGAAGTTTTTGTTACTATTGCTTTGTAGGACAACTTGAAGTCAAGGTTGGTGATGCCCCCAGATGTTCTTTTATTGTTGAAAATAATTTTCACTATCCTGGGCTTCTGGTATTTTCAAATGAATTTTTAAATTTCTCTTTCTAACTCTATGAAAAATTGTGATAGAATGTTGACGGGGATTCAATTAAATCTCTAGATTGCTTTCAACAATATGGTCATTTATGCTATACTACTCCTGTCAATCCATGAGCAAGGGAGAACTTTCCATCTTCTGAGATCCTCTTCAATTTCTTTCTTCAGAGACTTGAAGTTCTTGTCATATAAAACTTTCAATTGATTGGTTAGAGTCACACCAAGATATTTTATATTATTTGTGACTATTTTGAAGGGTGTTGTTTCCCTAAGGGTTTTTTTTTTTTTTTTGGTTTTTGTTTGTTTGTTGGTTGGTTTTTTAGCATTTCTGCCCTTTATATGAGGATGATAACTGACTTGTTTGAGTTATTTTTATATCCAACCACTTTGCTAAACTTTTTTATCAGGTGTAGGAGTTCTCTGTTGGAATTTTGGAGTCACTTAAATATGCCATCATATCACTTGCAAGTGTTGATATTTTGAATTTTCTATTCCAATTTATATTCTTTAGAAATTCTTTTTTATTGTCTAATTGCTCTGGCTAGGACTTTATATACTATATTGAATAGATAATGAGAGAGTGGGCACTCTTGTCTAGTCTCTGATTTTAGTAGGATTCCTTCAGGTTTCTCTCCATTTACTTTAATGTTGACTACTGGTTTGTAGTATATTACTTTTACTATGTTTAGGTATGAGCCTTGAATTCCTGATCTTTCAAAGACTTTTAGCATGAAGTAAGGATAAATTTTGTTGAACATTTTCTCAGCCTCTAATGAAATAATCTGTGGTTTTTTCTTTGAGTTTGTTTATATAATGGAATACATTGATGGATTTCCTTATATTGAGTCATCCCTGCATCCTTTTGCAAATTCTACTTGATCATGGTGAATGATGGTTTTAATGTGTTCTTGAATTCAGTTTGCAAGAATTTTATTGAAGATTTTTGTTTTGATAATCATAAGTGAAATTAGTCCAAAGTTCTCTCTTTTCTGAGAGTTTGTTCGGTTTAGGTATAAGTGTATTTGTTGCTTCATAAATCAAATTGGGTAGTCTTCCTTCTGTTTCTACTTTGTGTAATAGTTTGAAAATTATTGGTATTAGGACTTCTTTGAATGTCAGATAAAATTCTGCACTAAAACCATCTAATCTTGTGCTTTTGGGGGGCATTTTTAATGAGAGCTTCTATCACTTTAGGGGTTATGGGACTGTTTAGATGGTTTATCTGATCCTGATTTAGCTTTGTTTCCTGGTATCTGTTTAGATAATTGTTCATTTCATCCAGACTTTCCAGTTTTGTTTTATACAGGCTTTTGCAGTAGCATCTGATGATTTTTTTTGAATTTCCTTGGTTTCTGTTGTTTCCTTTTCACTTCTGATTTTGTTAATTTGGATGCTGTCTCTGTACCCTCTTGTTAGTCTGGCAGAGGGTTTATCGATCTGGTTGATTTTTCGCAAAGAACCAGCTAATGGTTTTGTTGATTTTTTTTGTATGGTTCCCTTTGTTTCTACTTGGTAGTTGTCATCCCTGAGCTAATTATTTTCTGTAATCTACTCCTTTTTTGGTTTATTTGCTTCTTTTTGTTCTAGAGTTTTCAGATGTGCTGTTAAGCTGCTAGTGTAAGCATTCTCTAGTTTCTTTTTTGAAGTATTCAGAACTATGAGTTTCTTCTTAGCACTGCTTTCATTGTATCCCATAAGTTTGTGCATGTTGTGGCTTCATTTTCTTTAAATTCCAAAACATCTTTAGATTTTTCTTTGTTTCTTCCTTGACCAAGTAATCATTGAGGAGAGAGTTGTTCAGCTTTCATGTATATATGGACTTCCTGATGGTTTGTTGTTAGTGAAGGCCAGCCTTCTCTAACATGAAGTCCATGATGATCTGATAGGATGAATACGAATATTTCAATCTTCTTGTACCTTTTCAAGCCTCTTTTTGTGACCAATTACACTATCAACTTTAAAGAAGTTACAATGAGGTACTGAGAAGAAGGTATTTTTTTTTATTTAAGGATGAAATGTTATATAAATATCTGTTAAATTCATTTGATTCATAACTTTATTTAGTTTAACTGTGTTTCTGATAACTTTCTGTTTCGAATTTCTGTCCATTGATGACAGTGTATTGTTGAAATCTCCCAGTATTTTTGTTTGAGGTACAATGCCTACCTTGAGCTTTAGTAAAGTTTCTTTTATGAATGTTGGTGCCCTTGTATTTGGAGCATAGATGTTCTGAATTGAGAGTACTTCTCGGTAGCTTTTTCCTTTAATGAGTACGAAGTGTCCTTCCTTATCTTTCTTGATAACTTTAGGTGGTGAGTTGATTTTATTCAAAAATAGAATGGCTACTTAGGCTTGTTTCTTGGGATCATTTGCTTGGATATTTTTCCAGCCTTCTACTCTGAGGCAGTGTCTATCTTTATCACTAAGACGGCTTTCTTCTATGTAGCAAAATGTTGGGTTCTATTTATGGATATAGTCTGTCTATGACTTTTTATTGGGGAAATGAGTCCATTGATGTTGAGATATTAAGGAGCAGTGATTATTGCTTCTTGATATTTTTGTTGTTAGTGGTATAATTATGCTTGTGTGGCTTTCTTTAAATTTGTTGAAAGAATAGAACTTTCTTGCTTTTTTTAGGGTGTAGTTATCCTCCTTGTGAAAGCATGATTTCCAAACATAATTTTACTAGCTGTATTTAGAATTAGAAAGATGGTATGAACTTTTCCTTAATTCTGTAACATTGTAATGCCATGTATAGAAACATAGAGCTTTATATGAATATTCAGAATTCTTATAAGAAAAGATAATAAACATAGTTTTCTCTAATTTTCATTGTTTTGCAATGCTTCAGAGTTTTGTCAAATATAATTTGCAAATTTTATACAAAATTATAACAATCTCTTAATTTTGTGTAACAATATTAAAAATCAGATTGTAACCAGCTAAACCAATATTCTGTATTTTTTAATTAAATAAGTTGTGATAGAGATTAGAAACTTGTTTGGAAGTTGATATAAAATATCAGGCAATCTTAGTATACTAAAACTTTTAACTATTTTACTTTGTTACTCCTAGACATGTCTAAAATTCATGACAGCATGTTGAAAATATTTTCAATGTGAAATTATTCCTCAGAATATCTTATAACTTACATATGCCTATAAGTATACGGTAGAAGGTTAAAAATGGGAATGATTGGGGAATAGTTGGGGGGGGAGAGGAACTATGGGAACTATGGTGGGTAGGAACTGGGAAAGGGGAAAGCCTTTGGAATGTAAACATAGAATATAGAAAATAAACAAAAATTAAAGCAAAAAAATTTATATTACTAGAACCAATATAAAAATAAAAATAGAAGTTATATGGAGGATTACTGCAGTAATGATCATTCATTTATCCTGAATAGTTTGGCAAAGGTAGAGTAATGGCAGCATTTGAAAGATTTGTTGTTAATAGGATATAAAAAGGAAAAAATCCTATGAAGAATCATATTTAACTCCTCCACTGTTGGTGGGAGTGCAAGATGGTACAACTGCTCTGGAAATCAGCCTGGTAGTTCCTCAGAAAATTGGGCATGACACTTCCACAGGACCCTGTCATACCACTCCTGGGCATATACCCATAGGATTCCCCTGCATGCAATAAAGACACATGCTTCACTATGTTCATAGCAGCCTTAATTATAATAGCCAGGAGTTGGAAAGAGACCAAATGTCCCTCTAAGGAGGAATGGATACAGAAAATGTGGTATATTTATACAATGGAATACTACTCATCAATTAAAAATAATGAATTCATGCAATTTGTAGGCAAATGGTTGGATCTGCAAAAATCATTCTAAGTGAGCTAACCTGATCACAAAAGAATATACATGAAATTCAATCACTGATAAGTGGATATTAATGAGCCCAGAAGCTCTGAATACTCAAAGCACAATTAGCAAATCAAAAGGTTCCCAAGAAGAAAGAAGGAGAGGACCCTGGTCCTGAAAAGATTGGATCCTGTTTTGTAGGAGAGTATCAGAACAGAGAAATGGTGGTTAGAGGACTTATGGGACATATGGTGAGGGGGGAACTGGGAAAGGGGAAAGCCTTTGGAATGAAAACAAAGTATATAGAAAATAAAAAATAAATAAATAAATAAAAATAATAAAAAATAATATTTGAAAGTGTACAATAGGGAATATATACAAAATGCAAGAGACATAATGCCAACAAAAATGATCTAGATAAATTTTAGATTTTCACCTCTGAACTTTGAATATTTGAAATCTTTGAATATTTCCATATCACTTATCTATTATCAACTGAACCAGAATCGACCACCATATTTATCCTGTTATAAGATATTTCAATTGTAAGAAATTCCCTTTCCTTTTTTCCCTCATTTCTGCTCTTAAGTAGGCTCTCTTACCTGTGACATTCATGTCTGATTTGGATATATCTTACCTCTGTCTCATTCTGTCCAATTTGTCTCTGATTCAACACTTTGTTACTTTGTCTGCCTCTAATTATATTGTAAATTGTATCTACATATTTCATGTAGGATACCATATTACTATTGACTGTATTGAATCTGAGAACACTAGACTGCTATGATTGATTAAATCTAAATGTCAATAACAACATACTGGATGATGTGTTCCTGAGGAGGAAACATTTCTGTCTACTTGACTGTGCATTTTTTCTTTTTTATTTCTTTTTAATAACATGTTTTAAACTTGATGTAAAATATTATAATTTATTTGAATTATCAGTTAATCATCAGACCTCTAGCCCCTTTTACCATTTTCTTTAGTGGCTCATAATTTAAATAAAAATCTTTTAAATATCTCCATATTAGCAAAAGGAGGAGAAACATCTTCTTTTCTAAAAAGCATTTATCTGACTATAACTAGCTTCTATTTCCTCAGATGATGAGAAAGAGGTGAGAGGCATACTTAAGCTATGTGAATACTAGGCTTGCACTGAGTTTCTTTCTATGTTCTATTTCCAGGTCTAAGTCTAGAAACCTCTAGCCTCATTCTGTCTTCACCTTTGTCTAGTATATTTTCTCTCTAATTTGTATCTGTAAAACTGTTCTGATAAAACTACCATAGGGACATATACCACACACCACACACCACATATCTCACACCACACACCTCACACAACACACCCACACCACAACCATACATGACCTTTAGCTCATTCCCTTTCCTTTTGTCCCTTGTTTCTGCTCTTAAGTAGGCTCTCTTACCTGTGCCATTCATGTGTGATTTGGATATATCCTACCTCTGACTCATTCTGTCCAATTTGTCTTTGATTCACCACTTTGTTACTTTGTCTACCCTTCAAGTACATGCCATCTTCACATATGTCTTCTTCCTTTTAAAAAGTAATCTTATTTTCATAGTTAAAAAAGTATATTCTAGGGGCATGTCTTTAATCCAACCAGATCATACTGTAATTCAGGCAATGTCTGCATTCTATCAAATCTTACCCTAATTTGTCACTTTTTCATTTCTTCAATCAGATACCAGTTTCAAATATGACTGATTCCATTTGTTAGCTAAAGTTACCTCATTTTCTAGGACTAAAGAGGAGTACTATGGTACTGTCTGTATTCAAGCCTAAGTGCTTAAAGATAAGCCATTATATACCATCTAATATTTATAAAACACAATAGATGGGAACAAATGCAGAGATTAAATAAACAAAGTACAGAAAGGGAGAGATTTGGAACATTCAGTTCTAAGTGGGATTTCTCCAACAAATCTCTTCCTTTGGGGCTCAAGAAACTCTGCAGAAGAGTAGGCAGAAAGATTTAAGAGGAAGATATGGAAGATACCAACGAAAGAGTACCTTCTAGATATAACAGAACTGGTGCACAAATGAGGTCACAGAAATTGTGATAGCATGCACAGACAGGCCTGCACAGGTCTATACCAGATAGGGTCCCAACACAAGCTGCAGCCCCTAACCTAGAAGCTATCACCAATTAATAACCATTCATAAAAGAAAAATTAGTTTTCTCCAATGGCGTCTCACTGGATATTCAAATTACCATTAAGGACAGGCCCCATCCTGAACAGGAGGTATACAACATAAAAGAAACTCAGTAGTATTTTGAGGGTTTTTTTCTGTTTTTGTTTCTGTTTTTGTTTAGTTTTGTTCATTTTTTTTAACTCATACTACTTTGGGCTTCCCCCATACATAGGTGTTTTGCTTTTTATAATATGGCTTTTGATTGTGTGACTTTATGGGATTTCCGTCTGTAGAAATATGTATCTCTACATGTATGTTTCTTGTGCTTTTACTTTGGCTCTTTTTTTGTTGTGTACATTTGTTTGATTTGTGCAATTCAAGTAATGCTTGTTCTTATCTTTATTTTTAAGTTTTTATATGCCTATTATTTCTTTTTTTTCCTTTTTTATTGTATATATTCTATATTTACAATTCATTTCCCTTTTTCTGGTTCCCCACCCCCAAAGGTCCCACATGTCCTTTTCCCTCCCCCTGCTCCCGCATTCACCCCCTCACACTTTACTGTTCTTGTACTCTCCCACAATGATGTTTTGGTCCATTCTAGCACCAGTGTCCACTCCTTTCTTCTTGTGAGACATCACTTGATATGTGATTTGTGTCTTTGGTGTTCCAAGCTTCTAGGCTAATATCCACTTATCAGTGACTGTATACCATGGGTATTCTTTTGAGACTGGGTCACCTCACTTAGTATGACATTCTCCAGCTCCATCCATTTCTCTAAGAATTTCATGAATTCATTGTTTCTAATGGCTGAATAGTACTCCATTGTGTATATATACCACATTTTTTGTATCCATTCCTCTGTTGAGGGACATCTGGGTTCTTTCCAGCTTCTGGCTATTATATATAAGGCTGCTATGAACATAGTGGAGCATGTATCCTTATTGCATGCTGGTGAATCTTCTGGGTATATTCCCAGGAGTGGTATGGCTGGGTTCTCCGGAAGTATCACGCCCAGTTTTCTGAGGAACCGCCATACTGATTTCCAGAGTGGTTGTACCAGCTTGCATTGCCACCAGCAGTGGAGGAGTGTTCCTCTTTCTCCACATCCTCGCCAACACCTGATGTCTTCTGAGTTTTTAATCTTAGCCATTCTGACTGGTGTGAGGTGAAATCTCAGGGTTGTTTTAATTTGCATTTCCCTAATGACTAGTGATGTTGAACATTTTTTAAGGTGTTTCTCAGCCATCCGAATTTCTTCAGGTGAAAAGTCTCTGTTTAGCTCTCTACCCCATTTTTGGATAGGGTTATTTGGTTTTCTGGGGTCTAACCTCTTGAGTTCTTTGTATACATTGGAGATTAGCCCTCTGTCGGATGTGGGGTTGGTGAAGATTTTTTCCCAATTTGTTGGTTGCCGATTTATCCTTTTGACAGTGTCTTTTGCCTTACAGAAACTTTGTAGTTTTATGAGGTCCCATTTGTCTATTCTTGTTCTTAGAGTATAAGCAATTGGTGTTCTGTTCAGGAATTTTTCCCCTGAGCCGATGTCTTCAAGGGTCTTCCCAGTTTCTTTTCTATTAGTTTTAGTGTGTCTGGTTTAATGTGGAGGTCCTTGATCCACTTGGAGTTGAGTTTAGTGCAAGGAGATAAGAGTGGATCAATTCTCATTCTTCTGCATGTTGACTTCCAGTTGAGCCAGCACCATCTGTTGAAAAGGCTATCTTTTTTCCACTGGATGTTTTCAGCTCCTTTGTCGAAGATCAATTGGCCATAGATGTGTGGGTTCAATTCTGGGTCTTCAATCCTATTCCATTGATCCGCTTCCCTGTCACTGAACCAATACCATGCAGTTTTTAATACCACTGCTCTGTAATATTGCTTGAGGTCCGTGATATTGATTCCCCCAGAAGTTCTTTTGCTGTTGATGATAGTTTTAGCTATCCTGGGTTTTTTGTTATTCCAGATGAATTTGAGAATTGCTCTTTCTAGCTCTATGAAGAACTGAGTTGGGATTTTGATGGGAATTGCATTGAATCTGTATATTGCTTTGGGCAAGATTGCCATTTTGACTATATTAGTCCTGCCAACCCACGAGCATGGAAGATTTTCCCATTTTCTGATGTCTTCTTCAATTTCCCTCTTCAGAGACCTGAAGTTTTTGTCATATAAATCTTTCACATGTTTGGTTAGCGTCACTCCAAGATACTTTATATCATTTGTGGCTATTGTGAAGGGTGTCATTTCCCTAATTTCTTTCTCGGCCTGCTTATCCTTCGCTTATAGGAAGGCTACTGATTTACTTGAGTTGATTTTATAGCCAGCCACTTTGCTGAAGTTGTTTATCAGTTGCAGGAGTTCTCTGGTGGAGGTTTTTGGGTCACTTAAGTAAACTATCATATCATCTGCAAATAGTGATAGTTTGACTTCTTCCTTTCCGATTTGTATCCCTTTGACTTCCCTCTGTTGTGGAATTGCTCTAGCTAGTACCTCAAGTACTATATTGAAGAGATATGGCGAGAGGGGACAGCCTTGTCTAGTCCCTGATTTTAGAGGGATTGCTTCGAGTTTTTCTCCGTTTACCTTGATGTTGGCTACTGGTCTGCTGTATATTGCTTTTACTATGTTTAGATATGGGCCTTGAATTCCTGTTCTTTCTAGGACCTTTAGCATGAAAGGATGCTGAATTTTGTCAAATGCTTTTTCAGCATCCAATGAGATGACCATGTGTTTTTTTTTCTTTGAGTTTGTTTATGTAGTGGATTACGTTGATGGATTTCTGTATATTGAACCATCCCTGCATCCCTGGGATGAAGCCAACTTGATCATGGTGAATGATCGTTTTGATGTGTTCTTGGATTCGGTTGGCAAGTATTTTGTTTAGTATTTTTGCATCGATATTCATAAGAGAAATTGGCCTGTAGTTCTCTTTCTTAGTTGGATCTTTGTGTGGTTTTGGTATCAGGGTAATTGTGGCTTCATAGAATGAGTTGGGTAGTGTTCCTTCTGTTTCTATTTTGTGGAATAATTTGAAGAGTATCAGTATCAGGACTTCTTTGAAGGTCTGATAGAATTCTGCACTAAAACTGTCTGGTCCTCTGCTCTTTTTGGTTGGAAGACTGTCTATGACCCCTTCTATTTCTTTGGGGGTTATGGGTCCGTTTAGATGGTCTATTTGATCCTGGTTTAATTTTGGTATTTGGTAACTGTCTAGGAAATTGTCCATTTACTCCAGATTCTCCAGTCGTGTTGAGTATAGGTTTTTGTAGTAGGATCTGATGATTTTTTGAATTTCCTCAGTTTCTGTTGTTATATCTCCCTTTTCATTTCTAATTTTGTTAATTTGAATATTGTCTCTGTGCCCTTTAGTAAGTCTGGCTAGGGGTTTATCTATCTTGTTGATCTTCTCAAAGAACCAGCTCCTGGTTTTGTTGATTCTTTGTATGGTTCTCTTTGTTTCAACTTGATTGATTTCAGCCCTGAGTTTGATGATTTCCTGTCTTCTACTCCTCCTGGGTGAAATTGCTTCTTTTTGTTCCAGAGCTTTCAAGTGCGCCATTAAGTTGCTAGTATATGCTCTCTCCTGTTTCTTTTTGGAGACACTCAGGGCTATGAGTTTTCCTCTAAGCACTGCTTTCATTGTGTCCCATAGATTTGGGTATGTTGTGCCTTCATTTTCATTAAGTTCTAAGAATTCTTTGATTTCTTTCTTTATTTCTTCCTGGGCTAAGGTATCATTGAGTAGAATATTGTTCAGCCTCAAAGCGTATGGGGATTTTCTGTTGTTTTTGTTGCTATTGAAGAACACTCTTACTCCATGGTGATCTGATAAGAGGCATGGGATTAGTTCGATCTTTTTATATTTGTTGAGATCTGTCTTGTGTCCAATTATATGGTCGATTTTGGAGAAGGTACCATGAGGGGCTGAGAAAAAGGTATAGACTTTTGCTTTAGGGTGAAATGTTCTATATATATCTGTTAAATCCAATTGCTCCAACGTTTCGATGAGTTTCTCCGTGTCTCTGTTTAGTTTCTGTTTTCCTGGTCGGTCCACTGTAGATAGTGGAGTATTGAGGTCCCCCACAATCATTGTGTTAGGTGCAATGTGTGCTTTGAGCTTTAGTAAGGTTTCTTTTACAAATGAGTGTGCCCTTACATTTGGAGCGTAGATGTTTAGAATTGTGAGTTCCTCTTGGTGGATTCTTCCTTTGACTAGCAGTAAGTGACCTTCTGTGTCTCTTTTGATGACTTTGGGTTGAAAGTCAATTTTATCTGATATTAAAATGGCTACTCCAGCTTGCTTCCTGTGACCATTTGCTTGCAAAATTGTCTTCCATCCTTTTACTCTAAGGTAGTGTTTGTCTTTGACTCTGAGGTGTGTTTCCTGTAAGCAGCAAAATGTAGGGTCCTGTTTCCGTATCCAGTCTGTTAGTCTATGTCTTTTTATTGGGGAGTTGAGTCCATTGATGTTAAGAGATATTAAGGAATAGAGATTATTACTTCCTGACAATTTTGATGTTATTTTTGTTTTTGAGTAGTTATCTTCCTTTGAGTTTGATGGAAGAAGTTTACTGTCTTGCTTTTTCTTGGGTGCCATTTCCTTCCTTGTGTTGGAGTTTTCCTCCTATTATCCTTTATAGAACTGGGTTAGTGGAAAGATATTGTGTAAATTTGGTCCTGTCATGGAATATTTTGATTTCTCCATCTATGTTGATTGAGAGTTTTGCTGGGTATAGTAGTCTTGGCTGACATTTGTTTTCTCTTAGGGTCTGCATGAGGTCTGCCCAGGATCTTCTAGCTTTCATGGTTTCTGGAGAGAAGTCTGGTGTGATTCTGATAGGTCTTCCTTTATATGTTACTTGGCCCTTTTCTCTTACTGCCTTTAATATTCTTTCTTTGTTTAGTACATTTGGGGTTTTGATTATTATGTGATGGGAGGTGTTTCTGTTCTGGTCCAGTCTGTTTGGAGTTCTGTAGGCTTCTTGTATATTCATGGGCATCTGTCTCTTTAAGTTAGGGAAGTTTTCTTCCATAATTTTGTTAAAGATATTTGCTGGCCCTTTAAGTTGTAGATCTTCACTCTCATCTATCCCTATAATCCTTAGGTTTGGTCTTCTCATTGTGTCCTGGATTTCCTGGATGTTTTGGGTTACAAGCCTTTTGGATTTTGCGTTTTCTTTGACTGTGGAGTCAATTGTTACTATGTTATCTTCAGCATCAGAGATTTTTATTTCTATCTCTTGTATTCTCTTGTTGATGTTTGCATCTACGACCCCTGATTTCTTCCCAAGGTTTTCTATCTCCAAGGTTGCCTCCTTTTGTGATTTCTTAGTTGTTCCTACCTCTGTGTTCAGATCTTGGATGGTTTTGCTCAGTTCCATCATTTGTTTGTTTGTGTTTTCATGTAATTCTTTAATATATTTTTGTGCTCCCTCTTTCATGACTTCTGCCTGTTGTTTCAAGTTCTTCTGCATTTCTTTAACTGATTTTCTCATTTCCTCTTTATTGGTTTCTGTCTGATGGCCCATATTCTCCTGGAGTTATTTAAGTGTTTTTTTTGTGTTTGGATTGTAAGAGCTTCTACCCTATTGATGTTCCCCTGCATTTCTTTAAGAGATTTGTTTATGTCTTTTTTGTGTTCCTCTAGGAGCATCATGACCTGTGCTTTTATATCTAATGCTTGTTTTTCTGGTGTGCTGGGGTATCCTGGACTTGCTGTGGTTGGCGAATTGGGTTCAGATGGTGCCATATTGCCTTGATTTCTGTTAATAAGGTTCCTACGTTTGCCTTTTGCCATCTCTTTATCTCTGGAGTTAGTTGGTCTTATTGTAGATGGCGCCCTGCTGAAAGCACAGCACGCCTGTCTCCAGGAGACAGATCCCTTCTGGCAGCTTGTCTGTGCTGGACTATGCTCGCTCTGAGTCCAGGCCCCCGACTCCAGCTGCTAGAGTTCCGAGCTGTGCCCCGAGGTGGCCCGGTGGCCCCTCGCTGCTAGTCAGCTCAGAGAGCTGGTCCCGGCCGGTAGTCTGCACCTGCAGCTGAGCTTTCTGTGCCTGGATCTCCTGCAGAGCTAAGCTAAGCTATAACTCTGGCCACGCACCTGATTCCAGCTGCTCACTGTGTCCAGTGTGCCCGCTGTTTGCGAGCGGGGGTCTGGGGCAAGATGGCTGCCCCAGCTGAAGGCACCGCGTGACCTTGGCTGAGCTGCTGGTACCCGGCTCTGCTGCTCCCTTCTGGCTGCGTTGTCTGTGCTGGACTATGCTCGCTCTGAGTCCAGGCCCCTGACTCCAGCTGCTAGAGTTCCGAGCTGTGCCCCGAGGGGGCCCGGTGGTCCCTGGCTGCTAGTCCGCTCAGAGAGCTGGTCCAGGCCGGTAGTCTGCACCCGCAGCTGAGCTTTCTGTGCCCGGATCTCCTGCAGAGCTAAGCTAAGCTATAACTCTGGCCACGCACCTGATTCCAGCAGCTCACTGCGTCCAGTGTGCCCGCTGTTTGAGCGCGGGTGTCTGGGGCAAGATGGCTGCCCCAGCTGAAGGCACCGTGTGACCTTGGCTGAGCTGCTGGTACCCGGCTCTGCTGCTCCCTTCTGGCTGCCCATAATTTTCTTATTGATGGGTTTTACAAAAGCCATCCATCAGGAAGTCTTCCTAAAACTGGACCTTGAATACTGTTGAACTTGAATGCATATTTTTCAGTGGAATCAGCTGACTATATTTCATCAGGTAGATTTGAGAGACAAATTCTAATTATATTTATAGGTAAATCATTTGTTGCCCATGGCTAAACTTATCTGAGTCTTGCAACCTTTCCAACTTAAAGTTCAGCCCTCTTCTCCTTTTTTATTAGATATTTTCTTTATTTACATTTCAAATGTTTTCCTATTTCCTATTTTCCTCTCCAAAAACCTCCTATCTCATTACTCCTCTCCCTGTTCACTAACCCACTCACTCCCTCTTCCCTATTCTGGCATTACCCTACACTAGGGCAATGAGCCTTCACAGGTCTAAGGGCCTCTCCTCCCATTGATGTCTTGCTCTGCTACATATGCAGCTGGAGCCATGAGTTACTCCATGTTTATTCTTTGGGTGGTGTTTAAGTCCCTGGGAGCACTGTATGTAAGGGTTGGTTCATATTGTTGTTCCTCCAATGGGGCCGCAAACCTTTTCAAAACCTTGGGTCTTTATTCTATCTCCTCCATTGGGGACCATGTGCTCAGTACATTGTTTGACTATGATTCTCCATTCTGTTTTTGTCAGGTACTAGCAGAGCATCTCAAGAGACGGCAATATCAGGCTCCTGTAAGAAAGTTCTTGTTGGCATTCACAATAATGTGATTTGGTAATTATATATGGGATGGATCTCCAGGATGTTGTAGTCTCTGGATGGCCTTTCCTTCAGTCTCTGCTCCACACTTCGTCTTTGTATCTCCTGCCATGGGTATTTTGATCCTCCTTCCAAGAAGGACCAAAGTATCTACACTTAGGTATTCCTTCTTCTTGAGCTTCATGTGGTTTGTGAACTGAATCTTGGGTATTCTGAACTACTGGGCTAATATCCACTTATCAGTGAGTGCATATTATGTGTGTTCTTGTGTTACCTTACTCAAGATTATATTTTCTAGTTCCATCCATTTGCCTTAGAGTTTCATGAATTCATTTGTTTAAATAGCTGAGTAGTACTCCATTGTATAAATGTACCACATTTTCTGTATTCATTCCTCTATTGAAGGACAACTGGGTTTTTTTCAGCTTCTGGATCTTATAAATAAACCTGTTATGAACATAGTGTAGCATTTGTCCTTGTTATATGTTGGGGCATCATTTCAGTATATTCCCAGGAATGGTATAGCTGGCTCCGCTAGTAATAATATGTCCAATATTCTGATGAACTGACAGAGTTCTTTCCAGAGTGGTTGTAGCAGTTTGCAATTCCACCAACAATGGAGGAGTTTTCCTCCTTGTCCCCATGCTAGCCAGCATCTGCTCTCACCTGAGGTTTTGATTTTAGTCATTCTGACTTGTGTGAAGTGGAATCTCAAGTTTGTTTTGATTTGCTTTTCCCTGAATATTAAGGATATTGACCATTTCTTTAGGTGCTTCTCGATCACCCAAGGTTTCTAAGTTGAGAATTATTTTTTATCTCTGTACTCCATTTTTAATAGGGTTATTTGAGTCTAATTTCATATATTCTCTGTGTATATTGGATACGAACCCTCTATTGGATGAATGATTGTAAAAGATCTTTTCCCAATCTATTGGTTGTTATTTTATCCTATTGACAAACTCCTTTGCCTTACAGAAGACTTTCAATTTTATGAGGTTTTATTTGTTATTTCTTGATCTTAGAGCATAAACCATTGGAGATCTGTTCTGTGACTTCTCCTCTATGCCCATGTATTCAAGGCTCTTCCCCACTTTCTCTTCTATTAGGTTCTGTGTGTCTGGTTTTATGTAGAGTTCCTGGATCCACTTGGACTTCAGGTTTTTGCAGGGAGTTAAGAGTGGATTGATTTGCTTTCTTCTACATTCTGACTGCCAGTTGAAACAGCACCATTTGTGGAAAATGCTGTTTTTTTATCCACTGTACAGTTTTAGTTCTTTTGTCAAAGATTAAGTGACCATAGGTTTGTTGGTTTACTTCTGTGTCTTCAATTCTATTTTATTGATCTTCCTACCTTTTTCTGTACCAATAATATGCAGTTTTTATCACTATTGCTCTGTAGTACAGTTGGAGGTCACAGATGGTGATTCCCCCAGAAATTCTTTTATTGTTGAGAATAGTTTTTGCTATACTGAGTTTTTTGTTATTCCAAATGAATTTACAAATTCTTCTTTCTAACTCTATGAAGAATTGAGTTGGAATTTTGATGGGGATTACATTGGATCTGTAGATTGCTTTTTGGGAAGATGGTCATTTTTACTATATTAATTCTGCCTATTCATGACCATGGGCAATCTTTCCATCTTCTATAATCTTCTTTGTTTTCTTTCTTCAGAGACTTGATGTTCTTGTCAGACAGATCTTGTACCTGTTTATAGTCACACCAAGATATTTTATATTATTTGTGACTATTGTGATGGGTGTTGTTTCTCTAATTTCTTTGCTCAGCCTCTTTACTATTTGAGTAGAGGAATTACTCAGCCACTTTGTTGATGTTGTTTATCAAGTTTAGGAGTTCTCTAGTGGAATATTTGGGGTCACTTAAGTATACTATCATATCATCTGCAAAGAGTGATATTTTGATTTCTTCCTTGAAGATTTGTATTCCTTTGACTTCCTTTTGTTGCCTAATTGATTGGTCTAGGACTTTGAGTACTATATTGAACAGAAAGGGAAAGAGTAGGCAGCCTTATCTAGTCCCTGATTTCAGTGGGATTGCTTCAAGTTTCTGTCCATTTAGTGTGATGTTTGCTACTGGTTTGTTGTATATTGCTTTTCTTATGTGTATGTATGAACCTTGAATGCCTGATTTTTCCAAGACTTTTACCATGAATGCGGGTTGAATTTTCTCAAATGTTTTCTCATTATCTTGATCATGTGTTTTTTTTTTTGTTTGACTTTGATTATATAGTGGATTATATTGTTGGATTTCCATATATTAAACTATAGCTGACTTCCTGGGATAAAGACTGCTTGATTATTTTAATTTATTCTTTTAATTGAATATATATTTCACACCATTCCCCGGCTTCTCCACTCCATGGAAATCTCCAACCCATTCTCCGATCCCTTGCATCCAATAATATGCCCCTCCACCCAACACACTCTCTCCAAACCCCCTCAATTTCTTCATGCTGGGGCAACAATTGAGCCTTCATAGGACCAAGGACCTCTCTTCCCACTGATGCCAGACAAGGCATTGCTCATCCACTCTTTTGGCTAGAACCATATGTACTCATTGGTTGATGGCTTAGTCCCCTGGGAGCCCTGGGGCATCTGGTAGGCCAAGATTGTCATTCTGCCTATGGGGCTGCAAATGTCTTCAGCTCCTCCAGTACACCCTCAAACTCCTCTATTGGAGACCTTGCGCTCAGTCCTATGGTTGGCTGCTATCATCTGCCTCTGTATCTGTAAGGCTCTGGCAGGTACCCTCCAGAAACAACCATAACGGGCTGCTTTCCATATGCACTTCTTGTCATCCGTAGTAGTAGTGTCGGGATTTGGTGACTGTTAATAGGATGAATCCCTAGGTAGGACAGTTTCTGGGTGGCCTTTCCACCTAGTCTCTGCTCCATACTTTGTATGCATAATTGCTCCTGTGAATATTGTGTTTCCTTTCTCAGAGGAAACAAAGCACCCCCACGTTGGTCTTCTTCTTGAGTTTCCTGTGGTCTGTGAATTGTAACTTGTTTATTTTGAGCTTTTCGGCTAATATCCACTTATAAGTGAGTGCATACCATGTGTGTTCTTTTGTGTTTGGGCTGCCTCACTCAGGATAACAAAGGGGAAATTTTCCTGAATAGAACACCAATGGCTTATGATCTAAGAACAAGAATCAACAAATGGGACCTCAAACTGCAAAGCTTCTGTAAGAAAAAGGATACTGACAATAGGACAAATTAGACCATCAGATTCAGAAAAAAAAAATCTTTACTAATCCGACATTCTATATAGGGCTAGTATCCAATATATACAAAGAACTCAAGAAATTAAACTCCAGAGAGTCAAATAACCCTATTAAAATGGTGTACAGAGCTAAACAGGAAATTTTCAATTGAGGAAACTCAAATGGCATTGAAGCACCTAAAGGAATATTCAGCATCCTTACTTATCAGGGAAATGCAAATCAAAACAACCTCACACCAATCAGAATATCTAAGATAACAAATTCAGGAGACAGCAGATGCTGAAGAGGATGTGAAGAAACAGGAACAATTCTCCGTTATTGGTGGGACTGAAAGCTGGTAAAACTACTCTGGAAATAAGACTGGTGGCTCTTCAGAAAATTATAGGCATAGTAGTACCTGAGGACTCAGCTATAACACTCCTGAGCAACCCAAAAGACATTCCAAAATTTAATAAGGTCACATGCTCCACTATGTTCTAAGCATCCTTATTTGTAATAGTCAGAAGCAGGAAAGAATCCAGCTGTCCTTCATCAGAGGAATAGATATAGAAATTGTGATACACACACACACACACACACAAACACACACACACATTGGAGTACTATTCAACTATTGAAAAAATCCATTAATGAAATTATTAAGCAAATGGATGGAACTAGATAGACTATTTGATTATAATGCATGATTGTTTTGATGTGCTCTTGGATTCAGTTTGCCAGAATTTTATTGAGTATTTTTGCATGGGTATACATAATTGAAATTGGTCTGAAATTCTCTTTCTTTGTTGGGTCTTTGTAAGGTTTAGCTGTAAGTTTAACTGTAGTTTCATACAATGAATTGGGAATTGTTTCTTCTGTTTTTCTCATTTGAAGAGAATTGGTATTAGTCTTCCTTGAAGATCTGAAAATTTTCTGCACTTAAACCATTTTTTTTTTTGGACTCTGAATGATGGCTGCTATTTCTTTAATGGCTTTGGGACAGAATGGATTGTTGATACCAGGTATCTGTCTAGATAATTGTCCATTTCATCCAGATTTTCCAGTATTTTGAGTATAGGCTTTTATAATAGGATGTAATGATATTTTGAATTTCCATGGTTTCTGTTGTCACACCTCCCTTTTTATTTCTGATTCTGTTAATTTGGATACTGTCCCTGTATTCTCTGGTTACTCTGGATAAGGGTTTATCTATCTTGTTGAATTTCTCAATGAACCAGCTCCTCATTTTCTTGATAAAACCACATAGTTATATACTTTTTTCCCTACTTGGTTGATTTCAACTCTGAGTTTGATTATTTCCTGATGTATAATCCTCTGGTTGTATTTTCTTCTTTTCTTCTTTTTGTTCTAGATCTTTGAAGTATGCTGTCAAGCTGCTAGTATGTGCTCCATTCAGTTTTTGTTTTTGTTTGTTTTTTTTGTTTGTTTTTTTTTTTTGTAAGCACATAGAACTATGAGTTTTCCTCTTTGCACTACTTTCATTTTGTCCCATAAGTTTTATAAGTCTTTCATTTCTTTATTATTTCATCTTTTACCAAGATATCATTGAGTGGAGCATTTTTCATCTTCCATGTGTATGTGTGCTTTACATTCTTTTTGTTGTTATTGAAGGCCAACATTAGTCCATGGTAATATAGGATGAATGGTATTATTTCAATGTTCTTGTGTTTGCTGAGGCCTGTTTTGTGACCAATTATATGGTCAGTTTTGTAGAAGGTACCATAAGGTGCTGATAAGAAGGTGTATTCTTTTGTTTAAGATGAAATATTTTATAGATATCTGTTAAATCCATTTTGTTCTTAACTCCTCTTATTTTCACCAAGTCTCTCTTTAGTTTCTTTTTTCAGAATCTGTCCATTCCTGTGAGTGGGGTGTTGTTGTCTCGTACTATTATTGTATGAGGTGCAATGTGTGCTTTGAACTTTAGTAAAATTTCTTTTATGAATTTGGTTGCCCTTGTATATGAATTATAGATTTTCAGAATTAAGAATACATCTTGGTAGATTTTTCCTTTGACCAGTATGAGTAGTCTTCCTTTTCATTTTTATAACTTTTGGATGAAAGTTTATTTTATTCCATATTCGAATATCTACTCCAGCTTGTTTCTTGGGATCATTTGCATGGACTATTTTTTTCTAGCCTTTTACTCCGAGGTTGTGTCTGTTTTGTTACTGAAGTATGTTTCCTATATGCATAAAAATGTTGGATCATGTTTACATATCCATTCTGTTAGTCTATATATTTTTATTGGGATATAAATCCACTAATATTAGAAGATATTAAGGAAAAGTGATCGTTGCTTCCTGTTATTTTTCTTATTACAGGTGGAATTCGGTTTATGTGGCTATCTTCTTTTCACTTTCTTTTTTTTGGAAGAAATTTACTTTCTTGTTTTTTCTAGGGTGTAGTTTCCCTCCTTGTGTAGAAGTTTTCCTTCCATTATCCTTTGCAGGGCTGGGTTTGTGGAAAAATATTGGGTAAATTTGTTTTTGTAATTGAATATCTTTGTTTCTCCATCTATGTTAATTGAGAGTTTTGCTGGGTATAGTAGCCTGGGCTGGCATTTGTGTTCTCTTAGGAACTCTGTGAGAACTGTCCAGGATCTTCTGGCTTTTATAGTCTCTGCTAAGAAGTCTGGGGTAATCCTGATAGGTCTTCCTTTACGTATTACTTGAGCTTTATTCCCTTACTGCTTTTAATATTCTTTCTTTGTTTTCTGCATTTGGTGTTTTGATTATTATATGAAGGTAGTAATTTTTTTCTGGTCTAGTCTAGAGTTCTATAGACTTCTTGTATGTTCACAGGTATCTCTGTCTTTAAGTTGGGGAAATTTTCTTCTATAATTTTGCTGAAGATATTTACTGGCCTTTTGAGTTGGGAATCTTTGCTCTCTTTTATAACTATTATTCTTACATTTTTGTCCCCTCATTTTGTCCTGGATATCCTAGATGTTTTGGCTTAGGAGCTTTTTTCATTTTGTATTTTTTTGACTGTTGGTACAACGTTTTCTATGGTATCTTCTGCACCTGAGATTCTCTCTTCTATCTCTTGTATTGTGCTGGTGATGCTTGCATCTATGACTCTTAATCTCTTTCCTAGGTTTTCTATCTTCAGGGTAGTCTCCCTTTGTGATTTCTTTATAGTTTCTACTTCTATTTTTAGATCTTAAATGATGTTGTTAAATTCCTTCACCTGTTTGGTTTTGTTTTCTTGTAATTCTTTAAGGGATTTTTCTTTTTTTATCTTTAAGGACTTTACCTGTTTACCTGTGTTCTCTATTTCTTTAAGTGAATTATTTATGTCCTTTTTAAAAGTCCTCTATCATCATCATGAGAAATGATTTTAAATCTGAATCTTGCTTTTCCTATGTTATGCTGTTTCCAGGACTTGCTATGGTGGGAGAACTGGGTTCTGATGATGCCAAGTAACCTTAGTGTCTGTTGCTTATTTTCTTGTGCTTGCCTTTTGCCATTTGGTTTTCTCAAGTGCTATGTGCACTTCCTGTCTCTGACTGGAGCTTGTCCCTACTGTTATCTTGGTTGTGTCAGAACTCCACAGAGTGCACCTTTCTCTATCATACTGTGATTCTGATATCATGGGTGTAAGAGCTGATGGGAGTCAAATTGCTACTGGGATCCTGAAATCCTCATACTACCAAGTTTCCGTGATTCTCTGACACTATGAACTTATCATTCTGGACATGTTAGAGCATCTGGGAGTAGAGCTTCTTCTGGGTGTTGTTGGATTGGGTACAGAGCTAGGTCTGCTCAGGGATTGGGTCAGACCGGAAGGCTAGAATTCATTTTTTTATTAATAATTTTATTCATTTACATTTCAATTGATATCCTTCTTTCTAGTTACCCCTCCATAACCCCCATCCTATACCCTTTTTTTCTCCCTACCTTTTACCTATATGAGGTGCTCCTCCACCCACGTATCCATTACTACCTCACTGTTTTAGAATTCCCATATGCTGGAGCATCTAATCTTCACAGGATCAATAAGATTCCCTCCTATTTATTATAAGTCCATCCTCTGCTTCAAATATATCTGGAGCCTTGGATCCTTCCATGTATACTTTTGGGTTGGTAGATTATTCTCTGTGAGCTCTGGGGAGACAGGTTATATGATAATGCTCTTCCTTTGGGGTTGCAATCTCCTTCAGCTCCTTCAGTCCTTCTCCCAGCTTTTCCATTGTGGTCCCTATACTCAGTCCAATGGTTGACTGTAAATATCTACATCTGTGTTAGTCAGGTGATTTTATGTAGCTACTTTTAATCATACATTATATAGAGAGTCACTGGTAATTGTGTGACAGCAGTAACAAAATATGATATGTACAATGCCTAGGTATGTTGTTTAGTTTTGTCATGAAACCTTGACTCTTTAGGGATTAATCTGCCAACCATTGATATTCTATTTTCTTTCCTTCCTGAGTTGCTTTTTTTTCCCACTTGGATTGACTGGAGCTGATATAAAATTTTATTTCTCATCTTGTTTGACTTTGACTTTTATGACCTAACATTCTTTCATTTTCTTTCACTGTTCTTCTATATAAAGTGTATTTTAGAAGAAACTCAAACTAAGTGGCAAGCACAGAGTTCTTGATATTAGACGTATCAAATGTCCATAAATTGGTGAACTTTTGAACTGCTATAAAATCGGTGCCACATCTCTGAGTCCATAAAAATCACAAAATTACATTTCAAGATACAAGAAGTCAAAGAATCATTGTGTAGACATTTTACAACCAGAAATTTTATGTTACAACTACACATTTCTTTTCTATTTATATATTACAGAAAATGCTAACAAATCTTTAACAAATGATTCATAAGTCAACCAAATATTTGGCCTGTTACAATTTAAGCACTTCATAATGGTTCTATTATTGTTTCTTATTGGCAAGTTTCAATGAATGTTAAAGGAGATTAAAATCTCATTTTATATTTCGATTAATCCTAGGCTTTGTTTGCAGTCTTCTTAAAATTGTGCTTTCATCTAATTTGTCATGTTTGAAAACTGTCTTTATAATTTTATGACCTTATATTAACTTCCTGGTGATCTGAATTTCTAAGCTTTGGACATTTTATTCTTAATGATATATGATCAATCATATAATGAATTAGCTACCCAACTTAACCTATCAAGTTATGCCAATTCTCATGTTTACTTATATTTGGGATCTCCATCATTCTCCTAATTCATTGAATTCTCTCAGTACTTAATTTTTCAGTTTGAATCCATTTATCTTTGGGACCCTGATTTGCTTATATGAAAATCAGTAGTAATCCATAAAATACTGGTAGATTGATTATGCTTGGCCCATAGGAAGTGGCACTATTAGGACATATAATATTATTGAAAAAGGTGTGGCCATTTTGGAGGAAGTGAATCATTATGTATGACTCCTAAGCTCAGGATCTGACTAGTGTAAAATGAGAGCCTCCTCCAAGCCACCAGCAAAGAGAGTCCCCTCTGTTGCCTCTGGAACAAGATGTAGAAATCTTGGCTCCTCCAGCTCCAGGTCTGCCTGCCTGATGCCATGTTTTGTACCATAATGATAATGGACTGAAAGTTTGAGATGGTAAACCAACCCCAATTCCTTCCCCTTTACAGCACCAAAACCCTAATTAGAATATATATGTATATATATATATATATATATATATATATATATATGTGTGTGTGTGTGTGTGTGTGTGTGTATACACATATATATGTGTACATATATATGTGTACATATATATGTTTATATATACATATATACATAACTAAAAGTAGCTACATATAAGTTGGGTAAGGTGAACATACGGTATTAAATATAATAAATTTGTGGAGAAAACATCATTCCTCTAAAAGGAGAACAATTCATAAGGCATATAAATATCTTCTAAAAAATTGATTGGAACAGGTATCCTGTAAAATATGCTTAACAGGCAAACAAGAATTTATTTGTAATTTTTCTTAATCAGTTAGGATAAATGTCCAATATCAATCATAAATAATTAGGAAGAGAAAAATAAGAAATTGTAAAGTTGTGAATAGATATTGTAGTGGTTTGAATACATATGGCACTCACATATTCAAGTGTTTGCATGCTTGGCCATAGGTATTGGCACTATTTCCAGGTGTGGCCCTAATGGAAGATTTGTGGACTTAATGAAAGAGGTGTGGTCTTATTAGAGGAAGAGTTCAGGCAGAACTCTGAGGTGAAATACATACATACATACATACATACATACACACACATATATACACATGCGTGTGTGTGTGTGTGTGTGTGTGTGTGTGTGTATGATCAAGTTACTCCTAGTGTGATCCAGTCTCTCCCTGGCAGCTTTTAGACAAAAAATATAGAACTATCAGGTCCTCTAAAATCAAGTCTGGTTCATATTGTGTTACTTCTCACCATGACTATAATAGAATAAACCTCTGAAATTGTTAAGTCAGCCACAATTTAATATTATCCCTTATAACTGTTCCCTTATAAAAAATTGGACATGGTATCTCTACATACCAATGAAAAATTTGACTAACACAAATATAATGCTATAATATTAGTATAGAATCAGAAATAGGAAAAAAGAAAACTTTGCAGTAAGCACACCCTTTTACTCTAAGCCTCATACTACAAGAACCTGATTTTATAGACTAAAAAAAATTTAGCATTAGATCCTCACTGAGATGAAAGTTCACTATTAGTACCTTCTGGAGTATGTCTGAACTTCTACAAGGAGATGGGATTTCATGGTTTCAACCATGAAATGCTTGAAACACTCTCTGATGGAAATATTAAATGTATTGTCTGAAGTTTAGGTCTTATGGGATGAATTTGTTTCATGAATATGAGGCAAGGTCTGAAAGTTAATGGGAGTATTGCACTGGATCTGATATTCACACCTGAGAGTTTTTGGTATATCTAAAAGTAATAATTTTGTTACCCCAAAATATATTAAACTCCGTAATGTTATTCTTGAATAAAGTTCTAAAAATATTCTTTGTAATAAACTGTGAAACATTCTGATTCATCTTGCAATATCATCAAAAGCTCAAAATATCCATTAAATAAGGTTCACAAGTTTTCATCTATTTATTAACAAGAGATAAGGAATCTGTTATTTATTTATTGTTATATTGTATATGAGTACTAGAGACAAGATTATGTAAGGCTTTCACTCCTCATTATCATAAACCTCTCCAATGATAATTTGATATTATCAACTTTTACTTTACTATAGTTTTAATCTGCTGAAGAAAATACACCAATGTAAATATTTTATAAACTAAAATATGAAATTGCTAACTTTCTATCACTCTGTTATATGACATTGACAAATCATAATAATAGATATTTATTTGGAGGTCAAAAATAGGTTCCAGAAAATACACAATGTCCAAGTTATTACAGAAATAAACATCAATGAGTGACAGAAGAGATTTAAGGAAAATATGTAGAAAGAAGTTAAGTAGTGAAGTAAATGTGAGATTACTTAGGATAACAGATACACAGGCATTGCATTCATTAAGAGATAAGCAAATCCAGGCAGTGTTGGTGCAAGCCTTTAATCCCAGCACTTGAGAGACACAGGAAGGCAGTGTTCTGAGTTTGAGACCAACCTGGAATATAGATTGAGTTCCAGTACAGGCAGGGCTACACAGAGAAACCCTGTCTCAAAAAAACAAAAAACAAACAAAAACAAAAAACAAAAGTCAAAAAATATTAATAAGCAATAGAGTTGAGGATATGGTAGTGAGGAAATAGGACCAACAGTAAGTCTAGATACAACACTGTAGAATTGTACAGAGACAGCATAGGATATATATATATATATATATATATATATATATATATGAATAAATATATGTATACATTTGCACAAGTGCAAGCAACTATAATTAGCATGAAATGGAAACTTATCTCATTTAGAACAAGTAGGGACAAATCAGAGGCTTTGGAGGGAGGAGGGAAGGGGAAAATGATGTCATCATAATATAATTATAAAAATAATAAAAGAAGATATAGACTTAGCTTTCATCACAAGCATGTGTCTATGTACATGAAAGGTTAGATTACTGATAGATTTTGTATTAGAGTATGCCACTGTTATTCCAATGAGAATAATTCTCCCTGAAAACTTTTCTAGTATTCTGTATGTTTGCAACAGTTTTAAGAATGATGTGGAGACATTGATTAAAAATATCCAAGTCCAAATAAGGAAACCAATAAAGAATCACTGTTCCATATCTATTTCTGTATTCAAATACATGCAGCCTTTATATTCAGTTCAGGACAGTAAAAGACATTCTTGTAGATCTGACGAGAGGATTCAGTTTGTAGAGACACTATCAATTAAATCTGAATACATGAGTTTGACTCTCACAATTGACTTTGGAAAAGAAAAGATACAAGTTGGCCTTTATTTCCACATGAGTGCTATGTAATGTATTTCCACACACATAAATACATATAATACATAAATAAATGAGGAAATAGAAAAATATAAAAATGAGTACAGAAATTGACTGGGTAGATAAGAGCATCTAATGTTCTTCCAGAGAACTTAATTTTGTTTCCTAGAACATACAGAGGAATTAAGAATTACCTGTAACTCTAGTTACAGGGGCTTAGACACCCTGCTTTGCTCTGCCAAGGTACCAGGCATGCACATATGCACATAGTGAACAGATATACATGCAGACAAAACTCTTGTAATGATGAAAATAAATAAATAATAAAAATAATAAAAGAAATATTTAAAAATTAAAGTTGACATTTCTAATTTGATAAAATTATATATATATACATGCATATATATATATATATATATATATATATATGAGAGAGAGAGAGAGAGAGAGAGAGAGAGAGAGAGAGCATGCTAACCATTTTCACATCTGTGTTGTGAAAAGGAGAAATGTGTTTCAAAATGCATTTCATATTCACAAGTATGTATCACTGAAGAAATGCATTTATTATGTTTATACTTTGTGATTATATAGAACACTTTTAAATTAGGGGGTAAGCAGAGGGAGAGGGGTATGATGGGGGAAGTTTTTGGTGGGGAAATGTGGAAAGGGGTTAACATCTGAAATGTAAATAAAGTAATTATCTAATAAAAAGTTAAAAAATAAAACTCTTAATACCAAAGAAAGTGAAGGAAACCCTCACTGGCATTATTTGAGATAAGATTTTAATTCATTTTTATTTATTATTTATTAGATATATTATTTTTATTTACATTTCAAATGTCCCCTTTCCTGGCTCACCCCTTCCCCAAACATCCCATAACCCAATTTCCCTCCCCCTATTCTCCCTTCAATCGACTCCAGCTTCTCAGCCCTGGGATTCCACCACACTACAGCATTGAATCTTCCCAGGACAAGGGGACCTCTCCTCCCTCTGATGTCCAATAAGGCCATTCTCTGATGCCTATGCATCTGGAAACATGGGTAACTCTATGTGTACTCTGGGTGATGGTTTGTTCCTGGGAGCTCTGGAGAGACTGAGTGGCTCATCTTGTTGTTCATGCTATGGAACTGCAAACACCTTTGGTTCCTTGGGTTCTTTCACTAACTCCTCCATTGGGGACCCTGTGCTCAGTTCAATGGCTGGCTGAGAGTTCCCCCTCTGTATTTGTCATGCACTAGCAAAGCCTCCCAGATGACAGTTATATCCGGCTCAGGTCAGCAAGCACTTGTGGGCATCTACAATAGTGTCTAAGTTTTGTATATGGGATGGATCACTAGGTAGGGGTAATCACTGGATGGTCTTTCCCTCAGACTCTGCTCCTCACTTTGGCTTTGTATCTCCTTCTGTGGGTCTTTTGTTCCTCTTTCAAAGAAGGACCATACTTTGTTCTTCCTTCTTCTTGAGCTTCATTTTATTTGTGAATTCTGTCCTGGATATACCAAGATTCTAGGCTAATAGTGAGAGCATACCATCTGTGTTCTTTTGTAATTGGGTTACCTGACTCAGGATGATATTTTACATTTGCCTAAGAATGGCATGAATTCATTGGTTTTAATTGCTGGGTAGTATTCCATTTTGTAAATTTAACACATTTTCTGTATTTTTCTTGAGGGACATCTGGGTTCTTTCCACTTCTGCCTATTATAAATAAGGCTGCTGGGGTGCAGACCACCGCAGCCGGCTCTCCGAGCGGGCTGGCAGCGAGGGGCCATCTTGCCTCAGGACACAGCTCAGAATTTTAGCAGCTGGAGTCAGGGGCTTGGACTGAGAGCTAGCATAGTCCAGCACAGACAACGGGCCAGAAGAGATTGGCAGAGCTGGGTACCAACAGCTCAGGCAAGGTCACTGTCTCCTGGGGACAGGCGCCATCTTGCCTCTGGACACTTTGAAAGGCAGGCACAGCGAGCAGCTGGAGTCAGGTGCGTGGACAGAGATATAGCTTAGCTTAGCTATGCAGGAGATCTGGGCATAGGCAGCTCAGCTGCGGGTGCAGACCACCAAGGCCGGCTCTCCAGGCAGGCTGGCAGCGAGTGGCCATCTTGCCTCTAGACACAGCACGGAAGTCTGGAAGCTGGAGTAAGGGGCTTGGACTGAGAGCTAGCATAGTCCAGCACAGACAACGCTGCCAGAAGAGATCAGCAGAGCTGGGTACCAACAGCTCAGCCAAGGTTACTGTCTCCTGGGGACAGACGCCATCTTGCCTCGTGACACCACGCAAAAGGCGGGCACAGCGAGTGGCTAGAGTCAGGTGTATGGACAGAGATATAGCTTAGCTTAGCTCTACAGGAGGTCTGGGCACACACAGATCAGCTGTGTGTGCAGACCACCGCAGCCGGCTCTCCAGGCAGGCTGGCAGCAAGGGGCCATCTTGCCTCGGGACACAGCTTGGAATTCTAGCAGCTGGAGTCAGGGGCTTGGACTGAGTGCTAGCATAGTCCAGCACAGACAACACTGCCAGGCTCTGGCCCGTATCCAGAGCTAGAAGAGATCTACAGATCTAGGTACCAACAGCTCAGCCAAGGTCACTGTCTCCTGGTGACAGGTGCGCTGTGCTTTCAGCAGGGCTGCCATCTACAATAAGACCAACTAACTCCAGAGATAAAGAGATGGCAAAAGGCAAACGTAGGAACGTTATTAACAGAAATCAAGGCAATATGGCACCATCTGAACCCAATTCGACAACCACAGCAAGTCCTAGATACCCCAGCACACCAGAAAAGCAAGAGTTAGATATAAAAGCACAGGTCATGGTGCTCCTAGAGGAACACAAAAAAGACATAAACAAATCTCTTAAAGAAATGCAGGGGAACATCAATAGGGTAGAAGCTCTTACAATCCAAACACAAAAACACTTAAAGAACTCCAGGAGAATATGGGCCATCAGACAGAAACCAATAAAGAGGAAATGAGAAAATCAGTTAAAGAAATGCAGGAGAACTTGAAAAAACAGGCAGAAGTCATGAAAGAGGGAGCACAAAAATATATCAAAGAATTACATGAAAACACAACCAAACAAATGAAGGAACTGAGCAAAACCATCCAAGAGCTGAACACAGAGGTAGAAACAACTAAGAAATCACAAAAGGAGGCAGCTTTGGAGATAGAAAACCTTGGGAAGAAATCAGGGGTCGTAGATGCAAACATCAACAACAGAATACAAGAGATAGAAATAAGAATCTCAGATGTTGAAGATAACATAGTAACCATTGACTCCACAGTCAAAGAAAACGCAAAATCCAAAAGGCTTGTAACCCAAAACATCCAGGAAATCCAGGACACAATGAGAAGACCAAACCACGGATTATAGGGATAGATGAGAGTGAAGATCTACAACTTAAAGGGCCAGCAAATATCTTTAACAAAATTATGGAAGAAAACTTCCCTAACTTAAAGAGACAGATGCCCATGAATATACAAGAAGCCTACAGAACTCCAAACAGACTGGACCAGAACAGAAACACCTCCCATCACATAATAATCAAAACCCCAAATGTACTAAACAAAGAAAGAATATTAAAGGCAGTAAGAGAAAAAGGCCAAGAAACATATAAAGGAAGACCTATCAGAATCACACCAGACTTCTCTCCAGAAACCATGAAAGCTAGAAGATCCTGGGCAGACCTCATGCAGACCCTAAGAGAACACAAATGTCAGCCAAGACTACTATACCCAGCAAAACTCTCAATCAACATAGATGGAGAAATCAAAATATTCCATGACAGGACCAAATTTACACAATATCTTTCCACTAACCCAGTTCTATAAAGGATAATAGGAGGAAAACTCCAATACAAGGAAGGGAACTGCACCCAAGAAAAAGCAAGACAGTAACCTTCTTCCATCAAACTCAAAGGAAGATAACTACTCAAAAACAAAAATAACATCAAAATTGTCAGGAAGTAATAATCTCTATTCCTTAATATCTCTTAACATCAATGGACTCAACTCCCCAATAAAAAGACATAGACTAACAGACTGGATACGGAAACAGGACCCTACATTTTGCTGCTTACAGGAAACACACCTCAGAGTCAAAGACAAACACTACCTTAGAGTAAAAGGATGGAAGACAATTTTGCAAGCAAGTGGTCACGGGAAGCAAGCTGGAATAGCCATTTTAATATCAGATAAAATTGACTTTCAACCCAAAGTCATCAAAAGAGACACAGAAGGTCACTTCTTGCTAGTCAAATGAAGAATCCACCAAGAAGAACACACAATTCTAAACATCTATGCTCCAAATGTAAGGGCACCCTCATTCATAAAAGAAACTTTACTAAAGCTCAAAATACACATTGCACCTAACACAATGATTGTGCGGGACCTCAATACTCCACTATCCACAGTGGCCCGACCAGGAAAACAGAAACTAAATAGGGACACGGAGAAACTCATCAAAACTTTGGACCAATTGGATTTAACAGATATATATAGAACATTTTACCCTAAGGCAAAAGACTATACCTTTTCCTCAGCCCCTCATGTTACCTTCTCCAAAATCGACCATATAATTGGACACAAGACAGATCTCAACAAATATAAAAAGATCAAACTAATCCCATGCCTCTTATCAGGTCACCCTGGAGTAAGAGTATTCTTCAATAGCAACAAAAACAACAGAAAATCCTCATACACGTGGAGGCTGAACAATATTCTACTCAATGATACCTTAGTCCAGGAAGAAATAAAGAAAGAAATCAAAGATTTATTAGAATTTATTGAAAATGAAGGCACAACATACCCAAATCTATGGGACACAATGAAAGCAGTGCTTAGAGGAAAACTCATAGCCCTGAGTGTCTCCAAAAAGAAACAGGAGAGAGCATATACTAACAACTTAATGGCGCACTTGAAAGCTCTGGAACAAAAAGAAGCAATTTCACCCAGGAGGAGTAGAAGACAGGAAATCATCAAACTCAGGGCTGAAATCAATCAAGTTGAAACAAAGAGAACCATACAAAGAATCAACAAAACCAGGAGCTGGTTCTTTGAGAAAATCAACAAGATAGATAAACCCCTAGCCAGACTTACCAAAGGGCACAGAGACAGTATTCAAATTAACAAAATTAGAAATGAAAAGGGAGACATAACAACAGAAACAGGAAATTCAAAAAATCATCAGATCCTACTACAAAAACCTATACTCAACACAACTGGAGAATCTGGAGGAAATGGACAATTTCCTAGACAGTTACCAAATACCAAAATTAAACCAGGATCAAATAGATCGTCTAAACAGACCCATAAAACCCCAAAGAAATAGAAGGGGTCATAAACAGTCTTCCAACCAAAAAGAGCACAGGACCAGATGGTTTTAGTGCAGAATTCTATCAGACCTTCAAAGAAGTCTTGATACTGATACTCTTCAAACTATTCCACAAAATAGAGACAGAAGAAACACTACCCAACTCATTCTATGAAGCCACAATTACCCTGGTACCAAAACCACACAAAGATCCAACTAAGAAAGAGAACTACAGGCCAATTTCTCTTATGAATATCGATGCAAAAATACTAAACAAAATACTTGCCAACTGAATCCAAGAACACATCAAAACGATCATTCATCATGACCAAGTTGGCTTCATCCCAGGGATGCAGGGATGGTTTTATATACGGAAATCCATCAATGTAATCCACTACATAAACAAACTCAAAGAAAAAAAAAAAAACACATGGTCATCTCATTGGATGCTGAAAAAAGCATTTGACAAAATTCAGCATCCTTTCATGCTAAAGGTCTTAGAAAGAGCAGGAATTCAAGGCCCATATCTAAACATAGTAAAAGCAATATACAGCAGACCAATAGCTAACATCAAGGTAAACAGAGAAAAACTTGAAGCAATCCCACTAAAATCAGGGACTAGACAAGGCTGCCCCCTCTCACCATATCTCTTCAATATAGTACTTGAAGTACTAGCTAGAGCAATTCGAGAACAGAGGGAAGTCAAAGGGTTACAAATCGGAAAGGTAGAAGTCAAACTATCACTATTCGCAGATGATATAATAGTATACTTAAGTGACCCAAAAACCTCCACCAGAGAACTCCTGCAACTGATAAACAACTTCAGCAAAGTGGCTGGCTATAAAATCAACTCAAAGGACACAGCTGGATAGGCCCAGGTAGACACTCCTTCCAGGGCTACCCTCACAGGGGGGATCTGCTAGGCTCTTGCTGCCAGGCAGGCCGAGCTCAGCCTAGGCTCTGCGGGACTTCCCCTGTGCCCTCTGGCTGTGCACCAATGCAGCGGACAGCAACCAGCTCGCCAGCCCCTGGACCAGCGATAGTGGCGGGCCTCTATATTGCAACCAGGACACAGCTGAAAAGACCCAGGTAGACACTCCTTCCAGGGCTACCCTCACAGGGGGATCTACTAAGCTCTCGCCACCAGGCAGGCCTAGCTCTGCCTAGGCTCTGCAGGATTTCCCCTGCACCCTCTGGCCACGCACCAAGGCAGCAGGCAGCAACCAGCTTGCAGGCCCCTGGACCAGCAATAGCAGCAGACCTCCATATTGCAACCAGGAGACAGCTGGAGAAACCAAGGTAGACAAACTCCATCAGGGGCTACAATCGCATGGGTGGCAGCCAGCTTATGATCCCTTAAAGCAGCAGTCATGCCTATTCACCAGTAGAGAAACAACAGGTGAGCCCAGCCTCACGGGAGATTCACCAGCCATTGACAACAAGGCCAACTAACACTAGAAATAACCAGATGGCAAAAGGAAAATAAAGGAACGTTACTAACAGAAATCAAGGCAACATGACAGCATCTGAACCCAGTTCTCCAACAACAGGAAGCCCTGGATACCCCCAAAACACCAGAAAAACAAGACTTGGATGTAAAATCACTGGTCAGGATGCTGGTAGCTGAACACATAGAAAAATCTGGTAAAGAAATAGAGGAGAAAATGGATCAAAAGTTAGAAGCCTTTACAAGTCAAATACAAAAATTACTTCAAGAAATGCAGGAGAAGATGGATCAAAAAGAAGAAGACAATAAGGAAGAAAGACAAAAATCACTTAAAGAAATACAGAAGAATGTGGGCCAACAAGTAGAAGCTATAAAAGGGAAAACACAAAAATCTATTAAAGAAATACATGAAAACACAACCAAGCAAGCGAAAGATCTGAGCACATCCATCCAGATACTAAAAACAGAAGTAGAAACAACTA
This sequence comes from Apodemus agrarius, assembly GCA_964023405.1. Taxonomy (NCBI): domain Eukaryota; kingdom Metazoa; phylum Chordata; class Mammalia; order Rodentia; family Muridae; genus Apodemus; species Apodemus agrarius. Next base: position 69,696,194 of record OZ030020.1, read on the forward strand.
AGAAATCGCAGAGGGAGACAACATTAGAGACAGAAAAGCTTGGGAAGAAATCAGGGGCTATAGATGCAAATATCAACAAAAGAATACAAGAGATAGAAGACAGAATCTCAGAAGCCGAAGATACCATAGGAACCATTGATTCAACAGTCAAAGAAAATACTAAATGCAAAAAGGTTGTAACCCAAAACATCCAGGAAATCCAGGACACAATGAGAAGACCAAACCTAAGGATTATAGGTATAGACGAGAGTGAAGATTTACAAGTTAAAGGGCCAGCAAATATCTTCTATAAAATTATGGAAGAAAACTTCCCCAACCTAAGGAGAGAAATGTCCATGAATATACAAGAAGCCTATAGAACCCCAAACAGACTGGACCAGAGCAGAAATACATCCTGTCACATAATAATCAAAACTCCAAATGTACTAAACAAAGAAAGAATATTAAACGCAGCAACAGAAAAAGGCCAAGTAACATATAAAGGAAGACCTATCAGAATAACACCAGACTTCTCACTTGAGACCATGAAAGCTAGAAGGTCCTGGGCAGATATCATGCAAACTCTAAGAGAACACAAACTTCAGCCAAAACTACTTTACCCAGCAAAACTCTCAATCGCCATAGATGGAGACATCAAGGTATTCCATGACAAAACCAAATTTGTATGATATCTTTCCACAAATCCAGCCCTACAAAGGATAATAGGGGGAAAACACCAAGACAAGGACAGAAACTACACCCGGGAAGAAGCAAGATAGAAACCTCCACTCATCAAACACAAAAGAAGATAACCTCTCAAATATAAAAAATAAATAAATAAATAAATAAATAAATAAATAAATAAATAAATAAAATGAATAAAAATAATTTCAAAAATGTCTGGAGGAAATAATTACCATTCCTTAATATCTCTTAACATCTATGGACTCAATTCCCCAATAAAAAGAAGTAGATTAACAGACTGGACAGAGAAACAGGACCCTACATTTTGCTGCATACAGGAAACACATCTCAGTGTTAAAGACAAACACTGCCTTAGAATAAAAGGATGGAAGACAATTTTACAAGCAAATGGTCTCAGGAAACAAATTGGAGTAGCAATTCTAATATCAGATAAAATAGACTTCCAACCTAAAGTCATCAAAAGAGACTCAGAAGGTCACTTCTTGCTGGCCAAAGGGAAAATCCACCAAGAAGAGCTCTCAATACTGAACATTTATCCTCCAAATACAAGGGCACCCTCCTTCTTAAAAGAAACCTTACTAAAGCTAAAAGCACACATTACACCTAACACAATAATTCTGGGTGCCCTCAACACTCCACTCTCCTCAATGGACTGATCAGGAAAGCAGAAACTTAACAGGGACACAGTGACACTAATTGAAACTTTGGACCAATTGGATTTAAAAGATATATATATATATATATATATATATATATATATATATATATATATATATAACATTTCATCCTAAAGCTAAAGAATATATCTTTTTTCTCAGTACCACATGGTACCTTCTCCAAAATTGATCATATAATTGGTCACAAGACAGATGTCAACAAATACAAGAAGATCGAGCTAATCCCATGCCTCCTATCGGATCACCATGGAGTAAGAGTGGTCTGCAATAGCAACAAAAACAACAGAAAGCCCACATACACATGGAAACTGAACAATACTTTACTCAATGACACCTTGGTCAAGGAAGAAATAAAAAAAGAAATCAAAGACTTTTAGAATTCAATGAAAATGAAGGTACAACCTACCCAAATCTATGGGACACAATGAAAGCAGTGCTAAGAGGAAAACTCATAGCTCTAAGTGCATCCAAAAAGAAACTGGAGAGAGCATACACTAGCAACTTAATGGCACACCTTAAAGCCCTGGAAGAAAAAGAAGTTAATTCACCCAGGAGGAGTAGAAGACAAGAAATCACCAAACTCAGGGCTGAAATCAATCAAGTAGAAACAAAGTAAACCATACAAAAAATCAACAAGACCAGAAGCTTGTTCTTTGAGAAAATCAATAAGATAGATAAACCCTTAGCCAGACTAACCAAAGGACACAGAGACAGTATACAAATTAACAAAATTAGAAATGAAAAGGGAGACATAACAACAGAAACTGAGGAAATTCAAAAGATCATCAGATCCTACTACAAAGGTCTATACTCAAAACAACTGGAAAATCTGGAGGAAATGGACAATTTCCTAGACAGATATCAAATACCACAATTAAATCAGCATGAAGTAGATCAGCTTAATAGTCCCATAACACCTAAAGAAATAGAAAGGGTTATAGAAAGCCTCCCAACCAAAAAAAGTACAGGACCAGATGGTTTTAGTCCAGAATTCTACCAGACCTTCAAAGAAGACTTAACACCAATACTTTTCAAACTATTCCACAAAATAGAGACAGAAGGGACACTGCCCAACTCATTCTTCGAAGGTACAATTATGCTAATACCTAAACCACAAAAGGATCCAACAAAGAAAGAGAACTACAGTCCAATTTCTCTTATGAATATCGATGCAAAAATACTAAATAAAATTCTTGCCAACCGAATCCAAGAGCACATCAAAACAATCATTCACCATGATCAAGTAGGCTTCATCCCAGGGATGCAGGGATGGTTCAATATACATACGGAAATCCATCAATGTAATCCACTACATAAACAAACTAAAAGAAAAAAACACATGCTCATCTCATTAGATGCTGAAAAAGCATTCGACAAAATTCAGCATCCTTTCATGCTAAAATTCTTGGAAAGAGCAGGAATTCAAGGCCCATACCTAAACCTAGTAAAAGCAATCTACAGCAAACCAGTAGCCAACATCAAAATAAATGGAAGGAAAATTGAAGCATTCCCACTAAAATCAGAGACTAGACATGGCTGCCCTCACTCTCCATATCTTTTCAATATAGTACTAGAAGTTCTGGTGAGAGCAATTAGACAACATAAGGAAGTCAAAGGGATACAGATTGGAAAGGAAGAAGTCAAACCATCATTATCTGCAGACGATAGGATAGTTTATTTAAGCGACCCAAAAAACTCCACCAGAGAACTTCTACAGCTGATAAACAACTTCAGCAAAGTGGCAGGTTATAAAATTAACTCAAGCAAGTCAGTAGCCTTCTTGTACTCAAAGGACAAGCAGGCTGAGAAAGAAATTAGGGAAATAACACCCTTCACAATAGCCACAAACAACATAAAGTATCTTGGCGTAACTCTAACCAAACAAGCGAACGATCTGTATGACAGGAACTTCAAGTCCTTGAAGAAAGAAATCGAAGAAGACCTCAGAAGATGGAAAAATATTTCTTGCTCCTGGATTGGCAGGATCAATATAGTAAAAATGGCCATCTTGCCAAAAGCAATATACAGATTCAATGTGATCCCCATCAAAATCCCAACTCAATTCTTCATAGATCTAGAAAGAGCAATTCCCAAATTCATCTGGAGCAACAAAAAACCCAGGATAGCTAAAACTATTCTCAACAATAAAAGGACTTCTGGGGGAATCTATATCCCTGACCTTAAGCAGTACTACAGAGGAATTGTGTTAAAAACTGCATGGTATTAGTATAGCAACAGGCAAGTAGATCAATAGAATAGGATTGAAGACCCAGAAATTAACCCACAGACTTATGGTCACTTGATCTTTGATAAAGGAGCCACAACCATCCAGTGGAATAAAGATAGCCTTTTCAACAAATGGTGCTGGTTCAACTGGAGGTCAACATGCAGAAGAATGCGAATTGACCCACTCTTATCTCTTTGCACTAAGATCAACTCCAAGTGGATCAAGAACCTCCACATAAAAACAGACACACTGAAACTATTAGAAAAGAAACTTGGGAAGACCCTGGAGGACATGGGCACAGGGGGAAAGTTCCTGAACAGAACACCAATAGCTTATGCTCTAAGATCAAGAATTGACAAATGGGACCTCATAAAATTACAAAGTTTCTGTAAGGCAAGGGCACTGTCAGAAGGACAAAACAGCAACCAACAATTGGGAAATGATCTTCACCAACCCCACATCCGACAGAGGGCTAATATCCAATATATACAAAGAACTCAAGAAGTTAGACCCCAAAGAACCAAATAACCCTATCAAAAATTGGGGTACAGAGCTAAACAAAGAATTTTCACCAGAAGAAATTCGGATGGCCGAGAAACACCTTAAGAGATGTTCAACATCATTAGTCATCAGAGAAATGCAAATGAAAACAACCCTGAGATTCCACCTCACACCAGTCAGAATGGCTAAGATTAAAAACTAAAGAGACAACAAGTGCTGCCGAGGATGTGAAGAAAGAGGAACACTCCTCCACTGTTGGTGGGATTGCAAAATGGTAAAACCGCTCTGGAAATCAGTTTGGTGGTTCCTAAGAAAATTGGGCATGTCAATTCCAGAGGACCCTGGCATACCACTCCTGGGCATATACCCAGAGGATTCCCCTGCATACAATAAAGACACATGCTCTACTATGTTTATAGCAGCCTTGTTTATAATAGCCAGAAATTGGAAGGAGCCCAAATATCCCTCATAGGAGGAATGGATACAGAAAATGTGGTATATTTATACAATGGAATACTACTCAGCAATTAAAAATAATGAATTCATGCAATTTGTAGGTAAATGGTTAGACCTGGATAATATCATCCTGAGTGAGTTAACCCAATCACAAAAGAATACACATGAAATGCAATCACTGATAAGTGGATATTAATGAGCCCAGAAGCCCTAATTAATCAAGACATAATTAGCAAGTCAAATGATTCCCAAGAAGAATAAAGGAGAGAACCCTGGGCCTGTAAAGATTGGATCCAGTTTTGTAAAGAAACCAAGGGGGAAGGGGGAATGATTGGGGAATAGTTGGGGGGGAGAGGAACTATGGGAAGTATAGTGGGTGGGAACTGGTAAAGGGGAAAGCCTTTGGAATGTAAACATAGAATATAGAAAATAAAAATTAAAAAAAATAATGATCATAAAATTAAAAAAAAATCAACTCTAGCAAATCAGTAGCCTTCCTATAAGTGAAGGATAAGCAGGCCGAGAAAGAAATTAGGGAAATGACACCATTCACAGTAGCCACTAATGATATAAAGTATCTTGGAGTGACACTAACCAAACATGTGAAAGATTTATATGACAAAAATTTCAGGTCTCTGAAGAGGGAAATTGAAGAAGACATCAGAAAATGGGAAAATCTTCCATGTTTGTGGGTTGGCAGAACTAATATATTCAAAATGGCAATCTTGCCCAATATACAGATTCAATGCAATCCCAATCAAAATCCCAACTCAGTTCTTCATAGAGTTAGAAAGAGCAATTCTCAAATTCATCTGGAATAACAAAAAACCCAGGATTCCTAAAACTATCATCAACATCAAAAAAACAAAAACAAAAAAAAAAAAAAAAAAAAACTTCTGGGGGAATCAATATCCCGGACCTCAAGCAATATTACAGAGCAGTAGTATTAAAAACTGCATGGTATTTGTTCAGGGACAGGGAGGCAGATCAATGGAATAGGATTGAAGACCCAGAATTGAACCCACACATCTATGTCCAATTATTCTTCGACAAAGCAGCTGGAAATATCCAGTGGAAAAAAGATAGCCTTTTCAACAGATGGTGCTGGCTCAACTGGAAGTCAACATGCAGAAGAATGAGAATTGATCCACTCTTATCTCCTTGCACTAAGCTCAACTCCAAGTGGATCAAGGACCTCCACATAAAACCAGACACACTAAAACTAATAGAAAAGAAACTGGGGAAGACCCTTGAGGACATTGGCTCAGGGGAAAAATTCCTGAACAGAACACCAATTGCTTATGCTCTAAGAGCAAGAATAGACAAATGGGACCTCATAAAATTACAAAGTTTCTGTAAGGCAAAAGACACTGTCAAAAGGATAAATCGACAACCAACAAATTGGGAAAAAATCTTCACCAACCCCACATCCGACAGAGGGCTAATTTCCAATGTATACAAAGAACTCAAGAGGTTAGACCCCAGAAAACCAAATAACCCTATCCAAAAATGGGGTACAGAGCTACACAGAGACTTTTCACCTGAAGAAATTCGGATGTCTGAGAAACACCTTAAAAAATTTTCAACATCATTAGTCATTAGGGAAATGCAAATTAAAACAACCCTGAGATTTCACCTCACACCAGTCAGAATGGCTAAGATTAAAAACTCAGAAGACATCAGGTATTGGCGAGGATGTGGAGAAAGAGGAACACTCCTCCACTGCTGGTGGGAATGCAAGCTGGTACAACCACTCTGGAAATCAGTATGGCGGTTCCTCAGAAAACTGGAAGTGATACTTCTGGAGGACCCAGCCATACCACTCCTGGGAATATACCCAGAAGATTCCCCAGCATGCAGTAAGGATACATGCTCCACTATGTTCATAGCAGCCTTATATATAATAGCCAGAAGCTGGAAAGAACCCAGATGTCCCTCAACAGAGGAATGGATACAAAAAAATGTGGTATATATACACAATGGAGTACTATTCAGTCATTAGAAACAATGAATTCATGAAATTCTTAGAGAAATGGATGGAGCTGGAGAACATCATACTAAGTGAGGTAACCCAGCCTCAAAAGAATACCCATGGTATACAGTCACTGATAAGTGGATATTAGCCTAGAAGCTTGGAACACCAAAGACATAAATCACATATTAAGTGATGTCTCACAAGAAGAAAGGAGGGGACACTGGTGCTAGAATGGACCAAAAAATCATTGTGGGTGAGTACAAGAAAAGTGAAGTGGTGGGGTTTGGATGAGGGAGCAGGGGGACGGAAAAGGGTATGTGGGACCTTTGGGGGTGGGGAACTAGAAAAGGGGAAATGAATTGTAAATATAGAATATATCCAATAAGTAATAATAAATAAATAAATAAATAAATAAATAAATAAATAAGGCCGGTATGAACATAGTGGTTCAGGTATTCTTATTACATGCTGGAGAATCCTCTGGGTATATGCCTAGGAGTGGTATACCATGGTCCTCTGGCAGTATTATGCCCAATTTTCTGAGGAACCAACAAACTTATTTCCAGAGTGGTTTTACCAACTTGAAATCCCACCAGCAGTGGAGGAGTGTTCCTCTTTCTCCACATCCTTCCCTGTTCCTGCTGTCTCCTGAGTTTTTGATCTTAGCCAGTCTAACTTGTGTGAGGTGAAACCTCAGGGTTGATTTGCATCTCCCTGATGTCTAAGGATGTTGAACAATTCTTTAGGTCCTTCTCAGTCATTCGATATTACTCCATTGACATTTCTTTGTTTAGCTCTGTACCCCATTTTTAATAGTGTTATTTAATTCTCTGGAGGCTACCTTCTTGAGTTCTTTGCATATATTGGATAATCACTCTCTGTCAGTTGAATGGTTGGTAAAGATCTTTAACCAATTTGTTGGTTGGTGTTTTATCCTATTGACAATGTCCTTTGCCTTATAGAAACTTTGTAATTTTATGAGTTCCCATTTGTCATTTATTGATCTTAGAACATCAGCTATTGCTGTTCTGTTCAGGAAATATTCCTCTGTGCCCACGTCCACAGTGCTCTTCCCTGGTTTCTTTTCTATTAGTTGCAATGTGTCTGGTTTTATGTGGAGGTCCTTGATCTACTTGGACTTGAACTTAGTACAAGACAATAAGAATGGATCCACTTGCATTCTTCTGCATTCTAACTGCTGGTTAATCCAGCACCATTCGTTGAGAATTATATTTTTCCCCACTGTATTGTTTTAACACCTTTGTCAAAGATCAAGTGACCATAGGTGTGTGGGTTAATTTCTGGGTCTTCAGGTCTATTCCCTTGATCTACTTATAGATAGAGAGGGTAACATTGTCTAGTCCCTAATTTTAGTGTGATTGCTTCAAGTTTCTCTCTACTTAGTTGGATGTTGGCTACTGGTTTGCTGTATATTGCTTTTACTATGTTTATGCATGGGCCTTGAATTTCTAAGCTCCCCAAGACTTTTAACATGAAAGTATGCTGACTTTTGTCAAATACTTTTTCAGCATCTAATGAAATGACCATGTGGTTTTTTTCTTTGAGTTTGATTACATTGGTGGATTTTTGTATATGGAGCCATTCCTGTCTCCCTGGGATTGAGCATGGTGAATGTTCATTTTGATCTGTTCTTGTATTCTGTTGGCAAGAATGTTATTGAGTATTTTTGCATCGATATTCATAAGGCAAATTGGTCTGAATTCTCTATCTTTGTTGGATCTTTGTGTGGTTTTGGTATCAGTGTAATTGTGGCTTTATAGAATGTGTTGGGTAGTGTTCCTTATGTTTCTATTTTGTGGAATACAGAAAATGTGGTATATTTATACAATGGAATACTACTCAGCAATTAAAAATAATGAATTCATGCAATTTGTAGGCAAATGGTTAGATCTGGAAAATATCATCCTAAGCAAGTTAACCCAATCACAAAAGAATACTCATGAAATGCAATCACTGATAAGTGTACATTAATGAGCCCAGAAGCTCTGAATACTCAAGGAACAATTAGCAAGTCAAATGATTCCCAAGAAGAAAAAAAGGAGAGGACCCTGGGCCTTAAAAGATTGGATCCAGTTTTGTAGGAGGGTACCAGAACAAAGAAATGGTGTGTTGGGGGGTGATTGGCGAATAGTTGGGGGGAGAGGACTTATGGGACATATGGTGAGGGGGAAACTGGGAAAGGGAAAAGCCTGTGGAATGTAAACAAAGAATATAGAATACATAATAATAAAAAAAAGTTTAAAAAGTATTGGTATATTGGTCTTCTTTGAAGGTCTGATAGAATTCTCCACTAATACCATTTGGTTCACTGCTTTGTTTGTTTGTTTGTTTTGTTTGTTTGGAGGATTTTTAGTTACTGCTTCTATATCTTTAGTGGTTATGGGTGGTCTAGCTGATCCTGATTTAACTTTCATATTTGGTATCTCTCTAGAAAATTGTCCATTTTATCCAGTTTTTCCATTCATTTTTAAATTTGCCTTTTGTAGCTCATTGTTCAGTTTTTGAAAAACATGCTGTATTGAATAATGTTTTATGCTTTATATTTTAAATCAGAATTCCTTTTGAAAAAGCTTTAAAAGTCATAGGTATTATTGCATATAAGTTGTAATTGTATAACAATAAAATATTGCTATCAGTACTTTGTATAATTAGTAGAGGAAAAACATAAGACACATACAGGTACAACACAAAACCATGCATTTAAGTTAATTTAACTTTAACTTTAACTTTAAATGTGTATTGAAATCTTTCGATATTTATCTGGAAAATCTCTAGATAATTTTACCTAATACACATAACAATTTGAAAAATGGAATCAATATGGTTTTCATTTTATCATCTTGAAAACATGTACAGTTTTATTAATTAACTTATTATACATATATGTCATATAAAGTATTTTTCTATTTTTGAGTATTTCATTTTTGCATAAATGGTGTGACCAAGTATACCCTCCATTCTTTTCAATCTAATTTCTGCACTATCCCATTTGTGATTATTACACTGAAGTTCATGAAGTTCATTTAAAAACATCAGTTTTAATTTTTGAATTAAATTTAATTAAATTTAAATTCAATTGCTACAAAATTAAATCATTCCCTTATAACTTTACCCTCCAGTATTCTGCCAATATATCTCAGATTAATTTTCTATTTTTTAAATTTCTTTTACCCAGTTTAGTTTGTTTATTGGATTTTTATTAATCATTCTATTCATTTTCATCTCAAATGATATCTCACTTCTTGGTTATCCTTTCCCCAGCACCCCATGTTGAATCCACCCTTCCCCTCCACTTTGCCTGTATGAAGGTACTCTCCCACCCACCCACACTCTATGACCCCACCTTTCCAGCATTCCTTTATGCTGGGGCATCAAATCTCCCAGGGACCAAGGGATTTCCCTCCCATTGCTGTCAGGCAAGGCCTACAGATACATGCCTTGGTTGGTGGTCTGGACTCTGGGAGAACTGGGTGGTCAGGCCAGCCTATGACATTCTTCCAATGTCAATGCAATCTACCTCTGGTCCTCCTATCCATTGCTGGTGACCCACCAGATTATCTGAGCTCAGTCTGATAGTTGGCTCCAAGCATCCACATCTGCATTGGTCAGTTGCTGCCCGGACATCCCAAGGAACCAACATAATAGGTTCTTGTCAGAAAGCACCTCTTGACCATAATAATGTTGAGTTTGGTGTCCTCAGACATGATGGATTCCCCAACTGGGGAAATCCCCGGTTGACCCTTCCTTCAGTCTCTGTTCCATTTTTTTGTCCCTGTTCTTCATTTGGGCAGGAACATTTCTGAATACAAACTTTGAGAAAGATCATGCCTATCTACTAGAGGTGGTCTCAACAGGTTCTATCTTCCCCTTCTCTGCTCATTCTGGCTAAAGTCATCCCAATTGGGTCTTGAGAGCCTCACATTTACCTGGTTCTGGAACTCTCCAATGGCTATCCCCAGTTTCTCACCATTACTAGAACAATTTTTTGTTCAATTTCCTGACCCTTTCTACCTCTCTCACATCTTCTCCAGTTTCTGATACTGCTCCACTTATTTCCTCCTCCTCCTCTTTCCTTCCCAGGTCCCCATCTTCCCATCATTGTCGTGTCCCTCCACTTCCCATCATTGTGGTGTTCTCCCCTTAATGCAGGTCTGAAGTATTCACACCCTAGTCTCCCTTCTTTCTACACTCCATATAGTCTGTAGGTTGTATCATGGGCTTTGTGAGCTTTTGGGCTATTATCTATTTATTAGTGAGTACATACCACGTGTGTTCTTTTGTGTCTGTGTTACCTCACTCAGAATGATAGGTCCATCCATTTGCATACATAGTATTTCACTGTGTATATGCCCCACATTTTCTGTATTCATTTTTCTGTTGAGAGACATGTAGGTTGCTCCCAGCTTCTGCCTATTATAAATAAGGCTGGTTGTGACCATAGTGGAACATGCATATTTGTTATATGTCGGGGCAACTTTTGGGTGCCTAGGTGTAGCTGGGTCCTCAGGTAGAACTATTTCCAATTTTCTCAGGAATCACCAGAATGATTTCCAAAGTGATTTTACCAGCTTGCAGTCCCACTAGCAATGGAGGAGTGTTTTTCTTTCCCCACATGTTAGACAACATCTTCTGTCATCTGCATTTTTGATCTTAGCCATTCAGATTGGTATCAGGTGGAATCTCAGTGTCTTTTCTATTGCATATATGTATAAATATATAAACCTGCTGGGTCCACCTGTATATATATATGAAATCAGGATTGACTACAGTGTACTGAAAAACCACTGTGTTTATTTGGTGTTACCAGTATGTGCCCAGATATGTGATTATCTATAGAAGCATTGACAGCGTGTCAGGGTCTAAAATAAGCATTGATATTACTTGAAAGATGTGCCTATCTATATGTACTCCTATAAATAATTAGAATCCAGTGTAATATTATGCTTAATTGTCAATATAATAGTAATAGGTACTCCTTAAGAGACTGTTACCTTCATATCCACTGGTTTGAGCCAATTAAAATTATTGTAGCTATACATTTCAAAACTTAAATACAATAAAAAATTTGTTGGATATGTACACTGCTTTGATTCCACCATTGCAGTAGTTAGTGGACATATCTTGCCATGTTGGTCATTGCTGAAGTTTGTATAGTCAAGAGCTAGTTAAAATATATGGGTACATTTTTCTCCCATTAATAGTATCCTCCAGGATTAAGAAAGCTTTGTAGAAATGATAAAACAGACAGGTCAGTACAAGCTTAGGTTCTTTCTGCTTTATGAATTAAGCATGTGATATCTAACTAACAAGCTAATCAAGTTTTTTTAAAGGTAATCATAAACAATAGAAAAAACTTACAATATTTGGGATGTCTATTTAAAACGAATTTTCAATAGCTCTAATAAAATAATCCATTCCTCATATGGGTATTTTTGATTATAAGCCTATAAGGAGGGCATTGCCTCACTGTTATAAGGTAACTCCATTAAAAATAATTTTATTTTTATATATCTGTATATTATATGAGCTTCTATAGTGGTAAATTTTTGTATGGTTCTTTTAAAGGACTTCTGTGTTATTCACTACTTATTAAAATTCTAATGATACCCTATTGTCACATTTCCAACAACTTAATTCTTCTAGCTTCATTATTCCCTCTTCTCCTTTATACTACCTACATTATACTTTTCTTCCTTAGAATGTTTCCACATGATGGCCTCCTACGACATTCCTGACATTCAATATTTTAATATATTTAAGATAATATATTTAAGATATTCAATATTTAAACAAATATCTGGAGATTCAAAGCTAAAATTCATAATAAGAAAATACAAACAAACAAAACAACAACAAAAACAACACATTTTGTCATATGTATCTTACAGGGATTGGGTTGCATCATTCAGAATTATTTTGTTTCTTATTCCATCCATTCAATTGCTAATTTTACAATTTAGAATTTTTATTCATAGAAGTATATAAGAGAGTGCTTTGGTTCCTCTGAGAAAGGGAACAAAATACCCACAGTAGCAATAAGGGAGACAATGTGTAGAGCAGAGACAGGTATAGGCCACCCAGAAACTGCCCTACCAGGGAATTCTTCCTGTAAATAGTGACCAAACACCGATACTTCTATGGACAACAAGAAATGTATACCAAAAGGAACATGATATGGTTGTCCCAAGAGGGGCCCTGCCAGAGCCTGACAAATACAGTGGCATGCTAGCAGTCAACCGTTGGACTGGGCATGAGGTCCCCAATGGAGGAGCTGAAGGGTGGTCCAGAGGAGCTGAAAGGGTTTAGAGCCCCATGGGAAGAACAAAGATCTCAGCCACCCAGAAGCCCCAGGACTCCCAGGGGCTAAACCTTCAACAAAGGGATACACATGATCCCAGTCAAATATGTGTCAGAAGAATGCCTTGTTGGGCATCAGTTGGAGGAGTGATTCTTGGTCAGGTTAAATGCTCAATAGATGTCTCAACAAAAGGAAATCAGGAGGAGGAGGTGGGAGTGGGTCGGGTTGAGGGGAATATAAGTGGAGGCACGGGGTGTGAGGAAGGGTTGGGAGTCTTTGGGGAGGGAGTGAAATCTGGAAAGGTTTTACCATTGGCAATGTAATGACATTATTCAATAAAAAAAGGAAAAAGGAAGAAGTATTGCTATTTTAAGATGATATGATATCTCAGATGATATGTGTTAATAACCTCAAAAACTCTATAACATAGAACTTCTAGAGTTGATAAGCACCTTCAGCAAAGTGTTTGGATTCAAAATTAACTCAAAAAACTTCTGTACGTCCTTTATACAAATAATGAATAGCCTGAAGAAGAATTTAGTGTTATAATACCATTTACAAAAGCCACAAAGAATATGAAGTATCTTGGTGTTACTACAGTCAAGCAAGTAAACGATCTGTATGACAGAAACTTCAAGTTTCTGAAGAAAGAAATTGAATAGGATATCAGAAGATGGAAGGGACTCCCATGCTCATGGATAAGTAGCATTAACATAGTGAAAATAGACATATCAAAAATTATATATATTCAATACACTTTTCATCAAATATTCTAATACAATAATTTACAGACATTGAGAGAGAGCAATTCTCAACTTCATATAAAAAACAAAACAATGCAGAGGTGGAGGGGAAGGGAATGTGCATTGTGAAGCTGTATGAGGTGGGCACTGGGAAGAGATAGAGTTGATATGAGGATGTAAAATGATTAAATAAATAAATTAATGAAAAAACTGATAATGAAGTGGAAATGAAACTTTTCACAGTTGATGGTTTCTGGCAAGATCATAGAAGGAGTCAGTTTTCATTAAGGGTATAACCAGTGGAAGTTTGAACATATTCCAATGTGTAAACAGTCAACAGAAATTGGATTTGGTGGGGTTCTTTTTTGGAAGGGGTTACAATGTGAGAAGGTAGACCTTGGAATATGAAAGTGAGTATTATGGGGAGCATTATATGATAGTTCCAATTAATTAATAAAAATAATATGTTGATTAGATAGACAGATAAATATTATATTAGTTTGGTGACAGTGTCAAGAATAAAAATAGTAACAATAGAAGTAATTTGTTTCCCAAATGAAACACCCTTACAGAAAAGTAAATTTTCATTTTCCAGTATTATTAATTAGAGATAGATTATTTGGCTATAACAATATGTCTTGTGAAGGTTAGAATATAGTTGGCCTAGAGAGTGGAAGTATTTTGAATTGTGGTCCTATTGGATTAAGTATAATCTTGTTGGAAGATGTGTGTGTGCCACTGTGTGGCTGGCTTTAAGAGCTTCTTCCTTGCTGCCTGAGGATTGTAGTCCTCCCTTGTTTGTCTTCAGAACAAAATGGTGAACTCGGCTCCTCCTGTGCCGTGCAAGACTAGGCAATGTAATGATCCTACCTTGATGATAATGGACTAAATCTCTGAAATTGTAAGCCAGGCACAATTAAATGTTGTCCTTATGAAAGTTGTCTTGGTCATGATGTCTTTTCATAGCAGTAAAACACTAAGACAGATCTGTCTACTTTTTCTTTCAGTTCTAGGACTCCATCTTGGACAGACACACCCAGGCCCTGTGCAAACTGCTCAGTTTTTGTAAATTCATATAAGCTTTGAACATGTGGACTTACAATGTGTAGAGAGAATATAGAATATCCATTTGGTTGTGGCACCCATCAATAATAAATCCGATGGCCTATGACTTAAGCAGGAAATAGAATATGGATGATCTCTGTGGCAGAAATAATTCAGGGATAGATCCAGGCAGGAGTTTCATCTAGAAATCATGAGAAATCATGGAGAGAAGGAGAAATCATGTTTTCTGAACACAGGAAACAAGCTCAATGGCAGAATGTAGATAAAATAAATTAATTATCTTATGATTCTAGTGAGAAATGAACTTACCTACATGTTCAAATTATTTGTAAATATATATTTTGAGTCTGAGTCTTGTTTCTGACAGCATGGGACAAGAAGGAAGAACCAGGACCAAATGTATACCTGAGAGTATTTCATTGTGTCCTGGGTACTCTCTAACCCTAATATTTAAGGTTTCTCTTTGAGAAGATTATCTGACCCCTGCATTGAAGGATTTGATGGAGATATCCCATGTAGGGTTGTATGTTCCCAAATCTCTGCATAATATCTGGCTGTGGGTCTTAGCATTTTTCTCCACCTCTAAGAGGAATCTTCATTGATGATGGCTGAGCAGGCCCTGATTTATGAATATAATTTGTGACTAGAAAACATTTTATTCTTAAGATCTTTTAAGAGATTTTTTAATAGTGTTTGGTTTTCTCCTAGGTGCCTGGGTTATCTAGTTTCAGGTTCTTGATCACTCAACCCTGGAGGACATGGGCACAGGGGGAAAGTTCCTGAACAGAACACCAATAGCTTATGCTCTAAGATCAAGAATTGACAAATGGGACATCATAAAATTACAAAGTTTCTGTAATGCAAAAGACACTGTCAGAAGGACAAAATGGCAACCAACAAACTGGGAAAAGATCTTTACCAAACCCACATCCGACAAAGGGCTAATATCCAATATATACAAAGAACTCAAGAAGTTAGACCCTAAAGAACCAAATAACCCTATTTAAAAAGGGGTACAGAGCTAAACAAAGAATTTTCACCAGAAGAAATTTGGATGGCTGAGAAGCACCTTAAGAGATGTTCAACATCATTAGTCATCAGGGAAATGCAAATCAAAACAACCCTGATATTCTACCTCACACCAGTCAGAATGGCTAAGAATAAAAACTGACGAGACAACAGGTGCTGGCAAGGATGTGGAGAAAGAAGAACACTCCTCCACTGTTTGTGGGATTGCAAGATGGTACAACTGCTCTGGAAATTAGTCTCGCGGTTCCTCAGAAAATTGGGCATGACACTTCCAGAGGACCCTGTCATACCACTCCTGGGCAGAGGATTCCCCTGCATGCAATAAAGACACATGCTCCACTATGTTCATAGCAGCCTTATTTATAATAGTCAGAAGCTTGAAGGAGTCCAGATGTCCCTCAAAGGAGGAATGGATACAGAAAATGTGGTATATTTATACAATGGAATACTACTCAGCAATTAAAAATATTGAATCCATGCAATTTGTATTGCAAATGGTTGGATGTGGAAAATATCATCCTAAGTGAGTTAGCCAGATCACAAAAGAATACACATGAAATGCAATCACTGCTAAGTGGATATTAATGAGCCTAGAAGCTCTAAATACTCAAGGCACAATGAGCAAATCAAAAGATTCCCAAGAATAAGGAAGGAGAGGACCCTGGTCCTGAAAAGACTGTATCCAGTTTTGTAGGAGATTACCAGAACAGAGAAATGGTAGGGAGGTGATTGGGGAATGGGCAGGGGGAAGAGGACTTATGGAACATATGGTGAGGGGGGAACTGGGAAAGGGGAAAGCTTTTGGAATGTAAACAAAGAATATAGAAAATAAAAAAAGAAGCATATGGTATAAGGTCTGTCTTAGGTACTGAGGCCTGCATTTTAAAATGCATTGCTCTCAGTTTGAAGAGAAAAACTTTCCTTCACCATATAAATTTTATTTTTTTTTTATTTTCAGGTGAATATGAAAAATACAGCTTTAAAAATTTCTTAGTGACATAGCATGGCATTGTTAATCATGCTGGTCACACAGGTGACTACTACACCTCTCTCATTGCTAGGGTGTTAGGATACAATCCAGTCATAGAAAATTACAATATTGTTTCAAATTGACATTCTCTGTTATGTAACACCATTGGACCCAAATTTTCACATTGGTGCAATAGAGTCATGAATTTAGAGAATTCATATGGTGGCAAAAGACCAAGGACTCCTAAAGGTAGCCTTCTGAGCATTATATTAGTGTCCTCATACACATGTACTCATATATTCATGCAAAATTTACTGGTGTTTGTCCAATAAAGTATTTTTAAAGAATAGACACAAGATCTTTCTTTGAATTTCTCTAGGATATAGTCATGTAGATGTTCTATATCAATAATTCTCATTATAAAACTGTTCATATGAATACTTAAAGTAGGAAATACAGAATTAGATATACAGTTTTCCAAACAGCTGATGAGAAGAATAACACTGAAAATATTTAACAATGTAAAAATGAGTATATTTGAATAAAATGAAATTATTTGTAACTTTATAAGAAAAACCTGCAGAAAAAACGCAAATTTAAACTAAGAATTACAATAAAGTATACAAATGTGCCTATATGTGTAATGATATGAAAATTAAAAACATTTTCTACCTTTATAGGACAACAAATATTTTGCTTTCAATCTTGTCAATGTATATTCATGATAGAAAATGATTTATATGATATTTTCTCGGTTTTTTTCATAAAATCAAATCATATTCAGTGCCCTTATTACTATTTCTTTTCTATTCTGCTAACAATCCAAACTTATTTCAAATTGTACCACTTCAACTTATAGCAAAAAAAATTAGGACATAAAAGACATGAACAATTTTTTAAAAAAAGCATATTAAAAATTTCCTCAAATTTATTTGAAAAATAAATCAACACTGCATCATTTTTATCAATCCTTGAGGTTTGCAATGCTGCAAATATGATATCTTTCTGAACTAAAGATATTGAGGTTAAGGGAGTCAAAAAGTAGATATCTAACAATACAAACAATATGAATTATTAAACTTGGAATAAAACCAACTGGCTGGAAATACTCTGTTTGGCTTGATAGACTTATCTTCAAGAAATGCCTTACAGTGTGCAGTTCAGCATCTGAAAATCATTCCTGTGTTGGGCATCCAGAGCTTTATGAATCAATATCTGTTTTGTCAGGTGCAAGCAAGTGTTCACTGAAACACTTGTTAGAAATTGGAAGCTTATGTCACAACAGAAGCTCTGTATTTATATCACTATGCCCTAAGGATAATAATAAAAAAACAAATAAAAACCAAATCTACATTAAAAGCTACAGAAAAAAAAACTTAAGATTATTGTAAATATTCATATAGTTCCTTACAGTTAATGGCAGCCTCAGAGTTTTATTTACAAAATGTGAGTATATATACACATGTAAGCACTCAAAAAGTCAAACTGGAAAGTTGACACACTAAGACATCATTATAAGAGGAAATGCTCATGAATTCTTGGAAACAATTTAATGCTGATACAAATTACACATATTAGGACATTATTAAATTAAGAGCAAATATTTAATTATTGATTCAAAACAATTGTATACATTTTCTCTTACATATGTTTATGTAAATTCAAATGGATATTTATTAATGATTCATTGTTAATTGGCCTTGGCCTATTTTGAGTTTACTTTTATCCTGGTTTTTTATTGTTGCAGACACTCTGTAAGTGAGGCTTATTACAATCTCACCCTTTCTAAAATCTTCATCTTGAACTCATAATTCTTCCTCCAACATACAAGTGCTGGAATCAGAACTATTCAAGGATATGTGTAGAGTACTTATTGGATTTTAAACTACTACATTATACTTTCATTAATCAACAATCAATACAGTGATAGTCATCTTTCTCCATAACAAAGTATAAAGATTTTCACTGTTATATATTTATAGTACTCTAAACAAGAGAAGCTAAACACATTTTCACTCAAAAGAATGTGAATATATCTTTTATCCTTTTTAAAAATGCAATAAGCATTCAAATGTTTAAATCATCCATTTCTGTTTAAAAGCATGCTAGTAGTTGCATAACTTATTTTTTTTTGGACAACTTACTCCAGTGATTTCAGCTGAACTAGCCTGATGTTACTGAAATGATTTTCAAGATTATAGATGATTAAAACATTACTTAAGTGGCACAGGAAGCCAGATATCCACACAGCAGCCAGTGCCTAGGAACCAGCCAATACAGGTGAAACTTGCCCTGTAGCTCAGAAGATCCTGTCTGTAGGCCTTTGGCAGCAGCCTTCTGGTTTCTTCCTCCAGCTTGGGAATATCCCCTGACAGAGCATGACATCTCCAAGTGGCTCAGGAAGACAGTTATCCACCCAGCAGTGCAGAAGAGACATCCAGCACAGCCTGCACAGAGAGTTGATTGTGGCCACAGAGCTATATACCCAAATACAACTACAAAATAGTGGGTCTTGCAGAAGTACTTACATACTGGTGTACACAGTGAGAATGGGTCTCCCAGGAGCACAGAGAAGACACCATCAGAGACAGAAACACCAGCTAACATCAGAGATAACCAGATAGCAAAAGGCAAACACAAGAACATCACCAACAAAAACCAAAGCAATATGGCTCCTTCTGAATGATGTTCTCCAACAACACCAAGTCCTGGATACCTCAACACACCAGAAAAGCAAGACCTGGATTTAAAAACATACCTCATAATGCTGTTAGGGAATTTCAAGAAGGACATTAATAACTCCCTTAAAGAAATGCAGGAGAACATGAGTCAACAAGTAGAAGCCCTTCAAAAGGAAATACAAAAATCACTTAAAGAAATACAGGAGAACATGGAACAACAGGCAGAAGTCCTGAAAGAGACAACACAAAAATCCTTTAAAGAATTACAGGAAAACACAAACAAACAAGTGAAAGAGATGAGCAAAGCCATCCAGGATCTAAAAACAGAAGTAGAAATCACAAAGGGAGACATATTTGGAGATAGAAAACCTTGAGAAGAAATTAGGAGTCATAGATGAAAACATAAACAACAGAATAAAAGAGACAGAAGAAAGAATCTTGGGTGCTGAAGATACTATAGTAAGCACTGATACAACAGTCAAAGAAAACGGCAAAATTCAAAAATCTTGAAACCCAAAATATCCTGGAAATCCAGGACACAATGGGAAGACAAAACCTAAGTATTATATGTATTAGAAGAGAGTGAAGATTATAACTTTAAAGTCCAATAAATACCTTTAAAAAATTGTAGAAGAAAACTTCCCTAACCTAGAGAGAGATGCCCATGAATGTACAAGAAGCCTGCAGAACTCCAAACAGACTGGATCAGAATAGAAATCCTGTCACATAATAATCAAAACAGTAAATGTACTAAACAAAGAAAGAATATTAAAAGCAGTAAGAGAAAAAGGCCAAGTAAAATATAAAGGAAGACCTATCAGAATCACACAAGGCTTCTCACGAGAGACTATGAAAGCTAGAAGTTCCTGGGCAGATCTCATACAGACTATAAGAGAACACAGATGCTAACATGGACTACTATACCCAGCAAAACTCTCAATCACCATAGATGGAGAAACCAAGATATTCCATGATAAAACCAAATTTACACAATATCTTGTCACAAATCCAGCCTTACAAAGAATAATAGATGGAAAACACCAATAGAAGGAGGGCAACTACACCCTAGAAAAAGCAAGACAGTAATTTTCTTTCAACAAACTCAAAAGAATATAACAACTCAAACATAAAAATAGCATCAAAAATGACAAGGAACAACAATCACTATTCCTTAATATCTTAACATCAATGAACTCTATTCCTCAATAAAAAGAAATAGACTAATGGACTGCATAAGTAAACAGGACCCGGCATTTTTTCTGCATACAGGAAATGCACCTCAGTATCAAAAACAAACACTACCTCAGAGTAAAAGGCTGGAAAACTATTTTCCAAGCAAATGGTCCCAGGTAACTAGCTGGAGTTACCATCCTAATATCAGAAAAAATTGACTTTCGATGTAGTCATCAAAAAAGACAAAGAAGGACACTTTATACTCATCAAAGGAAAAATCCACCAAGAAGAACTCTTAATTGTGGACACCTATGCTCCAAATGCAAGGGCATCCCTTATTCACAAAAGAAATTTTCCTAAAGCTCAAAGCACACATTGCACCTCATACAATAATGGGGGTGACTACAACACTCCACTCTCCTCAATAGACTGATCAGGGAAGCACAAACTAAACAGACACAGTGAAACTCATTGAAGTTTTGAACCAAATGAATTTAACAGATAAATATATATATATATATATATATATATATATATATATACATAGAGAGAGAGAGAGAGAGAGAGAGCATTTAATCCTAAATCAAAAGAATATCCTTTCTTCTCAGTACCTCATGGTACCTTCTCCAAAATTGACCATATAATTGATCACAAAACAGACCTCCACAGATATAAGAATATTGAACTAATCCCATGCCTCCTATCAAACTAACCAAAGGGCACAGAGACAGTATCCAAATTAACAAAACTAGAAATGAAAAGGGGGATATAACAACAGAAACTGAAGAAATTCGAAAAATAATCAGATCCTACTACAAAAGCCTATACTCAACAAAACTTGAGAATCTGGAGTAAATGGACAATTTCCTAGACAGATACCAAATACCAAAATTAAAGCAGGATCAATTTGATCAGCTAAACAGCCCCATAACCCAAGAGAAATAGAAGGGGTTATAGAAAGTCTACCAACTAAAAAAATAAGGGACCACATGGTTTTAGTGCAGAATTCTATCAGACCTTCAAAGAAGAGTTAACACCAATACTCTTCAAACTATTCCACAAAATAGAAACAGAAGGAACACTGTCCAACTCATTCTACAAAGCCACAATTATGCTGATACCAAAACCACACAAAGATCCTACAAAGAAAGAGAACTACAGGCCAATTTCCCTTATGAATATTGATGCAAAACTACTAAATAAAATTCTTGCTATTGCTTTTACTGTATTTAGGTACGGGCCTTGAATTCCTGTTCTTTCCAGGACTTTTAGCATGAAAGGATGCTGAATTTTGTCAAATGCTTTTTCAGCATCTAATGAGATGACCATGTGTTTTTTCTTTTAGTTTCTTTATTTAGTGGATTACATTGATGGATATCTGTATATTGAACCATCCCTGAAAAAAAATTGCATGGTATTTGAACAGTAACAGGCAGGTAGATCAGTGGAATAGAATTGAAGACTCAGAAATGAACACACCCACAAGGTCACTTGATCTTTAACAAAGGAGCTAATTGCATCCAGTGGAAAAAAAGATAGCCTCTTCAACAAATGGTGCTGGCTCAACTGGTGGCTAGCATGCAGAAGAACGCAAATGGATCCATTCTTATCCCACTGTACTAAGCTCAAGTCCAAGTGGATCAAGGACCTCCACATAAAAGCAGACACACTGAAACTAAGAGAAAAAAACAAATAATCAATCAAACAAACAAACAAAGAACTAAAGAAGTTAGACTCCAGGGAATCAAATAACCCTATTAAAAGGGAGTACAGAGCTAAACAAAGAATTTTCACCTGAGGAAAATCAAATGTCTGAGAAGCACCTAAAGAAATGTTCAACATCCTTAGTCATCAGAGAAAAATAAAAATAACCTTGAAATTTCACCTCATACTTGTCAGAATGGCTAATATAAAGAACTTAGGAGACAGTAGGTACTGGAGAGGTTGGAGAGAAAGAGGAACACTGCTCCACTGCTGGTGGGATTGTAAGCTGATAAAACCACTCTGGAAATCAGTCTGGTGGTTCCTCAGAAAACTGGGCATAATACTACTGAAGGACCCTGCTATACCACTCCTGGGCATATACCTATAGGATTATCCTGCATGTAAGAAGGACACATGCTCCACTATGTTTACCGCAGCCCTATTTATAATAGTCAGAAGCTTGAAAGAACCCAGAGGTTCCTTAATGGAGGAATGGATACAAAAAATGTGGTCTATATATACAATGGGGTACTATTCAGCCATTAAAAACAATAAATTCATGAAATTCATGAAATTCTTGGATGGAACAAGAGAATAACATCCTGAGTGAGGTAACCCAATCACAAAAGAACACTCATGGTATGCACTCACTGATAAGTGGATATTGGCCTAGAAACTTGGAGTACCCAAGACACAATTCACATATCAAATGATGCCCAAGAACGAGAAAGAACAAAGTATGGATGTTCTAGTCCTTCTTAAAAGGAGGAATAAAATACCAAGAGGGAGATACAGAGACAAAGTGTCGAGCAGAGTCTGAAGGAAAGATCATCCAGATACTAACCCACCTAGGAATCCATCCCATATACAATTACAAAACTCAGAGTCTATTGTGGATGCCCAAAAGTGCTTGCTGACAGGAGCCAGATATAGCTGTCACCTGGGAGGCTCTGTTAGTGCATGACAAATACAGAGGGGGAAACTCTCAGCCAGCCATTGAACTGAGCACAGGGTCCCCAATGGATGAGATAGAGAAAGGACCAAAGGTGCTAAAGGGGTTTGCAGTGCCAGAGGAGGAAAAACAATGAGTCACCAATTATTCCGAGAGCTCCCAGGGACATAAACTTTAACCAAAGAGTACACTTGGAGTTACCTATGGCCCCAGACACATCAGTGGTAGAGAATGATCTTGTTGCACACCAAATGGGGGCGAGGCCCTTGGTCCTGGAAAGACTTGATACTGAAGTGTAGAGGAATACCAGGATGGGGAAGCAGGGCTGGGTGGATTCCAGAAGGGGAGATGGCTTATGGGATTTTCGGGGGAGGGGAGAACCAGGAAAGGGGACAGCATTTAAAGTGTAAATAAAGAATATACCTAATTAAAAAAACAAGAAAACAAAATAGTCAAATTCATTAACTAATAGACATAGTAGTTACTGAGGTGTTGCTTTTTTGTCTGCTGAAATTGTTACAGTAGTTCACAAGCTATAGGAAAATCCACGTTACTTGCCTTTTGAAATACAAGTGAATGAAAGGTTTTATACTTCAGGCTTGCAGTCTGAAGTGACCATAAAGAGAGAAAAGAAGAAAGGCCTGATGGGTAAGGTGTCAAGAAAACATAATGATGAGGGCTGGCCAATTGGAGTTAAGTGCTACCCAGATGAAGCATAATCATAACCTGGAATTATCACTAGGAAATGAATTTTAATAGCAGAGAGGGAAGATTTTTTGGTCAGCTCTAGTGCAAATTAAGGCCTATGATAAATAATAAAAATTATGTGTCTTTTATCTCGAACCTGAATGATCAAAGGCAGTATAGAAGCCAATAAAAGAGAAAACATGTTTGGTACGAAAAAGAAAAACAAAAGGTGTCTAATAAGTATATCCATGCAGATATTTGCCTGGAATTGTCTTTCCTATTATCATATTTTATCACGTTTTTAGTTTCTAGGAGAAAATGAAAATTACAGCATAAAGTTGTTTTTGAGATTAAATTAGCTAACATGGAATTTATAAAGCACATAAAGTACTTTAAATGATGCACCTAATAACAACCAGAGCATTGTTATGGAGTATACTTTAAACAGGATTTTTCATTTTAATATATTAACTAAAAGATCTCATATTTCTTTAGTATGAATGAGAAATAAGAAATTTCCCTCATGCATAATCAAATATTAGAATACTTGATACCCTGTTGGTAGTTTTGCTTGGGGTGGTTTGGGTGTTTCTGCCTTTTTAGAGAAAGGAGCTGGTTTGGACTGCTAAAAGTCCTTACTTTAAATACAGTTTACTCATGTTTGTTATGGAGATAAGTTCTCTCAACTTCCTCTTTCTGATGCAATACCTATTGCCTGCTTCCAATTTTCTCTACCATGAAGAATTTTTTTCTTGCTCAGAACTATAGATGAAGACAAACTTTTCATTCTGCGAGTTTCATTTTCTTGATATTTTATCTCAGCAATGGATTCTGCCTAGAGATTTCATCTCAACATTATCTCCATTTAATTTTGCCTTGTTAATGGGGTCTCACCAACCCTGAATTGTATTTCAGTCCAATGAATAATTGGCCCCATTTTTAATTAGCCTACAGAATTTAGAGTGATAGGCTACCCCATTCTTTTGGTCATTTTAATTTGATATGCTGAGCCCCTTATCAAAATATTGATTAGTCCTTGCGTTGCAAATGGAAATATAGAGAGAAACAAGCCTCAGAACACATTTTATATCTTTGTTTACTATTTCCATAATATAGTCTGTTTCTTGACATGTTTGTTTACTATTTCCATAATATAGTCTGTTTCCCTACCATGTTTGTGGTAACAAACATGAGCTATCACCTTGTCATGATAAAAGGTTTCCATAGATATACATATCATAAGCAATATGACTAAGCCACCTTCTTTAAGCTGGCTGCCTCTACTGGAATTTTGATTTCTATGTCCTTGAATATTTTCCCCTTTTGTTCAGGATTCACCCTCAGATAGAAATATTTGTATTTGTTTCCCTTATTTACAATCAACACTAGTGACTGATGGGTCAACAGTTTCAATAGAAACTGTTTCTTTTTTTGAATTTTTTATTCTCTTTGTTAAATTGATTTTTTTGTTTGGTTTTTATAGTGGTGCATGCCCATTTTTTTTCCACAGGAAGAAGACTTTTAGTCTTCATCTATTTCCTCATTGCTGGTGTTCTCTCCATTCATTTCCTTCGACTAGACATCAAGTAATAAAACAACTTTCATAACCCCAACCATGCCATGGGTACTACATTTTCTTACCTTGAACAGTTTGCAAAAAGAAGCTTAAGCTAACTCCTCATTCTTAAGGTGGTAGGTTTGCATTTTCACATCTCCATTACTTCATTTACTGTGGAGGACAATTTTATATCTTTAAAAGATATAAAAATGCCAGCACCCTCATGGCTTTGATGTAACAATCAAATCTCATTTTTAAGCATCTTCTCTCTAAGTCTCCATCAAAAAATCAATTGAATTTCTAATTCTTCTAATGAGATTTACTCCCTGGAAATTTTCTTTGTTTAGGCAACCTTGATAATGAGAACTCTGTCTACATCCAGGAGACCAGTCTTTTCTGCTGGCCTCCCTTCTCAATTACCTAGGTCATGTGGCTATTGCTATTCTTTTTAATGAGCAGAAACAATCCATTTTTATTATTTTGTTTGACTATTGTGACTTTCCCTAAAGTTAGGGGCCATTTATGTAGAAAAAGAACTACTTACTCATCTAGAAGAAATTCATCTTCTATAAAACAACAGTCTTGGCACTCACTGGACGATAGACATGGATTGTTTTAAAAATGGATGAAATTTACAGGGATTTGTGGTTTGAATTTCAGTGGCCTGTGTTGTGTCCTTTGCCACATTGAATCGCCTATGAGCCCTTAACACTCACCAAAAATTATTTACTGATATTTTAGCTGATATCCTTTCTCCCAGCCTTTTGTGTCTTTCTAACTAGCATGTTAACTAACATCTTGAAGTTCTTGTAGCTGATAAATGTATGTCCTTGCTTAGTTTTTTTGTTTGTTTGTTTGTTTGTTTGTTTATACCTCAGTTATCTTCTTTTCCCTCTGGTGGTTCAATTATAGTTCTTCTTTGGGCATTTCTTTTTTTTTTTTCTTTCTAAACTTACTTGTGTCATTATCATTTCAGAATCTATCATAATTACCTATAGTAACTTTACTTCCCTGCATTGGCTCTTAATATATCTCAATTTTTTTTTAATTCTCAGTATAAGTGTGTAAGTACATTACTACATTTTATAGTTTAAAGAATAGTAATTATTGAAAATATTTTAGCTAACTTCAGAGATACATATATGTTGTAAAAATTTTAAAGTTAATTATATATGTTCCTTTCATATTTATCATTTGTATTATTGAGAACAAAAAATATTCACTTTTTTTAAAGATATAACCTTACTAAATTTCACAGAGTTTTTTCCTCAGGACTTTTGGTTATAAGCCTCCCCAGGAACGAGAATACATATTTTGAGTCACCATACTTACCTAGAATATTCTTTGATTTTTTTTTATTGTTGCTTGATTTTTAGTTTATAGGCTTGTTTTACTTCACTATCTCCAAACAGCATTGAGTGGAGGGAAGTGATCATGATTGCATAAACCTAACTGTTGCAGTTTCTTTAGAAATAATTCCTTGAGTATTTTGGGTGGGTTCATTAGGCATGGATTCAATGTCAACATATTTATTTACATTTCATTTGATAAACACTAGTGAGATTTAAAAGTCATTGCCACATTTTCAATTAAATAACTTCATGTGCCATCTTTGCATCAATTAAATATCATCTGTTTATTTTTATAAATAAAATAATTCAACTAAAGTCTCTTAATTGATCAAAATTGTCATAGATCAAATAAACTAGCTCTTGATTATATAAGAGAACTTGAAAAAAATTATTAAAATTTAATGAAAAATATAAATTGGAATTTTTTAATTCTCTTAATTCATTTTGTGATCAAAATTACTTTTGGTTTTATAGTTATATTTTGGTTTATACTATAATTTAAATAAATTGTAAAACTTTTCAATATATATGTTTTCATTTCTATAATCCAGTTTTTCTGTATTATATCTTTTCCTACATTAAAACCATCATAAAAATTTTTATGACATTAACATATTTTATTCCCAATTGATTACCTGGGTTTCCTTTTCTAAAATTGTTGCTTGGCAACATGCTTGCACAGAAAATAATGTTTCCCCCAGATATTTACTTTGACATCTACTTTCTAGACTTAAAGTATTCTATAATGGCACAGTAAAGTGAAATGTTATAACATATTTTAAACTTACTTTTATAAAGGAAAAGAAGCAATAGTAGGTGCACCTGTCAATATGACATGACTCTACAACTTTATATATAACTTAAAAGAACAATAATACAAGGCACAAACCCTCACATACACCAAACTAACAACTATAACACAGATCAGAAGTCCTAGCTCAGACTTATTCAGGCCCCATGATTACTGCCTAAGTCTCTTTAAGTGCATATGAGATCTTCAGTATTTGGTCAGTATCATTGGGAAGCATGCTTTTTTTTTTTCTGAAGGGAAAATGAGGAGGAATGGATAAGGGAGAAAATAGAGGTGGAAGGGATAACTAGAAGAAAAGGATGGAGGGAAAACTGTGGTCTAGACATATTGTATGAGAAAAGCATGTTTTTAAAAAAAGTAATAAAAACAAAACCATGTCCATAACACTTTTCTCTGGCTGTGACTTTTATTCTTATTCAAATCATTGCTATGTGTCTTGTATTTTGTGGTCAAAAACACAAGAAGTTGGTTCTACATAAACTTGTCATTGATTTCCTTTTATGTCCTAATTATCACATTTTTTTAGATAATGGGGCATAAGAGAAAAAAATTCCTGAGGTAACACTGTCACATGAAATTACTGGAATTGGAAGAGTTTGAAAATTCTAATTATTTTTGTAAACAGTTTTCATTCTCAGGAAATAACTATAAAGCCGGAAGAAAACATTCATGATTTAAATGTTTTGTCCTTTAATAAGTTGAACAGTGCATTTTTTCCTGGTAGGTGTTAAACATTTTGCTTAAAGTAACTAAGCAATTGTGATAGTATTCAACTTTCAACTTTATTCTATAGAATTTTCCTTTTATCTTTTTTTAATATCATTGGTTTTAAAAAATAACCAATATGTTATTATTATGATTTCATGTCTCATAACTCATTCCAAATATATTCTAATCAGTCGCCCAACTCGTATTCCTTTGTTTCTCTTTTTTCCTTTGGTGAATTATTTTTAATAAATCATGTTGGGGGGGATGAGTGGGGAATAGCAGGGGGGAGAGGAATTATGGGACATATGGTGGGGGGTAATTGGGAAAGGGGAAAACCTTTGGAATGTAAACATAGAATAAAGAAAATAAAAACATAACTAAAAAAAGATTGTATAAGTCTAACAAAGGTTATTTGCAATCCTGTTAAAAAAAATTTCAACCTGAAAAAAAATAAAAAAATAAATCATGTTGGATGAAGTCATTTTCATACAGATCTTTCATATACTTGTAATAAATAGACAATTCAAAGTAACTACAATGTTATTGGATAATTTGAAAAAGAGCAAAGAAGTAACTGAGAATGATTAAAGAGAAGAGAGCAAAGGAGAAAATTATGTAATTTTACTATGATTTCGATATTTAAAATTCTTTGTAATAGTCATTCATCTGAGATTTAGTGTTTCCTTGTCCTCCATATAAGGGATGAAATATTATGTTAAATTTAAAAAATATTATTACTGTATAAGTTTTTATACTAGGGACTACTCAATTTTATATGTTTTAATATAAAGAAAACTATAGAAGCTAAAGAAATTAGAAACTCAAGAATGCATTACTCCAACTCATTGTATAGTATCACAAGAAGTGTCTGTTGACACGAGACTTGTATAGTTGTAACATGAGAGGCTTTGCTAGAGCCTGACCAATAAAAATGTGGATGCTCACAACCAAACATTGGAATGAGTACAGGGACCCCAATTTTAAGAAATTCTGGACATCATTAGTCATTAGGGATATACAAATCAAAACAACCCTGAGATTTCACCTCACACTAGTCAGAATGGGGGTTGCAACTCTGTAGGAAGAACTATCAACCAACCAGACCCTCCCAGAGCTTCCAGGGACTAAATCACCAACCAAAGAGTAAACATGGGGGGAACTATGTTAGCAACCCACTTACCTCAAAATTTTTAATCCAGAACAGCTTTTGTCTAAAGGAAATACAGAAACAAAGTATAGAGAAGACACTGAAGGAAAGGCCATCCAGGGGCCACCTGGGATCCATCCCATATACAGACATCAAATGCAGACACTATTGAGGATGCCAAGAAGTGATTGATGAGAGGAGCATGCTACAGCTGTCTACTGAGAGACTCTGCCAGAGCTTAACAAATACAGAGGAAGAAGGTTGCATCCAAACATTGGACAAAGAACAGGGACCACAATGGAGGAGTTAGCAAAAGGACTGAAGGAGCTGAAGGGGATTGCAACCCCATAGGAAGAACAACAATATCAACCAACCATATCACTCAGAGCTCCCATGGACTATAGCACCAACCAGAGTACACATGGAAGGACCCATGGCTACCTCAGTATATATATGTAGCTGGGGAAGAACTTTCCTGGCATCAATGTGAAAGGAACTTTCCTGGCATAAATGTGAAAGGCCCTTGGTCCTGTGAAATCTCTATTCCCCAATGTAGGGAAATGACATTGTGGTGAGGTGGGAGTGGGTTTGTTGGAGGGGGAGCACACAATTAGAAGCAGGGGGAGCGGGAGTGGATAAGGGAGTTCCAGAGGGGAAACTAGGGCCTTGCCTAACCACTTGATGTGGTCACTAAAGGTTCTCCCTTCCCTTTTGTTGGATATTTCAACTAATCTCATCCCTGTTTTATCCTGGGAGCCTCTTGCTTTCCTGGCATCTGGGAATTGCTTGTGGTTACCCCACTTATCCATCCCCTATTGCTACACACCTCTGTTCAAATTTCTGATCCTCTGTATATCATCCACATCTCCCATATCTGATCCTACCCCCACCATTTTCACTTCATGCTCCTCTCTTCCTCCCAAGTCCCTCCCACCTTTTACCACTCATGAGAATTTTGTTTTCCCTTCTAAGAAGTATTAAAGCATCCATATTTTAGTCTTCCTTCTTCTTGAACTGCATACGGTATGTGAGTTTTATTGTAAGTATTCTGGCGCTTTTGGATTAATATCTATTTGTCAATGCATGCTTACCATGTTTACTCTTTTGTCACCTGAATTTTTCATCTTAGTCATTCTGCCTGGTATGAGGTAAAATCTGAGGGTTGTGTAGTTGATTTGTATTTCACTAATGACTAAGGATGTTGAACATTTCTTTAAGTGCTTCTTGGCCATTTGATAATCCTCAGTTGAGAATTCTTTGTTTAGCTCTATACCCTATTTCAGAATTATTATTTCGAAATTTAGAAATTATTTAATTATTTATTTGTTTCTCTGGAGTTTAACTTCTCGTGTTCTTTGTGTAGATGGGATATTAGCCCTCTGTTATTTAAAACGTTGCCTGCATATGAATCTGGTTCTCCTTACTAGTCTGCCTTTTCTGGCCTCAGCTGGAAAGGGTGAATCTAGCCTTGCAGAGAGTGGGTGGAATACCAGAGGTGCCTCCACACTCTAAGAGAAGAAAGGGAAGGGGAGGTTGAAGTAGGGGCTTTCTGAGAGGTAGGGGTAATCAGAAAGGGAGGGGCAGCAATCAGTATAAAGTGAATAAATTAATAAATAGAAACACAGGAAATCAAACTTACATAAAAATATTTGAAAACACATAGGAAACACATGCAAACACAAAATATGTAATATAAAATCATACAGTGAATATACAAATACTCCCCAATGCAATAACAATGTAAACAGATACCCTTTTATATTTTAAAATTCTAATGATTTTTTTCTTAAAAGCTTAAATATATTTGGAAATATGACAAAACCTCTAAATCTACTATTTGCATTGAGATATGCTTCTATCCCACAGGATGACATTATTCTTTCTTAGAACACTGTCATCATTTTCATAACATTTGAGATATAAGTTCCTATTTCATAGTTGCTTATAGTTTAAAAGCTGTCATATTATAGAAAGAAAGAATGGAATTTTACCAGTTTATTGAGTACTTTTATTTGATCAAGTATTTATTCCAAATATTGATATTATATTAATATAAGGACAACACATGAAAAGTTACTTTATGTGAGAAGAATAGCATATGGATGTATTAGTGAAGAATTCAAAAATATTTTCAGGAAATGCTCAATTTATTTTTGTTTTAATTGTTTTGGCATTTTTGTTTATGAATATATATGAATATGTATGTATATCTTTTTCATACAACTCTAATATGTCCTCGTTTACATTTGTGGATTTTTTCTTAAATTAATTATTCTGCTTCTATGCATTACATAAATATGAAAACAGCACATTTAAGTCTGTTTAATTTAGATATGTGTATATATTTTAGTACTGACCACTTGGGCTTTTTGTGGAAAGGACTGGAGAAGGCAATGAAGAGGCCAAAGGAAGAAGTGAGAACAATTAAAGCTAAGCATACATGAATTAAAAGCCTTAAGAAACAATATTAATTTATGTTTCTTCTATAGTCTCTGTGAAGTAATGTTTTTCTCTAAACTGTCTGCAATTCCACAATATCTTCAATTTCTGGAAAAATGTAAATTTGCTGTATTTCAAAGATTGAGTACTATTTTACACAAATGTATTATGGATTGAGTCAGATATGTAGTCTTCTTTGAGCTAATAAATATTTAACATAATTTAATAGGATAAAAACTGACTGCATGGTAAGTGCAGTGAATATGATAGCTTCTAAATGAAACTGATATTGTATAAGGGGCACACATTCCACTTTTTTTTCAGAAACAGAAAAAAAAAAACTCCTACAGAAAATGTGTAGTTAGAAAGAATTTGACTGTACTGTTAAGAATCTATTAATCTCCACCTTTCACTGTAATTTTACATTTTACAACTGGAAAGCATCACCCAATGATTAAGGGCCCAGAACTCTGCTTGTCAGTTATGAATCCTACAGTGTCAAGAACTTTATTCTTCCAGTCTGAGGTAGGTAGGATTTATTCTTTGGAATAGGCAATAACTATGTAGTTAGTAGAGATTTTGCCCTCATAAATTCTTCATACCATTATTCATTGCTGTAAAACCCATAAAAGTATTGGGGGGCATTCTGATTTATTGTCTGAACCAGCAGAAAACTTTAAGGGCTTGAATTCAAATATACAGCACATGGTAACATTTCAGCTTCAAGGAAATAAGTATCATGAATTGATTGCTCTTTGAACTTTTTTAATCTGATGCAATTCTTACTAACATAATTTGTTTCAGTGAAATAACTGTCATGAAGAGTGAACTAATAAGCCAAGTTTTCACTCCAAACATCTTTTCTAGTTTTATTTCAAACTTTAACGATGCAAATTTAGTATTAGCTCAGTGACTCCTCTGGTGCCAATATTTTTATGCCTCAAACATGTACCTTTTATTGATCTCTTATCTTAGTGATTATTGACTTAAAGATTTTTGTCCCTATGATAAATTATCATAGTCTACTTTTTTACTGTATAAGGAGAATTATTTTTCAAACAACTTCATTATATCAAACTACATGTGCCATTATTTATATACAAAGTCTGCATGAGTAGAGAATAATCAAGGTTAAAAGTAAAATGTGTGACCTTACTGAATCTTTTGAACAGGGAGGACTGGTAGGATATTGTTTTGAAGAAAAACAGGAAGAACACTGAAAACCATTTCAGTCATAATGTTAATATAACAAGACAATATATGCTTATTGGTTATAACCAACTCCTATTTAGCTTATATAAGTTAACCTATATAAAGCTTATATACATTGAAACTATATACATTAATTCATTAACTTTTTATTATAGAGATTGTTTTATTGGAAAGAATTAGAAAATGTAAAATATATAAAGGATATTAAAAACACATTAAAAGACTTTTTGACCACTAAAATATGACTACAGAGGACACTGAAATGGGTATATTTGTGTGAATTTAATGATTAATTCATACAACAAGGCACTGGCTATAAATAAACAAGACCAGGAAAACTCATCAAATAAGTCTAAGGAATCTCAAAAGTCAACAAAATTATATGAATTAACACAAATTTATAAATGATAATTATGAATAGTAATAGTATCATTTCCACAATTAGAAGACTGAATATCACAGAATAGATCAGAACTGTTTTTTGCTTGTCTAACTTCTGAGAAACAGGGCCCATTCCTAGAGACAAAACTGTTAACATGAAGAATTGAAAGTGAGTGGGTAGTCTAGATATCTAGGATAGAAATAAATATATCTGGAACAAAAATCAATGAAGTGATCCCTAATGATATTCTGCTATATTCATAGGTTGTTTTGTTTTGCTTTGGTTTGGTTTGGTTTGGTTTTCTTGTCCAGCTATCATCAGAGAGTCTAAACTGAAGGTCTAAGTCAGTTCCTTCCCCTAGAAGATATGGGAACCCCAAGGAAGAGGAAGAGAAAAGAAAAGATCTATTTATCAGAGAGGATGGACAAACCATCCTTTTGTTTGATTGTAATATCTGGGAACTTCTAAAAAACACCTTTATTTTTCTCTGTACCTGAAGCAGAACCACTTGACAGCACAGCAGTATTTTTTCACAATTATTTTATTCTATTAATTTATTCACTAAAAATAGATTCTTTTCTCATGCACTCTATCTGGATAACACTTTCACCTCACTCTATTCCTCCCAACTTTTCCTACCTCCCTTCTTACAAATACTCTTTCTTCTTCCATTTACTCTTTAGGAAAGAATAGACTTCGCAGGAGGTGAAAGCCATACCTATCATTACTTGGGTGCCAAGTACCAAAGAACATATAACCAGTGACAGGATAAAACCAAATACTACTGGTTTAAAAAGAACAAAGTAACCATTGTATAAATATACCACATTTTCTGTATCCATTCCTCCTTTATACAATGGAATACTACTCAGCAATTAAAAATAATGAATTCATGCAATTTGTAGGTAAATGGTTAGACCTGGAAAATATCATCCTGAGTGAGCTAACCCAATCACAAAAGAATGCACATGAAATGCAATCACTGATAAGTGGATATTAATGAGCCCAGAAGCCCTAAATACTCAAGACACAAATAGCAAGTCAAATGATTCCCAAGAAGAAGAAAGGAGAGGACCCTAGGCCTATAAAGATTGCATCCAGTTTAGTAAAGAAACCGAGGGGGGAGGGGGAATGATTGGGGAATAGTGGGGGGGGGAGAGGAACTATGGGAACTATGGTGGGTGGGAACTGGGAAAGGGGAAAGCCTTTGGAATGTAAACATAGAATATAGAAAATAAAAAAAAGAAAAAAGAAAAAAAAGAAAAAAAGAACAAAGTAACAATTAAATGAGTGTCTTCAAATGATATTCTCCTATCCTTGTTGACCGTCACCATATTCAGCCAGCATTACAAAAGCTTACCCCAGAAGCAGATGAGAACAAATACAAATATAGAGACACAGAGACACATATCCGAGAGAGAGAGAGAGAGAGAGAGAGAGAGAGAGAGAGAGAGAGAGAGAGAGAGAGAGAGAGAGAGAGAGAGAGCGACAGAGAATATGTGGCTATAAATGGAATATCTCCATCAAATACTACCTGCAAAGATCAATCAAAATCCATATGGCCAGAAAAGTTTGGAGGGGTCCATGGGGCCAACTAGATATAACCCACTGAAATACATATGCAAACCAGATAATTAAAATAGGCCATTGGAAACTGACATAATAAAAAGAGAGAATACAAATATAGGCTAAATGAAAGCAAAGGATAATATCAACGACTGAAATATTCAAATTGGAGAAGATGAACGAAGAAAGGAGAACACTGGGAAAATTTATCAAGATGAGGGTATATCAAAAGCTCTATGGAACTCTATAGCATTGTAACCAACATGAAAAATATGTAAATATACAAATAAAAGTCCTTAGATAACATGAAATTATAAGGACAGGGTAGAATAATCTGGTCTAAAGTTTTAAGTCAGTTACATTGCAAAGGGTAAGGGATAACAAAGAGTATGGATTAGGTTAAACAAAATGAGTATGCATAAATAACCCTTGTGAAAGTCCAATACTTTTAACATATAGTTTAAAAAACGTAGTATAGAAAAGAGAGCTTGAACAGATTTTCCCTTCCTACATAAACAATCCCAGTCCCCCAAAACAGAGTACTTAATGGAAATCTGTGTATCAGGCATTGTATAATTTCCTATGAGTTTAGAAATTCTTAGAGGCTCCTAAAATAAGTAAGTCTATTACCATTGCCCATGGCTGTGCACCATAACTAAATAAAAAAAATAACTCTATTTTAAAAATATTGCCTACACGAAATGCAGGACATCTAGCAATCAATAACAAACTGACCAAGGAAAACTCCCTTTGCTGTGATGTTTTCACAGTGTTTTAATGTGTTATAAAGGCTGTTGTAGAAGAAAAATGCAAATGAGATTACATAATATAAAGTACAAAGCTAAGAGACAAGATGTGCTCTCTATGTGAAAGTATCTTTTGATAATATTTGAGGCTGCTTTTTAGGACATATTTTATGCCTAATTGTTAAAAAATTGGACTCAAAACTATGATTAGTCTAAACACTGGCCCAGTGGAGAAACTTACTGGTTATGTTTTTTTTTCTATTAAGTAATGTTATCAAATAACCTTTTAAATATTATGTCTCTCCTTAATGAATTGTACATTTCTCAACTGTGTTCAGAAATTCTTTGTGCATAGAATACTAATTAGTGTAGCATCTTATAACTATTTAAGTACTAAGTAAATAACTGAGTTCACAGTAACATATTGTTTACCTATATAACCCAAAGAAATTAATAAATTTTAAAAATATAAGAGGGGTTAATAGGAAATATTAGAGGCACCAGGCAGTGGTGGTGCATGCCTTTAATCCCAGCACTTGAGAAACAGAGGGAGGCAGATTTCTGAATTCAAGGCCAGCCTGGTCTACAAAGTGAGTTCCAGGAATGCAAGTACTATACAGAGAAACCATGTCTTGAAAGAAAGAAACAAACAAACAAGAATATATTGGAGGAAGAAAGAAAAAATTGAAAAGAAAACAGTGTACTTATATATTCAAATTTTCCAGCAGTGTAATTTGTGTTACTTATTTCACTATTTGGCATATGATTTCAAATTGGATCATTTTCTTTCCTATTACATGTTGACTTTGTCTGAGTTCCTTATATATACATGCACTTATACCCACACCCAAACACTCGCACACACTATGTGTGTGTGTGTGTGTATACACATATATGTATATCCTATTTTGCTCACTGAATTTTGTTACTAAATTCAGCTACTGCCCAACTAAGAGCTTAAATCCAAAGCAGTATCATTTAAGTTCTCCAAGGGCACATAATACTAGCAGAGGAGAAATATTACCCACCTAGAAAACCTGTGGACTTCATCAGAAAAGAATGTCTTTATATTACACATATGTATACATATATTTAAGACCAATTTCATGAGATGAAACCTGTGTATGGAACTGCTAGGGTGATCATGATGCTGAAACTATAGGGGGAAACTTACTATTTTTCTGATGAAGGGACAAAGGAATAAAATGAATGCTATCTACTTATTCTATATTGAAACATCAACATATCACTAAACTTTGTCAGGTAAGCTTCTTATAGAAGATGATAATTAACATGGGGATCCACATATGGAAAAATGTGCCAAAAATAATAGATATTTTGGAGGCCTCATACCTACACAGAATGTCTTCTTGAAATCCCTCTTCTCACTTTTCAGGGATCTATATAGAAGAGAAGTATTAAAGAGACAAAAGTAGTAAATGACTCCACGAAAATATCTACTAGACATAAACAGACTGAAACACACAAGTACAAGAATATGATATTATCTCAAGACCTAGATAAAATAAAATCAGACACCGACACTGAGAAGTTAAAGAAGACATAGAATATAACTCCTAAATAAAAAGCTATTAAATGGAAATTTGATTTTCTTTACGAGAGCATCTCTGGGTATATCCCAGTACATTTTAGAGCTAGCCATAAGCTCAGTGATATTTGGACAAAACAAAAGAATCCTCATATTTTCTCTGGTAGGTGTAAAACAAGATAATCTTACCAGGAAGTTTTATTCAAGCAGGGTAACATTCATATTAATGGAATTTTCTATGTAAGCAATGTGAGGAGAAATTTAACTATCAATATCATCTATCTACAAACTCTTTGATTATAATAAAGACCCTTTTACATATATGTTTTCTGGCATGATAATAGTTTTGATGGCATGGTAGTGAACAAATACTTTCTGATTGAAATCATGACCAGCTTCTCATGATGACATCATACATGGCACCAGTATAACACCAAGAACCAGTGGCTTGAAAGGTCTTAAATGCCATATATGAGAGCCTACTACTATTATTCTAATACATATACTGAGAATTAATTACTTATTATTATAACTATATATTAAGAAATATCTCAGCCCTCATCATGGAAGCTTCTATTTGACCAAGTTCATGATTCACACACAGAAATAAAAATTATTAAGGTGCAAAAAAAACAAAGAATTATCAATGTCCATCCTTAATGGTCCATCTATACCAAATGTTCACAAAAGGGTCAAGGATCATAGCATAAGCAGTGCTTAAAAGATTAATTTACTGTGAGAGGTTATAAATGATCACAACAAAACAAAGTATAAGCATATCAGAGGAGGTGCACATGAGAACTCACAATGCTTGTAGTGTTATATCCAATATCTTTTCAAGCTCAAGCTAAATTGATTCACTGCATGAAGAGTTGTAGAGCAGAGGAGGAACTGTAACTGATACATCCTAGAAGAATGACAGGTAGTTTTCTTAATTTTTCTTTTCTGATTTTCCAGATAATTTTATTTCTAATGACTATGATAATTTAAATTGTAAGTACTATTTTACTTTCAATTTATTATCTTATTTATTTTTTTTACATTCCAAAAGTTGCCCCCTTTCTAGTCCCCCCTCCCTGAATTCATCCCATCCTCCCTTCACCTGCCTCAGAAAGAGTGTTTCCCCTCCCACCCACATATGCTCACCTCAACAAAACCAGCATCCCTCTTCCCTGTGACATCAAGTTTCTAGAGAATTAAGCTCATCTTTTCCCACTACAGGCAAACAGGGCAAACAAGGAATTCCTCTGCTATATCTGTGCTTCAGGACACTACAAAATGGAATAATCTTCAGTTATCAAAAATGAGGATATTGTGAATTTTGCAGGCAAATGGATGGAACTAGAAAATATCATCCTGTGTGAGGTAACCAAGTCCAAAAAGGGCAGGCACAGAAATGCAGGAACAAAAAATGGAGCCAAGAATGGAAAGAAAGACTACCCAGTGAATGACCCAACTTAGAATCCATTGCAGGCAATATTGGAAGACATTTCAGTGGAATTTATACCTCCATGAATGCAGCACAAACTACTTGATTGGTGCCAAAATTGCAGGACACAAGAAGAAGTAGATGGGTAAGTAGGATTGGTCTGGACTAGTAGAGGGAGTGGTCATATGACCAGGATACATTTAATAAAATTTTCAAAGATATACAAACAAATTATAAAAAAAAATTAATTAATTAATTAAAAACTTACTTGCAAATTTTTTTGTAAATTTTCTATATTTTTGTTTACAATCCAAACGCTTCCCTCTTTTCCAGATTCCCCCTCACCATATGTCCCATAAGTCCTCTTCCCTCCACCCATGCCCCAATCACCACCCCCATTACTCTCTTCTGGTACTCTCCTACAATACTGGATCAAGTCTTTTTGGGACCAGGGCCCTCTCCTTCCTTCTTCTTGGGAATCTTTTGATTTGCTAATTATGCCTTAAATATTCAGAGCTTCTGGGCACATTAATATCCACTTCTCAATGATAGAACTTCATGTGAATTCTTTTGTGATTGGGTTAGCTCATTTAGGATGATATTTTCTAGTTCCAACCATTTGCCTACAAATTTCATGAATTCATTGCTTTTAATTGCTGAGCAGTATACCATTGTATAAACATACCACATTTTCTGTATCCATTCCTCTTTTGAGGGACATCTGGGCTCTATCCAGCTTCTGGCTATTATAAATAAGGCTGCTTTGAGCATAGTGGAGCATGTGTCTTTGTTGCATGCAGGGGAATCCTCTGGGTATATGCCCAGGAGTGGTATGGCAGGGTCCTCTGGAAGTTTCATGCCCAATTTTCTGAGCAACCACCAGACTGATTCCCATAATGGTTGTACCTTCTTGCAATCCCACCAACAGTGTAGGAGTGTTCCTCTTTCTTCACATCCTCACCAAGTCCTGCTGCCTCTTGAGTTTTTAATCTTAGCCATCCTGACTGGTGTGAGGTGGAATCTCAGGGCTGTTTTGATTTGCATTTCTCTGGTGACTAATGACTTTGAACATCTCTAAGGTGCTTCTCAACCATGAGCATTTCTTCAGGTGAAAATTCATTAACTCTGTACCCCATTTTTAATAGGGTTATTTGGTTCTCTGGCATCTAACTTCTTGTGTTCTTTGTATATATTGGATATTATCCCTCTGTCGGATGTGGGGTTGGTGAAGATCTTTTCCCAACTAGTTAGTGGTTGCTGTTTTGTCCTTCTGACTGTGTCCTTTGCCTTACAGAAACTTTATAATGTTATGAGGTCCCATTTGTCAATTCTTGATCTTAGAGCATAAGCTATTAGTGTTCTGTTTAGGAACTTTTACCCTGTGCTCATGTCCTCCAGTGTCTACCCCAGTTTCTTTTCTTTAAGTTTCAATGTGTCTGGTTTTGTGTGTTAAACAAAGAAACTAAATAATTAATTAATTAATTAATTAATTAAAACTCATTTGCAATACTTATTTTCTTGAATACATTATGTAAGCTCAGCTACTTTATCTGATACTTTCAAATGTTGGATTTGGATGGAAGTAAAATCTGAAGATATCAGTAAAAATGCATATTATCGAAGTCTTGTTGATAGCATGAAAATCTTTGATTTATTAAAGAACACACATTATCAATAGATATAGCTTTATAATGTCATTGAGCACATTGACTTGTTCTGCCAGATACATGGAAAATGCCAATGCTTTGTTCCTCTCAGTCAATAATATTAACTGAAATATATCCATTCAGGTAATAAACAATATGAGTCTACAGGCTTGTAAACTTGCAGGAAGATAGATTCCAAAATGCTGTCTGTAGACAACACTAATATCCAATAAACATAACATTTTTATCCACTTTTTTTCCAGGACTTCAAATTGTATGTTTACAAAAAACCACTATCTAATTATACATAAATATGTATTATGACAATTTCATATTGCCAACATGTTTTACACTTGAAAATATATATATACATATGAAAACACAGTTCTAAACATACATTATTTCTAGCCCTTTTTAGTATTCTCTACGAAGAACAAAATTGAGCAGTATTATGATGACTGAAAATATGAATTTTAGAGGAGCACATTTCTTAAAAATATGGAGAAATTGCTATATGCTCCTATGTCTGTGTTCAGTATGAATAATTTCTAAAATCAATGTATTGCATGTCCATAAAAAGTATATATTTGGCAGATAGCTGGCAGCTGGAGCCAGATGCATGGACAGAGTCCTAGTCTAACATATCGACTACCCTGTCAGTCTCTTGCCTGCACCCAGATCCAGAGGAGCTCTGCTGGAGGTCTGTGCACTGACAGCTCAGTGGCTGGTGCTGTCCGCTTGGGGCCAGCTCACTCAGCTTGCAAAGGAGGATGCCATCTTGCCTTGGGTCAGTGCAGACAGATGGCAGCTGGGGCCAGGGCATGGACAGAGTCCTAGTCTAACATTGACTACCACATCAGGCTCTTGCCTCCACCCAGAGCCAGATTAGTTCAGTGGCCGGTCTCTGTGCCAACCTGCACAGGCACCAACTTGCTGGGAGGGGTTGGGGGGGTCTGTGCCTGGAATACAGCAGAGGCTGACATCTTGCCTAGGGGCACCACAGACAGCTAACCAGGCAGAGCCCTGTGGACTGAAAACACCACCATCTAGGCTCCAGCAGTACAACAGGGACGCTCTGGTCCTACAGAGAATCCTGTAGTTAGACAGAGCCCCGAGTCCCACTACCATATTGGAGCTGGTGTCCTGACCAGGTCACCATAGAGAACCAACAGTGGAGCACAAGTCACCATAAAGATCTAACAGATGAGCCCAGATCAGTGGAAAAAAGATCTGATTCTTAAGAGCTGGCAACTAGGCAGGCCAGGAGGAGCCGGCGGGAGGCCAATTGCTCATCCAGCAGCAAGCCAAGGGGAGACTTGGGTCTGGACCAGCAGAGCTGAGGAGATAATTTGAAGCCCAGTAGCAGTACCAAATGCCAGACTCACAGGATCTTCAAACACCAAACAGTAACAACAAGACCAACTAAATCCAGAGATAAAACATGGCAAAAGGCAAACCCAGGAATATTACTAACAGAAATTAAGGCAATATGGCAGCATCTGAACCCAATTCGCCAACCACAGCAAGTCATGGATACCCCAACACATCAGAAAAACAAGAGTTGGATATAAAAGCACTGGTCATGATGCTGTGAGAGGAGCACAAAAAAAGACATCAACAAACCCCTTAAAGAAATGCAGGGGAACATAAATAGGGTAGAAGCCCTTACAATGCAAATTCAAAAATCACTTAAAGAATTTCAGGAGAATATGGATCAACAGACAGAAGCCAATAAAGAGGAAATGAAAAAAAATCACTTAGAGAAATGCAGAAGAAATAGAGTCAACAGGCAGAAGTCATGAAAGAGGAAACAAAAATCTCTTAAAGAATTCTAAGAAAACACAAACAAACAAGTGAAGAAACTGAGCAAAACAATCCAGGATCTAAACACAGAGGTAGAAACAACTAAGAAATCATGAAGGAAGACAACTTTGGAGATAGAAAATCTTGGGAAGAAATCAGGGGTAGTAGATGCAAATATCAATAAAAGAATGCAACAGATAGAAGTAAGAATCTCAGATGCTGAAGATACCATATAAACCATTGAATACACAGTCAAAGAAAATGAAAATGCAAAAGGTTTGTAACCCAAAACATCCAGGAAATCCAGGACACAATGAGAAGACCAAACCTAAGGATTATAGGGATAGATGAGAGTGAAGATCTACAATTTAAAGGATGAGCAAATATCTTCAACAAAATTATGGATGAAAACTTCCCTAACATAAAGAGAGAGATGCCCATGAATATACAAGAAGCATACGGAACTCCAAACAGACTGGACCAGAACAGAAATACCACCTGTCACATAATAATCAAAACCCCAAACATACTAAACAAAGAAAGAATATTAAAGGCAGTAGGAGAAAAAGGCCAAGTAACATATAAAGGAAGACCTATCAGAATAATACCAGACTTCTCACCAGAGAACATGAAATCTAAAAGATCCTGGGCAGATCTCATGCAGACTCTAAGAGAACACAAATGTCAGCCAGGACTACTTTACCCAGCAATACTCTCAATCAACGCAGATGGAGAAATCAAAATATTCCATGACAAGACCAAATTTGCACAATATCTTTCCACTAACCCAGTCCTACAAGCTGGAGTAGCCATTCTACTATCAGATAAAATTGACTTTCAACCTAAAGTCATCAAAAGAGACACAGAAGTTCACTTCTTGCTGGTCAAAGGAAAAATCCACCAAGAAGAACTCACAATTCTAAACATCTATGCTCCAAATGCAAGGGCACCTTCATTCATAAAAGTAACTCCAAGCACACATTGCACCTAACACAATAACTGTGGGGAACCTCAACACTCCACTATCCACAATGAACCAATCAGAAAACAGAAACTAAACAGGGACACAGGGAAACTCATTGAAGCTTTGGAACAATTGGATTTAACAGATTTATATAGAACATTTCATCCTAAAGCAAAAGACAATACCCTTTGCTCAGCACCTCATGGTTCCTTCTCCAAAATCAACCATATAATTGGTCACAAGACAGACCTCAACAAATATAAGAATATCGAACTAATCCCATGGCTCCTATCTGATCAGCATGGAGTAAGAGTAGTCTTCAACAGCAACAAAAAGAACAGAAAATCCACATACACATGTAGGCTGAACAATATTTTCCTCAATGATAACTTAGTCAAGGAAGAAATAAAGAAAGAAATCAAAGACTTTTTGGAATTTAATGAAAATGAAGGCAAAACATACCCAAATCTATGAGATACAATGAAAGAAGATCTAAGAGGAAAATTCATAGACCTGAGTGCCTCCAAAAAGAAACAGGAGAGAGCCTATACTAGCAACTTAATGGCACATCTGAAAGCTCTGGAACAAAATGAAGCTATTTCACACAGAAGGAATAGAAGGCAGGAAATCATCAAATCCTTGGCTGAAATCAATCAAGTTGAAACAAAGAGAACCATACAAAGAATCAACAAAATCAGGAGCTGGTTCTTTGAGAAAATCAACAAGATAGATAAACCCTTAGCCAGACTAACTAAAGGACACAGAGACAGCATCTAATTACCAAAAGTAGAAATGAAAAGGGAGATGAAACAACAGAAACTGAGGAAATTCAAAAAATCATCAGATCCTACTACAAAGGCCTATACTCACCAC
This sequence comes from Apodemus agrarius, assembly GCA_964023405.1. Lineage (NCBI taxonomy): Eukaryota > Metazoa > Chordata > Mammalia > Rodentia > Muridae > Apodemus > Apodemus agrarius. The sequence goes on from OZ030020.1 coordinate 69,740,222, forward strand.
AACTGGAGAATCTGGAGGAAATGGACAAATTCATAAACAGATACCAAATAACAAAATTAAATCAGGATCAAATAGATCATCTAACCATTCCCATAACCCCCAAAGAAATAGAAGGGGTCATAGAAAGTCTTCCAACCAAAAAAATTATGAGACCAGATGGTACTATTGCAGAATTCTATCAGACCTTCAAAGAAGACCTAATACCAATCCTCTTCAAACTATTCCACAAAATAGAAATGGAAGGAACTCTACCCAACTCATTCTAAGAAGCCACATTTACCCTGATACGAAAACCACACAAAGATCCAACTAAGAAAGAGAACTTCAGACCAATTTCCCTTATGAACATTGATGCAATAATAATAAAATTCTTGCCACCCGAATCCAAGAACACATCACAATGATCATTCACCATGATCAAGTTGGCTTCATCCCAGGGATGCAGGGATGGTTCAATATATGGAAATCCATCAAAGTAATCCCCTACATAAAAAAACGCAAAGAAAATACCCACATGGTCATCTCATTGGGTGCTGAAAAAGCCTTTGACAAAATTCAGCATCCTTTCATGCTAAAAGTCTTGGAAAGAACAGGAATTCAAGGCCCATACCTAAACATGGTAAAAGCAATTTACAGCAGACCAGTAGCCAACATCAAAGTAAACAGAGAGAAACTTGAAGCATCCCATTAAAATCAGGGACTACACAAGGCTGCCCCCTCTCACCATATCTTTTCAATAGAGTACTTGATGCACTAGCTAGAGCATTTCAAAAATGTAAGGATGTCAAAGGGATACAAATTGGAAAGGAAGAAGTCAAACTACCACTATTTGCAGATGATATGATTGTATACTTAAGTGACCCAAAAAACTCCACCAGAGAATTACTACAGCTGAAAAACAACTTCAACAAAATAGATGGTTATAAAATCAACTCAAGCAAATCAGTAGCTTTTGTATACTCAAAGGATAAGCAGGCTGAGAAAGAAATTAGGAAAATGACACCCTTCACAATAGCCACAAACAATACAAAGAATCTTGGAGTGACTCTAACCAAACAAGTGAAAGATTTGTGTGACAAAATCTTCAGGTCTCTGAAGAAGGAAATGGAAGAAGACCTCAGAAAATTGACCAATCTTCCATGCTCATGGGTTGGCAGGATTAATATGGTTAAAATGGCAATCTTGCCAAAATCAATGCACAGATTCAATGCAATCCCCAACAAAATCTAACTCAATTCTTCATAGTTAGAAAGAGCAATTCTCAAATTCATATTGAATAACAAAAAACCAGGATAGCTATAACTGTCATCAACAGTAAAAGAACTTCTGGAGGAATCAATATCCCAGACCTCAAGCAATACTACAGAGCAGTAGTGTTAAAAACTGCATGGTATTGGTACAGCGACAGGGAGGTAGATAGTGGAAAGAATTGAAGATCCATAAAAAAAATCCCACACACCTATGTTCACTTGATCTTTGACAAAGGAGCTGAAAACATCCAGTGGAAAAAAGATAGCCTTTTGAGAAAATAGTGCTGGCTCAACTGGAGGTCAACATGCAGAAGAATGAGAATTGAACCACTCTTATCTCCTTATACTAAGCTCAACTCCAAGTGGATCAAGGGCCTCCACATAAAACCAGACACACTAAAACTAATAGAAAAGAAACTGGCGAAGACCCATGAGGACATTGACTCAGGGGAAAAGTTCCTGAACATAACACCAATTGCTTATTCTCTAAAATCAAGAATAGACAAATGGGACCTCATAAAATTACAGTTTCTGTAAGGCAAAAGACACTGTCAAAAGGACAAATCGGCCACCAACAAATTGGGAAAAGATCTTCACCAACCCAACATCTGACAGAGGGCTAATATCCAATGTATAAAAAAAACCCAAGAATTTAGAGCACAGAAAACCAAATAACTTTATCAAAAATTGGGATACAGAGGTAAACAAAGACTTTTCACCTGAAGAAATTCAGATGGCTGAGAAACACCTTTAAAAAAGTTCAACATCATTAGACATTAGGGAAATGCAAATCAAAACAACCCTGAGATTTCACCTCACACCAGTCAGAATGGATAAGATAGAAATCTCAGGAAACAGCAGGTGTTGGCAAGGATGTGGAGAAAGGAACATTCCTCCACTGCTGGTGGGACTGTAAGCTGGTACAACCAGTCTGGAAAACAGTCTGGTGGTACCTCAGAAAACTGGATATGATACTTCTGGAGGACCCAGCCATACCACTCCTAGGCATTTGCCCAGTAGATTCCCCAGCATGCAATAAGGACACATGCTGCACTATGTTCATAGCAGCTTTATTTATAATAGCCAGAAGCTGGAAAGAATACAGATGTCCATCAATGGAGGAATGGATACCAAAATGTGATATATATACACAATGGAGTACTATTCAGGCCTTAGAAACAATGAATTCATGAAATTCTTAGAGAAATTGATGGAGCTAGAGAACATCATACTAAGTGAAGTAACCCAATCTCAAAAGAATACATATAGTATGTACTCACTGATAAGTGGATATTAGCCTAGATTTTTGGGACACCAAAGACACAATCCACATACCAATGATGTCCAACAAGAAGGAAGGAGTGTACCCTGGTGCTGGAAAGACTCAAAGCATCAGTGTAGGGGAATAAGAGAACAGGGAAGTTGGAAGTGATGGATGGTGGAACAGGGAGATGAAAAAGGGCATGTGGGACATTTGGGGGGCCAGAAACAAGAAAAGGGGAAATGAAATGTAAATATATAATATATCCAATAAAAGAATTAAAAATAATAAATAAAAGTATATTTTTAATTTATAAAGTTATATGCAGTAAGACATTTCAAACTCAAAATAAATGTGTTTGCTTGCTTTATTCATCAGGCAAAGAATAAAATAAAGAAAGTATTACGAACCTACCTGACTTAATTTACATATTATTTTAATAAATATATAGCTGCAAAAATGTATCTGATAAGAAACAAATATATTGAAACTATTTCAGAACTAGGCAGTGGTGGCGCTCGCCTTTAATCCCAGCATTTGGGAGGCAGAAGCAGACGGTTCTGAGTTCGATGCCAACCTGGAACAGAGTGAGTTCCAGGACAGCCAGGATTACACAGAGAAACCCTGTCTCAAAAACAAACAAACAAACAAACAAAAAACAAACAAAAAAAGAAGAAAAGAAAAGAAAAAAAGAAAAAGGAACTATTTCACATTTTATTTCAATGTGTATTAATTTTTCCAAATATATAAATAGCTAGTACATTTTTTATATACCCCTGTGATTAAACGTACATTAAAGGAGTCAAACAGCACACTTAAAAGTTTCTAAGAGTAAACAAATTTGTACAAAATTAGTACAAAGTGTTTCCTGATGCTTCCTCAGACAATATCATATAAAACTTATTACATAGTACTGAATTTGCATTATGTTTAAGAAATGTAGAACGGCTTTATTGTATCTGCCAAGACTGTGTGTGAATACTATACCAAAACTTGAGTTGCTGATTATATTTGATTTCCTAAGTAGATACTGAAGTAATTACTGAAGTAATTCTCCCTTTCAGTCCAAGAGACAAGCATATTTGGAATAAGTTGTAGTAGCACTGGGAAACATACTCATCTCTATATTAGGCAGTACAACCCCCTAATTGAAATCATAACAAATATAAATCATCGATCATAGTGCCACCTAAATTGCTGAAAAATACAGATTGTAGTGATTGGTCTTGCCAATTACAAGTAAAAATTAGTCACACAGAAACTATGAACTTCCTTCCTCATCATCAGTGAATGTGCTTCTGCCAATTCCAAACCTTTCTAAGCAGCCAGTTTCTGACCAAGAGATGCAGGGTATAAGGGGAACTCATCAAATCCCAGTGCAGAGAATGCGGCACACAAACTCAGAGCCTCTTTACAGGCTTTCTTTATAAATTGGCATCACCATCTTCTGGGTCTATTTTCTGTTGCCTTTACTAAAAATAACATAAAAATCTGCCAACTAATACTTTATCCCTTCATGTGTCTTTGAAGAAATAAATATACAGAAATGTTCAGAAATATAAATATGAAACAATGATAAGGATATCTACAGATTGTGTAGGTATATATTAAAAACTGGACATGATTGCTAAAATCTTATTTAATTATTTACTAAAATGGAGAGATGCACCTTATAAATCACAGAGACTAATACTAATATTGTAGAATATTACCAAATACCACAGAATTCAGAAGTATCAGGTTCAATTTTTAATATACTTTCAGTTGTAGACAAATATATTTAGAATCCAACTATCTTATCCACCTTCCATATTTTGACTTTTTTATCTTGTTAACATACAATTAATTTTGTTTTGGTTTACTTGAACATTTTATTTTAAATAGTAAGTTTATGTATCATTTTATATTTCAGAAATATATATATCTACATGTTGCTCTTTGTAAGGGGCAACTTCATACCATCCACATAACCATAGGTACTAGGATGAAAATTAATATTCCCAAGAAGAAAATTCTAGTTCGTTGAAAACTTCATTTCTAATCTCTACCCAGTTTGAGATTGTGTGAAAATCACTGACAACCCTATCAAGTAATTTCTGAATATACCTAAAACTTAAAAATGTCTTACTTCTTCACTCCTTCTTTTATAGATGGAGGCAGTTATTTTTAAGCATTTATGAATATACATATGTATATATGTAATAAGAATTAATAAGGGCTGGAGAGATGGCTCAGCGGTTAAGAGCACTGACTGTTCTTCCAGAGGTCCTGAGTTCAAATCCCAGCAACCACATGGTAGCTCACAACCATCTGTAATGGGATCCAATGCCTTCTTCTGGTGTGTCTGAAGACAGCTACAGTGTACTTACATATAATAAATAAATAAATCTTTAATAAAAAGAATTAATAAAAGAAGAGCCTATGGTTTTGAAAAGGCAGCAAGGAGCATGTGGGTGAGTTTGGATGAAAGAGCTGGAAGGAGAAAATGGTATCCTATCATCATCTGACACTTATTTCTTTTATTCAATATACTACAATTTGATGTCTTTATCTCATGGCATAGCTGACAGCTCAATTTTTGTTTTTGACTATGGGCTGGATGCTATTCTCTTGCTAATCCTATTAGTGTTAGGAAGGTGCTATATTCTTAGAACTGCAAAGTATCTTTTATATTTATATATATAAATAATAATTTATAATTATTATTTAAACATTTTTATATGCCAGTTGTTATCCCCTCTTGGTCTGCCCCCTGACTGTTCTTCATCCTACTGTCATCTCCAAGTGGATGTCCCCCTATTGCCACCCCACCAGACCTCTCCTCTCCCTGGGGCCTCAAATCTCTCAAGTATTAGGTGCATCTTCACTCACTGAGGTTAGACCAGGCAGTTCTATGATGTATTATGTGTCAGGGGCTCATATCAGCTAGTTTATGCTACTTGGTTGTTGACTCAGTGTCAGAGAGATCTTGAGGGTCCAAGTGAGTTGAGAATACTAGTCTTCCTATAGGGCTACCTTCCTCCTGAGCTTCTTCCAGCATTTTCTAAATTCAGCCACAGAGTCACCTTATTCTGTTCATTGGTTGGGTATAAGTTTCTACACATAGTTTTTTCAGCTACTTGTTAGGTCTCTCAGAGGGGAGCCTTGCTAGTCTCCTGTCTTTAAGTACACAATAATATCAATAATAATGTAAGGCCTTGGAGCCTCCCCTTGAATTGGATCCAAATTTGGGCCACTCATTGAAACTACTTTCCCTCAGTCTCTTTTCTATTATTATCCCTTAAAGAAATTTCAGGGAAATACAATAAAACAGGTATAGGCCATAAAAGAGGAAACAAATAAAAATATATTAAAAAGGAGAATGCAATCAAACATTTGAATGATGTGAATAAAACTGTCCAAAATCTGAAAAGGAAAATAGAAGTAATAAATAAGACAAAAACTTAAACAATCCTGGAGAAGGAGAACCTAGGAACGTGACATGAATTGGAAATGTAAGCATCACCAATAGAATCCAAGAGATGGAAGAAAGAATCTCAGGTGTGAGATAACAGGAAAAAAATAATACATCATTCAAAAAATGCAAATCTTAAACAGGTCTTGACACAGAACATCTAGGAAATTATACTCTATGAAAACTCCAAAGTTAACAGCAGGAGGAGAAGGAGAAGATTCCCAAATCAAAAGTCCAGACAAACATCTTCAACAAAATCAGAGAAGAAAATTTCCCTAACTTAAAGAGATGCCTTATAAACTTATATGCTTACAGAACACGAAATAGGGACAGAAAAGAAAATTCTTCTGCCACATAATAAGCAAAACACAAGGAAGAATATTAAAAGCTGCAAGGTATTTAAGCTTTAGCAATATTTATTTTTTTCTTGTATTTGGGAAATAGATTGTTTGAATTTAGAAATCATCTTCATAGATTTTTTTTCCTTTGAGTGTGAGGTACATTTTCCTGTCTCAGTTGATTAATTATGGTTGAAAATCTATTATATTAACTATTAGAATGGCTACTCCAGCTTGTATCTTTGGTCCATCTGCTTGGGAAACCTTTTTCCAGGCTTTTCTTCTGAGGTATATCAAAATTTACTGTGGAGATGTGCTTCTTTTATGCAGCAGAAGGACAAATCCTCTTTTCACATCCATTCTGTTAGCCTGTATCTTTCTATCTGGGAATTGAAATTGAGAGGTATTAATTAGTGATTGTTAATTCCTCTAATTTTGATGTTGGTAGTGTGTGTGTGTGTGTGTGTGTGTGTGTGTGTGTGTGTGTGTGTGCATCTGGAGGACATGCCAGACAACAGGGTAGACTAACAAGTATAAGTGCAGTTGACCTGAACTGTGACTCACCATATTGGAGATATGGAATATGAAGAAGCCAACCCCTATAGCCAGGCAGAAGCCACAGTAGAGCAATATAGACACCAATCCACCCATGAAACTTTTGACCCAAAATATATCCTATATACAAGAAATACAGGCACAGAAAATAGAGCATAAACTAAAGAAATGGCCAAACAATAACTGGCCTAGCTATAGAACTGCCCCATGGGAAATCACTAATCCCTTACATTATTAATGATACTTTGTTTTGCTTGCAGACAGGAGTCTAGCATGGCAGTCCTCTGAAAAGATCTACCTAGCAGATGACTCACACAGATGCAACCACCCACAGGCAAACAGTGGAAAAAGCTTTGGGACACTTATGAAAAATTTGGGGTAAGAAATGAGGGATCCAAAAAGGATAGGAACTTCACAGGAAGACTAGCAGAATCAGCTACCTGGGACCCTTGGGGCTCTAAAAGAATAAACTACCAACCAAAGCGCAGACCAAGCCCCCAACACATATGTAGCTGATGTGCAGCTTGGTCTTCATGCATTTCCTGAACAACTAGAGCAGGAAATGTCCCAAATATTCTTGCCTGTCTGTGCGATGTGTTGTTTTAGATGGCCTTCCTTGTTTGGCTTCAGTAGGAGATGATGGTTCTAGCCCTGTAGAGACATGATGTAATAGGTCAGGGGTATAACCAGACAGTCCTCCAATCAGAGAAGTAGGAAAGAATGGAAGGAGAGATTTTAGAAGGGAGCTGTGATATGGATGTAAAGTGAATGAACATTTTAAAAAGGCTGAAAAGGGAAAAGGCCAACTATCATATAAAGGCATGATAATTTCACCTATGACAATTTAGCCTGACTTCTGAAAAAAGACTCTAAAACTTGAAAGAGCCTGGAAAGATAAAAGATCACAGATGTCAACTCAGACTATTTTATCCAGCTAAGCTTTTAATCACAATAGATAGAAAAAGATATTCCAAGATATTCCATGAAATTTTTTTGACTAAACAAGTGTTACAGAGGATACTAGAAAGAAAACTCCAACCTGGCAAGGCCAAAGACACTCAAGAAACACAAGAAATGAATACTTTCACACAATTAAAATCAAAGAAATGCAACTTACACACACATGCACACACACACACACACACACACACACACACACAAACACACATGAATACAAACACAGAGACACTCACAAGATACCATCACCAAAATCAAAATAAGAGGGATTAAAAATCATTGGTCATTATTACCTTTCAACATCAGTGGATTCAATTACTCAATAAACAGGCAAAGAATGGCACAATGGATGAAAATGGAGATCCTTAATTTTTTTCTGTATACAATGAACTTATCTCAGCAACAAACATAAATATTACCTCAGAGTAAAGGGCTGGGAAAGTGTTCTTAAGGAAACAGACACAAGAAACAAGTTCTTCTTGTTAGCCATTAGCCATTCTAATCTATAATAAAATAGACTTTCAACCAAATGTAATCAAAAGATATATGTAAAGAAAATTCATTTTTGCATTGATATTCATAAGGAAAATTGGTCTAAACTTCTCTTTCTTTGTTGCATCTTTATATGGTTTTCGTATCAGCGAAATTGTGGCTTCATAGAATAAGTTGGATAGTGTTCCTTCTGTTTCTATTTTGTGGAATAGTTTGAAGAGTATTGGTCCTACTTCTTCTTTGAAGGTCTGATAGAATTTTGCTCTAAAGCCATCTGGTCCTGTGCTTTTTTCATTTGGGAGACTGTCAATGAACACTTCTATTTCTTTAAGGGTTATGGGACCATTTATATGGTCAGTCTGAACCTGATTAAACTTTGGTAGTTGGTATCTGTCCAGGATATTGTCCATTTCATACATATTTTCCAGTTGTGTTGTGTATAGACTTTTGTAGTAGGACCTGATGATTTTTTTTAATTTCCTCAGGTTCTGTTGTTATTTCTTCCTTTTAATTTCTGATTTTGTTACTTTGGATACTGTTTTTCTGCTCTCTGGTTAGTCTGGTTAAAGGTTTATCTATCTTGTTGATTTTCTCAAAGAACCAGTTTTTGGATTTGTTGATTCTTGTTATTGTTCTTTTTGTTTCTACCTGGCTAATTTCAGTGAGTTTGATGATTTCCTGCCTTCTAAGGTACACAAAGAGTTCAAGAAGATAGACTATAGAGAGCCAAATAACCCTATTAAAAATGGGGTACAGAGCTAAAAAAAGAATTTTCACCTGAGGATTATTGAATGGCTGAGAAGCACCTAAAGAAATGATCAACATTCTTTTTTTTCTTTTTTATTGGATATATTCTATATTTACAATTCATTTCCCTTTTTCTGGTTCCCCACCCCCAAAGGTCCCACATGCCCTTTTCCCTCCCCCTGCTCCCTTATCCACCCCCTCCCACCTCACTGTTCTTGTACTCCCCCACAATGATGCTTTGGTCCATTCTAGCACCAGTGTCCACTCCTTTCTTCTTGTGAGACATCACTTGGTATGTGATTTATGTCTTTGGTGTTCCAAGCTTCTAGGCTAATATCCACTTATCATTGACTGCATACCATGGGTATTCTTTTGAGACTGGGTCACCTCACTTAGTATGACTTTCTCCAGCTCCATCCATTTCTCTAAGAATTTCATGAATTCATTGTTTCTAATGGCTGAAGAGTACTCCATTTTGTATATATACCACATTTTTTGTATCCATTCCACTGTGTAGGGACATCTGGGTTCTTTCCAGCTTCTGGCTATTATATATAAGGCTGCTATGAACATAGTGGAGCATTTATCCTTATTGCTTGCTGGGGAATCTTCTGGGTATATTCCCAGGAGTGGTATGGCTGGGTCCTCCAGAAGTATCATGTCCAGTTTTCTGAGGAACCGTCATACTGATTTCCAGAGTCGTTGTACCAGCTTGCATTCCCACCAGCAGTGGAGGAGTGTTCCTCTTTCTCCACATCCTCGCCAACACCTGATGTCTTCTGAGTTTTTAATCTTAGCCATTCTGACTGGTGTGAGGTGAAATCTCAGGGTTGTTTTGATTTGCATTTCCCTAATGACTAATGATGTTGAACATTTTTTAAGGTGTTTCTCAGCCATCCGAATTTCTTCAGGTGAAAAGTCTCTGTTTAGCTCTGTACCCCATTTTTGGATTGGGTTATTTGGTTTTCTGGGGTCTAACCTCTTGAGTTCTTTTTATACATTGGATATTAGCCCTCTGTCAGATGTGGGGTTGGTGAAGATCTTTTCCCAATTTGTTGGTTGCCGATTTATCCTTTTGACAGTGTCTTTTGCCTTACAGAAACTTTGTAATTTTATGAGGTGCCATTTGTCTATTCTTGCTCTTAGAGCATAAGCAATTGATCTTCTGTTCAGGAATTTTTCCCCTGAGCCAATGTCCTCAAGGGTCTTCCCCAGTTTCTTTTCTGTTAGTTTTAGTGTGTCTGGTTTTATGTGGAGGTCCTTGATCCACTTGGAGTCGAGCTTAGTGCAAGGACATAAGAGTGGATCAATTCTCATTCTTCTGCATGTTGACCTCCAGTTGAGCCAGCACTATTTGTTGAAAAGGCTATCTTTTTTCCACTGGATGTTTTCAACTCCTTTGTCGAAGATCAATTGGCCATAGATATGCAGGTTCAATTCTGGGTCTTCAATCCTATTCCATTGATCCGCCTCCCTGTCACTGAACTAATACCGTGCAATTTTTAATACTACTGAATGATCAACATTCTTAGCCATCAGAGAAATGCCAATCAAAACAAGCCTGAGATTTCACTTCACATCAGTCAGGATGGATGAGATCAAGAAGTCATTGAGAGCAGGTGCTGGTAAGGATGTGGAGAAAGAAGAACACCCCTCCAGTGCTGGTGGGATTACAAGCTGGTACAACCACTCTGGAAACCAGTCTGGTGGTTCCTCAGAAAACTGGGCATAATACTATTGGAGGACCCTGTTATATCACTCCTGTGCTTATACTCATAGGATTGTCCAGCATGTAATAAGGATACATGCTCCACTACATTTATAGCAGCCCTATTTATAATAGCCAGAAGCCAGCTATCTCTCAACAGAGGAATGGATACAGAAAATGTGGTATATTTAAACTATGGAATACTATGGAGCTATTAAAAACAATGAATTCAAGAAATTCTTAGGCAAGTGGATTTATCTGGAGAATATCATCCTAAATGAGTTAACCTAATCACAAAAGAACACACATGGTATGCACTAGCTGATAAGTGGACATTAGCCCAGAAGCTCAGAATACCCAAGACACAATTCACATATCAAATGATGTGCAAGAAGAAGGAAGGAGTGGCCCCTTTTCCTAGAAAGGCTCAATGCAGCAGTGAAGGGTTATACCAGGACAGGGAAGTGGGTGGGTGTTGATTGGGAAACAGGAGGAGGGAAGAGGGCATATGAACTTTTGGGGAGAGGGGATCCAGGAAAGGGGAAATAATTAAATGTAAATAAAGAATATATCTAAGAAAAAAAGGAAAAAAAGAAAATTCATATTATTTAAATGAAAATTATCCTAGATAATATTTCATTTATGACTATCTATGTCCCTAATGCCATGGCACACAGGTTTTTTTTCCCTTTTTAATTGGATATTTAGTTTATTTACATTTCAAACTTATCTCCTTTCCTGATTCCCCCCCACCCGGAAACCCCATATCCCAAACCCATCCCCCTGTTTCTATAAGGGTGCTCTCCCAAGCACTCACCCACTCCTGCACTCCTGCCCTGGCATCCCACTACAATGGGACATTGAATCTTCATAGTAACATTGACCTCTCCTTCCATTGATGTACAACAAGGCCCTCCTCTGCTCCATATGCAGCTGGAGCCATGAGTCCCTCCAAGTATACTCCTTGGTTGGTGCTTTAGTCCCTGGGAGCTCTGGGGGATTCTGGTTGGTTGATATTGTTGTTTGTCCCACGGGCTTGCAAGTCCCTTCGGCTCCATCCATCCTTTCTCTGACTCCTCCATTGGGGAGAGAAATATTTCTATAGCATGAATCATATATTGAACCTCACACAATATTATTGGGATATTTCAACACCCCACTCTCACCCTTGTCAAGTCATTGAAACAGAACCTAAACAATGAAACAATGAAATTAACAGAGGCTATGATTCAAATGAAAGGAGTGGACACTGGTGCTAGAATGAACCAAAGCATCATTGTGGGGGAGTGCAAGAGCAGGGAGGTCAAAGGGGTGGATGAGGGAGCAGGGGGAGGGAAAAGGGCATGTGGGACCTTTGGGGTGGGGAACCAGAAAAAGGGAAATGAATTGTAAATATAGAATATATCCAATAAAAATATATAATACAAAAATAAGATAAAAAATTATTTTCATTGCTATGTCATAACTTTAATTTTGCTACTGCTGTTATATATATATTTATATATATAAATATATAAATATATATTTATATATATATATTTATATATATATATAAAATTTCCAGTAACTTTACACAAGAATCATTTGATCCTAAGTGGGAATGCTACTCAGAGGCTGAGACCACTGAGTTAGAGACATAAATATTCATATATTAGAGTAAAGCTATAGTTTGTTTGCCATAAATTTCCTATGATCTGACTACATCTCAAGAAAAAAATTACTACAGACAATTCAAATTTTTTTTTGAAAATTGTATATGCTTGTTTAATTATGAACTCATGTAACCCTAAATATTAAATTTAGTTTTATGTAATTTTGTTGTTTTTAAACATATTAAACCTTTCCAAGTCAAATGAAATTATTTAGTCTTGTATTATAAATAATATACTACAGAATGCTTTACATAATTTTATGCACAAGAGATAAAAATAATCTTTTCAGAAAATATCACAATGGACTGGAAAAGTTGGTTTATTAGAAAAAGTAGATAACGGCACTTGCTGTCAAGCCTGAAAATATTTGTTTAAACTTGATACCCTCATGGAAACAAAATAAAAGTTACTTTTGAAATTCACCTTCTGCCGTATACATTCTATAATATATCCATAACAACACACACATACAACATGCACACAAACACACACAAAGAGAGAGATCAAAGTGAGAAGCACAGTTAAATTTTGAATGAATTTATACCATGCCAATAAATATTTGTGTATAAATAGGTAAATGAGTGAATATTACATTTTTGTTATTACATTAGATATATGCTAGAAAGATTAAGACATATTTTAGTTTGTTCAAATATAGAAAGCATTAAGATAAAATGAATTCCTGCTTGAAATTCACATACTGGGGGGAGTTTTGCAAGCTAGAGTAAATAATTTTAACTGAGTGATTAAAAATATCAAATATTTTCTGTTTAATATTTTCTTCATTCAGGCCTATATTTATCATAGTTTAAAAATTTCTAGAAATAGAGAATTTAATGTTTATTTTGCATTTGTTAGCTCAATATTGTGGCTAGAGCTGGTCCTAAGCAAGTAATCATCATGCTTTAGCTTCACAACTGCTGAAATATAATACAATTATACACTGTTCTACTCATCAAAATATCATCTTTTCAAACAGGCAAGTTTATCAAGATATTTTTAACGGTTAATTTGTATATCACCAGAGGAGAAACATTATCATCAGAACTGGATATATTTGTGCATCACAAAATGCCCACTGTAGAAACACTTCTATGTTTGATGAGACAGCTAAGTTTACTGGGAAAAGCCTAATATCAGATGATGCAAACAGTATCTGCAGGATAAATTCAAAAGGCATTCTGAGCTATATGAGATTCTTTAAAATAAAAAAATCAATTTATTCCTCCAGTGAGAGTACCTTGAAAGAAACTATTCTTTCACTTGTAAGTGATTATAAATGAATACTGCTTCTAGATTAAGGATGGGGCACATGGATAGTTCTTTTTTTCACAGGTAGATTGTATTACCATCAAAAGATGGACAACCAAAAAAAAAAAACCTTAATTCCACCTTTTATGACTTGTTGCCTTATGATGTCATGTTAACCTTTTTCCATTTACATATATACATATACGTGTGTGTGTGTGTGTGTGTGTGTGTGTGTGTGAGTGAGTGTGTGCATGTGTGTGTGTGGGGGGTGGGTGTTTCTTTTCTCTTTTCACACTATAGGCTACTTGCCTATGCAATATTATTTCCAAGTTAGTATTTATGGGATTCCTGATCAGTGAATATGTGGGTCTCTTTTTCTTCTGTCTTCTATTTGGCTCTTTTGCATTTGCTTGTGTGTAAATTTCATTTAATTGTATTATATTTTATAATCATCCCTTATAAGATTATGTCATTTCTAATTACAGCCAGAAAGGAGCTGTACCTGAATAGAAGAAAACATGTCAAGAAATTAGTAGGAGAAGATGAAGAAGAAACCACAATCAGGATATTATCTGAGGATAAAAATATATTTTTAATAAATAAAAAAATTATATTTTTAAGAGTGCATTTAACAAATAAGGATATTAGAAATTCTACATTTTAAGATTATGACATTTATAGTTGAAACACAACACATGCCTACATATGACTGATTTGAAATTCTCATAAGTACATTATTATTTATCATCTTTTTAATGTGTTTTTATTCTATTCCAACATTACATAATGTGAGCTGATTCATCATATGTTCATTCAATATTTTTATGAAATGTTGAAAGCAAAATGAAAATAGGAACTGTGTGGAAAAGGCAGATAGTTGCAATGCAGAATATATTCAGTGTCAAAGAATTTCTTTAAACTCAAGAAAGAAAAAAAAGAATGTAGTCCTAGTCATATATTACATTTGTTTATGAAAATCAACAGGAATATTATTTTACTTTATTTCTTCAGTTACCTTCCCCTTCATTCAGTTAGTCTTTCTATAAAACATACTATATTCTAGATACTGTGTTTTCTATGTTTTAGTGATACAGAATAAAATTAAGTACACTACTCTACTGTTGTCTTCAAACACTGACAAATGTGTAGTAGTCACAGTGTATACCTTCATTATGCATTAAATCCTCACACTCCATAGGAGCTCATCCATAACAAAGTCTATTGCTGAGCAGATGCTGTAAACAAATGATGTAAAGCTAAGTGAGGAGGCACTGACAAGTCTTTTGAGTTACTGATCCACTTAAAATGAGCAATGAGCCAAAGCAGAAGTCCTACAGAGAAAGAATCAATAATGAACACATTATCATACATATTTGCCTAGACAAGAAGAATAATCATGTGGCATTATCTTCTGTTACTAAATAACAGGAAGGAGATTTTCTCATTTGCTGTAGACAGTAGCATACTCATTTTTTGACACAAAGAAGAGAGACCTCAGCATCTATTAATAGTATGTTACCATTAATTTTCAATTTATATGTTCTTCAATTATCAGAAAATGTTCCCAGTCAAAGGTACAATATCATCTATTATTTTCCACTGAAATACTTCATATACTTTATCAGTGTTTCCATATAAGTCAAAATGATGGTTTTTTTCAGGTTTCCTTGTATTAATCTACAAACTGAATTTGCAATTCTCCTTTTTTTTATAAAGACAACTTAGAGTAATATTGTTTTAAGGTGTGTATTATTAATTCTGTATAATAAAGAAATCTTACAGTGCAACAACACTAGCAAAGTAATACAGGCAAATAAGGCATGCTGAACTAAGGGAAAGACTTACGAGAGAAACGCTACTCAAATGCTTGTCTAAGAGCAGGTGCTCAGCCTATAAATAATATGCATATAAACAATTATATGGGTGAGAAATATGTAGTACTGTATTGAGTATATAATATATCTTGAATATAAATTAAGCAAATTTGCTCCCAAAAGTTTTGAGGCAAGAAAGGATGATGGACAAGAGGAGTTTGAGAAAGGAAAGGAAAAGGGGAAAATGATTCAGCTACAATTTAGTTTAAAAAGTAAAAACAAGTAACTATAAAATTTTAGAAGTTCAACTAACTGTATTTTATTTGCAGTCCCCATCTTTGAGCACATTAATCTTACAAGAAGTTAGTCCAAAAGCTTTATATATATTAAAATAAATATTTTCCTTTGTGGAAGATTTATTTGCACATATATATATTTTTAGATGAGGACAGAGGAAGAGAGAGAGAAAAGAAGGACAGAAAGGAACAGGTAAAAGGCAAGAAAGAACAGATGTTTCCATGAACAGATATATTTAGGTTTTAATCTATGTATAGGTAATAGGCTTTGAGTAAATGGCACTGGATAAGTAAGATGCAGAAATTATCAAATTTCATATGTTATTGTATATTAGGATTTTATATCTTCATGAATATCATATCATATATGCATATCTCTTGGGGGCAAAATTAGTAAGTCAGATTTAACATTATCAAAGTTACATGCAAACATGTATGCATGGACCTCAATATTCCTTCTTATGATAAGGAGTGAATTTCTTACAATATGAAGTAAATGATAATTGGTACTTTAATTCTGGATAATGAAGTTCATTGTGAGAGACTCCTTACCACCAAAGACCTCAAATAAATATTTAGACATAGGGGAAAATTTCTCTACCACACTGGTAGTCATTAATAAAACAAAATAATTTTATGTTCACTCTTTACATATGACAATTGCTATTATCAAAAGCCAACATATTGTCAGATACTAATTTGTTACCTGGTTACTATTATAAAGTAAAAAAATCAGTATCTTTCATTTTGGTTTCTGACTTACCTACATCTAAGCAATTTCCTTTTTTTCCTTGGATTTATTCCCCAATATATTGCCAAAATCTGCACAAGTGAAGATAAGTCATATAACCCTTTATACCTTATTAGCTCTTACAAATACATTACTGGTCCTAACTAAATCATTATCATACCTGCTGTTCTGGTCCTTACTATATTGCTTTCCTGCTGTTTATACAGGTGGTATTTAAGCAAGACTACTCTGAGATCTGTCATCATTACTGAATCATTATAACAGAACTGTAAGACCAAAATTAAAAGCACATGCTCTCTATATAAAATTGAAATTGTGTATATTTTCCTGCTGCTTGCCATATTATCTTTTCAGACAAGGTCTGTCATAGAACTTGTAGCACATTTTCTAGATTGATAGGAGAAAATAAATCTATCCTCATCCAAGGAACCAGAAAGTTCAGGTGTGCACCTGCTGTTATGTTTAATTTTATATTTGTGGGGATCCAAACTAAGACCCAAATTACCTGTATAGTAAACACATTATCAACTGAACAATCTCCTACATGCTGTACTATTCTGCTATTAAATCAAAACTGTGCAGACTACTACACTAGTTTATGTAATTAACATAGTGTCTCTGTTTGCTTGTGTATTTGCTGACACATTCTCACCATGTAGAACAGGTGCATGTAGAACACATTAAGTGTACCAAGTTGGCCTTGGTACCCACAGAGATCCACCTACCTCTGCGTTTCAAATTGGGATTTTAGCTCTCTGCCAACATTTCTATTTGAGTGTCTTTTAACAAAAAGATCAATGTATGCTATATTCATGATTAACTCTTTCTAAATTCCAATAATATAAAAATACATGTTTAAAAATAAATTTTCGATCCAGCCGGTAGCGGATCAGCCAGACCTAGCCAACCCGTCAGGTGCTGAGACCCTGCCGGCAGAACCAGGTACCAGAGACAGCCCAAGTTTAAGACATCCGGGGACTCAGGTCTGGGGCAGGAACTGCGCACAGCCTAGCGGTTTGGAGTTCAGCGGCCGTGCCTGAGCTCTGCGCTCGCAGGCCAGACCCCCGAACCCCCTGCAGGCAGCGCCATCTTGTCTGCAGCATCCCATCCAGCCGGTAGCGGATCAGCCAGACCTAGCCAACCTGTCAGGTGCTGAGACCCTGCCGGCGAGTTTAAGACCTCCGGGGACTCAGGTCTGGGGCAGGAACTGCGCACAGCCTAGCGGTTTGGAGTTCAGCGGCCGTGCCTGAGCTCTGCGCTCGCAGGCCAGACCCTCGAACCCCCTGCAGGCAGCGCCATCTTGTCTGCAGCATCCCATCCAGCAGGTAGCAGGTCAGCCATACGTAGCCAGCCTGCCAGGTGCTGAGACCCTGCCGGCGGAACCAGGTACCAGAGACAGCCCAATTTAAGACCTCCGGGGACTCAGGTCGGGGGCAGGAACTGCGCACAGCCTAGCGGTTTGGAATACAGCGGCCATGCCTGCGCTCTGTGCTCGCAGGCCAGACCCCAAACCCCCTGCAGGCAGCGCCATCTTGTCTGCAGCATCCCATCCAGCCGGTAGCAGGTCAGCCAGACCTAGCCAGCTTGCCAGGTGCTCAGACCCTGCCCACAGAACCAGGATAAGCAACAATTCTTGTTTATTAAGAAGAGTGAGGACCAGCTATAGCGGCAGGCCTCCATATTGCAACCAGGACACAGCTGGAAAGGTGCAGATAGAGACTCTGCCTGGGGCTAGAGCAGGGAGAGCTGCTAAGCTCTCGCCCACAGGCGGGCCCAGGCGCCTAGGATCTGCAGCACGTCCCTGCGAGCTTAGGCCGTGCACCGAGGCAACCGGCACCACCCAGCTCCCCAGGAGCCCGGACCAGCGATAGCGGCAGGCCTCCATACTGCAACCAGAACACAGCTGGAAAGGAACAGGTAGACAGATTCCATCAGGGGCTACCACGTGGGGGGATCTGCTAGGCTCTCGCTACTAGGCAGGCCCAGCAGCACCTGCCGAGTCTCTGCTGCACTCCCCCACACTTCCCGGAGACCTCAGGCCGTGCACAAAGTCAGTGGGTGGCAGCCAGCTCGTGATCCCGTTGAGCAGCAATCACGCATAACCACCAGTAGAGAAACAACAGGTAAGCCCAGCCTCATAGGAGATTCAAACACCAGCCAGTGACAACAAGGTCAACTAACACCAGAAATAACCAGATGGCAAAAGGTAAACAAAGGAATGTCACTAACAGAAATCAAGACAACATGACAGCATCTGAACCCAGTTCGCCAACAACAGGAAGCCCTGGATACCCCAAAACACCAGAAAAACAAGACTTGGATATAAAATCACTGGTCAGGATGCTGGTAGCTGAACACATAGAAAAATCTCGTAAAGAAATAGAAGAGAAAATGGATCAAAAGTTAGAAGCCTTTACAAGGCAAATACAAAAATCACTTCAAGAAATGCAGGAGAAGATGGATCAAAAAGAAGAAGACAATAAGGAGGAAAGACAAAAATCACTTAAAGAAATACAGAAGAACGTGGGCCAACAATTAGAAGCTATGAAAGAGGAAACACAAAAATCTATCAAAGAAATACATGAAAACACAATCATGCAAGCGAAAGATCTGAGCACATCCATCCAGGCACTAAAAACAGAAGTAGAAACAACTAAGAAATCGCAGAGGGAGACAACATTGGAGATAAAAAACCTTGGGAAGAAATCAGGAGCCATAGATGCAAATATCAACAATAGAATACAAGAGATAGAAGACAGAATATCAGAAGCCGAAGATACCATAGGAACCATTGATTCAACAGTCAAAGAAAATACTAAATGCAAAAAGGCTGTAACCCAAAACATCCAGGAAATCCAGGACACAATGAGAAGACCAAACCTAAGGATTATAGGTATAGACGAGAATGAAGATGTACAAGTTAAAGGGCCAGCAAATATCTTCTACAAAATTATGGAAGAAAACTTCCCCAACCTAAAGAGAGAGATGCCCATGAATATACAAGAAGCATACAGAACCCCAAACAGACTGGATCAGAACAGAAATACATCCCGTCACATAATAATCAAAACTCAAAATGTAATAAACAAAGAAAGAATACTAAAGGCAGCAAGAGAAAAAGGCCAAGTAACTTATAAAGGAAGACCTATCAGAATAACACCAGACTTCTCACCTGAGACCATGAAAGCTAGAAGATCCTGGGCAGATATCATGCAAACTCTAAGAGAACACAAACTTCAGCCAAAACTACTTTACCCAGCAAAGCTCTCAATCACCATAGATGGAGACATCAAGGTATTCCATGACAAAACCAAATTTGCACGATATCTTTCCACAAATCCAGCCCTACAAAGGATAATAGGGGGAAAACACCAAGACAAGGACGGAAACTACACCCGGGAAGAAGCAAGATAGAAACCTCCTCTCATCAAACCCAAAAGAAGGTAACCTCTCGAATATAAAAAATAAATAAAATAAATAAATACAATTTCAAAAATGTCTGGAGGAAATAATTACTATTCCTTAATATCTCTTAACATCAATGGACTCAATTCCCCAATAAAAAGACATAGATTAACAGACTGGATACGGAAACAGGACCCTACATTTTGCTGCATACAGGAAACACATCTCAGTGTCAAAGACAAACACTGCCTTAGAGTAAAAGGCTGGAAGACAATTTTACAAGCAAACGGTCTTAGGAAACAAGCTGGAGTAGCCATTCTAATATCAGATAAAATTGACTTCCAACCTAAAATCATCAAAAGAGACTCAGAAGGTCACTTCTTGCTGGCCAAAGGAAAAATCCACCAAGAAGAGCTCTCAATACTGATCATCTATGCTCCAAATGCAAGGGCAGCCTCATTCGTAAAAGAAACCTTACTAAAGCTTAAAGCACACATTACACCTAACACAATAATTGTGGGTGACTTCAACACTCCACTCTCCTCAATGGACCGATCAGGAAAGCAGAAACTAAACAGGGACACAGCGAAACTAATTGAAACTCTGGACCAATTGGATTTAACAGATATATATAGGACATTTCATGCTAAAGCTAAAGAATATACCTTTTTCTCAGCTCCACATGGGACCTTCTCCAAAATAGACCATATAATTGGTCACAAGACAGATGTGAACAAATACAAGAAGATCGAGCTAATCCCATGCCTTCTATCAGATCACCATGGAGTAAGAGTGGTCTTCAATAACAACAAAAACAACAGAAAGCCCACATACACATGGAAACTGAACAATACTCTACTCAATGACACCTTGGTCAAGGAAGAAATAAAAAAAGAAATCAAAGACTTTTTAGAATTCAATGAAAATGAAGGTACAACCTACCCAAATCTATGGGACACAATGAAAGCAGTGCTAAGAGGAAAACTCATAGCTCTAAGTGCATCCAAAAAGAAACTGGAGAGAGCATATACTAGCAGCTTAATGGCACACCTTAAAGCCCTGGAAGAAAAACAAGTTAATTCACCCAGGAGGAGTAGAAGACAAGAAATCATCAAACTCAGGGCTGAAATCAATCAAATAGAAACAAAGAGAACCATACAAAGAATCAACAAGACCAGGAGCTGGTTCTTTGAGAAAATCAACAAGATAGATAAACCCTTAGCCAGACTAACCAAAGGACACAGAGACAGTATACAAATTAACAAAATTAGAAATGAAAAGGGAGACATAACAACAGAAACTGAGGAAATTCAAAACATCATCAGATCCTACTACAAAGGTCTATACTCAAAACAACTGGAGAACCTGGAGGAAATGGACAATTTCCTAGACAGATATCAAATACCAAAATTAAATCAGCATCAAGTAGATCAGCTAAATAGTCCCATAACCCCTAAAGAAATAGAAGGGGTTATAGAAAGCCTCCCAACCAAAAAAAGTACGGGACCAGATGGTTTTAGTGCAGAATTCTACCAGACCTTCAAAGAAGACTTAACACCAATACTCTCCAAACTATTCCACAAAATAGAGACAGAAGGGACACTGCCCAACTCATTCTTCGAAGCCACAATTACGCTAATACCTAAACCACAAAAAGATCCAACAAAGAAAGAGAACTACAGGCCAATTTCTCTTATGAATATAGATGCAAAAATACTAAATAAAATTCTTGCTAACCGAATCCAAGAGCACATCAAAATGATCATCCACCATGATCAAGTAGGCTTCATCCCAGGGATGCAGGGATGGTTCAATATACGGAAATCCATCAATGTAATCCACTACATAAACAAACTGAAAGAAAAAAACCACATGGTCATCTCATTAGATGCTGAAAAAGCATTCGACAAAATTCAGCATCCTTTCATGCTAAAAGTCTTGGAAAGAGCAGGAATTCAAGGCCCATACCTAAACATAGTAAAAGCAATCTACAGCAAACCAGTAGCCAACATCAAAATAAATGGAGAGAAACTTGAAGCATTCCCACTAAAATCAGGGACTAGACAAGGCTGCCCTCTCTCTCCATATCTTTTCAATATAGTACTTGAAGTTCTAGCAAGAGCAATTAGACAACATAAGGAAGTCAAAGGGATACAAATTGGAAAGGAAGAAGTGAAACTATCATTATTTGCAGACGATATGATAGTTTACCTAAGCGACCCAAAAAACTCCACCAGAGAACTTCTACAGCTGATAAACAACTTCAGCAAAGTGGCAGGTTATAAAATTAACTCAAGCAAGTCAGTGGCCTTCTTGTACTCAAAGGACAAGCAGGCAGAGAAAGAAATTAGGGAAATAACACCCTTCACAATAGCCACAAACAACATAAAGTATCTTGGCGCAACTCTAACCAAACAAGTGAAAGATCTGTACAACAGGAACTTCAAGTCCTTGAAGAAAGAAATCGAAGAAGACCTCAGAAGATGGAAAAATATTTCTTGCTCCTGGATTGGCAGGATCAATATAGTAAAAATGGCCATCTTGCCAAAAGCAATATACAGATTCAATGTGATCCCCATCAAAATCCCAACTCAATTCTTCATAGATCTAGAAAGAGCAATTCTCAAATTCATCTGGAGCAACAAAAAACCCAGGATAGCTAAAACTATTCTCAACAATAAAAGGACTTCTGGGGGAATCAATATCCCTGACCTCAAGCAGTACTACAGAGCAATTGTGTTAAAAACTGCATGGTATTGGTATAGCAACAGGCAAGCAGATCAATGGAACAGGATTGAAGACCCAGAGGTTAACCCACAGACTTATGGTCACTTGATCTTTGATAAAGGAGCCACAACCATCCGGTGGAATAAAGATAGCCTTTTTAACAAATGGTGCTGGTTCAACTGGAAGTCAACATGCAGAAGAATGCGAATTGATCCAATCTTATCTCTTTGCACTAAGATCAACTCCAAGTGGATCAAGGACCTCCACATAAAACCAGACACACTGAAACTATTAGAAAAGAAACTTGGGAAGACCCTGGAGGACTTGGGCACAGGGGAAAAGTTCCTGAACAGAACACCAATAGCTTATGCTCTAAGATCAAGAATCGACAAATGGGACCTCATAAAATTACAAAGTTTCTGCAAAGCAAAGGACACTGTCAGAAGGACAAAACGGCAACCAACAAAGTGGGAAAAGATCTTCACCAACTCCACATCCGACAGAGGGCTAATATCCAATATATACAAAGAACTCAAGAAGTTAGACCGCAAAGAACCAAATAACCCTATCAAAAAATGGGGCACAGAGCTAAACAAAGAATTTTCACCAGAAGAAATTCGGATGGCCGAGAAACACCTTAAAAGATGTTCAACATCATTAGTCATCAGGGAAATGCAAATCAAAACAACCCTGAGATTCCACCTCACACCAGTCAGAACGGCTAAGATTAAAAACTCAAGAGACAACAAGTGCTGGCGAGGATGTGGAGAAAGAGGAACACTCCTCCACTGTTGGTGGGATTGCAAAATGGTAAAACCGCTCTGGAAATCAGTTTGGCGGTTCCTCAGAAAATTGGGCATGTTACTTCCAGAGGACCCTGGCATACCACTCCTGGGCATATACCCAGAGGATTCCCCTGCATGCAATAAGGACACATGCTCCACTATGTTTATAGCAGCCTTGTTTATAATAGCCAGAAATTGGAAGCAGCCCAAATATCCCTCAAAGGAGGAATGGATACAGAAAATGTGGTATATTTATACAATGGAATACTACACAGCAATTAAAAATAATGAATTCATGCAATTTGTAGGTAAATGGTTAGACCTGGAAAATATCATCCTGAGTGAATTAACCCAATCACAAAAGAATGCACCTGAAATGCAATCACTGATAAGTGGATATTAATGAGCCCAGAAGCCCTAAATACTCAAGACACAAATAGCAAGTCAAATGATTCCCAAGAAGAAGAAAGGAGAGGACCCTGGGCCTGTAAAGATTGCTTCCAGTTTAGTAAAGAAACCGAGGGGGGAGGGGGAATTATTGGGGAACAGATGGGGGGGGAGAGGAACTATGGGAACTATGGTGGGTGGGAACTGGGAAAGGGGAAAGCCTTTGGAATGTAAACATAGAATATAGAAAATAAAATTAAAAAAAAAATTTTCTAGGTTTAGACAATATACCTCAGTGGGTGCATACTTCTCTAGGATTCATGAGGTCCTGAATTTTATTTTCAATGCCATGAATGAAAGAGAGAAAGAGAGAGACATAAATTACATCGAACACTCAAGTCCTATGATATTTATTTCACAAAAAAAGGCAATTAATCCTTATATAGGGAATTTGCAAGGTCAAACTAAGATCAAGCTTAAATTATTGAGGAAAAAATCAATAGTTAAATTAATTTGTAAATAAGTATAAATTTTTCAGATCCTGTTATTATGATAATCACATAATTAACTACAAATTTTATGAGTCACAATGACATGCAACACAACTCTGAAAAAGACAATATCCTGAGTAGTATCAATAGATCCATACTTTCTCTTTTACATAATCCAGAGACACCCATTCTCTTATTTCTTTAAGACTTATTCACTGTGGCTAGCATGCCGAGAAATGTTGCTGGGAATATACAGCCTGACAACCAACATCTCAGACTTAACCAAGCAACTATAAATCTGCAGAAATAAAAAAATGTTAATTCAATATATTCAGCTAGTTCTGACCTGATGGAAAACACCTTCATATTATTTATATGGTTCATCAATTTTCTTTTTCAGTTACACAATAAATATGACTCTATTTTTTCTCTCTTAATTAAAGTATTTCTTTCTATCTTTTTTTAAACACATTTCCATCAAACCATACCAAAAATAATGTAGAAGGGTTAAAGCCATATAAAATGTAACAATGCCATGTCAATCTAAGAAAGAAATATCCCTAGAAAATGTAAAAGATGATGGTCACCAAATGATTATATAAAGCTTCATCTTATTTCTTACCAATGTGCTGAAAATCTAGATGAATTCATATTTAATTTTGAAAGAAAATGCAGCCATTGCTATTGCCTGACACTGCTTATGGAACTATGTGAATATATGTCTATTTACCACAGATAGAGAATCCACAGTATAACAATATTATCATATAACCTCTAGTAGTTTAAATAAAATGGCCTCCAAAGGGTTGTACTTTTGAACATTCGTTCCTAATTTAGTGGAATCTTTTGGGAATTGTTATGAGGTATATGACAGGGGAGTCTCTGCCCCAAGAATCTGATAGGCATTTCAGTAATGCTGTGAAATTGAAGTCTAAGTTGCATTGGTGACACCTAATTATAATGGATATAACAACCATGGAAAATATGCCAAGGGGAACTGTATATGGGGAATATGACCATCCCATGATTGATAAATATGTTAAAGGCAGTAACATTAAAAGTTAGAGTCATCTAAACATTATGAAATTGACAATAGAGATATATAAATTGGGGTTTGCGCAACTGGGTTTTAATCTTGTCTTGGTCCATTATGTATTCAATATGTTCTGATTTTCTAAATTGAAGTGAATTCAATTTACATTATTATACTTTTATAAGGCTATGGATGCCAGAAGATGTAATTTGGTTGTGTGAATGAGAATTATCTCATAGGCTCACATGCTTGAATATTTGGTGTCCAACTGGTGGTACTGTTTGAGAAGAATTGGGAATGCAGCTTTTTGGAGAAAGTGTGCTAAAGAAGTGAGCACTAGGAATTCAAAAGCCTATTATGTGTCCCAGTGCCCCTATGCACTTTTGCTTGTGGATGAAAATATTAACTCTATGTTACCATATCTTTATGCTGACATAATAAACTCAAACCTTTCAAAACCATTGGCCCAATTAATCCAATTAAAATCTTTCTTTTATCATTCATCTTGGTCATGGCATTTTTTTTTCAGGACAATGGAAAATTAAGCAAAATACCATTAGAGACCTATTTGGTGAATCAATGAGTTTTATATAGATTATTTACTGTAATTTTGATGTGACCACTTATAGGAGAATAAGTCAATGAAAAACAGCAGGCTCACAAAAGTACATTCCATGTCATGAAAACTGAATATCTGGAGAACGTACCACAGTTTTATGACAGCTTAACAGATTGGAGAAGACCCCTTACCCTTTGTCTGAATGACTTCCAGGCAGTGAGTCTGGTCCATTTATTTCAGTCAGCTTTGATTGTGTTGAGAAAAGTTTCAGTACAACTTGGTGTTTATATATGCTTGATAAGGAAAAATATTTGAATCTAATTAGTTCCAGAGAATTTCTGAAGCTATTCAGATAGTTTTATTTTTTAATTTTTATTTACTATATTCTATGTTTACATTCCAAAGGCTTTCCCCTTTCCCAGTTCCCACCCACCATGGTTCCCATAGTTCCTCTCCCCCCCAACTCTTCCCCAATCATTCCCCCTCCCCCCTTGGTTTCTTTACTAAACTGGATGCAATCTTTACAGGCCCAGGGTCCTCTCCTTTCTTCTTCTTGGGAATCATTTGACTTGCTATTTGTGTCCTGAGTATTTAGGGCTTCTGGGCTCATTAATATCCACTTATCAGTGATTGCATTTCAGGTGCATTCTTTTGTGATTGGGTTAATTCACTCAGGATGATATTTTCCAGGTTTAACCATTTACCTACAAATTGCATGAATTCATTATTTTTAATTGCTGAGTAGTATTAAATTGTATAAATATACCACATTTTCTGTATCCATTCCTCCTTTGAGGGATATTTGGGCTCCTTCCAATTTCTGGCTATTATAAACAAGGCTGCTATAAACATAGTGGAGCATGTGTCTTTATTGCATGCAGGGGAATCCTCTGGGTATATGCCCAGAAGTGGTATGCCAGGGTCCTCTGGAAGTGACATGCCCAATTTTCTGAGGAACCGCCAAACTGATTTCCAGAGCGGTTTTACCATTTTGCAATCCCACCAACAGTGGAGGAGTGTTCCTCTTTCTCCACATCCTTGCCAGCACTTGTTGTCTCTTGAGTTTTTAATCTTAGCCATTCTGACTGGTGTGAGGTGGAATCTCAGGGTTGTTTTGATTTGCATTTCCCTGACGACTAATGATGTTGAACATCTTTTAAGGTGTTTCTCGGCCATCCGAATTTCTTCTGGTGAAAATTCTTTGTTTAGCTCTGTGCCCCATTTTTTGATAGGGTTATTTGGTTCTTTGCGGTCTAACTTCTTGAGTTCTTTGTATATATTGGATATTAGCCCTCTGTCGGATGTGGGGTTGGTGAAGATCTTTTCCCACTTTGTTGGTTGCCGTTTTGTCCTTCTGACAGTGTCCTTTGCTTTGCAGAAACTTTGTAATTTTATGAGGCCCCATTTGTCGATTCTTGATCTTAGTGCGTAAGCTATTAGTGTTCTGTTCAGGAACTTTTCCCCTGTGCCCAAGTCCTCCAGGGTCTTCCCAAGTTTCTTTTCTAATAGTTTCAGTGTGTCTGGTTTTATGTGGAGGTTCTTGATCCACTTGGAGTTGGCTAGAATATTTAAGTTCCTAGTTTTAAAAAAATCTGTTATTTTAGCCTTCTGTAAATATTCTATGTCTTAATGTGATACTTTTCATTTTGTAAAATAACTGATGCAGAGCACATGAGAGTAAATGATGTTCTTGAATTTCATCAAATTTCTATGAATGACATAAATGTGCCTTTTTCATACTGGTATCATAGCAATAACCCTTATATGTTACATAGGCATTTTGCCAGTTATATGTGTATCTTCATAATTACTATGAAACCTTATACTCTACTCTACCTCATTTTGTCCAACATAAATGCATGTTCCTTTCTTTTCTAGAAGGAAACACCCAGTAATATTTAGTGCCTGTTTATGGTTATATTCAGAGAACAATCAATTATTGAAAATGTGAGATTTCATAATGAAAGATAAATGTAGGCAGGTGATTAATCATTTATTTCTGGTTCACCTTGAAAGAACAGCACAGAGCAAAATATTGTTTATATTTCTTGATCATTCTGTACCTGAGCAGCAAACATGTATTCTATAAAGTTAGTTCCTTTGTATATGTAACTCCTCCTAGCTATTTTCACTGTCTGATGAAGAATTGAGAAAATATCCTAAAAATAAAAATACTGTGACTTGAGAGTACTTGAAGTGTCTGGACTTTTGTACCCTTGTAAACCAAATCTTATACTGCTTCATTGATGTTATTTAAAATAATATTTATGAGAATGACTTCCTGTCCTGATAGATTAACTACATGATTTATACTTCTTTTGGTTACTTATCAAAAATTATTTTAAAAGTGAAATATATTTATTAAATTGTTTGATGTTACCCACTTACAAAGACATACACACACAAACACACACACCACATCAAACAATCCTGGTTAAAACAGAAGCAGATATAAATAGATAAGATGTACAGAGGTTATTATGCATCTATTGAACTCACAAATTAATTTGCAGCATACAG
This sequence comes from Apodemus agrarius, assembly GCA_964023405.1. Classification (NCBI taxonomy): domain Eukaryota; kingdom Metazoa; phylum Chordata; class Mammalia; order Rodentia; family Muridae; genus Apodemus; species Apodemus agrarius. The sequence goes on from OZ030020.1 coordinate 69,768,655, forward strand.
ATATAGAATTTTAAATTCATTTTTAAAACATATTATTTTATTTACATACTTATTTGTATCTATATGTGAATGCATGTGAATATAAATATCAGTTTGTGATGAAATGTGTTTACATAGTATGTGTATGGAAATCAGAGTACAACATAGATGAATTTATTATCTTCTTCTACCATACATGGGGCAAGAATCAAACATAATATTTGACAGCATGCACCTTATCTCCTTGAACTACCCACACAGATTGGCTGAGTGGAAAACTTAATTCAATCATACATGTAAGATTGTTGCCTTCTTGAGTGTTGATAGGAATTTGAAACAACTGAAAGACTGGTTACCAATGGAAGATAGTTTTAATTGAGTCAGATCAAAAATTGGCTGAATTCCATTCATGTTCTATGGAATACCTATAAACTTGGTATCTAGGCTTGTTTCCTCTGATACTTAAAACAATACAATACTGTAGAAGCTGGAGTGATATGACTCACTAAGTTGTACCCTTCTGGTGAAGAAACACAAGAAGCTGGATGCTACTGTTTGAGTTAGGAAAATTTATGCTTTCCAATAATGACATGAATGAGCCATTGAAAACTATGCTTCTGTACCTTTCAAACTGGCTGCTCTTTCTATTAATTTTCTAAATATTTTCCCAAACTTCCCACTTTTCTAAATATAAAAAAAAGAGAAAGGAAAAGGAGAGATTGAATTCATATTAGCAATTATCACACATAATATACATTAAAAAATCTGACATACATAAACAAACAACTTTTATTTGGGTGATTTTTAATTATAAATAGTGAATAATATTTAATTATAAATATTGTCTTTTTACTTCTTAAGATTCAGAAATTCAGTAATCTTATACTTAAGAGCACTTGATTTTCAGTAAGAAAATATCATAAAATCATATTTAAAAACTTGATAAGCTTATGACAATTATAGTTAAGAAAAATAAAAGTGAGTGCAAGGATAAAATTGAAATAATATTTTCATTTCAAAAAAATGTTGAAGTGTCATGATCCATGAAAAGCCAATGACCATGAAATTTAAGTTTTGGTTATCATATACTGTGTTAAGAAGTAAGTGGAAGAGCATACTCATCAAGGCAAAGGAGAGGGAGAAGAGGAGAGGTGAGATGGGGGTTGTATAGGTATAACCAGGAAAGGGGATATCATTTGAAATGAAAATGAATAAAATAACTAACTTAAAAAAAGAAAAAGAAAAGGAAAAGAACACAGCCCAAATTCTATGAAAATGTGTTTTCTCAGTTATGTTACAGATGATTGATTTACTATTGAGGAAATGATTGACCTTTATATATGAAGTTCATACAGGACAACTTTTAAAAAACTTTTAATTTCAAATTATTTAACACAATAAATGTAGAATATTCCCTGTCCCCAAATTCCTCTCAGTTCTTTTTCCTCACCTCAGTACCCACCTAACTATATGTTGATTGTATTCAAAAAGAAAATCAAACACAAAATTGAAACTCAAAACAAAGAAGCAAAAAACAATTTAAAAAACAACTGAAAAACAAAACAAAATGTCCTAAAAGATTCAGGGCTTCAGCAGCACGGTAACAGCTCACAAAAGCTGGGAACCTGGAACACAATATGTACAGCCTAAAAGGTAGCTAAAATATTTGCAAAGTAATTTTTCTTTCTTTTTCTTTTTCTTTTTCTTTTTCTTTTTCTTTTTCTTTTTCTTTTTCTTTTTCTTTTTCTTTTTCTTTTTCTTTTTCTTTTTCTTTTTCTTTTTCTTTTTCTTTTCTCTTCTACCTTTCTTTCTTTCTTTCTTTCTTTCTTTCTTTCTTCCTTTCTTTCTTTCTTTTCTTTTAACACTCCAGCTTTTATTTTCCACCCCAGTTTCACATTCAGAATGTCCCATATCCCATACCTCTCCTCCCACAGTGGGATGCATAATGTGATTCACTATATAAACAAACTCAAAGAAAAAAATCACATGATAATCTCCTTAGATGTAGAAAAAGCATTTGACAAAATATAGCACCGCTTCACGTTAGTGAAGTATGGGAGAGATCAGGAAATGAACACCAATACTTTAACATAATAAAAACAAATTACAGCAAACCAACTGCCAATATCAAATTAAATTGAGAAATACATGAAGCAATCCCAATAAAATCAGGGACAAAACAAGGATGCCCACTATCCCTATATCTATCCCTATATCTCTATATAGTACCCAAAGTGCTAGGTAGATAAAAAAAAGACAATAAAAAGAGATCAAGGGAATACAGATTAGCAAACAAGAAATAAATGTATCACTATTTGGAGATGGCATGATAGTATATACAAGCCACACCCAAAATTCTACCGGAAAAATTATCTTCCTAATAAACAACTTCAGCAAAGTAGTTGAATGTAAACTTAACTCAGACAAATCAGTAGCCTTCCTTTACACAAATGTTAAACATGCTGAAAAAGAAATAATGGAATCAACTTGCTTCACAATAGACAAAAATAATGTAAAAAAAAGTTGGGATGACTATAACTAAACAAGTGAAAAGCCTGCATGACAATAACTTCAAGTCCCTCAAGAAAGAAATAGAAGATTTCAGAAAATTTAGAAGTCTCCCATGTTCATGGATGGGGAGTATTAATATAGTAAAAATGCCTGTTATGCAAAGGCAATCTATATATTTAATGCAATCCTTATCAAAATCCCAACACAATTCCTCAAAGACATTGAAAGAGGAATTCTCAGATTCATCTAAAAAGGCAAAAAACCCAAAATACTGAAAACAATTCTTTTTTTTTTTTTCAAGACAGGCTTTCTCTGTGTAGCTCTGGCTGTCCTGGAACTCACTCTGTAGACCAGACTAGGCTGGAACTCAGAAATCTGCCTGTCTCTGCCTCCCAAGTGCTGGGATTACAGGCGTGTGCCACCACGCCTGGCTTTGAGAACAATTCTTAACAATAAAAAACCAAGAAGATTGGGTTAGCTCACTCAGGATGATATTTTCCAGGTCTAACCATTTACCTACAAATTGCATGAATTCATTATTTTTAATTGCTGAGTAGTATTCCATTGTATAAATATGCCACATTTTCTGTATCCATTCCTCCTTTGAGGGATATTTGGGCTCCTTCCAATTTCTGGCTATTATAAACAAGGCTGCTATAAACATAGTGGAGCATGTGTCTTTATTGTATGCAGGGGAATCCTCTGGGTATATGCCCAGGAGTGGTATGCCAGGGTCCTCTGGAAGGAGCATGCCCAATTTTCTGAGGAACTGCCATACTGATTTCCAGAGCGGTTTTACCATTTTGCAATCCCACCAACAGTGGAGGAGTGTTCCTCTTTCTCCACATCCTCGCCAGCATTTGTTGTCTCTTGAGTTTTTAATCTTAGCCATTCTGACTGGTGTGAGGTGGAATCTCAGGGTTGTTTTGATTTGCATTTCTCTGATGACTAATGATGTTGAACATCTCTTAAGGTGTTTCTCAGCCATCCGAATTTCTTCTGGTGAAAATTCTTTGTTTAGCTCTGTGCCCCATTTTTTGATAGGGTTATTTGGTTCCTTGGGGTCTAACTTCTTGAGTTCTTTGTATATATTGGATATTAGCCCTCTGTCGGATGTGGGGTTGGTGAAGATCTTTTCCCACTTTGTTGGTTGCCGTTTTGTCCTTCTGACAGTGTCCTTTGCCTTGCAGAAACTTTGTAATTTTATGAGGTCCCATTTGTCAATTCTTGATCTTAGTGCATAAGCTATTGGTGTTCTGTTCAGGAATTTTCCCCCTGTGCCTATGTCCTCCAGGGTCTTCCCAAGTTTCTTTCCTAATAGTTTCAGTGTGTCTGGTTTTATGTGGAGGTCCTTGATCCACTTGGAGTTGATCTTAGTGTAAGGAGATAAGAGTGGGTCAATTCGCATTCTTCTGCATGTTGACCTCCAGTTGAACCAGCACCATTTGTTGAAAAGACTATCTTTTTTCCACTGGATGGTTGTGGCTCCTTTATCAAAGATCAAGTGACCATAAGTCTGTGGGTTAATTTCTGGGTCTTCAATCCTATTCCATTGATCCACTTGCCTGTTGCTGTACCAATACCATGCAGTTTTTAACACAATTGCTCTGTAGTACTGTTTAAGGTCAATCACAAAAGAATACACATGAAATGCATTCACTGATAAGTGGATATTAATGAGCCCAGAAGCCCTAAATACTCAAGGCACAATTAAATTAGCAAGTCAAATGATTCCCAAGTAGAAAGGAGAGGATGCTGGGCCTGGAAAGATTGGATCCAGTTTATGTAGAGAAACTGTGGGGGGAGGGGGAATGATTGGGGAATAGTTGGGGGGAGAGGAACTATGGGACATAGGGAGGGCGGGAACTGGGAAAGGGGAAAGCCGTTGGAATGTAAACATAGAATATAGAAAATAAAAAAATTTAAAAAAAGAAACAACAGAATTTAAAAAAAAAACAAGAAGATTCCCCTGCATACAATAAAGACACATGCTCCACTATGTTTATAGCAGCCTTGTTTATAATAGCCAGAAATTGGAAGGAGCCCAAATATCCCTCAAAGGAGGAATGGATACAGAAAATGTGGTATATTTATACAATGGAATACTACTCAGCAATTAAAAATAATGAATTCATGCAATTTGTAGGTAAATGGTTAGACCTGGAAACTATCATCCTAAGTGAGCTAACCCAGTCACAAAAGAATACACATGAAATGCAATCACTGATAAGTGGATATTAATGAGCTCAGAAGCCCTAAATACTCAAGGCACAATTAGCAAGTCAAATGATTCCCAAGAAGAAGAAAGGAGAGGACCCTGGGCCTGTAAAGATTGGATCCAGTTTTGTAGAGAAACCATGGGGGGAGGGGGAATGATTGGGGAATAGTTGGGGGGGGGAGAGGATTTATGGGACATAGGGAGGGGGGAACTGGGAAAGGGGAAAGCCTTTGGAATGTAAACAAAGAATATAGAAAATAAAAATAAAATAAAATAAAATAAAATAAAATAAAATAAAATAAAATAAAATAAAACAAATAAAATAAAATAAAATAATAAAATAAAATAAAATAAAATAAAATAAAATAAAATAAAATAAAATAAAATAAAATAAAAACAGCTGGAGAAATCACCATCCCTGAACTCAAGCTTTACTACAAAGCAAGAGTGATAAAAACTACATGGTATTTGTACAGAGATAGACACATTAATCAATGGAATGGAATCAGAGATCCAGAACTAAAACCTCACACTTATGGACAGTTAATCTTTGACAAAGAAGCCAAAAATATACAATGGAAAAGAGAAAGCATCTTTAATAAATTGTACTGGTCTAACTGGCTGTCTGTATATAGAAAAAATGAACATAGACCCATATTTGTCACCTTAAACAAAGCTCAAGTCCAAGTAGATCAAGGACCTCAACATAAAACCAGATACACTCAATCTAATGGAAGAGAAAGTGGGAAAGAATCTTGAACTTATTCACAAAGGGTGAAATTTCCTAAACAGAATTCTAGTGACTTATGCTCTAAGATAAAAATTGATAAATTGGACCATAAGAGACTTGAAAACTTCTGTAAGGCAAAGGGCATAGTCAATAAGACAAATTGGCAACCTACACATTGGGAAAAAATTCTTCACTAACCTCACATCTGATAGAGGGACAATATCCAAAATATATAAAGAACTCAAGAAGCAAACCACCAAAAAACGAAGCAATTCAATTAAAACTGAGGTATAGAACTGAACCGAGAATTTACAACAGAGGAATATTGAATGACTGAGAAGAACTTAAAGATATATTCAAAGTTCTCAGTCATCAGCCAGATGGAAATCAAATCGACACTGAGATTCCACCTCACACCAGTCAGAATAGATATGATCAAAACCTCAGGTGACAACATAACTTGGTGAGGGTTTGGAGAAAGATGAACACTCTCATTGCTTGTGAGATTGCAAACTGGTGCAATGACTAGGGAAAGAAATCTGGAGGTTCTTCAGAAAATTGGAAATAGATCTCCCTGAAACCCAACCAAAACTCTCTCAGGAATATGCCCAACAGATTCCCCCACCTTGCCACAGGGGCTGGTGTTCTACTATGTTCATAGCAGCCTTGTTTGTGATAGCCAGAAGCTGGAAATTAACCAGATGTACCACTACAGAAAAATTAATACTGAAAATGTGGTTCATTTACACAATGGAATATGACTCAGCTACTAAGTGTAAAGTATTCTTTCTGATTCATTTTTTTTAGCCTATTCCAGAACTCTTAGCTTGATTCTGCATTTTTCAGACAGCTGATTTTATATAACTCTTTGTAGTTTTGTTTGTTTAATGGGGGAAGGAGGAGATTTGGGTTATCTTTTTGTGCACTGTGTAAAGATTATCTTTATATTACTCCAATGTTAATTTTTGTAGCAGCAGATATCTGTTTACAAGGTACACATTGGTATCAATAAATATAACCTGTACTAATGTTTTGTAAATACCTCCATTATGTTTTGATTTGTCTAATAAACAGCTAAAAAGCCAGTAGTTGTTCAGGGAATATAGGGTAAGACTTCCAGGAAAAGATAGGAACTCAGTGTTGGAAGAATTCATCATCTAGACATGGAAGAAGAGTCAGGCTAGAACTGAAGGAGATGTAATTAATATACCTATATCTATCTGTCTGTCTGCCTGCCTGTCTGTCTGTCTGTATGTATGTCTGTCTATCTATGTATCTATCTTTGTATCTATCTTTGTATCTATCTATGTATCTATCTATGTATCTATGTATCTAGGTATCTAGGTATCTATCTATGTATGTATGTATGTATCTATGTATCTATATATCTATCTATCTATATATCTATCTATCTATCATCTATCACCATCTGTACATATACATGCTTGGGTCAATTTAAGTTATAAGAGCTAGTGGATAGACTAAGGAAACATCTAAAACTATCATTAATAATCATAAGTCTCAATGTCTTTATTCAAAGCTGGAGTGACATACAAAATTTGACAGGTTATAGAGGGCCTAGAGAATCTGAAGCTATGAATTTCTTACATTACTGCTTAAGGTGCCTCTCTGAAAGATGGGGTGCTTTAATTTGGAGGATACTGTTACAAAGCATATGTGTATAGCAATATGTTACTAGGTTGCATTTTATACCTATGTTCTAAATAATAGTACTATGTTTTTCAGTAGTACTACGGCCTTTCTAGTCTCTGGATCTTTGTCACATGATCTGTGTCAAATTAAAAGTGTTTCTTACTTGAAAAGCATATGTGCCTCTACGGAACTAGTATATATTTCAGGCAGGTATAGAGGAATTGTAAATCAGAAACATGGATGCTCTGGCAAAGATATGATCCAGCTGTTGTTCATGCACACATTGGATATAAACCTGCTGATATAAACCTGCCATTAATATATACCTTTAATATCTAAGATAAGTAATGTAATTAGTTTGTAGAAGGAAACATGCCAAGTACCAGGTTCAGATCACTCAGGTGTCCCAATGCAGGGGTATTTAGAAGTGGAGGATGAACAATATGGAGTCAATGATGGATACAAGCTTACAGCTCTGTATTCTGTTCAAGATAGCTTACTGTTCAGAGATAGCTGTCTGCTTCATATAAATCTCTCTTGCAGACCTAAACCTAGTTTTTTATTATTTCACATAAGCTAATTTTTTAGGATCAATTCAATCATATACCCTAGATTCTCTTTTGATTATCCCAGGAATAGCTTCTTGACCCTAAAGACAGAGACATACAGCCGAAGCTGCAAAATTCTGCTGCTTTCTGGAACTGGAGTAATGTCCCATTGTTTAATTACATTATCATCAGCTTTCTGTTTTCCAACTACTTATGCTTAGCTGTCCTGGAACTTGTGCTGTCTCACATATTTTAATGGCTCCGCCTTCTGAATGCTGAGATTAAAGATATATGACACTATCTTACATACTATCATTTTAACTGAGCTGACACATTAATGCAGGTATCATTGTCCTTTTAGGCCCATGAATCTCCTCAAATAATTCGTATTTCATCCTTATGTTTCAGAAAATTGAGATATCTTTGAAATATCAGTTCTTATATTTGTTTATGTATGGTTGAACTGATGCTATCATTGTTCTTTCCCACTGTCATAAGGGCTGTCCTGAACCTCTCTCTCAGCATCACAGAAACACAATTATGTTTCTGAGAGTCATGCTATATTTGAATATCATGGAGTCATTGACCTGGGCAGAAGATTTCATAGAGGAGAAACAAAATGGAAAATATATAAATTATTACACAAACAAGCCTTAGGCCTAAAGTAACCCTCAGCCCTTGAGAAGATCCTCATCTGCTACATGGGATGAAACTATGTTATACTGTAACTTCTCCAAAATTATAGGGCCTTGAAAAAGCAGCCGTTTTTAAAAGTGCCATATAAATGAGAGATAGCCAAAGTAATAAGTCAGAGAAGGAATTGACAAAATGAGTCACAGATAGGATATGCCCAAATCACAGAACACAGGAGAAAAGAGAAGAAAGGCAACTTAAGAGGTATGAGAGAGAGAGACAGAGACAGATAGAGTGATTCAGAGACAGAAACAAGATACAGAGAAACAGAGACAGAGAGACAGAGAGAAACAGAGAGACTGAGAGGACATGGTATGTGTGGCAGTTTTACCAGGACTCTTACAGACACAGATTAGAAAGACAATGAACTAAACAGCAGTGAATACATAACAAGACAAAGAATGAGAAGGACAAAGAAGATTGAGGACATATTGCCAAAGTTACTATAAAGCCAGAAAGAAAATTTAGTGAGAGGCCAAAAGGAGCCAGATTGAATCAGTCAGCTTGGATTATTAAGTAATATGAAGGCTACACCTTGGAACTGCTAAATCAGATAAGGAAATACACTGCGCTCAAGTCAAGATATGTATTTTCACATATTGGGCTTTGCTTCCATTTTAAGAGTTCATCTGACAAAAGAAAGCAACATTTACATTAAGAGTCAAACAACTCAGGAAAATCATATCACTTGTATCTTGGGGATATGCATGATTCCCATTCTCTCCCAGTAGCATAGTTAGTGCTTTATAGCATCATGGATGTTAGTCAATAAATTTAAATCTAGCTAAGCACTAACTAAATGTTTTCTTGTTAATGACAAAAATGAGTCTTTCCTTTTTTAATAAATTGTGTCTTACCTTTGGGCTGTAGAAAACTTGTGATATTTAGAGTGATCTTTGAGACTCTAAACAACAAATCAAATAGATGCAACCTATACTATACACTGTACATTTCATTTAGTCCCATAAGGTGTCTAGTATGTATTGCATATATACTAGATATATTATATATACACATATGTATATATACATAAGTGTCTAAGTATTGCATACATACTATATATATTATCTATTTACACACACACAAGTGTATATATATATAAATTGTGTATATATATATACACATATGCATGCATGATGACTTCATGAGTTACTACTCATATGTCTATATATTTAAGAAGATTCTACAGTAGTAATTTTCCACATGCTTTTTTGAAGAATCTTTAAGACATTTAATATTTATTGTTTCTCTACATAATCACTATGATATCTTTATTGTGACTCCCTACTTAATCCTCTTACTGTAGTTTCTACCCTATTTCTTTATAACTCTGTATTATATTACTACTTCCTTGGGACACACTCTACTTCATTGTTTTCTATTATTGAGTACCTAACTTCTGAATTTATTCAGGTGTTGTATATATATTGAAAGGTTGAAAGCTATCATCCATAAATAAGTACAAGCACATGATATTTTTCTTCTTTGGCATCTTTGATCATTTAATTTTGTACAATAGGAAATTTCTTTGATTCTCTAGACAGAAATTTTTCTAGTTGCTCTATTAAGCTGAGCTTTAAGAAAACTTGTTAACACAAATCTCAGGAGATCTGTTAAATTATAAAAATATTCATTGCAGTTTTATCTTTAAGTTCAACGATTTAGTTGCTTTATCAAGCTATAACAAAATGTTAAAATATGCAGGATTATACTGAAATGTCAAGTTTCATAATTATAAGCATTATGAAATATATGCTTCAATTGATTGACTTATCATATATATCACCTCATGTAATTCCTTTTCTTTTTTGGAGCATTAGTTCAAATGATGGTTCCAACAATCACTGCAGTATTATTTATTTTTCTCATATAGTACATTAGATAAACAGGTACTATCCCACTTGCAGAGGAAGATTGTAAACTTTTACCACCCTTTCCAAATAGTTTCTAATCCAAAAACAAGGAAACTACTATTCTTCATCATTTCCATGAATTTTGCATATTATTGTGATTCTAATACTCATGATATTATCTCTCTGATTCATTTTACTTGATTCATTTTGCTTTATATGTTATACATGTTACTATATTTCCTATGGTTTCCTCCTTTTAGGAAAACCAATAATGTTATTACATTTATGTAGTATTACTCAATTCTCGATCCAGATGGAAAGCATAGGCCATTTGGATGTCCTAGTAAATAAGATTAATATTACCATGAATATGAAAGTACAAGTGTTTTTTTTACTGGGATACAGATTTTGTGTACTTTAGAAACACAAACAGAATTAAAATCAACATATCTTATCAAAATTTAGTTTTTTTGTGAAACTGTTTTTCTTGAAAGCCATTGAACTTTGAAATTCTACCACCAAATATGAAGAAAAAGTTCTTTCTCTACATCCTCAGCAACATTCATCATAAGAGCTTCTTTAATGTACATGGTAATTGTTAAGGATTAATAATAATACATATTTAGAAAATGGCATGCATGTACACACTGTACATTATACACATACATTTCTTTTTTATTTTAATTTAATTTATTATTTTTCAAGTGTTATTATGTTAGCCAGTTTTCCCCTCTCCTGGAAACACCCTCTCCTCTTCCCTTTCCCCCTGCTTCTATGAGGGTGTTCCTCTACTCACATACTCACTCCCATCTTCCACCCTCAATTCTCTTACACTGGGGCATCTATCAAACCTTCATAGTGTCAAGGACCTTTTCTCCGATTGATGCCTGACAAGGCCGCTGTCCTCAGTTACATATATAGCCAGAGCCATGTGTACTCCTTTGTTGGTGACTAAGTCCCTGGGGGCACTTGGGGAACTGGTTGTTTGATATCGTTGTTATTCCAAACCCATTCATTTCCTTCAGTCCTTTCTCAAACTCCTCCTTTGAGGACCCTATACTCAGTACAATGATTAGCTGCAAGCAACCAACTCTGTATTTTTAAGGCTCTGGCAGGGTCTCTTAAGAGACAGCTAGATCAAGCTCCTTTCAGAAAACTTTTCTTAGCAGCCCATATAGTGTCAAAGTTTTGGGACTTTATCTAGGATGAATCCCCTGGTGGGACAGTCTCTGTATGGCCTTTCCTTCAGTCTCTGCTCTGTACTTTGTCTCCATATTACTTCCCATGAGTATTTTATCACCATTTTTACTAAGGACAGAAGCACCCACATTTTGGTTTTCCTTCTTCTTAAGCTTCATGTGGTCTCTAAATTGTATCCTGGGTATTCTGAGCTTCTGAGCTAATATCCACTTATCAGTGAGTACATTCCAAGTGTGTTCTTTTGTGATTGGGTTACCTCACCCATGTGGTATTTTCTAATTCTATCCATTTGCCTAAGAATTTTATGAATTCATTGCTTTTAATACCTGAGTATGTACCATATTTTCTGGAACCATTCTTCTGTTGAAGGACATCTGGGTTTTTTTCCAACTCCTGTGTATTATAAAGAAGTCTGCTATGAATATAGTGGAACATGTGTCCTTATTAGTCACTGTAATCTATTTTGGGTACATTTTCTTCTTTATTTTTCTTTCAAAAAATTTTTATTGGATACATTCTATATTTACATTTAATTTCCCTTTTTTTGTTTCCCCACCCCCCTAAGGTCCCACATGTCCTTTTCCCTCCCCCTGCTCCCTCATCCACCCTTCCCACTTCTCTATTCTGGTATTCCCCTACACTGATGCTTTGATCATTTCCAGCTCTAGTGTCCATTCCTTTCTTCTTGTCAGACATCATTTGGTACGTGAATTGTGTCTTTGGTGTCCCAAGATTCTAGGCTAAGGATAAGCAGGCCGAGAAAGAAATTAGGGAAACGACACCCTTCACAATAGCGACAAACAATATAAAGTATCTTGCTGTGACTCTAACCAAACAAGTGAAAGATTTATATGACAAAAAATTCAGGTCTCTGAAGAAGGAAATTGAAGAATACCTCAGAAAATGGAAAAATCTTCCATGCTCGTGTGTTGGCAAGATAAACATAGTTAAAATGGCAATCTTACCAAACGCAATATACAGATTCAATGCAATCCCCATCAAAATTCCAACTCAGTTCTTCACAGAGTTAGAAAGAGCAATTCTCAAATTCATCTGGAATAACAAAAAACCCAGGATAGCTAAAACTATCATCAACAATAAACGAACTTCTGGAGGAATCAATATCCCGGACCTCAAACAATACTACAGAGCAGTAGTGTTAAAAACTGCATGGTATTGGTTCAGTGACAGGGAAATGGATCAGTGGAATAGGATTGAAGACCCAGAATTGAACCCACAATATGAACCCAATTGATCTTCGACAAAGGAGCTGAAAACATCCAGTGGAAAAAAGATAGCCTTTTCAACAAATGGTGCTGGCTCAACTGGAGGTCAACATGCAGAAGAATGAGAATTGATCCACTCCTATCTCCTTGCACTAAGCTCGACTCCAAGTAGATCAAGGACCTCCACATAAAACCAGAAACACTAAAACTAATAGAAAGGAAACTGGGGAAGACCCTTGAAAACATTGGCTCAGGGGGAAAATTCCTGAACAGAACACCAATCGCTTATGTTCTAAGATCAAGAATAGACAAATGGGACCTCATAATGTTACAAAGTTTCTGTAAGGCAAAAGACACTGTCAAAAGGACAAATCGGCAAAAGACACTGTCAAAAGGACAAATCAGCAACCAGCAAAGTGGGAAAAGATCTTCACTAACCCCACATCCGACAGAGGGCTAATATACAATGTATACAAAGAACTCAAGAAGTTAGACCCCAGAAAACCAAATAACCCTATCCAAAAATGGGGTACAGAGTTAAACAAAGACTTTTCACTTGAAGAAATTCGGATGGCTGAGAAACACCTTAAAATGTTCAACATCATTAGTCATTAAAGAAATGCAAATCAAAACAACCCTGAGATTTCACCTCACACCTGTCAGAATGGCTAGGATTAAAAACTCAGAAGACATCAGGTGTTGGCGAGGATGTGGAGAAAGAGGAACACTCCTCCACTGCTGGTGGGAATGCAAGCTGGTACAACCACTCTGTAAATCAGATTGGCAGTTCCTTAGAAAACTGGACATGATACTTCCGTAGGATCCAGACATACCACTCCTGGGGAATATACCCAGAAGATTACCCAGCATGCAATAAGGATATATGCTCCACTATGTTCATAGCAGCCTTATTTATAATAGCCAGAAGCTGGAAAGAACCCAGATGTCCCTCAACGGAGGAATGGATCCAAAATTGTGGTATATATACACAATGGAATGCTATTCAGCCTTTAGAAACAATGAATTCATGAAATTCTTAGAGAAATGGGTGGAGCTGGAGAACATCATACTAAGTGAGGTAACCCTGTCTCAAAAGAATACCCATGGTATACAGTCACTAATAAGTGGATATTAGCCTAGAATCTTGGGTACATTTTCAAGAGTAGTATACCTGGGTACTCAGGTAGTATTATGTCCAATTTTCTGATGAACCTCCAGACTTATTTCCACAGTGGTGGAACCAGCTTGCAATCATGCCAAGAGTGGAGGAGTGTTCCTCTTTCTCCATATCCTCACCAACACCTGCTGTCTTCTGAGTTTTTAATCTTAGAAATTTTGACTGCTGTGAGGTGAAATCTCAGGGATGCTTTGATTTGCATTTCCCCAATAACTAATGATGTTGAATATTTCTTAAGGTGCTTCTCCTCCATTCAAAATTCTTGAGGTAAAAATTCTTTGTTTAGCTCTATACCCTATTTTTTCATAGGGTTATTTGACTCTTGAGTCTAACTTTTTGAGATCTTTGTATAAATTAGATATTAGTCCTCTGTCAGATGTAGGCTTGTTGACGATCTTTTCCCAATTTGTTAGTTGTCATTGTCTGATTAACAGTGTCCTCTACCTTACAGAAACTTTGTATTTTTGGGGGGGGGTTCGAGACAGGGTTTCTCTGTGTAGTCCTGGCTGTCCTGGAACTCACTCTGTAAACCAGGCTGGCCTCGAACTCAGAAATCCGCCTGCCTCTGCCTCCCAAGTGCTGGGATTATAGGCATGCGCCACCATGCCCGGCGAAACTTTGTATTTTTAAGAGGTCACATTTGTCAATTTTTGATCTTAGAGCATAAGCTATGGGTTTTCTGTTCAGCAACTTTTTCCATGTGCCCATGTCCTCAAGGCTCTTTCCTAGTTTCTTTTCTATTACTTTTTATTTTTCTCTTTCTATTTATCTTTTCTATTAATTTGAATGTTTTATGTGGAGGTCATTGAACACTTTGAGTGGAGCTTAGTACAAGAAGATAAGAATGAATTGATTTGCCTTCTTCTGCATGCTGACTTCCAGTCGAACCAGCACCATTTGTTGAAAAGGCTGTCTTTTTTTCCACTGGATGATTTCAGCTACTTTGTCAAAGATCAAGTGACCATAGGTGTGTGAGATCATTTCTGGACCTTCAATTCTTTTTTTTTTTTTTTGATTTTTTTTTTATTGTATATGTTCTATATTTACAAATCATTTCCCTTTTTCTGGTTCCCCACCCCCAAAGGTCCCACATGTCTTTTTCCCTCCCCCTGCTCCCGCATCCACCCCCTCCCACTTTACTGTTCTTGTACTCTCCCACAATGATGTTTTGGTCCATTCTAGCACCAGTGTCCACTCCTTTCTTCTTGTGAGACATCACTTGATATGTGATTTGTGTCTTTGGTGTTCCAAGCTTCTAGGCTAATATCCACTTATCAGTGACTGTATACCATGGGTATTCTTTTGAGACTGGGTCACCTCACTTAGTATGACATTCTCCAGCTCCATCCATTTCTCTAAGAATTTCATGAATTCATTGTTTCTAATGGCTGAATAGTACTCCATTGTGTATATATGCCACATTTTTTGTATCCATTCCTCTGTTGAGGGACATCTGGGTTCTTTCCAGCTTCTGGCTATTATATATAAGGCTGCTATGAACATAGTGGAGCATGTATCCTTATTGCATGCTGGTGAATCTTCTGGGTATATTCCCAGGAGTGGTATGGCTGGGTCCTCCGGAAGTATCACGCTCAGTTTTCTGAGGAACCACCATACTGATTTCCAGAGTGGTTGTACCAGCTTGCATTCCCACCAGCAGTAGAGGAGTGTTCCTCTTTCTCCACATCCTCGCCAACACCTGATGTCTTCTGAGTTTTTAATCTTAGCCATTCTGACTGGTGTGAGGTGAAATATCAGGGTTGTTTTAATTTGCATTTCCCTAATGACTAGTGATGTTGAACATTTTTTAAGGTGTTTCTCAGCCATCCGAATTTCTTCAGGTGAAAAGTCTCTGTTTAGCTCTGTACCCCATTTTTGGATAGGGTTATTTAGTTTTCTGGGGTCTAACCTCTTGAGTACTTTGTATACATTGTATATTAGCCCTCTGTCGGATGTGGTGTTGGTGAAGATTTTTTCCCAATTTGTTGGTTGCCGATTTATCCTTTTGACAGTGTCTTTTGCCTTACAGAAACTTTGTAGTTTTATGAGGTCCCATTTGTCTATTCTTGCTCTTAGAGCATAAGCAATTGGTGTTCTGTTCAGGAATTTTTCCCCTGAGCCAATGTCCTCAAGGGTCTTCCCCAGTTTCTTTTCTATTAGTTTTAGTGTGTCTGGTTTTATGTGGAGGTCTTTGATTCACTTGGAGTTGAGCTTAGTGCAAGGAGATAAGAGTGGATCAATTCTCATTCTTCTGCATGTTGACCTCCAGTTGAGCCAGCACCATCTGTTGAAAAGGCTATCTTTTTTCCACTGGATGTTTTCAGCTCCTTTGTCAAAGATCAATTGGCCATAGATGTGTGGGTTCAATTCTGGGTCTTCGATCCTATTCCATTGATCCGATTCCCTGTCACTGAACCAATACCATGCAGTTTTTAATACCACTGCTCTGTAATATTGCTTGAGGTCCGGGATATTGATTCCCCCAGAAGTTCTTTTGCTGTTGATGATAGTTTTAGCTATCCTGGGTTTTTTGTTATTCCAGATGAATTTGAGAATTGCTCTTTCTAGCTCTATGAAGAACTGAGTTGGGATTTTGATGGGAATTGCATTGAATCTGTATATTGCTTTGGGCAAGATTGCCATTTTGACTATATTAGTCCTGCCAACCCATGAGCATGGAAGATTTTCCCATTTTCTGATGTCTTCTTCAATTTCCCTCTTCAGAGACCTGAAGTTTTTGTCATATAAATCTTTCACATGTTTGGTTAGCGTCACTCCAAGATACTTTATATCATTTGTGGCTATTGTGAAGGGTGTCATTTCCCTAATTTCTTTCTCAGCCTGCTTATCCTTCGCGTATAGGAAGGCTACTGATTTACTTGAGTTGACTTTATAGCCAGCCACTTTGCTGAAGTTGTTTATCAGTTGCAGGAGTTCTCTGGTGGAGGTTTTTGGGTCACTTAAGTAAACTATCATATCATCTGCAAATAGTGATAGTTTGACTTCTTCCTTTCTGATTTGTATCCCTTTGACTTCCCTCTGTTGTTGAATTGCTCTAGCTAGTACCTCAAGTACTATATTGAAGAGATATGGCAAGAGGGGACAGCCTTGTCTAGTCCCTGATTTTAGAGGGATTGCTTCGAGTTTTTCTCCGTTTACCTTGATGTTGGCTACTGGTCTGCTGTATATTGCTTTTACTATGTTTAGATATGGGCCTTGAATTCCTGTTCTTTCTAGGACCTTTAGCATGAAAGGATGCTGAATTTTGTCAAATGCTTTTTCAGCATCCAATGAGATGACCATGTGGTTTTTTTTTTCTTTGAGTTTGTTTATGTAGTGGATTACGTTGATGGATTTCTGTATATTGAACCATCACAGCATCCCTGGGATGAAGCCAACTTGATCATGGTGAATGATCGTTTTGATGTGTTCTTGGATTCGGTTGGCAAGTATTTTGTTTAGTATTTTTGCATCGATATTCATAAGAGAAATTGACCTGTAGTTCTCTTTCTTAGTTGGATCTTTGTGTGGTTTTGGTATCAGGGTAATTGTGGCTTCATAGAATGAGTTGGGTAGTGTTCCTTCTGTTTCTATTTTGTGGAATAATTTGAAGAGTATCGGTATCAGGACTTCTTTGAAGGTCTGATAGAATTCTGCACTAAAACCGTCTGGTCCTCTGCTCTTTTTGGTTGGAAGACTGTCTATGACCCCTTCTATTTCTTTGGGGGTTATGGGTCTGTTTAGACGATCTATTTGATCCTGGTTTAATTTTGGTATTTGGTAACTGTTGAGGAAATTGTCCATTTCCTCCAGATTCTCCAGTTGTGTTGAGTATAGGTTTTTGTAGTAGGATCTGATGATTTTTTGAATTTCCTCAGTTTCTGTTGTTATATCTCCCTTTTCATTTCTAATTTTGTTAATTTGAATACTGTCTCTGTGCCCTTTGGTAAGTCTGGCTAGGGGTTTATCTATCTTGTTGATTTCTCAAAGAACCAGCTCCTGGTTTTGTTGATTCTTTGTATGGTTCTCTTTGTTTCAACTTGATTGATTTCAGCCCTGAGTTTGATGATTTCCTGTCTTCTACTCCTCCTGGGTGAAATTGCTTCTTTTTGTTCCAGAGCTTTCAAGTGCGCCATTAAGTTGCTAGTATATGCTCTCTCCTGTTTCTTTTTGGAGACACTCAGGGCTATGAGTTTTCCTCTAAGCACTGCTTTCATTGTGTCCCATAGATTTGGGTATGTTGTGCCTTCATTTTCATTAAGTTCTAAGAATTCTTTGATTTCTTTATTTCTTCCTGGACTAAGGTATCATTGAGTAGAATATTGTTCAGCCTCCAAGCATATGGGGATTTTCTGTTGTTTTTATTGCTATTGAAGAACACTCTTACTCCATGGTGATCTGATAAGAGGCATGGGATTAGTTCGATCTTTTTATATTTGTTGAGATCTGTCTTGTGTCCAATTATATGGTCGATTTTGGAGAAGGTACCATGAGGGGCTGAGAAAAAGGTATAGTCTTTTGCTTTAGGGTGAAATGTTCTATATATATCTGTTAAATCCAATTGCTCCAAAGTTTCGATGAGTTTCTCCGTGTACCTGTTTAGTTTCTGTTTTCCTGGTCGGTCCACTGTAGATAGTGGAGTATTGAGGTCCCCCACAATCATTGTGTTAGGTGCAATGTGTGCTTTGAGCTTTAGTAAGGTTTCTTTTACAAATGAGGGTGCCCTTACATTTGGAGCGTAGATGTTTAGAATTGTGAGTTCCTCTTTGTGGATTCTTCCTTTGACTAGCAGTAAGTGACCTTCTGTGTCTCTTTTGATGACTTTGGGTTGAAAGTCAATTTTATCTGATATTAAAATGGCTATTCCAGCTTGCTTCCCGTGACCACTTGCTTGCAAAATTGTCTTCCATCCTTTTACTCTAAGGTAGTGTTTGTCTTTGACTCTGAGGTGTGTTTCCTGTAAGCAGCAAAATGTAGGATCCTGTTTCCGTATCCAGTGTGTTAGTCTATGTCTTTTTATTGGGGAGTTGAGTCCATTGATGTTAAGAGATATTAAGGAATAGAGATTATTACTTCCTGACATTTTTGATGTTATTTTGTTTTTGAGTAGTTATCTTCCTTTGAGTTTGATGGAAGAAGTTTACTGTCTTGCTTTTTCTTCGGTGCCATTTCCTTCCTTGTGTTGGAGTTTTCCTCCTATTATCCTTTGTAGAGCTGGGTTAGTGGAAAGATATTGTGTAAATTTGGTCCTGTCATGGAATATTTTGATTTCTCCATCTATGTTGATTGAGAGTTTTGCTGGGTATAGTAGTCTTGGCTGACATTTGTTTTCTCTTAGGGTCTGCATGAGGTCTGCCCAGGATCTTCTAGCTTTCATGGTTTCTGGAGAGAAGTCTGGTGTGATTCTGATAGGTCTTCCTTTATATGTTACTTGGCCCTTTTCTCTTACTGCCTTTAATATTCTTTCTTTGTTTAGTACATTTGGGGTTTTGACTATTATGTGACGGGAGGTGTTTCTGTTCTGGTCCAGTCTGTTTGGAGTTCTGTAGGCTTCTTGTACATTCATGGGCATCTCTCTCTTTAAGTTAGGAAAGTTTTCTTCCATAATTTTGTTAAAGATATTTGCTGGCCCTTTAAGTTGTAGATCTTCACTCTCATCTATCCCTATAATCCTTAGGTTTGGTCTTCTCATTGTGTCCTGGATTTCCTGGATGTTTTGGGTTACAAGCCTTTTGGATTTTGCGTTTTCTTTGACTGTGGAGTCAATGGTTACTATGTTATCTTCAGCATCAGAGATTCTTATTTCTATCTCTTGTATTCTGTTGTTTATGTTTGCATCTACGACCCCTGTTTTCTTCCCAAGGTTTTCTATCTCCAAGGTTGGCTCCTTTTGTGATTTCTTAGTTGTTTCTACCTCTGTGTTCAGATCTTGGATGGTTTTGCTCAGTTCCATGATTTGTTTGTTTGTGTTTTCATGTAATTCTTTAATATATTTTTGTGCTCCCTCTTTCATGACTTATGCCTGTTGTTTCATGTTCTCCTGCATTTCTTTAACTGATTTTCTCACTTCCTCTTTATTGGTTTCTGTCTGATGGCCCATATTCTCCTGGAGTTCTTTAAGTGTTTTTTGTGTTTGGATTGTAAGAGCTTCTACTCTATTGATGTTCCCCTGCATTTCTTTAAGAGATTTGTTTATGTCTTTTTTGTGTTCCTCTAGGAGCATCATGACCTGTGCTTTTATATCTAACGCTTGTTTTTCTGGTGTGCTGGGGTATCCTGGACTTGCTGTGGTTGGCGAATTGGGTTCAGATGGTGCCATATTGCCTTGATTTCTGTTAATAAGGTTCCTACGTTTGCCTTTTGCCATCTCTTTATCTCTGGCGTTAGTTGGTCTTATTGTAGATGGCGCCCTGCTGAAAGCACAGCACGCCTGTCCCCAGGAGACAGATCACTTCTGGCAGCTTGTCTGTGCTGGACTATGCTTGCTCTGAGTCCAGGTCCCTGACTCCAGCTGCTAGAGTGCCGAGCTGTGCCCCGAGGCGGCCCGGTGGCCCCTCGCTGCTAGTCCGCTCAGAGAGCTGGTCCCGGCCGGTAGTCTGCACCTGCAGCTGAGCTTTCTGTGCCCGGATATCCTGCAGAGCTAAGCTAAGTTATAACTCTGGCCACGCACCTGATTCCAGCTGCTCACTGAGTCCAGTGTGCCCACTGTTTGCGCACGGGGGTCTGGGCAAGATGGCTGCCCCTGCTGAAAGCACCGCGTGGCCTTGGCTGAGCTGCTCGTACCTGGATCTGCTGCTACCTTCTGGCTCTGTTGTCTGTGCTGGACTATGCTCGCTCTGAGTCCAGGCCCCTGACTCCAGCTGCTAGAGTGCGGAGCTGTGCCCTGAGGCGGCCAGGTGGCCCCTGGCTGCTAGTCTGCTCAGAGAGCTGGTCCCGGCCAGTAGTCTGCACCTGCAGCTGAGCTTTCTGTGCCCGGATCTCCTGCAGAGCTAAGCTAAGCTATAACTCTGGCCACGCACCTGATTCCAGCTGCTCACTGCGTCCAGTGTGCCCGCTGTTTGTGCGCGGGGGTCTGGACCTTCAATTCTATTCCATTGATCTACCTGTCTGTTACTGTACCAATACCATGCAGTTTTTAACACTATTGCTCTGTAGTACTGCTTGAGATCCAGGATATTGATTCCCATGGAAGTTCTTTTACTGTAGAGAATAGTTTTTAGCTATACTGTGTTTTGAGAATTGCTCTTTCTAACTCTATGAAGAACTGAGTTGGAATTTTGATGGGGATTGCATTGAATCTGTATATTGTTTTTGGCAAGATGGCCATTATTACTATATTGATACTACCAGTCCATGAGCATGGAAGATTTTTTCATTTTCTGAAGACTTTCAATTTCTTTCTTCACAGACCTGAAGTTCTTGTCATACAGATCTTTCACTTGTTTGGTTAGAGTCACACCAAGATACTTTATATTGTTTGTGGCAATTATGAAGGGTGTCATTTCCTGAATTTCTTTCTCAACCTGCTTATTTTTTGAGTATAGGAAGGCTACTGATTTGCTGGAGTTGATTTTATAACAGGCCACTTTGCTGAAGTTGTTTATCAGCTATAGGAGTTCTCTGGTGGAGTTTTGGTTGGCTTAAGAAAACTATCATTTCATCTGCAAATAGTGGTAGTTTCACGTCTTCCTTTCCAATTTGTATCCATTTGATCTCCCTTTGTTGTCTACTTGCTCCAGTTAGAACTTCAATTATTATATTGAAAAGATGGAGAGGAGTGGCAGCCTTGGCTAGTCCCTGATTTTAGTAGGATTGCTTAAAGTTTCTCTCCATTTAGTTTGATATTGGATACTTATTTGCTGTATATTGCTTATACTATTTATAGGAGTGGGCCTTGAATTCCTGTACTTTCTAAGACTTTTAGCATGAAAGGGTGCTGAATTTTGTCAAATGCTTTATCAGCCTCTAGTGAAATGACCATGTGTTTTTTTTTTTCTTTGAGTTTGTTTATGTAGTGGATTGATTGATGGATTTCTGTATATTGAACTATCCCAGCATCCCTGGCATGAAGCCTACTTGATCATGGTGAATTATCATTTTGATGTGTTCTTGGATTTGGCTGGCATGAATTTTATTGAGTATTTTTGCATTGATATTCTTTAAGGAAATTGGTCAGAAGTTCTCTTTCTTTGTTCAATCTTCGTGTGATTTTGGTATCAGAGTAATTGTGGTAGCTTAGAATGAGTTAGGTAGTGTTCCTTCTGTTTCTCTTTTGTGGAACAGATTGAAGAGTATTAGTGTCAGGTCTTCTTTGAATGTCTGATAAAATTCTGCACTAAAACCATCTGCTCCTGCTCTTGTGCTTTTTTTGGGGGGGAGGGGGTTTTGGAAGAATTTCAATGACAACTTCTATTCTGTTAGGGGTTATGGGACTGTTTAGATGATCTATTTGGTCCTGATTTAACTTTGGTATTTGTTATCTGTCTAGGAAATTGTCCATTCCTCCAGATTTTCCAGTTGTGATGAGTATAGGCTTTTGTATTACAATCTGATGATTTTTTTTGAATTTCTTGTTTTTGTTGTTATACCTCCCTTTTCATTTCTAATTTTGTTAATTTGTATACTACCTCTGTGTGCTCTGATTAGTCTGGTAAGGGTATATTTATCTTGTTGATAATCTCAAATAACCAGCTTCTGGTTTTTTTGTTTGTTTTTTTTTTTTTGTTTGTTTGTTTTATACTTTGTATGTTTCTCTTTGTTTCTATTTGATTGATTTTAGCCTGGAGTTTGAATATTTCCTGATTTCCTGTCTTCTACTCCTCTTGGGTGAATTAGCATCTTTTTTGTCCCAGGGACTTCAGGTGTGCCATTAAGCTGCTAGTGTATGCTCTCTCCAGTTACTTACTGGAGGTACTCAGAACTATGAGTTTTCCTCTTAGCACTGCTTTCATTGTGTCCCATAATTTTGCTTATGTTGTTTCTTCATTTTCATTAAATTCTAAAAAGTCTTGGATTTCTATCTTTATTTCTTCCTTGACCAAATATCATTGAATAGAGTATTGTTCAGCTTACATGTTTGTGGGGGTTTTCTGTTGTTTTTGTTGCTAATGAAGACCACTCTTACTCCATAGTGATTTCATAGGATGCATGGGATTAGTTCCATCTTCTGATATCTGTTGAAGTCTGTGTTGTGACCAATTATATGGTTGATTTTAGAGAAGGTACCATGAGGTGCTAAGGAAAAGGTTTATTCTTTTGTTTTCGATGAAATGTTTTATATATATATATATATTAAATCCAATTGGTCTAAAGCTTCAATGAGTTTCACTGAGTCCCTGATTAGTTTCTGTTTTCCTGATCGGTCCATTGAAGAGAGTGAGGTGTTGAAGTCACCCACAATTATTGTGTTGGGTGCAATGTGTGCTTTGAACTTTAGTAAACTTTCTTTTATGAATGAGGGTGCCCTTGTATTTGGAGCATAGATGTTCAGAATTGAGAGTTCTTCTATGTTGAGTTTTCCGTTAATGAATAAGAAGTTATCTTCCATGACATCTTTAGGTTGAAACTCAATTTTATCTGATATTAGAATGGCTATATGGGCTTGATTCCTGAGACCATTTGCTTGTATATTTGTTTTCCAGCCCTTTACTCTGAGGTAGTGTTTGTCTTTGACACTGAGGTGTGTTTCCTGTCTGCAGCAAAATGTTGGTTCCTGTTAAAGTATCCAGTCTGTTAATCTATGTCTTTTTATTGAGGAATTTAGTCCATTGATCTTAATAGTTATTAAGGAATAGTGATTATTGCTTGCTGTTATTTTTGATGTTCTTTTTATGTTTGAGTGGTTATCTTCTTTTGGGTTTGATGAAAGGTTACTATCTTGCTTTATCCAGGGTGTAGTTTCCCTCCTTGTATTAGTGCTTTCCCCCTATTATTTGTTGTAGGGCTGGATTTTTGGAAAGATATTGTGTAAATTTGGTTTTGTCATGGAATATCTTTGTTTCTCCATCTATAGTGATTGAGAGTTTTGCTGGGTATAGTAGTCTGGCAGGCCTTTGTATTCTCTTAGTGTCTGCATGAGATCTGTCAAGTATCTTCTAGCTTTCATTGTCTCTGGTGAGAAATCTGATAGGTTTTCAGGACTAGCTGTTGTCAGAGAATTAGGTTTGGATGCTGCCATATTGCCTTTCTTTCTGTTCATAACATTCTTATGTTTGCCTTTTGCCATCTGGTTATCTCTGGTGTAATTCTGATAGGTCTTCCTTCATATGTTATTTGGCCTTTTTCTCTTACTGCCTTTAATATTCTTTCTTTGTTTAGTACATTTGGGGTTTTTATTATTATGTGACAGGAGGTATTTCTGTTCTGGTCCAGTCTGTTTGGAGTTCTGTAGGCTTCTTGTATGTTCATGGGCATCTCTCTCTTTAGGTTAGGGAAGTTTTCTTCCAGCATTTTGTTGCAGATATTTGCTGGCCCTTTAAGTTGTAAATCTTCACTCTCATCCATACCTATAATCCTTAGGCTTGGTCTTCTCATTATGTTCTGGATTTCTTGGATGTTTTGGGTTATAAGCTTTTTGCATTTTGCATATTCTTTGTTGAATTAATGCTTTCTATGGTATCTTCAGCATCTGAGATTTTTTCTTATATCTCATGTATTCTGTTCTTGATATTTTCATCTATGACCCCTGATTACTTCCCAAGGTTTTCTATCTCCAGTGTTGTCTCCCTTTGTGATTTCTTACTTGTTTCTACTTCTGTTTTTAGATCCTGGATGTTTTTGCTCAGTTCCTTCACTTGTTTGTTTGTGTTTCCCTGTAATTCTTTAAGAGATGTTTGTGTTTCCTCTTTCATGGCTTCTGCCCGTTGATCCAAGTGCTCCTGCATTTCTTTAAGTGATTTTTGTATTTCCTCTTTATTGGCTTCTATCTGTGGACCCATAGTCTCTTGAATTTCTTTAAATGATTTTTGTGTTTCCTTTGTAAGCGCTTCTACCTTTTGATTCAGGTTGTCCTTTATTTCTTTAACAGATTTATTTATGTCCTTCTTGTAATCCTCTAATAACATCATTATATGTGATTTTAAATCCAGAACTTGTTTTTTCTGGTGTGTTGGGTTTTCAGGACTAGCTGTTGTCAGAGGATTAGGTTTGGATGCTGCCATATTGCCTTTCTTTCTGTTCGTAACATTCCTATGTTTGCCTTTTGCCATCTGGTTATCTCTGGCATTAGTTGGTCCTGTTGTCACAGGCTGGTGCTTGAACTTTCTGTGAGCCTGTAAGGGTATTTCCACACCTCTGAATGACTGGGTTTCCCCTGGCACAGATTGGTGATGGGCTGCCCTACTCTTTTGTGCCTTTGGAGCCCTGGTGTGCCTTGCCCCAAGTAATGTTATACTCTGGTTGTCTCTGTGTCTCTGGTGTTGCCTGTCTGGTTCATTTGGGAGCCAAGATGGCAGACACCCTGTTTATTTTCTATATTGTAGGAGAGCTACGTAAAGTGTAATATTGCTCTGCTGGGATATCTATGATCCTAATCTGTAGGTTCAGAGATACATCCTTCTGACCTGGATCTTGACATGGAGATCTTCTTAATAAATATTTTTAAATATTCAAATTCTATATAATCACAAAGTAAAGTTTAAACATACAGAAAGCATGCAAGAAATTCTGGTGAAACTGGATCAATCAAATCTGCATAAGATATTCTGGTAATAGTGATCTGATCAGCAAATATGGGACTCAAAATGAATGTTTCTTAAAGAACTAAAAATAAGAGTAGTGTATGATCTAGCTACAACACTCATAGGAATTTATTCTAAGGACTCTAATGCAACACACAACAAATAAAGCTGTGCAGCAGTGTTTACTGCACCATAAATTCTGTGCATTCAGAAAATTTATTCACATAAGTTGGTAACCACTTGATGTTCCTAAGAAGAAAAGAACAGATAATAAAAAATGTGATACCTAAACATAGTAAAAGCAATATACAGCAAACCATTAGCCAACATCAAACTAAATGGAGAAAAACTTGAAGTAATCCCACTAAAATAAGGAACTAGACAAGGCCTCTGCTCTCTCTCCATATCTATTCAATATAGTATCTGAAGGTCTAGCTACAGCAAATGGAAAATAAAAGGAGTTTAAAAGGATGCAAATTGGAAAGGAAAATTCAAATTATCACTATTTGCAGATAATATGATAGTATATTCAAGCAACACCAAAAACTCCAGCAGAGAAATCCTACAGCAGATAAAAAAAAACTTCAGAAAATTGTCCAGATATAAAATTAACTCAAAGAACTCAGTTGTCTTCTTATACTTAAAGGATAAACAGGCTGAGAAAGAAATTAGGTAAATGACACCCTTCACAATAGTAACAACCAATGCAAAGTATCTTGGTAAGACTCTAACCAAACTGGTGAAAGATCTATATGACAAGAACTGCAAGTCTCTGAAGAAAGAAGTCAAAGAAGACCTCAGAAGATGGCAAAATCTCCCATGCTCGAGGATTGGTAGTATTAATATAGCAAAAACAGACATCTTGCAAAAAGCAATATACAAATTCAATGAAATCACCAATGAAAATTCCAACTCACTCTTCATAGAGTTGAGAGGAAATCTCAAATTCATCTAGAATTACAAAAAAAAAAAAAATTCAAAACAAAACACAGCAAAACAGGAAAGCTAAAACTATTCTCAACAATAAAACGATGTCTGTGGCAATCAGTATCCTGGACGTCAAGCAGTACTACAGAACAATACAGGGGGAATGGTCCTGAACAGAATACCAATAGCTTATGCTCTAATATTAAGAATTGAAAAATGGGATCTCATAAAATTACAAAGTTTCTGTAAGGCAAAGGACACTGTCAGAAGGACAAAATGGCAACCAACAAATTGGGAAAAGATCTTCACCAACCCCACATCCGACAGAGGGCTAATATCCAATATATACAAAGAACTCAAGAAGTTAGACCGCAAAGAACCAAATAACCCTATTGAAAAATGGGGTACAGATCTAAACAAAGAATTTTCACCTGAAGAAATTCGAATGGCTAAGAAGCACCTTAAGAGATGTTCAACATCATTAGTCATCAGGAAAATGCGAATCAAAACAACCCTGATATTCCACCTCACACCAGTCAGAATGGCTAAGATTAAAAACTCAAGAGACAACAGGTGCTCAAGGATGTGGAGAAAGAGGAACACTGCTCCACTGTTGGTGGGATTGCAAGATGGTAAAACCGCTCTGGAAATCAGTCTGGTAGTTCCTCCCAAAATTGGACATGACACTTCCAGAGAACTCTGTCATACCACTCCTGGGCATATACCCAGAGGATTCCCCTGCATGCAATAAAGACACATGCTCCACAATGTTCATAGCAGCCTTATTTATAATAGCCAGAATTTGGAAGGAGCCCAGATGTCCCTCAAAACAGGAATGGATACAGAAAATGTTGTATATCTACACAATGGAATACTACTCAGCAACTAAAAATAATGAATTCATGCAATTTGTAGGCAAATGGTTGGATCTGGAAAACATCATCCTGAGCGAATTAACCCAATCACAAAAGAATACATATGAAATGCAATCACTGATAAGTGGATATTAAAGAGCCCAGAAGCTCTGAATACTCAAGGCACAATTAGCAAATCAAAAGAATCCCAAGAAGAAGGAAGGCGATGACACTGGTCCTGAAAAGACTGGTTCTGCTTTTGTAGGAGAGTACCAGAACAGAGAAAGGTTTGGGGTATGATTGGGGGATTGGCGGGGGGAATGAGGACTTATGGGACATATGGAGAGGGGAGAACTGGAAAAGGGGAAAGCCTTTGGAATGTAAACAAAGAATATAGAAAATAAAATAAAAATAAAAAATAAAAACTACATGGCACTGGCACAGTGACAGGAAGGTAGATCAATGGAATAGAACTGAACACCCAGAAATGAACCTATACACCTATGGTCACTTGATCTTTGACAAAGGAGAAAAACCATCCAGTGGAAAGTAAATAGCCTTTTCAACCATTGGTTCTGGTTCAACTGGTGGTTAGCATGCAGAAGAATATAAATCGATCCATTCTTGTCTCCTTGTACAAATCTCAAGTCCAAGTGGATCAAGGACCTCCACATAATACAAGACACACATAAGCTAATAAAGTAAAAAAAAAATGGGGAAGACCCTAGTACTCAAGGACACAGGGGAAATAGCTTATGTTCTAAGATCAAGAATTGACAAATGGGATCTCATAAAATTACAAAGTTTTTGTAAGGTAAAGGGCAGTGTCAATAGGACAAAATGGCAACCAACAAATTAGGAAAGATTTTTTACCAACACTACATCCTACAGAGGGCTAATATCCAACATATTCAAAGAATTCACGAAGTTTTACTCTATATAACCAAATAATATTATTAAAATTGGAGTGCAGAACTAAACAAAGAATTTTAAACTTAGGAATACTGAATGGTGGAGAGGCAACTAAAAAAAAATGTTCAACATTCTTAGTCATCAGGGAAATGCAAAGGAGAACAACCCTGAGACTGTACCTTATTCCTGTCAAAATGGCTAAGATCAAAAACTTAGGAGATAGCATGTGCTGGCGAGGATGTGAATAAAGAGGAACACTCTTCCACTGCTGTTTGGATCACAAGCTGGCACCACCACTCTGGAAATCAATTTGGTGGTTCCTCAGAAAATTGGATGTAATACTACCAGAGGACCCTGCTATATCACTTCTGAGCATATACCCAAAGAAGTCTCCTGCATATAATAAGGACACATGCTCCACTATGTTCGTTGGAGTCTTATTTAAAATAGTCAGAAGCTGGAAAGAATACTGATGTCCCTCAATTGAGGAATTGATAAGGAAACTGTGGTATATTTACGCTATAGAATACTACTCATCTATTAAAAACAATGAATTCATGAAATTCTTAGGCAAATGGATGGACTAGAAAATATCATCCTGAGTGAGGTAACTCAATAACCTAAGAACACACATGGTATACACTCACTGTTAAGTGGATATTAGTCCAGAAGCTTCGAAGAGCTCAAGAAGAAGGAAAAATGAAGTATGGATACTGTGGTCCTTCTTAGAAGGGGGAAGAAAATATCCATAGCAGGAGATACTGAGA
This sequence comes from Apodemus agrarius, assembly GCA_964023405.1. Taxonomy (NCBI): domain Eukaryota; kingdom Metazoa; phylum Chordata; class Mammalia; order Rodentia; family Muridae; genus Apodemus; species Apodemus agrarius. Next base: position 69,797,581 of record OZ030020.1, read on the forward strand.
CAAAGTACGTATCAGAGAATGAAGGATAGACCATCTAGGGACTGCCCTATGTTGGGATTACAAAACCCAGACATTATTGTGAATGCCTATGAGTGCTTGCTGACAGGAGCCTGATATAGCTGTCACCTAGGAGCTTCTGCCAGTGCAAGATAAATACATAGGGGAATACTCTCAATGAACCATTTAACTGAGCACAGGGTCCCCAATGGATGAGCTAGAGAAAGGACCCAAGGAACTGAAGGGGTTTGAAGCACCCTAGGAGGAACAACAATATGAACCACCCAGTACTCCAACCAAGGAGTATACATGGAAGGACCCATGGTTCCAGATGCATATGTAGCAGAGGATGGCCTTGTTGTTTATCAAAGATAGGAGAGGCCCTTGATCCTGAGAAAGCTTGATGCCCAGTATAGGGGAATACTAGGACAGGGAAACGTGAGTGGGTAGATTGCTGAGCATGGGAGTGGAGATGTGTTAGTGGATTTTCTTGGTGGCAGGGGGCGGAATCAGGTAAGTGGACAACATTTGAAATATAAATAAAGATTGTATCTAAAAATAAAATCCGTTTAATTAAATGGGCTTATCTAACATTGAAGTTGATTGTTATTGTGTTCACAAAATTTAAAATGTTAAAGGGAAACAAAATATTTTAATTCAGATAAAAAGTTAGAATTCTTCATAGGACTTTGTGATATATATGATGGCCTGCATAGTCATAACTAGACACATGAAAGGAAGCAAATAGAATTTGTAATGGTTGTCCACCCAGTATATCTTCATAAATTATGTTATTCTGATAAGAATATTAAGTAGCAACAATTATCAGTCTCTATTAGGAGTTTTATTTTATGTACTAGTGGATGTAGTGAAGAAATCTGAAAAATAGTTGTACCCTAGTTGTCTTTATATTTTCATGGAAGAATCTCAAAAACGTTCTAATGTTTAAAGTTGTAAAATATATCATAATATCAATTTTCAAATATTGTCATGAAAATAATTTTTGTTCTTGTACCTCTCACTATCAATATCTCCCTCTCTCTGTCTTTCTGTCTCTGTGTGGGTGTGTGTATGCGTGTGTTTGTACGTGGGTGCATGTTCATGTGGGGGAAGAGTACTTATGGATATAGATGTACACATATGTGTATAAACAAAAAGGTACTCCCTCATTTTTAAGTTTTTGTCTAACATTTATTCTTTGGAAACAGAGCTTTCCGAAGTTCTAAGTGATGCTATGTGATATATAGGCTGATCAACTAGAACCAATGAGCTTCTTGTTTTTACATCCCTAGTACTAAGGTAACACATACATACATAGCACCATATTCAATCTTTTTCTGTGAATACTAGGGAATATATTTAGGTCCTTAAAATTGCAAGTCAATCATTATATCTAAAGCCCATTTAGAATATGTTTTAAAAGATTCATTATTATGTGTATTTGTAAGTCTATATATGTATATATGCAGACACACTACATATACATATATGTATATACATATATAGGATACATAAAAGATATGCACATGATTTGGGTATGGATATGTGGGTACAATATTATGGATATAAAGTTGTGTTAACCAACAACTCTTGAATTTGAGGATGTCCCGCAGTGTCACTCCATTGGAGAAATGGAAGTTCCTCTTCCAGCAAGAATAAATTACAATTCAGTTATTAATCTAGGTGTTTTGTTTTAATTAATTAATTAATTAACTCATTCATTCATTAATATTTTTCAAACTTTATTGAAATAAAATATGATAAAATAAAGCTATCACATTGTAGAGATTCTTATTGGGGTACTATTCTACCTGGCAGGATCTTGATATTAATCAAGGTGAAGTTCCTCTCCCAGCCTTTGAGCAGGAATTCCTGTGCTAGCCATAATCCCCTTCACCTAGGGTGGAGGTTAGGACCAAGGTGAAGTCCATTGTTCTCCAAGGATAGCTGCTTCCTGAGAGACACTAGGGGGCACCTGACACTAGTCTCCTGCAGATCAAGCAGAACTATTTCTGCAGACCTATTTCCAGCTTTGGGGGTAGGGGTCTTGCCCCATCAATATATATTTGGATACCTTCATTAAACTTTGTGTCTTAAGCAGGAAACCTTGCCTTGACTCCATGTATCTCCTGTCATCCTGTTTCCATCCCCAGCTTTCCTTCCAGGTGACCTAGTAAACTGTTCAAATATATCCACAGGTGGCTTTACCACATTAAAATCAGACAATAAAAATTAACAGAATGGTAAGAGACCAAGAAAAGACACATGAAACAGAGTTCCACTCATCTACTTTGCATATTCATGACTCCAATAAAATACTAAACTGGAAGCCATAATGTATAAGAAGAGGAAATTTTCCAGACCCATGAAGACCCTGTGCTGTTCAGTTTCTCTGAGTTTATCTGGGGTTTGCTTATGCTGATTTAAAAAGCCTTGTTTTATTGGTTACTCTTCATTTTTTATGGATCTTTATTTTTTTCTGTTTCTTCTTCTGCAGGGATCATTAATTAAAAATGGGAGGGAGTTGATGAAGAAATCCCACTTAGGGCTGAGTGTTACAGAGTCTCTTATCCTCTTTGAAATGTCTGGCTATGGTTCTTTGTATTTGTTCACATCTACAATAGATGGAAATTTCTCTCATGATGGCAAAACAAAGCAATGAATATCATTGGGAGTCATTTTATGATTATATTTTTTCTTTCCCTAGAACACTATTTTTTTTTACCTTAGTCCCTAAACTATCTAGTCTCAGGTTCTTGATGATTAAATGATTGCCAGGTATATGTTTCATCTCATGGATTGGGCCTTATATCAAATCACTTATTGGTTGGTTACTCTTGAAAACAATCTATCATCTATTCCCTATCTTGCAGGTAGTATACCATTCTAGATACAGACATTGTAGCTGGATTAGCATTTATGTTTCTCCTTGTGGGGTATGCACAGTATCATTTGGTACCAAATGTTCTGGAATATAAGTGAAAAGGTATTAGATCTAACTGTTCATGTTCAATTTTTTGATTTAATGTTGTCTTCAGCAATGGGGTTGTGCTGTCAGTGTCTAGAGAGTAAAATTCTACTTCATATTATTATGAATGGTGCTGAGAGGGAGAGAGAGATAAAGAGATAGAGGGGAGAAAGTGAGAATCAGTTATTTCTTTTCATGTGTGGGTTCTGGAGAAGGTAGGTATTAAGGCTTGTTAAATATGCACTTTAGCAAGCACTTTACCATCTCTCTGGTACCTATTATAAGACCCCAAAAATGGGGAAACCCCTACACAAGTCTCGGGATAAAGCAACACCCAAAGAATCAGCCAAAGATCGTTCTTGCTGCAAAGCACATGATGCCTTTATTGGGGGACCAGTGCACTGGGATCGAATCTTAACCATACAGGGTCAGAGGAGATTGATGTCCTGTGTCCAGTGCAAGGAGTATTTGAAACCAAAAAATCACAGAAGGGGAAGGCTTGGGGGATTCAGATAGGGAAGTTACACTTAGATCGTTGGGCAATGCATCCCTAGGGGCGGGGTATAACTGCATTCTACAAGGTGGATTAACTGCATTCCGCAAGATACGTTGGACAAACATCATCTATAGAATGCAGAACAACCTGTGTGGGTAGCTAGTTCCTGGAATAGAGGTCAGGGGTGGAAGGGGATAGGGTCTACAGAGTACAGGCTTAAGATTTTTACAAAATGGTAGCACTCTGGCCTTCCAAAGCAGGATTTTCTGGGGGTAAATAAACAAAATTTCAAGGCAGGATCTTTCACCTATTATTTATTTATAGCTGAAAATAACTTATTTTTAAGATTTATCCCATTAGTGGTGGATTTCATAAAGATATCTTTATACAAAAATGTCATATAACTTCACCCTTAGAAGAATTCTAGAAAAATTTTCATTTTCAAACATTTTGTTAATAATCATTTACTGATTATTGCAAAACAGCTACTCATGAAAATAATATTTTTTCTTATAAGGTTTGAATTTTTTCTAGGATTGTCATAATCATCATTGAGGGTTCATGATCATTAAAACTAAATAAATTCATAATAAATGGCCAGTATCTGATGTGACTCAAGTAACTAAAAATGATAGTACTGATTTTAAGTCTGAGAGCTGAAGATTATGAGGAAAGAACTTATGAGACATATGGTGGGGGGGAACTGGGAAAGGGGAAAGCCTTTGGAATGTAAACAAAGAATATAGAAAATAAAAAAAAAAGAAAAAGAACACCAGAATTGGAAGATACCTACTTTATAGAAAAACATTATGAGCAAATAAGGCAGGTTAAATATCATTGTCTTTTTAAGCAGTACTAATATGCCATGAATACACAAGTTCTTCTTGGATTTTTTGTCCTATATTTCAGTTGGTATTTACATAGCAGTGGAATAACTGGATCTTATATAGGGAGAGTCCCTTACCATTTTCCCTAGGTAATACTTCAAAATTGGCTTCATTTGGCTGGTCATTTAAATAATTTTATTGGAAATAATTTTGTATATAGTCTATTCTGGTCACTATTTTACCTTTCCATATCCTTATCATGTCCCACACTGTTCAACCACATGTCTTCTATCTCTCTCTTTAGAAAACCATCATGAGGAAGATGGAGAGATGGCTCAGCGGTTAAGAGCACTGACTGTTCTTCCAAAGGTCCTGAGTTCAATTCCCAGCACCCACATGGTGGCTCACAACCATCTGTAATTGGATCTGATACCCTCTTCTGGTGTGTCTGAAGAAGGAACAGTGTGCTTGTATACATAAAATAAATGAATAAATCATTTAAAAAAGAAAAAAAGAAAACCATCATGAAACCAACCAAGTAAACAAACAAGACAAAGCCAGAATAAAACATAAAAGCAAGGAAACACAGAAAAAAAAACTCAAAAGCATGAGAAACTCACACAAATTCAGACCCCACCCCAAACACACAATAAATCACATAATCTGAAATTATTACATATAGTACAAAATTTGGTAGGGTAAAAATGTCCATAAAATCTAAAACGAACCAAAGAATCTCAAAATATCTCACTGGGTTTAAAAAGCTCTCTCAGTTCTTGCCAGAACTGGTTAAACCAAAGAAGTTTGGGTGTTGTATTTGTGTTTATGCTTATGTGTATAATTGTGTCTGTCTATGGTTATGATTATGAGTGCTATTACAGAGACTGGGAGAGGGTAAGAGATTCTGTATTACTTGCTTTTCTATTGCACATGACACAAGGACCAATCAAACTTACCAGAGAAACAGGTTATTGGCATCTTGAAAGTTCCTAGGGTTAGATTCCATGGTGATTACGGCAGAAGGATGTGAGCAGGCAGGCAGGCAATGACACTGGTCCACAAGTAACAGTAGAACAAGATAACTGGCAAAACATGTGGTTTTTAAAAATAAAATTCTTTCCTTAGTGACACAATTTCTCTGACAAGGATACTATGCACGATGGTTTCTAAATAGTTACATCAACCAGGAATTAAGTATTAAAATATATAAGGCAAGGTCCCATCCTCATTCATATTACCAGAATTCTACTGGAGCTTGAATTACAGGTGGTTCTGAGACACCCTAATGAGTTATGAGATTAAAACTCAAGGCCTCTGCTAGAGCTGCATATAGCCCTTGTAATCACTAAACTGTCTCTTTTATCTCTAAAATAAAAATAGTTATATTATTTTCATTTTCATGATATTCATGAGAATGAGCTTATAAAGGCACATGCTCAAGAACAGATGGCCACAGCTTTTGTTTCTGAAGACTATGTATTATCTTAAGAAGGTCTTATTTTTATGTATTTATATGTGATAACTTGAATATTATCACTTTATCATATATACACACAAGCATACACACACACACACACACACACACACACACACACACACAAATACTGTTTTACCAAAAATGGCAAATGCTGTCTTTCAACATTGTTTGAATGTATTTGTATGTACACCTACACACACCTTTGCAAAATTATACAGCATCAACTCAAAACTGAATTTCCAATTGCCATCTTATAATAATGATAAGATACATTCTGACAGGAATTCCATCTAACAAATATAGTTTTATATGAAATGGCTCTCTAATCAAGAATCAAATACCCAATAAAATGTGGAAAATAAACTGATGAATTCTGTCAATGAAAAATAGCATATTTATATGATTATTTGCCCTTTTCTAAATGGTATCCTGAATTTCTCAGCCTCTTTTTTATATGATATAAAGATATAATAATTGTACTATTTTATTAAATTCTATTAATAAGAATTAACCTATTAATAAGTAAATGCATTAAACAGTACCTATTTTCCCAATCTGTAAATACCTTGTTTTAAATGAAAAATAGGAAAGAAAATAAGTATAACATAGATATACCTAGCAATTGTCATAAGCTGTTAATAAGTAAATGCATTAAACTACCTATTTTCACAATCTGTAGCTCCTTCTTTTAAATGAAAAAATAGAAAAGAAAATAAGTATAATATAGATACACATAGCAATTCTCATAATGCTTGAGAACAATACAAATTATAAAATTTAGGATTCTGTTGTTTTTAAATATTGATAGTGAGGCAATTGAAGTAAATAATCAACATTTGAGCTATACATGGATACATCATAAGGCCAGAAGATAAGCCTTTGATAACTGAGGAGGTAAAGAAAGGAGTGGTGCACAGTAAACCTGGTAATCTATCAAGTCCTCTCCTTCCTTATCTTTATTTTCCCATCTTTAAACATGTGTCCTTTTAATTAAAAGTAATGCATCTTCTCTTGTTTACCTGACAAATAAGTTTTTCCGCCATGAATATAAAATAAAGGAACAAGTTTAAAGAGAAACTTGCTACTTTAGCAGAAAGACAATTACAAAGATTTAAAACTTTAATTCTTTCTAAGAGTAATGAAGTGCTCAGTAACAGGAAACCCCTACCTTTCATTAGTGTATCTTCTGTCTTGTAATTGTAGTTGTCAACATTTTTAATAAATAACTAATTCAAGGTTGACATGATGCTAGAAATGTTTCAGTGATCTGATCTTACCTAAAAAGACCACATCATTTGTTTGTCCCATATGAAAAGATCAGCAAAAACATATTAACAAGAATCAGCATTCTGACTCAAAAAGGTTTAATTTAGGAATGTGTTTGTATATACAAAATATATATTCATTCAATAAAAATTAGAGAAAGAAATTGTAAATTAGAATATGAGAGGGGAGGTTTCTGTGGGAGAGTTTTGTGGGAGGAAAGGGAATGCAGATTTGCAACTAAGTTATAATTTCAATATCAACCAAGCAAAAAGTATCATACAAACAAAACTTATGCTCTACAAAAACTGAATCTCTACAAGAAAATTCTACTTTTGAATATATGCAGACAGCAGTGAAAATGATGCAGTCAGTAAGAATACAGATTAAAGAAACTAAATTTCATAATATGAAGGAGTTTTGACTTTTAGGGCATGTATGGGCATTATTATTTTTAAAGTAATATAGAGAAGATGTTTAGAAATGTTTTAAATATTTAAGTTTATGTACTTTATTTTAAATGTATTTAATATGCTTTTATATTAAGAAAAATGATTATTTTAGCTCATCATTGTTCTATATTTTAAAAAATAATCTTTTAATTCCTGCTTTCAAAGCTCTTGCCTAAATCTTCTATAACCTTCATCATTTGCAGCAGACCAGATTGTAATATGGACTTGATTCTAGCTGTCACATATTTATGTTGTATATTAACTACAGAATGTTTTTGACAATTATAGTGTTAGTGTAACTGTATAATAGTACTGTTATTTTTTATCAACCTACTCATATGTAACATTTTTGATTGTTCCAATGGATTGTAAAATGGATAAGAAAAAGAAAAAACAAAAAAATTAAGCTAGAAAACATTCAAATCTATTTTGAACAGGTTATATTTGGATATTGACTCTCAAAATTATGATGCCTTTGAATAAATATGACTTCTTGAAATTTTTTTAACATCACAAATTTTATTTGACACTTATGTTAATTACTTATGTCTTAAATAATATTATGATAAATACTACATTTATGTATTTATCATTAAAGAAGAAATTATTTAGTTAATTACTACATGGTTGTTTGTTTTGTTTGTTTGTTAGATTGTTTTTCAATACATGATTTCATTGTAGGGTCCAGAGCTTTATAGAAATCACAGTGTAGATAAAGTTGGCCTTGAATTTAGAGAGATCTGCGTGTCTCTTCTTCCTGGATATTGTGGTTAAAGCAGGTACCACCAATGTCCAGCTACAATGTATTTTATCTGGATTGATATAGAAAATATTTAAGCAATTTTACCATATAACCCTTTTTAATGTATGTTAATTTCAGTTGCTGAAACTGATTTTGCATATTTTTATATCTTTTGGAATATTATCATCATTTTCATGGGAAACATTATGATCAAATTCACATCAGTAATTGTAAGGATTAAAAAACTTTTTATAGTGGCCATGGAAACAGAACTTCTGCTCATTCCTTCTTTTGGGAAAGCTGATCCTAAAGATATTCTTTTAAACAGAACAGGTAATTCTGACTTTGATATTTGTCAATGTTCCATATTTGTGCTTTATAAGGAACAAATATTGTCAGACATGAGAAGTTCCTTCTCAAAGGAAAAATGTCCTGTTCATCCACAACTGAACATCCTTTAGATAAGTAATTGGATTATAATACTATTTCAGATTACATTTATCTTGCTGCAAACTCTATACAATTATTTTGCCAAGACTTCTTTTCATTTCTTGAAATGTGATATTCTCTAGAACTTGTATTCATTTTATTCTGAATATAATCATAATGGATGCCAAACAGAAATGTATAGTTTTATTAAAAATTACCTGCTTGTCAGAACAATGGAACAGGATTGAAGACCCAGATATTAACCCACAGACTTATGGTCACTTGATCTTTGATAAAGGAGCCACAACCATCCGATGGAATAAAGATAGCCTTTTCAACAAATGGTGCTGGTTCAACTGGAGGTCAACATGCAGAAGAATGCTAATTGACCCACTCTTATCTCTTTGCACTAAGATCACTCCAAGTGGATCAAGGTCCTCCACATAAAACCAGACACACTGAAACTATTAGAAAAGAAACTTGGGAAGACCCTGGAGGACTTGGGCACAGGGGAAAAGTTCCTGAACAGAACACCAATAGTGTACGCACTAAGATCAAGAATTGACAAATGGGACCTCATAAAATTACAAAGTTTCTGCAAAGCAAAGGACACTGTCAGAAGGACAAAACGGCAACCAACAAAGTGGGAAAAGATCTTCACCAACCCCACATCTGACAGAGGGCTAATATCCAATATATACAAAGAACTCAAGAAGTTAGACCGCAAAGAGCCAAATAACCCTATCAAAAAATGGGGCACAGAGCTAAATAAAGAATTTTCACCAGAAGAAATTCGGATGGCCAAGAAACACCTTAAAAGATGTTCAACATCATTAGTCATCAGGGAAATGCAAATCAAAACAACCCTGAGATTCCACCTCACACCAGTCAGAATGGCTAAGATTAACAACTCAAGAGACAACAAGTGCTGGCGAGGATGTGGAGAAAGAGGAACACTCCTCCACTGTTGGTGGGATTGCAAAATGGTAAAACCGCTCTGGAAATCAGTTTGGCGGATCATCAGAAAATTGGGCATGTCACTTCCAGAGGACCCTGGCATACCACTCCTGGGAATATACCCAGAGGATTCCCCTGCATGCAATAAAGACACATGCTCCACTATGTTTTTAGCAGCCTTGTTTATAATAGCCAGAAATTGGAAGGAGCCCAAATATCCCTCAAAGGAGGAATGGATACAGAAAATGTGGTATATTTATACAATGGAATACTACTCAGCAATTAAAAATAATGAATTCATGCAATTTGTAGGTAAATGGTTAGACCTGGAAAATATCATCCTAAGTGAGCTAACCCAATCACAAAAGAATGCACATGAAATGCAATCACTGATAAGTGGATATTAATGAGCCCAGAAGTACTAAATACTCAAGACACAAATAGCAAGTCAAATGATTCCCAAGAAGAAGAAAGGAGAGGACTCTGGGCATGTAAAGATTGCACCCAGTTTAGTAAAGAAACCGAGGGGGGAGGGGGAATGATTGGGGAATAGTTGGGGGGGAGAGGAACTATGGGAACTATGGTGGGTGGGAACTGAGAAAGGGGAAAGCCTTTGGAATGTAAACATAGAATATAGAAAATAAAATTTAAAAAAAAAAGAAAAAAATTACCTGCTTGTGATTTTTCATAATTTTATAAAAAATTAACTGAAAACTGATGTTGTAAATAAATAAGAATATTCCTAATTAATTTATTATTTTCTTCATGCATTTGTAAGCAGTGTACAATGTCCACAGTATTCACTTGCTATAATAACCTAGTTTTATCATTGATATAAATTAATATTTCAGCAAAATTCATGTTCTTTTCATCTTTAAATTCAATATATCTACTTCTATACTCAATAACATAAATAAGTTGTATTATCAGCAATTGTGCCTTATAGTTAGGTACTGAAGAATAACCAACCAATAGCACTGTCAATATATCCTGTGGTGATTGTGGTGAGTCTATCTCAATTGACTCAAATGTTAAGAAAGGCATCTAATGTTAAAATAATTCTACTCTACTCTCAGTTTGCAGAAGAGCAGATTACACCTTGTTTTACTGATAATTTGTAGAAGTTATGCAAGCACAACCAGTACACAACTGTTGCAGTATTACAAATACTTCCTTTAAAAACTTGAAATGCTTTAGTTGACATTTTCACATGACATACAACTTTGTAATATACAACTTACTACATTTTGTTTGGAAAGAGAGAAAGCCAGATATCCTGACCAAAACAATAAACAATGATCATCTTCCTGGGTCTTAATTGCCAAACTCAGGATGACTTTCTATTTCTATCTATTTACTGGTAAATTTTGTAATTTCATGTCCCTGAACAGCTGAGTAGTAGTACATTGAATAAATGAACCAGATTTTCATAATTCATTAATCACTTGATAAATGTTTGCTGTCTCCAATTCCTGCCTCTTATTAAGAGAGTATCAAGGGGCATGAAGGAGTAAGTAGCCTTGCACAGTATAGTCCTCTAGATGCAAGCCCATGAATGATATAGCTGTATTTGAGGTGGCCAAGACCTTTCTGAGAATGCAGAAGCCTCTGCTTATGGTAAAGTCTGAGGAGCTGTGTCCCCACATGGCAAGGACCTGTGTTGATATTTGTGCAGAAATGCATTTTGATTCACTTTAGACTTGTGTTCGCATTTTTGCCTTTTCTATAGGAAGCCTTTACTTTCACTTGTCTATGACAGACATTTCCTACAGAATCAAGAAACAAGAGCTCAGACTATGATTTATTCTTGTTTGTATGTGTGGATCATGGGAGCAGTCTAGATTTCTACTCATCTACTTGTTAATAATGGTGACACAGTTAAAACAACACAAGGCTCTATGCTGGGTACATCAGCTAATGTCCATAAGTTCTGTTTTGATGACGACTTTATTCTGACAATGATTTGGTGACCAACCTGTTCCAAACAACAGTTTTGTTCTCAGAAGGCTAGCAGTGTCTTACTGGATTATTAGTTCCAATACATAATAGGAACATTCAGAGGGTTGCCAAGCAAAGATGAGGAACTGTCTCTTCTTACTTAATTTGCCACAAGCCTTGGGCATTAGCAGAATTGGATTTCCTGATTAGGATGTAGGCAAACACTAGGTGTCAATAATTAAATCAGAATATCCCAGATACGTAGTCTATCACTCTCTATACTGTAACCACAATTACTACCAACCATAGGCATGGTTAGATATTAAGCTCTTGCTGAACATATGATTAATCTTTTTTGAGACATTTGATGAATTAGTGGGGTGCCTTGGTTATTGAGGAGAAGCCTGGATAAAAGTACATTATATTTATTGTTAAAAGTGGGAAGTTCTTTTGAAATACTGTATGTGAGTACGTAAATGAATGTCAATGTTTTCAGCTGTGAAAAACTAAATGTGTAAATAAAGATGGCCTAAGTTGTCTCAGATCCAGAATGTGTTAACTGCACATCTTAGTACAAGTCTTCTTTTCTCACTTCCACATACTTGCCTTTAGTATAAACATTCCTGGAGCGCTCTGGAGGGGACCCAGCTAGGAGCACACAGGGCCTAAGATCAGTGGAGCACCTGGGACTGAAGTCTTCCTGCCTGCAGCCATTTGCAACAGGGAGCTGGGAGAATCCACAGACTTTTCTGCATAGCCTGCCAGGAGGGAGTGATCTCCCAGCAGGCTTTCTTTTGAGCACAGAGAATAGATCTCCATCTTATCTCTGGAGGGGACCCAGCTAGGCTTACACAGGGCCTAAAATCAGTGGGGCAGCTGGGATGGAAGTCTTCCCACCTGCCACCATTTGCACTGGGTAGCTGGAAACCTCCACAGTCTTCTGTGTATAGATTGCCAGGAGAGAGAGATCTCCCAGCAGTGCTTTCACTTTTGAGCTCAGAGGAGTGAGGACACAGCTTACAGGCCCACAGGAGGAACAAACTCCAGCCAGAGACAAGAATACCAACTAGGACCAGATGGTGAAAGGCAAACACAAGAACCCTATCAACAGAAACCAAGGCGACATGGCAACATCATAACCCAGTCCACCCACTACAGCAAGTCCTGGATACCCCAACACACCTAAAAAGCAAGATTTGGATTTAAAATCGTATCTCATGATGCTGATTGAAGGCTTCAAGAAAGGCTTAAGTAACTCCCTTAAATAAATACAGGAGAACATGGGTCAACAGGTAAAAGGCCTTAAAGAGGAAACACAAAAATCCCTTAAGGAAATATAGGAGAGCATGGGTCAACAGGCAGAAGTCCTTAAAGAAGAAACACAAAAATCCCTTAAAGAATTACAGGGAAACACAAACAATCAAGTGAAGGAACTGAACAAAACCATCCATAATCTAAAGGTGGAATTAGAAACAATAAAGAAATCACAAAGTGAGACATCTTTGGTGATAGCAAACCTTGGAAGGAATTCAGGAGTCATAGACACAAGCATCAACAACAGAATACAAGAGACAGAAGAAATAACCTCAGGTGCTGAAGATAACACAGAAAACATTGACTCAACAGTCAAGGAAAATTCAAAATGCATAAACATTCCTGGAGCTGAGCTCTGGTGCTGTGTGCTGTGGTGGATCTAGTCTTATGTTTTGAGAAACTTTCGCATTGTTTTCTATAGACACTATAGCAATTTTTTCCCAACAACCATGGAAGTTTTCCACTTTCCTGATATCCTTGAAAGCATCTGCTGGCATTAAATTTATTAAATACTTCATTATGATTTAGGCAAGCAAAATTCCTAAAATTGTTTTAATTGTGCTTCCCTGATGGATTTTAATATGCATTTTTATATTTCTCATCAATTTGTATTTTTGATTTGGATTATTTGTTTTCTTAGTAGTAAAGTTTATTTCTTTCCTTTTAATTCTGGACACTAATGCTCTGCCAGATTCATGAGATTTTATCACATTCTGGGAAATATGCTTTGGTGAAATGCTGGTTTCCTTTGCTATTTATTAGCAAAATTTAGTGTCATGGAGTTAGTTACATTTTTAAAGTGTTGACCTTCATATCTATGCTTTGCAGAAAATGTTCAGAAAAATCTTTCCTCTGCCACTAAAATAAAATCTAATTCTGACTTTCTTCTGGATTGCATTTAGCATCTGGCCTTCTGCTGAAGGCCTTTATCCATTTCAAACTCATTTTTTCAAAACTGATATGCATGGATACTTATGTTCCTTCTCATGAAACCACCTTGGTTGACCAGCTTCATTCATTGATGACGTTGTTTGCTTCAATATTTACTTTTTAGTTTCTTTACCAAAATCACAAGTCCATAGCAGTATGAAGTTATGCCAATGTCTGCAATCTATTCCATTCTTAAATTATCTATTTTTATGCCACTACATTGCTCTTTTAATTACTGTATGTTGTGGGAAATATTAAAAAGAAAACCTTCCAACTCTCCATGGTGCCAAACCATGCTCCCTCACTCCTGCTGGTCCGCCAAATCTCTGGCCATGCTGGACCACAGAGCTCCAGTCAGAGAGCCTGGCAAGTGTTCCGAGTTCCTCTCACTACCACCCAATGCCCATGGATCCCAAGGTCAACCATCTCAATACCTAATTACCTGGTAGAATCAAGACTCTTTTTTTTTTTCCTATTTCGAGACAGGGTTTCTCTGTATAGCCCTGGCTGTCCTGGAACTCACTCTGTAGACCAGGCTGGCCTCGAACTCAGAAATCTGCATGCCTCTGCCTCCAAAGTGCTGGGATTACAGGTGTGTGCCACCACTGCCCGGCTAGAATCAAGACTCTTAAAGCTAATTAACCAATCAGATTTATGTAACAATAACATTTTACAAGATGCCAATCCAATAATTTCAGAGCCAATTGAGAATGAGAAAACCTTATTCCCAATATTTCTAACCTTGTGAAATCATAATGACTTGTGACTGGTCAATGCCATGCAGTTTCAGGTCAGTAACCATCTTGGTTCTCCTCCTACCCTGAGATGCTCTTCTCCCCTCTACTTTTAGCTCTGCCTCCCTTTTCTCTGTGCAATGACAGGTCTCCCCCTACTCTAAAATGAATGGATAGAAAAAATCCTGCAACAACTGTAGGTTTGTAGTGTAACTTAAAATCCAGTATGTTGATGCTTTCAATAATTTTATACTATTTAGCATGGTTTTAAATATCAAGGGTTTCCCCTGCAGGCAGCTGCCATATTGCCTGCAGCTTCCCGTCCAGCTGGTGGTGGGGAAGCCAGAGTGTCAGCCAGCGTGCCAGGTGCTCAGACCCAGCCAGCGGCAGCAGAACCAGGTACCCGAGACAGACCGAGCTTAAGACCTCCGGGGACTCAGGCCTGGAGAGGGAGTTGGGCACAGAATAGGGGCTGCACTCTGCACTAGCAGGGCGGACCCCGAGCTCCTTGCAGGCAGCTGCCATATTGCCTGCAGCTTCCAGTCCAGCTGGTGGTGGGGAAGCCGGAGTCAGCCAGTGTGCAAGGTGCCCAGACCCAGCCGGAGGCGGAACCAGCCTCCAATCCAGCCGGTGGCAGGGAAGCTGGAAACCGGACCCAGCCAGCTTCCCAGCAGCTTGGGACCAGCAGGCTGAACCAGATAACTGAGATATCCCAACTTTAAGACCCCTGGGGAAACAGGATATCAGACAGCGAACCCTGAGCAGGAGCAGTGCAGAGCAGCCACCCAACAGGCAGAACCAAGTACCTGGGATATCCTGAGTTTAAGACCTCGGGGGACTCAGGCCACCTGTCAGCAATCTGTGAGCAAGACCCCCACAGGACAGTGATTCAGGTATCCCAGTCTCTGGGAAATAGCCTTACAACCCCACAGGAGGGTCAAGCACCAGCTAGTATCTACAGGACCAACTAACACCAGAGTTAACCAGATGGCAAAAGGCAAACGTAAGATCGCTACTAACAAAAATCAAGGCAGTATGGCGGCATCCGAACCCAGTTCCCCAACAGAAATAAATATTGGATACCCCGAAACACCAGAAAAACAAGACTCAGATCTAAAATCACTGGTCAGGATGCTGATAGAGGAACACTTAGATAAATCTATTAAAGTAATAAATGAGAAAATAGATCAAAAGCTAGAAACCATTGCAAGGCAAACACAATTAAATCCCAGATATCTCAACACAGCAGAAAAACAAGACTCAGATCTAAAATCACTGGTAAAGATGCAGATTGAGGATCACTTAGATAAATTTCTTAAAGTAATAGAGGAGAAAATAGATCAAAAACTAGAAGCCCATGCAAGGCAGACACAAAAATCACTTAAAGAAACCCAGGAGAATATAGAGCAAAAAATGAATCCCAATAATGGGGAGAAACAAAAATCACCTAAAGAAATACAAGAGAACATGGGTCAATGAGTAGAAGTCATAAAAGAGGAAACACAAAAATCCCTTAAAGAATTACAGGAAAACACAAACAAGCAACTGAAAGATCTGAGCAAAACCATACAAAATCTAAAAACAGAAGTAGAAACAACTAAGCAATCACAAAGGGAGACAATGTTGGAGATAGAAAACCTTGGGAAGAAATCAGGAGTCATAGATGCAAATATCAACAATAGAATACAAGAGATAGAAGACAGAATCTCAGATGCTGAAGATACCATAGGAACCATGGATTCAACAATTAAAGAAAATGCAAAATGCAAAAAGCTGGTAACCCAAAACATTCAGGAAATCCAGGACACAATGCGAAGACCAAACCTAAGGATTATAGGGATAGATGAGAATGAAGATCTACAACTTAAAGGGCCAGCAAATATCTTCTTCAAAATTATGGAAGAAAACTTCCCCAACCTAAAGAGAGAGATGCCCATGAATATACAAGAAGCCTATAGGACCCCAAATAGACTGGACCAGAACAGAAATACTTCCCATCACATAATAATCAAAACCCCAAATGTACTAAACAAGGAAAGAATACTAAAGGCAGTAAGAGAAAAAGGACAAGTAACATATAAAGGAAGACCTATCAGAATTACACCAGACTTCTCACCTGAGACCATGAAAGCTAGAAGATCCTGGGCAGACCTCATGCAGACCCTAAGAGAACACAATCTTCAGCCAAGACTACTCTACCCAGCAAAACTCTCAATTGCCATAGATGGGGAAACCAAGATATTCCACGACAAAACCAAATTTGCAAGATACTTATCTACAAACCCAGCCCTACAAAGGATAATAGGGGAAAAATACCAACACAAGGGGGGAAACAACACCCCAGAAGAAACAAGATAGAAACCCCATCTCATCCAACCCAAAAGAAGAGAACCACTCAAATACAAATAATAATAACAATGCCCAAAATGTCAGGAAGTAATAATTACTATTCCTTAATATCTCTTAAAATCAATGGACTCAATTCCCCAATCAAAAGACACAGACTAACAGACTGGATACTGAAACAGGACCCTACATTTTGCTGCATACAGGAAACACATCTCAGTGTCAAAGACAAACACCACCTTAGAGTAAAAGGCTGGAAGACAGTTTTACAAGCAAATGGTCCCAGGAAACAAGCTGGAGTAGCCATTCTAATATCAGATAAAATTGACTTTCAACCTAAAGTCATCAAAAGAGACACAGAAGGTCACTTCCTGCTTGTCAAAGGGAAAATCCACCAAGAAGAATTCTCAATACTGAACATCTATGCGCCAAATGTAAGGGCACCCTCATTCGTAAAAGAAACTTTACTAAAGCTTAAAGCACACATCGCACCTAACACAATGACTGTAGGTGACTTCAACACTCCACTCTCCTCAACGGACCGATCAGGAAAGCAGAAACTAAACAGGGACACAGTGAAACTAATTGAAGCTTTGGACCAATTGGATTTAACAGATATATATATAGAACATTCCATCCTAAAACAAAAGAGTATACCTTTTTCTCAGCACCGCACGGTACCTTCTCAAAAATTGATCATATAATTGGTCACAAGACAGACCTCAACAAATACTAGAAGACCGAACTAATCCCATGTCTCCTATCGGATCACTATGGAGTAAAAGTGGTCTTCAATAGCAAGAAGAACAACAGAAAGCCCACATACACATGGAAACTGAACAATACTCTACTCAATGACACCCTGGTCAAGGAAGAAATAAAGAAAGAAATCAAAGACTTTTTAGACTTCAATGAAAATGAAGGTATGACCTACCCAAATCTCTGGGATACAATGAAAGCAGTGCTAAGAGGAAAACTCATAGCCCTGAGTGCCTCCAAAAAGAAACTGGAGAGAGCATACACTAGCAACTTAACAGCACACCTGAAGGCCCTGGAACAAAAAGAAGCTAACTCACCCAGGAGGAGTAGAAGAGAGGAAATCATCAAACTAAGGGCTGAAATCAATCAAGCAGAAACAAAGAGAACCATACAAAGAATCAACAAAACCAAGAGCTGGTTCTTCAAGAAAATCAACAAGATAGGTACACCCTTAGCTAGACTAACCAAAGGGCACAGAGATAGTATCCAAATTAACAAAATTAAAAATGAAAAGGGGGGCATAACAACAGAAACAGAGGAAATTCAAAAGATCATCAGATCCTACTACAAAGGCCTATACTCAAAACAACTGGAGAATCTGGAGGAAATGGACAATTTCCTAGACAGATACCAAATACCAAAATTAAATCAGCATCGCGTAGACCAGCTAAACAGTCCCATAACCCTTAAAGAAATAGAAGGGGTTATAGAAAGCCTCCCAACCAAAAAAAGTACGGGACCAGATGGTTTTAGTGCAGAATTCTACCAGACCTTCAAAGAAGACTTAACACCAATACTCTTCAAACTATTCCACAAAATAGAGACAGAAGGGACACTGCCCAACTCGTTCTTCGAAACCACAATTACGCTGATACCTAAACCACAAAAAGATCCAACAAAGAAAGAGAACTACAGGCCAATTTCTCTTATGAATATAGATGCAAAAATACTAAATAAAATTCTTGCCAACCGAATCCAAGAG
This sequence comes from Apodemus agrarius, assembly GCA_964023405.1. NCBI lineage: Eukaryota > Metazoa > Chordata > Mammalia > Rodentia > Muridae > Apodemus > Apodemus agrarius. The sequence continues at coordinate 69,816,192 of OZ030020.1, forward strand.
CATATCAAAATGATCATTCACCATGATCAAGTAGGCTTCATTCCAGGAATGCAGGGATGGTTCAATATACGGAAATCCATCAATGTAATCCACTACATAAACAAACTAAAAGAAAAAAACCACATGGTCATCTCATTAGATGCTGAAAAAGCATTTGACAAAATTCAGCATCCTTTCATGCTAAAAGTCTTGGAAAGAGCAGGAATTCAAGGCCCATACCTAAACATAGTAAAAGCAATCTACAGCAAACCAGTAGCCAACATCAAAATAAATGGAGAGAAACTTGAAGCAATCCCACTAAAATCAGGGACTAGGCAAGGCTGTCCTCTCTCTCCATATCTTTTCAATATAGTACTTGAAGTTCTAGCGAGAGCAATTAGACAACATAAAGAAGTCAAAGGGATACAAATTGGAAAGGAAGAAGTCAAAGTATCATTATTTGCAGATGATATGATAGTCTACTTAAGCGATCCAAAAAACTCTACCAGAGAACTTCTACAGCTGATAAACAACTTCAGCAACGTGGCTGGTTATAAAATTAACTCAAGCAAATCAGTAGCCTTCTTGTACTCAAAGGACAAACAGGCTGAGAAAGAAGTTAGGGAAATAACACCCTTCACAATAGCCACAAACAATATAAAGTACCTTGGCGTAACTCTAACCAAACAAGTGAAAGATCTGTATGACAGGAACTTCAAGTCCCTGAAGAAAGAAATCGAAGAAGACCTCAGAAGATGGAAAAATATTTCTTGCTCCTGGATTGGCAGGATCAATATAGTAAAAATGGCCATCTTGCCAAAAGCAATCTACAGATTCAATGCAATCCCTATCAAAATCCCAAATCAATTCTTCATAGATCTAGAAAGAGCAATTCTCAAATTCATCTGGAGCAACAAAAAACCCAGGATAGCTAAAACTCTTCTCAACAATAAAAGGACTTCTGGAGAAATCAATATCCCTGACCTCAAGCAGTACTACAGAGAAATTGTGTTAAAAACTGCATGGTATTGGTACAGCAACAGGCAGGTAGATCAATGGAATAGGATTGAAGACCCAGAAATGAACCCACAGACTTATGGTCACTTGATCTTTGATAAAGGAGCCACAACCATCCGGTGGAAAAAAGATAGCCTTTTCAACAAATGGTGCTGGTTCAACTGGAGGTCAGCATGCAGAAGAATGTGAATTGACCCACTCTCATCTCTTTGCACTAAGATCAACTCCAAGTGGATCAAGGACCTCCACATAAAACCCGACACACTGAAACTATTAGAAAAGAAACTTGGGAAGACCCTGGAGGACATGGGCACAGGGGAAAAGTTCCTGAACAGAACACCAATAGCTTATGCTCTAAGTTCAAGAATTGACAAATGGGACCTTTAAAATTACAAAGTTTCTGTAAGGCAAAGGACACTGTCAGAAGGACAAAACGGCAACCAACAACATGGGAAATGATCTTCACCAACCCCACATCCGACAGAGGGCTAATATCCAATATATACAAAGAACTCAAGAAGTTAGACCGCAAAGAACCAAATAACCCTATCAAAAAATGGGATACAGAGCTAAACAAAGAATTTTCACCAGAAGAAATTCGGGTGGCCGAGAAACACCTTAAGAGATGTTCAACATAATTAGTCATCAGGGAAATGCAAATCAAAACAACCCTGAGATTCCACCTCACTCCAGTCAGAATGGCTAAGATTAAAAACTCGAGAGACAACAAGTGCTGGCGAGGATGTGGAGAAAGAGGAACACTCCTCCACTGTTGGTGGGATTGCAAAATGGTAAAACCACTCTGGAAATCAGTGTGGCGGTTCATCAGAAAATTGGGCATGCCACTCCCAGAGGACCCTGGCATACCACTCCTGGGCATATACCCAGAGGATTCCTCTGCATACAACAAAGACACATGCTCCACTATGTTTATAGCAGCCTTGTTTATAATAGCCAGAAATTGGAAGGAGCCCAGCTATCTCTCAAAAGAAGAATGGATACAGAAAATGTGGTATATTTATACAATGGAGTACTACTCAGCAATTAAAAATAATGAATTCATGCAATTTGTAGGTAAATGGTTAGATCTGGAAACTATCATCTTAAGTGAGCTAACCCAATCACAAAAGAATACACACGAAATGCAATCACTGATAAGTGGATATTAATGAGCCCAGAAGCCCTAAATACTCAAGGCACAATTAGCAAGTCAAATGACTCTCAAGAAGAAAAAAAGGAGAGGACCCTGGGCCTGTAAAGATTGGATCCAGTATTGTAGACCCAGAACAGAGAAATTGTGTGTGTGGGGGGGAAGAGTGGGGAATAGCATGGGGAGGGAGAGGAATTATGGGACATATGGTGGGGGGGTAACTGGGAAAGGAGAAAGCTATTGGAATGTAAACAAAGAATATAGAAAATAAGAAAAAAGGAAAAGAAAAGAAGGGCATTTGGTTTATAGCTTTGAGAAACAAAATTTCAACAAAAGGGTCTTGATCTCATATCACCCATAGCTATTTCCTTTGGAACCTGATAAACTATAAAATGGTTTATGTAGAAAAATAAATAAATAAATAAATAAATAAATAAATAAGGCTGCTATGAACATAAAAAAATATCAAGGGTTTTAGAGTTTGTTTATGGTATTTAGAATTACTTTTAAATTACTTTACAAATTATGTTGGAATGTTAATCTGGATCACATAGAATCTCTAGGGCTTGGATTCTTCCATGGAATAATAAGAATGCACTGGGAAAGAAAGAATCAATGAATATGTAATTGATATTTTATGAGTTTATATATAAATGACCTAAACAGCACTTTTAGGAAATGCCTACCCCTGACAAATACTTTTAGCAATGTTGGAGGATTCAATATCATACACAAACATTAAAAACTTTCCTATGTACAAATGACAGGCACAATGCAAAAGAAAGCATGAAAGCAATACCTTTCTTAGTACCTTCAAATCGCAAAATAAAATACTTTTTTCTTTTAATAAGATAAAATAATATATCTTATTAAATATAGTTTTATTTACATTTCAAATGATTTCCTCTTTCCTGGATCCCCCTTGTCCAAAAGTCCCATAAACCCTCTTCTCTCCCCTTGTTCCCAAATCAAACCCTTCCTGCTTCCTTGTCCCTACACTGCAGCATAAAGCCTATCCAGGACCAGGGGCACCTCCTTCCTTCTTCTTGGGCATCATTTGCTATGTGAATTGTTTCTTCTGTATTCCAAACTTCTGGACTAATATCTGCTTATTAGCGAGTGCATAAAATGTATGTTCTTTTGTGATTGGATCACCTCATTCAGAATGACATTCTCCAGTTCTACCCACTTGTCTAATAATTTTATGTATTCAATAGTTTTTAATAGCTGAGAAGTATTCCATAGTGTAAATATACCACATTTTCTGTATCCATTCATCTATTGAGGGACATCTGGGTTCTTTCTACCTTCTGGCTATTATAAATAAGGCTTCTATGAATGTAGTGGACCATGTGTCTTTATTACATGCTGGGGAATCCTCTGGGTATATGAACAGGAGTGGTATAACAGGGATCTCCGGTCGTATCAAGCCTAGTATTCTGAGGAACCGCCCATACTGATTTCCAGAGTGGTGGTATCAGCTTTCAACCCCAACAGCAGTAGAGGAGTGTTTCTCTTTCTTCACATCATCACCAGCACCTGTTTTCTCCTGAGTTTTTGATCTTCCCATTCTGACTGGTGTGAGGTGAAATCTCAGGTTTGTTTTGATTTGCATTTCCCTAATGACTAGTGATGTTGAACATTTCTTAAGGTGCGTCTCACCAAAGTTCTTCAGGTGAAAATTCTTTGTTTAGCTTTGTGCCCCATTTTTAACAGGGTTATTTGGTTCTCTGGAGTCTAACTTCTTGAGTTACTTGTATATATTGGATATTAGCCTTCTGTCAGATGTAGGGTTGGTGAAGATCTTTTCCCAATTTGTTGTATGCCATTTTGTCTGATTGACAGTGTCCTTGGCCTTATAGAAACATTGTAATTTTATGAGGTCCCATTTGTCAATTCTTTATGTTAGAGCATAAGCTATTGGTGTTCTGTTCAGGAAATCTTCCCCTGTGTCCATGTGATAAAGGCTTTTCCCCAGTTTCTTTTCTGTTAGTTTCAGTGTGTCTGGTTTTATGTGGATGTCCTTGATAGACTTGTACTTGAGCTTAGTACAAGGAAATAAAAATGGATTGATTTGCATTCTTCTGCATGGGGACCTTCATTTGAACCAGCATCATTTGTTGAAAATGTATTCATTTTTCCACTGGATGGTTATCTCCTTTGTCAAAGATCAAATAACCATAGGTGTGTGGGTATATTTCTGGGTCTTCAATTCTATTCCATTGATCTACCTACCTGTCACTGTACCATTAACATGCAGGGTTTTTTTTTTAATTTTTATTTTCTATATTCTATGTTTACATTCCAAAGGCTTTCCCCTTTCCCAGTTCCCCCGCACCATACGTCCCATAATTCCTCTCCCCCCAACCATTCACCAATCATCCCCCGCCGCACACAATTTCTCTGGTCTGGGTCTATAAAACTGGATCCAATCTTTTCAGGCCCAGGGTCCTCTCCTTTCTTCTTCTTGGGAATCATTTGACTTGCTAATTGTGCCTTAAGTATTTAGGGCTTCTGGGCTCATTAATATCCACTTATCAGTGTTTGCATTTCATGTGTATTCTTTTGTGATTGGGTTAACTCACTTAGGATGATATTTTCCAGATCTAACCATTTAGCTACAAATTGCATGAATTCATTATTTTTAATTGCTGAGTAGTATTCCATTGTATAAATATACCACATTTTCTGTATCCATTCCTCCTTTGAGGGATATTTGGGCTCCTTCCTATTTCTGGCTATTATAAACAAGGCTACTATAAACATAGTGGAGCATGTGTAGTTTTTAACACTATTGCTCTGCAGTAGTGCTTGAGGTCAAGGATACTGATTCCCCCAGAAGTTCTTTTACTGTTGAAATTGCTTTAGCAGTTCTGGGTTTTTTTGTTATTCCAGATGAATTTGAGAATTGCTTTTTCTAACTCTATGAAGAATTGAGTTGGAATTTTGGAGGGAATTTTATTTAATCTGTATACTGCTTTTGGTAAGATGGTCATTTTTACTATATTAACCCTACCATTCCATGAGCATGGAAGATTTTTCCATTTTCTGAGGTCTTCAATTCCTTTCTTCAAAGACTTGAAGTTCCTGTCATACAGATCTTTCACTTGTTTGGTTAGAGTCACACCAAGATACTTTATATTGCTTGTAGTTATTGTGAATGGTGTAATTTCCCTTATTTCTTTCTCAGCCTGCTTATCCTTTGAGTATAGGAAAGCTACTGATTTGCTTGAGTTAATTTTATATCCAGCAACTTTGCTGAAGCTGTTTATCAGCTGTAGGTGTTCTCTTGTGGAGTTTTTTGGTTGTCTTAAATATACTATCATATCATCTGCAAATAGTGATCATTTGACTTCTTCCTTTAAAATTTGTATCCATTTAACCTCCTTTTGTTGTCTAATTGCTCTAGCTAGAACTTCAAGTACTATGTTGAATAAATATGGAGGGAGAGGGCAGCCTTATCTCATCCCTGATTTTAGTGGGATTGTTTCAAGTTTCTCAGCCTTACGTTTGATGTTGGCTACTAGTTTGCTGTATATTGCTTTTACTATGTTTAAGTATGGGTGGTGAATTCCTGTTCTTTCCAAGACCTTTAATATGAAAGGATGCTGAATTTTTCTCAAATGCTTTTTTAGCATCTAATGAAATGACCATGTGTTTTTTCTTTGAGTTTGTTTATGCAGTGAATTACATTGATGGATTTTTGTATATTGAACCATCCTTCTATCTGTATCATGAGCTGTGATTTTAAATCTAAATCTTGCTTTTCTGGTGTGTCAGGTATCCAGGACTTGCTGTTGTGAAAGAATTTGGTTCAGATGGTTCCATGTTGCCTTAATTTCTGTTAGTAACTTTCCTACATTTGACTTTTGCCATCGGGTTTTCTCCAGTGTTAGTTGCTCCTGCTGTCACTGGCTGGTGATTGTTCCTCCTGTAAGCCTATCTCAACACCCCTGTGTGACCGGCTTTCCCCTGGCATAGATTGCTGTGCGGCTGCCCAGCACCTGGGTGGCGATCAGGCCCTAGCAGATCGAGTCCCATGTGATCTTACACTCAGGTGTTCTCTGTGTTCCTGGCTGCAACAGCCAACTCAGTCATTGGAAAAAAATGATGTTGGACTCACCTCTAATCAAAGGACTCAATGCAGAGCAGATATCCCCTAGGAGACCAGGTGCACAAATGCCTGTGGCAGGGCTGCACAGCTTCTGGGTACGGGTGGAACCCCGGCGGGCCATGTCCTTAGTGATCTTCTACTTGGGTGAAACCTTTGTACCTGTCTGCACCTGTACAGAATCACAGGAGCAAAGATTGTGGTGCCTCCCCTTTAAATACGAGACTCCCTCTAACTGCCTCCCTGCATAGCAGATGACCCCTGGCAGGGTTGGTACCCAGCTGGCTGTAGTGCTTCTGAGCTCCTGGGCTCAGGTGGTGCCTGGTGGGATTTGTCCCAAGTCATTTTCTACTCGGGTGATCCCTGCGTACCTGTCTGCCCCTCTACACAGTCACAGGATCAAATAAAATATCTTAAACTTATTTTAACCAAGTATATAAAAGACCTGTAGAAAGGAACTTTAAGAGTCTTTAACCAGAAGAAATTCGGATGGCCGAGAAACACCTTAAGAGATGTTCAACATAATTAGTCATCAGGGAAATGCAAATCAAAACAACCCTGAGATTCCACCTCACTCCAGTCAGAATGGCTAAGATTAAAAACTCGAGAGACAACAAGTGCTGGCGAGGATGTGGAGAAAGAGGAACACTCCTCCACTGTTGGTGGGATTGCAAAATGGTAAAACCACTCTGGAAATCAGTGTGGTGGTTCCTCAGAAAATTGGGCATGCCACTCCCAGAGGACCCTGGCATACCACTCCTGGGCATATACCCAGAGGATTCCCCTGCATACAACAAAGACACATGCTCCACTATGTTTATAGCAGCCTTGTTTATAATAGCCAGAAATTGGAAGGAGCCCAGATATCCCTCAAAGGAGGAATGGATACAGAAAATGTGGTATATTTATACAATGGAGTACTACTCAGCAATTAAAAATAATGAATTCATGCAATTTGTAGGTAAATGGTTAGATCTGGAAACTATCATCCTAAGTGAGCTAACCCAATCACAAAAGAATACACACGAAATGCAATCACTGATAAGTGGATATTAATGAGCCCAGAAGCCCTAAATACTCAAGGCACAATTAGCAAGTCAAATGACTCTCAAGAAGAAAAAAAGGAGAGGACCCTGGGCCTGTAAAGATTGGATCCAGTATTGTAGACCCAGAACAGAGAAATCGTGAGGGGGGGGGGAAGAGTGGGGAATAGCATGGGGGGGAGAGGAATTATGGGACATATGGTGGGGGGTACCTGGGAAAGGGGAAAGCCTTTGGAATGTAAACATAGAATATAGAAAATAAATATATATATATATATATATAAAAGAGTCTTTAAGACATTGAAGAATGATACTGAAAAAGGTATCAGTAGATGAAAAGAACCCCCATAAGATTGATAATTTTAAAATGAACATGTTAAAATAAGAAAACACGCAAAAATGAAAAACAAATACAAAGAAAAAAAACAAAAAAGTAAATTAAATTGAATTCCTATAATGGAAAATAAAACTAAGGTAAAAGCCAGTAGCATGCTGAAGTAAAATGTAAGTTTATAGTTACTGATGTCTATCCAGGCAGCCATAAATCCTACTAAATGTTCCCTAAAGAAAAATCTCAACTAAAACTTGGATTTAAAATAGTTTTTAACTGTCAAGATATCTTAGTAATAATGCACTTTCCATTCAAATACAATAAAATGTACAAAATTCCTACTCACAGAAATAATTATCAGGCAGGCTTCGTTGTGCATTTTGTTTTAGTGCCATGGAGATAGAGCTTGGAATATACCTGGGGGGATACTGTCCTTTCCCACTCTCATTATAATATAAACAGACTAAATATGCAAAAAATAATAAATTTTATTTCTGACAATTTTGATGTTTTTTTCTCAACTTTTTTTAATACCATGATTATCCTTTGTATAAAGGAAGGATACTGTGTTGTTTGTGTCAATTTTATATCCATCTATTTTGCTGATATTCTTTATCAGCTGTATTAGTTCTCTCATAAAAAGAAAATTAGATTGCTTATGTATTCTATCATATCATCCACAGATAATGACACCTTGACTTATTCCTTTCCAAGTGGTATCCCCTTGAACACCTTTTGTTGTCTAATTGCTCTGACTAGAACTTTGAGTATTATATTGAATTAATAGAGAAAGACAAACCTTTACTTGTCCCTGATTTTGCTAGGATTGCTTCAGTTTCTCTCCATTTAATTTGATGTTGGCTGTTAGTTCACTGTATATTGCTTTTATATGTTTAGGTATTTGCCTTGACTCCTCATCTTTCCAAGCCTTTTAACATGAAGGGATGCTGTATTTTGTCAAAGGCTTTTACAGCATCTAATCAGATGTTAATATGCTTTATTATTAGAGTTTATTTATATACTGGATTATTATGATAGATTTCTGTATATTGAACCAACCTTATATCCCTGGGATGAAGCCTACTTGATCTTAGTAAATGATCGCTTTGATGTGTTCTTGGATTCAGTTTGTGAAAAATTTATTAAATATTTTTGCATTGATATTAATATGTAAAATTGTTCTGAAGTTCCCTTTCATTGTTGAGTCTTTGTGTAATTTTAGGTATCAGCATAAACATGGCTTCATCGAACAAATGAGTTAGTTTTCCCACATGGTTAGGCATTTAAGGTAAGGTTATCCCTATTGGGCCCTGGGAGGCTCTCACATTCCTTGAGTCTGGGAATTTCTGGAGGTTCTCTCAGTAGCACAATGAGCATAGTTAAAAGTGTTATATAAAGTATAAGGGATAATATACACTAAAATCTCCAATTCATCGATATATTTTCAATTTAGATGAAAAAATGTCCTAAAGAGTTTACAATTCTACTCCTGAATTATGTTTTGATTTTCATTTACATTACCATATGAAAACCATCCCTTCAAGTTTATGTCATCCACTTCACTGCTAAAAACTTATGTTTGATTATTAGAGTATAATTAGTCTTCAACACTATCAGAGATCTAAGAATGACTTAAATATTATGTGAATATATAAGAAGTGCAAAAACATAGTTTTCAAATCTTAAGCAAATTACAGAGACAGCAGACTAACTGGACAGTCCCCTGTTACTGACTGTTAGAGCATCTGTCTTTGGTCTTCTATCCCAGAACCATCTGACAAACCTTAAATGAAGCAGCAATTATGAAGGACTAGTTTACTTTTTTCTTAGTAGAGCTAAGCTTGTGACTGTACTGCATTGTGTGTCTTTTCCTGGACTGTATATATTGTATATAGATGAATTGGGGTGATTTCTGCCCAGTACCTACCTTGTCACAACTAGAGTAACTCCATATGAAAGTTTTGATGCTCAAAATCTTTTTTGAACACCAAAGGCAGTATTGCCAGTAGTAGACATGTCTCCTAGTTAAAAATCTAATAACAATGAAATAATTATATGCCATATTATGTGGATTTATAATGTTTTTGAAGAGATCCATCTAAATAAATTACAACTGAACTGTTAAACCTTGACTACTCTTAGCTATTTCAATTTGAATAATATTGAAAATACTTTATTATAATTAAATAAGAATCTAATATACTATCTGGCCTTTAACTTGCATTACTTATTCATCATAAAACCTTTGTAATATCAGCTATTAAGAGGACTAAGTCTAAGCCTTCAATTCTTAAATGAGTTTCATAGACATTATGCCTATCTAAGAGTAGCAATATTAATTAATATATTTTGTACCATTATAAAAGATTTATACCAATGAAAACCTGAAATGTGTGTTAATATATAAATTCTGTACCAATGGAAGAAATTCAGTTTTTATCAGTTATAAAAATTTCTACCAATGTAAGATTACGACTATACCTCCTTTTATGCTTAAAAACAAATAGATCAAAATTCATTCCTCTCTATCCTTTTATTTGATTGTAGGTGGTGAGCAACATCTACTGTCTGCCTCTCTCTATTTTCCAAGCAAGCTGTCTTTGCATAGCAGTGTCCACCAGCACCTCTACATTCAAACTCTCTGTGGCAGCCTGAAGGCATTGGGGAGGGCCTGGGGTAATTCGCCAACACCCAGCTTTTTCCAGGTTGGCTTGGGGAACTTTACTGTGTCCCTTCTCATGATGTCAACCTGAGAATATTGTGAGCCAATTTAGCATGTCTTTAGTCTAGTTCTGAACCTACATGGCTTGTGGAGGAACCATGAGGCAAGACTTTACTCAGTTGAGAAATCAATTCTATCCCCCTACTGATCTCACATCAGCACGTGTTTTCCATTTGGGAATCTCCAATTAATTTTTTTAAGTGAGTACAACCTTACATGTTGGGCACCATCTCTTGCATTAATTGCTTAAATCTACTCAAATCGCCCTGCCAGTGGAGGCACACGCTCCTTGCTATCTACCTTTTGTTTTTGATTCTTGAATGAAACACACACACACACACACACACACACACACACACTCACACAGCCTTCTATTTTAATATACCTTAAAAAGAACAATAGTTGGGCCACTCTCAAACTTCTCCTTTACTAAATAAAGCCTCCCATCTTATACTCCTGAATTATCGCTAACTAAAATCTAAAGTCTATCTTTGCTGCCCTAGACAGAAACTGGGGCCACTTTAGGACCACTGTTCCTAGCCCATACATAGAGGTATGCTCTTGGTTCTTGAGCTATCAAGCCTGATCTTTCTACTTCCCTGGTATGATGATTCTAAGTCCTTCTTCTTCCTCTGGTTTCCTTGCCCAGGAAATCAAAAGACCTGACTTTCTCTCTCTGCCCAGTCTTTGGCCTCTGGAGATTTTATTTACCAATTAGAACCAACTGGGGGCAGAGACCCTAGCATCTCATATGTTGGATTCCTGCAGAATTTGGGAACCAATAACATAAACATTAAACCAAATCCACAATAGAGTAATATTTCTTTGTGTAATGAACAACATTTTCTGTGTCCATTCTTTGATCGAGGGACATCTGGTTCACTTCTGCTTCTATTATAAATAAGACTGTTATGAATATAGTGGAACACAGATTCTTGTAATATGGTGGAGCATCTTTTGGGTATATGCCCAGGATAGGTATAACTGAGTCTTCAGACAGAACTTTTTTTCTGAGTTTCTAACCATCCTACAGATCGCTTTCCATAGTGGTTGTAATCAGTGTTCAATCCCACCAGCAAAGGATGAATGTTTCTATTTCTTCACATTCTCTACAGCATCTGCTCTCACCTGACTTTGGGGTAAGGTGGTCCATCCATCTCAAAATTTTTGACCAAGAAATGTTTCTGTCTAAAGAAAATGTGGGGACAAATGCGGAACAGAGACTGTAGGAAAGGCCATCCAGAAACTGAACCAATTTTGGATTCATCCTATGTGTAGGCACCAAAACCCAACACTCTTTTTAATGCCACATTGCACTTGTAGACAGGAAACTATCTATGTCTCTCCTCTGAGAGGCATTACCAGCACCTGACTGAGACAGATGTACATACAGCCAACCATTGAACTGAGGTCAGGGTTGTCTCATGTGATTTCTTTATTGAATCTATTTCAATTTTTAGATCCTGAAATTTTTTCAATTCCTTCACCAGTTTGGTTGATTTTCCTGTAATATTTAAAGAGATTTTGACTTTCATCTTTAAGGGTTTCTACCTGTTTTCTGTGTTCTCCTGTATTTCTTTAAAGTAGTTATCTCTTTCTTAAAATTCTCTATCATCATCAAAAGATGTGGTTTTAAATGAGATCCTTGCTTTTCTGGTGTGTTGTGGATATCCAGGGCTTGTTGTGGTGGGAGAACCAATGATACCAAATTGTCTTGTTTTCTGTTGCTTATGTTCTTCACCTTTCTTCTTGCCATCTGATAATCTCTGGTGTTAGCTGGTCTTCCTGTCTCTGACTGGGTTTTCCCTCACAAAAAAAAAAAACTGCATCAACAAAACAAAGAACTAAATTAAAACTTTTTATATATCTAAAAACTCTTTATAGAGAAAAATATAATGGCTGAAAAAATACTTAAATATCTTATATCCTTAGTCATTAAAGAAATGTAAATCAAATCTTATTTAAAACTTCATTTTACAACAGACAGATTTATCAAAATCAATAATAAAGAGATAGTTCCATTTTCTGAGGTCTTCTTCCATTTCCTTCTTCAGGGATCTGAAGTTTTGTCATACAAATCTTTCATTTGTTTGGTTAGAGTCACACCAAGATATTTATATTGTGTTTGTGGCTATTATGAAGGGTGTCATTTCCCTAATTTTTTCTCAGTCTGCTTATCCTTTGAGCATAGGAAGGCTACTGATTTGGTTGAGTTGATTTTATAACCAGTCACTTTGCTGAAGTTGTTTATCAGCTGTAGAAGTTCTCTGGTGGAGGTTTTTTTTGGGTCAGTTAAGTATATTATCATATCATCTGCAAATAGTGATAGTTTGACTTCTTCCTTTCCAATTTGTATCCCTTTGACTTCCTTATGTTGTCGAATAGAAAAAGACCTCAGAAAATGGAAAAATCTTCCATGCTCGTGGGTTGGCAGGATTAATATAGTAAAAATGGCAATCATGCCAAAAGCAATATAGAGATTCAACACAATCCCCATCAAATTCCCAATTCAGTTCTTCATAGAGTTAGAAAGAGAAATTCTCAAATTCATCTGGAATAACACAAAACCTAGGATAGCTAAGACTATCATCAACAGTAAAAGAACTTCTGGGGGAATCAGTATGCAGAACCTCAAGCAATACTACTGAGCAGTAGTGTTAAAAACTGCATGGTATTGGTACAGTGACAGGGAGGTGGATCAATGGAATAGGATTGAAGACCCAGAATTGAACCCACACATCTATGGCCAATTGATCTTTGACAAAGGAGCTGAAAACATCCAGTGGCAAAATGATACCCTTTTCAACAAATGGTACTGGCTCAACTGGAGGTCAACATGCAGAAGAATGAGAATTGATCCACTCTTATATCTTTGTACTAAGCTCAACTCCAAGTGGATCAAAGACCTCCACATAAAACCAGACACACTAAAACTAATAGAAAAGAAACTGGAGAACGTCCTTGAGGACATTGGCTCACGGGGAAAGTTCCTGAACAGAACACCAATAGCTTATGCTCTAAGATCAAGAATAGACAAATGGAACCTCATAAAATTACAAAGTTTCTGTAAGGCCAAAGATACTGTCAAAAGGACAAATCAGCAACCAACAAATTGGACAAAGATCTTCACCAACCCTACATCTGACAGGGGACTAATATCTCATGTACACAAAGAAGTCAAGAAGTTAGAGCCCAGAAAACCAAATAACCCTATCAAAAAATGAGGCACAGAGCTAAACACTTTTCACCTGAAGAAATTCAGATGGCTGAGAAACACCTTAAAAATGTTCAACATCATTAATCATTAGAGAAATGCAAATCAAAACAACCCTGAGATTTCACCTCACAACAGTCAGAATGGCTAAGATTAAAAACTCAGGAAACAGCAGGTATTGGCGAGGATGTGGAGAAAGAGGAAAACTCCTCCACTGCTGGTGGGACTGCAAACTGGTACAACCACTCTGGAAAACAGTCTGGCGGTTCCTCAGAAAACTGGACACAATACCTCCGGAGGACCCAGCCATACCACTCCTGGGCATATACCCAGAAGATTTCCCAGCATTCAATAAGGATGCATTCTACTATGTTCATAGCAGCCTTATTTATAATAGCCAGAAGCTGGAAAGAACACATATGTCCCTGAATGGAGGAATGGATACAAAAAAAATTATGGTATATATACACAATGAAGTACTATTCAGCCATTAGAAACAATGAATTCATGAAATTCTTAGAGAAAGGGATGGAGCTAGAGAACATCATACTAAGTGAGATAACCCAGTCTGAAAAGAATACCCATGGTATGCACTCACTGATAAGTGGATATTAGCTTAGAATCTTGGGACACCAAAGACACGATCCACATACCAAATGATGTCCGACAAGAAGGAAGGAGTGGACTCTGGTGCTGGAAAGGCTCAAAGCATCAGTGTAGGAGAATATCAAAACAGGGAAGTGGGAAGGGGTGGATGGGGAAATAGGGAAAGGGATAAGGGCATGTGGGACCTTTGTTGGGCAGGGACCAACCAGAAAAAGGGAAATGAAATGTAAATATAAATTATATCCAATAAAAAAATGAAAAAAAGTGATAGTTCAAGGTAATAAATAGGTAGAGTAAGGGGAGCTTACATCCATTGGTGGACTACAAATATATATAGCAACTACGAAATCATTGTGTCAATCAATCTTCAGAATGATGTAATTTTATCTACTTCAAAATCCATATGCTACTGTTGGGTATATACTCAAAAGATGCTTTACCTTACTAGAGAACAATTTGCTTGATGATATCCATTTCTGGTCAATTTATATATAGAAATTCGAATAGCCAAGATGTTATCAAGAAATGGATTGAGAAAGGAAATATGGTACATTTACAGAATGGAATATCATTCAGTTTTTAAAATGTAAAATCATAAAATTTGCAGGCAGCATAACAGAACAAAAAAATATCTAGAATGATATAACTCAGATACCAAATGCAATATTTTGTACATGTGCTTATATTTAAATGTTAATTAAGTCTTTAATAAGTGAGTCACTATCCATTTAACCTCAGATGTTATGTACATTGTAAGTGACTAGAGGTAAGGGATGCATATCCATAAAAAGGGAAATAGAATAGAAATGTATGTATGTATTGTTGTTTGGAGGCACTGGAATGGGATGATCAAATGGGGAGATTGAATGAAATAAAGAATGGTAAAGGCAAGGAAGACAGGGAGGAAAACTAAAACCTCAGAGCTATTTAAAGGGTCATATGGAAATCTGCTACACAACAATCTTCCTAAAATGCCTAAATATATCAAAGGGGCATAAATAGAATTGCCAAACAAGAGGGAGACAGAGCCACCACATGCTCTTTTTTTTTTTTTTTTTTTTTTTTTTTTTTTTTTTGGTTTGGTTGTTTTTCGAGACAGGGTTTCTCTGTGTGGTCCTGGCTGTCCTGGAACTCACTCTGTAGACCAGGCTGGCCTCGACCTCAGAAATCCGCCTGCCTCTGCCTCCTAAGTGCTGGGATTACAGGCATGCACCACCATGCCCAGCTCGAGCCACCACACTCTTATCCCAGATGAAGCCTTGGAAATTTTTGGGAATCAAATTGAGTTGTTATTCAAAGTTTCCCCAAGAGAATTTCTAAAGAACCCAAGCTATTGTCAAGGATACTGCTTGCCCCCTAAAAACTGATACCAAGCTCTATTCCTGAAACACCTTCACAACATACTGAACAAGGAGAACTCAAGCTAATGCATACCTATATCTTTTGAATTATGGAACTAGTGCTTTTGCTAGTTTTCATGTTACTAATGGAGAAATATAACCACCAAATCAACTACAAATGCTACAGTCTATAATAGTGACATTGCAAGCAATACTGGGACAAAGCATAGAGAAGTAACCAGTCAATTGGATTTAACCCATTCTCTATGAGACAAAACTCATCCAGATTCTGCACATGTAGCCAATGAAGCTTTAATTTTTAACATTTTTAATGATGTTTCTTAAATGGTTTAACCTCCCTTTTAGTTCCCTAGCTACCAGAATTAATAGGAAATAAAAAATACAGTATAAGTGGGCATATTTAGAAAGGTTCTTTGGAGAAATTTCCCTCTGTGTTGTTTGGAAAATAGCAGTTCAATTCACAGGTTAGCACTGGCACCTTGATCGAAACACACATACTTCACAGATATACTAGCAGTCTAGTTCAGTAAAATTGGGTTAGGAACAGTGGTGTCTCTACCTAGGAAAGAGTACCAGGATTCAACCTTGGCACAAGTCATTAGGAGGGAAAGGAAGGAATTCCAAGAGAAGTTCTCAGTGAAGTGCAGATCAGCTAAGACTTGAATCCCACAAGCATTGCAAAGCTAATTCTATAAACAAGCCTCACTCAACTCAAATCTGTGGAAGGGGAAAGACACTGCAGCACACTACCGGATGTTTTTTGTTGCCTTTCTCTCTATGTATTCCCAACAAATGCAGCTCAATTACACAATGTAAGGTAAACCAATGCAAGCATATTTTTAGTAAAAAGTCCTTTATCATGTGTCCTTTAACATGCTTAATTTGGCAAAACATTCTTCCTCTGTGTCTGCTTTAGCCAAACGTCTCTTCATGAATCTTTCTTAGTCTTTCCCCTCAAACGACATCAGCTATATGCTCCTTCATGTGCTTACCCCAGAAAAGCCCCATAAAACTGACTTTGCAAAGAACATTTCAGTTTCCACTTCATGTTCCTCTTTCTTTTTAAAAACTGTCCCTTTCTCTCACATCAACAGTATATAAACAATATAAATAATAATAAGAATCATCACATTTTCAATAAAAAGTTTATGTGCAATATAGTCAAACAATAGTTTAAGTAGACAACCTTAAATTTTATCAATATACAATTAACAAAAAATTCTAAATATCTATCAATAAGCAATAGTTCAAACAAACAATTTATGTTTTTAATAATATATAATAAGAAAACAAAAAACCTTTAATATCTTTTAATATATAATTAAACAAAACACCTTTAATTTCTATTAATATACAATAATTAAACAAAAACAGTAAATTTGTATTATAAAATAATTAAACAAAAACTTAAATCTCTATTAATATAGAATAATTCACCAAAAAAACTGACATTTCTAACATTATTAATATAGAATAATTAAAGAAAACAACCTATTATCCTAGATGATGAAAACCAGAAGATACCAAAGAGATCAGGATACTAAAGCTACCCACCACAATTTAAGGGATTGAGAAAATAGGTTCTTGTATTTTTTCCTGATGAATTGGGATGAAGAATTCCTGTTTTGGAATTGAGGAACAAAATGATTATCAAAAAATAAAGTCTAAAACAAAAACAAACTTTCTGTAGTATTTATTGCCCAATCTCTATACTTATCCAAATCTCCTAAGCTTCCACTTCAATCTAAGAATATGAGATTATATAGAGCATAGCCTAACAGAAAACTAAATCTACTTTTCTGCTAAAGGAGCATAATGATCAAATGTCCGCTAATGACATTTTTCTATGTTTATATATCAGTCTTTATTCAACCATGATCAAAGATGTTTTCTTCCTCAGTCTATTTGGGGCAAAGACCCACATTATAACACTGTTCAGAAAATGAAGTATCTTGGAACACTCAGTACAAATTGGTATATGTCCATCAATTCCCTCTCCTCACTGCTCAAGGAACCCTGTGGAAGAGGATTAGCAAATATTGTCAGAATCAGAGTAGATGGAGGAAAACAAGGAAATAAAGCCTTTAAAGACAAAACACAAACAGATTAAGGAAAATATGTACTCATAAAGAGCATAGCATCTTGCAAATGGCATGCAGTTTATTACTAGTTTTTTTTTTCAAAAGGTAAGGTAATAATAATATAAAGAACAAGAGTGACAGAAATACACATACACATTCAAGAACACACACAAACACACACACACAAACACACACACACACACACACAAGCCTACTTGGGATGATTGTCAACAGCCTTTTCAGGTTCTCTTTACCACAGAAGAGATAGAGAGAATCCATAAGAAAGCCAGGAAACTTGTTCCTGGCCCCACAAGGGAACCCACCAATAACCTGATTTGGCCATTATGCTAACAAGGTCTCAAAGCAGCTATGAATGTCAGCTTTCCTTAACCAGCCAAAATTGGAACTTTAACAGTTTGAAGATACGGGCAGCTCCCTTGGTTTATTGTGATATTCTGTTGACAGGTCTTATGTGGATGCATGATGGATACTAACCTGGCCCAAGTATATGACATTAGTCACAAAAATAATGAGAGTCCTATAGCTTTCTTAGAGAGGGTCAGGGAGGCACTCTGACAATGCACCCCCATAAACCCTAAATCACCAGAAGCAAAAGTATTGGAACTTTTAGCCCTTATTAACTAAGCAGTACCAGATATCAAGAGAAAGCTGGGCCTGGAAGGTGGTGGCACACACCTGTAATCCCAACACTTGGGAGACAGAGACTGGCAGATTTCTGAGTTCAAGGCCAGCCTGGTCTATAGAGTGAGTTCCAGGACAGCCAGGGCTATGAAGAGATCCCTGTCTCAGAAAAAATAAATCCCCAACCCCCCCCCAAAAAAAGAGAGAAAGCTCTAGAGAGTTGAGAGGTTAGGAGTAAAGAATCTAAGAGACTTAGTGATAGTGGCAGAAGAAGCATTTAATGGGAGAGAAACTGCAGAGGAGAATCATAAAGAGAGAGAAAATGGAGGAAAGACAGGTGAAAGAGTCAATAGACTATCAACCTGGTAATGACCTTGTTGGCAAAACCAGCCAAACCAGATGATAATAGGAGATGCCTAAACCAAATGGCTTCCAAAGATGAGTTAAGTGGGGGGCTAAGGATTTAGAATGACCCTGCTTTGGAAAGAACAAATATGCTTTTGTAAGGAATAGAGTGACTATGCCAGGGAATATCCTAAGAAGAAGAAGCCTATTCAAGCCCTGGCCTTAGAAGATGAAGCTAAAGATGAGGAATAGGGGTGACAGGTTACAGACACCTTCCTCAAGCCCAGGGTAACCCACCAGTTTATCTTTGGGGGATTTAAAAGACTAGAGTGGTTCCCAGAGTGGAAACTACCCAGTTTGCTTATGCACTGTAGAGCTCAACATTATGTCTTGTTGAAGCATGAAGGTAAAGGTTTCTCAAAAAAATCCTGAGTCCAATGGGTAATAGGAATTAAATAATACTCTTAGACCACCCAAAGAACAGTGGACTTGGGCAGGATAACCCACTTATTCCTTGTTGTATCTGAGTTCCCCTTTCCTCTATTGGGGAGAGATTTGTTAACAAACATGAGGTCACAACTGCATTTCTCCTCGGAGGGAGCAAAAGTATTAGGTTCAGAGGGGAAGCCTATTCATGTACTGACTACCACTCTAGCTGAAACATACTGCATGTTTGATCCCCTCTCCACTTCAGAGAATGAAATTACTACTTGGCTAGATCATTTGTCAATGCTTGGACAAATAAAGGAGGAGTTGGATTGGCTGAAAATAGTACCTCAATTTGGTCACCAATGAGCCTCCTGAGAACTTTGTCTGGACAGAGATATATCAGATAGCCTTGATGTCTTAAAGAATGCTTCAATTTCTGTACCAACTTTGGGGTTACCAGATGTAAATAAACCCTTTCATCTCTTTGGGGGTGAGAGATCTGGGATAGCAAAAGGGGTATTGACTCAGACTCTTGGGCCCTGGTGTTGACCAGTGGACTCGCTGTCAAAGAAATTAGACTCAGTAGCCAAAGCCTTGCTCTCTCATTTTCATGCCATTGCTATAATAGCCCTCCTGGTCAATGATGATGACAAATTGTCCTTGGACCAGCGCCTGATCATCACCATGCCCCATACTATCAAAGAGGTATTTAAACATTCCAATGATCAATGGCTCACCAAATCAAGAATGATTCAATACCAGCCTAGACTCTTAAATTACCCTAAGATAGCTTTCTACTCCCAAACTGCCCTCAGCCCTACTACCCTGCTGCATGACCAAGTCCTTGAAGAGACACTTCATGATTCCTTGGACATCATATCCAAGAACAAGACAAGACCTTTAGTATATCCCCTTGATGGATGAAAAATTAATATGATTCACCAATGGCAACAGCTTCCTTCAGGAAAAACAAAAGTTAGTGCAGGTTTTATTAAAAAGGATAATATGGGCAGCCAGGCAGTGGTGGTGCACATTTTTAATCCCAGCACTTGGGAGGCAGAGGCAGGAAGATTTCTGAGTTCGAGGCCAGCCTGGTCTACAGAGTGAGTTCCAGGACAGCCAGGCTACATAGAGAAACCCTGTTATGAACCACCCCCCCAAAAAAAAGGATAATATGGGCAAGCCACTCCCAGTAGGATTGTCTGCCCAGAAAGCTGAACTAATAGTTCTAGCCAAGGGATTAGAGCTAGGAAGAAAAAAGACTTAATAAGGACATGGAAAGACAGAATTCATTTGCTACTGCTCATGTCCATTGGGGCTATTGATAGGGAGCTAGTTCTTCTGACAACAGAAAGTGAGACTATCAAAAATAAAGAGTAAATCTTCTCCCTATTAAGGGCTTTATGGAAGCCTAAAATGCTGGCTATCATCCAATGCTAAGGACAGTAGAGGGAAGGTCTCAGTTTCTGAAGGCAAAATTGTGACAAATCAAGCAGCGTGACATGCTGCCCTAGAAATCATACCTCTCTTGCCTCTGACTTCTTGGGATCCAGGGAATCCTACAACACCTGACCACCCTAAGTGTTCAAATGATGACATAACCTGGATTAGGAATTTTTCCATGTCTCAGTGTTATGGAGGATAGTGGAAAACAGCAGATTGCAAACCCAAAAGCAGATTGTGCCAAAAAAAAATAAGATTATTCATACTTTAGAAGATCTTCCCACAAGAGCGACCAGAGAATGCAGGCTTTGATAAGGTTTGTGGATGCCAAAATTGTCAAGAAGTGTAAAGCATGGACACTAACTAATGTGGTGGCTAATGATAAGAATCCCAGTAATAGGTTCAAAGGCACAAAGCCTCAAGTCTACTGACAGACTTTATGGAGGAAAATTTAGATATAAATAAATAGTAGTATTTATAAAGACCTTTTCAGGATGTACTGAGGCCTTTCCCACTGAACATGAGTCCTTTCAAGCAGTGATGCAGAAATTCTTTCAAGATAAGTTTTCCTTTGACTTATAGGATCAGATAATGGACCCAGTTTTGTGTCTGAGATAAATCATGGATTAGCATATATTCTGAGGCTTGATTAGAAACTTCATTGTGCATATAGACCCCAGAGCTCAGGACAGATAGAAAGGAATAACAAAACTCTAAAAGTAACATTTACTAAATTGACCATAGAGACTATTGTTGGTGACTTGGTGATTCTTGTTCCCTTTTCCCTTTACAGTCTACCAAACTCCCCTTATCAGATGACTCATCTCCTTGGGGACCATGTTTGGTTCTCCCCCTCCTGATATTCCTAACCTTCAGACAAATGTCATCTCTGAGTCACTTGACAGTATATAATGGGTCTACAAATATATCTGGCATAAACTTTGGTCTCTCTATGAAACAGGTCCACCTACTGAGCCTTGCTGATTCTGGTTAGAAAACTAGGTTCTAGTCAAGATACACCACCAGGTGATGCTAGACACTCACTGGGTAGACCCCTATGTTATCATTCTGACACCGTGAACCTCACTGAAAGTTGATGAGATTGCAGTATGGATTCACTATACTCAGGTCCAAATTGTAGACACATTTGCAGTTCAAGTCAACCTGGACCAGAGTAGAGAAATGGAAGGCTATCAAGCACCATTCCAACCCTCTCAAGCTCAAGTTCACAGTAATCCTCATGAGCCTCTTTATTTTATGTATTGCAAAAGCCAGTCCCATCAGCCATTTAACTTTACCTAGGTCATAATCAATAGGGCTACAGGGAAGATCGTTGACCCTACTTCTTTTTCTCTGTGGTAATCTGATTCAGCAGCTGCAACACCAGAAAATAAGGGTGAGGAGGAATAAGGTCCTATGTACTCCATTTCTCCAATGAAAATCTGCTTTGCTCATTGCAGGGGAGCATAAAATGATGCTCTGAATGAAGCCCAAATTTATGGTAATTAAATCTAATTTTGTCCAATTGTTCACTTTTTGTATCCTGGTATAATCAAAATAATATAGAATGGTTAGTACTCAATTTACTGGGAAATCAATATTTTTGACAGTTTTATAAATTATTGTAAATAAATACAACCATTATAGAAAGCACAATGACATCTATCCAGTCTTTATTTTCTAATTTTTATCTTATTATAGACTGACACATTGTGATGTCTAAAATTTCTTTTCTCGATCTACTACACAGAAAATGCAAAGTCTATGTAGCTGCTCAAGTATGTACAATATGGTATTAAGAAATTAATGCCAGGCATGGTGGCACACGCCTGTAATCCCAGCACTTGGGAGGCAGAGGCAGGCAGATTTCTGAGTTCGAGGCCAGCCTGGTCTACAGAGTGAGTTCCAGGACAGCCAGGGATACACAGAGAAACCCTGTCTCAAAAAACAAAAAAACAAAAAACAAAAAAAAAAAAAAAAACAATAAAAAAATTAATACTGCCAAATTCATAGAACAATTTTTAGTTACAATGTGACTGGTTCAAATTTTAATTCACTATGAATTAACCTTATGTACATTCTTGTGTATACTGCAGTTTCTAAACATGTATATTTTCCTTTAATGTTCACAGTAATTTTTGGTTTTTTCAAGACTTTCATCACCAGAACATCAAGAAAGCACTTTTATGTAACACATTAATTTAAGATCATGATTGATTTGCCAACATCTTATGACTCTTACTTTTATATCCTTTTTAGTTTTTGAGATAATACAATTTCATTATATTTCCCTTCCCTTTCCTGTTTTTAACCTGCCCCATGTAGTCTTCTTGCTTCATTTCAAGATTATTTTATTGTGAAATACACAGTAAATAAATGATATATTATTATTATAACTTACATTCTCTTTTGCTCTTTTAGTGAGAGATAGAAAGAGGGAATCTGGATAAGAAGATGTGGGGATGAGCTAGAAGAAATAGAGGGAGGGGAATCCATAATCAGAATGAATTAAATGAAAACAAATCAGCATTATTATCAATAACTGAAAAAATAGACACAAGCTAGTAGATGTGTGGTAATATATTTGAGTATCAAATTCCCTTCCTTTGATCACTGTATCTGTTTTTGTTGTATTATCATGTTAAATTTATGACTGTCCCTTGGTAGTATACTTGAAATTTGGGATGAAGATACCGCTAGCAGTTTTTGTTCTTTTTAGTTGCCTTAGATTATATGCACTTTTAATTATATTTTAGTTTGATGTAATTATAAAAACTCTTTAAATTTCATGGAATTTTTTTGATGCCATGTAAAAATACCACTGAAATTTGTATTCTTATTAAAACCTCATAAGTTGCTTGAAGAAATCTACTCTGTCCATAAAATGTCTATTGTATTTTTTTTACTTTCTTTGTTTTATTTTTTAATTGAAAGTTGATATAATATATTCTGATCACCATTTTTACCCTCTTCCATCCATCACAGAAGCAATTTTTAAAATCAAGCATTCTAACACAGTATAATCCAAAGATACTGTAATTTGACCCTTACACATTGAGGAATGAGAGTGTGAAAATATTGTCTTTGTTTCCACAGTAAAAACATTATGCTTCCATAATAACAGAAAACCTTGTATATAGAAAAGAATAAAACAGTTGTTGCTCATGGAACACATTAACTTTTAGTCTTGCTTTTGATTCAGTTCAGGCTGCAGAATCAGTGGGAAAGAGAGTCCATGAATGGTAGGGTACACTTGAGCAGAAAACTGAGAGATCACATCTTCAACCTCAAACACCAACAGACACTCAGAGAGAGACAGAGAGACAAACAGACAGACAGAGACAGAGATGCAGAGAGATAGAGACAGAGAGAGAGAGAGAGAGAGAGAGAGAGAGAGAGAGAGGAGAGAGAGAGAGAAGTGGGATGGAGTTATAAACTCTCAAAGTCTAACCCCCAGTGACTTATTTTCTTCAGCACAGTTGCTTGCCTACCTTCCCACAAGAGACCCACCAACTGAGGACCAAATGTATTCAAATATCTGAGCCTATGGGAGTGAGGGAGACATTTCTTATTTAAACCTCCTTCCTGGTTATTGTGAGTAAATATGGATATTCAAGTGTTTCTGTGGCATGTTAATCTCAGGGTCCTATAGATATTTATGTCATGCCATAGTTGTATTCTCAGTTTGGTTTTTTTTCTATATTCTTTATTTACATTCCAAAGGCTTTCCCCTTTCCCAGTTACCCCCTCACCATATGTCCCATAAGTCCTCTTCCCTCCACCCATTCCCCAATCACCCCACACACACCAATTCTCTGTTCTGATACTCTCCTACAAAACTGGATCCAGTCTTTTTGGGACCAGGGCCCTCTCCTTCCTTCTTCTTGGGAGTCTTTTGATTTGCTAATTGTTTCTTGTGTATTCAGTTTCTGAGCTCATTAATATTCACTTATCAGTGATTGCATTTCATGTGTATTCTTTTGTGATTGGGTTAGTTCACTTACGATGATATATTCCAGATCCAACCATTTGCCTACAAATTGCATGAATTCATTATTTTTAATTGCTGAGTAGTATTACATTGTATAAATATACTACAATTCTCAAATTCATCTGGAGTAACAAAAAACTCAGGATAGCTAAAACTATTCTCAACAATAAAAGGACTTCTGGGGGAATCAATATCTCTGACCTCAAGCAGTACTACAGAGCAATTGTGTTAAAAACTGGTACAGCAACAGGCAAGTAGATCAATGGAATTGAATTGAAGACCCAAAAATGAACCCACATGGTTATGGTCACTTGATCTTTGATAAAGGAACTATAATCATCCAGTGGAAAAAAAGATAGCCTTTTCAACAAATGGTGCTGGTTCAACTGGAGGTCAAAATGCATAAGAATGAGAATTGACCCACTCCTATCTCCTTGTACTAAGATCAACTCCAAATGGATCAAGGACTTCCACATAAAACCAGACATACTGAAACTAAGGGCATGTGGGACCTTTGGGGGGTGGGGAACCAGAAAAAGGGAAATGAATTGTAAATAAAGAATATATCCAAAAAGAAAGAAAGAAAGAAAGAAAGAAAGAAAGAAAGAAAGAAAGAAAGAAAGAAAGAAAGAAAAAGAAAAAAAGAAAGAAAGTAAGAAACTGGGGAAGACCCTGGAGGACATGAGCACAGAGGGAAAGTTCCTGAACAGAACACCAATAGCTTATGCTCTAAGATTAAGAATTGACAAATGGGACCTCATAAAATTACAAAGTTTCTGTAAGGCAAATGACATCATCAGAAGGACAAAAATGCAATGAACAAATTGAGAAAAGATGTTCACCAACTCCACATCTGACAGAGGGCTAATATCCAATATATACAAAGAACTCAAGAAGTTAGACCCCAAAGAAACAAATAACCCTATTAAAAATGGGGTACAGAGCTAAAGAAAAAAATTTTTACCTGAAGAAATTTGGATGGCTGAGAAGCACCTTAAAAGATGTTCAACATGATTAGTCATCAGGGAAATACAAATCAAAACGACCCTGAGATTCCACCTCACACCAGTCAGAATGGCTAAGATTAAAAACTCAAGAGACAACAGGTGCTGGCAAGGATGTGGAGAAAGAGGAACACTCATCCACTATTGGTGGGATTGCAAGATGTCTATTGTATTATATGTAATCAGGACTATATTTTTGCTATTGGACTGGATATTCTAGAATATTCTCTAGGAGGGATTATTTCTCTCACTCTCAGAATTCTTTCATTTCCTACATTATTTGTCTAAAGTTGGACCTTCTGAAATTTTCTTTTTGACTTGTCTAATGGTTTGCCTATTGGTGACATCCCTTTTCAGATAATGTTTATACAGCCATGTTGATTTCATGAGTGCTCCTTTTTTGTACTTTCTATGAGATACAGTATCACAGAAAATCTCCTGTTCTTCAGGTTCTTACAGTGTTTTCATTCCCCTTCTTTCTGGTCCATGAACTTAAGTGAAAGAGTTGTGGTAGATGTATCAATATGAATTCAGCTTCATGAAAATTCTACATTTTGACCAGATATGTTTTATGTAATATTTTCTACCCTCAAACTTAGAGAAACATATATATCTTGATCTATATCAAGATATATCAATAATATATATTTATATGTGTAAATATATATTAATTTTATATTTATATTATAGTATAACATATAATCAAGATATTTAAGTAATATTTATAAAGATATATATTTATATGAATAAATACTATTTAAAATCTATATTTATTTTTTGTGTGTATAGAAAACTTAAAATAAAACCTGGGTTTCATTTCCTAGTCTAACATTTTTCCATACATTTTTAAAATGAAGACTGTCATTCAACATAAAAAAGTAGGTGTCATCCTTTTAGTTTGATATCTGACATCTCACATAATTTTATAGAACATCTCCAAAATGAATAGTATATTTCACTCAATTTTTCTTTACTTTAGAACATTGTTTTAGCTACAGTAAACTATTTTGATATATATTTTAATTTTGTTTTGATTTATTCTTTGAGGGTTTGAACAGTGTTTGACCATATTATTCTCACTTTCCCAAATACTCCCAGATGTTTTCGTAACCTTCTACCTGCAAAATTTCATGATCATTCTCTATCATAAAAATAATAAAACAAAACAAAGAAATAACCATAGAATCTATTTTTGTTGGGTCACCATGTCTGAACATCATTTGCCCTAGAGTGTGGGTGATGAATGTATTGTCATTATTGAAGTAAACCAATTTTCCTTCTCTCAGTAGCTGTCAATTTTGAATTACTTCTCAGCTAGGGTGCGATTTTATACTCTCCTTTTGTCTCAGCACTGTGGTCTGACTTGATCTGATAAAGATCTTGTGTGCTAGTCTGTCTAGAAAATACTGTTTACTTAAAGTTGCCTACAACCTTTAGTTCATAATTGCTTATTTTCCTTTTCCTTATATTGTTTTTTATTGGTATTTAGAAAAATTAACATTTTAAAATCTATTAAAAATTCTTACCTATTATTCAAATATATCTTCTTTAAATCGTCTCTGTTTTGAAAATTTCAAAATTCCCTTTTGAAATTCCATTTTATTTTTTTTTTTAATTTGAATCTGTTTCACTATATGTTTAACTTATTCCATTATAAAAATGTCTACTAATTTATTCACAAGTTTATCCTAACTGAACAAGAAAAAAACAATAATTCATCCAATACTGAAAACATTATAAAAGATCTCTAAAACCCTTTCAAAGAATTCTCACATAATATAGAAATTTCACTCCTGCATATACCACACAGAAATGGATCATTATACTGAGGAATCACTTGCAGTACAGTATTTAATGAAGTACTATCTATAATACCTAAATTATATAAAAATATAAATGTTTATCCACCGATAAAAAGATGAAGAAAACGCTCTCTATATGAAAGAGAATGTCATTGGGCTGTGTAAAATGCTAAATCTCTATCATTTATGATGTAAATAGAATAAAAAGTGATTATAATAGGCTGTCCCTAAAAGACTAATAAAGCTTTCTCTTCATAGATATAATCTAAAACAAATTATCTTATAGAAGTTGAAAACACAATGACTGATCGGAGTGATAAAAATACTATGAAAAAAAAGATGTGGAAAATCTGATAGGAGATAAATAGAAAGAAAATGAGTTCTGGTATAATCTCATACAGTAGGCTAAATAAGTTGTAAAGTTCTATGTATTTTTGTAGCTTAAATAAAATGTTATTCTTATTTTCACCATAGGGAAATAATAGTTGTTTGAAGAGATATATTTGCCCTTAGTTGAACATTGAACTCTGCACTCATGTGTCACACAAACATTTCTTAAATGTAAATGAAATTCTATTTTATCCAGAGAGAGCACTGATTACAGACCAAAGAAACAAATTTTGCAAGGTATAGATTGATAACCTAATGCATTTAATTAGAATTTATTACAGGAGAATAAGTGAGAATTTCCTTATATAACCATGGACTAGTTACATATGACTATCCCAACAAATAAAGTACCTTTCCTCCTAATATGAGTAAAATAATTATATATCCTCTGAGAAATGGATCATGGACAAGAAAAAAACAATAATTCATCCAATACTGAAAACATTATAAAAGATCTCTAAAACCCTTTCAAAGAATTCTCACATAATATAGAAATTTCACTCCTGCATATACCACACAGAAATGGATCATTACACTGAGGAATCACTTGCCGTACAGTATTTAGTGAAGTACTATCTATAATACCTAAATTATATACAAAATATAAATGAGCGTCCTTCACCTTCCAATGTATTATATGGATCTATTGGGAATAACTTGTACTACTGACACCATAAAATGATGATGTTCGTGCCATATATAAACAACATTGTGCTACAATATGCTATACTGAAGCTCCTCACAGAATCTTATTAATCAGTAAAATTTGTTGTGGCCAATTACAAATAAAATGAAGAAATTTTGAAGCCTTAAGTTCAGCTTATTTGTAATATTGCATTTGTTAGTAATTTATAGAAATTATATATTGATTTTTAAGTTCTTTCTACATTATTGATATACATATCCATCAATATCTACATAATTCTTCTGATTTATACTATACAAATTTATATTTTTCTTCTTAAATATTTACGTTTCTTTAACATGTCCATCATAAATATTTTAAAATTCTTATAGGTTCATATCCCAACATTCATACTACTAATCAAGTTAATTTGTCTAAGCATCCAAGTCATTCTTTTTTAAAAACAGCTCTACTTTCAAAATGGGAGCTAGAATTTATAACTGCTTGTCACTTGCCTGCTGGCATAATGCTTGAGTGGCCAGCAATATTTCTGTAGTGGTCATCTATACTAAATTACAGTGGTACTACCACCAACAGCTTCATAATCAATTTTTCAAGATTACAACTATTTTTAATTAGCACAGTAGCAAACCATTGGCAATTCTTAAATATTCTAGACAACAGTAAACATGTCTATGAACAATTTCTTATTTTTCTGTAATTGACTATAGTTAAATTATTTCCTGTACTGCTGCCATGTAACTGTATCCATATTGTGTCAAGTGACATCTGAATATCTGCCTTGTAAAGGTACAGATGAATCCCCTTCAAACATTGCCTCTCAAGATTCTAAGTAAGATTTTATTAGTAAGTATCTACCTGCAAGGTTTTATTTGTTGCTATACATCAGAGGTAATTTTACTAATTAATAAATGCTACATTGTTATTTTTTATTCAAATGTTCTCTAATATTACCTTTGTTTAAAAATGCAAAGATAAAACTTGAGGATGAAAAAAATAAAAATGGTCTCAGTAGTTATTTTTCATCTTCTGACATTGTATATAATAGTTACAGATGTAAATATGTGAAAACTTAAAATAATGACATCTAGTCACCCTATATTTACTTATTTTTCATAAACTAAATTAATACTTTGTCATTTGTAATTTTAAAACTAATATTTGAGTTACAAGCTTAGGCAATGAATGAAATTAGAAAACTGGTGATAATGTAATAGAACAAGGGGGCCATTCTCCAGCCCCAGCTTTCAACAGCTTTGGCCATGTGGTTCTGGCTTTGGAGTCCAGAATAGAAGGGATTGCTAGGACAACTGATGCTGGTAAGCTGGAGCTAAGAGATGAGCAGTGATTAAAAAAAGACCAGCATCACTGAGATGAACTCTTCTGTGAAATATTCTCTGAGAGTACAAAGAAGCTGTATTCCAGAGAAAGCTAAGGTTGTACCTCCTGCAGCAACTATACTTTGTAATCTGTAAGAGTCACCAAGTTGGTACTGGTTTTGAAGGCATGAAAGGGCCATGACGAGCATCTGAAGACACCATGGAAGGACATTAGTGTAGGTGTAGCCTAAGTTGTAGTTGATGGCCCTGGATGGAATGGCTTGGCACAATGATGAATGTATATGAGGCTATGGCTGAAGCCTAGTTGCAGCAG
Source organism: Apodemus agrarius (assembly GCA_964023405.1). Lineage (NCBI taxonomy): Eukaryota > Metazoa > Chordata > Mammalia > Rodentia > Muridae > Apodemus > Apodemus agrarius. The sequence continues at coordinate 69,846,152 of OZ030020.1, forward strand.
AATGCCACAGTGTATTGGAAATGCAGTACCTTGGGATGATACAAAGGGAGATATGACACCAGCCCTGAAAAGGAGCTCAGAAGCTCATGCAGGGATCCCAGATGTTGAAATAAGAAGCTTTAACATTGAAGTTACTTTGAAAACCACTAGATTTTTAAGATGACAGAGCCATGAGTTAGCTGCCCAGGAAGGCTGCTAATAGGGACTGGAACCAGACCAGCAGAAAAGTTTATTGAACTTAACAAAGATGAAAAAGGAGTTGGAGATCTGAAGACTGCTTTGATATCAGCCATGGGGATGTGAAGTTTTGGAGTTTGTGCAGCTGATTTCCTGTCTTGCTTTGGGGACTACAGTTAAGCGATTGGGTGAATCCCAGAAAAGACTTTGAACTTTGAACTTTTGAGATTGTTGAAACTTCTATAGACTATGGGGACTTGGAGTAAATGTATTTTGCATTATGCTATGTTTAGGTATTGCCCCACAGACTCATGTGATTGAACAAGCCTATGGAAGCCAAGGAGTAGAATGTGATGGTTTGTATATGCTTAGCCCAGGGAATGGCACTGTAGGGGTGTGTGGCCTTGTTAGAATATGTGTGGCCTTATGAGTATGGGCTTTTGTACCCTTGTCCAAGCTGCCTGGGAACCAGTATTCTGCCAATGGCCTTCAGATGAAGGTTGTTGTTTTGCATGTACCACTCCTGCCTAGATGTTGCCAAGATGCTGCCTTGCTGATAACAATGGACTGAATCTCTGAATCTCTGAATTTAAGCCAGTCCCAATTAAATGTCATCATTTATAGGACTTGAATCGGCCATAGTGTCTGTGCACAGTAGTAAAGCCATTACTAAGATACTGATGGTTGTCAAATTTAAGAGGTTAGCCTTAAAGGCATATACATACATACATACATACATATATATTCATACGTACATACATACACACACACATACACACATTAACACACTCGAAACAATAAATGGAATCAACTTCTATATCATATCCATATATGTATTCGTACATGTATAAACATACATAAATAATACAAGTGTGAGTGTGTGTGTGTGTGTATTTGCGTGTATGTGTGTGTTTGTGTGTAACAGTAATAATTAAAGAAAAGGAAACCATGTATTTCAAATGGAGAGGGGGAGGTAAGAGATTTTGAGAGGAGAAGGTATTGGTGAAATAATGTAATTATATTTTAATTATAACTAAAATAAATTGTAATAAAGAATAGGAACAGTACAGAATGCGAGAAACAACTATGGAGAAACATTGTTGTCAAATGATGTTAAGAATCAAAATCATTCATGTCATAATGCTCATTCCTAAAGCATAGACTCAGAAGGTCTACACAATGAAGTAATCAGAGATAATTTTTTCTCCTTTTTTTATTCCATATATTCTTTATTTACATTTCAAATGATTTCCCCTCTCCTGGATCCCCCCTCCCTGAAAGTCCCATAAGCCCTCTACCCTCCCCCTGTTCCCCGAAGGACCACTTCCCGCTTCCCTGTCCTGGTATTCTCCTACACTGCAGCACTTAGTCTTTCCAGTACCAGGGGTCTCTCCTTCCTTCTTCTTGGGCATCATTTGATATGTGAATTTCTTCTTGGGTATTCCAATCTTCTAGACTAACTTTTCAAGGGAACAGAGTATCTGACTTTATCATCATGAATTACAGTGGTTAATGTGAAAAATGGAAATAGTTTAATATATTCTACACATTGTTGTATTAATTTCTTAAGATTTTTATTAGATATCTGCTTTATTTATATTTCAAATGGTATCCTATTTCCTCATTACACACCCCAAAAAACCCCTCTCCCATGCCACCTCCCTCTGCTTTCCAATCCCGTCCCCCAGTTTCCTGAACTCAAATTCCCCTACACTGTGGCATTGAATCTTCACAGGACCAATGGCCTCTCCCTTCATTGATGTCTGAAAGGCCATTCTCTGCTACATATGTAGCTGGAACCATGGGTCCCTCCTTGTGTACTCTTTGGTTGGTGGTTTAGTCCATGGGAGCTCTGTGGTATTGGTTGGTCCATATTATTGTTTCTCCTAGGGGCTGAAAAATTCTTCAGTTCCTTGGGACCTTTCTCTGACTGTTCCATTGGGGACCCTATGCTTAATCCATTGATTGGCTGTGAGTCATGGGTATATTGATCCTCCTTCTAAGAAGGATCAAAGTATCCACACTATGGTCTTCCTTCTTCTTGAGCTTCATGTGGTCTGTGAATTGTATCATGAGTATTCCAAGCTTTTGAGCTAATATCCCCTTATCAGCTCGTGCATACCGTGGGTCGATGTGTGGTTTTTTTTTTTTTTTTGATTGAGTTACGCCACTCAGGATGATATTTTCTAGCTCCTAAAATCGCCTAAGAATTGTCTAAAAATTTCATGAATTCATTGATTTGAATAGCTGAGTAGTACTCCATTATGTGAATGTACCATATTTTTTGTATCCATTCCTCTGTTGAGGGACATCTGGGTTCTTTCCAGCTTTTGGCTATTATAAATAAGGCTGCTATGAGCATAGAGGAGCATGTGTCCTTATTATATGTTGGAGCATTTTCTGGGTATATTCCCAGGAGTGGTATAGCTATGTCCAATTTTCTGAGGAACTGCCAAACTGACTTCCAGAGTGATTTTACCAGCTTAAAATCCCACAATCGATGGAGGAATGGAGGAGTGTGCCTCTTTCTCCATATCCTCTCGAGCATCTGCTGTCTCCTGAGTTTTTTTTATCTTAGCCATTCTGACTGTTGTGAGGTGAAATCTCAGGCTTGTTTTGATTTGCATTTCCCTGATGATTAAGGATATTGAACATTTCTTTAGGTGTTTCTTAGCCATTCAATATTCCCCAGTAGAGAATTCTTTGTTTAGATTTATACCCCAATTTTAACAAGGTTATTTGGTTTTCTGGAGTCTAACATCTTGAGTTCTTTGCTTATATTGGATAAAAGCCCTCTATCAGGTATAGGTTTGTTAAAGATCTTTCCCCAATCTATTGGTTGCTATTTTGTTCTATTGATAGTGCCCTTTACATTACAGAAGCTTTGAAAATATTTTTATTTGGTATATTCTTTATTTATATTTCTAATGATTTCCCCTTTCGTGGTGCCCCCTGAGAGTCCCATAAGCCATCTCCTCACCCCCTGTATCCCAGTCAACCCACTCCCACTTCCCTGTCCTGGTATTCCCATAAAGAACTGCATCAAGCCTTTCCAGAACCAGGGGACATTCCTCCCTTTGATGTCTAACTAGGCCATCCTCTGCTGCCTATGCATCTGGAGTCACGGGTAATACAATATGTGCTATCAGCTTGATGTTTTTGTCCCTGATAGCTCTGGAAGTACTTGGTGGCTTAGATCATTGTTCTTCCTATGGCACTGCAAACCCCTTCAGCTCCTTGGGTCCTTTCTCAAGTGCCCCCCCCCTGCAACTGGGGACACTGTGCTCAGTTCAATGGCTGTCTGAGAGTGTATTTGTATTTGTATTCGTTATGCAATAGCAAAGACTTACTGGTGACAGCTATATCCAGCTCCAGTCAGCAAGTACTTGTGGGCATCAGTAATAGTGTTGGGGATTTGTAACTTTATATGTTATGGAATCTTGCCAATCCAGGAGCATGGGGAATCTTTCCATATTCTGAGGTCTTCTTTGATTTCTTTCTTCAGAGACTAAGTTCTTGTCATACAGATCTGTCACTTGTTTGGTTAGAGTCAGAGAAGATACTTTACATTGTTTGTGAATATTGTAAAGGGTGTTGTTTCCTTAATTTCTTTCTTATCCTTTGAATATAGGAAGGCTGCTGATTTGATTGAGTTAATTTTATATCAGGCCACTTTGCTGAAGTTATTTATTAGTTGTAGGAGTTCTCTTGTAGAATTTTTTGGGTCACTTAAGTATACTGTCGTATCATCTCCAAAGTGATAATTTGACTTCTTCTTTTCCAATTTGTATCACTTTAATCTCCTTTTGTTGTCTAATTGTTCTAGCTAGAATTTTAAGTACTATATTGAATAAATATGGGGGGAGAGGTCAGACTTGTCGAGTCACTGATTTTAGTGAGATTGCTTCAAGATTCTCTCCATTTAGTTTGATGTTGGCTACTGGTTTGCTGTATATTGCTTTTACTATGTTTAGGTATGGCCCTTGAATTCCTGTTCTTTACAAGACTTTTAACATGAAAGGATGTTGGATTTTGTCAAATACTTTTTCCAGCATCTATTTAAATGACCATGTGTTTTTATTTTCCTTGAGTTGGTTTATGTAGTTGATTACATTGATGAATTCTCTTTCTTTCTTGGATTTTTGTGTGTTTTTGGTTTCTGCATAATTGCAGCTTCATAGAAGGAGTTGGGTAGTGTTCTTTCTATTTCTGTTTTTTGGAACAGTTTGAAGAGTATTGGAAATAGGTCTTCTTTGAAGGTCTGATAGAATTCTGCACTAAAACTATGTGGTCCTGTCCTTTTCTTGGTTGAGAAACTTTAAATGACCACTCTATTTCTTTTGGGGTTATGGGACTGTATAAATGGTCTATCTGATCCTGATTTAACTTTGGGATTTGGTATCTGTCTAAGAAATTGTCCATTTCACCCACATTTTCTGGTTGTGTTGAATATAGGCTTTTTTAGTAGGATCTGGATTTTTTTTTTAATTTCCTCAGTTTCTGTTGTTTTATCTCCTTTTTCTTTTCTTATTTTGTTAATTTGGATACTATTTCTGTGCCCTCTGGTTAGTCAGGCTAAGGGTTTATCTATCTTGTTGATTTTCTCAAAGAACCAGCTCTTATTTTTGTTGATTCTTTGTATAGTTCTTTTTGTTTCTACTTGGTTGTTTTCAGTCCTGAGTTTGACGATTTACTGCTGTCTACTCCTCTTGGGTGAATTAGCTTCTTGCTGTTCTAAAGTTTTCAGGTGTACCCTTAAATTCCTATTGTACGCTCTCTCCAGCTTTTTTTGGAGGCACTGAGAACTGTGAGTTTTCCTCTTAGCACTGCTTAATTGTGTCCCATAAATTTGGTTATATTGTGCCTTCGCTTTCAAATGTGTCTAAAAAAAAGTCTTTGATTTCTTTCCTTAGTTCTCCCTTGACCAAGCTATCCTGGCTTCTCCTTACTTCTTTCCTAGGTTTTCTATGTCCAGAGTTCTTACCCTTTGTGATTTCTTTATTGTTTCTACCTCCATTTTTTTTTGTTTTTGTTTTTGTTTTTGTTTGTTTGTTTTGTTTGTTTGTTTTGTGTTTTTTTTGGATTTTGGGTTGTTTGTTTGTTTGTTTGTTTGTTATTTGAGACAGGGTTTCTCTGTATAGCACTGGCTGTCCTGGAACTCACTCTGTAGATCAGGCTGGCCTCTGCCTCCCAAGTGCTGGGATTACAGGCGTGTGCCACCACTGCCCCAGCTACTACCTCCATTTTTAGATCCTGGATGGTTATGGTCAATTCATTTGCCTGTTTTGTTGTGTTTTCCTGTAGTTCTTTAAGGGCTTCTCCCTGTTTACTTGTGTTCTCCTGTACTTCTTAAGGGAGTTGTTTATGTCCTTCTATCAGCATCATGAGCTGTGATTTTTAAATCTAAAACTTCCTTTTCTGGTGTGTTGGGGTATCTAGGACTTGAGGTTATGGGAGACTTGGGTTTGAATGGTGCTATGTTGTCTTGATTTCTGTTAGTAACATTCCTACATTTGCCTTTCTCCATCTGATTATCTCTGTTGTTAGTTGGCCCTGCTGTCTCTGTCTGGTGCTTGTCCTCCTGTGTGCCTGCAAGCTTGTCTCAGCACCACTGGCTTTCCCCTGGCACAGAGTGCAGTGGCACTGCCCAGTTCCTGGGTGCTGGTGGGGCTGTGGCAGTCTGAGTCCCAACTGATCTTACACTTGGGTGTCCCCTGCATTCCTGCCTGTAACAGCCTACTCACTTGCACACTGTTGTATTAAAATTAATTACCTCAAAGAATTGTGGTACAGGCAGAAAAGAGCATGATGGTTAATATCTGGCTTCTGGAATAGAATGAATAGTTTTCTTCCTAGGGAGAGAAGACCTATAAAACACTAGGTATAACAGCTATTCCCGGTTGTTAACTTCATTACATTTGAAAGGAAGTAACATCCATAAATGGAGGGTACATCTATGATCCAGATTATGCGGCTAGAAGACATTTCTTACCTGAAACTTGACATAGAGATCTTGAGGCATTGTGACTATGAAAATCTTAGGCCCAGTGAAGTTAATACAGTACTTTAATTCCAGGTGACTGAGGCAAGCAGGTCTCTGAGTTCAAGGCTAGCCTATGACAAATCAAAGTTTAGATCCAGGAGTGGTAGAACACACCTTTAATTTGAGCCACATCTTTTGCTGTGAAAGAAAATTATACATTGATTTTTTCCATAGCCAATTATTCAATTTCATAGCTCCTTCCCTCTGAATCCTTCAGAATTATTCCACTTCTTCCTGTAAATTCAGTACAATTTTATAAACACCTACAATTCTACAAACATATTAAATTCTTACAAATTTATAGTTTAATCTAATACTATTTTCATTTTATTCCACATTTTCCTTCTGCAGTCTCATACAGTGATACACTGAATTTCCAATGATGTGCAAGTATTTCATAAAGATATAGTTAACCTTGATGCCCTCGTTTCTATATCAAGACACATAGAGGTGTTATATTTTCTTGATATTTCAACAAAATATCCCACAAAATGCAAAAGTATAAAGCAAGAATTATTTCTGTAAACAATGATGATCATTAAGCAGAATCATTAACGAAAGAAAGAGAAAGAATGAGAGAGAATAGCAAAAATCACTCCAGTTACAGATGTGAGTTTAGTTTGTTGAAGATGGCAGACACCATTCATTTGAATAAAAGACAAAGTATAAAACAATAGAGAATATATATGCATATATATACATATACACACACATAACTAGGATATATTACATTAAAAAATAAAGGAAAATCTCTTTTCAAAATCCATCAGCAAATTGAATTTACATTGGAGAACGTTATTTCATAAATGAAAAAGAACTACTACAAATTTTCTGTCAGAATGGGAAGGGACTGAAAACAAAAACCACCATCATGGGAATGTAAAAGTGCAAATTTCTGAGCTCTCTTCTGTGTGAGTGATTGAGTAGATTGATAACTCTAATTTGTAAAAGTTTCCAAATTGTTCTTCCTTGTGCATGGGATATAACTTCTGATTCAAATGTCAAGGAGAATTTGACAAGATCCAACTGACAAGAATGAAGGAGTGTTTGGAGGAACTCCTGAATACAGAAGGAACTGTATTTTAAATATACTTTAAACTTTTTAAAGATTATAATCACATCATGTCTCCACTTGCCTTTCAACATATCAAATAATCTAATGTATACTGTCTTGCTTTGTTACAAATGCATGGACCGTTTTAATCTAATTATTGTTACATATATGTGCATGTGTATTGAATAAAGTGATAAAATTACATGTTCCATATGTAATATATGTATGATACCAGATACCTATCCATTTAAATATTACTCAAACAGTTCTGCTTGCTAAAGGTGTTTATTTATCTAAACTGTTTACTGTGTGTATTGAACAGAAGCAGGTCCAGAGTACTATGAAAATTAGTAATGTTCTTGAGATATACAAAAAATTTTAACTCAATGATATATACTTTCATGATTCTATGATATATATTGGATAAATTATGAAAGTAATTTGTTCATTCTTCAATATATCTATGTAGTAATCATGTAAATAAATGATATTGGGCTTGGAAATGTGCTTCAGTAGTAAATAATGCCCTAGATTTGATGTCCAATAATCATATGGGTTTGTGTCACAGGGGTCTGAAAGGAGACCAGAAAGATAAATAATTTTATAAAATGTAGTGAGTAAATCTTTAAAAACTAGGGTTAGAAACTAGTGTTAGGTAAAATTTTAATAAATTACTTGACTGAATTTTCATGAATATTTGAAGATTGTAGTTTTTTATTTTAACAATATCACGTTTTCAAAAATTTGAAAAGAATATGATTCCATTTTAGTCATTTTACTTTGTTTTAGTTATTTATACATTAAAAGAAACAAATTTAGATTAAACATTTTCTGTAGTAGTTTTTGTTTAATAGAAAATTGCACTTTTTTTTAGCTTCAAGCTCTTGTTTCTTCAGTAATTAAATATATTTTAATTCATAACTAAAATTGTATGTTTGCTACTGTAATAATGTGTACTGTTTAGTACATGTATGGATTGTGTATTGTTCAAATCAGATTATACACATTCTTATAAAAACATTACAATTTCCCTAGGAAAAAATACCTAAAATCCTTTTTCAAGCTATGTTGCATTTGTAGTTCATCACTGTAATCTTTACCAACTTATTGGATAAAAACCCTCCTTACTCAAGATATCCTCTCATACCTGTGATGACATCTATGGTGATTTGAATAAAAAATGCCCCCTCCCCATTGACTCATAGTGCAAGGCACACTTAAGATGTGTATTGTAGTTAGAATAGTTGTTGCTTTGTTGGAATGACTAAAGTGGCAGTCTTTGATGTCTTAAATGTTCAAGCTATGTCTAGTGTAACAACACGCACTTCCTGCTGACTGCTGATCCAGATGGAAAACTCTTAGGTCCTATCTACCACAATGTATGTCTTCATATTGCCACACTTCCCACCATAATAATGGACTAAATCTCTGAAATTGTAAGTGAACACCAATTAAATGTTTTTTTTAATAAGTGTTTTGGTGGTAATACTATTTCTTTATGCAATAAAACCCTAAAAGAAAATTTTCTGTTTGAGACAAGATCTCATGTGGTTGAGAACTTGACCACAAGCTAGACCCGCACTGTATACATGTAACAGAAAAGATCCCATGGCTTTTCCTTGACCTAAACCCTAGAGATACTCCCTAGATACATGTATATTTTATTTTGAAATTCAATTCATTTTAATTACGTTTTTATTTAGAATAGAATTATTTTCATTCTATTAAATTGGTAGCCTCCTTCAATAAGAATAAGAATTTTAACAAGTAATATTTTTGGATTTAAAATTACTATTTTCCAAAATATCATAGGAAACATCATAGAACTTTTTTTTAAAAAAGCATATTTTTTCCAGAACTGTTTTGTTTCCATCTATTCTATGTTTTGCATTGAATATAAAATCTTTATGTATAATAAATTGGTTAAGTATTCAAAAGTGAGTCATGAAGAAAATATATTAAAGGCCATCTAAATTGGTGGGTGTGTTTGGAAGTAGGCTGCATTCATCATAGATGAAGAAGAACTTTACAGTAATATTTAAGTGGTATAGATTAAATCATTTTTCCATCCAAATTCACTAATGTTATAATTCTTAAGTAATTATACTGGTAGGAAGAATCTTTATGAGTAATTAAGCTGTTAGAGCATAACTCTTACATATTCAATTGCCCCTCCTCAAAAACAGGCTGAGAGAACACAAACACACTAAACCTCCCTTCATAAAAAAGCATACAGAGAGGATCCAACTGAAACACCCTTATCACACACTACTGTGGGTGTTCATTGTTTTAGTCAGGGTTCTCTATCATCATAGAACTTATGGAATATCTCAATATTTTAATGGAGATTATTGGAATTACTTAGAGCACATTCTGAGATATTATAAAAACCATTAACTAAAAGTCATAAACAAGAAAACTAATGATTTACTATAGGTTTTAGGACATAAGACAAAATATTGACTGGGTATTTCTACACAAAACTTCACTAATGCTTAATCACAAAATGTTATGTTTTATAACTTTACATGAACCTGTTGAGCTTGAGAGAGATGTTGAATGTTTACCCAGTTAATTACTCCTAAGGTATATGCATGTAAACATTGCAGCTTCTTATTCAATTTATGATTTGAATTTATGTGTAAACTTGTGATGAACTTTTTACGATGTGATCATGCAATCTGAAAGATGTATAAGTGCAGAGGACGAAGAAAGGAAAGCATTCTCCTTGACCTGGTTTTCTTAACGTTCTCCTTCCCCTGTTACTATTTATTTATTTATTTACTTATTTACTTATTCATTTATTTGACATATCCTTTATTTAAATTTCAAATGATTTGCACTTTCTTGGTCCCCCCCTCCCGAAAGTCCCATAAGCCATCTCCCCTCCCCCAGTCCCCTAATCAACCCACTCCTGCTTCCCTGTACTGGTATTCTCCTATACTGCTGCATCAAGCCTTTCCAGGACCAGGGGCATCTCCTGTGTTTGATGTCTAACAAGGCCATCCTCTTCTGCCTATGTGTCTGGAGCCATTGGTAACACCATGTGTACTATCTGATTGATGTTTTTGTCCCTGGGAGCTCTGGGAGTACTGCGTGGCTCATATCATTGATCCTCCTAAAGCTCTGCAAACCCCTTCAGCTCCTTGGGTTCTTTCTCCAGGTCCCCCATTGGGGACTCTGTGCTCCGTTCAATGGCTGGATAAGACTGTCCCTCTCTGTATTTGTCATGTATTAGCAGAGCATCCCAGGTAACAGCTATATCCAGATCCAGTCAGCAAGTACTGGTAGGCATCAATAATAGTGTCTGGGTTTTGTAACTGTATAATTGATTGATTTACTAGGTGGGGTAGTCTCTGGATGGCCTTTACCTCAGTCTCTGCTCCACACTTTGTCTCTATATATCCTTTTGTGGGTATTTTCCCCCCTTCTAAGAAGGATCAGAGTGTCCATACTTTGTTCTTTCTTCTTCTTGGGCATCATTTGATCTGTGAATTGTGTCTTGAGTATTCCAAGCTTCTGGGTTAATATCCACTTATTAGTGAGTGCATACCAGGTGTGTTCTTTTGTGACTGGGATACCTCACTTAGGATGACATGTTCCATTTTCACCCCTTTACCTAAGAATTTCATGAATTCATTGTTTATAATATCTTACTCGCATTCCATTGTTTAAATATACCACATTTTCTGTATCCATTCATCTGTCGAGGGACATCTGGGTTCTTTCCACCATCTGGCTATTATAAATAGGGCTGTTATGAACACAGTGGAGCATGTGTCCTTATTACATGCTGGGGAAACCTCTGAGTATATGGCCAGGAGTGGTATAACATGGTTCTCTGCTACTATCGTGTCCAGTTTTCTGAGGTACTGCCAACTGATTTCCAGAATGGTTGTATCAGATTGTAATCCTACCAGCAGTAGAGGAGTGTTCCTCTTTCTCCACATCCTCCCCAGCATGTGCTTCTCCTGAGTTTTTGGTCTTAGCCATTCTGACTGGTATGAGGTAAAATCTCAGGGTTGTTTTGACTTGCATTTCCCTGATGACTAAGGATATGGAACATTTCCTTAGGCATTTTTCAGCCATTCGATCTTACTCAGGTGAAAATTCTTTTTTAGCTCTTTTTTTTAATAGGGTTATTTGGTTCTCTACAATCTAATTTCTTGAGTTCTTTGTATATCTTAGATATTAACCCTCTGTCAGATGTAGGATTGGTGATGATCTTTTCCCAAATTGTAGATTTCTGTTTTGTCTTATTGACAGTGTCCTTTGTCTTACAGAAACTTTGAAATGTTATGAGGTCCCATTTGTCAATTCTCTACTTTAAGCATAAGCTATTGGTGTTCTGTTCAGGAAATTTTCCCCTGTGCTCATGTCCTCAAGGCTCTTCCCCAGTTTCTTTTCTATTACTTCAGTGTGTTTGGTTTTATGTGGAGATCCTTGTTCCATTTTGACAAGAAGCTTTTTCTTGCCTTTTCTTGAGATCTATCAGGGAATAAATTGAATTTCAGGCTGATATTGTAAGAACCGAAAGAAAAAACGGGGTGCTTCTGCACCCCATGCCTCGGAAACCGGCACACCCCAAAACACTCACAAGAGACAGACCTGATGCAATTTCGCAAGAGGGTTTTAATTTCCAGAGCTCTGGGGGGTTGCAGTCTCCCCAGTAAGGTGAAGAAGTGAGCCCGCTGAGGACTGGCTTGCCTTGCCTTTTATAGACTTATAACAGAACCCGCCTACCACAAGCTTCTAAGCCAATCAGTTCAATCCATCCGAACTTGCGCTCTCTGACAACCTACCAGCCTCTCACAGAGGCCGGAAGAACTAGTTAAGTCATTTCCGCTTACGTGGCCTCCACGCACTGTCGCGCCCACCCTCCCCCACTGGAGTTGGAGATCCAGGTGCCTCCCACGTGCCCAGGCACAGGGGATTCCTAGCTTATAACCTTATCCTTTCAATATCATTGGCTGAAAAGATTTCAGGCAGCTTAGTATTTACTGTGTCACTAGATTTTTAGTGATCCCTCTTTTTGCATATCTATAATAATAATTAGGTTATGGAGTAAAGAGAAATGCAAGGTATACAGTTTGAGGAGAAAATAAGCACAAGGATATGGAATGCTGGAATCATATTCAGTTCTGGAAGAGATAAAATTTGAAAGAAAAGCCTAATGGCAAATGCCTGAGGAATATCGAATGGCTAAAAAACGCTTAAAGAAATATTCCATATCCTTAGTCATCAGGGAAATGCAAGTCAAAACAATCCTGTGATTTCACCTCATACCATAAAGGGAGTGGTGACTTGTTGAGTTCTGTAGCTATCTTCAGCTAATGCAGACTGGTCCCTGCAAGAGTAACTTATGGGATGGATGGGGAAAGTGGCACAAAAAGAATTGGGTCAAGAAGACATTGCCTTTTAAGACCTTAATTTTAATAAATGTTAGGCAATATATAGTCTGGAGGATTTCCTCCCTCCAGGCTTGAGGTGAAGTCTTGGGATCTTGCTGACTCTGGATCTCAGCAGGTGGTTGTCTCCATTTCAGCAGCTTACCTACTGAGGCCTGAGAAGTGCAGATCCGGAATTCTTCCTCAGCTTCCAGGTGAGGCTGAGCTGTTCTAAACAGAAAAAAGACCAGGAAATTCACGGGCTGAGAGCTGATCAGAGCAGAGGCTGAACCACCTAGCTCAATGCTGAACTGGGGGAAGGGATAATTCCCCCTAATTTATATATATATATTTTTTTAAAGAACCAGTGGATAAATATACCCATATAAAGATGGCGGGTGTTTACCAGTGAGAAAAAGCAGAGACTTAGGCTCCCTTAAATATTAAATGATGTCCTTTTTCGAGGAGGGGAAATAGAGTGCCTTATTATTGTAAGGCCGGTCTCTCAGCATCGACCCCTATGCAGCCCAGTATGCATTTAGGGACCTGAAACACAGGATTTTTTCCTTTTCCCTTGCAGTGCCTTGCCTCATACCTCAACTGGTACCCAAATTTGTTTGAAAACAAACATGCATAGATCTGAGTTCTATGCAGCTCCATTTTTGGAGATCCACTGGTAAAGCAAATGCTGCATGAATGTGAGTTGGCTGGCCTTTATAGCAGCACACCTTTGAGTCCTGTAAGCCATTGCTGTATCAGAGATACCTGTTTGAAACACAAAAGGAGAGATTAAAAGGAAAAAAACCTTGGCTGTCTCTGGAAGGCCCAAGATATTCAATTTAATTGTAAATTTGTGATTCAGGCAACCGGGCCTGGCTTGTAAATTAACTGCTAAAAAACAAAACTGCTTGGACAGTTTCTGGGAGGTACAAAGTATCTAATTCAATTACAAATTTATGATTCAGGCAACAGGGCCTGGGGCTTGTGAATTAACTGCTAGAGAACAATTAGCCTATCTTCCCAAGTATGGGAGAAGGGGCTTTGAGAACACTTTTGAATTAGCCAATACTTACCAGCTGGTTTTCGCTCCTGCAGCATTTAGTGGAAAAAAATATAGACATGTCTTCTTCCCCAATATTAAGTCAGGATCATGTCATATGCCAATAAATGATTTTTTTTATCTCACCTGGGCATCAATGTGCCTAGTTATAGGATGCCATATACTCAGCAAGGAGTTTCCTGGCATCTAAATTTTAACATTTTCTGAAGAGGACTTATCGGACATATGGTAAGGGGGAACTGGGAAAGGGGAAAGCCTTTGGAATGTAAACAAAGATTATGGAAAAATACACAAGCAATTTAAACGATATGCACAGGAATACAAACTCCCCTCTCTTTTTCTTTTTTAAGAAGATACTGTTTTCCACCTCGTCTTTGAGGATAACAAAGGATTAAATTGTCAAAGACATCTCAAATGTTTGATAACTTTTTAAATGGCCAGTTCCATTGTTTGTTTTAATTTAACTTGGAACATCAAGCATATACCATAACATATATTAGAAATATGAGTATCATTTATCTTCAACAATTAAGTAAGTCCTCTAGAATTAATACCATTATGTGGTAGGGATAGAAATTGAGGACATTTAAGAATAAATTTTTATAATTTGAGGAGCATAAAAGTATAAAATTATTTTTAAGTCATTACTCCTTTTGATGATATAAAAAACATGCCTGTATAGACAATTGTTTCTATATAGTCGGTCTGGGACATAAACTTTATGTGCCTTGCCTTAAAACGTCTTTGTCCAGGCACCCTTTTTAAAGTTCAACTATATCACATATCTAGAGAACAGTTATTTAAAGAACATATCTTTTGTAATTTGAATTATATTTGCATACACAAATGTAAAAATTAAGAACTAGCAGTATTAAAATAAAAGAATAATGAGCAATATATACATCTATATTTGTTATTAATATATAAATAAAAGCTTGATTTTTTTAACATTTTAAAAATAGCCACTGGAGCACCTAAGTTGGTTGTGCTGAAGCAGGGGGAAACTCAAAGGAATAAGCATGTGATCTAATTATATAAACTCTACTCCCATAGTTGATGTATTTTACATGGGATGTATGTATAGAAATATAAAAGCAAATTGCAACAAATTATCTTTTTGGATAGTAATTATTTATTTTGCCTAAAAAGGCTTGCTGTGAAATAGATCAACAATTAATAATAATCTGATTGCTGCTTGAAGCAAGGAACAAATGCCCTCACCAGGCTCTTAAAAAATTCCTCCAAAACACCCTTATAACATTTTACCAACACATCAACATCTCCATTGAAAGATACAAAAACTTTATTTGGAGAGGAAAAAGGATGATTTTATATTAACGTTTCCTTTGCCAATGAATGACAATGAACACATATCATAAACTGCTGATTATAGTAGCCTTCGTTATCTGTAACATTATCTTGTGTCAATGAAGATTAAAAAATTAATTAATTAATAGCTATCTGTAAAGACATGGGCTTGTCACCTTTTGTCATCTTGGGCCTCCGCCCCCTGCAGGCGGCGGTTCCGGAACTCTAGAGAAAAACACCCCCCACCTCCTCCTGGGACTCTTGAGAGAAAAACAACTCTCTTGAGGAAAACAGCTCCCGGAATAACCACAGGGGTCCCAACAGCCCCTATGGAATGTCCCAAAGCCCCAGGAATGTCACTTAATGTAACACATAGTAAATAGTAAATGTGTGACTTTAGACTTCCCCTATTTCCTCCCCAGTCCTCCCCCCTCTTTTATGGTTTTTGCCTTTATAAGCTTGTCACAAGTTCAGGTGGGGGTCGAACTCCTCTACCCCTGCGTGGTGTATGAGTCTCGACCCCAGCATGCTGGCCTGAGATCTCGTTTAATCCCATCTTCAATAAACTTCGTGTGATCACAACGAATTCGGTCTCAGTGCCTTACTGGGTGCGCGCTACTCCCGAGACTTGAGTGAGGGTCTCCCTTCGGGGGGTCTTTCATTTGGGGGCTCGTCCGGGATTTTGCGCGACCACCCAGGGGATACTAGACCCACTTGGAGGTAAGAATTTCTGTTCTGGTGTGACTCTGTGTCTGTGTTTGTGGCCTGTTCAGAAATCTGGTGCGATCACAGTTTCGGTTTTGCAAACGCTCTATAGAGGCCGCTCTCCAGGAGGAGAAGCGGAGTGGACTGGGATAGACGTGTCCGGGTGTCCACCGTTTGTTTTGCCCTGGGAGATGTCCCAGGAGGACAGGAGGAGGACCAGGGACGCCTGGTGGACCTCCACGGGGAAAGTCGGGAGATAAATTTTCTCCTTGACGATCTGTGTCAGAGGGCCATTCCTCGGCCATCTGACTCCTTTCAGAACTTCTGGTCGACTCGAAGCCGACAACTGGTTTTGTTTTCTTGTCTTTCTGTCTTTGTGATTGTTTTTGTTGTGTGTATAGCAGAGGTAGACATGGGACAGGCCGCGACGACCCCACTAACAATGACTCTGGACCATTGGAAGGATGTTAAGATCAGGGCTCATAACCTTTCTGTCGAGGTCAAGAAAGGGCCTTGGCAAACTTTTTGTTCCTCCAAATGGCCCGCTTTCAATGTAGGATGGCCTTCGGGAGGAACTTTTAACCTACCTATCATTTTTGCTGTCAAGCGAGTTGTTTTTCAGGCCACCGGGGGATACCCTGATCAGGTTCCATACATTATCGTATGGCAAGATCTAGCCCAAAACCCGCCACCCTGGATGAAACATTGGACATCAGGAATGGAGACGGCAACGGTGGCCGTGGCCACAAAACCGAAAGTGCCTCCTTCAGATCTGCCGGCGCCTCCTGCAGATCTGCCGGCGCCTCCTGCAGATCTGCCGGCGCCTCCTGCAGATCCGCAAGCACCTGCTCCATCAGCCCCGCCACGGATCTATCCTGAAATTGATGATGTCTCCCTCCTTGACCCTCCTCCCCCATATCCTCAACCCGCTCCTCATGCAGCCCCCTCCCAGGTGCCGACCCCAACGGACTCCCGGACAACCTCTGAGATGGGGCCAGCAGCCGGGACTCGAAGCCGCCGGGGCCGCAGCCCAGAGGGATCTGGCGCAGGACCTGACTCAGCCATTGCCTTACCTTTATGGGCTTATGGACCCGCCCCAGCCCCAGGGGAATTAGTCCCATTGCAATATTGGCCATTTTCGTCAGCCGATATGTACAACTGGAAAAATAACCTCCCTTCTTTTTCAGAGAACCCCTCAGGTCTAACGGGGCTCCTCGAGTCCCTGATGTTTTCTCATCAGCCCACTTGGGACGATTGTCAGCAACTTTTGCAGGTCCTCTTTACAACTGAGGAGAGGGAAAGAATTCTCCTTGAAGCCAGAAGAAATGTTCCAGGACCAGACGGAACCTCCACTAATCTCCCTCACCTTATAGAAGCAGCTTTCCCCTTGGTCCGCCCTGAATGGGACTACAACTTCGTAGAAGGTAGAGGGCGTCTCACGGTCTACCGCCGGGCTCTAGTGGCGGGTCTTAAGGGTGCCTCGCGGCGACCCACGAATTTGGCAAAGGTAAGGGAAGTCGTACAGGGACCAATGGAGCCTGTCTTTTTAGAACGGTTGATGGAGGCCTATAGGAGATATACCCCTTTTGATCCCTCATCAGAGGGACAACAGGCAGCTGTTGCCATGGCTTTTATAGGGCAGTCGGCCTCTGATATCAAGAAAAAGTTGCAAAGATTAGAGGGGCTCCAAGATTATACTTTACAGGATCTAGTAAAAGAGGCTGAGAAGGTGTATCATAAGAGAGAGACTGAGGAAGAGAAGCAAGAAAGAGAAAAAAAGGAGGCAGAAGAGAGGGAAAATCGGCGGGATCGCTGCCAAGAGAGGAATTTGACTAAGATTTTGGCCGCAGTAGTAGGTGGAGAAAGGTCAGAGAAAGGACAGTCAGGATACCTGGGCAACAGGGCAAGAAGACCCCCGGGAGGACAGCGACTACAACTGGAGAAAGACCAATGTGCTTACTGTAAAGAAAAAGGACATTGGGCCAGAGATTGCCCTCGAAAGAAACAAAAGGGCCCCAAGATACTGGCCCTCGAGGAAGATTATGGGAGTCGGGGCTCGGTCCCCCTCCCCGAGCCTAGGGTAACTCTCTCCGTGGAGGGGAATCCCGTTAATTTCTTAGTAGATACAGGAGCTGAACACTCAGTTTTGACTAAACCATTAGGACGATTAGGATCAAAAAGAACTCTGGTTATGGGAGCCACTGGAAGTAAACTCTACCCTTGGACAACCGAAAGAAGTTTAGATATAGGAAAAAACCAAGTAACCCACTCTTTTCTTGTGATTCCTGAGTGCCCTGTGCCCCTTCTGGGGAGGGACTTGTTGACCAAACTAAAGGCTCAGATCCAGTTCACCCCGGAGGGACCAGAAGTCACCTGGGGAAAGGCCCCTATAACATGCTTAGTTCTAAGTCTAGAAGAAGAATATCGCCTCCATGAACCCAAGACTGGGGTTTTGGCCCCTAAAGAGTGGCTGACAGCTTTTCCAGAGGTCTGGGCAGAGCAGAATGGAATGGGACTGGCTAAACAAGTACCACCCATCGTGGTCGAGCTGAAAGCGGCTGCCACCCCCGTCTCGGTGAGACAGTACCCCCTGACTCAAGGGGCTAAAGAAGGCATCCGGCCGCATATCCAGAGACTGTTGCAGCAAGGTATATTGATCCCCTGCCGGTCCCCTTGGAATACCCCCCTCCTGCCAGTACGTAAGCCTGGAACCAATGATTATCGGCCTGTCCAGGACTTAAGAGAAGTTAATAAGTGGGTGCAGGACATTCACCCAACCGTGCCTAACCCTTACAACTTGCTGAGTTCTTTACCGCCTGAACGATCCTGGTACACTGTTCTAGATTTGAAAGATGCCTTTTTCTGTCTCAGGTTGCACCCAAGTAGCCAGCCTCTGTTCGCTTTTGAATGGCGAGATCCCGAAGGAGGACATACGGGTCAACTGACCTGGACTAGGTTGCCACAAGGATTCAAAAATTCACCAACTCTTTTTGATGAAGCGCTCCACCGTGACCTTGCGCCCTTCAGAGCACAGAACCCCCAAATTTCTCTCTTGCAGTACGTTGATGATTTATTGATTGCAACATCGACCCAGGAACTGTGCCTCGATGGGACTAAAAAGCTCCTGAAGGAACTGGGTAAGTTGGGGTATCGGGTATCCGCCAAGAAGGCCCAATTATGCCACTCAGAAGTGACCTACCTAGGATACACTCTCCGAGATGGGAAACGATGGCTCACTGAAGCACGAAAAAAGACAGTGATGCAGATCCTGACCCCCACCTCTCCGCGACAAGTACGTGAGTTTCTGGGAACTGCGGGCTTTTGTAGACTCTGGATACCGGGGTTCGCCACGCTGGCAGCCCCTCTGTACCCGCTCACAAAAGAAAAAGTCCCATTTACCTGGACAGAGGAGCACCAAAGAGCCTTTGATAATATAAAGACTGCCCTGCTCACAGCTCCTGCTTTGGCCCTGCCAGATCTAACTAAGCCTTTTACTTTATATGTTGATGAGCGGGCTGGAGTGGCCCATGGAGTTCTGACTCAGACCCTGGGGCCTTGGAAACGGCCGGTAGCCTACCTATCTAAAAAGCTGGACCCCGTCGCCAGCGGGTGGCCCTCCTGCTTGAAAGCCATTGCTGCAGTAGCGCAACTTGTCAAAGATGCTGATAAGCTTACTCTGGGTCAACATGTGACTGTAATTGCTCCCCATGCTTTAGAAAGTATTGTGCGGCAGCCCCCCGACCGCTGGATGACAAACGCCCGGATGACACATTACCAGAGCTTGTTGTTAAATGATCAAATAACCTTTGCTCCTCTTGCTATTCTCAACCCGGCCACCCTGTTCCCCGAAGCAGATGACTCTACCCCGGTGCACCAGTGCACTGACATCCTGGCTGAAGAAACCGGGACCAGGAAAGACCTGACCGACCAACCGTGGCCAGGTGTGCCTAACTGGTATACGGACGGCAGCAGTTTTATGGTAGAAGGTAAACGAAGAGCGGGAGCAGTGGTGGTGGACGGAAAGCAGGTAATTTGGGCTGGCAGCCTCCCCGAAGGAACCTCCGCTCAAAGGGCTGAACTCCTGGCACTGACTCAAGCTCTGCGCCTGGCAGAAGGTAAGGCTATCAACATTTACAACGACAGCCATTATGCTTTCGCCACAGCCCACATTCATGGGGCCATCTACAGACAGAGGGGCCTGCTCACCTCAGCAGGGAAAGACATTAAGAACAAAGAAGAAATCCTGGCTCTCCTAGAAGCCATACACCTTCCAAAGAAATTAGGCCAATCCACCGAAGCTGAACATTTGGGCTTTTCCTGTACAAGCCATATCTTCGATCAAGCCGTAATCTTCATGAGGATAGTTAAAGCTGGGCTCCATGGCTCGTGGAGGCTCTGGCGGGGTTCCAGTTTCCTCCGCCAGCACTGTGGCTCCTTGGGCGGCTTGCTTGGCTGTTAGATCAGCCATCCGGTTTCCTTTTGTGACTGGGTCTGTCCCCTTCTGGTGTCCCAGGCAGTGGACTATGGCGAATCATTCTGCCCTCCAAAGAAGGACGAGACTATGTAAAACGAATAGACCAACTTACCCATCTTGGAGATGAGAAACTTAAGCAATTAATCAAAGGTTCTAAATATTATGTTCTGAAATTAAATACAGTGGTGAAACAGGTAGTAGGGTCGTGTCAAGCTTGCACCTTGACCAATGCTGCCCGACCTTTCAGAGAACTTGGAAAGAGGATGAGGGGAGACCGGCCGGGAGTTTATTGGGAGGTAGACTTCACTGAAATTAAGCCAGGAAAAATGGGAATAAGTACCTTCTAGTTTTTATAGATACTTTCTCAGGATGGGTGGAAGCCTTTCCCACCAAGTCTGAAACTGCTCAAGTGGTAACCAAGAAGATACTGGAAGAAATTCTACCCCGGTTCGGGATCCCCAAGGTAATCGGTTCGGACAACGGACCGGCTTTTGTTGCCCAGGTAAGTCAGGAATTGGCCATCCAACTGGGGACTAATTGGAAATTACATTGTGCTTACAGACCCCAGAGCTCAGGACAGGTAGAAAGAATGAATAGAACTCTAAAAGAGACCCTTACTAAATTAGCTATTGAGACCGGCGGCAAAGACTGGGTGACCCTCCTCCCCTTTGCGCTCCTTAGGGTCCGAAACACACCTGGACGTTTTGGCCTTACCCCTTATGAAATCCTGCATGGGGGACCGCCCCCCTTGACTGAGTCAGGCGGGATATTGGATCCTTGCACTGACTCTTCCTTTGCTCTGTTCACCCACTTAAAGGCCTTAGAGGTCGTTAAGACGCAGATCTGGAACCAGATCAAGGAAGCCTACGCTCCAGGGACTACCGCAGTGCCCCACGGGTTCCAGGTCGGAGACTCAGTCTTGGTCAGACGACATCGTGCTGGCACGCTTGAGCCTCGGTGGAAAGGACCCTATTTGGTGCTGCTAACTACCCCCACGGCAGTCAAGGTAGACGGGATCGCCGCCTGGATCCATGCCTCCCACGTCAAGAAGGCACCCAATCAAAATGAAGACAACCATGAAGATAAATGGACAGTGGCCGCTACTGACAATCCTCTTAAGCTGCGCCTTCGCCGTCGCCCCAATCTTGGAGAATAACCCTCATGCCCCCCAAAAACTGAAATGGGAAGTGCTTAATGAAGAAGGTAACATCGTGTGGTCAAAAACTGCAGTGCACCCCCCGTGGACTTGGTGGCCTGATCTTGCACCTGATGTCTGTAAGTTAGCTGCCGGTTCCCCGGCTTGGGATCTTTCTAATTATGACAATTTAGATAAACCACCCTCGGAGGAACAATGTGTCCCTCATGGTATAGGGAGCACATTGGGATGTTCTGGACAATTTTTTCGAGCCAACCTCCAGGCGGCAGATTTCTACGTCTGCCCTGAGGAGGGACATAGCAGAGAGATGAAGAGACGATGCGGGGGGGCATCTGATTATTTCTGTGGTAAATGGAGATGTGAGACCACAGGAGAAGCTTACTGGAATCCTTCCTCCTCCTGGGATCTGATATTAGTAAAAAAAAGGTCGTAAGCCAGGAGAGTCAGGAGAAGGAGAAAGAGACCCATCTAAATATCCGTCTTATAGGACTGGATGTGCATCCGGGGCCTCGGGTGGCCCCCAGGGGCCATGCAAAGGCAGCTATTGCAACCCTCTGAATATTAGTTTCACAGCACAGGGAAAACAAGATCGCCAATGGGTAAAAGGCAACCGCTGGGGGTGGAGAGTCTATACTGGAACAGGAGACCCTGGGTTCGTCTTCGCTATCAGAATAAAGATAGAGAGTCCACCTGCACGACCTGTAGGCCCCAACCCGGTGCTTGATGACCCCCTACCCAGGCAGGGGAGACTTCCTAGTCTCACCCCATCACTGAAGGAAGGTTCCTCTTCTGGCCCTAATTCATACCCTCTCTTGACCACATCCTCCCACCTCCCTATGAGAACCGAGGATCGCCTGTTCAATCTGCTCGATAGTGCGTTCGTCGTTTTAAACCACACAAACCCCACTGCTACCCAATCTTGCTGGCTGTGCTTTGCTTCTAATCCCCCTTATTATGAGGGAATAGCTCAGCTGAGGAGCTATAATGTTACTTCTGACCATTCACATTGCCCCTGGGGGAACCAACGAAAGTTGACCCTCTCAGCAGTATCAGGCACTGGACTATGCATAGGCAAAGTGCCTACCAGACACCAGCCCCTCTGTAACAAAACTATTGACACCCTGACAGAGGGCCCAAATCAATATCTAGTACCCCCCAGACACTTGGTGGGCCTGTGGCACCGGCCTGACCCCCTGCCTGCATACTTCGCTTTTAACAGTACTAGGGACTTTTGTATTTTGGTTCAGCTGGTACCTAGGGTCATCTATCATGATGAGAACTCATTTATAGATGAATTTGATCACCGTACTCTTTACAGAAGGGAACCTGTAACCCTGACCTTGGCTGTCTTGTTAGGACTAGGGGTAGCGGCAGGGATTGGAACTGGAGCAACTGCCCTTATCCAGCAACCCCACTACTATAATGAGCTTAGAGCAGCTATGGATGCAGACTTGGGAGCGTTGGAACAGTCCATAACTAAACTAGAAGAGTCATTAACTTCATTGTCAGAAGTAGTGCTGCAGAATAGAAGGGGATTAGACCTGCTTTTTCTTAAGGAGGGAGGGCTCTGCGCAGCCTTAAGGGAAGAATGTTGCTTTTATGTAGATCATTCTGGTGTCATCAGAGATTCCATGGCAAAGCTTAGAGAAAGGCTAGAGAACAGGAAAAAAGAAAGAGAAGCATACCAAGGATGGTATGAGAATTGGTTTAATCGGTCACCTTGGTTCTCTACTCTGGTCTCCACCTTGGCCGGGCCTTTAATCATTTTGCTACTAATCCTAACCTTCGGGCCATGTATTCTCAAAAGGCTGGTGACATTTGTAAAAGAAAGGATAAGTGCTGTCCAGGTAATGGTCTTAAGACAGCAGTACCAGGTACTACAGGAAGCTGAGGGGTCGCTCTAAGATTAGAGCCATTTACAAGAAGTAGGGAATGAAGAATAAAAAATTAATTAATTAATAGCTATCTGTAAAGACATGGGCTTGTCACCTTTTGTCATCTTGGGCCTCTGCCCCCTGCAGGCGGCGGTTCCGGAACTCTAGAGAAAAACACCCCCCACCTCCTCCTGGGACTCTTGAGAGAAAAACAACTCTCTTGAGGAAAACAGCTCCCGGAATAACCACAGGGGTCCCAACAGCCCCTATGGAATGTCCCAAAGCCCCAGGAATGTCACTTAATGTAACACATAGTAAATAGTAAATGTGTGACTTTAGACTTCCCCTATTTCCTCCCCAGTCCTCCCCCCTCTTTTATGGTTTTTGCCTTTATAAGCTTGTCACAAGTTCAGGTGGGGGTCGAACTCCTCTACCCCTGCGTGGTGTATGAGTCTCGACCCCAGCATGCTGGCCTGAGATCTCGTTTAATCCCATCTTCAATAAACTTCGTGTGATCACAACGAATTCGGTCTCAGTGCCTTACTGGGTGCGCGCTACTCCCGAGACTTGAGTGAGGGTCTCCCTTCGGGGGGGTCTTTCATCAGTTAATTTATATCTGCCTTTGAAAACAGAGGTTTAAGTACTCCTGTGGCAAGCTTAAAATGGTGACTTAGTCAATTAACTTATTTTAACGACTTTTGAAAATGATTTACTTAAAAATTTTAAAGACCCATAAGCAAAGGCCTGTAACAAAATTCTATAAACAAAATATATTGAAAAACCTAAGATTCCAGCTTCTTGTACTGAAGCAGAGACAAAATATTTTTTTCTCATTTAAAGTAAGGCTATTAGCCATTCCTTGAGGAAAAAAAACTTTTTTTTCTATATTCTTTGTTTACATTCCAAAGTCTTTCCCCTTTCCCAGTTCCCCCCCTCACCATATGTCCCATAAGTCCTCTTCCCCCCCCCATTCCCCAATCACCCTCCCCTCCCCATCATTTCTCTGTTCTGGTACTCTCCTACAAAACTGGATTTAGTCTTTTCTAGATCAGGGTCCTCTCCATCCCTTTTCTTGGGAATCTTTTGCTTAGCTAATTGTGTCTTGAGTATTCAGAGCTTCTGGGCTCCTTAATATCCACTTATCAGTGATAGCAATTCATGTGTATTCTTTTGTGATTGGGTTGACTCACTTAGGATGATATTTTCCAGATCCCAAAGAACCAAATAACCCTATTAAAAATGGGGTACAGAGCTAAACAAGGAATTTTCACCTGAAGAAATTCGGATGGCTGAGAAGCACCTTAAGAGATGTTCAACATCATTAGTCATCAGGGAAATGCAAATCAAAACAACCATGAGATTCCATCTCATACCAGTCAGAATGGCTAAGGTTAAAAACTCAAGAGACAACAGGTACTGGCAAGGATGTGGAGAAAGGGGTTCACTCCTCCATTGTTGGTGGGATTGCAAGATGTTACAACCACTCTGGAAATCAGTCTGGCGGTTCCTCAGAAAATTGGGCATGACACTTCCAGAGGACCCTGTCATACCACTCCTGGGCATATACCCAGAGGATTCCCCTGCATGCAATAAAGACACATGCTCCACTATGTTCATAACAGCCTTATTTATAATAGCCTGAAGCTAGAAAGTACCCAGATGTCCCTCAACAGAAGAATGGATACAGAAAATGTGGTATATTTATACAATGGAATACTACTCAGCAATTAAAAATAATGAATTCATGCAATTTGTAGGCAAATAGTTGGATCTGAAAAAAAAATACTTTTTAATGAAATTCTTTTCAAGAATGTAGTTTTAGCCAAAACCTCCCTAGGTGGGATCTATAAGACAAAAGCAGCCCTTTACAAGCCTCCATCGAGGAAGCTCCAAGCTCTGCACCTACTGAAATGCAAATTCAATCTGCTCAACACAGTAGTCAAAGGAACTTGTTTGATATCAAATCAATTTCCATTGAGATCTCCTTTATAATCATGGAGCGTTAAATTTTGTTTTTACCAATGTACCCAATAAACTTGTGAAAAAGTCACAATAGGACCATATTGGCCATAGCTGTTTTTTAACCTTTATTATTTTTAAAATATGTTAAGAATCTTGGCCTTTAACCAGACTGCAAACTTCATTCAATGACACATTGGCAGTTTTTTATTTTTAATTAATGGCAAATGAATAAGTTTTACAGCATAAGATTTGTTTGCTAGCTTTTATGTTATGACAATATAACTAATTGAAGAGGCATTGTTTTAAATCTTATTCTTTACAAGTCTGATTTCTATGTTAAGATTCACGCAAAACACCATGCCAATTTAAAATCATCCCAGAGGCCTGCATTCTAAGAGTTGTAACATGCCATGTGCTCAAAGTGGTCATAACTTTGAGCCATTAGATCTAAACTTGCCTCTTATTGCCAACTCTATACCATATTAAATCATGCACAATAATTAATAAGCCAATACTCTATAGTCAAAACATATAGAACATATTTATAAGACCAATTATAAAAAAGTGAATAAAGTGTGTGTTGCATTAGGCCATGTGTCCCTGGTTAAACTAACCTTTTCTTTTCTTTTTTTTTTTCACTTATTTTTTATTTATTTTCTATATTCTTTGTTTACATTCCAAACACTTTCCCCTTTCCCAGTTCCCCCCTCACCATATGTCCCATAAGTCCTCTTCCTCCCACCATGCCCATTCTGCAATCACCCTCCCACCATTTCTCTGTTCTGGTAATCTCCTACAAAACTGGATCCAGTCTTTTCAGGATGTCCAATGACTTACAAGCCAATACTCTATGTAGTCAAGACACGAAAAATATATTTATACCTTTAAGACCAATTATAAACAAGAATAAAACAATTACATGAATCTCATAAACTTAAACCAAACAAATCTTTCCTTTTTCTAGCTCTAATTTCAAGAGACTAAAAAGCACTTTCAACCAAAACCCATAATTGTAGAATTTTTTTTAAAAAAGAAACAACCATTAATCCATTTGACTTGAGGCTGCTGGCCCCTTTTTAAAGCAGCTTTCTCTCTAACTATGTTTGACTCCTAGCTGAGTGTGGGACATTCTAAATCAGCCTTTGATGTGTAAATTGCAGCCAGATTAAGAGATAGTTGGCCAGTAGATGAAATTTTTATTAATTTTTCTTTTTAACATGAAACAATTATACAAGTCATTTGCACACAAGTCATTTGCACAATGCCACAGATAGGACATACACATACATGTAGACATGGTGCAAGAAGAACAGACAACAATTCACAGAAAAGAAAGCATGCTTGTTATGCAATGACATCCATTTTCCTTCTCTATTCTCTCATTTTTCAAACTTTTAAAGCAGCTCTTGGGGGCTGCAGACATATGTTTATTTTTAAACCCTTTCCTTTTTGCCTAAATAGCTCTTAATAGCTGTGGTTACAATCCAGAACCTATAAAGTTCTTCCCCATTTTCCACTGTCTGCCTCTAAGCAAGGAGTTCAGTGTTGGGTCAACACTGCCTTTCTTAATCTGTATCTTCCAGCACCCACTTTGCTCACCAGGCAAGATACCATCTTTTTCCATTTTTCTGTGAGGCTTCACTAAGACAGGGTCACATTTCTCTTGAGTTCAGCCCCACGTTGGGTACCATTCTGTTGAGTTCCGTAGCTATCTGTAGCTACTGCAGACTGGTCCCTTATGGGATGGATGGGGAAAGCAGCACAAAAGAATTGGGTCAGGAAGACATTGCCTTTTAAGACCTTAATTTTAATAAATGTTAGGCAATATATAGTCTGGAAGATTTCCTGCTCCAGGCTTGAGGTGAAGTCTTGGGATCTTGCTGGCTCTGGATCTCAGCAGGTGGTTGTCTCCATCTCAGCACCTCACCTACTGAGGCCTGAGAAGTGCAGATCCAGAATTCTTCCAGGTGAGGCTGGGTTGTTCTATACAGAACAAAGGCCAGGAAATTCACAGGCTGAGAGCTGATCAGAGCAGAGGCTGAACCACCTTGCTCAATGCTGAAGTGGTGAAAGGGACAATGACTCTAGAACAAAATGACACCCAGTTAAAAACATTCAACTTGGAAAAAGGAAATGGAAATTTTTAAGGATCAAGTAAAACTACCATTAATATCAATTTTTGTGAACATTAAAGGAGGATACCAAAACCCTGTTTCAGTAATCAGAGGAACCTAGCAGCTTCTGTGTTAAGATTCTGTATTAAAGTCAAGAACTATATTTTATATAAAAGGAATTTTAATTGTCCTCCATATTTCACAAAAGTTTCCAAGGCTAGCACTGCAACAGGCTTAATCCATACCTGGAGGCCCAAAGAGGATATTGCTTGAAGCTGCAAAATAAAGCAGTATCAAGTTGGTGTTAGATACACCAGAGACATGGGATACCTTCTACAATGACCTGAAGATCATGTGCCAAAAATATTTATTATGTGCACATACATAAATAAAATAAAATACTACCAGAGAACCAAAAAAATTAAAGTAAAAATAAAAATAAAAATATCTAAATTTTGTGATTGTGGCTGAGTAATGGGTATTTAGTCCCTACTTGACTACTATGAATTTTGTTTCAGCAAAAAGGAGGTGTACAGATATTTCCATGGCACTGACATAAGAATCATTTTATTATATATTCATACTATATATTACCTGCTTCCTGAGCAGTTCTATGGTTTGTCTTTTGCAAGGAATCTTCACCTGGTTTTCATAGTATCTGATCTATTTTACATTCCCAACAACTCTTACAAAGATTCTTTATTCTTTTACATATTCACCAGAATTTACATGTATTAGCTTTTCTGATAATGGTAATTCTACCCTACATGAAAATGAATGTGAAGAAAAATTTCATATACATTTCTCTGATTTATTTTTTCCATATTATTTTATATCCTTATGAACGTTTTCCTTTATTCTTTCTTTCCAAGTCCCAGCCCACATTCATCTGTACATCTCCCACATCCACTCCTCCTCTATTTCTAGACCAAAAAGGGCACGGATATCAAACAAGAATATCAAATTCCTGTAAGACCTGGTAACTCCTCTCATATTATGGCTAGACAAGGAAATCCAATAGGAGGAAAAAGATTGCCAAAGCAAGAAATATTAGAAACAGCCCATCCTCCCAGTTAGGAGTACCACAGAAGAACAA
This sequence comes from Apodemus agrarius, assembly GCA_964023405.1. Taxonomy (NCBI): domain Eukaryota; kingdom Metazoa; phylum Chordata; class Mammalia; order Rodentia; family Muridae; genus Apodemus; species Apodemus agrarius. The sequence continues at coordinate 69,874,562 of OZ030020.1, forward strand.
GCCACAAAACTGTAATATATATGCAGAGGACCTATAATTAGACCCATGCAGATTCCCTGGTTGGCAGTTCAGACTCTGTGAGATCCTCTGAGTCCACAATAGTTGATGTTGGGGTTTTCTTGTGGTGACCTTGACTGCTCTGTCTCCTTCAATACTTCCTCTCCTACTTCTACAGAATTCCTTGATCTACACCTAATATATGGATTTGGGTCTCTGCGGTTAATTATCATGTCATTGGCTTTTCTTTTTGCTTTTGTGTTGTTGTCTTTGATAGTCAAAGTTTAAATGACTATTTTTGTAAAAATTTCCATAATTATTACTGGTTTTTATGTACATTAATTTGCTTTATTTGTCTTAGCTTAATGGAGATAATTTTATGTTTTATTTTATATTTTTTATTTTATCATTAAAGTATTCACACAGTCTGTCACCTATGCATGTGTAACTGGAAATGCATAGCAGCAATAATATCCTGAACATCAAAAATCAGTGTCTATAGTTGCTATCACTTTTGAAATTAAGATGCTTTTTTTTCTCAAAAATGTAATGTCAAACACATACAATTTATTCATAAAATGTACACTTCATCTCAGTGTTTCTATATCTTAATAGTTTTACAAATATTATATACAATGTCAAAAACAGAATAAAATTGGCATTTGCAGATAATATCATGTAAATATTTAAACAAATAAATATGCATAAAATGCATGGCTCCAGTGCAGAACTTAAAAATTTCCCTCAAAGAATATAAAATTATTTTTCAATCCTAGGATGTTTGATATATAAAGTAAAAATTAAAACTGAAAAATGTTGCCAGAATTAATGCTGAACACAATTCATTAATGAGAAGTGTGGGAAAAAAATAAAAGTATGCAAGAGAATCAAGCTCATTCCTTTGTCTTGTTATTCCTGGAATTGTTTTGGATTAAAGTTACATTATTTCTTCCATTGGTATGTCTTATTAGGAATTTATTAGATTCATATTACCTTCAAAACTTCTTAATTGCCCTGCCTTTTGTTTCCTGCTCTCTGTCTCTCCTTTTCTTTTCAAGTTACTCTGGTCTGTAGCTCAAATTTTAGTATCCCTTTTTTATAAAATGTGGTCCCTTGGTCCAAGCAGCCTGGATCTATTTCTCGAGATATCCTCACAGTAATCTTTCTCTCAGGACTAATTATTTCCTTTCTTTCTTTATCAAATATAACCCATAAGATCAGAATTAATTAACTGTAATTAACTATGGTATTCAAATAAGGTACAATTTAGTGGGGAAAACAGAACTCAAATGGAAGAGTAGTGAATTAATGCAACTATAAGGCCTAGAAAGGATACAGATGGTGCATACTTCCAATAGATTTGTTTCTTTTTAGCTCGGCATTTTAATGCCTGAAATTAGCATATATAAAATAATCACTTCATATTTCAGATGATTTGTGATTCTTTATCCCATCATTGCTGAGTATTAGAAATGTTATTCATACTGATGTCTTTTTAGCAGTGTTTTAATTTTCAACTCAATACTCTTAACAATGTGAGTTTATATTCATCATGCCTGTCAATCACTGGCACTGCCAAAAGAGTAACATTTGTATCATGTGAATTTCTCTTTCAAAAAAACATAAAACATGATGATTTTAATTGAACTTATGGTGAACAAATAATTCCTTTATGAATTATTGTATTTTTAGCTTTGATAGTATTAAATAGTACTCAAAGGAGTCTTTAAAAGGCGAACAAATTGACTTTAGCAACACTGTATTACATATTAATACTTTTGGATAATTAAAAGATACTGAATGGTTTGCACACACTATATAAAATATATGTATTTTGCAGTGACTTATTTTCATGATATTTCAGAGTTTAAAGGAGAAGTCAATAGTAAGTTAGATTATTATTAGAAGAAAGACAACACAACTGCTTACAGTGTGCCCATAGAGAAGTACCTATAAACTAAACGATAAATACAGTGGAGAAAATGGTACTGCATGGAATTTATTCAGTAAATTTCTTAGAAGAAAACAACTTTTCACTAATGCCTCATCAAGAGAACGAAAAAACTAAACTATAAAAAATAAACATCATGTTTTTTCTAAGGATTGTGACTTTTGAAAATTTTCACTTTTTAAAATTTGTGGCCAAGACTAAATAAAATATGGATTTCAGAAAGGATATTTTGAATGATATGTTATGATGATTAGTAAGAAAGATCTTGTTTCCTGTGTGCTAAAGGGTACTATCACTTGAGAATATTATGCAAATAAACATACTTTTCTTTTGAGTTTTACTTGATTCATGAGGATTTTTTTCTATATTTTTGTTTACATTACAAACACTTTCCCCTTACCCAGATTCCCCCTCACCATATGTCCCATCAGTCTTCTTACCTCTTTCCATTCCCTAATCGCTACCACCCCCATTTCTCTGTTCTGGTACTCTCCTACAATACTGGATTGACTCTTTTGGGGATCAGGGCCCTCTCCTTCCTTCTTCTTGGGAATCGTTTGATTTGCTAATCGTGTCTTGACTATTCAAAGCTTCTGGGCTAATTAATATCCACTTTTCAGTGATTGCATTTCATGTGTATTCTTTTGTGATTGGGTTAGCTCACTTAGGATAAGATTTTCCAGTTCCAACCATTTGCCTACCAATTTCATGAATTCATTGTTTTTAATTGCTGAGTAGTATTCCATTGTATAAATATACCACATTTTCTGTATCCATTCCTCCATTGAGGGACATCTGGTTTCTTTCCAGCTTCAGGCTATTATAAATAAGGCTGCTATGAACATAATAGACCATGTGTCTTTGTTGCATGCAGGGGAATCCTCTGGGTATATGCCCAGAGGAGTTCTTTTATTTTTTTAAGTTAAAAAATAATTTCATCACTTTACACTTTCTTTAGTTCCTTCATTGCTTCCTATATTTATTCTCTTTTAACCTTTCCATAACCATCCTGCTCACAAATCAGTGGTCTCTTTTTGTCTGTATTTGATTCCCTATAATGTACCTAAATTTTAGTTTTGAATTCTAATAATGCATAGAATTTGTATACAGTAATTAGGAACAATGCATACATGTTTCTGGGTAGGAAAGATTGTGGTTCCTCTTCATAGAATCAGGATATGTCTATAAATTATATTTTCTTCAACAATGATCCCTGATATGGAAATGTTATTAAATAAAAGAGTTTACTGATGTGTAATCACATAAATATTTCTCTAACAGGTTTTTTCTCTTGTCCAAATCATAAGCTGTCATTGCAGATGTTTAAGTTCTCTTTTAGTCACTATTAGTGGATATTAAGTAGTGTTGCAATACATGCTAAATTCTCTAAACTCATAGAATAAAATTCCTCAATAAATCTGGATTTTACCAGATATATAAATCATATTAATGTTTTTGGAATAATTCTCTGATGTTGTTTTGGGAAGTACAATTTGTATAAAATTAATAAAATTGTGAGCACTTCATTAAATGACAAAAATGTGAAATTTTATATAAGTAATTCTACCAGAGAACTTCTCCAGCTGATAAACAGCTTAAGCAAAGTGACTGGATATAAAATTAACTCAAATAAATCAGTAGCCTTCCTTTATACAAACTATAAAGAAGCTGAGAAAGAAATTTGGGAACCAACTCTCTTCACAATAGCCACAAATAATAAAAATATTGTGGGGTAACTCTAACCAATCAAGTGAAAGGCCTGTATGACAAGAAAGAAATAGAAGATCTCAGAAAATGGAGAGATTCCCCCATGCTCATGAATTGGGAAAATTAATATAGTAAAAATGGACATCCAACCAAAGGCAATCTATAGATTCAATGCTATCCCCATCAAAATTCCAACACAATTCTTCAAAGACAGGGAAATAGCAATTCTCAAATTCATCTGGAAAGGCAAATGACCCAGAAATTGAAAACAGTTTTTTTCTTTTATTTTTTTTTTGTTTTTGTTTTTCAATACAGTTATCTGTGTAGCCCTAGCTGTCCTAGAATTCACTCTGTAGACCAGGCTGGCCTTGAACTCAGAAATTCGCCTGAATGACTCTGCTTCCAAAGTGCTGAGATAAAAGGCGTGCACCATCACTGCCCAGCTTTGAAAACAATTCTCAACAATAAATCGAATTCAAGGGAAATCACCATCCCTGACATCAATCTTTACTACAGTGCAATAGTGATGAAAACCGCATGGTATTAGTACAGAGACAGACACATTGATTAATGGACTAGAATTGAAGAGCCAGAAATAAACTCACACACTTCTGGACAATTCATCATTTTTTTTTATAAATATATCAATTTGACATTAACAAACTGAGTTTTTATGCATATTTTCACATTTTTTCTCATATTTTAAAGTGCATTCATAAACTCAATACTAAAATTTAGGTACATTATAGGGAATCAAAAACAAAAATAAACTCCAGATTTGTGAGAAGGGTGGTTATGGACAGGTATAAAGAGAAGAAACATAGCAAAAGAACAAGTAATGGTGGTCTTCTGGGACTCAGTTACCTTACTCAAAATAGGATATTCTAGTTACATCCCATTTACCCACAAATATCTTTTTCCCTTTATTTCTCAATAATATAGTATTATGTATATGTACCACATTTCCATTAATTCATTAATTAATTGAGATATATAGGTTTTTATTTTCATATCTTAGCTTTTGTAAACAAAGCACCAATCTTTAGTGTCTACACAAGGATCTGCAAAATAGGATATTGAATTCTGGTGAGATGTACCATGCATCAGTTCATCTGTGTCATGTAGAAGATATTCTTTAACATTTTAATGATTCTCCACACTAATTTTCAGAGTAGTTGCATAAGTTTGAAGTCCAAACAGTAATGACTAAGGGTAGATCCTCATATATTCTCAGCTACACTTGTCAATTGTTTTGTTAATTTATGTCATATGATAATCTCAAATTTGTTTACATTTGTGTCTCTATAATTGCTCATGATGATGTTGACTTTTAAAAAATAATTATTTACTATTTTTATTTTTCTACTAATCATTTTCTATTTAGATATATACATACTATATTATACATAGATGATTTATATAGGGTATATATTTCATTCATCTAAATATAGACATCCTATTTTTTAGCGCTATTTGCCAAAGAAGTTCTTTTTGTCAAAAGTCCTAATCAACCACTTTCCTTTGTTTGGAAATGTCTTAGACCAGAGAGAAAGACTAACTCCTGCCAGGTTTCTAAACCAATATAAAATCTAAGTTTTTTCTAAGTACATGAACTTGTACCTACCAACAGATAAGTTTAATTCACACCAATCATCAAAGAACCCTTTTTACTAATCAATGAAAACTGAGATGGTTGGAATGGCTCTGTCAGGTAAAAATGTTTGAATATTGTTTCCTAAATGGTAAAACTGTTTGGAAAGGAAAAGTAGGTTGTTAAAGAGGTGTTTCACTAAACACAACCACTGAGACTTCCAAATTAGCCACATTTAGTTTTTGCTTGCTGCTGTGTTTTAAGGTATGATGTCTTAGCTATGGTTATCAACAAAGTTCCTATATATTTGCTGCCATGGTTCCTGTTATGATAGCCATGAACTTTAAGCCTCTGAAATTGTAAGGACTTTGGTCATGATGTCTTTTCACAGTAAAAATAAAGTAAGTAAAAGATACTACTAGAGATATCTAAAACGGATTCAAACTCAGAGAATATATGACTGTAGAATGATTATCCCTACTATCTAAGGCTCTTGAGAACATTGTAAATGAAGATTAGAAAAATTGTGACCCAGACATCTACTGTGAGAAAGTGTCCCCTAGACATGATAGGAAAACTTCACCTATTGAAAATTCTTAATCATATGGTTGTCTGTACATGATGATCATAGAAATATTATTTACTTATATACAAACACATATGGGAATATTCCACATCCCTCCCTCAGAGGAAGCAATATAAGGAAATTTCTGCTAAGATAGGGGTAATAGGCTTCTTCCAGGGGTGAGATGGATTACTTTGAATGTACTCAAAGTTTGTTTTGTTTTTAAACATGGTTTTTGTACAGATATATTATTTAAGAAAAGTTATCCTTGAACATGTGAAATGTTGCCTTAACTTCTGCAGGCTTGATATTTAATCTAGAACCACACTAATTTTACTTTTATTATTCAAGTTAAGAAGAAAATGTGTGTGGTACTGTAATTGTAGTGTTTCAATGGTGAGGGCAGTATACGCATAAATTCAAGATCATGCTTACTTATGTTTTTAGATTTATGACACAGAATATAGAAACAAAATTATGGTTGAATTTTTAGTTGGATCTCTGAGTCTTCAGGCTTCATTACAAACCAGTTAAGATTTGTTGAAGTAGAAGCAGCATCATTTATTGAGGAAGGCACAAACCTCATCTTTAGTAGTAATCATATCTAAACTTCCTTAAGGAAATAATTGGTCATGAAGAATGTTAATGTAATCTAAAATTTTTTAAAGATTTTTTTAGAGAGCCAGTTAGACACAGAGAATTACTGATACAAAGCCTTTAGACTACCTGTTCATTTGTTTTTTTACTGAGTCCAAAAATTTTTTTTGGCCAGAAGAATGATGAGTTGGATGTCCCATAGACTAAGTTTCTGCTTCAATGGTCACCAGAAATACTTCTGAGAGTTTAAGGACACATAAATCTCTTAATTTCTTAGACTGACAAAATGGGAAATATAGAGATGGCAATATTTGGAGTCCATCAGAATAGAGTCCACATAAGAGGCCACAGTATAACTTAACAAATGGCAAAGATCCAAAACATAAATCAGATTTTCATATTTTTGGATTATATTTTATGAGGAAGGTAATAAATATACAACTCTTTGGTGAAACTTTGAGACAAAATTATTGAGGAATTTTTTTCACATCTGGGTAAATGTAACTTTTGATAAGTAAAATTAAATATAATTCCACAATGGTGTAATTGTATAGACTATGTTCCAGAGTTATGCAAAACAAAAAGGTAGCTGTATTTGGTTTTTACATGAGATCACTGTATGAGGAACAAGCACATGAAGCTTTGTAAAAGAAATCAGTTAAATTCAGCATCTGATTGACAGTTTACAGAGAAAAATGGGATTGAATTTATTCATTTTTTTATGATTCTCTAGCAACATTCAATGGGTATTGCCTGAATGAGATGAATAATTTTCCAATCCTGTAAGTGTGATAACAGAATATTAGGCAGACTCCTTTAATCAGAGAGCATGGGTGGTTATGGTACAGATCTTTCAATTAGCTTTTTCTAAGTGGAATCTTGGAAAGTCAGAGTAAAAGACATAGATAATTAAATATCATGCAAGTCCAATAACAGTTGAATGGTAGGCTTACATACACATTTATACTGTTTGCAGCATCCTTATATGTCAATTCAGAAAACTTCAATAGAGTTTTTTAAATTGACTTTGTTATTTAGACATTTAGAATATGGTTGCAGATTCTAAAATCCTTCACTGTTTCAGAGAACTCCTCTTGTGAAACAAGGGGAGTAATTCATCTTCCTTATAGATAAGGAAGAGATTTTTCTGAGCTGGTCTACATACCTAGACCCAGTCAGGACTGCACAACAAGATACAGAAACAGCACACCTCTTGCAAATCTTATTTCCTCGTGCATCCTTATCCTGTATTGAGGCTAGCAAGTGATTTTCTCTAAACTATTTTTGTACCATCCTAGGGAAAGAGTAATGTTTGAGACAAGGGATGTTCTACCATGCAAGTGTATTATAAATTTAATTCATTTTATTCAAGCATTTAAATTTTCTAACCAGTTTTTAAAATGTATCTGGTTTTAAATATCATTTTACATTTAAAAAAGCTTCAAGTTTACTTTGAACGCACTGTAAGTTACTTACCTTAGGGTTAGTCTTGAAAACTTATAGAGAAGTTGTATAAAGGGAGATAAATATTAGTCTTTCTTGCCAAGGTTTTCTTTGTACATAGTGATAACTGCACTGCTTTCTTTCTCAGAGTAGTTCCTGTTCAGTGGCTTCTACTGACATCACTGACCTTGTGCTATAAGCTGTCTTGGCTGGGAACTTATCTTTCAGGGATTCTCTAGCAAGACTTTATGATTCCTTTCCTATGGGGCTGAAGAGTTCCTTGGGTAAAGGCAAAATGATTTTATTAAGTTAAGCAGTGGATGAGTTTAGATGGGAGCTGAATGGTAAAGGTTGCTGACAGAGTTGGGGGCTGATATCTAGATACCTTGGATCTCTCTACATTCCATTTTATGAAGTTATCTAAGACAGTTAAGATATTGATTTTTCATCATATATATATTATATATATATATAAATTATATATTGTATAAATTATAAATTGTATAAATTATAAATTGTATATATATATATACAATTTACATTTTAAATGTTGTCCCCTTTTCTGGTTTTCCCCTCAATAATCCCATAACCCATCTCTCCTTCCCCTGTTCCTCAATAAACCCACTCCTACTTCACAGTCCTGGTATTTCCTATACTGTGGAATTGAAACTTTACAGGACCAGGGGGCTCTCCTAACTTTGATATCCAACAAGAAAAGCCTCTGCTTCCTGTGCATTTGGAACCATGGTAAACACCTGTGTGGTTGATGGTTTAGTCCCTAGGAGCACTGGGGGTACTTGGTGGCTCATACTATTCTTCCTATTGTATTGCAAACCCCTTCAGGTCCTTGGGTCCTTTCTCTAGGTCCTCCATTGGGGACTCTGTGCTCAGTTCAATGGCTCTCTGAGAGTGCCTCCCTCTGTATTTGTCATGCACTAGTTGAGCCTCCCAGGGGACAGCTATATGAGGCTCAGGTCAGTAAACACTTGTGGTCATCTAAAACAGTGTCTGGGTTTTGTAACTGTATATGGGATGGATCCCTTGGTGGGGCAGTCTCTGGATGTTTTTTTCTCAGGCTCTGCTCTACACTTTGTCTCTGTATCTCCTTCTGTGGGTATTTTGTTTGCCATTCTAAGGAGGACCAGAGTATCCATATTTTGGTCTTCCTTCTTGAGCTTCATTTAATCTGTGAAATTTGCTTGGGTATTCAAAGCTTCTGGGCTAATATCAGTGAGTACATATCATGAGTATTCTTTTGTGATTGGGTTGCCTCACTGAGGATATTTTCCATTTCCATCCATTTTCCTAAGTATTTCATGAATTCATTTTTTTTGATAGCTGAGTAGTATTTCATTGTTTAAATATACCATATTTTCTGTATCCATTCCTCCACTGAGGGACATCTGGGTTGTTTCCAGCTTCTGCCTATTATAAACAAGGCAGTTATGAACATAGTGGAGCATGTATCCTTATTACATGATGGGGAATCCTCTGGGTATAAGCCCAGGAGTGGTATAGTAGGGTCCTCCTGTACTTTATGCCAAATTTTCAGAGGAATCGCCAAAATGATTTCCAGAGTGGTTGTACCTGCTTGCAATCCCATCAGGAGTGGAGGAGTGTTCCTCATTTTCCACATATTCGCCAGCACCTGCTGTCTCCTAAAATTTTCATCTCAGCCATTCTGACTGGGGTGAGGTGAAATCTATGGGTTGTTTTGATTTGCATTTCCCTGATGACTAAGGATGTTGAACATTTCTTTAGGTGCTTCTCAGCCATTTGATATTCCTCTGGTGAACATTTTTGTTTAGCTCTGTATCCCAATTTAATAGGGTTATTAGGTTCTCTGGAGTCTAACTTCTTGAGTTTTTGTATATATTGGACATAAGTCCTAAGTCAGATGTAGGGTTGGTAAAGATCTTTTTCCAGTTTGTTGGTTGCCAATTTGTCTTATTGACAGTGTCCTTTGCCTTACAGAAACATTGTAATTTTATGAGGTCCCATTTGTCAATTATTGATGTTAAGCATAAACTGTTGGTGTTCAGTTCAGGAAAATTTCCCCTGCGCCAATATGCTCAAGGCTCTACCCCAGTTTCTTTTCTATGACTTTCAGTGTGTTTGGTTTAATGTGGAGATCCTTGATCCACTTGGACCTGAACTTTTTGCAAGGAGATAAAAATGAGTAGATGTGCATTCTTCTACAAGATAACTGCCAGTTGAACCAGCACCATATGTTGAAAAGGCTCCCCTCCTTACTGGATGTTAGTAGATCCTTTATTAAAGATAAAGGGACTATAGGTATGTGGGTTCATTTCTGGGTTTTCAATGTAATTCCATTGATCTACCTGCCTGCCACTGTACCAATACCATGAAGTTTTTAACACTTGCTCAGCACTACTGCTTGAGATCCTGGAAAGTGATTTCCCAAGAAGTTCTTTTACTGTTGAGAATAGTTTTAGCTATCCTGGGTTTTTTGCTATTCCAGATGAATTTGAAAATTGTTCTTTCTCTACTCTATGAATAATTGATTTGGAATTTTGATGGGGATTGCATTGAATCTGTATACTGCTTTTGGCAAGATGGCTACTTTACTATATTAATCCTGTCAATCCAGGAGCATGGTAGATCTTTCCATCTTCTGAGGTCTTCTTTGATATTTTTCTTCAGTGACTTGAAGTTCTTGTTATACAGATCTATCACTTGTTTGGTTAGACTCACACCATGATACTTTATTTTGTTTGTGGCTATTGTGAAAGGTGTCATTTCCCTAATTTCATTCTCCGCCTGTTGATTCTTTGAGTATAGGAAGGCAACTGATTTGTTTGAGTTAACTTTATATCTTGCCACATTGCTAAAGTTGCTTACCAGCTGTAGGAGTTGTCTAGTAGAATTTTTTTGTGTCACTTAAGTATACTGTCATATTATCTGCTAATAGTGCTACTTTGACTTTTCCTTTCCAGTTTGTATCCTTTGACCTCCTCTTATTGTCTAAATCATCTAGTTAGAACTTCAAGTACAATATTAAATAGTTATGGGGAGAGCTGAAGTCTTGTCTAGTCCCTGATTTCCATGATATTTCTCTTTTCATTTCTGATTTTGTTAATTTGGATACTGTCTCTGTACCCTTTTGTTAGTCTGGCTAAAGGTTTATCTATCTTGTTGATTTTCTCAAAGAACCAACTCCTGGTTTTGTAGATCCTTTGTATAGTTCTTTTTGTTTCTACTTGGTTGATTTGAGCTCTGAGTTTGATGATTTTCTGCCTTCTACTCATCTTTGCTGTATTAGCTTCTTTATGTTCTAGAGCTTTCAGGTGTGTTGTTAAGCTGCTAGTGTATGTTCTCTCCTGCTTCTCTTTGGAGACCCTCAGAGCTATGAGTCCCCCTCCTAGCACTGCTTTCATTGTGTCCCATAAACTTGGGTATGTTGTATGTTCATATTCATTAAATACTAAAAATTATTTGATTTCTCTCCTTATTTCTTCTTTGACCAAGTTATCACTGGGTAGAGCTTTCTTCAGTTTCCATGTGTCTGTGGGTCTCTGTTGTTTATGTTGCTATTAAAGACCACCATTACTCCATAGTGATCTGATAGGAAGCATGGGATTATTTCAATCTTGTATATATTTTGAGGTCTGTTTTGTGACCAACTATGTGATCAATTTTGGAGAAAGTACCAGGAAGTGCTGAAAAGATGGTATATTCTTTTGATTTAGGATGAAATATTCTATAGATATCTATTAAATCCATTTTGCCCAAAATTCTGTTAGTTTCACTGTCTCTGTTTAGTTATTTTTTCCCCAGATTGAGGAGAGTATGGAGTTGAAGTCACCCACAATTATTGTGTTAGGTAAAATGTGTGATTTATGCTTTAGTAAAGTTTCTTTTATGAATGAGGGTGCTCTTGCATTTGGAGCATAGATGTTCAGAACTGAGAGATCTTCTTGGTAGATTTTTCCTTTGATGAATATAAAGTGTACTTCTGTGTCTATTTTGATGACTTATGGTTTAAAGTATATTTTATTGGATATTAGAATGGCTACTCCAGCTTGTTTACTGAGACCATTTGCTTGGAAAACTCTTTTCCAACCTTTTACCAGGAGATAGTAGTGTTTGTCTTTGACACTGAGGTATCCAGTCTGTTAGTCCATGTCATTTTATTGGGGAATTGAGTCCATTGATGTTAAGAGGTATTAAGGAATAGTGATTATTGCTTCCTGCTATATTTGATGTAATTTTTATGTTTGTGTGGTTATCTTCTTTCGGGTTTGTTGAAAGAAGATTAATTTCTTGCTTTTTCTAGTGTATAGTTTTCCTCCTTTTGGTTTGTGTTTTCCATTCATTATCCTTTGAAGGGCTGGATTTGTCAAAAGATACTGTTTAGATTTGTTTTTGTAGAGGAATACCTTGGTTTCTCCATCTATGGTAATTGAAAGATTTCCTGGATATAACAGTCTGGGTTGGTATTTTTGTTCCCTTAGGGTCTGTATGACTTCTGCCCAGGCTCTTCTGGCTTTCATAGTCTCTGGTGAGAAGACTGGTGTAATTCTTATAAGTCGATTTTCCTCTGTAACTTGACCTTTTGCTCTTACTGCTTTTAATATTCTTTCTTTGTTTATTACATTTGGCATTTTAATTATTATGTGATGGGAGAAATTTTTTTTCTGGTAAAATCTATTTTGAGTTGTGTAGGCTTCTTGTATGTTCATGAGCATCTCTTTATTTAGGTTAGGGAAATTTTCTCCTACACTTTTGTTGAAGACATTTACTGTCCCTTTAATTTGTAAATTTTCACTCTCTTCTATACCTAAAATCCTTAGGTTTGGTCTTATCATTTTGTCCTGGATGATTTAGGCCCAGAGTTTTGTTTTATTTTGTTTTGTTTTGTTTTTGTTTTTTGTTTTTTTTGGTTTTTTTTTTTGCATTTTACATTTTGCATTTACTTAGATTGTTGTGTCAATGCTTTCTATGGTATCTTCTACATTTGAGATTCTCTCTTCTATTTCTTGTATTCTGTTGTTGATGCTTGCATCCAAGACTCCTGACTTCTTTTCGGGTTTTTTTTTTTTTTTGTCTTGAAAACATTCTATTTTTCTTTTCTTTTGTAATAAAACATTTTATTTATTGAAAAGGGAAGTAAAATACTTTATGATAAAATTAAAGATTTACATGGAAAATATTTCAGATAAACATGTTAAAATAGACAATTTTCATGGAAAATTAAAGAATAAGGTGGTAGATATGTAAAACATTGCTAAATTAGTTGAAATATGGGATAGAAACATTTTGTGATAGAATTGACAATTTATGTGGAAAGTATTTCTGATAAAATTGTAGAAAAATGCAGAAAACCATGTTAGAATTGAAAATTATCATGTAAAATTTTATAAAGATATAATAATGGTAGGTATAAATGTATTCCTAAATTGATTCAAAGTGGAATTAGAAGCATTTCTGATATACATGAAGATTTACATGGAAAATATTTCTGATAAATTGAAGAAATATATAGAAAAATATGTTAAAATTAAAGATTATCATGGAAATTATACAGATAAAATGATAGGCATAAAAATAATTCGAAGTTGTTTGAGGGTGGAATTATAAACATTTCCAGATAAAATTGAAGATTTACATGGAAAATATTTCTGGTAAAATTCAAGAAAAAAAAATAGACAAACACGTTAAAATTGGCAATTACCTGGAAAATTTTCCATATAAAATGGGTGATATAAAAACTCTTTCTAAATTAATTGAAGGTGAAATTAGAAACATTTGTGAAAAAATAAAATATTTACATGGAAAACATTTCTGATAAAATAGAGGAAATATATAGAAAGATATTAAAATGGAAGATTATCATGAAAAATAATGCAGATAAAATGGTAGACATAGGGGAGTACTAGAATAAAGAAATGGGGGAGTGATTGGGGATTGGGCAGAGGGAAGAGGACTTATGGGACATATGGTGAGGGGGGGGACTGGGAAAGGGGAAAGCATTTGAAATGTAAACAAAGAATATAGAAAATAAAAAATAACAACTAAATTAATTAAAGGGGAATTACAAATATTTTCTGATAAAATTGAAGATTTACATGAGAAATATTTCTGTTAGTATATGTCTTTTTACTGGGGAGTTGAGTCCATTGTTTTTAAGAGATAATAAGGAATAGTGATTATTACTTCCTGTTATTTTTGATGTTATTTTTATTATCTTCTTTTGGGTTTGTGGGAAAAAGATTAATTTCTTGCTTTTTCTAGGGTGTAGTTTACCTCCTTGTGTTGGCATTTTCCATCTATTATCTTTTGTAGGGCTCAGTTTGTGGACAGATATTGTGTAAATTTGTTTTTATCATGGAATATCTTGGTTTCTCCATTTATGATGATTCAGTTTTGCAGGGTATAGTAGCCTGGGCTGGCATTTGTGTTCTCTTAGGGTCTTTAAGAGGTCTACCCATGATGTTCTAGCTTTCATAGTCTCTGGTGAGAAGTCTTGTGTAATTCTTATAGGTCTGCCTTTATAAGTTACTTGGTCTTTTCCCTTTACTGCTTTTAATATTTTTTCTTTGTTTAGTAAATTTGTTGTTTTGATTATTTTGTGCCAGGAGGAGTTTCTGTTCTTTTCCAGTCAGTTTGGAGTTCTGAGGGCCTCTTGTATGTTCATAGGCATCTCTTTCTCTATGTTAGGGAAGTTTACTTCTACAATTTTTTGAAAATATTTACTGGCCCTTTAAGCTAGAAATCTTCCCTCTCATCTATCCTACCATCCTTAGGTTTGGTCTTCTCATTGTGTCCTGGATTTCCTGTATATTCTTGGTTGCTGGCTTTATGGGTTGCATTTTCTTTGACTGTTGAGTCAATGTTTTCTATGGTATCTTCAGCACCTGAGGTTCTTTCTTTTATCTCATAGTTTCTAAAATAGATAGGTTCTATTTTCTATCTCCAGAGATGTCTCACTTTGTGATTTCTTTATTGTTTCTACTTCCATTTTTAGATCCTGCATGGTTATGTTCAGTTCCTCCACTTGATTCTTTGTGTTTTCCTGTATTCTTTAAAGGATTCTTGTGTTTCTTCTTTAAGGGCTTCTGCCTGTTGACCCATGATCTCCTGTATTTCTTTAAGGGATTTTTGTATTTCCTCTTTAAGGGCTTTTACTTGTTGACTGATGCTCTCCTGTATTTCTTTAAGGGAGTTATTTAAGTCTTTCTTGAAGCCCTCTATCAGCATCATGAGATATGATTTTAAATACGACTCTTGTTTTTCCAGTGTGTTGAGGTATCCAGGACTTGCTGTGGTGGGAGACCTTGTTTTCTGATGTTGTCATGTGGCCTTGATTTCTGTTGATAGAGTTCTTGTGCCTGCCTTTCACCATTAGGTCATCTCTGGTACTAGTTGGTATTGTTGCTAGTTTGTTCCACCAGTGGGCCTGTAAGCCTGTTTCCTTTCTCCTCTAAACTCAGAAGTGAAAGCACTGCTAGGAGATCACTTTCTCCTGGCGGGCTATGCACAGAAGGCTGTGGAGTTTCCTGGCTCCCTGGTGCAAATGGTGGGAGGAAGACTTCTGTCCCAGCTGCTCCACTGATCTTATGCCCTGTGTGCACCTAGCTCTTACCCTCCAGAGAAAAGGTAAAGATCTCACCTCTGAGCTCAGAAGTGAAAGAGCTCCTGAGAGATCACTCTCTCCTGGAGGGCTAGGCACAGAAGGCTGTAGAGTCTCCTGGCTCAGTGGTGCAAAAAAAATCCTTTCCTAGGTTTTCTATGTCTAGAGTTGTTTCCCTTTGTGATTTCTTTATTGTTTCTACCTTCATTTTTAGATCCTGGATGGTTTTGTTCAATTCCTTTACCCGTTTTGTTGTGTTTTCCCATAGTTCTTTAAGGGCTTCTCCCTGTTTACTTGTATTCTCATGTAGTTTTTTAAGGGAGTTATTTATGTCCTTTTTGAAGTCCTCTATCAGCATCATGAGCTGTGATTTTAAATCCAGATCTTGCTTTTCTGGTGTGTTGGGGTATCCAGGACTTGCTGTTGTTGGAGAACTTGTTTCAGAGTGTGCTATGTTCCTTTGGTTTCTGTTGGTAATATTCATGCATTTGCCTTTTGCTATCTGGTTATCTTTGTTTTGGTTGGTGTTGCTGTCTCTGACTGTGGCTTATCTGTTCTGCAAGCCTCTGTATCTGTGCTCCTGGGAGACCTGTTCTCTCTGTGTACACAGGTATGTAGGTGCTCCTTCAAAACCAGCTCTGTTGTGGTTTTATTTTTGTATGTAGCTCCATGGTGCAATCAGCTCTGGGTGTGGGTGGAAATCAGAATTTTCCTGTCCAAGGCTATCCTAGGCTCTTGTGTCCTCAGGGTTTCTGGCTTTTTCCTGTGAACAGCAGGTGTGGTACTACCTGTGCTGTGCTGTCTGACCTCTCTGCACTCATGAGTGGTTAGCTACCTCTTTGTGCCACTTGGACATGGCATGCTGTGGTTGCAGATGGTCCCAAACCATAGTGAGTGAGAAACAGGAACGCTTCTGTCAGAGGGTTCCAGACATGATCCTCTGAGTGACAGGAGTGGTTCTATCTGTGCTGTCAGGTCTCTGTGCACACCTGAGTGGCTAGCTATCTCCCTTCTCCACTTGGACATGACTCGCTGTGTTACAGGATGGTCCCAAGCTAGAAACAGAAACCAGAAGACCCAGTTAAGATATTGAAATTGAATGGTTTGAATTCAGTTCAGAGGTAGCCACTGTACAAAATATATTGAGGTCAGATTTGAATTGAGAGCCCACAAAGTGTGTCTGGTGTAAGGATTTCCTAATGGGGCTTTTTAACATTGAACTGGAGACAGGCTAAGATGGTGTCATTTAGCACATATAACTTAGAACACATGGTGGATGCAGGACCAAGGTAAAAACAGATTAAATCTATCCATCTGGGTTATAACCTAAATTTTGGATTGATCATCTATTTCTGAAAAGTTGAAAGAGAAACTAGACTAGTGCCTTCCAGGATTCAAGATATTGCAGTCCACATGGAAAGTTTCTATAACCTGGAATTTTCAATCCAAAGGACCCTTAAGATGAGATAGAGGGGACACCAGGAGCTCCAGTCCCTATCTTAGGTATCTCAGAATTAGGTTCCTTCATTTACCTTGTAGTGACATGATTGTTCTGTTGAATGTGTAGTCTGGTCAGACAGAGAATGGACTCTATCAGGAGGTAATACAATTTCAGAATAAAATAGAAAGGAATAGGAGGGGAAGAAAATATAAAGATTAATGGTGAAAAGGAGAGCTGAGAGATTGATGAAGCTGTTAAGCCTACTTGGATCCCAAAATATATGTATACAGTATACGTACCTAGTCCCCAGGACCACTTTAATTCATGGAAGTTGCATTGTTTACATATTCCTGTGACTAGTTATCTTGTAAAGACTGCTCAGTGGTTGTTTGTGCTCCTGAATGGATAGGACAGGTGAGTAGATGAGAATAAGGAACTTGGATGGAGGAGCATGGGACCTCTTACTGTTTTCTGAAACAGGTGTTAAATTTGGAAACACAGAGTAAAGAAACAAAAGGTAGGAAAGAGAGCAGAGTTTGACATCAGCAGATGATTTTGTATTTATTCACACATAGAGAAATGATCAGGCTTTCTCCCTCAAGAATGAAGGGTTGTATGGGGGTGAGATAGAGATACTGTAAGACCTGAAAGAAAAAAAGGGGCACCCCAGCACCCCATGCCTCGGAAGGTGACACCCAAAACACCCACGAGAAATGGTCTTGATGCAATAGAAGAGGAATTTTATTCCAAAGGCTCTGGGGTTCACAAACGTACACCACGCATGGTAGAGGATTGTGAGCACCAAGTGCAGAATCGGGAAGACTTTTATAGGTTTACAACAAAACCCGCCTAACACAAAACAATCATCCCTTAGCATTGAGAGCCCGTGTAGTGCGACCCAATTGATTTATACCACTCCATAGCTTCTAAGCCAATCAGTTTAAATTATCCAAGCCCACACTCTCAGAACCAATCAGTTTCCTATAGTAGCCAGAAAGAAACTAGTTAGCTCTTTCCGCTTATGTGGCCGCCACGTAAACATTTCCTGTTACGGGGCCAGGGTCACGCACAGGGTCACATACATATTTCCTGTTAATGCATTTTCTGTTTTGCCTTTCCTGTTATGGGACCACGATTACGTATTCAAAGGTCCCCCAACTAGTAGTAGGAGCTTGGGGACCTGCCAAGGCATGGGGACCCACTAAGACATGAGTACCCACCAGGCACGAGCCCCGCAACCTGAGTGGTAATCCAGCTGGCCCAGCTGCTCTCACCCTTGCCCCAGCTGCTCTGCAAGATGGGAAAGGATTCCGGGGACCTTCCCAGGATTGCAGCTCGCAGCTGGACCCTGCAGGCAGGTGTGATATGTGCACTCCTGTACAGACTGAAGGAATGTGACCATTCACCTAGTTTCTAGCAAAGATTGGGCTTTTTAGGGTCATTTAAGAGGGTGGGAGGGATTCCTAGTCTGTAATTATCATCCTTTCAATACTTTGAATTTATATAGAAGCTTCAGAATAAAGAATTTGACAGAGCTGTATGGGTACTATATTCTAACCTGTATTCTATTCTTGTTGGCACTGTTTGCTCAACCAAGAAATATTATCTTTAGAAATAGGTTGTCTCTGCAAATATCTCTATCTATGTGATGGCTGGCCAATAAAAGTTAAAGAAGATCAGCTGTTATACTATACAATTCATTTTTTGCAATTGAGGCAATCTATCATGTAAAATTGACTTTTCTTTGACCAATGTAGTTATCTCAGAGGCTGACTGCTAAATAAGTTCACTTTTCAAGGTCTTTGTGAACTCTGGCTCATTGCTTCAACACAGATGTTCTGACTCAAACTCTAAGCTGATTGATTCTCACTGAATTGCTCTGTTTGGACTTAACCTAATTTAGGAAATTTGTTATATTTGTCTAGTTCCATCTTATTCTTTGGCTTCAATTGCCTCTGCTGACCTTCACTGCCAAAACTACAAAACTGAAGGAAAGTCATGAATGAACTCAAGTGAACTCAACTGTACTGCATAAGTTGAACTGACTAAACTGATTCAACAAATCTCCTTAATCTCCTCTCTCTCTCTCTCTCTCTCTCTCTCTCTCTCTCTCTCTCTCTGAAGTGCTTTTAAGTAGCTTCTGCTTGCTGTGCTGTTTTTGTGAGAGTGGGCCTATCCTATCTGTGACTCATTTTGCAAAGTCTTTCTCTGATCTTTAATGTTGTCTGTCCTTTAATAAGATGTCACTTTCCTAGAGTAGATGGCTGCTTCCTTATACAAATTAACCTTAACTACATTGTTTGGGATGAAAAGTGTGTGCTAAGGGCATCTCTATATTCTAACCAGATCACACAACTTAAAAGGTTTTGGGATTTTATCTTTTGCCAGAATATATGTAGCTGGATTGAAATTCCTCTACTCTATCCTACCTAGCTTGGACTACATAAAACCTTGTCTCAAAAAGCAAAAATATGAAAGTAAAATAAGAATAAATAATAGAATTTAAAAGGGGAAACTGTCAGGAAGCATAATGGTACAAATTAAATACTAGCAGATGATTATCCTGAAATGGCTTGCTTTGGATTATTATATAAACTGTTACAGGTGAGCCTTCATTAAGCAACACTCTGAGGAACTCATTTTAAGAGAGATTCCTGCTATTAATATTCTTTCCTGTTATTATTAGATACATAATAATCAATACATAATTAGATCATCCCTTAGGAATGTATCTCTGCAGATTCACAAAGATGTACTGTCATACACTGAAGCTATATAGACAAATAGATGGCTTAAGTTTTAATGATGATCCTATAAGAATTCCTAAAATGATGTCTGTGATTATTAACCTCTTTATAGTGGGACTGCTATTAGCTCCTTTTCTGATAGTCAAAACTGCAATGAGATCTCTGCCATTCTCCCAAGTGTCATAAGTTAATTGCTCTTAGATGGTAACCAGACATTCTCTTACTCAGAGCACATTCCAAGACATTGTAGAACAATTAACCAAAGGCCATAAAAAGGGAACGATTTATTATAGGTGCTAGGACAGAAGATAAAATATTGACTGGGTTTATATATACAAAATTTTACTTATAACTTAGTTATGGTTTTAATTCTGTGAATCTGTGAAGCTGAGACAGGTGATGGATGTTTTGCTAGATAATTGCTCCTTTAAAAAAAACATTTCTTTAAAATTTATTTATTTTTAACAACTCCATATTTTATCTTCCCCATCTACCCTCCAACTGTTCCACATCCCATTCCTTCTCTCCACCACATTGTCTCCACATAGATGTCCCCACCCACCACTCCACCTGACCTCTAAACTCCCTGGCCTCCAGTTTCATGAAGGTTAGGTGCATAATCTCTGAATGAACATAAACCTGGACGTCTTCTCCTATAAGTGTGTTGGGGGACTCATATCAGCACCATCTCTATGCTGTCTGTTTGGTGGTCCAGTGTTTAAGAGAACTCGGGGGTCCAGGTCAATTGTGACTTCTGGTCCTCCTTCAGGATTGCCCTCTTCCTCAGATTCTTTCAACCTGCCCTAATCCAACAACAGGGATCAGCTGCTTCTGTCCATTGGTTGGGTGCAAATATTTGCATCTAAGTCTTTCAGCTTTTGTTGGGTCTTCTGGAATACAGTCATGCTCAGTCCCTTTTTGTGAGTGCTCCATAACCTCAGTAATAGTGTCAGGACTTGGGACCTCCCCATGAACTGGATCCAACTTTGGGTCTGTTACTGGACCTTCTTTTCACCAAGGCTCCTCTCTACTTCCATACCTATAATTCTTTCAGAGAGGAAAACTATGGATCAGAGCTGTGACTGTGGTATTGTCCCCATCCACTTCATTTGATATCCCGTCTTTCTGGGATTTTTAAGATATATTCTTTATTTACATTCCAAATGTTGTCCCCTTTCCTGGACACCCAGTCCCCGAAAACTGCCTAACCCCTCCCCCCTCCTCCTACTCACTAATCCACCCACTCTGGCTTCCCTGCCCTGGCATTCCCCTATACTGGGACATCTAGCCTTCTCAGGACCAAGGGACTCTCTTCCCTTTGATGTCCAACAAGGCTATGCTCTGCTGCATATGCATCTGGAGCCATAGGTCCCTCCCTATGTACTCTTTGGTTGGTGATTTACTCCCTGGGAATTGTGAGGGTACTGCGTGGTTCATATTGCTTTTCCTCATATGCAGCTGTAAAACTCTTCCGCTCCTTGGGTCCTTTCTCTAGCTCCTCCATTGGGCACCCTGTGCTCAGTTCAATGGTTGGCTCAGAGTATCCCCCTCTGTATTTTTCATGTACTGGCAGAGTTACCAGGTGACAGCTGTATCCGGCTTCTGTCAATAAGCACTTGTTGGCATTCACAATAGTTTGGGTTTGATAACCATATATATGATGGATCCCAAGGTGCGGCAGGCTCTGAATGGTCTTTTCTTCAGTCTGCTCCACACTTGATTTCTGTATCTCCTCCTGTGGATATTTTGTTCCCCCTTCTAAGAAGGACGAGGGTATCCAGATCTTGGTCTTCCTTCTTCTTGAGCTTCATTTGGTCTGTGAATTGTATCTTGGGTATTCCAACCTTCTGTGCTAATATTCACTTATCAGTGAATATATACCATGTGTGTTCTTTTGTGATTTGGTTATCTCAGGATAATATCTTCTAGTTCCATCCATTTGCCTAAAAATTTCATGAATTCATTGTTTTTAATAGCTGAATAGTGTAAATGTACCACATTTTCTGTATCCATTCTTCTGTTGAGGGGCATCCGGCTTCTATCCAGCTTCTGGCTACTATAAATAAGGCTGCTATGAACATAGTGGAGCATGTGTCCTTATTACATGCTGAAGAAGCCTCTGGGTATATTCCCAAGAGTGGTATAGCAGGGTTCTCTGGTAGTATTATTCCCAATTTTCTGAGGAACTGCCAAACTGATTTCCAGGGTGGTTGTACCAGCTTGCAATCCCACCAGCTGCTGAGGAGTGCTCCTCTTTCTCCACATCCTTGCCAACACCTGCTGTCTCCTCTGTTTTTTATCTTAGTCATTCTGACTGGTGTGAGGTGAAATCTCAGGCTTGTTTGCATTTCCCTGATGACTAAGGATGTGAAACATTTCTTTAGGTGCTTCTCAGCAATTTGATATTCCTCACTTGAAACGTCTACATTCAGCTCCATACTCCATTTTTAATAGAGTTATATACATGTAAACATTCTTTGTTGTAAACTTCTGTTTCAATTTACAATTTGATTTTTTTGTGTGAAATCACATGTTGCAATGAACTTTGCAACATGTGATCCCGTATTCTGAAAGATATTTAAGAGCAGAGGTCAAAGAGAAGAGTCAGAGCTGAGGAATTGAGGTGAGAGGAGCTGAGATGAGAACTGAGCTGAGAAGAACTGAGCTGAGAGAGGAATTAAACTGAGAAGTTGTTAGTCAGAACATCTTTTAGACAGAACTGAACTCAAGGAGAACTTAGTATAGTCATAACTTTCAGAGAAAAGGCATTGAGACAAAGAGCATCACTGTGACTTTAGATCAGGAGAACAAGATTTAAAGGAGAATTCAGAGTGAAATAACTTAGAAAATTTTAGGTAACAACAACAACAACAACAAAATACTCTAAGAGAGCAATGTTCAGAATGTGGACAGAAAGAGGAAAGAAGATGCTACAGAATGCAGAGGAGTAAGTAGACTTCTTACCATGGGACAGAACAAGTTGCATGGTAAGGACAAGGCTGTTTTTTTTTTCTTACAAACATGGATTTAATTCATTTTGAATTAAAATGGTAGAAACCATTTTTTCTCTATGAAATAAAGATTGGAGCTCATTTTTCTTCCAGAATGAGTGAGTTCTTTCGGCACTGGTGCTTGGTCTTTTGCTCCATATGCATATTATGTATGAATGTGAGTGTGAGCATGTAATTCTGAGGCTGTGTGTGTGTGTGTGTGTGTGTGTGTGTGTGTGTGTGTCAGTATGTAACTGTGTGAAAGCATGCAAGCTTGGCCCAATTGAATATATGTGGAAATGTATAAATGAGAATTCTGCTTGTTTGAAGCTGTGTATGAAATTATGTGTTATGATTATGTATATTCTCTTATGTAAAATTTTTTCATTCTGGGTTATTCTCTTCTCCTTGTTTAATAGAAGTTTAATACTCCAAACTTCCCTCTAGCCATATAAGCAAGAGGCGTCTGGACATCAGGGAAAAGGCTCTAGGAACTAATCATTTACTTAATCTCCTACTGTTTTTGAATGAGGTACTAAGTACCTGAGACTGGAGTCTCTGACCTCAGAGGAACACAGAAAGCAAATTAACTACAATAGCATAGCAAATCAGATAACTAAATTTTTTATGATACAGCAACCCTAAATATCTCATAAGACAAAATATTAACCCTGAATTTCATAATACAGAGTCTTACCCCAGAATTTCATAAGACCAAGTCTTACCCCCTGCCAAAGCTCTTCCCCCTCTGCTGTCTCAAGAAGAACAGACAAGAATGAAGAACCATCACCACCACCCACACCCCCAACACACACTGGGCCTGGCATTTCTTATGGTGCCTTGAACAGGGATTTCTTGAGGTAAACCCCCAAAATTCCGTGTGAAGAGCTAGGAGTCAGAAAAGCTAGGAGTCTCATCTAGGGCCTAGCTAGCACACTGATTAATGAAAATAAGTTCAGGAAAAGCAAGTAGTCTGAATCTGTGTGGCTTGAAAGAAAGAAACCCCCCAAATTGAAATAAAGCAACCCCACCCCACGTGTAAGAAAGCAACCCCATCCCCCTGTAAGAAAACGATCCCCAATCCTGCTTGTAAGAAAGCAATCCCAGGCATGAAAGAAGGCAAGGTTGTTCCACCCCACCCCAGACCTAGCCTGAAAGAAGGCACTCTGATCTGTTGCTCTTAATTATTTAAGAATTAAATCTGTGTGTTCATCCTGAAAGAAGGTGTCTAGTATGTTATTAATAAATAGCTGTCTGTCACTTATAGTAGGAGTTTTATTGGTTAGTATTAATCACTGGCCCGCTATCTGGTACTAATTCTGTTAAGTATAGATAGTTTGTAGCTATATGAAGAGATTCCAAGAACTACTGCTAGCACTGACGTGAATCAGGATGGGGCAAAGTGAATATAGAGAAAGAGTTTTTTTTTACAGATATTATTAAGCATATTCTTAATAAAACAGGTGTTAGGGTTAACACTAGCCAGCTGACTGACTTTCTTCAGTTTGTACTAACAGTCAGTCCCTGGTTTCCAGAAAAGGGAAGTTTAGATGTGGATACATGGGAGAAAGTAGGGTTAGATATTAAAAACTGGATTACAGAGAATGGAGGAAATGTTATGCCCCTTACAGAGTTTGCTATTTGAAATGTGCTCTAGGAAACATTAGCAGATGATAAAAAGGGCTTAGGTGCCCAAAAGGCATCAGATTTACCTCCTCATGAGCAGACTCCATTACTAAAGTCTTGCTCAGGACCCAAGAAAAATGTTTATACCTTGACAGAAAAGTCTAAGAAAAGTCATTCATGAGAGCATAGTGATGATTCAGAAGAGGAAAAAAATCAACCTCAGAGGAGGAATCTGACTCTGAAAAGAAGTTAACAAAATAGCATAAGCATGAATGGCCTACCGTGCAGCATTTAAATATGCGTTATTCCACCCGACCACCTGAAAAACATAAAAAGAAGGCAAAGGGGCCTATCAGATTTACTGCTGGTGCACTATAAACTCAGCAACTGGATGAATCAGTAGGCTGTTTCCCAGTGAGTATGGAGAATAACAAGAGGATGAGGAGCACTTATGGGAAACTTTGGCTTTAAGATTGCTTATGATTCCTCATGATTGGTTTAAAATATTATACTATATATTTCATATTCTTGTATGCAATTGTTTTCTTTGTCTTCTTGGTCATTTATAATTCAAATTTTATTCTGAAATTTCAGTATTAATTATATTCAAACTCATTCACATAACTTCTGTACAGAGTAAAATAGATCAACTTGAGGTAAAGTCATGTTTTCAGACTCCAAATTTATTTAGATATAATTTATTTATATATAATAAATTTATTTAGATATAATTTCCTGTTTGTTTAATTTCACTTAAATTAAAAAAATATGCGAGGAAATGGATTTCCATATTATCTTGACAAGGAGCTGTCTATCAGGCTGTTTAAATCTATTGTCAGGAAGATTATATTAAATAGTTGCTACTGAGCTGGGCATGGTGGTGTAATACCCAAAAGAAAAACGGGGGCAGCCCTGCACCCCACGCCTTGGAAGCTGGCACCCCAATCACACATGAGAAACAGTCCTGATGCAATTTGCAAGAGGGATAATTTCCAGAGCTCTGGGGGTCACAGTCTCACCATGCAGGTAAAAGAAGTGAGCCTCATGGGCAGACTCGGATTGGCTTTTTATAGGCTTATAACAGAACCCGCCTACCACAAGCTTCTAAGCCAATCAGTTCAAACCATCTGAACCCACGCTCTCTGAGAACCTATCAGCCTCCCACAGAGACTGGAAGAACTAGTTAAGTCAATCCCACTTATGTGGCCGTGTCGCACAGGGTCTTGTCCATGCTCCCCCACTGGCAATAGGGGGACCTAAGTGCCCCCAGGCAGGAGCTCCGCAGTCCCCCCCCCATGGTGATTCTGCCAGCCCTCAGCCGTGCTTGTCCTTGCCATAGCTGCTCTGCAGAGGCAAGTAGGGAAAAGGCGCCAGGGACACTCCCAGAGGTTCGTGGCCGGCCCCTGGAGGCATGGTGATATGTGCACACTTCCAGGCCAACAAAGAGTGGACTGAACCTCTGCTCCTTTGGGCTCACCCTAGACTCAGGCATGGGGGATTCCTAGCTTGCAACCTTATCCTTTCAGTGGCACACGCCTATAATCCCAGCACTTAGGAGTCAGAGACAGGCAGATTTCTGAGTTTGAGGCCAGCCTAATCTACAGAGTGAGTTCTAGGACAGCCAGGATTACACAGAGAAACCCTGTCTCAAAAAACCAAAATAAATAAATAAATAAATAAATAAATAAATAAAAAATAGTTGCTACTGATTTCCATGCATAATCTCACCTCCTTGGTTCATCTGCAGTCCATTAAAATATAAATATTCAATCTGAGCTATTTCCATTTATCACTCAACAGGAATAATAGAGGCAAAATTACTGAGACAGAATAAATGGTCATATTTACTTCATAGATTTTAAATATATTTCATGTAAGATTCAAAGAACTCGAAACTAAGTGGTAAAATTAAATCTCTCCTTATCTGTATTCATTTTACAAAAAGGCTTATGTAAATGTTTCAGCCATAAATTTCTTAGGAAATATTTTCCCATATAGAGTAAACATAACAGGACTTAATTGAAAATTAGAATGTAAAATAGCTATACTTTTTGGATTAAATATTGTAGTAGCTAAGTTAGATAAAATGTAATGTATTTAGCCAAAGGAATTTAATAATTTTACTTGCTAAGTATCTTGCACTTATAATTAAAACATTAACATTAAAATATATTTTAAATAAAAAGAATCTACGCTGATATAATGAATTGCTATTGACATTCATACATACTACTTATTTCAACATAACTACTTATTCAACATTTACTTTGCATACATCTGATTTAATTCATTAATTTATCTTAGAATCATAACAATGTCTCTCAAAGTAATCTGGGATCAAAATGTTTAAAAAATTTGCATAAAATATATGTTCTTATAGAATATGTTTCTATTATAATAAGTTCTTTGTAGCAATATATTAAGTATGTCTATATGTTTATATAGGCAAATGACATCTGACCAAAAATAGAACTTTTGACCATATACAATTTTTGAATGTTTTATTTTAACAACATTCTTTCGAAACTATTTAGGCCAAATATGTGCCTTTGTCTATTAAAATATGTGCTGATTATATAGGCTATTATTTCTACATGTTTTTTTTTTTTTTGTGGTTTTTCGAGACAGGGTTTCTCTGAGTAGTCCTGGCTGTCCTGGAACTCACTCTGTAGACCAGGCTGGCCTCGAACTCAGAAATCCACCTGCCTCTGCCTCCCAAGTGCTGGGATTAAAGGCGTGCGCCACCACCGCCCGGCTACATGTTTTTTTTAACACCTTAGTATATGATAATATATATGAAAGGTGTTATAAGAAGTTTCTTCAGAATGTAGTGACAACATAAGATATGAGCCATTGGTTAAATTTTCATTTCCTATAATAAATCAATAGCTTATTCTGATTTAATTTCAAGAAAATATATTCATAAAGTGTGTAGTTCATATAAGGTCTCCTGAATGTTAACTAATGCAATCTGAAATTCAAGTTATTAAAAATATCTTGTTTATTTTAATACTTCAATCACATTCAAATGAATAATTCACAGTAAATATCAATAATAAAGTGAACTATATTTACTTAAAAGCTCAATCTGAAATAAAAATCTGTTGAAACTGTCTCATTTCTTTGTGAATTTTACCTCGTGTACCCTAAACTCACTCATCTCTCCCTCTCCTCATCCCTACCCTCTACTCTTGCAACCTTCCCTAAGTGAGAAAAAAGGAAAAAAAAGTGTCATTGTGGAAGCTGTAGTATCACAGTATGAAACACAGTAAAGTCTTTTGTGAACACTTCTTAGCTTGCAAATATTCACTGAAATGATTCTTTGGTCTGGTATGAGGCCTCTGTCTTTTGCCCCTTTGTTACTATGCTATTATTGCCTTTGTCCTGAAAATTCTGTAGTTTTAGATCTGTAGCACTTGGCCCTTCATGTACTCCTGCAGTTTAGCCTTGCTATTGAAGTTGGGGGTGAACCCATTCAGAGCCCTGGACCTCAGCCAGAGAAATATTTGAGCTGATCAGCCTGCTGACTCTCCTCTTGTGCTCACAGGTTTGGCTTACCAGAAACTCTGATACCAGGGCCAGCTCTATAGGGATACCCAGGTAATATTTGGTCCTATGCCCCTGAGTGTTACAGTCAATGAGAAACATGACCAGTTCTCCCAATTTTAAGACTCCTGTATCAGTTATCTTGCCTGTGATGGATGGTGAAGACAGAAGGATTGAAGGAGGGCATCTCTTCATAGTCTGTAGCACCACCCAGCAGATAAAGACTGTGCCAGTTCTATTACTCTAACATCCATGGGGCCAGCTCACTTGAATCCCCCACATTCTGGGCAAGTTCTATTGTGCTGCCCATGTGAAATTCACGGCCTGTTCTCCCTAATGGTGCAGCTTGTAAGGGGGCAGGAACAGTTCTTCTGCTCAGATGACCTCTGGGCAAGCTCTTCTACCTGCCATTGGTGGCATGGGGAGATGCTGGGGTCTTGTGATGTGTTTGCTCATATGTTGATTCCTGTGACCTGTGATCTAGTTACAGTCTGGGCACCAGCATTGCCATACATATTGAGGATCTCCTGTATCCATATGATGCAGAGTATGCTCCCCAATTTTCTCAGATTGGTTAATATAGGACTAACCTGCCAATGATTGGGTAGAGAAGAGTAAAAGGTTAAACTTCTGATCCCATTGACAGGCCTGAGAGAGTAGTGCCAGGAGAAGTTTGCCACAGGGTACATGAGGGTGCAGCAGAAAATTGGTGAGGGGACAGAAATGGTCAAGGGACAGAAAGCTAGCCTGAGACAACCATTAGTAGGGTAATACAGGCATGTTGGGAGTCCCCGACAGGAGGAGGAGTTGCCAAGGGAGTTAGATCTCCATGAGGAGAGACAGCTACAGCAGAGTGTTCCAATGAGAGACTTTATGAAAACTGCTTGGGTTGTGTGACTAGAAAATAGATAAGAGAGCATAGTGGATTAGAAATATCTATCATAGTACTTAAAGATTGCTAATAAAATTAATAGGTTTTAATCCCAATTATTTGGGACATAGCCAGTTGAGAAAAACTGTCCCTCTTAAATTTTATTCTGTACGGTGAAGACCACTTTTTTGCCCATGTCACTGCACAGCAGACAAGTTGTTAAGCTAATTCTCCAATGATCATTCTCTCAGGATAGCTCACCCCCTCCCCCCATAACCTACCCCTATGTGAGACAAGTGGTAGAGCTGGGTCTCTCATGCTCATATTCTTGAGAGTTGCTCACCAATAACTCCATAAACATGTCCAGACTTATCTCCAAAGTATTCCAGCTGGCTACAGTCAGGGTCAGCTCTCTTGTTCTACTAACCCTTGGGCCACTCTTTTTCAAGGCCCAGGTGAAGGGTAGACAATTCTGCACAGCTCTCAGATTTCATGTTTCTAGCCAGCAGACTGACCTTTGATAGTTGCAGGGCCACATACCCAGACATGGCCCCCAGTGACAGCACAGGCCAGGACCCTACCATCTGCCAACTACAGCCCCTCATATCAGGCTGTTCCTCACTACTCTCCAATCTCCAGTTCTGCCTCTCTTTCTTGTACCCACGTCCTTCTTTATTTCTTTCTCTTCCATTTCTCCACCCGTTACTTGTTCTTCTTAGAGTTTCCAGTGTCTCTGAGTATCTGTGGTTATCTTGGAAGTAGTCTCAAGAGTACTATGCCCTGAACTTGCATTACAGTGCCAGGCAGAAGTCATCTTAGACATTGTCTGGATCCCAACAGGCCTCCACAACACTTGACTGATGGTTGTCTCAGGTAGCTCCCTACCCAAGTCCTATGGTGCCAGTCTGGCAGTCATTTCAGGCTTAATTCTTGCCCAGTTTGCTTGAATAACCCCAGGCAAGGATCATCTATCTCAGGCTCACTCCCAAGGTTGGCCATTAATCCAAGGTAGGGTTCTTCTAGTCTCTGGTTTACTTTCGGTCCTAGGAGATGTCAGTGTCTACGTGGTGCCAGACTGGTGGTAATATCAGACTAACTCCCTGTTTGAGCCTCCTGGTGAGAGAATTTTGGTAATCTCAAACTCCCTTGTTTAATGGAATGTTAGGCTGCTAATTATTCAGATGTTCATAGATCAAAAACACTAAATATAAACATAGCATTTCTCTGATCTACCTATTACTGATGCACCACCAACTACAGTGACACAGCAGCTATACCTGGAATGCTTCTAGGGACTATGGATGATAATCTTTTATACGAAAAATATACAAATCTTTTTCTGAAAGTATCATATTGAAAATACATAGACAAGGGTGAAATAAATCTTGATCCTACCAAGTCAACCAGTTATATTGTTTCAGTTTAGGTTAGGCTAATTTTTATACAGGTGTTTTATTTTACTTCAAAATTGCCATTATAGAGAGAAGCAATCATAATCATATCTCTTTGAAAGTATAATCATAGACTACAATTTATTTCACATTTTAAATACCTAAGTCCCTACTCTATAGTTGTAGTGTAACAGTGTAATCATTCAATAATGTAAGAAATATTTACACACACACACACACACACACACAAACACACACAAGTTTATAGCCAGAGGAAGTTGAAAATATACATTTATTGTAAAATAGGAGAGCAAAGACAATTTTTTTAAATTTATTTTCTATATTCTTTGTTTACATTCCAAATGATTTTCCCTTTCCCGGTTCCCCTCTCCCCATAAGTCTCATAAGCCCGTTTCCCTCCACCCCTTTTGCAATCAAACCCTTCCCACTTCTTTGTCCAGGTAATCCCCTATGCTGCATCAAGGCCATGGGCACAGGGGAAAAGTTCCTGAACAGAAAGAACAACAATAGCTTATGCGCTAAGATCAAGAATTGACAAATGGGACTTCATAATATTACAAAGTTTCTGTAAGGCAAAGGACACTGTCAAAAGGACAAAATGGCAACCAACAAATTGTGAAAAGATCTTCTTCAACCCTACATCTGACAGAGGCTAACCTCCAATATCTACAAAGAACTCAAGAAGTTAGACTCCAGAGAACCAAATACCCCTATTAAAAAATGGGGTACAGAGCTAAACAAAGAATTTTCACCTGAAGAACTTCGAAATGCTAAGAAACAAAGAAACATTTTTAGTAGCTGTTATTTTTTCTACTTTTATATATTTCAACCTGAGTACAGTTTTCTCTGTCACATTTCTTCTTATCTTTCTCCCTACCTCCCATCTTCTCTCAAACCAGTCCTCCTCTGTTTCTATTCAGAAAAGAGAATGCCTTGTAGGCTATCCACCAAACATGGCAAATCAAGTTACAATAAGACTAGGCATTTGCCTTCATATTAAACTTATGTGAGAAACCAGAGGGAGGAAAATGGTCCCCGAAAACAGGCAAAGGACTCCGAGTACTACTATTTCCAATATTAGGAGTTCCATATAAAGACCAGGCTCTCTGATGATAAGAATGTTAGGCTCCTATCTAAGGATATAGCAGAATATCTTTAAGAATCATTTCAGTGTTTTTGTTTTGTTTTGTTTTGATTTGGGGTATTTATTTATTTATTTATTTATTGCCATTTTGCCAGTAGCATTTGGTACTATTGTATGTTTAGCTGCTATCCACCCTCTGGTTTCTAGCCCTCCAGGTCGTACTGTGATTGGGTTCTTGTCGCCTGAGTCTCAGGCTGGACCAGTTATTGGATTGCCCCTCTCATAATTTCTGCACCATATTTACCACAGTACATACTGTAGACATACAAAAATGTAGGTCAAATGTTTTGGGTGGGTTGATGTCCAAATCCCTGTACTAGAAGTCTTGGAAGGTTAGAGGATATGACTGGATCAGACTCCATATCTCCATTAATTAAGAGGCAAACCCCTATTAAATATTCTTATTTTATTTTGTAATTAATGTACAATTATCTCACTTCTACCGTCTCTCTTCTCCATTCTACTTCCTATATTTCTTAGCTATCTTTCTTTCCAATTTCACAGCTTTTTATAAAAAAATGCCTGCTGGACACATATATGTATAGATATATCAACCTATATTATATACATATATATTATATGATATGCAGTGTCTGTTCAGAGATAACCAATATATATCTTTTTAGACAATGATTCTAATTAAGATCTCTTAGATAAAAAAGTTCCTTTATTAAATAAGAAATGCAAACATTAGCCCATATAATCTTCACACATGGTACTGGATAACCAATCAGAAGAGTCACTCTTGGTGTTTACTTATTCTCTTACCCTCCACAGTTTATTTTATTGTTGGTTGACTGTAACTCTTCATATAGTGCTGAAACCCTGTCAGAATCTGCCATTTAGACATGAATTAAACTTTTTTTTGCCTCTTGTTTATACAGCCAAATTGTTGACATTTTATACATGTAATTTGCATGTGATAGGTAGAATGTGTAATTGCACAGAACACTCTCAGATCTTCTCACACTTACAATCTTTGCTCCATTTTAATGAAATATAGGTGCACAGAAACAATAATTCACTGATACAGAAGTTCTCACACTATATTTTTATTTTCCTCTATCCTTTTTACTTCATATAATAAATGAAGTAGAACACACAATGAGAGATACAATAATATTTGTACATAAGGAATAGAAACAGAATACTGAGATTTAGCAGTGTATTTCTATGTTATGGGAGACTTGACGTTGCAAACTTAGCAATGGTTTCTAGGTAGAATATAAATTTTTATAGATTAAATACACTTAAATTATAATTTAATATTAACAAACATATACTGTTCGTAAAAGTATTTTTAGTTTTTAATTATGTATTACAAAATATATGCATGAAATAGAAAGGTCAGTAGTGTTCCAAAATACTCAGTTGCCATCTCTTTATCACAGAAATCTGATGAGAGGTCAAGTAAGATTTATGACTAGAACTCTGCATAATTAATTCTGAGAATTCTTTGAACAACAGTAACCATGAAAAGTCATATTACAAAGAAATTATTTAAGTGAATTGCACACGTTCACAATACCTAAGGAAATAATTGTATTTTATAAATTGCTTTTTCGTTGAAGATGACATGTGTTTATAACCAAGTCAATCTTGTATTAAAAGAAGGCATTAAAATAACCTATATAAAATAGGAAATGGAAATATTAAAAGCTGTGACCGATATTGCCTGCAGCTTCCCATCCAGCTGGTGGTGGGGAAGCCGGACCCAGCCAGCGTGCCAGGTGCTCAGACCCAGCCGGCGGCAGAACCAGGTACCAGAGACAGCACGAGTTTAAGACCTTCAGGGACTCAGGCCTGGAGCGGGAGTTGGGCACAGAGTAGCGGCTGCGCTCTGCACTCTCGGGGCGGACCCCGAGCTCCCTGCGGGCAGCTGCCATATTGCCTGCAGCTTCCCATCCAGCTGGTGGTGGGGAAGCCAGACCCAGCCGGCAGGCCAGGTGCTCAGACCCAGCCGGAGGCGGAACCAGCCTCCCATCCAGCCAGTGGCGGGGAAGCCGGACACAGCCAGCTTCCCAGCAGCTTGGCACCAGCAGGCAGAACCAGATAACTGAGATATCCCAACTTTAAGACCCCTGGGGAAACAGGATAACAGACAGCAAACCCTGAGCAGGAGCAGTGCAGAGCAGCCGCCCAACAGGCGGAACCAAGTACCTGGGATATCCTGAGTTTAAGACCTCGGGGGACTCAGGCCACCTGTCAGCAATCTGTGAGCAAGAGCCCTGCAGGACAGTGGTTCAGGTATCCCAGTCGCTGGAAAATAGCCTTACGACCCCACAGGAGGGTTAAGCACCAGCTAGTATCTACAGGACCAACTAACACCAGAGTTAACCAGATGGCAAAAGGCAAACATAAGATCTCTACTAACAGAAATCAAGGCAGTATGGCGGCATCCGAACCTAGTTCCCTGACAGCAATAAATCTTGGATACCCCAAAACACCAGAAAAACAAGACTCAGATCTAAAATCACTGGTCAGGATGCTGATAGAGGAAGACTTAGATAAATCTCTTAAAGTAATACATGAGAAAATAGATCAAAAGCTAGAAGCCATTACAAGGCAAACACAATTAAATCCCAGATATCTCAACACACCAGAAAAACAAGACTCAGATCTAAAATCACTGGTAAAGATGCAGATTGAGGATCACTTAGATAAATTTCTTAAAGTAATAGAGGAGAAAATAGATCAAAAGCTAGAAGCCCATACAAGGCAGACACAAAAATCACTTAAAGAAATCCAGGAGAATATAGAGCAAAAAATGAATCCCAATAAGGGGGAGAACAAAAATCACTTAAAGAAATACAAGAGAACATGGGTCAATGAGTAGAAGTCATAAAAGAGGAAACACAAAAATCCCATAAAGAATTACAGGAAAACACAAACAAGCAACTGAAAGATCTGAGCAAAACCATACAAAATCTAAAAACAGAAGTAAAAACAACTAAGCAATCGCAAAGGGAGACAATGTTGGAGATAGAAAACCTTGGGAAGAAACCAGGAGTCATAGATGCAAATATCAACAATAGAATACAAGAGATAGAAGACAGAATCTCAGATGCTGAAGATACCATAGGAACCATGGATTCAACAATTAAAGAAAATGCAAAATGCAAAAAGCTGGTAACCCAAAACATTCAGGAAATCCAGGACACAATGAGAAGACCAAACCTAAGGATTATAAGGATAAATGAGAATGAAGATCTACAACTTAAAGGGCCAGCAAATATCTTCTACAAAATTATGGAAGAAAACTTCCCCAACCTAAAGAGAGAGATGCCCATGAATATAAAAGAAGCCTATAGAACCCCAAAAAGACTGGAACAGAACAGAAACACTTCCCGTCACATAATAATCAAAACCCCAAATGTACTAAACAAAGAAAGAATATTAAAGGCAGTAAGAGAAAAAGGACAAGTAACATATAAAGGAAGACCTATCAGAATTACACCAGACTTCTCACCTGAGACCATGAAAGCTAGAAGATCCTGGGCAGACCTCATGCAGACCCTAAGAGAACACAAACTTCAGCCAAGACTACTATACCCAGCACAACTCTCAATTGCCATAGATGGGGAAACCAAGATATTCCACGACAAAACCAAATTTGCAAGATACTTATCTACAAACCCAGCCCTACAAAGGATAATAGGGGAAAAATACCAACACAAGGGGGGAAATAACACCCCAGAAGAAACAAGATAGAAACCCCATCTCATCCAACCAAAAAGAAGAGAACCACTCAAATACAAATAATAATAATAATGCCCAAAATGTCAGGAAGTAATAATTACTATTCCTTAATATCTCTTAATATCAATGGACTCAATTCCCCAATCAAAAGACACAGACTAACAGACTGGATACGGAAACAGGACCCTACATTTTGCTGCATACAGGAAACACATCTCAGTGTCAAAGACAAACACCACCTTAGAGTAAAAGGCTGGAAGACAGTTTTACAAGCAAATGGTCCCAGGAAACAAGCTGGAGTAGCAATTCTAATGTCAGATAAAATTGACTTTCAACCTAAAGTCATCAAAAGAGACACAGAAGGTCACTTCCTGCTTGTCAAAGGGAAAATCCACCAAGAAGAATTCTCAATACTGAACATCTATGCGCCAAATGTAAGGGCACCCTCATTTGTAAAAGAAACTTAACTAAAGCTTAAAGCACACATCGCACCTAACACAATGATTGTAGCCGACTTCAACACTCCACTCTCCTCAATGGACCGATCAGGAAAGCAGAAATTAAACAGGGATACAGTGAAACTAATTGAAGCTTTGGACCAATTGGATTTAACAGATATATATAGAACATTCCATCCTAAAGCAAAAGAGTATACCTTTTTCTCAGCACCGCACGGTACCTTCTCAAAAATTGATCATATAATTTGTCACAAGACAGACCTCAACAAATACAAGAAGACCGAACTAATACCATGTCTCCTATCGTATCACTATGGAGTAAAAGTGGTCTTCAACAGCAAGAAGAACAACAGAAAGCCCACATACACATGGAAACTGAACAATACTCTACTCAATGACACCCTGGTCAAGGAAGAAATAAAGAAAGAAATCAAAGACTTTTTAGAGTTCAGTGAAAATGAAGGTACGACCTACCCAAATCTCTGGGACACAATGAAAGCAGTGCTAAGAGGAAAACTCATAGCCCTGAGTGCCTCCAAAAAGAAACTGGAGAGAACATACACTAGCAACTTAACAGCACACCTGAAGGCCCTGGAACAAAAAGAAGCTAACTCACCCAGGAGGAGTAGAAGAGAGGAAATCATCAAACTAAGGGCTGAAATCAATCAAGCAGAAACAAAGAGAACCATACAAAGAATCAACAAAACCAAGAGCTGGTTCTTCGAGAAAATCAACAAGATAGATAAACCCTTAGCTAGACTAACTAAAGGGCACAGAGATAGTATCCAAATTAACAAAATTAAAAATGAAAAGGGGGATATAACAACAGAAACATAGGAAATTCAAAAGATCATCAGATCCTACTACAAAGGCCTATCCTCAAAACAACTGGAGAATCTGGAGGAAATGGACAATTTCCTAGACAGATACCAAATATCAAAATTAAATCAGCATCAAGTAGATGAGCTAAACATTCCCATAACCCTTAAAGAAATAGAAGGGGTTATAGAAAGCCTTCCAACCAAAAAAAGTACAGGACCAGATGGTTTTAGTGCAGAATTCTACCAGACCTTTAAAGAAGACTTAACACCAATACTCTTCAAACTATTCCACAAAATAGAGACAGAAGGGACACTGCCCAACTCGTTCTTCGAAACCACAATTACGTTGATACCTAAACCACAAAAAGATCCAACAAAGAAAGAGAACTACAGGCCAATTTCTCTTATGAATATTGATGCAAAAATACTAAATAAAATTCTTGCCAACCGAATCCAAGAGCATATCAAAACGATCATTCACCATGATCAAGTAGGCTTCATCCCAGGCATGCAGGGATGGTTCAATATACGGAAATCCATCAATGTAATCCACTACATAAACAAACTAAAAGAAAAAAAACCACATGGTCATCTCATTAGATGCTGAAAAAGCATTTGACAAAACTCAGCATCCTTTCATGCTAAAAGTCTTGGAAAGAGCAGGAATTCAAGGCCCATACCTAAACATAGTAAAAGCAATCTACAGCAAACCAGTAGCCAACATCAAAAAAATGGAGAAAAACTTGAAGCAATCCCATTAAAATCAGGGACTAGACAAGGCTGCCCTCTCTCTCCATATCTTTTCAATATAGTACTTGAAGTTCTAGCGAGAGCAATTAGACAACATAAGGAAGTCAAAGGGATACAAATTGGAAAGGAAGATGTCAAAGTATCATTATTTGCAGATGATATGATAGTCTACTTAAGCGATCCAAAAAACTCCACCAGAGAACTTCTACAGCTGATAAACAACTTCAGCAAAGTGGCTGGTTATAAAATTAACTCAAGCAAATCAGTAGCCTTCTTGTACTCAAAGGACAAGCAGGCTGAGGAAGAAGTTAGGGAAATAACACCCTTCACAATAGCCACAAACAACATAAAGTACCTTGGCGTAACTCTAACCAAACAAGCGAAAGATCTGTATGAAAGCAACTTCAAGTCCCTGAAGAAAGAAATCGAAGAAGACCTCAGAAGATGGAAAAATATTTCCTGCTCCTGGATTGGCAGGATCAATATAGTAAAAATGGCCATCTTGCCAAAAGCAATCTACAGATTCAATGCAATCCCCATCAAAATCCCAAATCAATTCTTCATAGATCTAGAAAGAGCAATTATCAAATTAATCTGGAGCAACAAAAAACCCAGCATAGCTAAAACTATTCTCAACAATAAAAGGACTTCTGGGGGAATCAATATCCCTGACCTCAAGCAGTACTACAAAGCAATTGTGTTAAAAACTGCATGGTATTGGTACAGCAACAGGCAGGTAGATCAATGGAATAGGATTGAAGACCCAGAAATGAACCCACAGACTTATGGTCACTTGATCTTTGATAAAGAAGCCACAACCATCCAGTGGAAAAAAGATAGCCTTTTCAACAAATGGTGCTGGTTCAACTGGAGGTCAACATGCAGAAGAATGCGAATTGACCCACTCTTATCTCCTTGTACTAAGATCAACTCCAAGTGGATCAAGGTCCTCCACATAAAACCAGACACACTGAAACTCTTAGAAAAGAAACTTGGGAAGACCCTGGAGGACATGGGCACAGGGGTAAAGTTCCTGAACAGAACACCAATAGCTTATGCTCTAAGATCAAGAATTGACAAATGGGACCTCATAAAATTACAAAGTTTCTGTAAAGCAAAGGACACTGTCAGAAGGACAAATCGGCAACCAACAACGTGGGAAATGATCTTCACCAACCCCACATCCGACAGAGGGCTAATATCCAATATATACAAGAAACTCAAGAAGTTAGACCCCAAAGAACCAAATAACCCTATCAAAAAATGGGGTACAGAGCTAAACAAAGAATTTTCACCAGAAGAAATTCGGATGGCCGAGAAACACCTTAAGAGATGTTCAACATCATTAGTCATCAGGGAAATGCAAATCAAAACAACCCTGAGATTCCACCTCACTCCAATCAGAATGGCTAAGATTAAAAACTCGAGAGACAACAAGTGCTGGCGAGGATGTGGAGAAAGAGGAACACTCCTCCACTGTTGTTGGGATTGCAAAATGTAAACCGCTCTGGAAAACAGTGTGCGGTTCCTCAGAAAATTGGGCATGCCACTCCCAGAGGACCCTGGCATACCACTCCTGGGCATATTCCCAGAGGATTCCCCTGCATACAACAAAGACACATGCTCCACTATGTTTATAGCAGTCTTGTTTATAATAGCCAGAAATTGGAAGGAGCCCAGATATCCCTCAAAAGAGGAATGGATACAGAAAATGTGGTATATTTATACAATGGAGTACTACTCAGCAATTAAAAATAATGAAATCATGCAATTTGTAGGTAAATGGTTAGATCTGGAAACTATCATCCTAAATGAGCTAACCCAATCACAAAAGAAT
This sequence comes from Apodemus agrarius, assembly GCA_964023405.1. Taxonomy (NCBI): domain Eukaryota; kingdom Metazoa; phylum Chordata; class Mammalia; order Rodentia; family Muridae; genus Apodemus; species Apodemus agrarius. The sequence continues at coordinate 69,913,349 of OZ030020.1, forward strand.
ACACATGAAATGCAATCACTGATAAGTGGATATTAATGAGCCCAGAAGCCCTAAATACTCAAGGCACAATTAGCAAGTCAAATGACTCTCAAGAAGAAAAAAAGGTGAGGACCCTGGGCCTGTAAAGATTGGATCCAGTATTGTAGACTCAGAACAGAGAAATCGTGGGGGGGGAATGAGTGGGGAATAGCTTGGGGGGGGAGAGTAATTATGGGACATATGGGGGGGGTAACTGGGAAAGGGGAAAGCCTTTGGAATGTAAACATAGAATATAGAAAATAAAAATTAAAAAAAAACTGTGACCATAGATAATCCTCATTTGGAAATATTTATTTGTACATCTTAATTATTATGAAAATGTATATCTTATAGAACTTTTAAAATGGATGAGATTTAAAAGAGGTATAATTTATTGAGCTAAGACTACAAAATTGTTGTAGAATTGAAAAATACCAAAAATAGCAAGTTTTGTTTGAAAGTCAATATAAATAATGTTTTACATTGATTTTTATTAATAACTAAGCTTAAAATATCTATGTTACTTTCTCTGTATGGAAATAATAGTGAGTCATTATGTGCAGAAGAGAAGTTATGTTCTTTTTATTCTTGTAATTAGGCAAAATCATTGAATAAACCAAAGTGTTTCAATCATAACATTTTCTTGAAATTTATGAGTTTGGGGGGTTTATCATGCATTTCTGAATTCCTCAAATTAAATGATCTGGCTTCATAGAAGATAATAAATTTCTTTATATTTATCTTGTTTATACTTAAACCAGAAACAAGGACAATCTATTGGGTTGCTAACAGTTGAAATTCTTAAAAAAATACTATGTACATACTCATTGTGTTAATCAGTGTTTCTGGGGTTCACATCCAGGACAACTCCATATTCAATTTTCAGAATAATAGATGAAAAGTTTTAATATTGTACAACTTTGAAAGCAATTCTTACTACTGTGTTTATTTCCTCTTTAAAGTTCTAAATTGCTAAACATAAGTAATAAATAATCATCTCTTTTTTGATGCTATGAAGAATATCTAAAGCTATAATATTGACCTTTTAAAATACCAAACCATACTAATGCATTTATTATAACCTTTTAAAAATTGGATTTATCACACTGAAGTAGAGAAATAAAATAGATCTGTAATTTTATCTAGACTTATTTTACATTTTATGTTTCATTTCAGGAGAAAATGAACTCATGTGGGAGTAAACACTGCCTCCTGTGACCCCAGGTTTAACCTCTTTAGATGTATTCATCAATCTGTTAATTAACATTCACCCAAAGTTCTACATGATTAGAGCAGGGGCAGGCAGAGCCAGAGAACCCATTGCAGCAGCAGAAACAAGATCACCAGCTGTTGTTGCTCCTGCTATAAATGGTATTCATGACTCTAAATTAACAAAGAAGCTTATTAAATAATCCAAAGATGAAGCTGCAAGCTTTTTTTTCCTAGGAACGTAGTTTTGGACTTTGACAAAAATAGTCCTAGCTTTTAAGAGTAGAAGTGGTATGTGAAAAAGATAGATGGGATAGAGAAAGGGCAAGAGCAAATACTTAAGGTGAATTTTTTCCTTAACTTTAGGATCATGATTTGATTTGTGTCTGTATGACAGGAAAGTCCAAATGAAAACTAACAAAGTATTATATGCTAATAAATATAAGAAAAATGTTTCACTTACTTATCACATGTATTTGAGGCACCTATTTAAGGATCATCACGGTCTTTTTTTTTTTGATGCTTTATTCTTAGCAAACCTAAAGAATTTTTACAACTGTATTAGGTGGCATCAAAAAGTGGGAACCTCTGAATCCCAAGAAATTGAAAGTGTGTTTCTTCAGGCTGTACCAGGGTAATAGGGAAGGATTCACATCCCTGGCAGTAGCTATGGAAATCTTCCAGATGGCATCAGACAATGGCATTCTTTTTCCCTTAAGACTGACCTTTCTCTGGCTCAAATAAAGACTAACAATATGTTTAACATCTAGAATTTTTTTAGGGACAATTTAATCAGTGTTTTTATTTGAATAAATACTCGTTTCATTAATCTACTCTACCTATTCTACCTCTATATTTTCCCATAAGTAAAATTTAGTGTTGTTTTCTTCATTCAATTTTCTGAATAACATTGTGCCCTCATTTCCATGTCTTAACCAAGGCAATTATTTATGAAAGAAAGATATGAGAGACAGAGAGTTAAGATTCTTTTATAGTTTTTAGCGTCTCAATGACCCATCATTCTTTGCCTGGTATCAAACATCTCTAAGTTTGTTTGTTTGTTTGTTTGTTTTGTTTGATTATTTGTTTTATTTTTTGTAATTGTTTTGGGGTACCTACTTGCCCTAACAATGGAATCTCTCTAGAAGTCTCAGAGACCACAGCATCTAACAATCTTTCCTGAGATATCTGGCCATATCATGAGGCTCCTAAATACCCAGAAGTTTAGGAGTTTCTAGCATCAATCTTTATAGGTCTCAAGGACCGATGATCCAAACCTCTGTCAGCACTATAGAGATACCTTTGGATTGTAAAATACAATAAAACTCTAGGATGCTATCTTTTCTCTGGCATCTTACTACTTGAATTTTGGTTGATTCTTAGCCCTTCAGTATCAAATACCTTAATTACACATGTTTTTTTCCTAGCTGACTTTATATTCACAACTGCCTTTTCATTCTCTTTGCCTATATTTTATTTCATCTTCTTTTGAAAATATATTTTTCATGCAATATTTCCCCTCCCTCTAATACTCCCAGTTCCTCCCCAACTCTGCTTTCATCCATTTCACAACATTTCTGTCAAACCAAATAAGAAGCATCCAGATTAGATCCCTTCTTTTTAATTTTCATGCCTATATATCTGAAATAGCACACCCACGTGCTCTGAGTTAGCTGCATGCTATCCCACAAGCCATCTTTTATCTGTTTAAGCCACCAACCAACGTGTACACACGGGATGGTCTGAGGCCCCAGACACATATATAGGAGAATGTTGCCACGTTTGGCCTCAGTAGAAGAGGATGTATTTAATACTGTAGAGACTTGATGCTCCATGTTGCAGTGATACCTGGGGGCCTGCCTTCTCAGAATCGAAGGAGAGGGAGAAACAGGGAAGGAATTCTCTGAGGAGAAACCAATAATGCGAACTGTTTGGGATGTAAATAAATGCATAAACACAAAGGCAGACCTATCAGAAATATACCTGACTTATCAACAGAGTCTCTGAAAGTGGAAAGGACATGTACAGATGTCCTACAGCCTCTAAGACATGATAGATGGCTACCTAGACTACTATAACCAGCAATATTCTTAAGGAACATAGAGAAAAAAGATATTCCAAGACAAAATGAAAATAAAACAGTAGCAATCCACAAATCTAGTGCTACAGAAAATAGTAGAAGGAAAACTCCAACCCAATGAGGTTAACTACATCCAAGAAAACAGAGGGAATAAATAATACCTTTAAATTAAAACAAAAACATGAAACAAAAAAACAAATATGGGAAGGACAAACACATAAACATACACACACATACACATGTATGAACACACATACATATACATACACACACACACACACACACATATATATATATATATACATATATATATATATGTATATATATATATATATATATATATATATATATATATATATACACATACACATAAACACATATACTAACAGGACCTATATTAAAATAATAGGAATTAACAATCATTGATTATTACTATCTTTCAGGATCAATGGACTCAATTCCCCAATAAAAACACAAACTGACAGAATGGATGTGAAAAACAGTTCCAACATTCTGCTACATACAATAAACACACTTCAGAAACAAAAGTAGATATGACCTCAGACCAAATGGCTTGGAAAGTGTTTCCCAAGCAAAGGGAACCAAGAAGCATATTGGAGTAGCCATTCTAATATCTAATAAAATAGATTTTCAACCAAAATTAATCAATATTATTTGGGAAGGGCATTTTGCACTTATTAAAGGAAAAACACCACCAAAATTACATATCAATTCACAAAATATATGTCCCAAAGATAAGGGCACCTACATTCAGAAAAGAAACATAACTAAAGCTTCAGTCACACATTACAACCCCTACAGAAATAGGGGTTCAAGACCCACTGGATCAAAGCAGAAACTAAACAGAAATAATAAAACTAACAGAGGTTAAGATTCAAATGGAGCTAATAAAATCAATGGAACATTTTATCCAAACACAAAAGTATATGCTTTCTTCTGAGTACCTCACAGAACCATCTTCAAAATTGACCATATAGTTGGTCAGAAAGAAAGCCTCAACAGATAGAAGAGAATTGAAAGGATGCCTTATATCTTACCAGACAACCATGGATTAAAGGTCTACTTCAACAGTAACAGAAAAAAACATAAAGCCTTCAAATACATTGAAACAAAATAAGAGTCTACTCTATGATCACTGAGTCAGGAAAGAAATATAGAAAGAAATTTAAGATTTTCTAGAATCAATGAAATGGAAGACACAGATACTCAAATTTATGGAATAAAATGAAAGCATTGCTAAAAGGAAATTTCATAGCACTAAGTGCTTTCATAAAGAAATAGAGAAGTTTTCATACTAACAATTTAAAATTATACCTGAAAGCTATATGGGAGAAAAAGAAACATACCTTGGAGGAGTAGATAATGAAAATTAATCAAACTCAGGAATGAAATCAACTAATTAGAAACAAAGGGAACAATAAAAAGAATCAATGAAACTAAGAGCTGGTTCTTTTTTTAGAAAAATCAAAACGATAGACAAACCTTTATACAGTCTAATTAAAAGGCAAAGAGACTATATCCAAATTGATAAAATCAGAAATGAAAACGGAGACAAAACAACAAACAGGGAATAAATCCAAAGAATTATTAGGACTTTCTTCAAAAGACTGTACTCCATAAAATTGAATATCTAAACAAAATAAATGATTTATTGGATAACTTAAGTTAAATAAAGATCAGGTAAACTCTTTAAATATTCCAATCACCCCTAATCAAACAGAGGCAGTCATTGAAAGACTCCCTATCAAAATAGCCCAAGGTCAGATGGTTTTAATGCAAACCTCTCGCAAACTTTCAAAGAGCTAATATCATTATTATTTCACAAAATAGAATCAGAAAGAACCTTGTCAAACTCATTTTATGATGACACATTCATACCAATACCTAAAGCACACAGACTCAAAAATGAAGAATAATTTCATAGCAATTTTCCTTATGAACATGATCGAAAAATGCTCAATAAAATACTTGCAAGCAGAATCCAAAAATACATTAAAAAGTAACATCCACCTTGATCAAGTAAGCTTCATTCCAGGAATACAGGCATGCAAAAATACATAAAATTTCATCAAACTAATCTACCATGTAGGCACTATGAAAGAAAAAAAATCTCATGTTTATCTTATGAGATGCTGAAAAGACACTTAACAAAATCCAGCACTCCTTCAATGTTAAAATACTTGGCATGGTGTATGCCTACACACACTAGAAGGCAGAGTTTAATACATTAAGTCAATGTCTAACATCAAACTAAGATGAAAAAAAATGGAGTTCTACTAAAATTAAGAACAAAGTAAGGCTGCTTACTTGTAGGACAAGTAGATTGTGCCAAAAGACAGAAGTGGTAAGGCTGAATGATTCAAACCCTGTGAATCTCAGAATTAACCATGGTAAGCATGGAGCCAAATTTTTGTCTAATTCTACCTGCTCTGGAGCATGGAACTGGATACTCACTGAGAGAACCATGTAAGGAAAATACCTGAGATCCTTAATTATGTAAATTGTCTATAACTACCATGTCAAACTGAGCCAATGCAAACATCTGCTTTTAGATCCTACCTTACTCCTCAATCAGAAGCTGCTTCTCTGAGAAAATTAACAAGATAGATAAACCTCTACCCAAACCAGCTAGTGGGCCCAGAGGCAGTAGCCAAATTAAGAAAACCAGAAATAAAAAGGGAGACATAACAACTGAAATTGAGGAAATTAAAAAAAAACAACAACAACATCAGCTCCTACTACAAAAGCTTTACTCAAAAAACCTGGAAAATTGAGATGAAATGAATGGTTTTCTAGGGAGATAGAACACACCAAAGTTAAATCAAGAGCAGTTAAACCACCATTTGCCTAAAAATTTCATGAATTCATTGTTTTTAATTGCTGAGTAGTATTTCATTGTGTAAATATGCCACATTTTCTGTATCCATTCCTCCACTGGAGGACATCTGTGTTCTTTCCAGCTTCTGGCTATTATAAATAAGGCTTCTATGAATATAGTGGAGCAAGAACTTCCGGGGAATCAGTATCCCCGACCTAAAGCTGTACTACAGAGCAATAGTGTTAAAAACTGCATGGTATTGGTACAGTAACAGGCACGTAGATCAATAGAAAAGAATTGAAGACCCAGAAATGAACCCACACACGTATGGTCACTTGATCTTCGAACAAAGGAGATAAAACCATCCAGTGGAAAAAGGATAGCCTTTTCAACAAATGGTGCTGGTTCAAATGGAAGTAAGCATGAAGAAGAAAGTGAATTGATCCATTCTTATCTCCTTGTATTAAAGCTCAACTCCAAGTGGATCAAGGACCTCCATATAAAACCAGACACACTGAAACTAATAGAAAAGAAACTGGGGAAGACCCTTGAGGACATGGGCCCAGGGGAAAAGTTCCTGAACAGAACACCAATAGCTTATGCTCTGAGATCAAGAATTGACAAATGTGACCTCAAAAAATTACAAAGCTTCTGTCGAAAGGACAAAATGGCAGCCAACAAATTGGGCAAAGAGCTTCGCCAACCCTAAATCTGACAGAAGGCTAATATATAATATATACAAAGAACTCAAGAACCAAATAGACTCCAGAGAACCAAATAACCCTATTAAAAATGGGGTACAGAGCTAAACAAAAAAAATTTTCACCTGAAGAATTTTGAATGTCTGAGAAGAACCTTAAGAAATCTTCAACATCATTAATCCTTAGGGAAATGCAAGTCAAAACAACCCTGAGATTTCACCTCACACCAGTTAGAATGGCTAAGATTAAAAACTCAGGAGACAGCAGGTGTTGGTGAGAATGTGAGGAAAGAGGAACACTCCTACTCTGCTGGTGGTTTTACAAGCTGGTACAACCACTCTGGAAAACAGTCCGGTGGTTCCACAGAAAACTGGGCATGACACTTCCAGGGGACCCTGTTATCCCACTCCTGGGCATATACCCAGAGGATTCCCCAGCATGCAATAAGGATTCATTCTCCACTACTCAACTTTTAAGAACAAGAAAATCTTGAGTTTTGTAGGCAAATGGGTAGAACTAGAAAATATCATTCTGAGTGAGGTAACTCAGTCTCCAAAAATATGTATGATATGTACTCACTAAAAAGTGGCTATTAGCTAAAAAACAAAAAAAAACATACAGAATGCCCAAGATGCAGTCCACAGAACTCAAACAGGTGAGCATATCTCAGTCTCACTTGGGATGCAGAAGAAAACTACCAAAATGGGGGAGGAAGAGAGAGATTTGGGAAGGAAATTGGACTTGTGTAGGGGTTAGATAGGGAAATCTAATCTGGAATTGGGTGGGGGGAAAGCACTGAAGCCCTGAGGGCCAGTAGAAAAAAATGGAAATAGGCCATCTCCAACCTCCAGAGATAGGATGTTGAGGGGACACTCCTGAATGCACCAGAGTCCTCAGAAGTGATCAAATTTCCTATAGTGGTTAGAGAGAACTTGTAGACCCTACCTCCAGCAGAAACACAGGGCACTGAGTGAAGGATGGGTTTGCCATCCCACTGTTATAAGTCTGACTCATAATTGTTCCTGCCTGAAAGAACTTCAGTGATGGAAATGGAGAGGAGCCCAAGGAAAAGATGGCTCAGAGACATCCCCCATAAAGTAGGATTCAGTTCAAGAGGAGACATCAAGGCCTCACACTGTTATTGAGGCTATGGAGCAATGACAAAAAGTGACCTATCATGAATGCACTCTAGAAAGACCCAACAAGTAGCTGAAAGAGTCAGATGCAGAGATTTGCACCCAACCAATGAACAGAAGATACTGACCCCTGGGGTTGAATTAGAGAAGGCTGAAACAAGCTGAAGAAGAGAGCAACCCTGTAGGAGGACCATCAGTCTCAATTAAATTGGACTCCAGAGATCTTACAAACACTGGACCACCAACCAGCAGCATACAGCAGCTGATAAGAGACTACCAACATATATACAGCAGAGTATATACCTGCGTCTAGATGATACACCTAACCCTCAAGAAACTGGAGGCCCCAGGTAGTTTAGAGGTCTGGTGGGGTAGGAGTTAGGGTTTGGGGACATCCTCATGGGGTCATGGTAGAGGTATGGGATATGGAGCAGTTAGGGTGGTCCTGGAGGAGAATAAAATCTGGAGTGTAAAAAAAAGTTTAAAATTTAAAAAAATCTTTCTGGAAATATTATAATGCGTTATTTTGTAAAAGGCATGGAGAGTTCAATACTTTCCTTGTTTTAGTTGAAAGAATTTGAAAAATAAAAAATTCATTTTGTATATATCAAATTATTTCACTCATTTGGCTTTTTTATTAACATATTTTCTTAAAAATATTTTATTTTTAAATCTACAATAAAATAAATTATATCATTAAAAATAATTGGCATTTGTGTTACCTCTATTTGAAATCTATTAGACAAGAAAAATCTATCAAGTAATCTCTGGCATTGTTCACAAATCTTTCCATAGTTTTGTTGTGTCTGAGTGTTTGTTGCCTTCAATACCTTCCAGTAGTATAAACTTATTCTGCTGATTTGAACATAGCATGCTCATTTCCTTTATTGAATCTACTGTCCCCACAACTCTATGAATACTTAAAATCTATCCCAAAGTGTACCAATGGCTCATGCCTGATATTCTAGCACTTCAGAAGCTCAGACAGGAGAAATATGAGTTTGAGGGAAGGTTGAGGGGCAATGTACATAGAAAATGTGTTACAGTCAAAACAAGCATGGTTTTTTTCCAGAATAATTTATTTAGTATAAGCAAGGAAGTCTTTTTGCTTTTGTACTCTGTAATTATTGCATATACTTTCACCTTCTGATAGTTGTAGGACATATTTTTTTATAGTTTGTTATTTATGGACCTGATAATTTCCATGTGAAATTAATTTTAAAATAATAATAATAATAATAATAATAATAATAATTTATGTGAAAGAAATATCTACATGAAAGTAAACTTTGTAGGGATAATGAATAAATTGCAAATCCCACATCTTTGCCTGTAGAAGGCTTTCTTGCTTATCAAATCATATTTATTGTCATAGTTTATATTCTTAAAGTTCTAATTTCTTACAACATTTTAATTTAGAATTTGTGGAAAACACAATATTAGAGGTTTACTAAGAAGAAATTATACTAGAATTACACATTTTTGAAAATGGCATTAAAAGATAATTGCAATAATAACTGGGTAAATTGAAAAAGTAATTAGTCTAACATAATTAGTTTGTAAGTGATATCACATTTAAGGAATTAGATGCTCTAACAATAATTTCCATGTTGTTATTGTTTTCTGAATACATCATTATTTCATACAGAACAAGTATTATTCATGTACTTTGAAGTCAGAATTTCTATTAGCAGTACATATATATATATATATATGTATATATGTATATATATATGTATATATACATATATATATTCAGTCCCTGAATAACAACCACATTATACATTTACATAAGTGTGACTTAATTAATATTTTGCTGAATTAAAGGTTCAGTTTAAAAAATAATTTGTTTATCCGTTGCCAAAGACTTTAATGTATTAGTTGTGTATCACTGCATAGCACAAAAATTTTAAAATTGTATATATTTGTAAACATCCAAATTAAGTGTAATGATAGATGTTTACATAAAATAAACTTTAAATATCATAGAAATATAACAAAAGTTAAAATTAAACATTATTGTAAAATATATTTGTTTTAAGCATTCTTGAAATTTTAAATATTAAAGAGGTAATTAATTATATTTCATCATGTGAAATCTAAGTATTAAAACATGAAACATTTATTCTCTCAAAATATGATGCAAGTTAACAATTTTTGAATTATACTTATTTTTGATAATAAGAATATTAAAAATTAGAATACATCTTGCTCTCTTAATATTTTCTTAATAAATATTTTTTCTTATATAGAGAAATAGATACAATTATGTCAACCCATATTGTGGGTCATATTTGAATGTCTCAAAACAGTAAAATGCTATATTTAAAGCATCCAGGGACAAAATGTTTTGTCAGACTGATATACAGAGGAATTTTGAACATAAGCTAGTCAGGAGAACTAACTTTTGAGAGGAACTTGCAGGAATTTATGAAAATACTTATTATAATATGGGTGATAATAGTGTTTTGAGCAATAAAATATCTTTGGTGGTAGGATGTTGTAAAGAATAGAAAGTCACCACAGCAAACATTTCCTCAGTTTAATAAATGTCTATATATCTATCTATCTATCATCTATCTATCTATCTATCTATCTATCTATCTATCTATCTCTATCATCTATCACAAAATATCTGTTTATTTAAAATGGTGCGATGTATCTGTGAATTTTTCTTATTCTTCCTTGTCAGATATTTTCTCTGCTATCATATTTTTTTTTGAAATGTAATTCTTTTTAGTCCCTTAGTATTATAGCAAAAATTATACCCTTGGTGATTTTTCAGGCTACCACATTTAACCTACTTTTGCCATCATCTCTTACCTACATTAACCTTTAACTCATTAACATATTCACTGTCTCTTGATAGTTCAGATTTAAGGATCTAACCTACATTTTTCTTTCAGTGGATTTGAAAAGATTCATTAAGAGAATGTTTTGATTCTAAACAAATCACTTCTTATTTTTTGAATGACAGTCATTAATTAGTTTTCTACAAGTATCCAAAGACTTCCATAGGCTTTGCATTAATATTTCTGTTTAATTGGTCAATGACATAGATGATTTCAGAACAGATGCATATAAGGAAACACAAATAACAGAGCATAAAAAATATGACTTTATTAAAAGCCATTGTACTTGCTAGATTTATTGTCAACTTGATGTAACCTAAGATCACTAGGTTAGGAGAAACTTTTTTTTATTGAATATCATCTTCATTTACATTGCCAATGGTAAAACCTTTCCCGATTTCCCCCCTCCTCAAAGACCTCCAACCCCTCCTCCCACCCCCTGCCTCCATGACTATGCCTCCCCACTGGACCCACTCCCACCTCCCACCCCCTCCATTTCCCTTTATTAGGGCATCTATTGAGCCTTTACCTGACTAAGGACCACTCCTCCCACTGATGCCCAACAAGGCATTCCTCTGCCACATTTTTGGCTGGTACTATGTGTACCCCTTGATTGATGGTTTAGTCCATGGGAGTCCTGGGGCATCTGGGTGGCCGAAATCATTGTTCTTCCCATGGGGCTGTAAACCCCTTCAGCTTCTCCAGACCACCCTCCAGCTCCTCCACTGGGGACCCCACACTCAGACAAATGGTTGGCTGCTAGCATCTACCTCTGTATTTGTAAAGTTCTGACAGGACCCATCTGGAGACAGTCATGGCATGCTCATTTTGGTATATACTTCTTGTTGTCAATAATAGTTTCAGGATTTGGTTAGTGTTAATAGAATGAATCTTCAGGTAGGGCGGTCTCTAGGTGGCCTTTATTTCAGTCTCTGCTCCACATTTTGTCTTCTTTATTGCTCCTGTGAGTATTTTGTTCACTTTCTCAAAGGAACCAAAGTGCTCTCACTTAAGTACTTCTTCTCCTTTAGCTTCCTGTCCTGGGTGAATTGTAACTTGTTTATTTTGACCTTTTGGCTCCATCCACTTATCAGTGAGTACATACCATGTGTGTTCTCTTGTGGTTGGGCTACCTCCCTCAGGATGACACTTTCTAGTTCCATCCATTTGCCTAAGAATTTCATGAATTCATTGTTTTTAATAGCTGAATAGGAATCCATTGTGTATACATACCACAGTTTCTGTATCCATTCCTCTGTTGAAGATGCTCCTACATGTAATAAGGACACATGCTCCACTATGTTCATAGCTGACTTATTTATAATAGCCAGAAGCTGAAAAGAAACCAGATGTCCCTCAACAGAGGAATGGATACAGAAAATGTAGCATCTTCTGGGTATGTGCTCAGGGGTGGTATAGCTGGGTCCTCAGATAGCACTATGTATAATTTTCTGAGGAATCAACTTGATATAAAGAATTATGTAGGCCAGTGTTACATTTCTGCATATTTAAAGAAGGGTTCTGACTGGTAATAAGTTGGAGTTAGTCCATCTGACTATGGATGGTACCATCTATGGTTAGTTGGTCCTGGGCTACATAAGACAGCAAGTTGAACAAGGAGAGCAGTAGCATTCATCAATGGTTTTTTTTTTTTTTTTTTTTTCTGTAAGGAATTTTTTTTTTAATTTTATTTTCTATATTCTATGTTTACATTCCAAAGGCTTTCCCCTTTCCCAGTTCCCACCCACCATAGTTCCCATAGTTCCTCTCCCCCCCATCTGTTCCCCAATAATTCCCCCTCCCCCCTCGGTTTCTTTACTAAACTGGAAGCAATCTTTACAGGCCCAGGGTCCTCTCCTTTCTTCTTCTTGGGAATCATTTGACTTGCTATTTGTGTCTTGAGTATTTAGGGCTTCTGGGCTCATTAATATCCACTTATCAGTGATTGCATTTCAGGTGCATTCTTTTGTGATTGGGTTAATTCACTCAGGATGATATTTTCCAGGTCTAACCATTTACCTACAAATTGCATGAATTCATTATTTTTAATTGCTGTGTAGTATTCCATTGTATAAATATACCACATTTTCTGTATCCATTCCTCCTTTGAGGGATATTTGGGCTGCTTCCAATTTCTGGCTATTATAAACAAGGCTGCTATAAACATAGTGGAGCATGTGTCCTTATTGCATGCAGGGGAATCCTCTGGGTATATGCCCAGGAGTGGTATGCCAGGGTCCTCTGGAAGTAACATGCCCAATTTTCTGAGGAACCGCCAAACTGATTTCCAGAGCGGTTTTACCATTTTGCAATCCCACCAACAGTGGAGGAGTGTTCCTCTTTCTCCACATCCTCGCCAGCACTTGTTGTCTCTTGAGTTTTTAATCTTAGCCATTCTGACTGGTGTGAGGTGGAATCTCAGGGTTGTTTTGATTTGCATTTCCCTGATGACTAATGATGTTGAACATCTTTTAAGGTGTTTCTCGGCCATCCGAATTTCTTCTGGTGAGAATTCTTTGTTTAGCTCTGTGCCCCATTTTTTGATAGGGTTATTTGGTTCTTTGCGGTCTAACTTCTTGAGTTCTTTGTATATATTGGATATTAGCCCTCTGTCGGATGTGGGGTTGGTGAAGATCTTTTCCCACTTTGTTGGTTGCCGTTTTGTCCTTCTGACAGTGTCCTTTGCTTTGCAGAAACTTTGTAATTTTATGAGGTCCCATTTGTCGATTCTTGATCTTAGAGCATAAGCTATTGGTGTTCTGTTCAGGAACTTTTCCCCTGTGCCCAAGTCCTCCAGGGTCTTCCCAAGTTTCTTTTCTAATAGTTTCAGTGTGTCTGGTTTTATGTGGAGGTCCTTGATCCACTTGGAGTTGATCTTAGTACAAGGAGATAAGAGTGGGTCAATTCGCATTCTTCTGCATGTTGACCTCCAGTTGAACCAGCACCATTTGTTGAAAAGGCTATCTTTTTTCCACCGGATGGTTGTGGCTCCTTTATCAAAGATCAAGTGACCATAAGTCTGTGGGTTAATTTCTGGGTCTTCAATCCTATTCCATTGATCTACCTGCCTGTTGCTGTACCAATACCATGCAGTTTTTAACACAATTGCTCTGTAGTACTGCTTGAGGTCAGGGATATTGATTCCCCCAGAAGTCCTTTTATTGTTGAGAATAGTTTTAGCTATCCTGGGTTTTTTGTTGCTCCAGATGAATTTGAGAATTGCTCTTTCTAGATCTATGAAGAATTGATTTGGGATTTTGATGGGGATTGCATTGAATCTGTAGATTGCTTTTGGCAAGATGGCCATTTTTACTATATTGATCCTGCCAATCCAGGAGCAAGAAATATTTTTCCATCTACTGAGGTCTTCTTCGATTTCTTTCTTCAGGGACTTGAAGTTCCTGTCATACAGATCTTTCACTTGTTTGGTTAGAGTTACGCCAAGGTACTTTATGTTGTTTGTGGCTATTGTGAAGGGTGTTATTTCCCTAACTTCTTTCTCAGCCTGCTTGTCCTTTGAGTACAAGAAGGCTACTGATTTGCTTGAGTTAATTTTATAACCAGCCACGTTGCTGAAGTTGTTTATCAGCTGTAGAAGTTCTCTGGTGGAGTTTTTTGGATCGCTTAAGTAGACTATCATATCATCTGCAAATAATGATACTTTGACTTCTTCCTTTCCAATTTGTATCCCTTTGACTTCCTTATGTTGTCTGATTGCTCTCGCTAAAACTTCAAGTACTATATTGAAAAGATATGGAGAGAGAGGACAGCCTTGTCTAGTCCCTGATTTTAGTGGAATTGCTTCAAGTTTCTCTCCATTTATTTTGATGTTGGCTACTGGTTTGCTGTAGATTGCTTTTACTATGTTTAGGTATGGGCCTTGAATTCCTGCTCTTTCCAAGACTTTTAGCATGAAAGGATGCTGAATTTTGTCAAATGCTTTTTCAGCATCTAATGAGATGACCATGTGGTTTTTTTCTTTTAGTTTGTTTATGTAGTGGATTACATTGATGGATTTCCGTATATTGAACCATCCCTGCATTCCTGGAATGAAGCCTACTTGATCATGGTGAATGATCGTTTTGATATGCTCTTGGATTCGGTTGGCAAGGATTTTATTTAGTATTTTTGCATCTATATTCATAAGAGAAATTGGCCTGTAGTTCTCTTTCTTTGTTGGATCTTTTTGTGGTTTAGGTATCAGCGTAATTGTGGTTTCGAAGAATGAGTTGGGCAGTGTCCCTTCTGTCTCTATTTTGTGGAATAGTTTGAAGAGTATTGGTGTTAAGTCTTCTTTGAAGGTCTGGTAGAATTCTGCACTAAAACCATCTGGTCCCGTACTTTTTTTGGTTGGGAGGCTTTCTATAACCCCTTCTATTTCTTTAAGGGTTATGGGACTGTTTAGCTGGTCTACTTGATGCTGATTTAATTTTGGTATTTGGTATCTGTCTAGGAAATTGTCCATTTCCTCCAGATTCTCCAGTTGTTTTGAGTATAGGCCTTTGTAGTAGGATCTGATGATCTTTTGAATTTCCTCTGTTTCTGTTGTTATATCCCCCTTTTCATTTTTAATTTTGTTAATTTGGATACTATCTCTGTGCCCTTTGGTTAGTCTAGCTAAGGGCTTATCTATCTTGTTGATTTTCTCGAAGAACCAGCTCTTGGTTTTGTTGATTCTTTGTATGGTTCTCTTTGTTTCTGCTTGATTGATTTCAGCCCTTAGTTTGATGATTTCCTCTCTTCTACTCCTCCTGGGTGAGTTAGCTTCTTTTTGTTCCAGCGCCTTCAGGTGTGCTGTTAAGTTGCTAGTGTATGCTCTTTCCAGTTTCTTTTTGGAGGCACTCAGGGCTATGAGTTTTCCTCTTAGCACTGCTTTCATTGTATCCCAGAGATTTGGGTAGGTCGTACCTTCATTTTCATTGAAGTCTAAAAAGTCTTTGATTTCTTTCTTTATTTCTTCCTTGACCAGGGTGTCATTGAGTAGAGTATTGTTCAGTTTCCATGTGTATGTGGACTTTCTGTAGTTCTTCTTGCTATTGAAGACCACTTTTACTCCATAGTGATCCGATAGGAGACATGGGATTAGTTCGGTCTTCTTGTATTTGTTGAGGTCTGTCTTGTGACCAATTATATGATCAATTTTTGAGAAGGTACCGTGCGGTGCTGAGAAAAAGGTATACTCTTTTGTTTTAGGATGGAATGTTCTATATATATCTGTTAAATCCAATTGGTCCAAAGCTTCAATTAGTTTCACTGTGTCCCTGTTTAGTTTCTGCTTTCCTGATCGGTCCATTGAGGAGAGTGGAGTGTTGAAGTCACCTACAATCATTGTGTTAGGTGCGATGTGTGCTTTAAGCTTTAGTAAAGTTTCTTTTACGAATGAGGGTGCCCTTGCATTTGGTGCATAGATGTTCAGTATTGAGAATTCTTCTTGGTGGATTTTCCCTTTGACAAGCAGGAAGTGACCTTCTGTGTCTCTTTTGATGACTTTAGGTTGAAAGTCGATTTTATCTGATATTAGAATGGCTACTCCAGCTTGTTTCCTGGGACCATTTGCTTGTAGAACTGTCTTCCAGCCTTTTACTCTAAGGAGGTGTTTGTCTTTGACACTGAGATGTGTTTCCTGTATGCAGCAAAATGTAGGGTCCTGTTTCCGTATCCAGTCTGTTAGTCTGTGTCTTTTGATTGGGGAATTGAGTCCATTGATATTAAGAGATATTAAGGAATAGTAATTATTACTTCCTGACATTTTGGGAATTGTTATTATTATTTGTATTTGAGTGGTTCTCTTCTTTTGGGTTGGATGAGATGGGGTTTCTATCTTGTTTCTTCTGGGGTGTTGTTTCCCCCCTTGTGTTGGTATTTTTCCCCTATTATCCTTTGTAGGGCTGGGTTTGTAGATAAGTATCTTGCAAATTTGGTTTTGTCGTGGAATATCTTGGTTTCCCCATCTATGGCAATTGAGAATTTCGCTGGGTATAGTAGTCTTGGCTGAAGTTTGTGTTCTCTTAGGGTCTGCATAAGGTCTGCCCAGGATCTTCTAGCTTTCATGGTCTCAGGTGAGAAGTCTGGTGTAATTCTGATAGGTCTTCCTTTATATGTTACTTGTCCTTTTTCTCTTACTGCCTTTAATATTCTTTCTTTGTTTAGTACATTTGGGGTTTTGACTATTATGTGACGGGAAGTATTTCTGTTCTGGTCCAGTCTATTTGGGGTTCTAAAGGCTTCTTGTATATTCATGGGCATCTCTCTCTTTAGGTTGGGGAAATTTTCTTCCATAATTTTGTAGAAGATATTTGCTGGCCCTTTAAGTTGTAGATCTTCATTCTCATCTATCCCTATAATCCTTAGGTTTGGTCTTCTCATTGTGTCCTGGATTTCCTGAATGTTTTGGGTTACCAGCTTTTTGCATTTTGCATTTTCTTTAATTGTTGAATCCATGGTTCCTATGGTATCTTCAGCATCTGAGATTCTGTCTTCTATCTCTTGTATTCTATTGTTGATATTTGCATCTATGACTCCTGATTTCTTCCCAAGGTTTTCTATTTCCAACATTGTCTCCCTTTGCGATTGCTTAGTTGTTTCTACTTCTGTTTTTAGATTTTGTATGGTTTTGCTCAGATCTTTCAGTTGCTTGTTTGTGTTTTCCTGTAATTCTTTAAGGGATTTTTGTGTTTCCTCCTTTATGACTTCTACTCGTTGACCCATGTTCTCTTGTATTTCTTTGGGTGATTTTTGTTTCTCCCCCTTATTGGGATTCACTTTTTGCTCTATATTCTCCTGGATTTCTTTAAGTGATTTTTGTGTCTGCCTTGTATGGGCTTCTAGTTTTTGATCTATTTTCTCCTCTATTACTTTAAGAAATTTATCTAAGTGATCCTCAATCTGCATCTTTACCAGTGATTTTAGATCTGAGTCTTGTTTTTCTGGTGTGTTGAGATATCTGGGATTTAATTGTGTTTGTCTTGCAATGGCTTCTAGCTTTTGATCTATTTTCTCATGTATTACTTTAAGAGATTTATCTAAGTGTTCCTCTATCAGCATCCTGACCAGTGATTTTAGATCTGAGTCTTGTTTTTCTGGTGTTTCGGGGTATCCAATATTTATTGCTGTTGGGGAACTGGGTTCGGATGCCGCCATATTGCCTTGATTTTTGTTAGTAGCGATCTTACGTTTGCCTTTTGCCATCTGGTTAACTCTGGTGTTAGTTGGTCCTGTAGATACTAGCTGGTGCTTGACCCTCCTGTGGGGTTGTAAGGCTATTTCCCAGTGACTGGGATACCTGAATCACTGTCCTGCGGGGCTCTTGCTCACAGATTGCTGACAGGTGGCCTGAGTCCCCCGAGGTCTTAACCTCAGGATATCCCAGGTATTTGGTTCCGCCTGTTGGGCGGCTGCTCTGCACTGCTCCTGCTCAGGGTTCGCTGTCTGATATCCTGTTTCCCCAGGGGTCTTAAAGTTGGGATATCTCAGTTATCTGGTTCCGCCTGCTGGTCCCAAGCTGCTGGGAAGCTGGCTGGGTCCGGTTTCCAGCTTCCCTGCCACTGGCTGGATGGGAGGCTGGTTCGGCCTCCGGCTGGGTCTGGGTACCTGGCACACTGGCTGACTCTGGCTTCCTCACCACCAGCTGGACGGGAAGCTGCAGGCAATATGGCAGCTGCCTGCAGGGAGCTCGGGGTCCGCCCCGCGCGCGAGTGCAGAGTGCACCCGCTATTCTGTGCCCAATTCCCACTCCAGGCCTGAGTCCCCGAAGGTCTTAAGCTCGGGCTGTGTCGGGTACCTGGTTCTGCCGCCACCGCCGGATGGTTCTGAGCACCTGGGATGCTGGGTGACCCTCCGGCTTCCCCACCGCCAGCTGGGCGGGAAGCTGCAGGCAATATGGCAGCTGCCTGCAGGGAGCTCGGGGTCCGCCCCGCGCGCGAGTGCAGAGTGCACCCGCTATTCTGTGCCCAATTCCCACTCCAGGCCTGAGTCCCCGAAGGTCTTAAGCTCGGGCTGTGTCGGGTACCTGGTTCTGCCGCCGCCGCCGGATGGTTTTGAGCACCTGGCACGCTGGGTGACCCTCCGGCTTCCCCACCACCAGCTGGGCGGGAAGCTGCAGGCAATATGGCAGCTGCCTGCAGGGAGCTCGGGGTCCGCCGCGCGAGTGCAGAGTGCACCCGCTATTCTGTGCCCAACTCCCACTCCAGGCCTGAGTCCCCGAAGGTCTTAAGCTTGGGCTGTGTCGGGTACCTGGTTCTGCCGCCGCCCCGCCGGATGGTTCTGAGCACCTGGGACGCTGGGTGACCCTCCGGCTTCCCCACCGCCAGCTGGGCGGGAAGCTGCAGGCAATATGGCAGCTGCCTGCAGGGAGCTCGGGGTCCGCCCCGCGCGCGAGTGCAGAGTGCACCCGCTATTCTGTGCCCAATTCCCTCATCAATGGTTTTATATGTGTTCCTACCCTAATGATGTTTTTCTTCCCCCATGTTTCTTTGGGCCATGATTTTATCACAGGAACAAAAAGAAAAGAGAACCCCTGGTGATTATATATCTACGTGTTTATGAAAGGAATGAATATGTAGTATATGCAGTAAGTTTCAGGTTTTGTTAAATATTGTACATTAACATATTTATTAATTAACATAATAATATATGTTAATAATATTAACATTATTGCCTTATGATCTGATATTCTAATATTAGTTAGGCTAGTGATAATCATCACATATACACTCAGATATTTAATCTTAAAAAATTCTGAGATAATATATCATTTCTTTTCTTGCAAGTCCAAAGAAAAATACAATATAGATAAAATTTGCTTTGAGGCCAAATACTACATTACACTGCAGCCATTAATATTATGAATATGTATTACATGTTTAGTCAGTATAATCAAGCTATTTCTTTCTACATGTATGTTATAAATCATTTCATAGAGCTATTTGTGGGAGTGAGGAATATTATTTAAATATTCTTAGTGAGGTATGCATTGTTCTCATTTAGTTTACCTCAGTAATTAGTATGAAAACCCCGTGACTTCTCATATCAAGTAGCTGACTTCATTTGAAAGTCAAGATGTTGTGATTCATCTCAAAATTATGCTGGTACACTTGTAGTAAACATTACATTATGATGATAGTAGTTGGAAACACCATGTAGATGAGTTTCACATAAATCTGCTATTCTATCAGCACATTGCAAATATGGAGAGAAAACCATCTTGTTCAGTGCATCTGAGAACTCAACTAAGTTTTGAGCCTTGGGTGTAGGTTGTGGTAGAGATGTTTTCAATTGGAACTGGGAACTGCTTAGGCAGTTATTACCCATAATATGCCAATTAGAAATTTCTATGGTACTCTCTATATTCTGAAAAATGAACTTTCTTCAGTGAGGAGTGAGGGCATTCTTATATAAGTATAAATAATTAGATTGCATATAGGAATTGTACAGTTTTAAAAAAGTGTAAATAATATGTTCTCCTCAAAGGTGTATAAACTCACAAGTAACTGGGAGCTATTTAGGTTCACAGTAGAAAGCATGGATCCTGCTTCTTCACCCGAATTTAAGCTCTGTTAAGATTGCTGTCAGTTGCCTTAAATATACAAATGCTATCATTATACTGTTGACAATATCTTTTAATGGCTGTTATTGTTGGGGTTCAGAGACTTTTCATCTGAGTAGAACTATTAATTTCTGTACTCCCTTGAAAGCTGGCATAGCACCTTTAATATTATGAGTTATATGTGTATGTATGTATGTATGTATGTGTGTATATATATATATACACACACACACACACACACACACACACACATATATATATATATATATATATATATATATATATATATATATATGCTCTATAGATCTAAAAATAAGATAACTGAATTTTAGGTACCTTCATATGTCTTCAGAAATCATTTCATCATTTTCTTCTTGTTCTCCTTGTTCTTGTTGTCCTTCTTGTTCTTCTATCTTCTCTTCTTCTTCTTCTTCTTCTTCTTCTTCTTCTTCTTCTTCTTCTTCTTCTTTCTTCTTTTTCTTCTTCTCACTTTATATCCCATTCCCTTTCCCTGTCTGCCAATAGTCCCTGTCTTCCCCTCTTTTCCATTCTCCAGGGAGAGAGTGGAGGCCTGCCTACATACTCCCACTTTGGTACATCAAGCATCTATACGGTTAGGCAAATTTTCTACCACTGAGTCCAGTTGAATCAACTGAGGTTTGAGATCTCATTTCTTAGGGAACAGTTTTAGGGATAACTCCTAATCTAGTTGTTTGAGACCCACATGAAGACCAAGCAACACATCTTCTATATATGTATGGGAATGGGGGGATGTGGGGGTAAGTTCTGTCAAGTCCATGTATGCTCCTTGGTTGGTAGTTCATTCTCTGAGAACCTCTAAGGATCCAGATTCATTAACTCTGTTGATGTTCCTTTAGAGATCCCCTTTGGGGCCCTCAATCTTTCCCCTATCTCTTTCATATGAGTCTCCAAGCTCTGTCCAGGGTTTGGTTATAGGTTTCTGTATCTATCTGTGACAGATTCTGGGTGGAGCCTCTGAAAGAACAGTCATATTCTCCTGTATGTGAGCATAACAGTATCAATAGTATTATGGTGTTTGCCCATGGATGGGAGAAATTTTCTCTTCTAATGACTATATACTCTCTATACATGAATACACATATACATACAAATTTTATCATAGAGAAAGGAAATATTTTATTAAAATATCCTCATTTATATTTCCTTACTTATTTGTCAGCTCTCTGCCAGTAGGTCCAGGCAAGAGGAGAGAACCCAGTACAGCCAAGCCTCTCTAGAGCTGAAGCTGGATGGTGAGTGTTGATGGCCCTGAAAGAAACACAAAAGAAATACACCCAGGGGCCAGGAGTCTTGTTCAAGCAGGAACTTGTTTTATTATATCAATATTTTGTTTATATAGGGTTGAGAGAGGAGGCAGGGAATTTTGGTGAGGTAAGATTATGTAGGGGGCAAGGAAGTGTGAAGGAGGGTATAGGGTGATTGACAGGGCCAATAAAGTTATTCTACATCAGCAGTAGCTAGGCCAGGGCAGGCTTAAGCAGGCAGTGCTGAGTCACTCCAGTATGGAAGTGACTGAGACAGGTCTCAAAACTCAACCAAATGTTCAGGCTTCCTCATTAGGCCTCAGTATCTGGCAGAATAAGGCCAAAGTCTTATCTAATTGTATGGCTAGCTATATGTTAGTAATAATGGAACATAATTCTTACAGATGTGGTTCTAAATATTGATAATATTTATTATGTTATTGCTCATTGAATGCTGGAATGATAAAATAGTTTTATAAAGTACTGTGAATGTCTCACACAAAGGTGCATCTTTCTTAAATAATTCACTATCTACTATTTAGTGAGTTATATTTTGCCTAGTGTTTTCCTTACATTCCAATAAATAAGTGTGATTAATTTTCAATGATTATATATTTTATGAATCCTGGGCATTTTTGTCTTTCAAGCAAAGGCAAAAATTCAGAAAGAGTAGGCCTTCATTCAAGATCAGAACAATTTATTTATATGAATTACATATATAGTTTATTAAAATTAAGTTTTGGTAGTGTATATCAAAGGATAAAAATCTAAGTCTTTTTTTTTGACATTATAGTCAATGGCATTAAGATATTTTGTGTTCTTAGAAGACTGTAGTCGTATATTGTTAAAGATGCTTCTAAATTCCCTGGCAAGTATGAAAGTGTTTCTTACCACACTCCAGAGAGCTCTGAATTCATGAATGAAACACACACACAACCTTTATATTTTGATATGTCTTAACTAGTTCAATGGTTGGACCACTCCTGAGTCACCATGTGGCTAACAGACTGCCCTCTGATATTACTGAGTTAATACCTGCTAAATCTATATCTCATCACTGCTATCACAGAACAAATCATGGCAGTGACCTCTAGGGTCACTTTCAGTAATTCTTATATATGTTGGTGGACTCTGCCTCCTGGTGGAATCCCTCTTCCTGTCTCTCCATTTCTTGCCTGGGAAATCTAAAAGTCTAACCTCTATCCCACTATTCAGCCATTGGCTGCTGGCTCTTTGACTAGTCCGAAAACCCACTATCTGCAGAGACCTGCAACAGATATGCAAATTTCCATGTAAGCACAAATTAAATCCCCCACAGAAGCCAGAGTTACCTGTGTTAGTTAATTTTCATAATATAACAAGGTAGAATCTAATAGGGAGAATACCTTGCAATCTGCTATTATCTACTTTATGTCCACCATACAATCCTTGAAGGAGATAATTCTTCCATCTAAAATGACTGCTTTTGCTATAAATAAAAATAAATGTGTATCCCTGCCCTTAATTTGCTTATGACATTCTGGAAGTACAGATATTAAGCCTGTTACAACATATTATAATTGCTTTAAACCTTTAAGAGTAAAATATAACTCACCAAAAATGTTGATGGTATAACAGGTTATATTTAATAAATACTTATGGACAGTGATGCACATTTTTTTTAAAAAAAACTCATTTTTATTTTATTTTTTATTTACATTTCAAATGTCCCCATTCCTGGTTCTGCCCCCCCCCTAAAATCCCACAATGCATCACCACTCCCTCTGTTCCCCAATCAACCCTCTCCCACTTCCCTGTCCTAGCATTTCCCTACATTGCAGCATTGAGCCCTTCCAGGACCAAGGGCCTCTCCTCCCTTTGATGTTCAACAAAGCTATCCTCTGCTGTCTATGTGTCTGGAGCCTTGGGTAACAACATGTGCACTCTCTGGTTGACTGTTTTGTCCCTGGGAACTCTGGGAATACTGGATGTCTCATATTATTCTTTCTCCTATGGCACTGTAAACCCCTTCAGCTCCTTGGATCCTTTCTTTAGCTCCCCCATTGGTGATCCTGTGCTCAGTTCAATGGCTGGCTGAGAGTGTCTCCCTTTGTATTTGTCATGCATTACCAGAGCCTCCCAGGTGATAGCTATATCCAGCTTTGGTCAGCAAGTACTTGTTGGCATCAATAATACTACAGGAAGACCCTGTTATACTACTCCTGGGCATATAACCAGAAGATTTACCAGAATCTAATAAGGACACAAAGGATAATGCAGCTGGCTTAAGAGGTAGATTGTTATTATAAAATATTACTGAGTGGATAAATTACAGAGAACCAAAATTTTATCACACATAGTTACAGAAGGTGAGAAGGTGAAGATACAAAATGTCTGAGTGTTTGGTGCCAGGAGTTTGTCTGTTCCTTGTCATTGTTTACTTTTTGGTGCATGGTGATGGTACTGAAAGGCAAAGTAGATGTCTACAGCATCAATTCCAAGGTAGTAATCTTATATATACCCATAGATCCTTTAACCTTTAATAATGTCCCACACTGTGTCACTTCTTATACCTCTACCTTAGGTGTTAGATTCTTAGGTAACTTTTGAAAGACCAAGGAAAATCTATGTTATGATCATGTTCATTCTATGTATATTCTATAAATATCTGAATTCAGATAGAAGACATAGTACCAGTAGTGGCTACTCCAAGTTATCAACTTAACTATTTCTGGAATGAACCTTCCATAGGCTCACCTATGATCCTAATCTGTAGGCTGAGATATAAGTTTATGACCTGGATCTTGGCATGGATATTTTGAAGCATAGTGATTATGAATTCCAGAAGATTAAGATAAAGAGATCTCTGAGTGCAAGGTCATCTGGGATTAAAGGTGCAACGGCATGTGCCTTTAATCTGGGTGACACCCTCTGCTGGAGACCTATATAAGGACATTGGAACAAAGTAGACTTACTCTCACTCTTTCTTGCCTGCTTGCGTCTGTGGACTGAGCAACTGCTAGATCTTTGGATTTCCATCCACAGCTGCTGCTGACCATTGTTGGGGAGTTGAACTACAAGCTGTAAGTCATAAACAAATTCCCTAACTATATAGAGACTACCCATACATTCTGTGATTCTAGAGAACCCTGATGTACTGATTTTACATAGTTACTGAAATCACTGACTTGTTTCATTCTACTGATATGTCTATGTCTTGCCCTATTTTATCCTTTATTAATTTGTTTTCACTTTGTCTTCTATCATTTAGTTGTTTGCTCTATAGCAAATTACCTGTGTGTTTTATTTTATAATGTAAATGGTTATCTTTTTCTTGTGATGACTATACTATCACACCTAAATTTTTTTTAATGTCACAAATAATACATATATAATTTTCCTGTGAAAGTATAGTTTGACTGGAAAAAAAATACAAACACATCCAAGATGAGAGCAGCAGTGAACAAGGCTGAAGTGGTCCTTTGCTGGGTTCCCAGTAGTTCTATTGAGGACTTTTGAATTTTGGTTAAATTTCCACTGATATCCTTTTGAAGTTCTTTGGTTTGTTTCCACAGCAAATTTTAACTTTGGATGAAAGCATCAGTGGTCTAGAGTAAGAAAATTGTCAACCTGACTTGAGGTGAAAACATACAGCAAGCTTTCAACTTAAGAAAAAAGAAAAAAAGCACAAAGTTGGATGGAAAAAAGTCCAGAGACTTTGGACTTTATACATATAACTTCTTACTCTAGTAAAAATGTAATTTCCACTTATAAATTTAGGGCTCTTCGTCAACACCTTCAATCCACATCCACCATTCCCACTTTGTTTATCTTATCACAAAAGATAAATTTATAAACTGTATATACCCAAACATAGTAAGAAATATATCTGAAGCCATTTTATTCTATATTACTAGTGATTGTGAAGGTAAATACTATGTTTAGTAGCAATATGCTAGCATTTAATATTCTTTCATTTTCAAATAAAGAATTGCACATTTCTTTCTTTTTTTTAATTTATTCTATATTCTTTGTTTACATTCCAAAGGCTTTCCCCTTTCCCAGTCCCCCCCCCCACCATATGTCTGATAATTCTCTTAGTTTAGTTTATACAAAAACATCTAAATGAGTTATATAAGTACTGGTTATTGTTTTTGTTCCTATGTATGTATGTATGTATTATGTATTCATGCATTTATTTGCTTATTTGCTTATTCTGAATGAAGGCACATGTGCAATAAGCACACATGTGGAGGTAAAAGACCAACCTCTTGGAATCAATTCTTCCCTCCTACATGTGGGTCTTAGTGTTCAAATTCTGGTGGTCAGTTTTTATGATAAGGCCATTTAAACAAAAAACTATGATACCAGAGTGTTAATACTTTTGTCTATATAAAATATTGATGATATCAGTTTTATATCTACAACTTTAGAAAGAGCTTCATCTATTTTTATTTGTTTTTTGCTTCACTTTGCTGTCTTTCTCCCCTCTCTCCTTTTAGATTTTGACAAAGTTATTTCTTATAGTAACATCGCCTTCCCTTTTTGAATTATTATTTCATTGATAAAATTGATGTGTTAATTTCTCAAAACTGACAAAACAATTATCATGCTAATAAAATAGGTATGAATAATTCTGTACTACTTTGGCAAACTGATAATCTGCCAAGATATCATCTCGGCATGCTATTTTTTCATTTCCCTTTTTTGTTTCGCATTTCTTTATAGATAACCATCAAAATGTAATTTCATTTCTTCTCATTCATCAAAGTATTTTATTCTTTTTGTCTCTTGCTTGAATATAACATTTCAGATCACTCCTCAAATGTCATAAAACATTATTTTTATAGCTTGACATAAGATTAAATAAAGAGATTAGAATCTTACTTATTCTCTGTTATCATAGAAATAGCAGGTAGCTCACATGCTCTAGGTAAAATAATCACTTCATGGATTTTCTAAACAGTTTTCAAAGAAAATATCATTGGTGTTTAATCAACAATATATAAACTGAAGGTAGTTTTGCTCACCAAACACCTAGACTTCTTTCCTATTATTTGGTGTTGAAAACTAATCAATAATTACTATTTATTTCATTATAATGCTCTCAATAATATTTAAGTCAGGTGTGGTGGTTCACACAATAATGCCTACAATCACACCACCTGACAGGAAAGATGAGCATCAGAATTCCAAAGCCAAAGTTGGCTACATATAGGTTTGTAATAGAAAAAGCACCTCATTTGCCAGGAGCCATTCTCACTTGGATCTCAGAGCCTCCTCCTTTCAGCCATCTTACATGCTCAAGCCTGCCTTTAGAAGGAAAAACATTAGCTTTCAGGTCTGCCAAATAGCAAGTTTGTCAGCACAGATAGAGCTCATGTTGGTTAGAACAGAGTTCACCTACAGTTAGGTTACTATACAGATCTCTTTCCACTTCACCTCCTCGTGATCATTTTAGTTTGCCAGCTTCCTTGAAGCCCAAGCCAGCTTTGTCATGAGATTCTGAGAGAAGATTCTGAGAGACTACTTCCTAGAGACAGTGTTTGAGAGAGTGCTTGCTCCCTGAGAGACTGTTCCCCAGAGACAATGTTTGCCCCCTCGTACCCCATCCCTACATCCTGCTTGCTTTCCTTTATATTGTGGTGTGTAAAACAATAAAGTTTGACAGCTTGCTCAGAATATTGTCTTGCTGTCAGTCTCTCACATCTCCTGTTTCTTGTCCTCTCCTAGGTGGTCCTGGAATCCTGTTGACTGTTCTGCAGGTCAGAACACTCATTAAGGAATCTGTTTGTGTATTAAAATATATTTGGATATATTCAAAAATGTCTATCACTGATTAACTTATAGAATGACATAAAATATATGTGGACTCATGATAGGACTGGAAAGCTATACTTCAGACATAAGGTCATTAATATATTTAGTAAACAAATAGCAAGCATATCAGAAAGCAGATTAGAACACAATGATCCTGTGTTATGATTCATATTTATGAGCTGAGGAGAAGCCAGATACTTAACTTTCTTACTAAAAGAAACTGAAAATTTAGGTAAACTTACCAGAAAATAAATTATAACATCAATACCTATTTCATAGTCCAGAAAACGTGGCTCATTTCATAAAACAATTAAGTCGCAGAATTTAGGTGAATTGACTTCAAAGGTTGTCTATGAGTGAGCAAATTATTATACATTTGAATTCAGGATCCTGGAAGGTGAATATTTTTTTAGAAATAACAACAGATTCACTCAGAACACTAAGGCGCATACTCGACTGAAATTTGAAAAATGGCAAACCTCAAAAGTGTGGCTTAATATTAACAAAGTTCCAAAATGAAAAAAAAAAGAGAATCTAATGTAACTCACCTGATTATGTGAGTCAAACACAAAATTCACTGTAGAAAAACACTTTCATGTAAAACCTCAAGTTAGTTCTAAGTGTTTAATTTAGCATATTTAATAACTGACAATATAACAATGTTTGGAACAGAACACTTAAAATAAATGGAAAAACTGAACAGTAGGGAAAGGTCAATAATATTTGAAAATACTGAATAATCCAAATAAGAAACTAAAGATTTCAACTGAATTACAATAGGAAGCAGAATATATTTAAATTGCTAAATTTGGCTTTGGTGATGACTATATATGATCATAAGCTTTATAAGATTTATAGGATATCAAGCTCTAGGGTATCTGTGACAAATTTTATTTCATATGTTACCTGAGAAAGGAAGATCTTACTAAGTGTGAGCAGTAACATTTTGGGGGGAATGGGGTCTTAAATTATATATATCTATATTTATAAACCAAGTGAACCCCATCCTTTATCAGCCTCTGCCACCTGATTGCAAATGCTAATAAGAACCCTGCTCCTCATTCAATTGAAGTCTCCATTTTGTAAAAAATATAAATGCATTGAAAGAAGAGAGTCGGATTTTCATATTCAATGATCCTTGGAAACAGTTATCAGAACTGTGATTAGTAGTTAATGTCTGAGTTGGTTGCTTCCATGTTTATCATTCTTTATTCAAAGAATTGAAAGAAAGTCTCAGGTAGATTAAAAGGAGATTTTTACTTTTAAAAGCAAAAACAATGGTCCAGATAAAATGTGCTGGGAGTGAACTCTTTATTGTATGCAGAAATTTCAGATGTGCATTTGGTTTATAGTCTGCAGAAATTTCATGTGGTTTAGAATTTGGTTTGAAAGGGAAAATAATCAGATAAGTTATGATATATTGATTAATTGTCTGTATATTGGTTTTCCTGTATAGTTGACATATGGAAGAAATATTAGAAACTGGTGAGAAAAACACTTTGGGGGATATTTACATGACCATCTCTTCAAATGGTAAAAAAACATATATATATATATGCTTTGTTTCATTTAAATGATCATTAGAATATGACCCAAAAATGATTTAAATAATCATTTAAGTATGGCACCTTCAGGAGATGTCAAGTTGACAAGGAGAGTCAAATTAGTATTGCTTAATTTTGTTTTTCATCTTGAAGAAATCTAGGCTGAGAGAGTCACCACTATGAGGGATTGTGAGAACTGACTGAGGGAAGAATACCTTCCTCACAGTAAGAGGGGGGTTGATTGGAGATGGGGCGGAGGGAAGAGGGTTTGTGGGACTTATGGGAGAAGGGAACTGGGAAAGGAAAAAAAAGTAAATATAATTTATGAAACTCAAAAAAATAAAATAAAATAAACTCAGCAATGTCTGGCAGAAACCTAAACATATATATGTCTGAGAGGAAGTCAGTGCTGCTTTTGTTTACCCACTAAGCTCATTAGTGCAACTATGCTGTTGCTGCCATTGCTGGTATTGTTTTTTAATAGCAACTTTCTTCTTTGGCTGAAAACCAGCATCTATCCATGAATTTTTGGTACATTCATCTCTAGAATAGGAAGATTGAATTATACAGACTCTTGTACAGAGAACCTAACTGGTTCTCAACTTCTCCTTTTTATTTATTTATTTATTTATTTATTTATTTGTTTGTTTGTTTGTTTGTTTGTTTTTCAAGACAGGGTTACTCTGTGTAGCTCTGGATGTCCTGGAACTCACTCTGTAGACCAGGCTGGCCTCGAACTCAGAAATTCACCTGTCTTTGCCTCCCAAGTGCTGGGACTAAAGGCGTGTGCCACCACCACCCGGCCTCCATTTCTCTAATGAACATGTTAATGTTGAATACCAAGCCTTTATCATGTAAAGCAATCTCATAAATTCTCTTGTACTATATAAAAGTTTTAATTGTCCCATTTACCCCTACATAATTGAGTAGAACACATATAAATGATACACTAATAATATCAAAATTAGAAATTGCTGAAATGTCAGTCCTAACTACATGAACCTATGATTATTACAACATGGACCCAGTTTGTGAGAAACCCACATATAATCATTTTTATATGTAACAATAATAATTATGGAAAGATCGGGAATTTGGGAGCAATAGCATGATACAAAGAAAGATCTGAAAAGGGAAAATAAAAGGTGAACATGCTACATTAGTCATGTATAAAATATTCAAATAAAAAGAATTATTAATTACTATAAAAGCCAAGAGTAAAATAGATTTAAAAGGAAGTCATTTTAGTTATACTATAATACAATTATTCTTAAATATTTTCATCTCAGTAGCCATGTATTTTATTAAATAAATATATATTATTTAACAAATTTAAATGCTAATATTTATATAGATAGAAGACAAAATCAAACTGCCTAATAATTTACCTTATAATAAACAAACTTTAATATGATGATGTAAATAAATTGGTTTATGGCACTCAAAAACTATTTTCCTGTAAAGGCATTTGTTTTTGTTGTTCTTCAGTCTTTTTTACAGTCCAGTCAATATCCTCCTTCTGATTCACCCTCCAGTAGCTCACCTCATTCCTCTCCAAGAGGATGTCCCTACCTGCCCATCACATCACTCCTCTCCCATTCCTAGGGCCTCAAGTGTTTCAAGGGATAGGTGTTTCTTCTCCCATGGAGGCCAGACCAGGATGTTCTTCTATATATGTGTCAGGAACATCATATCAGCTGGTTTATGCTGCCTAGTTGTTGCTCAGTGTCTGAGAGATCTCAGGGGTCCAGGTTAGTTAAAATTGCTTGTATTCCTATGGGGTCACCCTCTTCCTAAGCTTCTTCCAGCCTTTCCTTAATTTAAGCACAGGATCCTGGACTTCTGTCCATTGGTTGGGTGTAAGAATCTATATATAGCTCTTTCAGCTGCTTGTTGGAACTCTCAGAAGGAAGCCATGATAGGCTCCTCTCTGTAAGCACACCAGAGCATTCATAAGAGTGTCAGGCCTTGTAGCCTACCCTTAAGCTGGACCACATTTTGGGCGGGCCTCTGAACCTCCTTTGACTCAGTCTCTTCTGCATTTTCCCAGCAGTTCTTTTAGACAATTCAGGATCAGAGAGTCTGACTGTGGGATGGCAACCCCATTTCTCCACTTGATGCCTTGTCTTGCTACTGGAGGTAGACTCTATAAGTGCCCTTACCCCAATGTTGAGCACTTTATTTAAGGTCCCTCTCTATGAGACCTGAGATTCTTTCACCTTCCAGGTCTCTGGCACATTCTAGAGGATCCCCTCACCTGTTTCCAGGTAGAAACAGGCTGACTGTTTGCATTTTTTTTCTGCTGGGCCTCAGAGCTTGCTTTCTGATTCCTACCTCCCTAATACCTGATCATGTTCCTCTTTTCCCCTCCTTATCCTGTCTCCCACCCTGATTCCATCCTCACCTCCACACAACATGATCTATTTCTTCTTCCTCCTGAGTGGATATGAGGCATCCTCACTTGGACCCTTAGGCTTATTAACCTTCTTGAGGACTTTATTTATTATTATTTTATTTATTTACATTCTAATCATTGCCTCCCTTTCCAGTCCCCTTCCACAGTTTCTTTTCCTTTATTTATTTTTATTAGATATTTTTTTCATTTACATTTCAAATTTTATCACCTTTCCTGGTTTCTCCTCTGAAAAATCCCTATCCCATTCCACTTGTCCCTGCTCACCTGTCCTGGCTTTCCCTATACTGGGTCATCAAGCCTTCTCAGCAACAAGGACATTTCCTCTCTTTGATGTCCAACAATACCATTCTCTGCTACTTATGCAGCTGGAGACATGGCTCCCTCAATGTGTATTCTTTTGTTGGTGGTTCAGTCCCTGGAGATCCGGGGCTACTGATTAGTTCATACTATTCTTCCTCCTATCGGGCCGCAAGCTCCTTTAGCTCCTATGGTCCTTTCTCTAGCTCCTCCATTTGGAAACTTGTATTAAATACAATGGTTAGATGACAGCATCCAACTTTGTATTTGTCAAGTACGGGCAGAGCATCTGAGGAGAAAGCTATACCAGGCTCCTGTCAGCAAGCACTTGTTGGTAACCACAATAGTGTCTGGTTTTGGTGACTGTATATGGGATGGATAGCCAGGTGGGGCAGTCTCTGGATACTCTTTCCTTCAGTATCTGCTCCACACTTTGATTCTGTATATCCTCCCATGGGTATTTTGTTTCCCCTTCCAAGAAGGATCAAAGCACCCACACTTTGCTCTTTCTTCTTCTTGAGCCTCATGTGATCTGTGTATTGTATCTAGGGTATTCTGAGCTTCTGGGCTCATATCCACTAATCAGTGAGAGCACACCATGTGTGTTCATTTGTGATTGGGCTACCTCACATAGAATGATATTTTCTAGTTGCATCCATTTGCCTAAGAATTTCATGAATTCAATTTTTTAGCTGAGTAGTATTACATTGTTTAAATATACTACATTTTCTGTACCCAGTCCTCTGTTGAGGGATATCTGGGTTCTTTTCAGCTTCTGGCTATTAAAAATAAGGCTGCTATGAACATAGTGGAGCATGTGTCCTTATTACATGTTGGAGTATCTTCTGGCTACTGCCCAGGAGTGTTATAGCTGGATCTTCTTGTAGTACTATGTCTACTGTCAATAGGACAAATTAGCAACCAATATATGGGATAGATAGCTAATGTCCAATATATACCAAGAACTCAAGAATTTAGAATCCAGAGCAAATGACCCTATTAAAAAATGGGGTACAGAACTAAACAAAAAAATTCTCAACTGAAGAATACCAAATGGCTGAGAAGCACATAAAGAAATGTCCAACATCCTTAGTCATCAGGAATTGCTCCTCACAACAGTCAGAATGGCTAAGATAAAAATCTCAGGTGACAGCAGGTGCTGGTGAGGATGTGGAGAAAGAGGAACATACCTCCACTGCCAGAGGGATTTCAAGCTGGTACAAATATTCTGGAAATCAGTTTGGAGGTTCTTTCTTGAGTATTTTGGATTGTATCCTGTGTATTCTGTACTTTTTATTGGCTAATATCCACTTAGTGTATATATAGCATACATGTCCTTTTGGGTATGAGCTCAGGATGACATTTTCTAGTTTTGAACCACTTGCCTGATAATCTCATGCTGCTCTTGTTCCTAGTAGTTGAATACTATTCCATTGTTTGAATGAGCCACATTTTCTCTATCTATTTTTCTGTTGTGGGACATCTGGGTTGGTTCCAACTTCTAGCTATCACAAATAAAGCTGCTATAAACATAGTGGAATACATGCCCCTGTGGCATATTGGTGAATCTTCTGGGTCTATGCCCAAGAGTAGTATAGCTGGGTCTTCAGGTAGATCTATTTCCAATTTTCTGAGGAACCTCCAGATTGATTTCCAGAATGGTTGTACTGATTTGCATTCCCACCAAAACAATGCAGGAGTGTTCCTTTAGCCACCTTCTTGACAACATGTGCTGACACCTATAGTTTTGGTCTTAGTCATCCAAGTGGTGTAAGGTAAATGCACTTAAAGAAAATGTGGTTGAAAGGTAAGTTATGTAAACATTGACATTATTTTACAAATTAAATTAATTGTACATGTTTATATATAATGTTTGAAAGATAATAAAATATATTTATTTCCAGAAATGTCTGGCAGTCTTCTTTAAGTTAGTTATTTGGGTGGTTCATGTTTCATGCAATATTGTTTGGTCTTATTTATTCACTTCTCCAACTTTTCAAATATTCACCCCTCCTTCCTTTCCTACCCAAATTTATTGTGCTTTTTTTTTTTGTTTTAAACACTTCAAAAACAGCTAATAGTGAGAAAATTTTATTAGTGTTCCTACACTACACTCTGTTCAATACATAATCTTTGAGAAAACTGTCTTTCCTCTCCTGGGACGTAATAATATCCAATCACTAAATGACTTAGGATGTGGCTGTGTGCCTAATTCTCTTCCATTCTGGGCCTCACTCTGACTTGAAGATGTCTAGGTTTTGTAAATCCTGTTAGTTCATATGTGAAGCTGCCCTGCTGTGTCTAGAAAATGTTTCCCTGTATCATAGGCCAGTGCTGGCTCTAATACTATTTCTGCCACTCTTCCGCAATAATTCTAGTTTTGAGAGGTGCTACAATACACATGTTCTTTTCAATGTACAGTGCTGTAAAGTCTTTTATGCCCTGTTCAATAACCAGTTTTATGCCATCATGCTAATCACCACCTACTGAAAATAGAAGCATCTGAGACAAGGTTTGAAAGAGGCACTGATTTCCTGTATTTGTGAGAATAAGGAAAGGTTTATGTTTCAGATGTCTGTACTGTTACAACATACTTTTGATGTCTTTCCTTCCTTACATTCACCTCCTTTAGCTATTCAGACACTAATTACTTTTCTCCTTTATGAACTGTACTCTGCTGTATTTCCTATATTATGTTCATCGTAACATTTTTATATAAAATATGGTCATTGGGCAGAAGGTTATTATTCATACTGTATGCATTATAGGAATATATTTAAGTACACTATGCATCAGATTATGTTTACACAACTTAATTATGTTTCTCTTAAAATGCAGGCCAGGAACTAAGGAAACTTATACTTCTAATTTCAGCACTGAGAAGGAAGAGGTAGGCTGAGTAATGTGAGTTAGAAATCCTACAAGTTGAAATAGTGAAACTCTGACCCAAAAAAAGGAAACAAAAATCAAGTGCAAACATGGATGGGTGTATAATAATAATAATAATAATAATAATAATAATAATAATAATATTGTTATTAAGACTCTTCATTGAGATTCAATATTCACTTGGGTATACTTTTAATGTGAACTTAATATCACATACATAATCTAATACTAATAGATTAACATCAGGTGGTTGTCCTAGGTCATATATTATTTGTAATAGCCTCAAAAATGAGCTCCTTCACTGATTCCTCAATTTCAAGTCAAACTCCATACCTATCACTATATAGTTTTACTATCTGAATTTTAGGTTTGAGTGATTTACTAATCTTTCCTATTTTTTGTTCATAAAATTTAAAACATGAAAGAACTGAATTTATAATGTTGATAAAAAACCAGATGAGTGGGTGCAAATAAAGCATTTGTGATAATACGTGGCATGTAGTGAATTCTCACCAACAATGAAAAGTTATTTTAATAACATGGTGCAGAAGGTTCAATGACACCAATCTTAATTTTAAAAATAATGTAAATATATCACAATGACACACAATGTGATTGACTTCAGTGGAGCTTCTTACCATATGGATAAGTGCAACTGCATCAGAAATCAAATCAACTCACTTCAGAATAGAGAGAGCATGCTATTGTCCTGATTTTTAAATGAATTTCTTATTGTCTGTTAGCCATTGAATAGGTACAAATATTTCATACTGTACAATAAACACTGAAGTATTTTATGAATGAGCAGGACTGATTTAAAGACCTACTCAGTCTAGAATGATCAAAATCATCCTCTTCAACTTGCTCATACCTTCTGTGTAAAAGCCAAAAACATAGCTGGGGCCATACTTTATGGTTAGAACTCTGCTCAGTAACCTTAGGTTCTAGGTTATACCTATGATACAGCAAAAAAACAGAAAACAAAACAAAACACAAAGTAAATTAATTAGTGATAACCATCTCTAATCTTGTGCCAAAAATAGTTTGAAAAAGCAATTTAATTGTTTAATGAAATGATCATTTCAGGACTTTAGTAGTATCTTCAGTGAACAACAGTTTGAGAGTTCCATGCTAGGGAATAGCCCAAGCATATTATAGGCATGAACATTGTATATTTGTTTTTGTTCTGAACAGGAAAACTGACATTATTTGTTAGATTTGTCATAACTGTGTCATTAGAAGCTGACATGTTCCCTGACTTTTACCATTTTAAAATTGTTATGCAGTCATTTCTAACATATAGAGATTAAATTTTAAAAAGCTTATAGTAATTAATTTATATTAACATTTTCTGCTAAGTTCTTTATCAGCACATGATAAGCAACAATACAATTTAATTTATAAAAGTTATATTTTTGCATCCATATGTGCTTCATGGCAGGCACATTCTCTGAGTTAATAAAACAAATAAAACTAACAATATGGCTGATCCTATGCCACAGCTCCTGGAGCTGATGTTGTGCTACAAATTCCCATACCCAAAAACCAACAGGAAAGTGCCGGTTTTCCAGGAGTACTGACAAACCTTTGAGCACAGGTAAGACCACCACTTCTGATCAGATGGACCTGCCTGGAGTCCACAGGACACAGTAACCAAGGAACAGATGGGAACAGGTTTCTTCTAGTGTCTGTCTGTGCCCCAGGGCTGACCCTATACCAGAACTCTGCATACCCAAATTCTTCCCATAGAGAACTGGTCTCCCAGGAGTACTGACAAACAGGCTTGCAGGAGAAACAAGCAACAGTCAGAGACAGCAAGACAAGCTAACACCAGATATAACAGGATGGAGATAGGCAAGAGCAAGAATATTAGCAACAGGAACCAAGGCTACTTGGCATCATCAAAACCAAGTTCTCCTACCACAGCAGGCCCTGGATACCCCAACACACCTGAAAAGCAAGCCTCTGATTTAAAATCACATCTCATGATCATGATAGAGGACATTAAGAAGGACATAAATAACTTCCTTAAAGAAATACAAGAAAATATATGTAAAGCTCTTAAAGTGAAAACACAAAAATCCATTAAAATATTACAGGAAAACACAACCAAACAAGTGACAGAATTAAACAGAACCATGAAGGATATAGCAAGGGTTATAACAAGATATAAATTATAAAGAAATCACAAAGGGAGAATATCAGGTATAAAAGATACTCTAAACAATATTGACATAGCAATCAAAAATATGCAAAATGTAAAAAGCTCCTAAACTAAAACATCCAGTCATTCCAGGACACAATGTGAAGATTAAAACTAAGGATAATAGGTATAGAAGAGAGAGAAGATTCCCAACTTAAAGGACCAGCAAGTATCTTCAACAAAATTATAGAAGAAAACTTCCCTAACCTAAGGGAAAAGATGCCCATAAATATACAAGAGGCCTACAGAACTCCAAATAGATTCTTCCAGAAAAAATTCATTTTGTCACACGAAATGCAATCACTGATAAGTGGATATTAATGAGCCCAGAAGCCCTAAATACTCAAGGCACAATTAGCAAGTCAAATGACTCTCAAGAAGAAAAAAAGGAGAGAACCCTGGGCCTGTAAAGATTGGATCCAGTATTGTAGACCCAGAACAGAGAAATCGTGGGGGGGGGAAAGAGTGGGGAATAGCATGGTGGGGGGAGAGGAATTATGGGACATATGGTGGGGGGTACCTGGGAAAGGGGAAAGCCTTTGGAATGTAAACAAAGAATATAGAAAATAAAAAAAATGATAAAAAAAAATTCATTTTGTCACAGAATAGTCAAAACATCAAATGCACAAAACAAGAAAGAATATTAAAAACAGTAAGGGAAAAAGGCCAAGTAACATATAAAGACAGACCTATCAGAATTACACCAAACTTATGACCAAAGACTATGAAAGACAGAAGATCCTGGGCAGATGTTATACAGACCCTAAGAGAACACGAATGGCAGCCCATGCTACTATACCCAACAAGTCTCTCAATTTCCATAGATGGAGTAACCAAGATATTCCATGACAAAACCAAATTTAGACAATATTTTTCCACAAATCCAGCCCTTCAAAGGATGATAGATGGAAAACACCAACAAAAGGAGGGAAACTACACCCTAGAAAAAGCAAGAAAGCAATCTTTTTCAACAAACTCAAAACAGGATAGCCACACAAACATAATTCCACCTCTAAGAACAAAATTAACAGGAAGTAACAATCACTATTCCTTAATGTCTCTAAACATCAGTGGACACAATTTCCCAATAAAAAGAAATAGACTAATGGACTGGATACCTAAGCAGGACCAATCATTTTGCTGCATACAGGAAATGCACCTCAGTGTCAAAGACAGGCACTACAACAAAGTGCTGGAAAACAATTTTCTAAGCAAATGATTCCAAGAAACAAGGTGGAGTAGCCATTCAAATATTAAATAAAATCAACTTTAAACCAAAAGGTATCAAAAATATAAGAAAGAAAACTTCATACTTATCAATGGAAAAATATACAAAGAAGAACTCTCAATTCTGAACATCTATGATCCAAATGCAAGGGCACCCACATTCATAAAAGAAACTTTACTAAAGCTCAAAGCACACATCACACCTCACAAAATAATAGTGGAAGACTTTAACAACCCATTCTTAGCAATGGACAGCTCATGGAAACAGAACTAAACAGAGGCATAGTGAAACTCACTGAAGTTATGGATCAAATGAATTCAACAAATATCTATAGAACATTTCATCCTAAAACTAAAGGTGATACCTTCTTCTCAGCAACTCATGGTACCTTCTCCAAAATTGACAATATAATCAGTCACAAAACAGGCCTTAGCAGACACAAGAAGATTGAAATAATCCCATTAATTCTATCAGATAACCAAGAACTAAGGCTATTCTTCATAACAGCAAAAAACAACAGAAAGCCCACATACAAATGGAAGCTGAACAACTCTCTACTCATTGATAACTTGGTCAAGAAATAAATAAAGAGATTATGGACTTTTTAGAATATAATGAAAATGAATGCACAATACACAAAAGCTATGGGACACAGAAAAAGAAATGCTAAGAGGAAAAGTCATAGCTCTAAGGGCCTCCAAGTGTTGTACTGATAATGGGGTCCCCAATTGAGGAATTAGAGAAAAGCTGGAATGAGCTGAAGGGGTTTGCAACCACATAGGAAGTACAACAACATCAACCAACCAGGCCTGTCACGTTCTAAACCATGAACCAAAGAATACACATGGAGGGACCCATGGCTCCAGCCATATATGTTGCAGAGGATGGCCTTTCTGGGCATCAGTGGCAGAAGAGGCCATTGTTCCTGTGAAAACTTGATGCTCTAGTATAAGGGATTGCAAGAGATGGAAGACAGGAGTGGGTAGGTGGTTGGGGGCACACCCTCATAGAAGCAGGAGCAGGTGGCATGGGATAGGGACTTTCTTTGAGGGAAATTGAGAAAGGGAATAACATTTGAAATATAAATAAATAAAATATCCAGAGAGCGAGCATAGTCCAGCACAGAGAGAGCGAGCATAGTCCAGCACATACAACGCAGCCAGAAGGGAGCAGCAGAGCCGGGTACCAGCAGCTCAGCCAAGGCCACACGGTGCTTTCAGCTGGGGCAGCCATCTTGCCCCAGACCCCCGCATGCAAACAGCAGGCACACTGGACGCAGTGATCGGCTGGAATCAGGTACATGGCCAGAGTTATAGCTTAGCTTAGCTCTGCAGGAGATCCAGGCACAGAAAGCTCAGGTGCGGGTGCAGACTACCAGCCGGGACCAGCTCTCTGAGCTGACTAGCAGTGAGGGGCCACCTCGGAACTCTAGCAGCTGGAGTCAGGGTCCTGGACTCAGAGCAAGCATAGTCCAGCACAGACAACGCAGCCAGAAGGGAGCAGCAGAGCCGGGTACCAGCAGCTCAGCCAAGGTCACGCGGTGCCTTTAGCTGGGGCAGCCATCTTGCCCCAGACCCCCGCATGCAAACAGCGGGCACACTGGACGCAGTGAGAGGCTGGAATCAGGTGTGTGGCCAGAGTTATAGCTTAGCTTAGCTCTGCAGGAGATCCGGGCACAGAAAGCTCAGCTGTGGGTGCAGACTACCAGCCGGGACCAGCTCTCTGAGCTGACTAGCAGCGAGGGGCCACCAGGCCACCTCGGGGCACAGCTCGGAACTCTAGCAGCTGGAGTCAGGGGCCTGGACTCAGAGCAAGCATAGTTCAGTACAGACAAGTTGCCAGAAGGGATCTGTCTCCTGGGGACAGGCGTGCTGTGCTTTCAGCAGGGCGCCATCTACTATAAGACCAACTAACGCCAGAGATAAAGAGATGGCAAAAGGCAAACGTAGGAACGTTATTAACAAAAATCAAGGCAATATGGCACCATCTGAACCCAATTCGCCAACCACAGCAAGTCCAGGATACCCCAGCACACCAGAAAAACAAGAGTTAGATATAAAAGCACAGGTCATGATGCTCCTAGAGGAACACAAAAAAGACATAAACAAATCTCTTAAAGAAATGCAGGGGAACATCAATAGGGTAGAAGGTCTTACAATCCAAACACAAAAAACACTTAAAGAACTCCAGGAGAATATGGGCCATCAGACAGAAACCAATAAAGAGGAAATGAGAAAATCGGTTAAAGAAATGCAGGAGAACTTGAAACAACAGGCAGAAGTCATGAAAGAGGGAGCACAAAAATATATTAAAGAATTACATGAAAACACAAACAAACAAATGATGGAACTGAGCAAAACCATCCAAGATCTGAACACAGAGGTAGAAACAACTAAGAAATCACAAAAGGAGGCAACCTTGGAGATAGAAAACCTTGGGAAGAAAACAGGGGTCGTAGATGCAAACATAAACAACAGAATACAAGAGATAGAAATAAGAATCTCTGATGCTGAAGATAACATAGTAACCATTGACTCCACAGTCAAAGAAAATGCAAAATCCAAAAGGCTTGTAACCCAAAACATCCAGGAAATCCAGGACACAATGAGAAGACCAAACCTAAGGATTATAGGGATAGATGAGAGTGAAGATCTACAACTTAAAGGGCCAGCAAACATCTTTAACAAAATTATGGAAGAAAACTTTCCTAACTTAAAGAGAGAGATGCCCATGAATGTACAAGAAGCCTACAGAACTCCAAACAGACTGGACCAGAACAGAAACACCTCCTGTCACATAATAATCAAAACCCCAAATGTACCAAACAAAGAAAGAATACTAAAGACAGTAAGAGAAAAGGGCCAAGTAACATATAAAGGAAGACCTATCAGAATCACACCAGACTTCTCTCCAGAAACCATGAAAGCTAGAAGATCCTGGGCAGACTTCATGCAGACCCTAAGAGAAAACAAATGTCAGCCAAGACTACTATACCCAGCAAAACTCTCAATCAACATAGATGGAGAAATCAAAATATTCCATGACAGGACCAAATTTACACAATATCTTTCCACTAACCCAGCTCTACAAAGGATAATAGGAGGAAAACTCCAACACAAGGAAGGGAATGGCACCCAAGAAAAAGCAAGACAGTAAACTTCTTCCATCAAACTCAAAAGAAGATAACTACTCAAAAACAAAAATAACATCAAAAATGTCAGAAAGTAATAATCTCTATTCCTTAATATCTCTTAACATCAATGGACTCAACTCCCCAATAAAAAGACATAGACTAACAGACTGGATACGGAAACAGGACCCTACATTTTGCTGCTTACAGGAAACACACCTCAGAGTCAAAGACAAACACTACCTTAGAGTAAAAGGATGGAAGACAATTTTGCAAGCAAATGGTCACAGGAAGCAAGCTGGAGTAGCTATTTTAATATCAGATAAAATTGACTTTCAACCCAAAGTCATCAAAAGAGACACAGAAGGTCACTTCCTGCTAGTCAAAGGAAGAATCCACCAAGAAGAACTCACAATTCTAAACATCTACGCTCCAAATGTAAGGGCACCCTCATTTGTAAAAGAAACCTTACTAAAGCTCAAAGCACACATTGCACCTAACACAATGATTGTGGGGGACCTCAATACTCCACTATCTACAGTGGACCGACCAGGAAAACAGAAACTAAACAGAGACACGGAGAAACTCATCGAAACTTTGGAGCAATTGGATTTAACAGATATATATAGAACATTTCACCCTAAAGCAAAAGACTATACCTTTTTCTCAGCCCCTCATGGTACCTTCTCCAAAATCGACCATATAATTGGACACAAGACAGATCTCAACAAATATAAAAAGATCGAACTAATCCCATGCCTCTTATCAGATCACCATGGAGTAAGAGTGTTCTTCAATAGCAACAAAAACAACAGAAAATCCCCATATGCTTGGAGGCTGAACAATATTCTACTCAATGATACCTTAGTCCAGGAAGAAATAAAGAAAGAAATCAAAGAATTCTTAGAACTTAATGAAAATGAAGGCACAACATACCCAAATCTATGGGACACAATGAAAGCAGTGCTTAGAGGAAAACTCATAGCCCTGAGTGTCTCCAAAAAGAAACAGGAGAGAGCATATACTAGCAACTTAATGGCGCACTTGAAAGCTCTGGAACAAAAAGAAGCAATTTCACCCAGGAGGAGTAGAAGACAGGAAATCATCAAACTCAGGGCTGAAATCAATCAAGTTGAAACAAAGTGAACCATACAAAGAATCAACAAAACCAGGAGCTGGTTCTTTGAGAAATCAACAAGATAGATAAACCCCTAGCCAGACTTACTAAAGGGCACAGAGACAGTATTCAAATTAACAAAATTAGAAATGAAAAGGGAGATATAACAACAGAAACTGAGGAAATTCAAAAAATCATCAGATCCTACTACAAAAGCCTATACTCAACACAACTCGAGAATCTGGAGGAAATGGACAATTTCCTCGACAGTTACCAAATACCAAAATTAAAACAGGATCAAATAGATCGTCTAAACAGACCCATAACCCCCAAAGAAATAGAAGGGGTCATATACAGTCTTCCAACCAAAAAGAGCACAGGACCAGACGGTTTTAGTGCAGAATTCTATCAGACCTTCAAAGAAGTCCTGATACTGATACTCTTCAAATTATTCCACAAAATAGAAACAGAAGGAACACTACCCAACTCATTCTATGAAGCCACAATTACCCTGATACCAAAACCACACAAAGATCCAACTAAGAAAGAGAACTACAGGCCAATTTCTCTTATGAATATCGATGCAAAAATACTAAACAAAATACTTGCCAACCGAATCCAATAAAACATCAAAACGATCATTCACCATGATCAAGTTGGCTTCATCCCAGGGATGCAGGGATGGTTCAATATACGGAAAGCCATCAATGTAATCCACTACATAAACAAACTCAAAGAAAAAAACCACATGGTCATCTCATTGGATGCTGAAAAAGCATTTGACAAAATTCAGCATCCTTTCATGCTAAAGGTCCTAGAAAGAACCGGAATTCAAGGCCCATATCTAAACATAGTAAAAGCAATATACAGCAGACCAGTAGCCAACATCAAGGTAAACGGAGAAAAACTCGAAGCAATCCCTCTAAAATCAGGGACTAGACAAGGCTGT
Source organism: Apodemus agrarius (assembly GCA_964023405.1). Lineage (NCBI taxonomy): Eukaryota > Metazoa > Chordata > Mammalia > Rodentia > Muridae > Apodemus > Apodemus agrarius. The sequence continues at coordinate 69,956,586 of OZ030020.1, forward strand.
CCCCTCTCGCCATATCTCTTCAATATAGTACTTGAGGTACTAGCTAGAGCAATTCGACAACAGAGGGAAGTCAAAGGGATACAAATCGGAAAGGAAGAAGTCAAACTATCACTATTTGCAGATGATATGATAGTTTACTTAAGTGACCCAAAAACCTCCACCAGAGAACTCCTGCAACTGATAAACAACTTCAGCAAAGTGGCTGGCTATAAAATCAACTCAAGTAAATCAGTAGCCTTCCTATATGCGAAGGATAAGCAGGCCGAGAAAGAAATCCCCACATCCGACAGAGGGCTAATCTCCAATGTATACAAAGAACTCAAGAGGTTAGACCCCAGAAAACCAAATAACCCTATCCAAAAATGGGGTACAGAGCTAAACAGAGACTTTTCACCTGAAGAAATTCCGATGGCTGAGAAACACCTTAAAAAATGTTCAACATCACTAGTCATTAGGGAAATGCAAATTAAAACAACCCTGAGATTTCACCTCACACCAGTCAGAATAGCTAAGATTAAAAACTCAGAAGACATCACGTGTTGGCGAGGATGTGGAGAAAGATGAACACTCCTCCACTGCTGGTGGGAATGCAAGCTGGTACAACCACTCTGGAAATCAGTATGGCGGTTCCTCAGAAAACTGGGCATGATACTTCCGGAGGACCCAGCCATACCACTCCTGGGAATATACCCAGAAGATTCACCAGCATGCAATAAGGATACATGCTCCACTATGTTCATAGCAGCCTTATATATAATAGCCAGAAGCTGGAAAAAACCCAGATATCCCTCAACAGAGGAATGGATACAAAAAATGTGGTATATATACACAATGGAGTACTATTCAGCCATTAGAAACAATGAATTCATGAAATTCTTAGAGAAATGGATGGAGCTGGAGAATGTCATACTAAGTGAGGTGACCCAGTCTCAAAAGAATACCCATGGTATACAGTCACTGATAAGTGGATATTAGCCTAGAAGCTTGGAACACCAAAGACACAAATCACATATCAAGTGATGTCTCACAAGAAGAAAGGAGTGGACACTGGTGCTAGAATGGACCAAAACATCATTGTGGGAGAGTACAAGAACAGTAAAGTGGGAGGGGGTGGATGCGGGAGCAGGGGGAGGGAAAAGGACATGTGGGACCTTTGGGGGTGGGGAACCAGAAAAAGGGAAATGAATTGTAAATATAGAATATATACAATAAAAAATATCCATTTAAAAATGATTGACCATGAAAGTAAAAAGAAAGAAAGAAACCCTGGGGAGCATACACTAGCAGCTTGACAGCATACCTGAAAGTTCTAGAACTAAAAGAAGAAGATAAACTCAAGAGGAGTAGATGGCAAGAAATAATCAAACTCAGGCTTGAAATCAACCAAGTAGAAACAAAAAGAATTATATAAAAATAAAAAAAAAAACAAGGAGCTAGTTCTTTGAAAAAATCAACAAGATAAATAAACCTTTATCCAGACTAACCAGAGGACACAGAAAAAGTATCAAAATTAACCAAATCAGAAATGAAATTGAAAAAATTGAGAAAATTCAAAAAATCATCAGATCCTACTTTGAAAGCCTATACTTAACAAAACTGTAAAATCTGGATAAAATGGACAAATTTCTAGACAGATTAAAATTACCACTTTTAAATCCATATCAGATAATCCATCTAAATAGTCGCACAATCCCTAAAAACAATAGCAGCAGTCACCAAATGTCTCCAAACTAATAAAAGCCCAGGATCAAATGGGTTTAGTGCAGAATTCTATCTGACCTTCAAAGAAAATCTAATACCAATACCCTTCAAATTATTCCACTAAGTAGAAACAGAAGAAACACTACCCATTTCGTTCTATAAAGCCACAGTTATGCTGATACCAAAATCACACAAAGACAAAACAAAGAAAGAGAACTTGAAACCAAATTTACTTATGAATATAGATGCAAAAATACTCAATGAAATTCTCAAAAACAGAATGCAAGAATACATCAAGACAATAATTCGCTACAATTAGTTAGGATTTATCACAGGGATGCAGGTATGGATCAATATACAGAAATCCATCAATGTAATCCACTACATAAACAAACTCAAAGCAAAAAATAAACCCATGATCATTTTCATTAGATGCTGAAAAAACATTTGACAAAATTCAATATCGGTTCATGTTAAAAATCTTGGAAAGATCAGTAGTTCAAGGTCCATACCTAAAAAATAGTAAAAGCAACATACAAAAAAACCAGTAGCCAACATCATGATATGATAATATACTACAAGAAAACCAAAAATTCGACCAGAGAACTATACCTGATTAAACAACCTCAGCAAAGTGGGTTAACTCCAACAAATTAATAGTCTTTCTCTACTCAAAGTATAAATGCATTGAAAAAGAAATTAGAGAAATGATACCCTTCACAATAGTCACAAACACTATAAAATATCTTGGTGTGTCTCTAACCAAACAAGTGAAAGATCTGTATGACAAGAACTACAATTCTCTGTAGAACAAAATCAAAGAAGACCTTAGAAGATGGAAAGAGCTTCAATGCTCATGGTCTCAAAAGATTAGCATTGTAAAAATTGCCATCATGCTAACTGCATTCTATAGATTCAGTGAAATCCCCATCAAAATTCGAATTCAATTCTTCATAGAATTAGAAAGAGCAATTCTCAAATTCATTTGGAATAACAAAAAACCCGGGATAGGAAAAACTATTCTCAACAATAGAAGATCTTCTCGGGGAATCATCATTTCTGACCTCAAGCAGTATTAAAGAACAATATTGATAAAATCTGCATGGCATTAGTACAGTGGCAGGCAGGTAGATGAATGAAATAGAATCAAATAACTAGAAATGATCCCACACTCCTATGGTCACTTATCTTTGACAAAGGAGCTAAAAATATACAGTGGAAAAAGGGCATTTTTAACAAAGGGAAACTGGTTCAACTGGCACTCAACATGTAGAAGAATGCAAATTGATCCATTCTTATCTCCCCATAAAATGCTCAAGTCCATGTTCATCAAGAACCTCCACATAAAGCCAGATGCACTGAACTAAAAGGAAGAGAGAGTGGGGAAAAATCTTGAACACATGAGCAGATGGGGGAAATTTCTTGAACAGAACAACAATGGCTGATGGTCTAAGACCAAGAATTGACAAATGGGACCTCATAAAGCTTCTGTAAAGGCAAAGTACACTGTCAATAGGACAAAATGGCAACCAAAATATTGGGAAAAGATCTTTACCAATCCTACATCTGATAGCAGGCTAATATCGAATGTATACAAAGAACTCAAGAAGTTAGACTTCAGAGAAACAAATAACCCTATTGAAAAATGTGGAACTGATCTAAACAGAAAATTTTCAACTGAGGAATATCAAATGGTCCAAGAAACACCTAAAGAAATGTTCAACATCCTTAATCATCAGGGAAATGCAAATCAAAATGACCCTTAAATTCCACCTCACACCAGTCAGAATGGCTAAGATGAAAAACTCAGATGACAGCAGATGCTGGTGAGGATGTGGAGAAAGAGGAACAATCCTCCATTGTTAGTGGGATTGCAAGTTGGTACAACCACTCTGGAAATCAATCTGGCAATTCCTCAGATCAATGGACATAGTTCTAAGGGAGGACCCAGCTATACCACTCCTAGACATATACCCAGAAGATACCCTAATATTTAATAAGGACACATGCTCCACTCTATTCATAGAAGCCATATTTATAATAGCCATAAGCTGGAAAGAAACCTGATGCCCCTCAACAGAATACTGGATGCAGAAAATGTGGTACATTTACACAGTGGAATACTACTTTTAAAAACAATAATATTTCTTGCTCCTGGATTGGCAGGATCAATATAGTAAAAATGGACATCTTGCCAAAAGCAATCTACAGATTCAATGCGATGCCCATCAAAATCCCAACTCAATTCTTCATAGATCTAGAAAGAGCAATTCTCAAATTCATCTGGAGCAACAAAAAACCCAGGATAGCTAAAACTATTCTCAACAATAAAAGGACTTCTGGGGGAATCAATATCCATGACCTTAAGCAGTACTACAGAGGAATTGTGTTAAAAACTGCATGGTATTGGTACAGCAACAGGCAAGTAGATCAATGGAATAGGATTGAAGACCCAGAAATTAACCCACAGACTTATGGTCACTTGATCTTTGATAAAGAAGCCACAACCATCCAGTGGAATAAAGATAGCCTTTTCAACAAATGGTGCTGGTTCAATTGGAGGTCAACATGCAGAAGAATACAAATTGACCAACTCTTATCTCTTTGCACTAAGATCAACTCCAAGTGGATCAAGGACCTCCACATAAAACCAGACACACTGAAACTCTTAGAAAAGAAACTTGGGAAGACCCTGGAGGACATGGCCACATGGGAAAAGTTCCTGAACAGAACACCAATAGCTTACACACTAAGATCAAGAATTGACAAATGGGACCTCATAAAATTACAAAGTTTCTGCAAGGTAAAGGACACTGTCAGAAGGACAAAATGTCAACCAACAAAGTGGGAAAAGATCTTCACCAACCCCACATCCGACAGAGGGCTAATATCCAATATATACAAAGAACTCAAGAAGTTAGACCGCAAAGAACCAAATAACCCTATCAAAAAATGGGGTACAGAGCTAAACAAAGATTTTTCACCAGAAGAAATTCGCATGGCCAAGAAACACCTTACGACATGTTCAACATCATTAGTCATCAGGGAAATGCAAATCAAAACAACCCTGAGATTCCACCTCACACCAGTCAGAATGGCTAAGTTTAAAAACTCAAGAGACAGCAAGTGCTGGGGAGGATGTGGAGAAAGAGGAACACTCCTCCACTGTTGGTGGGATTGCAAAATGGTAAAAACGCTCTGGAAATCAGTATGGCGGTTCCTCAGAAAATTGGGCATGTCACTTCCAGAGGAATCTGGCATACCACTCCTGGGCATATACCCAGAGGATTCTCCTGCATACAATAAAGACACATGCTCCACTATGTTTATAGCGGCCTTGTTTATAATAGCCAGAAATTGGAAGGAGCCCAAATATCCCTCTAAGGAGGAATGGATACAGAAAATGTGGTATATTTATACAATGGAATACTACTCAGCAAATGAAAATAATGAATTCATGCAATTTGTAGGTAATTGGTTAGACCTGGAAAATATCATCCTGAGTGAGTTAACCCAATCACAAAAGAATACACATGAAATGCAATCACTGATAAGTGGATATTAATGAGCCCTAGAAGCCCTAAATACTCAAGGCACAATTAGCAAGTCAAATGATTCCTAAGAATAAAGGAGAGGACCCTGGGCCTATAAAGATTGGATGCAGTTTTGTAGAGAAACCGTGGGGGAGGGGGAATGATTGGGGAATAGTTGTGGGGGAGAGGAGTTATGGGACGTATGGTGGGGGGGGAACTGGGAAAGGGGAAAGCCTATGGAATGTAAACAGAGAATATAGAAAATAAAAATTAAAAAAATAAATTAAATAAAATAAAATAATGTTTTCTTACATACAATATGATAAACTGATGGATGGATTTAATAAAATCATTAAAATGAAAAAAAACAATAACATCATGGAATTTGCAGGCAAATGGATGGAACTAGAAAATATCATCCTGAGCAAGTGAGGAAAAGAACACATGTGGTATACACTCACTTATAAGTGGATATTAGCCCAAAAGTTTGGAATATTCAACATAAAATTCACAGACTGTATGAAGCTCAAGAAGAAGAAAAAGCAAAGTGTATTTGCTTAAGTCCTTCTTAGAAGTGGGAATAAAATACTCTCAGAAGGAAATATGGAGACAAAGTGTGGAGCAGAGACTGAAAGAAAAAACATCCAGAGACTGACCCACCTGGGGATCTATCCCATATACAGTTGCCAAAGCAGGATGCTATTCGGGATGCTATGAAATGCTTGCTGAGGGAAGCCTAATTTGGCTGTCTTCTGAGAGGCTCTTCCAGAGCTTGACAAATACAGAGGTGGGTGCTAGCAGCCAATCATTAGACTGAACATGGCATCCCCAATGGAGGAGTTGGAGAAGGGACTGAAGGAGCTTATGGGTTTTGCAGCCCCATAGGAAAAGCAACAATATGATCAAATCAGACCTGCCTCCTGAACTCCTTGGACTGGACCACCAACCAAAGAGTATAAATGGATGACCCATGGCTCTGGCCACATGTATGGCAGAGGATGGCCTTGTTGGACATCAGTGGGAGGAGCAGCCCTTTGGCTTGTGTGGGTTTGATGCCCCAGAGTAGAGGAATGCCAGGTTTCAAAGCTGGGAATGGGTGGGAGTGTGGGGAAGCACCCTGAGAGGCAGGTGGAGGGAGGATGGGATAGGGGGGTTTCTAGATGGGAGACCTGGAAAGGGGAAAACATTTAAAATAAAATGAGAGATCAATTCAGAAGCTTTTTCCAAAATATTTGAGCCCTGTTGAAATATTTGTCAGTGAAAATTATAGAAGGAACCTCAAAGTACAGCACTTAGAAGAATAATTTCAAATTTCTTCAAAGAATGCAAAGAGTTTAAAGGAGATACAAAGCAAGAACTTAATAGAATTTAGGAGAAAGAACTGAAAGAGACATTAAAAAAAATCAGTGAGTAAAGCCCAAGAATGCACAAACATCAGACTAGTTGAAATGATGAAGGCAATTCAGGATTTGAGAACAGAATTCAATAAATAAGTAGAAACATTGCAAAGAGCTTAAGCTCAAATTAAGATGAAACTGAACAATCAATAAATCCAATAGAAAATGAAAGGAAAGCCTTCCAAGTTGAATGAATCAAGCAGATGATAAAATATTAGGACTCAAAGCGAGAGAGATGAAATTTTAGAAAAATAAACAAGAAACATGAATTAAAACACACACACATGATCACATAGGAAATGAGCACACACAAAAATGTAGGAGAGCATAAGAAACAAACCAACATTTTTTTTGTATAATAAGCATACATGAAAGAATAGAATCCCAAATTTTGTCATAGATCAGATGTTCAACAATATTAAAGAAGAAAATTCTCCCAAACAAAGGAAATACAAATCCATACAAAAGGAAGCACACAGAACACCAAATAGACTCGAAAAGAAAATGTTCATAGCTTATCATAGTGAAAAGACTAAGTATACAAAACAACAAAAAGTGTATTGAGAGCTGTAAGAGAAAAAAATATCACAAGTCAAGTATTAAGGAAAACCTTTCAGAATAAAAGCTGATCTCTTTTTTCCTCCCTCTCTCCTCTCTCTCTCTCTCTCTCTCTCTCTCTCTCTCTCTCTCTTTATCTCACTTTCTCTCTCTCATAGTTAAACTAATTTTAAAAATTAATTAAACTAATTTGTACAACTAATTTAAAATTACACTTCTAGTTTTAAATCCAAGATTAACATCAATCCATTTGCCTAAACATCAAGGAATGCATATCTACTCAACAGCACACAGAAGCTTTTTCAAAACAAACCACATTCTCTCTCTCTCTCTCTCTCTCTCTCTCTCTCTCTCTCTCTCTCTCTCTCTCACACACACACACACACACACACACACACACACATACACACACACACACATACACACACACAAACACACACACACACACACTTTTGCAAATTTATAAAGATGCAATATCTCTCTTAAATCAATGTCAAGTGTGTTAATTTCATCTTAAAAGTTTGGCATCTAGTCCTTATATATGAATAAATGATGGAGCAACTTTAAATACCTCATTATTTTAAATCATATCTTTTATAAGTCTGGTTTTTAGGACAGGGATTACATAAATCATTATCCCAATTTAGATGTATCTTTAGAGACTTGTTTCACTGGGTTGGTTCACAGGGTTGGTGTCATTTAAAATTTACTCCAACCCTGAGTTACCAGATTTACAGCAATTTTTTGTTAGCAATGTTGCAAATTTTTTTTAAAAGGGAAGTAAAAACACTTTATGATAAAATTAAAGATTTACATGGAAAATATTTCAGATAAACATGTGAAAATTGACAATTTTCATAGAAAATTAGGTAGTAAAGTGGTAGACATGTAAAACATTGCTAAATTAATTGAAATATGGGATAGAAATATTTTATGATAAAATTGAAGATTTACATAGAAAATATTTCTGATAAAATTGTAGAAAAATATAGAAAAACATGTTAAGTTTTAAGATTATCATGGAAAATTTTATAATAATGGTACTCATAAAAGTATTCCTAAGTTGATTAAAAGTGGAATTATAAAAATTTTCTGATAAACTTGAAGATTTACATGGAAACTATTTCTGACAAAATTGCAGAAATATATAGAAAAACATGTTAAAATTAAAGATTATCATGGATATTATATAGATAATAGGCATAAAGATAATTCTAAGTTGATTGAAGGTGAAATTATAAACATTTTCAGATAACATTGAAGATTTACATTCAAAATATTTCTGGTAAAATTCAAGAAATAAATAGACAAACACGTTAAAATTGACTATTTCATAGAAAATTTTACATAAAAAATGGTTGATGTAAAAACTCTTTCTAAATTAATTGAACATGGAATTAAAAATATTTGTGATAAAATCAAAGATTTACATTGAAAACATTTCTGATAAAATGGAGGAAGTATGTAGAAAGACATATTAAAATTGAAGGTTATCATGAAAAATAATACAGATAAAATGGTTGACATAAAAGAAATTACTAAATTAATTAAAAGGGGATTTACAAACATTTTCTGATAAAATTTAAGATTTACATGAGAAATATTTTGTTAGTTTATGTCTTTTTATTGGGGAGTTGAGTCTATTGTGGTTAAGAGATATTAAAGAATAGTAATTATTGCTTCCTATTATTTTTGTTGTTATTTTTATGTTTGTGTGGGTATCTTCTTTTGGGTTGGTTGGAAGATTGCTTTCTTGCTTTTTCTAGGGTGTCATTTCCCCCCTTGTGTTGGCATTTTCCACCAATTATCCTTTGTAGGGCTGGATTTGTGGACAGATATTGTGCAAATTGTGTTTTATCATGGAATATCTTGGCTTCTCCATCTATGATTATAGAGAGCTTTGCTGGCATTTGTGTTCTCTTAGGGTCTGTATGAGGTCTGCCCAGGATCTTCTAGCTTTTAAAGTCTCTGGTGAGAAATCTGGTGTGATTCAGATAGTTCTGCCTTTATAAGTTACTTGCCCTTTTCCCCTTACTGCTTTTAATATTCTTTTTTTTGTTTAGTGAATTTGGTGTTTTGATTACTATGTGCTGGGAGGAGTTTCTGTTCTGTTCCAATCTATTTGGAGATCTGAAGGCTTCTTGAATGTTCATGGGCATCTCTTTCTGTAGGTTAGGAAACTTTTCTTCTACAGTTTTGTTGAAGATATTTGCTGGGCCTTTAAGATGTAAATCTTCACTCTCTTCTATACCTATAATCCTTAGGTTTGGTCGTCTCATTGTGTCCTGGAGTTCCTGGATGTTTTGAGTTACCAGCTTTATGCATTTTGCATTTTCTTTGACTGTTGAGTCAATGTTTTCTATGGTATCTTCAGCACTTGAGGTTCTTTCTTCTATCTCTTGTATTCTGTTGTTGATGCTTGCATCTATGACTCCTGAATTATTTCCAAGGTTTTCTATCTCCAGAGATGTCTCACTTTGTGATTTCTTTATTGTTTCTACTTCCACTTTTAGATCCTGGAAAATTTTGTTCAGTTCCTTCACTTGAATGTTTGTGTTTTTCTGTAATTCTTTAAGGATTTTTCTGTTTCTTCTTTAAGGGCTTCTGCCTGTTGACCCATGATCTCCTGTACTTCTTTAAGGGATTTTTGTGCTTCCTCTTTAAGGGCTTTTACCTGATGACAGATCTTCTACTCTATTTCTTTAAGGGAGTTATTGAAGTCTTTCTTGAAGCCCTCTATCGGCATCATGAGATATGATTTTAAATCCAACTCTTTCTGTTCCGGTGTGTTGGGGTATCCAGGACTTGCTGTGGTGGGAGAACTGTGTTCTGATGTTGCCGTGTGGCCTTGGTTTTTATTGGTAGGGTTCTTGTGCTTGCCTTTTGCCATCTGGTGCTAGTTGATATTCTTGTCTCTGGCTGGAGTTTGTTCTGCCTGTGGGCCTGTAAGCTTGTGTCCTTACTCCTCTGAGCTAGAAAGTGAAAGGACTGCTGGGAGATTTCTCTCTCCTGGTGGGCTATGCATAGAAGACTGTGGAGTCTCCTGGCTCCCTGGTGCAAAGGACTTTGGGCTGCAAGACTTCTGCCCCAGCTGCTCCACTGCACTTAGGCCTTGTGTGCTTCTAGCTGTGTTCCCTCCAGAGAGAATGTGGAGATCTCACCTCTGCACTCAAAAGTGAAAGCCTGCTGGGAGATCACTCCCTCCTGGCAGGGTATGCACAGAAGGCTGTGGAGTCTCCTGGCTCCTGGTGCAAATGGCAGCAGGAAGACTTCCTTAATTGTATTTTCTTGCCTACCATTAAAAGTTTATTTGTTTCCTCTTTACAGAACTCTAACTGTTTGATTGTATTTTGCTGTATTTCTTTAAGGGTCTTATTTATCTTTTTCTTTAAAAGGCTCTATCATATTTATAACATTGAATTTAAGGTAATTTTCTTTTGCTTTGGTTTTATTCTTTTTTTTTTGTTTTTTTTTGTTTTGTTTTGTTTTTGTTTTTGTTTTTGTTTTTGTTTTTCGAGACAGGGTTTCTCTGTGTAGTCCTGGCTGTCCTGGAACTCACTCTGTAGACCAGGCTGGCCTCGAACTCAGAAATCCACCCACCTCTGCCTCCCAAGTGCGGGGATTACAGGTGTGCGCCACCACCGCCCGGCTTTTGGTTGTATTCTGATAGCCAGTGTTTGCTATAGTGGGATAGCTGTTCTCTGAAGATATCATATTGTCCTGATTTTTTGTTGATTATGTTCTTTCAAGTGTCTTCAACAATCTGGAAGGCTTTAGTCCCTGGATGCACATTTTATATTAGATATTGGGAATGTGATTAACCTCAATGGTCTTGATGTGGAGGTCTCTGATGGGTATTCTTGGCCTGCATAGCTCTGCATCGGCACGTCTATATGGTTCAGGAGCAACAGGTCCAATGAAGCTGAACAGAGAGCTGGCACTGCAATGGGCTATCAGACTGCTCATGGCAGCTTGAGGTGTCCCAGAGGACTCAATGCATAGGGAAGAGGGATGGGGAAGGGAAACTAAGCTGTATATTTCAGGATCTGCAGGTCTGATGAAGGTGGGCTGAGGGGAGAGGAGACAAAATGGGTCCAGAGGGATATCAGGATACTTACAGCAGCTTGTCACCCATAAAATATTTGACCCAGTATTTATCCTGTCTGCAAGAAATGTCGGAACTAGGGATATAGCAGAGACTAAGGGAACAGGAAACCAATAAGTGGCCCAATGTGAGGCCATTCTCTTAGGAAAGCACAATTCCCTGACACTACTAACAATATTGTGTTGTACTTTCAGGTAGGAGTCTATCATGGCTGTCCTCTTTATTGATTTCTGTGCTTTTGCAGGAACATGTGCTTGCTTGTGTGTTTGTGTGTGTCTGTGTCTCTCTGTGTGTGTTTCATCCCTTTGACGAAAGAATCAGTTTTAACTGATATAATCAGAGTGTTTTCAGTTATTTAGAAGACATATTTTAAATGGCCAAGTGAAAATCTTCTATTTCCTACTTAAAATGTATGCAAGAAATTATACCAAGTTAGATGAATATAAAGGCCTGAGTGTATTAAACTAGTAAATAAATTGGAAACATTACATAAAATGATTTAGTAACACCCACAGCAATATGAAACAGGTATTTGATTTGACACAACACTAAAATTTCATCAAAATAGCTTATACCTTCACATAATTTGGCTCATGTAAAAGAAAAATAAAATAATGAAAGTTCTGCAGAGATACTAAAATAAAACCGTGTTTTCTGATGTTTGTCTGTATTTGAACAGCAGCGCAAATACAGATGGAAACATAAATGCCATCACAGCTCCTTCCAGAAGAGAAATGAGTTTTTCTTAGTAAATGCATTTATATCTGCCTTGTGAAGAAAGTTGAAAACCTCGGGTTAGTCACCTGGTAGCAAGTCTATAAAAGAACTAGATTGTTTTTCTACATGAGAAATGTGCATGGGCATGTGGAGTAAAAGAAAGATTATAGGAAGGAAATGGAAATAATATATGAAGCCAGCAAGAGGCCAGTGCTGAAAGGAGGTAAAAAGATCCATTGCAAGCTATTGCAAGAAACAAAAGATCATCAGAACCATTTTAAATAATTAAAACCAAGTTTCTATTTGAATGTATTTGGATTTGATTGTAGACCCTAGCAAAATGAAATGGGCTACAACTTGAAACCTGGCTCTAATCAATAATAGTAACATCCTTGGAAATGTTTTGTAATTCACACTAAATTGTCCTAGAAATAGGATGATTTATATAATAAATATAAACTGATTTAATAAAGTAATATGGGAGAGAGAGAAGCTTTTCAGGGTTAAGATTACAAATGGAGACATATGTTTATTTGGTGTGGAATTTACAAGGCTTAAATTCCATCTTGGTGCCAAATGAAATATATGTTCTGGAATAAATTAGTCAAGATGTGAAAGTAAAGTAGAAAATTAAAATGAAGGCTAAAAGATTATCATTAAAGCAAACATTTAAAAAGAGAGATATACCCTACAACAGAGATGCTACAGTGAAGTATTTCATCTGAATCTTTCATATTGCCCTGATTTTTTTTATTGAGTTATTTCAAGTGCCTTTAGCAATCAGGATGGCTTTAGTCCCTGGATGTACATTTTATAGTAGATATTGGGAGGGTGGTTAACCTCAATGGCCTTGGTATGGAGGTCTCTGATGGGTATTCTTGGCCTGCATAGTTCTGCATCTACGCGTCTATATGGTTTAGAAGCAACAAGTCCAATAAAACTGAGTGGTGAGCTGACACTATATTGGGCTATCAGATTGCTCATGGCAGCTTGGGGTATTCAAGAGGACTCAATGCATAGGGAAGATGGATGGGGAAGGGAAACTAAGCTGTATGTTTCAGGATCTGCAGGTCTGATATAGGTGGGCTGAGAGGAGAGGAGACAAAAAGGGTCCAGGGGGATATCAGGATACTTACAGCAGTTTGTCACCCATAAAATGTTTGACCCAGTATTTATCCTGTCTGCAAGAAATATAGGAACTAGGGATATAGCAGAGACTAAGGGAATAGGAAACCAATATCTGGCCCAATGTGAGACACATCTCTTGGGCAAACACCATTCCTTGATACTACTAACAATATTCTGTTGTGCTTTCAGGTAGGAGTCTAGCATGGCTGTCCTCTTTATATATTTCTGTGCCTTTGCAGGAACACACATGTGTGTGTGTGTGTGTGTGTGTTTTATTTTACCAAATTATTGCATTATTTATATATTTTCAATATATGTATATAAAGGTTATATTTACTTTTGTTTGCTTTAGTAGAATTCAATAGTCAGCATCCTTGTATGACATAAGAACAGAGATTCAGAAAATTGCCAGCTACAGGGATGTACAATATCTGCTGTTCTTACTAGAGGAAGGGCTCTGAGAAGAAACCCTCTGTGAAATATAAAGTAAAAAAGCATATGAGAAATTAAATTAAAATTCACAGAACATACTCAAAATTACATGAACTAAATTTCCTCAGATTTTGATACAAATAGATTTATTTAATATTTAAATTATGAAAAACCTACTTTATTCATATGTGAATATGTCATTCAATCTACATAGTAAAATGGACAGTTCTTTATTAATTTTACCACCTTCCTGTACTTCGATTATCCTGTCCTTGTTGTCAATGAATTAGATTAAATTAATAATATGGGCTTACATACATGAATAATTTTTTGCTTTCAATTTGAATATTTTGTCTTTTATTAAAGAAAGATGTTTTTCTTTATTTTTCCTTTTTTGTTTTGTTGTTTTTTTCCTATATTCTTTTTTTACATTCCAAATGATTTTCCTTTCCCAGGTCTCCCCTCCTCATATGTCCCATAAGTCCTCCTCCATCCACCCATTCCCAAATCAACCCCCTCCCAGGTCTTTGTCCTGGTAATCCCCTACAATGCTGCATCAAGCCCTTCCAGGACCAGGACCCTCTCCTTCCTTCTTCTTGGGAATGATTTGATATATTAATTGTGTCTTAGGTATTCAGAGCTTCTGGGCTAATATCCACTCATCAGTGACTGCATTCCATGTGTGTACTTTTGTAAATGAGCTTTCTCATTTAGGATCATATTTTCCAGTTCCAACCATTTGCCTAAAAATTTCATGAATTCGTTGTTTTTAATTGCTGAGTAGCATTCCATTGTGTAAATATACCACACTAGTATCCATTCCTCCATTGAGGGACATCTGGGTTGTTACAAGCTTCTGGCTATTATAAATAAGGCTGCTATGAACTTAGTGGAGCATGTGTCCTTACTGCATGCCAGGAACCCTCTGGGTATATGCCCAGGAGCAATATAGCAGGGTCCTCCAGAAGTGTCATGCCCAGGTTTCTGAAGAACCACCAGACTGATTTCCAGAGTGGTTGTACCAGTTTGTAATCCTACCAGCAGTGGAGGAGTGTTCCTCTTTCTCCACATCCTTGCCAATACTTCCTGTCTCCTGAGTTTTTAATCTTAACCATTCTGACTGGTGTAAGGTAAAATCTCAGGGTTGTTCTGATTTGCATTTCCCTAATGATTAATGATGTTGAACATTTCTTAAGGTGCTTCTCAGGCCTTTGAAATTCTTCAGGTGAAAATTGTTTGTTTAGCTCTGCACCCCATTTTTAATAGGGTTATTTGTTTCTCTGGAGTCTAACTTCTTAAGTTCTTTGTGTATATTGGATCTTAGCCCTCTGTTGGATGGAGGGCTGGTGAAGCTCTTTTCCCAATTAGTTGGTTTCCATTTTGTTTAATTGACTGTGTCCTTTGCTTTACAAAAACTTTGTAATTTTAGACATCCCATTTGTCAATTCTTGATCTTAGAGTATAAGCTATTGGTGTTGTGTACAGGAACTTTTCCACTGTGCCAATGTCCTCAAGTGTCTTCCCCAGTTTCTTTCTATTTGTTTCAGAGTGTCTTGTTTTATGTGGTGGTCCTTGATCCACATGGAGTTGAGCTTAGTACAAGGAGATAAGAATGGATCAATTTGCATTCTTCTGCATGCTAACCTCCAGTTGAACCAGATCCATTTGTTGAAACAGCTAAATTTTTTTCCCACTGGATATTTTCAGCTCCTTTGTGGAAGACCAAGTGGCCATAGGTGTGTGGGTTCATTTTTGGGTCTTCAATCCTAATCCATTGATCTCCCTGCCTGTCACTATACCAATACCATGCAGTTTTTAACACTATTGCTGTGTAGTAATTCTTGAGGTCAAGGATACTGATTCCCCCAGAATTCTTTTACTGTTGAGAATAGTTTTAGCTATCCTGGGTTTTTTGTATTCCAAATGAATTTGAGAATTGCTCTTTAGAACTCTATGAAGAACTGAGTTGGGATTTTGATGGGCATTGCAATGAATCTGTATATTGCTTTTGGCAAGATGGCCATTTTTACTATATTATTCCTGCCAATCCTAGAGCACGGATGATTTTTTTTTTATTTTCTAAGGTCTTCCTAGATTTTCTTCTTCAGAGACCTGAAGTTCTTGTCATACAGATCTTTTACTTGTTTGGTTAGTCACACCAAGATACTTTATATTGTTTGTGGCTATTGTGAAGGGTGTCATTTCCCTAATTTCTTTCTCAGCCTGCTTATTCTTTGAGTGTAGGAAGGCTACTCATTTGCTTGACTTGATTTTATAACAAGCCACTTTGCTAAAGTTGTTTACCAGCTGTAGGAGTTCTCTGGTGGCGTTTTTTTGGGTCACTTAAGTATATTATCATATCATCTGCAAATAGTGATAGTTTGACTTTTTCCTATCCAATTTGTATCCCTTTGACTTCCTTATGTTGTCTAATTGCTCCAGCCAATATGGTGGCATTTGAACCCAATTCTCCAACAACAGCAAGAACTCACTTTGTAGACCAGGCTGGTCTCGAACTCAGTAATCACTTGTTATCATGCTGTTAGAGAAACACAAGAAGGACATAAATAAATCTCTTAAAGAAATACAGGAGAACATGAATTAAAAGGTAGAAGCCCTTACAAAGAAAACACAAAATCATTTAAAGAAATTCAGGAGAATATGGGTCAACAGATAGAAGCCAATAAAGAGGAAATGCAAAAATCACCTAAAAAATACAGGAGAACTTGGGTCAACAGGCAGAAATCATGAAAGATGGAACACAAAAATCTCTTAAAGAATTACAGGAAAACACTAACAAGTGAAGGAATTGAGCAAAACCATCCAGGATCTAAAAGCAGATGTTTTTCATATAGTATATTCTGATTATGGTTTCCCCTCTTCTAGCTTCTCACTACTGAACCTTTCATCTACATCCTTACTATTTTTGTCTCTTGTTCGAAGACAAACAGATATCTAAGGAATAATAAAATAAAAACAATAAAATAAGATATATTACAAACACATTGAAATACAAGAAAACAAGCAAATAAGGAAACAGTCAAAGAAAAAGTGCAAGAAACCTATATATATTCCCAAGTAGGAACACATGTTCACATGATGTTCACATACGCAGGGAGGAGCTCCATAGAAATCCTAACTAGAGTATTATTACATATGCAAAGGACCTAAAAGGTATAAGTACAAAAGCAAAAAAAAAAAAACAAAAAACAAAAAAAACAAAAAACCTGAGTTAATATTACACATCAAAGAACCTGTGAAGATGCCATTGATTTTCTTTTTTGTTGGCCTTTTCTCTTGGCTGAGCATGTGACCTACTCTTGAGAATGGTTTGACTCCCCAGTGAAACTACCTTGGAGAAAACTATTAACTATTACTTTTTTCCTTTTTATATGGGTAAAGAAGAGAGGCATGAATCTATTTCTTTCAGATCTGTGAACCTGTCATATACTGACATGTGCAGGCCCACAATCTCTGATAGTTCACTGTGCACTAGCACTATTGTGTCTAGAAGGACTTGATTCCCTGGTGTCTTACTCAATGGAGACATGCATTTTAAGGTTTAGTGTTCTGAACTCTTTCATTCTGTGCATATTATTTGGCTACAGGTCTTGGCTTTTTGTCCCCTCTACTGCAGGAAGAAGCTTCTATGATGATGGCTGAAAAAAGCATACATCTAAAATATGGATAATCTTGACCTGTCTATACCTGGATGTTCAACATTGAATGAACTAAAGGATGTAAGTCGACAAAATGACAAACAGAATTTTTAAAAAAGTTTTATTTATTACTATATAATATTACTTTTTCTTTCATATGAAAACAATAGCTAACTATGTAAGTTATGCTGAAATATGTAACATTTTACTGTATCAGTAAATGGTTATTCTGCTCTGGGCTCCTCATGGGTGATCTCACTTCTTATCACGTGCCAGAGTAGTATGGATTCATGAATGAAAGACACACACACACACACACACACACACACACACACATTGTTTTCAATAAGCCTTATTAGCTTTATGACTGGGCTTCTCCCTAAGTCCACATGGCTACCTAGCTTTCCCTTCTGGTACACCTAAGTTAATACATTTAATATCTATATTTTATCTCTGTTACCTCAGTTTCATTTAGAGGTGTGTCCGCTGGGGCCACTTTCCCAGATTTGTACATGCCAATGGGCTCTTAAGGCTGACCATTCAGCTTCCCTGTCATTTTCTCTTTTTCTCCTTTCCTGCATTTCTTGTCTTGTAATCCTAAAATTCCAACTTCTTTCATCATGCCCAGCCACTGACCATAGGCTCTTTATCGATCAATCAGAGCCAAGTAGGTGCAGACTTCCTTTAGCCTATGTGCAGGACATTGCAAACCCATTTTTTTGAGTAATACAATAAGCTTGAGGACACAAGCTGATATGTTTTATAATGTTCAAGGATGGTAATTAATTTAACACATTCAGTTTTAATTTAAGTTTTAAATAATGTAATATTAAACAGTCATAAACATTAATGATTATGACTATTTTGGCATTACTTAACTGAGTAATCAGTACTGAAACAGAAATAGAAACAAA
Organism: Apodemus agrarius; assembly: GCA_964023405.1. Lineage (NCBI taxonomy): Eukaryota > Metazoa > Chordata > Mammalia > Rodentia > Muridae > Apodemus > Apodemus agrarius. Next base: position 69,974,730 of record OZ030020.1, read on the forward strand.
TAACAAAACAGTTTAATAGAAATATACGTCCTTGCATTGAATCAAATATGTACTGTTAATATTAAGTCACCAGTTACCTCAGATTTTATGAATTTTTAAGCAAGTAAAAAATCAAGGAGAATTAAATATAAATATAAATATAAAGATGAACTAAGAACCAACAGCAAATTGACATTGCTGATAGAGTTTTACCAATGAAGAAAAGAGAAATGACAACCTCTAAGAATCAAGAGTCAAACTAGTACAGTTATTTGTTTAGAGAAGAAAGTTATGTAGTATGATGACAAGCTCTATTTCACCTTAAGTCACTTGATAGGATTAATTTCAGTGTGGCTCACTTACATGTAAATATTAAGATGAATTCAGTTTAGGAAGGCCAATTTCCATTTACTTATGACACACCAAAGTAGACACATACAAGAAGAAAACACTATAAATATTTTTTATTAAGCATTACATTGCAGTCTTAAATTTGTGATGGTAAACAATATGTTTCAAGGAAAATATTGTGTTATGATTATGAAAATAATATATTTGTTTGTATAAGCCATGAGAGTATTGCTCCTAACAGGAATGTACCAAGTCAGCTATCCCAAGACAGAGGTCTTCTTAGCACATTTTGGCAATTCTTTAAAAAATTACAGATTGTTGCAAAACATTTCACTGCCTCAAATATTCTTGTATAGGTCACAAGATCAAACAAGTTAACTGTGAAGTTCTGCTTTTGTATGAGATGCTTGCTTACTTGGATGGCTTAGGTACAAAATCCGAATTCACCTGTACTCAGAAAGAAATGCTATGACTTAATTTGGCTTCTTAGACTAGCAGTAGCTGGGACCTCATCTACAAAAATTTCCCTGGATTTGCCCTGGCCTGTTTTTAATTAGAAACCTCTAATTTACAAAGATTTAACTTGATTCAGACTGGTAAATCTGAAAGTTATCAGACCCAAAACAGAGGTAAACATGTTAGTTACTAACTTCAACTAATATTTTGTACTTATTTAAAGTGTATATATGAACTAATTTCTAGTTTTGCATATAGTCCTTAAAAATCACTATATCTCCTGAAATACTGAACACTGAAAAATTAATGACTCAGTTTTGATATATAAGAAAGACGAAGTCAAAGTTTTGACATATAAAATCTTCAAGAGTAACTATTGGAAAATCTTTATATAACTGTGAATTTTATTTTTTTAGAACATTAGAAAATGAATTTTATAAGACTTTTCATTGGGATATGTGAAAAATGGTTTATTCATTCTAGGAAGAGAAGCAATTGCACTCCAATGTGGCAATTCATCTGAATTTCAAATGGGTGAGCCAATAAGTGTATGAGAGTTATTTATAGTAGGGTTTATGTACAAGAACAGGGAAAATGCAAAGACACCATCTCAACATGAATGAACACTTAGGATATTTGCAAATCTAGACTTCTCTGTATGACTTTTGGTCAGACTCTCCTCCAGGAAATTTGGCTGGTCAGATCTCTATACCAGCTGTTTCTATGGTAGGGTAGAAAGGACGCCTGCAAATGTGGGTGATGCATGGCCACCAGAGGTCTTACATTAAAATACAATAGTGGAACTTAATGAAATTTTATTCATGACCATTCTCCAAAGTGCCAGGAAATGAAATTAGGATAAAACAGTGTTGGTATTAAGGATCAAGGTTGTCACAGCAGTGCAGACATCTTTCCTACTCTACTTCCTCTCCATTAGTAAAAAGTATACACTTTTCCACTATAAAAGAACATTCCTGTGAGTGTATATATTGTTGGGGGTACATTCTGTTTACCTAGGAGTATAAACAATGAAATCAGTAATGTTATGGGAAATACCAAATAATCTGCAAATTTACTTATCTTCCAGCAAGGCACTGACTATGAAAAAGAAGAGGGTTCTGAGGAAATCAGAGAAATTAACAGAGTTTGAAAAGATAGAAATTATTCACTGAAGCCCATTTAATTCCCTAGTATGACCTGTAAAGAATCCTGTCAGGAGGGATACAAATATACCATCACCTGTGTGGGCTCTGCCTCAGAATATATGCAAACAAGAAACAGAGGAACCCCAGAAATAGAAGAAACCACCATCAAAAGAATCTTGCAATTTAGTGTTATATATGGGTGAGTTTACAGGAGTTACTTACAATAATATTGGCCAACATTTACTTACAAGAGCAGAAATTACTCAGAGAGTTGTATCACCAAAATCCACCACAGTAGATGTAGCAGATCTCAAATAATCGGTAACCTAGAGCACGCCACTCAACGTGAGTTGAGAGTGTCCTTTCTGTGTTTCTCAGTTTATCTTAAATTCTTCCAGATACTCTGGATCATTTCTGGTTTCTGTTCCTTCCAGGCAGTTGGTATGGTCGCAAAATCATAATAACTTGATATATCTGAGAATGATTCTCAGCAAACATTATTGTTTACTCTTGAGAAGGAAGAGTCTAGTGAATCTGGTCCACTCTAGGGACTTCCTGAAGCTATATTGTACTGTTTACCTTCTGATATAAGAAGCTTTCCTACACAGCGGAAAATTTCAATCAATAAGGAATGTACTACAAAACACTGCCCCTTTCTCTGCCTCTTACATTCATTCCTTCCGGCTTTCCCTTTCATGATGAGCTTTGAAGAAGTAACTCTAGAGGTCAACCTATGAATAATAATAAGGGAAACATACCACAGCAATATTCCCTTGTGGAGTATTTTCCCATTTGTTATGAATTGGGAATGACAATGATAGTGGCTTATGGGCAAAACCACAAATGACTAGAGGACAGTTTAATAGTCATGCTACATGCATCTAGGAAGCAATAGAATTTGCTTCTCCACTGAGATATGATCTCCTCACCTACAGGTTTCACTCTGGCCTGCCATACCAGATGAACTCTCTTTTAGATTGGACGGTAAATGCAATTGGAGGGCTTTTGATTAAAAAAAAGATATATGAAGTACAATTATACAAATATGAACCTGCTGCCTAGCATATTGGAAGTTTTACATGCAGGGTCACATTACAAGAAACATGCAAACACTCTCACAGAACAAAGAAACATTAACTCATATCATACAGAAAAGGAAGACTATATTAGAATTTCCTCTACAGAAACACAGCATCAGGCTGGTCATCCTGAGATCATGCCTTGCTACCCACAATCAGGACCTCCCATTCACTTGTCTCCAATTCATTGGTTCTACCATGTTCCCGTTGGGTCAATAATTATTTTGCATGACAAGATTTTTTTCCTTGTAAATACACAAAAACCACAATATAGATACCACTATTATCTAATTTAGTAAGCAAATTAGTTTTATTGTTATTGCTTATAGGAATAAGGGTGAGGAATTAATTAAAGGAGAAAAACTAACTCAAGGGATCAACAAAGTCCACCTCAGCACAAGTGAGAGTTCATAAAAGCTGGAATATCGAACATAGTGCACAGCCTGCTGGAAGTTCCACAGGTTGAATAATGTCCTTTCCATGTGATTGAGTTGGTCTAAACATCTTCCATTAAGCTTAGCTGATTTCTGCTTTTATAAGACAGCTAGTGACAAGAATTATCTTTGCAACTTGCTTATCTGAGAATCTTTTTAGCAGTTTAACTTGTCTGCGAGTAAATCTTAGCAATCTTTATTGTTTAATCCTTGGAGGGAGGAGTCTAGTGAATCTACACAGTTTCAGAGAACTTTAGATGATGCTGTTTCCAGTAATTTCCTTTTTTTCTTTCTTTTCTTTAGTTATTTTTGTCTTTTTGTTTTAAATTGCTTCTTTGTAGCACAGAATATTTCAGTCTTTGAGGAAAGTGATTTGCAACAATGATCTCCTGCTGAGAATCCATAGTGATAAAATTAGTCTTTGAATGAACATAGTGAAAACTGAGCTGAAAATAACAAGTTACAATAATACTCCTACCTGTTTTATAACCATACTAAGGTTGGGTTAATTGAAAGCAAACCTGTCTTACTAAAGTAGCAATCATAAAATCTGAGTATAGGAAGCACCCTGTACAGACAAAAAGGGCTACTATTTGTGTCCATTAGAGTGTTAAATGAAACCTTCATTGCCAGAGGTAGGCTGCCTTCTCACATGTTGTCAAGTGAGGTACCTGAAGCTCTGTAAGCCACAAAGCATGTTTCATTTTTACTGTTCTAATGAGAAAACTATGGGTTGGGACCAAATACAGCATATTTCAATTGTAGGACATAAAGAAAAAAACTGAGAATGAAAAAGCTCTTGCTTTACTGGCTTCATTCCATACTACTAGACATGCTTGTAGACCATTGCCTAAACATGAGTAATGGTCACCAAAAATCCTACTTTGCAATAGACACTGTATCCTACAGTAACAAAACACTAGAAACGTTTTATCTCATAGTACATTCATATCATGACTATTATGGACCACAATGTTTCCAATTGGAAAAGCATTTCAGTCTGATACCTTTAAGCTAGAACAAGCAAAATTTCAGATAGGAAGTCATAGGTTCCAGTATGGTAAACTGTTGCTATTGTTTTATTAAATTGCCTTCTTCAAATTTGTGATTACTTATGTAAGTCTGTTTCAGTCAGCTTCAATCAATCAAGAAGGAATTTTTCTTGGTAAGTAAGGGACACATAACCAAGAACATGTGAGTATTGCCAGGCAATGACATTCCAATGCTTTGCCATAAATACATATCACCCTTTCTAAGTCTCATTGCAGAAAATATGGTGAAATAATACAATAGGCAGAGAAAGGGGCAGAATGTTATATGTTAATTTCATTTAAATTGAAACATTACATCAGGAAATGAGGCTACTTAAATGTTAGGAAGTTCTACATGAAATATCCCAGCAAGGGGATGTGTGAGGGTTATGGGGACTTGAGACTCAAAAAGTAAACAACTCTCAGTATAAGAAGTTTCCAGAACAAACAAAGTATACCCAGCATCTTTTTTCAAGTTGTGGAAATAATACGTGACTTCTCAAGATGAATCTGCAAGTAATTAAAGAAAGTAGAAACAGAAGCAACTATGATTTGTGACACCTCCCTGAGGTTGTACAGAAAGCTAAATGTTTGCTGATTTCATGAATCATTATCCAAGTTCTGGGATTTTTATATATGCCTTTTAATGGACTTTTCTTCTTTCTAAGTGATCCAAAGATAGGTCAGATTATAAAAGATTAAAAGCAGATAAATGCAGGTTTCACAGGCATTGCTCTAGGGTGGGTTCACCAGACCCAAAAATGGGCCAAGGAAGTCAGACACTCAGGCTAAGGTAGGAAGGCTTTATAGACCTCAGATGAAAAGAGATGATATATCTGCTAGGAACTGGGACTGTGATCATATATGATCAGATGCAGAACTGATAGGTTGTCATTCTTGGGTGGGTTGCTGGAAACAACAAAGGAAAGGGATGATGGCTTCTCAATCATGAGTTTTTGCTATGCTAGTGGGATTGAGGGAAGAAGAGGAGATGAGGTTTCCCAGTTTGTGTGGGGACAAGCATGATTTCAGGTCAAATTCAATTATGTTTTAGACATCAATCATTCTGTAAGTAACCTCTCAACCACATTACTGACAACATTCCCAATAAACATCATATCTTGCATGTCTTGATAGAATCATCAGGAAAATGCAAATCAGAACAGCTATGAGATGCAACTCATACCATTCAGAATGACTAATGTCAAAAACTCAGGTGACAGCAGATACTTTCAAGGATGTGGAGAAAGAGGAACACTCCTTCTTTGTTGGTGCAATTGCATGCTGGTATGACCACTCTGGAAATCAGTCTGGTGGTTTCTCAGAATATTGGATGTATTATTACCTGAGGACCCACCTATACCACTCCTTGGCATATACCCAACAGATATTCTAACATATAACAAGGACGCATGCTCCACTGTGCTCATAGCAGCCATATTTGTAATAGTCAGAAGCTGGAAATAGCCCAGATGTCCTTAGACAGAAAATGAATGGTATATATACAGAATACAGAATACAGAAAATATGGTATATATAAACAGTGGAATACTACTCAGCTATTAAAACAATGACTTTATGAAATTCCTAGGCAAATGGATGGAACTAGAAAATAGCGTCCTGAATAAGATAACTCAGTCACAAAAGAATACACATGGTATGCACTTAGTGAGAAGTGGATATTAGCCCAAAAGCTCAGAATATCCAAGATACAAATCACAAACCACATGAAGCGCAAGAAGAAGGAATACCAAAACGAGGGTTCTTCAGTCTATCTGAGAAGGGGAAACAAAATACAGGAGCAAATACAGAGACAAAGTGTGGAGAAGAGACTGAAGACTATCCAGAGATTGCCCCACCTGGGGATCCATCCTATAGAGTAACCAAACCCAGTCACTATTGTGAATGCCAAGAAGTACATGCTGACAAGAGCCTGATATAGCTGTCCCCTGAGAGGATCTGCCAGTGCCTGACATATACAGAGGTGCATGATCACAGCCAACCATTGGACTGAGCATGGGGTCCCCAATGGAGGAGTTAGGGAAAGGACTGAAGGAGCTGAAGGGATTTGCACTCCCATTGGAAGAACAACAATATGAACCAAGCAATAATCCCAAGAGCTCCCAGGTATTGAACCACAGACCAAAATGTACAAGTGAAATGACCCATGTCACAAGCTGAACATGTAGGAGAGGAAGGCCTTGTCTGGCATTAATGGAAGGAGAGGTCCTTTGTCCTGTGAAGGCCCTATGCCACAGTGTGGGGAAATGTTAGAGTAGGGAGGCAGGAGTGGGTAGGTGGGTTGGGGAGAACTCTCATAGAAGTAGGAAAAGGAGGGATGAAATAGGGGTTTTCCAAAGGGGAAACTTGGAAAGGGAGTAACATTTGAAATGTAAATAAATAAAATATCCAATAAAAAATAAATAAATTAAAGAATCATTACTTCGTTACCTCTTTGAGGAAAGTAGAATTTGTTCATATCTTTCCAGGAAATTATCACACAATCGAATCATAGAAAAATACTTTCCTCCTTCATCCAGAAAAATAAAAAAACATATATAAAAGATAAATGAGAATTACTATAGATATGCAAAGGGACCCAGCTGATTTTAGTGAAGTCTGAATTCCAGAAAGCTAGTTTACTAAAGCCAAACTTGATGTGTTTATTCTGGGAAATTTTCATCTTAGAAGTGAAGTACAGCATGCCAGCACAGGGCAGTTATCTGTTAAAAGAAAATAAAAGCCAAAAGCAGAACCAACAAAGCACTGAGACAAAATCATAGCACTAAATAGGATTCTTTGTCCTATTGTCCACTCTGTCCTTTCCATTGTTAAACACCTATGTACTATATATGTTATCTGAGAGTGAGAATGTTTCTGCTGAATCCTCATAAAATAAAAGAAATAATCAAACTCTTTCTAAGATAAAAATGTGTTCAAATTAAAAGGTATGCATTAAGATAGACAGAGACACACAGAGAGAAGCAGACATACACATACAGAGAGAGAGAGAGAGAGAGAGGAGAGATGGTTCAAGAAGAAATAAGTAAAAGATCATCTAAACCTTTTACTTTTAAAATTCATTTTGTTCAGTTTTAAAACATCTTGTAGTTTAAAGGTATCAATAAAATATAAACATACAAATATAAAATAAAAATTTAGTGATAAAGAATAATTTTATATACAGGAACCAATTGAAATTAAAATCTAATATTATTCTGAGATAGGCATTTAAATTCTATTATCGTAGTATACATCTAACATAATTTTAAATATATAGCCAAAATTTGAGTAGTTTAGTTTAGTTAAGTTTAGTTCTGCATATGTAAGAAACTTAGGATCAAATCATGAGATTAATAATGCCAATTTCATACTTTTTATATAAAGAACTTATTTTACAGTTATAAATGTACATTGATGAAAAACATAGTCATAAATCTTAATTGTGCCATGTTTATGCTAGTCATCTGAGTGCCTTGGGAAATTTCTCTTGTAGAATGTATTCTTCAAATAGCAATAATTTTGCATCTCACTCATTTCCTTTATCTCTGGTTTCTTAAAATTTAACCTGTTTCTTCCCATTGCAGTAATGTTTCCAATGTTTCCAGAAATATGCTTACACCAAAACGATATAAATATTTTTGTATTTTAATGCATTAAAGACTCAGCATCTTCTCAACAATTAAATAATGACTCTCATATAATGTTCTCTCATATGTTTGTGTATATCTATATGTGTGTATCTATATCTATATACATATATGTTTATATATATATATGTATATATAATGTTAAAATTAGAGAAATCTTCCTTTAACATTTTATTAAACAAAAAAACTATATCAGTTTACCCACATGGTTTTCTGACATTTGAACAGGTTTTTTTTTTTTACCATCACTATAGTAATATCATCATTTCAAGTATTTAGAAAGAAATATGAAACATTTGATAATATATACTCTGAATATTGGATACTCTGAAATATTTGGATACCATAGATTAAACCCTACTTTCCCCTTTGCCATGGCATAGGTACTATATTTCCTTACTTATTTGGTGCAGATTACTTTGTGGTTCCTCACAGGTCTCCACATACTGTCACATGGCACTATTTTTATACTACTTACCTTTAACAACTGTCTTATGACACTCAATAGCACTCTTTAGGATTGCCTCACAGTTTTCAATCTTTAAAAGTTAGAGATAGTTACTATCTATTCATACTTGTATGTGAATAACAACTGTAGATACAAAAAGAAAGGGAAGGCATACTAGTTTAATGTATGGTAGTGCAGTTTTATGTTTACGAGTACATGGACTAGCCCTTGTGCAATCCCTCCATAATTGTGTTTGGGACCAGATATCAAATGTTCTCCTTGAGGGGTTAGCCTGTTGAATGTGTTGCACACACTTTTTGCAACTTGTCAAATCTAGCCCAGTTCATATAACCAGTTATCTGGACTGGACTAGCTGTTCCCACCTGCTCAACACCCAACATGGAGGCTTTTTCCAAGGCCTCTATGACCTGCAATCATTCAAATATCTCTTAGGTACTACTTCTTGCACCCCAGACAGTACCCAGACTTCTCATATTTTTTCCACAAAGTCTAATCTGGTGAATTTCCCTGACCTCTCCAACTACTGCATTTCTGGAAACTGTCTGAGGTAATCTGCATCCAGCAATTAGCATATCAGTTTAATCTTGCCTCTGTGCCTTCACTGAAAAGGAGCTCAAAACATATTTAAGAATGCACAGGATTATTCCATGCCACATACAACTATTCTAGTCTACCAGCTCTACCCCAACACTCCAGAATCAGAACAGGAAGTACATCTTTTATACCAGCCCAGTCCTCTTGGTTAGTGAAGTTCATTTTATCTAAGGAATTGTCAACCACTGGTTTATATATACTCACATTTCTTTCTTCTGCCTCAACCTTCTCTTTCCATTACAAACTCAACTAACAAAGTCCATATACACAGTTTTTATTGCTAAAATTCCAATAATGTGAAAGCCCATTCCAGTATTTTTCTCTACAACCTATCAATACCACACAATTACCAATTGCAAGTATCTAAATGAACTCTAGATAACAAAATGTAAAAAACTAATCTTAACATTTATCAGATATTTCAAAGAAATTAAGCAAACACACACAGAGGGGGGAGGGAGAGAAAGAGGTAGAGGTAGAGGTAGAGGTAGAGGGAGAGGGAGAGGGAGAGGGAGAGGGAGAGGGATACTGCTCAGTGAACCCAAGGAGAAAAATAAGGAGACAAAACATATAAGTGATGACCAAGAAACACAAATATAACACTTGTGTAATGGCTGTTTTGACTGTTCACTTGACTACATCTTGAATTAATGAAAACCTAAAAATGGAAGGCATACAAGTAAGAGATTTTTGGTTAATTTTAGGTTGAGAGATATACTTTTAATCCTGATATATAAGATAGAAAGGCATATTGTTAATCTAGGAGTTTTGTGCTGGAAAAACCAACCTGAACTCTTTGCCTTGTCTTCTGTGGAAGCCTATATTAGCACGGGGAAGAAGCAAGCTTTTACTCTAAGCCTGCTTGCCCTTACTTTACCTTACCTTACTAGGAAGTCTCTTTCTTTATTGACATTGGAGCCAATTTCTTAGAAATTCCAGTGTATACTGATGACCAGACAAGAAATTCAGGCTCATGGACTGAGCAATTACTAGATAATTGAACTTTTCTTTCATAGTCAGCCATTGTTGGTTTAGCTGGACTATAGTCTATAAGTTATTCTAATAAAGCATGTATACATATTTCTTATAATGTATATATTTCTAATATATATTCTAATAAAGCAAATACATATTATACTAATATATATTCTAATGAATCATATAATTTGTTATTTGTATATTTACAATTATATGTATATTTACATATGTGTATGCATATTTACTATTAATATTGAGAACATTGACTAGTACAAAGCTCATGGATATGATGGCAATTCAAGCTTTGAATTCAAAAATGAGATAGCAGCATTAAAGAGGACATAAATTGATATAAAGGTGAAATTGAGAAACCCATTATCTCAACAATATCACAAAAAAAACTCAAAGAAAAGCCTCCAGTAGAGTGAATCAAGAAGAAGAAAGAAATATCAATAATCAAAACTAAAGTAGAAGTTCTAGAATAATAAGCAAGGTATCTTAAAACAAAATTTAAAACACATAAAAGGAAGACCCAGGGCATGTGGGACACCATGAATAAGCATAAATCTTCAAATCATAAACATAGATGATGCATTTGGATCCTTCCCCAAACTAAAGAAAGACACACCCATAGAGAATGTCAAATAAACACCAGAAATGACAATGTCTAGAACATACCATATGTAAAACACTAATAAAACTGTATTGAATCTACAAGAAAACAAACAAAACCCACATGTTACATGTTAAGGAAGCCCATTAAAATAAAAGATGACATCTCAATTGTAACTGAAAACCATAATAACATGGTGCCAAACACTCTATATGCTATAGGACTACAAAGATAAAACTAGAACTATAATCTCAGAAAAGCTGTGTACCATGATTGAAGAAGAAATCTTTCCACAATAAAAACAGTCTAGAGCCAAGCATGGTATCACATGCTGCTAATCCTATTATTGGTAGGATGAGGATTCTGAATCTCTATGCATATAAGGCAACCCTGATTTACATAATGAGTTCCAGGAGAACAAAGGCTGCATAGAGAAAACTTGTATGAAAAATAAATAAATGAATAAACAAAGCCTAAAATGTTATATCTAACAAACCATACCTAATGAACAAAACCCAAATAAGACAAAACAAAAACAAACCAAGTAAAGAATATTAATGAGCACAACAGAGACAGTGGGAAGAAATATAAAACTTTTATTATTAAACACAAAAGACTACTGAGACAACAAACAATAACATCAAAAATCATTAATAGTATAAACAAAATCAACAAATATTCAATATTAAGTTTTAGTATCAAGAGTCACAGTTCTCCAAACAAAAGGCACAGAATGACTAATTGGATCCTGAAACAAAATACATCTATATTTTTAATACATGAAATGCATATAATCACTGCCTTACAATCATAGGATGGCAACTACATTCTAATTAAATGGGACCAGGAAGAAATCAAGTGTTGCTAACCTAATATTTGAAAAAATAAAATTGACTTCAAATTAAATGTAATCAGAAGAGATAAAGAGGATGCTTCAATTCCCTGGGAATCTGCTGGCCAATCTGAACAAGGAAACAGATAGGTTAACTGTATCTTTATTTCTTTTCCCTTGCCTCTAAATATATTTCCCCATCTCATCCCCAGCTTTGCAGGAGACACGAACTACAACGTCTTCTCTCTCCACCTGCTGTTATTTCCAATAGATCACATAGATATTTATTTCAACCTCCCCCTACCATCCATTATTTTTTATCATAGGCACCAACTTAAACAGGCATTTCTAGGAAAAGGACAGGTCACTTCAGTCAGAGAACCAGGTAGATTAACTGCTGATCTTCACTACTGTACCCTCTCTTCTAAAGCAAATCCCCCATCCCCACCTCTAGCTCTATAGCAGACCACTTTCTGAAGCCTCACCTCTTCTCTGATTTTATCTTCAATAGATCACAGAAATCTACTCTAATATTCTTCTCCACTCATCCTTTATCACAGCCCTGATTGGAAGAGGTACTTCCTGAAAAGCTCTATCAGTCAACCTTGACAAAGAAGTAGATTGACAAGAATCAGATCTGCAATCTCTCTCCTCTCATGCATATACAATCCCAAATTCTCATCTGTTCCTCTGTTGCATACTATCAGTTCTGATCTTCTCACTATAAGTCTTCCTTCTCAGTGGACTAAGCAGATATTGGTGGAATAGTCTTTTCTTTAGCCATCCCCATCCCTAAGCTTATACCTCCAATACATAATGCCTTAGTTAATGTTATATTACAGGGAAGAGAAATTCTGATCATGGTAACTCTTTAAAAGGAAAGAATTTAATTCGGTTTGGCCTACAATTTCAAATATTTAGTCTCTTATTATCATGTTGGTACACATGCAAACATGTCCTGGAGAAGGAGCTGAGAGTTCTATATCCAAATCCCCAGGCAACAGGAAGAGACAGCATTTGTAATGGGCTTGGATTTTTCAAACTGTCAATACCACCTTCTATGATATACTTCTTTCAACATGACCACAGCTCTTAATTTTTTTTCAAATACTGCCACTTCCTGACAGTCAAATATATGAACAAAAGTAAAGAATGGAAAGATAAGAATACCCTAAGCTCAAAACCTGAAAGTGGTAATAGAACTATTTTTTTTATTAAGAGAAATATGGAAATGAAAAGTATAGGAACTTGAACAGGAAACTCAGAAGCAAGCCTCAACAACATAATAAAAGAAATGTGAGAGAAAATCTCATTAAAGACATGATAGAAGAAATTAATACTTTGGTCAACACAATTGTTAAATCTAAATAACAAGAAAAATTTCTACACAAAACATTGAATCAGCAGCCAGGAAATCTGCTCATTATCTAAGAAATGTAGGAATACAGGGAGCAGAGGGAACATAAGTCAAAGGCACAGAAAATATTGCCAACAAAATTCTAGTAGAAAATTTTTCTAACCTAAAGAATGAAATGCCTATTAAGGTACAGAAGTATACAGAACACCAAATGGAGTGGACCAGAAAAATTTCCCTCAGTGTATAAACATCAAAACAGTAAAGTATAGAACAAAGAAGAACTGTTAACAACTAAGGAAAAATGACCAAGTAACATAAAAAGGCAACCTATTAGAATAATTTCTGACTTTTCAATGGAATCTCTAGCAGACAGAAAGGCCTAGATAGATGTTCTGCAGACTCTACGAGATGAGAGATGGTAACCTAGACTTCTACTCCCAGGAAATGTTCAATCATAATATGGAGAAGATAAGTTATCTCATGATAAAACTACATTTAAGAATTATCTACCAATTTAGCGCTACAGATTGTGCTAGAAGGAAAATCCCAACCTGAAGAGGTCAATCACACCCTAGAAACCAAAAAACTAAAAAAATAAAATAATAATAATAATAGCAGAACACAGTATTAAAAAAGGAGAAGCACACACTCACAAACACATACACACAAACACACACATACCACATTAGAGAAATAAGAATTAAAATACTACCTGTTGATATATCTCATTATCAATGCTATCAATTATTTAATAAAAAGTCACAACAAAAGAGAATGGGTTAAAAAAAGTATCAAACCTACTACAACAAAGAAACACACCTTATCATCAAGGATAGGTATTGCCTTGTGTTTGAAGAAAATATTTCAAGCATATGAATCTAAGAATCAAGGTACTGTAACCATTTTAATATCTGATAAGATAAACTTCATATTAAAACTTATAAGAAAAAGGCAGGAATGGGCATTGCATATTCATCAAAGAAAAAAATCATCAAGAGGACCTTGTAATTTTTATATGTGCACCAAATATTAAAGAAACTGAGTTAATAAAAGAAATAAAACTACAGCTTAAATTGTATTTTTACTCCACACACTGATAATGAAGTCTTTGGTATCCCTCTCTGGGAAATAGACAGGTCATTTAGAGAAAAAATAAACAGAGAAATATTGGACCTAACAGACATTATAAAGCAAAAGGATTAAAATATTTACAGATCATTTTAGACAAATGAAAAAAGAGTATACAAGGAGCATTCACAAAAAGGGACCTCAATGGAGGAGGTAGAGAAAGGACGCAAGGAGCTGAAGGGGTTTACAAACCATTAGGAAGAAAAACAATATTAGCCAACCAGTATCCCCAGAGCTCCCTTAGACTTAACCATCAACCAAAGAGTACACATGGAGGGGCCTATGGCTCCAGCCACATGGGTAGCAGAGGATGGCCTGGACACACATCAATGAGAGGAGAGTCCCTTGGACTCATAAAGGCTTACTGCCCAGAGTAGGGAAATGCCAGGGCAGGAAAGTGGGAGTGAGTGGGTTAATGAGCAGGGGGAGGGAGATGGGATAGCAAGATTTCAGTATTGTATAAAATTGAAGCATAAGGAATATTTTCCCATAACTATGCTTATACATATACCACATAACTCAACAAAGAAAGATAATTACAGATCAACTTCCTTTATGAACATGCACGCAATTGTTCCTAATAAAATATTTGTCAGCAAATGGAAAGATCTGGAGAATATCATGCTAAGTGATATAACCCATGCCCAAAAGGACATGCACTCATGTACTTACTTAGATGTAAAAATTAGCCAGAACAAACAGGTAACATGCTATACTCCACAGACCCAAAGAAGCTAAACAAGAAGGAAGGCACAAGAAAGGATGCCTGAGTCTCACTTAGAAGAGGGAATAAAATTGTGATAAGAGGCAGATGAAGGAGGGTACTGGAAGCGAGGAGGATAGGGAGAGGATTGGGTAGGTTCAGTATCAGATTTGGGGAAATATAGGGGAGATGGCTTGATGGCCAGGAAAATTAATGGAAATCTGAAACTGCCAAGGATAAGGAAGTGGGAGTCATGTCCAGGATGTGATAGAGACCTGGTGTAATGGAGGTAGCCAAGAATCCATGGGGTTGACCTTAGCTGTTATGTACAATATCAGAGATATACAACCTGAAAAGGCTACCTCCAGTAGCCAGGCATGAACCCAAGTGGAGTGATAGAGACATGAACCTACCCATAAATCTTTCAACCCTCAATTTATCCTGTGTACAAGAAACCCAGTCATGGAGGATGGAGCAGAGACTGACAGAATGGCCAAACAATATGCACCCTGAGACCCATCCCATTGGTGAACACCAGTCCATGAGTCTATTAATGATACTCTGTTGTTCTTTCAGACAGGAACATGTTTTCTTCTGAGGATCCACCCAGCGACTGACTCAGAAAGATAAAGACACCCACAAATAAATAGTAGATGGAGCTTGAGGACTCTCATGGAAGGATTATGGAAATGAAAGAGGATAGGAACTCCACAGAAAGACCAATAGACTCAACTAATCTAGATGTGTGGGGCTCTCAGAGTCTGATCTACTAACCAAAAAATATACAGAGGACCTCAGTCTCCCTCCACATATGTATCAGATATGCAGGGTGGTCTTCATGTAAGACCTAGACAACTGGGTCAGTGGCTATCCCAAAAACTGTTGCCTATATATGGGACATGTTCTTCTAGTTGGACTGCCTTCTTTGGCTTCAGTTGAAGAAGAAGCTCCCCACCTGATTTGAAGTAACATCCTCAGAATATACACAGGAGAACAGGGATAAGAAAAAAGATTGTCAGTGTTTCAGGGCCATTTGTGTTTCATCATTTGAGCATTCCCTGTTTAGCTCTGTACCCCCCCTTTTTTTTTTTTGGTTTTTCGAGACAGGGTTTCTCTGTATAGTCCTGGCTATCCTGGAACTCACTCTGTAGACCAGGCTGGCTTCGAACTCAGAAATCTGCCTGCCTCTTCCTCCCAAGTGCTGGGATTAAAGGTGTGTGCCACCTATCAGTGATTGCATTTCATGTGTATTCTTTTGTGATTGGGTTAGCTCACTTAGGATGATAGGTTCCAGATCTAACCATTTACCTACAAATTGCATGAGTTCATTATTTTTAATTGCTGAGTTGTATACCTCCCTTACACCAGGTCTCTATCACATCTCCATTGTATAAATATACCACATTTTCTGTATCCATTCCTCTTTTGAGGGATATCTGGGCTCCTTCCAATTTCTGGCTATTATAAACAAGGCTGCTATAAAAGAAGAGGACCCTGGGCCTGTAAAGATTGGATCCAGTATTGTAGACCCAGAACAGAGAAATCGTGAGGGGGGGGAGAATGAGTGGGGAAGAGCAGGGGGGGAGAGGAATTATGGGACATATGGTGGGGGGTAACTGGGAAGGGGGAAAGCCTTTGGAATGTAAACGTAGAATATAGAAAATAAAAATTAAAAAAAAAAGAGGTCAGGTAGAAGTGAGGTCATCCACAGGCAGACAGGGAGGTAGGGAAGGAGGTATAGGATGTGGAACATTCAGAGGGTGGATGGGGGGGAATAAAATATGGAGTTTAAATAAATAAATTAATTTAAAAAAAGCTCAATATTTGAAAAAAAAAGGTGTGTGCCACCACTGCCCGGGCTCTGTACTCCATTTTTAATAGGGTTATTTGATTCTCTGAAATCTACCTTCTTTGTTTAGATTGGATAATAGCCCTCTATTGGTGTAGTATTGGTAAAATCTTTGCCCAATCTGTTTGTTGCCATTTTATCTTATTGACCATGTCCTTTGCCTTACAGAAGTTTTGCAGCTTTATGAAGTCTCATTTGTTGATTCTTGTTCTTAGAGCATAAGCCATTGGTGTTCTATTCAGAAAAAATTTTCCCCTGTGCCCATGTGTCAAAGTTCTTCCCCACTTTCTCCTCTATAAGCTTAGTTATCAGGGAAATGCAAATCAAAACAACACTGAGATTCCACCTCACACTAGTTAGAATGGCTAAGATGAAAAACTCAGGGGAGAACCAATGCTGGAGAGGATGTGGGGAAAGAGGAACACTTCTCCATTGTTGGCGGGATTGCAAGCTGGCAAACCCACTCTGGAAATCAGTTTGGTCGTTCCTCAGAAAATTAGACATAGTACTACCTGATCACCCAGCTATACCACTCCTGGGCTTATACCCAGACGATGCTCCAACATGTAATAATGACCCATGTTCCACTATGTTAATAGCAGCCTTACTTATAATAGCCAGAAGCTGGAAAGAAGCCAGATGTCCTTCAACAGAGGAATGGATACAGAAATTGTGGTATATATACACAATGGTGTACTATTCAGCTATTAAAAACAATAAATTCATGAAATTCTTAAGCAAATGGATGGAACTAGAAAGTGTCATCTTGAGTGAGATAATCCAATCACAAAGAAACACACATGGTATGTATTCACTGATAAGTGGATGTTAGCCCAAAAGCTCAAAATAAACAAGGTACAATTCACAGACCACAGGAAGCTCAATAAGAAGGAGGACTGAAGGGGGTGCTTTGGTTCCTCTGAGAAAGGGAACAAAATACTCACAGGAACAAAAATGGAGACAATGTGTGGAACAGAGACTGAAGGAAAGGCCACCTGGAGATTGTCCTACCTGGGGATTCATCCCATAAACAGTCACCAAGCCCAGACATTATTATGGAAGAAAAGAAGTGCATAACAAAAGGAGCATGCCATGGTGGTCTTTGGAGGGGCCTTGCCAGAGCCTTACACATACAGAGGCAGATGCTAGCAGTCAATCATTGGACTGGATGTGGAGTCCCCAATGGAGGAATTTGAGGGCACACTGGAGGAACTGGAGGGGTTTATAGCCTCATGGGAAGAGCAATGAGGTCAGCCACCCAGAAGCTCCAGGACTTCCAGGTACTAAACCATCAATCAAGGGGTACCCATGGTTCTAGTCAAACAAATGGTAGAGGCACATTGTCAGGCATCAGTGGGAGGAGATTTCCTTGGTCCTATGAACGTTTAATAGATGCTCCAACAAAGGGAAATCAAGGGAGGGGGAGGGGGAAGTGGGATGGGTGGAAGGGTATACACTTGGAGGCAGGGGTTGGAAGGAGGGGGTTGAGGGTTTTCTGGGGAGGGGGAAAACTGGGAAAAGTTTTAGCATTTGAAATGTAAATGAAGATTATATTCAATAAAAAGATATGAATAAAAATGTGAAAAAAAGATTGTCTGGAGCCAGGGTGGAATACTGGAAGGAGGGCAGCGAACAAGAGTTAAAGTGAATAAGTAAAAATAAATTAAATTAGAAAATTGCCAGCAAAACTGAAAAACACATCAATGAAAATGATCCTCATAGACACTTTTTGCTTGATGCATATGAATCAAGATGTAAAGTTCTCTGCTACTTCCTCAATAACATGCTTTCCTTTTTTAAGAGTTGTCCAAATCATGGAGTCTCTTCACAGAAATACAGCACTAAGATATAGGCTTTCATCAACAGACATATCATTTGAAAAACAAATTAAACAGCCAAACTTGTGAAATAATTGACATCATCCACCAAGTGGACTTAGCAGGTATCTGCAGAATATTCTACACAGCACCAAAGAATACACACTCTATTCAGTATCCCATGGACATTTCTAAATAGGCTACATATTAGGATGCAAAACAAATATTTGCAAATTCAAGAAGAACTGAAATCACTTCTTTTTTTTTTTTTTTCTTTCTTTCTTTTTTTTTTTTTTTTTTTTATTCGCTTGGTGTACACCACTCTATACACTGGTGTTTTTTTTTGTTTTTGTTTTTGTTTTTGTTTTTTTTTTGTGGTGGTGAGATCTATGCTAGTTCCATATTATTTGTTTTTGGTTTTTTTTTTTGGTTTTTTTTAATTAGATATATTCTATATTTACAATTCATTTCCCTTTTTCTGGTTCCCCACCCCAAAGGTCCCACATGCCCTTTTCCCTCCCCCTGCTCCCTCATCCAACCCGTCCCACCTCACTTGTACTCCCCCACAATGATGCTTTGGTCCATTCTAGCACCAGTGTCCACTCCTTTCTTCTTATCAGACATCACTTGGTATGTGATTTATGTCTTTGGTGTTCCAAGCTTCTAGGCTAATATCCACTTATCAGTAACTGCATACCATGGGTATTCTTTTGAGACTGGGTCACCTCACTTAGTATGACGTTCTCCAGCTCCATCCATTTCTCTAAGAATTTCATGAATTCATTGTTTCTAATGGCTGAATAGTACTCCATTGTGTATATATACCACATTTTTTGTATCCATTCCTCTGTTGAGGGACATCTGGGTTCTTTCCAGCTTCTGGCTATTATATATAAGGCTGCTATGAACATAGTGGAGCATGTATCCTTATTGCATGCTGGTGAATCTTCTGGGTATATTCCCAGGAGTGGTATGGCTGGGTCCTCCGGAAGTATCACATCCAGTTTTCTGAGGAACCGCCATACTGATTAACAGAGTGGTTGTACCAGCTTGCATTCCCACCAGCAGTGGAGGAGTGTTCCTCTTTCTCCACATCCTCGCCAACACCTGATGTCTTCTGAGTTTTTAATCTTAGCCATTCTGATTGGTGTGAGGTCAAATCTCAGGGTTGTTTTGATTTGCATCTGAAATCACTTCTTGTATTCAATCTGAACACAATACAATAAAACTTAGAATTGGCAAAAACAAACAAACAATAGTAACAACAACAACAACAACAAAAAACCAAACACCAAGAAGTACTCAAACTCATGGAGATTAAACAACTTATTGCTGAATAATGATGAATCTAAAAAGAAAACAAGAAATAAATAAAAATCTCTCTATAACTAAATAAAACTGAACACATAATACAATACCTATGAGAAGTATTGAATGTAGTCCAACAGTGAAAGTTTATAACTCTTACTACCTTTTCTAAAAAGCCAGAGAGAATGAAAATTAATGGATTAATGATATAGCTTCAACAAAAGAAGAAATCAAATACAAATACAAGTGGCATAAATTTACTGTAAAATCAGAGCGTAAAACAGTGAAATTCTAGCAAAAAAAAAAAAAAAGCAAAAAATCATCAAATCTAAAAATGGTGTTTTTCAGATTAAAAAATACTGACAGATCCTTTGGCCAACTAATAAAAAGAGGGCACAATGAACAGAATCATAAATTAATAGTAACTTCTTAGAAAAGACATCCAGAGTTTGAAACTATTCTATCGGAAAATTTAAAATCTACATTCCAGTAATCTGAAAAATCTGACAGAAATGGATGAAATTCTATGTTTGGGCAAACTATCAAAATTAAATAAAGACATTGTCAACAACAGACCCACAACAAATTAGGAGATTTAAATAGTAATTAAAATATCCTCAGCCTAAACATGTCCAGGACCTGATGGATTCACAAAAGACATTCAAGGATCTACATCCAATACTTCATAAACATTTTGAAAAAATACAAACAGAAGGGGCACTCCCAAACAACTCAAATGAAAATACAGTAAGCCTAAATCAGGGAAAGGCAAAAAAAAAAATCAGAGAATGGAGCCAGGAAAAACATAGACTCATGAATAATCAAATGATTACAAACAAAATAAAAACATAGACCAAAACATTTATACGACTTGACTAAATAACCTTTAACAGTGAGATACAGTTATGGTTCAACATATTCAAGTCAATAAATATAATAAAACAGATAACTTCACTTGAAGACAAAATTTATAATATATTGTCAATATATAAAAAAGTTAAATCTCTTTTAACCAATGAGGGAGTGATCAAAATTGTATCCATATTACTATATTATTCTATTCTATAAAAACTTAGAAGATGGAGAATATTTCCTGAATATAAATGGCATAAGATTTCACAAAAAAGTATTATAGTAAATCAAACACAATGATGTTTAATAACTGTAAACCAAGATGATATTGTTTGAATATTTTTATATACAATGATTTAAATAGTGATATTCATTGTGTTAGTAAGCTAAAGAATAAAAATATTGCATCGATCATGATGGAAAAAATAATCAGTGTAATACACTAATTAAAAGATCACCTATGAAAACTAAGAATAGAAAGCAACTATGTCAATTTGATAAGAAGGTGGAAGAAAATTCTACAATGAATATAACATGTAATTATGAGAACCCTGAATTTCTGGTTGTGAGGTAAGAGACAAGGTACAATATCTCCTATCATTACTAATTTCAACACAGTATTTGTCAAAATAGTTAAGGCAATGTGACAAGAAAATAAATCATACAAATTGAGAAAACTAGTAGTTCTTTTTTCACTGAAATGTGAATATGTCATTGCAAATCAGAAACAAATAGTAATAAACCTCCTTAAACTAATAAGCAATTTTATCCAAAACACAAGTAGAAGTATAATACATGCATGGCTTTGATCCCAGCTCTTGGGAAGCAGAGGCAAGTGGATCTCTGTTCTCTGTGATACTGTTTCACATAGTGACATAGTTACAAAGAGTGATATCATGATCTATATTCAAAAATATAAATCCACACAACAGAAGTACAATAGAAAGCCAGTCATTATTCTGTAGCTTCATTATTTGTATGTAGAACATAAAATTATAAACAATATGATTTGATTTTGAACCAAAAAATAAAATCTTCATATATGAATAGAAAAGTAGGAAAACCATAGCAAGGTCCATTATAACAATGAGTAAACACTGAATGTTTTAATGAATTTTTTTTCAAGACCGGGATTCTCTGTTTGCACTGGCTGTCCTGGAGCTCATTCTGTAGACCAGGCTGGCCTCAAACTCAGAAATCTGCCTGCCTCGGCCTCCCAAGTGCTGGGATTAAAGGCGTGCGCCACCACCACCCGGCTTTAATGAATTTTTTAAAGGGATGTCTATAGTTTGTTATTGTGGCTCTGAAATTTCTGAAATCCCAGCTATGTAGTACCATATGAACTTAATGATGTGTAATAACCTGATTCAATGGACAAAATAAGATCCAAGCAGTAGTCATCATATATATATATATATATATATATATATATATATATATATATATATATGATATATTATAATGAAGAATTGGTGAATGTCGATATATTACTATGAGAACTGCTTTCCTATATTGGTTGCTTTATAATACTATCTGTATGTTATTAGTTAGAAGACACACACAATACTCCTGTTTACTTAGAACTCTGAATGTCAATAGTTATAATGAGAAGAATTTGAACCTTGTCCATGAGCCTTCGCCTTAGTGTAGAGTCAGATATATATTTAGGAACAGATTAGTACTTATTTGGGAACAAGGACAAAAAGAAGTTTTTGGCTTGTCAGAACATAAAAAGCATGCAGTTCAAAAATTGCTTCCAGGTAAATCCCTTCATTTAAAAAATAAAAGTGAAATAGGTGTACCACAAATAAATGTCCATAAGAGTAATATTTGGAAGAAGCAAACATTTAATAATTAATTTTAAACTAGATAATTTTCTTGTGGGTCTTAGTATAATTCCTTAGCCTTCCTGATGCTTATTAGATGGGCTTATTTAAATCTCTCCATGGTACCAGGAATGGAAACTTAAAATTAACTTAGTAACAAGCATTTTCATTATTTAAATCAGAATGGGCTACCTACTGCCAATACAAGCAAAAGCAGTAGCTAGTATCTAGAAATGTCCTAAAAGGAGACTGTTTTAGATACTTTTATAGTATATAGGGCATAATTTTTACTAAGCAAATATATTTCCAATTCAAGTAAATTTTTCCTACTCTGTTAAAAATCATTCCACTCAAATAAAACTCAGAAGCTTTACAAAGCTTTATTTTTCATTTCCCAGATTCATACAAAATATCAAATCTGACCACATGATGTATTTCTAGGAAACCATTGTAGTCTCTGTGTGTGTGTGTTGTACACCATATCACAAGCTGAGTGATTTATAAACAGATTAAATGTATTTATTTTTGTTATAGTCTTGAGGCTGAAAATTACTGGCTATTGGAAGGTTCACCTATTGTTGAAGGGCTGATTTTTGCTTTCTGGATGACTCTTTGAGGACTGTATCTGCTGGAGAAGTTCAGCACTATGAAACCTAAGATAAGAAAGGTGAATGAAACATAAATGCGAAAAGATGAATGTGAAGCCTTTCGTAAAGGAAGACTAATCCCTCATGGACTAGTAAATTCCTAAGATTCCACAGTTCGAGTCTGGGTATTGTGTTTCAATATGAAGTTTAGATGTAAGCATTCCAAAATAAGGATATAAGTGTATATGCCAATTCACTCTGGTGGCTTGCTAAAATGGTACACTGTTTTGATGAGAGTCACATTTTAGTTTCATCTGAGAATAAGCAGTCCACAGTGCTGAAGCTTTTACTAGGAGATGGTGTATACAAAATAAACCAGATACCAGTATATGTTCCTTGTTTGTTTGTTTATGCTAATTATATTATTTTGAGCTAAAAGAAATATGGAGCAATTGCACTTCTTTTTAAATCAACACTAATTAGGCAGTATCTATCCCATATATGTATGTGTGTTTCTTTTTAGGAAATCATCCAATATATATCCACATGAAATAATTTCCAATCTCTTTAAACAACCTAATTATAATATCTACTTCATATTCAATACATAGACTGTCCAAATTAACTAGTTAATATTTCAGTGACGTACAAATGGGTATATTAATAAATAAGTATGCTTTCATAGAATGTTTCATTAACTTTTATAAAAACTTCCAGTTAATAAAAGATTAAGTAACTTGGAATTTGAATCTATAGGAAGAAAGGAACAATTTACATATGAGTTGTTAGCATGAAGACTATATCAAGGTTTGGTTTAGAAATTCAACAATGCAAATCTTATTACACAAAAGGTATATTATAGGGATATATCCATATATGATATAAAGTGTATTTTCCTCTGTGGTTAACAAAATCAAATTATACACTTGAAGAAATACTATCAAAAAATAAAGAAAGAAAGAAAAGAAAAAGAAAAAGAAAAAACCCTCACAACTATAAACCTATAGGAGTATATTTCTGATCATGGAATGTCACTTGTTTTTAGAGAGAAAACATACAGCATTGGGCATATTATAGGAGAAGGCGATATTTTTAGGAAATTGGAAAAGTAATGTACTTGTCAACATGTTTATCTTGTCATAAGAAATGAAAAAGTGAAACTTGAAACTATTGGTCTAGTGCTCAGGAAAGAAGAGTTGCAAAGTCATATTTTGAAGTTATGTCCTCTTGGAGACCATGGAGAAATAGAAAGAACTGTAATTGCTCAAGCAGAGAATATGAGGTAGACAAAAAACTGGCTATGAAACTACCATTTCAAGAATAGATTGGGGGGAAAGACTCAATAAAAATGACAGAATAGTTGCAGTAGAATGAAAAGAAGACAAAGAATTGAAAGAGAAAGGTATTGTCTTACTAGCTACCTGTGGGGGTGTTAATTTCAGGAGGATGTTAATAGAATAGCTATGAAAGACATCACTCTCATTTTCTTTCTGTAGATATATAATACAAATGGGTAATGAATTAAATATCCACTCAGAGAATGTCTCACAACACTCATTAATTACTTTTTATGTTAATGGTTCAGGTTTAGGAAATTCTTGTTTTAAATATACAAAGGCAAATCTAGGCTCAAACCATTTTAATTGTAGTCAAGAATGCTTAAGTTTTTAGCTCAACCACACTTTTCTTAACAATTAAGAAATAAGTGAAATTTAGTTAAGTAGTAGATTACAGGAAGAAATATTAGCAAATCAAACATTTAACATATTTCATATGTACATTCTTTTTCTCTAAAAATTAAAATTACTGTTAAAAAACCTATCTGTCTTTACAGATACAGAATATTACATACTTTCAAGGCAAAGATTGTCATTACACATTAGATTATGGTAAGTCTTTGGAGTTTTGGACTACCATCCACTTTTTCCATAGTAGCCTCCTCTAACTCATTAGAATTTAATGTCTTGATATGGATACTATCATTTTATCCCAGAAGATTTTGTCTTTAAAAGTTACAGCATATATAATAATGTTCCACTGAAGTTTTTCAATAATTGTATTATTATAGTTATGAAATCTATGACCAAGACACATAAGTCAAAGCGCTGGTGCATGTTACAGTGATCAATATTCAGACTTGCTTGGCTCATGAAGCCTCTAATCTTTTCAATGTTGTCATTATTAATAGATTAATGGTCAGTTGTATTATTCTTCAATGCTTGGGTACTATGAAGCCTAGTTGGAAGACTTAATCACTGTGGTATGCATTTTTCCCTTCTCCACCTTGTCAGAACCAGGTGAGCAATTTTTCTATCCTGTGCTTCATTGCTATGACTTTCAGTTTCATCAGAAGCACAGAAAAAAATGCTAAGTCTTGGGAAAAATTGCGAAACTTAAGAGTTGAGTGAAAAGAAACAAACAAGCCTGCCTCTAAGAAGTTGAGCTGTTTAATTATACATATATAGGCATTGCCTTAGTCAGGATTTCTAGTCTTGCACATACATCATGAACAAGAAGCAAGTTGGGGAGGAGAGGGTTTATTCATCTTACACTTTCTACATTGTTATTGATCACTGAAGGAAGTCAGAACTGGAACCCATGCAAGTCAGAAAGCAGGAGCTGATGTAGAGGCCATGAAGGAATTTTACTTACTGGCTTGCTTCTCCTGTCTTTCTCAGCTTGCTTTCCTTTAGAACTGAAGACTACCATTTCAGGAATGGCACCACCCACAATTGGCCCTCCCGGCTTGATCACTATTTGAGAAAATGCACTACAGCTGGATCTCATGGAGGCACTTCCCCAATTGAAGCTCGTTTTTCTGTGAAAACTCCAGCCTGTGTCAAGATGACACACAAAACCAGCCAGTACAGGCATGAATCAGAGTTCACACTGGAAAAAGCCAGAGTGAACAGAACAGGAAAACTGTTTTGGGCTATGAGAGAACACAAACAGACCAAATGGGAGAGGAAGAAAGGGGAGGCAGGAACAGCAAACAAGAGGCCAAAAGGACCAGAATAGCTAAAATGAACGAGCAGCTAGGAGAAAGGAAGCCCATTCCAGTTCCTGAGTGAGAGAAGTTCAGAGTAGAATATGCTAGCCAAGAAGATCCTGTAAAAGTAAGGGCTGAAGATACTGCAGAGAATTATCTGGCTAAACTGCTTTGATATGTTAGCAGACACTTCAGTGAGCCCTTTTCCTGGGTTTGGGACCTAACAGGAACCAATATAAAATTTTAAATATTTAATTAGTGTTAGACATACTTTACTATAGCAATGGTAGCATATACTAATTCAATTATTTTCCAGTTTACACTGACTATATACAAATACCATTCTATTCCATGGCTGCTAATAATTAAGTGAAAATTCAAAAGTAATCCTTTTATGTAGGCTGCTAATTTTATATGGATTGAATTTAATGAAAAGACGTTATTGACACAGTTCTCCCAATTTACATAGAAATATTTTATTCTAAACAGAATTATCAGCAGGTTATATTCCAAGGAAACATCACTGAAGCCTATAAGTGTTCTTCTTTACTCTGAGAAGGTAGCAAAAGAACTTGTTTGCAATTATTTTTCCTATACTCAAAGTCAAAGAAATTAGAGGTACAATAATATTTATTGATTGCAATAAACACATTTTCAATATTTTAGTAAGAAAGCTATCCAAAATTATATTTCAAGTTGAATAGCATTGACTGCTGCTTGTGTAAATTATTTGGGAACATGGGATCTACATTGTCCTATATGCTGCCAATAATTTTACCCCTGAATTTATAATTGTGCATCCCAAATCAAATATTATTCTCTTAAGGTCCTTATACACTTCATTAGGACACTGCATCTAAAACAGGAAATTTAGAAGAAAATAACTTCTTCATTAACATATCCATAGAGGCCCAAAACATTTCACTTATATTTCAAAGTTGCTAAAGTGATAGATTTTCTTGGAATTTAGTTTGGAAGAACAGCAGAAACAAATGATATACTAATTTTCATTGCTTGAAGATCATATTACATATTTTAATACCCAATGATGCTTTTGTAAATTTGTTTCTGTTAGCATTCTGTCTAAGCTCCACCCCACAGTTACCTGGCAACAGCCAGGTAGACCTGGCCCACTATTAAGGGGCTGCTTGCCCCCTCCTCTCTCTTTTGTCTCTTGCCTCTCTCTCTTGCCTCTTGCCCTCTTGCTTCTCTTTCTTCTCCTTTCTTTCTCCCTTCTCTCCACATGGTCATGGCCGGCCTTTACTTCTCTACTATCTCCTTTTCTCTGCATCTACCACCCTCTTAACTCTCTTCCCCATGCCCTGAATAAACTTTCTTCTATACTATACTGTCATGTGGCTGGTCCCTCAGGGGGAAGGGAATGCCTTGGCATGGGCCAGCTGAGGAACCCCCTTCCACCATACTTCACCACACCCCCATAGAACACATCTTATTTCCCTTTATCTTTTTATAATCACAATAGTTTACACTGTTAGTTGGGGGAAAAAACCCTCCCAGATCTGCACATATTTTCAGAAAACCATATTTGCTTTACAGTCTACCTGACTGCTGCAGCAGGTTGAACCATATATATATATATATGCTAGCTTACTTCTATAGTTTGTAATAAGAACTTGTATTATGCATTAATCAGTTGTAAAATATTAAATTCAGATATTATAAACAAATATGCTATCATATATCTTACTTTAAAATAATCATTTTGCACTTTACTTGCAAACTATATACTATATAAAATAAATGAGGAGCATCACATTTAAGCTAATATCTTACTCCATATCATTTTATTCCTACGTTATTATACTTGGTCCTACTATTACTATGCATTATGATCATCTGAGGACAGCCTTCCCTTTCTCAATATACTTTATATTTAAATCATAAAAATTAAAACACATATTTGTCAGCATCATTTAACATATATTTGTTAACTTACCATTTATTAACATCAAATATCATTTTGGAAATTAGGTAAAATTTCTTAAATTTAAACATTCTGTTACATGTTTATAGAAAAATACCATGTTACATTATTATACAAGTTGACTTCTGAGAATTTTTTGTAAGACAGATCCACCTTAGTGCAAAAATTGAAAATTTTCAAAGAATATCAAATAAGGACAATTACTGCAGAAAACATTTTTACTCAAATAAGTATCCTAAATTTCTAAACACCAAAAAAGAAAACATTTCACAATAAGCACTATCTTAATTAAACTATAGAAAGTTTTTGTATTTATCCAAATGCCATCAAACATACTATTTTAAATTACAAAAAGTCATAAAAATTCCTTATTTTATGATTAATTTATGGTGTAATTTAACTCCAGATTATTTAGAATTTTCTATATGTACCATATCAGAGTGTTAGCATTACATGAAAAATATATATGAGTATTTCAGTTATTTTTGGCTTTGCCATTTGTACTTTGATGATTTTTATTCACTATTAATTAAGAGTTTCCAATTAATATTGCTAAGGTAGTAATATAAATCAAAGGGAGCAGCTGAAAATCACTAAACTGGTAAATAGGAAATCCAGTTATGCAAGCTATGTCTTATCCCAATTCCTGAAGCTCCTTCTGGATTTACAGACAACAAACTGATCAAAAGGTAATATGAAATACTTATTAGTTATGATCATGTCAGTTTCCCCATTATTAAAAAGTTCAATAATTAAATAAAATATTTAAAAATATTTAAGATGACTGGATATTATACCAATAGTAACAGACAGAGAATGCTAGAATGAATACATAGTTATAACTTTACATCTTAATTAGACATATATCCTTTTTGGTCATCCATTTTTACTCTAGAGTTATTATCATTTATTATATTCAATCTTATTTAATCTTCTTAATTTCTAAAGATGTACCAATACAAAGTCATCACCAGTGTTATATAACCATAAGTCTCTTGGATGGCTATTAAAGGGCATTTTTCTATCCAAGATGAACAGGAATCTCTGTAAATACAACATTCTCCACTTAATCCAAACTTGAATACATAATCATGAACATAATCATGACAAGATCACACACATTATTGTCATGTTTACAAATGAACGTGTGGCAGATAGAACAATGGAGTAAAGTGTAGTACTTGCTGTACAGTCATATAGAGAACATGCAGTGTTAGGGATAATTATAGGATCACGCAGAATGTTGCTACATTTAGCTACTTTAGCCAAGTTTCCTAAAAAAGATGTGAACTCAAAGTTCTGAAAACGATCTAAAGCAGAGAGGGAAGAAAATGCTTTGTGAAGAGACATTCTCTCCACATGCAGTCTGCAATCAAAGTGATTTAGAATCTCATAATTTGTGGACCTGCTGGGTTTGAAAAGACAATGTATGGACCCCAAATTGCAGCTAGCCCAAGAAGCAGGAAAATAGCTGCACAGCAGGAGATAAAATTGATAAAATTAGGCAGAGGGTGTCAAAGGGAGGATTCAGGATGGGGCCTCATCACCCAAGGCTATCATTTCAAACAGCCTCCAGACAATAGCAATCACTACACTGGGAAGAGGAATAGCCTGAATAAGGAAGCCAGTAAGGTGAAAGCAAGAAAGTTTAAGGACTATGTTTAAGTTGAGTTTTCTTTATACTTATTTATATAGAAACTGACTGGAAGAAAATATCCTCAAAACATAATTGATTTGAAAGGAAAGATTTTACAGAAATAATGGCAATCATGGATTACAGAAGTCTATGACTTTCTGTCTCCAACCTACAAGCAAAGTTTAGAATATGCCTAGAAGGACATTGTTCTCAAGTCTCATAACAATTATTATGGGCAACAAATAGTATCTAACTTCTTCCTGATCCAACTCTCTATCCAAGAAAAAGAAAATTATTATGAAGAGTAAGAGGATTCTGAGAATTGGCTATGAGAGAGAAAGGTAGAGTGAGTGGTCATAAAGTGTAGAAGAACATAAATTCATTGTATGTGGTGAAAATATGTCAAGGCACATATGTTGGATAATTAATTAAAGCTAATAAAAATACCAGAAATAAGTAGATCAGAAGTTTAAGGGTTTGGAGACCTTTGATTAGGGGAAGTATCATATGAGCTTACCTTCATATGGCAATCTCATCTGTCCTCTTCTTACATCCATCCTTCTTCTACTGCCTTTGTGGAATGCTTGACCTTTGTTCCTGTGCCTTCACACACTTCCCCTTTCCTTAGAAATTAACAAATATTTTGCGTCAAGGAAACTTTTAAATCTATTAATATTTTCAGGAAATAGATAAATATTAGCCATTTTAAAATATTGGGAAGAATTATTATGAAAAATAATTTTTAAAATCGTTGAGATTGTGCTGTTCTGTACCTTATGTTCTCCTAACTGTGGAAAATGGGCTTACTCATAGTCTGTCTTGTTCTGACAGATTCCATATGGTAACATGCTTTTGAACCATTGCTAAGATGTTGGATGATGTACCCCTGGATAAATATGAGAAAACCACCCATGCAAGTCAGACTAATAAGTGACATATTTCTTGGAGTAGAAAGGGTACCACAAAAGATTTTATGAGGGTAAAAAGAAACTGTAGAAACTAGTAAATATAAATAAAAAATCATGGACAAAGAAATTATATAATGATGTCCCTAATCAAACTGTCATCTGATATCCAATATGTTCATTAAGGAACCATGGGCAGACAACTCCTGAGGGGCCATAGGGGTTCAACTCTTCTTCCATCCTGCTTTATGAGGCCTATGTAACTACCATATTTCAATTCTCCTTTTCACCCATGTAGACCTGAAGTTCACTTGTCTACCTATTCCTACATCTGAAATTAGTCCTGTCTTTTAACTTTTTAAAAAATATGAATATATATTTTATTAATTTTACTTTATACAATTGTTATATGGGTATTTGATAGATTCTGATTACTCTTATCTCACTCTCAATCTTTATCCTAAATTGGTTATAACCAGTTCTAGATCTCTAATAATCTTTTTTCCAGAGACATGATCTTGGTTTGTCTTGTGATCCATGTTTTTTTACCCATAGCCTTCTATTGAAACTTTCCAGTGGAACTATCCATTGGAGCTTTGTAGCCTCCAAAGAGAAATATCTGGAAAATTTTCCAAAACTAAGTGTTTCAGTTTATATATGTGTGGTAATTCATATACATTCTTTTTCTTCTATGAGTTTTACAGTGTTCAGAAGGAAACTGGAATCTCTGATGCTCTTTTAAGTTCAGAAATTTTATGCATAAAATAAACTTTCAGAATGAAAGTACAAAAACCAGAACTTATATAAAGGTCCTAGGATATGTTATTAATCAGAATTGAGTGGGTCATTTTATTTACTAGCAATATTTTTCTGATCTTATGAAAAGTCATCAGATAGTAAGTTTTTATCTGGCTGAGATAAAATGGCGCTCATTGTTCACTCCCTTAAATAACACACCTTTCTCTATTTTCATTAATATTTGCTACTAAAATGGGACTACTGATTTTATCCAGGATGATGTTCATATTGTACCTCTGTTTCGCTTAGGTAGTCATTCTCATATTTATGGGTTATTTAATAACAGTTCACATGGAAAACATCATGAACTATTTTATATGTATTGTGATCACAGGTTTTCAAGTGAGAAACTTATTGTATAAAAGCTTATTGCATTGTAATGCTGACTCTCAGATCAGGCAGAAGGGTTTGCATTACTGAACTACAGTAAGCATGACAATTTTTGCAGTGTTCTTAAAACTGCTAAGCAGCATGTCATAAATCTTTCAGTTCTGCCAAACACAGAATTTCCCTGTGGCTACTCTGAAAAAATATGCCAAGGCTAGGTACATTATAGTACATGGAAACAATACTGAATTTTGAAGTAATGAAAAGTCAATCCAATATCCTGGTTATTGAGTAAACAAGGACAGCCATTTTAATTAGATGAATTACTCATTCAATATCCTATGTTCTTCTAATTTCTTTGAAAAGATATCTAATGTAAAAAAGTCAGTCAATCTCACATCCTTTTGAAGGCATTTCACATGTTTTAACTGATGACTGAAAAGAAATTAAAATGAGACTATATCATGAATCTATAATTGCAGAACATAGGACGTAAGTAAAAAACGAAGATTTGAAAAACTAATACAAACTGTGTAATTAACTAAAAGTGCATAAATTCAATAACTGCAGGAGCATAATTCTTTGCACCACTCAACAATAGTTCCCTGTATACTGTAAAGGTAACAGTCCAGAAAGACATTCATTGCTGGACTGTTAGCACACATTGGAAATACTTTTAGGTCTATTTAAAGGACAGTTCTCTTCAGTAAAACAGTTGCACAAAAATAATCATATATCATGGTACTTCTGCAATGTGTCATGCATAATTTGAGATCAATTTTCTCTTGATTTGTTCCCAGATACACCTGACTAGAGTCGTTTATTAGTGACATTTCAGTCTTGTAAAATAAAAATGTTAATTGCCTTACCTGGAATACATTAGAACTTCTTGGCAGTGACATATTTTTCTTTTCAATTTTTTCTCCTCAATAAAAAATATTCTCACTGACAATATCCTTTTAACTGACAATATCCTTTTACCAAACAACAATATTTAAAAGCACACATCCAAGTCATTCCATTTTAAAAATAAAACATTAATTTTGTTTATTCTTTCACTTAATCATGGCCTATTATTTAAGATCTTAAAATCTTCTCAACAAGGCTTCTTAGCAGATGCTCTGTGCCATGTGCAAAAACTACTAACAAAAATGTCAAAGAAAAATGTTGTTATATTCTAAACACATTTAAACACATTTAAACATTATAAGGAATTAATTAGTATAGTTATGTAAAGAGAAGAGTAATTTTCTGTGCCCAATTTCAACAGTATATTCAATTATTTCAAGGAACATCAAAATATTAACACTCACAAAATAAAAATTTACTTTATTTAAATTAACATCTTGTTTTGTAGAACTATATATTAACAAAATGTATTGTTGTAGATTAAGCCATAAAAATTTAGATAACATTTACTGCACTAATTTTTTTGTCAAGTCGTATTATGAAACCTTTTTTTTTTTTTTTTTTTTTTTTGGTTTTTCGAGACAGGGTTTCTCTGTGTAGTCCTGGCTGTCCGGGAACTCACTCTGTAGACCAGGCTGGCCTTGAACTCAGAAATCGGCCTGCCTCTGCCTCCCAAGTGCTGGGATTAAAGGCGTGCGCCACCACTGCCTGGCTGTATTATGAAAACTTTTTAAGCAAATTAACCTTTCAAAAAAGAATGATCAGTTTGCAACTCTTACTCCACTTGCATCACAGTAGGCCTTGATGGTGTTTACAAGTTGCTACTACCTTTCAAATATGTTTTATATTATCCATAGCTATTGTAAAGGGTGTTTTTTCCCCTAGTTGCTTTCTTGGCCCTTTTATCATTTGTATAAAGAGGGCTACTGATTTATTTGAGATAGGAAATGGATTGAAGGAGATAAAAGTGAAGATCAACAGTGTCAACTGACCCAGACCTCTGGGAGCTCCCAGAGACTACATCAGCAACCAAAGAATATACATGGACTGGATCATGGCCCCAGGCACATTTGTAGCAGAGGACTGCATTGTTTTCTGGCCTCAGTGGGATTGGATGTGCCTAATCCTGTAGAGAATTGATGCACTAGAGAAGGATGAATCAAGGGTTGGGAGGGTGGGATTGTTTAGGGGTAGTGTATAAAGGGTTGCTGGGTG
This sequence comes from Apodemus agrarius, assembly GCA_964023405.1. Lineage (NCBI taxonomy): Eukaryota > Metazoa > Chordata > Mammalia > Rodentia > Muridae > Apodemus > Apodemus agrarius. The sequence continues at coordinate 70,008,492 of OZ030020.1, forward strand.
GTCACTGGATTGGGGGTATGGTAGAGCACACAGCCAGAGGCAAAATGGAGGAAGGATGGGGTGAAGAAACTTTGGTGTGGGGTACCAGCAGAGGGCAATATTTGAAATGTAAATAAAATAATTAACAATATAAAATTGAATTAAAAGATGGAGTTTAGCAATTGTTTTTTCAAGGACATTTTTATAAATTAACTCAGAATTCTTCTATATGATTGAGATTCTCCTAATTAAGTCGATTTCAGGTAATTATTATTATTATTATTATTATTATTATTATTAATATAAATGCTTCTCTCTGTCTCTGTCTCTGTCTCTTTCTCTCTTTCTCTCTTGGTTTTGACCAAGTAAGATAATAAGACAGCAGCATTTTCTAAGGTTTTATAACACACACCTATATTACTCTGTTAAAGTGAACATTTAGGGGACTACGATATTTTTCCTATATTGTGCTAGTTTAGTTTCATAGGACATCATTAGTTTATATTCATACCCAATTACTGAGTGTTCACTACAATTCTCTAGCATTCTTTTAAGCAATGGAAGGAACAAAAGCAATAATATATTTCTATTAATATTAGGGAGAATAGAAAATAAAGAATTCTATAAAAAGCTATTCATGGTTAACTTGAAAATTATAGCATGGATATTAAGAATTATTAGGAATAGTGGTTTCGAGGAGGGCTTATACTTAGAGTATTAGCATTCAGGAAAGGTCATGTTTGAGATGTTAGCAATATATCCAAAAACTTACAGGAATGATGTCAGACATTCAAGAGTGAAAATAGTGAAGAGGACTTAAAATAACCCTACAGAATTTTCAAATGATCATTTAGACAGCACTGTGAAGATATGTTGTAATGTCTAAAATAAATAACTGGAGTAAAGATTTGAGGAGTATTATACATTTTAAACTTATAGGTTTTTACACAGGTTTTAGCCAAGGACCAAGCAGGATTATGAATTAACTTTAATAATAGCAAAAGTTAGTGATAAAAATTAAAGATAAGAACAAATGTATTATATTCTTCCTCATGATTTGTTCCCTGCTTGGATCATCTATTCAAAAAAATAATATAATAAAATCATAAGGCAGGTATTACCAGTTTTAAATTATGTATATAGATATGTGTGCTTATATTTATGGTGATATAATTAATTTCATAAATATAGTACTGAAGTCCATCAAATCAATGAAAATTTCTGGAAATGTTCATGTGTTATCAAAGGGATGATCCTACTATCTCACTAAGTTTGATCAAAAAAACTTCAAGTAGAAAAATGTATACATTTACAACATTGACATTTTCTTATAAAATGGTGTTTCCCACTTTTTAATTCTTTATACAATATATTTTGACCATATTTTGTTCTCTCACTAAACTCTTCTTATATCCTTTCACTTCATTACTTACTGAATTTCACATTTTCTGTCTTAAAAAAGAAAACTGAAACAACAAAAACAAAGATGGTGTCCAATTAATGTTGGTTAACTACTTCCTAGCATGAAATCTACCCTAGAATGCAGTTTACAGACCTGTTACTCAATTGAATTAAAATGTTTTAATGTCATTTTTTCATTTAAAATGTCAATAGTAAATAGCTTCCCATAGTTTAACAAATAAAACCCCCAGTACCAAGAATGTGTTACAGTTTTGAACCATCAATAAAAGACTTCTAATAGAACCCTTAAAAATATTGTACAACATTCACAGTACTGTTAATCATCCTCCTAAACGTGACAGTTAAAACTGCATTGATGAAGAAACCACATACTTATGTCATTGAACACGAAGAAATGGTTCTTGTGCTCAATAGAAATTCTATGTCTAGTGACTAGAAAGGTATTATTTACGCTTTTGGAGAATGAAGGTGATAATTTCACTCGACTATCAACTGTGAGAATCAATTTAGCAACACTATAAGATATGCTCCCTCTTGCAATAGTGGAATGAATATGGTGGAATGAATCAGGCAACCACTTTAAACAACAAAAGCAAAACCAGTTGGATTGAATGCAGTTTCAATGTATGAAAACCATATCTGACACTATTTGTGGTTCTAGGAACATTTGAATTTAGTTAGTATTGGGGTATATTGTTAAAAGGTGATTCTAAGGTAATCATTAAGACTTTAGACATATATGTTTCTCCATCACAAACCAGGTCAACACAGGCACTTTATATGTTCATATATATATATATATATATATATATGTGTGTGTGTGTGTGTGTGTATGTATATATGTATATGTATATATGCATATATGTGTATATGTGCATATGTGCATATGTATATGTGTACATATATGTATATATGCATATGTGTACATATATATTAGTGTGAATATATACATAATCAGAATATTACATATAGCTTTTTCAGGATATTCAATGACTTCCTTTGAATTTAATGAGGAAAGGTCTATGTAGTTTCGTGTGGTATCAGCAGTATCTGATTCATTAGAAAATAGACATTGTTTATAGAGAGGAAATGACCCGAAATACACATAGACATCTGTCATGATAATGTCTGTACCACTAAACAAAGCATGATTTCTAAATAATCTCTTAAGGATCAAGGCACCTATCAGTAACTGGATTTTTTTTTTACCTGAAATATGTTTATTATTTAAATTATTATTGCTAACATTCTGTTCTGAATTATCTTTAATCTTTTTTTACATTCCAGTCATTATCTCACTCCTGGTCCACAAGCCAACAGTTCCTCATCCCATTCTTCCCACACCGTCTCCAAGAGAATCTCCCTACAGAACGCACTCTTCCACAATCCTTGAGGCTTCTCTACTCCCTAGGGCCTCAAGTCTCTCAAGGGTTAGACACTACTTCTCTCATTGAGGCCAGACAAGGCAGTCCTCTGTTGTATATGCGCTGGGAACTTGTATCAGCTAGTGTATGCTTCCTGGCTAGTGGCTCAGTGTCTGAGAGATCTTGGGGGTCCAGATTAGTTGAGCCTGCTGGTCTTCCTATGGGGTGACCCTTCTCCAGAACTTCTTCTAGCCTTTCCCTAATTCAACCAGAGTGGTCCCTGACTTCAGTCTATTGGTTGGGTCTAAGTATCTGCTTCTATCTCAATCAGCTACTTGTTGTGCTTCTTGGAGGGCAGCCATGCTAGGCTCCTGTCTATAATCATACCATAGAATCAGTAAGAGTGTCAGGTCTTGGAGCCTTCCCCTGTGCTGGATCCCAAGTTGGGCCAGTCATTAGACATCCTTTCCCTCAGTCTCTTCTATAGTTTTGTCCTTAGAGTTTGTTTTTCAGATGGGGACAATTCTGTTTGACTGTAGGAAGGCAACCCCATACCCCCAGTTGTTGCCCTGTCTTTCTATTGGAGGTGAGCTCTGCAAGTTTCCTCTTCCTACTGTTGGGAATTTCATCTATGGTCCCACTCTTTGAGTCCCAAAAGTCTCTTACCTCCCAACTCTGGTAGATTCTAGAGGGTTCCCCTACCTCCTACCTCCTGAAGTTCCCTATTTCCATTCATTGTCCTGGCCCTCAGGAATTTATGCCTGTCCCCCACCAATACCCCACCATGTACCCCTTTTTCCCCATCCTCATCTCTTCTCCCACCCTAATATAGAAAACTCAGGCAACAGCACATGTTGGCAAGAATGCAGAGAAAAAAGCACATTCCTCCATTGCTGGTCAGATTATAAACTGGTACAACCACTCTGGAAATCAATCTGAAAGTTCATCAGAAAGTTGCAAATAGAGCTATCTGAAGACCCAGCTATACCACTCTTGGACATATACCCAAGAGATGTCCCACCATACAACAGGGACATGCGCTTCACTATGTTCATTGTGGCCTTATTTGTGATAATCAGAAGCTATACACATCCTAAATGTCCCACAACTGAACAATGGAAACAGAAAATGTAGTTCATTTACACAATGGAATACTCTTTTGCCATTAAGAATGAGGACATCATGAGTTCCTGAGTGAGATAACTCAGACCCAAAGGACCATGCATGGTATGTACTCACTACTAAGTGGATATCAACCAATGTACAGAATAGCAAGTATATAGTCTACAGAACTCATAAAGGTTAGCAAGCCAAAGGGCTCAAGTGAGGATGACTCAGCTCAAGTGACAATCCAACTTGAAAGGGAGAAGAATGTCACTAGTTTCTTGTTCTAATTTAATTTTAAGAACTATGAAGTTTGAGAATTCTACTCACCTATTCAAAGTAGAGTAAGTCTGACAGTACTATTTTCAGGTGTTGAATTTAAGGACATCTTTTGTTTACCTATTTTTATTTAACTTAAGGGCTTATTTTGATTTGTTTAAGTAATTTTTTTTTAAATTTGTATTCAATTTAAGAAATGGATGTATTTAATCCTTGTACTGGCTTGCTTTTTTGTCAAGCTCCCCAGTGATAATGTCATCTGAGAGTTTGGAACCTCAGTTAGCCTCAAAATGCTTTCTTAAGATTATTTAAATATTTTAAATGTTATTGCCTTTCCCTTCCTGATTTCCCCTCCAGAAACTTCTTATCCAAAGTGGGGGGGGTGGTCAGAGGTGGTCAGAACTACATTTTCTGTTTCCATTGTTCAGTTGCTAACCTTTATGAGTTTCTGGAGGGGATAACATTTGAAATCTAAATAAATAATATATCCAATAAAAAACAACAATCACAAACTAAAGATATCAGGCAATAAAGATATTTTATGCTAAAAATAAGAGGATACTTAAACAGCAGTCCCTCAAAGGCTCCAGGTTCCTGCCCTGTTTGAGTTCCTACTTTGACTGCCTTAACTAATAGAGTATAATAAGGAAAGATTAGTTAAATAATCTCTTCACACATACCCCCACCACTTGCTTTTAACCATTTTATTTAATCACAACAATAGAAACCATAATTAAGAGAAATATTTTATTTTTAAAATATATGAATTAATATATTGAAATTATATTCAATTTAATATAATGTAAATATAATGAATTAATGAGAATTTTCTATAAATATAATAAGATATATTTAAACACTACAAAATATGCTGTCTCTCATTCCATAGCCTGCAACCAATCCAAATGCTGGTATGACTTAATATTGCTGAATACTCAGAAAGCGCAAATCTACTACTGAGCACAGAAGCATGTTTGTCTCTGATAATTGTCACTTTCTATGACCAATTGCGATGCCAGTATTGACCCAATATGGTCCTATTTATTTTAATGCAAATACTAGAAAACGCAGTATCTTAGTTTAGGTTTCATTGCTGTGAAGAAAAACCATGACCAAGTCAACTATTATGAAGGAAAACAATTAATTGGACTGGCTTACAGTGTCAGAGGTTTAGTCTATTATTATCATGGCAGGAAGCAAAACAGTGTCCAGGTAGACACAGTGCTGGAGAGGTGCTGAGAGTTTTACATCTTGCCCTAAAAGCAGCCAGATGGAGACTATCTTCCATAGGCACCCAAATGGAATTTCTGGATAACACTAGCAAGACTTGAACATAAATATGAACATAAATATGAGACCTCCACAGTGAAAAAGTTCTGCTAACAACGTTACACCTCTTCTAATAAAGTCACATCCTAATATCTGCACTTCCTGTGGGCCAAGCATATCAAATCACCACATACAGTTCATAATTTATATTCCTCTTGGATCTAGTATTCTTATTTCCGTTAATTATCAGGGAGTTATATCACTTGTAAATTAAACCCTTACAATATGGCATCTTAAAAATCAATGGCAATGATTCTGAGTAGTTTCAATCTAGATTCTAGAATCATAGGATTTGAAATGAGTGTCAATTAACTTAAAGGTAGCATGCATTAATAGTTGCAGGTAATAATCAGTTGAGTACATGTAAAAATCCAGTGTGCTTCAAATTCCACTGGGGTTGTAATACTTCATTAGAATATATTCTCTAATCCTAATTCACTGTTTACTGGAAATGTTAAGTCATGCAAGATGTTTTTCTATACCCGACAATATGATGTAGACAGGCACGGATATGCAGCACATGTGGACATGCCCTAATCAATTTGTGAGATATCTTTATTCTCTGTCATTTCCAAAGTTGAGAGGCAAATTCACATTAGCTTGTTACATTTCCTAAAGACAGTTTCTTACATTTCAGAATCCATTTTCTATCTAGTACCATATTTCCATCAATCCATAGTTCCTCTAAATGAACATTTGTACAATAAAATCTGACTTCCAAATATCAATCAATGTGCAATCATTTGAAAACATTTTGAAAGCATGTATGCTATAAATTGCAAAGATGTTAAAGAATGTAACAAAACTTGGAATAAAAGCCAGTGGTTACTGTTAACTGAACAAATGATAAATTAAGCTATGTACATTCCAAATTCCTTCCTCAAACATGATTCATAGACTTCATTAAGAAACAGAACACTTTTCTTCTTAAGGAATGTGTATTACTAGTGAAGTGAAGTAATGCTTTTATGTACTGTAGACATTATTTAATCATGGGAACTTTCATAAATAATGGAGAAATGAATAATTCAAATGCAGAAACAAACAATACTCCTTGTTTCTTTTCTATTGAAATTGCTTGGGTAAAATGCAACTTCAAGAAAACCTAGACAACAATAGATATGATATTTAATATTAGACAGGTATATTCAGTTAATTTGATAAGACATTTATTTGTAAGTTTTCAAAATTATTTTGACAAATTTCTTTTTTAATTTACTAGTTATATGTTGGTAGCAATTTATATTTAATGATACTACTTATTAATTTGGGCCAATATAATCTTATGACAAGTCTCCTTAAAATTTTAATGGTGGTATGATTTGATGATATACTTAGATATAAATTGGAAACTGATGTATCTTGTAAATTCCAACTTGCTTCTCTATGTGCTTAAAGAGCCTGACTGTACTGTAATAATGGTAACCCAAAAAAGGAGTATTCTTTACAACAGAAAGGCCTAGTGCATTTTGTAAGCATTATTAAGCTAATAGTTAATTCATAGATTACCATTGAAAGCAATGATTTCTCAGAGTGCACAATCAAAATGCATGAATCTATAAGCGTCTGGGAATTTCCTTTCTTTCTACACATTGAATTAATAGGAAAAACAATATTGGTTAAAGGGAAAATATATAAAATGAATCTGAGAATATCATTTTACTACTACAAAGTATATAGTAATTAAAGTTTATTTAATACTGTTGGTGATGTTGAGATGTTATTATGACTATAGTTGATTTAAAATGTACTATTAGAAATAAATGACAAATAGTATAGTTTTGACAATAGAGTACTTTTCTCTTCAAACTTCAGTTTGGTACTTATTTTTAAAATATATTCTTTTAAAATTTAATATATTCTATCTAAATTATGTTACTTGTATATATGTTTTCAGGACAGTTCCTGAATACTGGACAACCAACTCATGCACTCTTCCCTTAAGCACAATCATATTCCCAGATTTCCTGAATGAACTGTATTTCTTTCAGTAAATTTGTGGTCTTGTGGGCTTTTCATAGATCACTTTGGATCTGCATTGATGTCATCCTTGACAATCTCACATGTGGGAATCTGTGTGTTGTGATATGTGTTTAGATATATGAGTGATAACATTTAGTGTAAAAAAAATGCCATTAATTTAAATAAGAGTGGAGATAGCTATATGGGAGGATTTAGATTGAGAAATAAAAAGGGAGAAATGTTTTAATTATGTTATGGCTTCCACTATAAAGTAAAGTTATAATATATTATATTAATTTGAAACATCTAAAAATATGGATGATATTTTTTCAAAATATGATTTTTATTTCTACATGTATATTTATCCATAGAGATCAGAAGAGAGAGTTTAATATACTGGAGATGGAGTTATAGGCACTTAGAACTGACAAGAATTGTGGTTTCTATATAAGGCCTACACAAAGTCAAGTCATCTGCATCCCAAAATAAATGGAGTGGGACAGAATAGTCCTTACCATCTTTAAGAAGCTAATAAAACTTGATAATATGTGACCAAAGATGAGTCAGTTTTTCATACAAATGTGGCCCTTGGTATGGCCTGGTTGGTTGCAGAATGGTCCCAGATACATTCAAATATTGGAGTATTAGACTCAGTGCAATACAGAAAAATATGAGAGAAGAAAAAATAAAGAAAAAGAAATGAATAGAGAGGAAAATTCAGTGGGAGAATTCTAGAGGAAGTTGGAGGAAAGTTTATTATACAACAGAATACTATTCAGCTATTAAGAATGAGGACATCATGAGTCCTGCATGGATGGAACTAAAAAATATCATCCTGAATGAAGTATCTCAAACCTAAAAAGACATATATGATATATACTCACTAATAAGTGAATATTAGCCAAAAAGTACAGAATACCCAGGATACAATCCACAGAACACAGGGAGGTTAACAAACAGAAGGGTCCCAGGTAAGGATGATTCCATTCCACTTGGGAGGGAGAAGAAAGCAGAAGGCAGAGGGATGTAGGGTCCTGGGTGAGAGAAGGAAAGACAGGAACATGATGAGGTATTTCAGGAGGTAGAGTTGGAGTGAAACACTAAGGGCCAGCAAAATGAATGGAAATAGGCATCCTCAGGAGGTAGGAGGTGGTTAGACCCTCTAGAATGTGCCAGAGATTTGGAAGGTGAGAGAATCTCAGGACTCAAAGGGAGGGACCTTAGATGAAATGCCCAACAGTGGGGAGAGTGAATTTGCAGAGATGGGGCATCAAGTGCAGGGATGAGGTTGCTATCTATGTTAGGGTTCTCTAGAGTTACAGAACATATGGGTAGTCTCATGTAGTAAGAGAATTTGTTGATTGATGACTTATAGTCTGTAGTCCAACTCCCAACAATGATCAGCAGCAGTTGTGGATAGAAGTCCAAGGATCTCGCAGTTGTTCAGTCCCACCAGGCAAGCAGGGAAAGAAGAGTGAGTCTTCCTTCTTCTAATGTCCTTATGTAGTTCTCCAGCAGAGGGTGTGGCCTGTAGAGAAAATTGGCATATAGGGATGGTGGGCACCCTGTATATCTGTGTTCAAGGCTGCCCGGCTAGCGGGGAGGTCCTTGCTCAGAAGACAGTGCTGTTCAGGCACAGGCTGTGTACCTGTAGAGGAAGCCTGGCCGGGTGGGAAAGTCCTGGGTCCTTTTTGGTGGCTGGCAATGGTGACACTTATTTCATTACTCCTACAAGGTGAATTTTGATAAAAGGCAGCTCATAGTTTCAAAGCTTTATTATAAGAGAAGTAGGAAAATAAAAAGAAATAGAGAAATAAAGAGAAAAATAATAGATAGAGAGGTGAGAATTGGCCATGACCACGTGAAAAGAGAGGAGAAGAATGGGGAGAGAGAGGGAACAGGGGCACCAGAGTATAAGGGCAAAAGAGAAAAATGATCTAGGAGGGGCCTGGTAGTCCCTTTTATAGTGTGGGCTGGGTTGCTTGGCTGTTGCCAGAAGACTGTGGGGGTGGAGTCCAGCCAGAACATAAGGGCCTGGCCCTATGTAGGACTGATAGCCATAGGATTATGTCCAACAGTGGCCCAGTTTAAAGGTGTGTACCACCAAAGCTTTAATACCAGATGACCTTGAACTCAGCGATCTCCCTGTCTTTATCTTCTGGAATTTATAGCCATTGTGCTTCAAGATCTCCATGCAAAGATCCAAGTCAGAAACTTGTATCTCTCAGCCTCCAGATTAGGAAAATAGGTGAGCCTTCCAATTCTGGATTGTAGTTCATTCCAGATATAGTCAAGTTGACAACCAGGAATAGCCGCTACACTATCCCACAGTAAAAATCTGGCCCAGAATTGTTCCTCTCTAAAAGAACCGCAGGTACAAAAATGTTGAAAAGATTGTAAGAAAGGAGGTCCAGTGACTGAATTAACTTGGGATCCAGCTCGAGCGAAGACTCTAGGCCTTACATTATTACTGATGCTATCTATGGTATGGTTACAAACAGGAGCATAGCATGGCTGCCCTCTGAGAAGCATAATAAGCAGCTGACAGACAGAAGCAAATACTTATACCCAACCAGTGGACTGAAGTCAGAGACCCCTGTGGTTAAATTAGAGAAAGGCTTGATAAAGTTGTAGAGGAGGGTGACCCCATAGAAAGACCAGCAGACTCAACTAACCTGAACCCGCAAGATTTCTCAAACACTGAGCCACTAACCAGGTAGCATACACTAGCTGGAACAAAGCCCCAGCAGAAATATACAGCAGAGGACTGCTTGTTCTATTCTCAGTGAGAGAAGTAGCACCTAACCTTGAAAGACTTGAGTCCAGAGGAAGTGGGACAGAATGGCATGATTTGGGAATGTGTAGGGGGTGGGGATATCCTCTTGGATAGTGGGGAAGGATGAATGGGATGAGGAACTCTTTGAAAGCATAACAGGAAGGGGATAATGACTGGAACGGAAAAAAATAGATTCAGTATAATTTTAAAAATTCCCTAAAAAAGAAAATAAAGAAAATAGAAGAAAAGAAAGGAAAACTAAAGAAAAGAAAGTGGTACCTATAGGCTCATATATTTCTGTACTTTGTCCACAGATGCTTAAAATTTTGAGAAAGATAAAGAGATATAGCTTTTTGGGAACAGGGTTGTAAAGCCCATACTAAACCCTTGTCATGTTTCTTGCTCTCTGCGTGCTCATTGTGCATTGAGATAGAAAACTTCCAACTATTTCTTCATTACCAAGACTTCCTCACTGTGGCCATATATAATATGATAATGATGATGGACTAACCATCTTAAACTGAAAGAAAGCCTTCAGTTAATTTTTTTTAAAGAGTTGCCTTGGTTGTGGTGACTCTTCTTAGGAATGGATGAGTCATTAAGTCAGAAGAACATAAATTTTATGAAAACATATTTGTAAGTATGATAAATTTACAATGACTAATAAATTAATACTATATTTTATATAAATGTTAATACTATATTTTATATAAATGTTAATACTGTAAGTTAATAAGGTAAACATTTAAATGTTTTTGGTATCCTACATTCCTGTAATACAATAAGAATAATGGAATGATACCAGATTCATATAAAATATAGTAAATATACTATATTACACTTTACCAAAACTTAGCTGGCAATTCTGTTAATATCAAGCTAAAAAAAGTGGTGGTAGGTAGCTGACAATGTTTTCATATTGGTGTTAAATCTTATTCTTCCTTCAATAATGATGCCCTGAATAACATAATTTTGATTAGTTTCTAGGGATCTTAGTATTAAGCTTTAGGAAACTTAATGGTTGCTTCTGTAGCATGGTGGGGGTTTATTGATATTGGCATGTCATATCTTTTCATTAATATGACAAAGAGATGATAGTTTTAATTAATCAAAATTTCTGCTAGTACTACATGTGTTGAATATTGGTGAAAATTAACAATAGCATATCATAAAATGCTCAGCTTATGCCAACAATATTCATTTTATATTCTTATAAACTGTCTTTTTTTTACTTCCCTCTTTATATATCAAAGTACTCTCTTATATAATTGGAAAATATTTCAATATGTGTATATGTTGAACTGTGACTTAGGGGCTTCAGTATTCAAATGGCTTTCATTAATGAACTCAATATTTAAGATACAGCCAAATCTCCACAAAAGTACCTTGGAAAATGGATTTGTGAAAACACATTTCTGGTTAAGATGCAGCACATGATGATAAGGTTTAACTACAACAATGTTTTTTTTTGGGGGGTGGCTTTTTTCAAGACAGGGTTTTTCTGGGTAGCCCTGGCTGTCCTGGAGCTCACTCTGTAGACCAGGCCAGCCTCAAACTCAGAAATCTGCCTGCCTCTGCCTCCCAAGTGCTGGGATAACAATTTTGAAATATATAAACAAAGGCACATTGCTTATTACTCCTGTTATCAAGTATTAAATGTTATAATTAAGATAGGAATGAAATTATCATAGTTTCTGATACTAACCATTATATACTACTTTAGATAATATGGCCTAAAGTGAAAGATCATTTTGCTATTTAAGGATTAAGACATAGAATCATTAATAATCTTATTTTGGAGCTATTATTAATACAAAAAGCATTTCTGCTAACCATTTATATGGATTTGTTCCATCCCAAGTTTAATTAGGTCAATTTTCTATGAATAGAATATTGTATTTCATAGCCTTTAAAAGGTCACTTTTATCTACTGTGTTAAATGTTATTCACAGAAGTGCTGATAATTTTAAATCAATTTATATTTTTAAAATTATAAGGACTGGCAAGATAACTCAGAAGGTATAGGTGCTTGCTATTATTCCTGAACACAGAAAGGTAATCATTAATCCAACTTGGGAAACTGAACCATAAAATGTTGCTTTGTGCCCTTCATACTGTGCACATGTATCCATTCCCCACCTCCTTTACATAACATCACTGAATAAATTTAAAACAAACCATTTAACACTATTTTGAGTTATCATTTAGTTCAGTCAAAGAGACTACTAAACACAATATATTATATTGCTGTTGCACTTGGGTGCCTAGAGGCTGAAGATAGGTCATGAGCTTTGGAAATAAGGCCCAGTGTAAGTGGACTGGACATGAAGCTGATATTTAAGATTTCAAGGGAAGGAGGAAATAAATTGCCCTACATAGCTGTAACATCTATGAACATTAAGTGTGACTAGCATATGACAATAATCTTAAGTGTGTAACAATGTCACTCATATTTTGATGTTAATCAAGAGCTCATGATTGATCAGGGAGGAAATTATTTTGGTCTGGAGTGTAGCAGAGGACTTAGTGCAGCACAATTCTGCAAGTAAGTCTCAGGGAATATTTCAGAAGAGGTGATGAAAGATTCTAAGACTCAGAGGATTAGAAACAGGATCAGCTGTGTGACTGTGTATTATATAAATGAGAAGGACTTTACCCATAATTCTACATCAATAAAGCTGCCTGAATAAGACCTGAAAAAGTAAAGCACTAATAGATGTCTAAAAATGGAAGGGAGAATTCTCATATGATTCCTTCCATAGACAAAGAACTACAGGCAGCTACAATGTTCTGACAATGAAAGAGATATCTCCAAGAATATGGCCTCTAGCTGATAAACCAATACCAAGTGGTTAACTTTGAAATCAAACATACAAGTAACACTAATCAGATCAACAATGTTGCATTTCCATGCATGTGCATATAAACATATATACATAACTACATAATACATATATACATACATACACTCATTTATACATATATGTATAAATGTATGCATATATATATAAATGCGTGTATGTAACAATAACAGATGCATTGATCAATAAATTGAAGACTCAAATGTAAATCTACATATCTTTGAACACCAGATCATTGACAAAAAATGCCAGAAATACACAAGAAAAAAACAATACAGCTTCTTCAAAAAAAGGTGCTAGTCAAATTAGAAAGCTGCATGCACAAAATGCAAATAGATCCACAATTATCACCCTGCACAAAACTCAAATGGATAAAAGACATACAGCCAAGTAAAATAAATCTGATTGAAGAGAAAGTGGGGAATAGTCTTACACTCATTGAGATGGGAAATTTTCTGAACTCTGATATTGCAGGCACTAAGAAAAACAATTAATGAATTAAATAATTAATAAATAAACAATAATTAATAAATAAGATCCTAAGAAAATGGGAAGCCTCTGTATAGTAAAAGATAACAACATTCAGGCAAAGTGACAGCAAACAGAATGGAAAAATACATTTACCAATTACATATGCAATAGAGAATTACTATCTAAAATATATAAAGAACTAAAAGAAAATTGAGTCTCATAAAAGTATATACACTCCAGAAAAGTGAGGTAAAGAGTTTACAAAGAGTTCTTTCATATCATTACTACATTACTTTATATATTTGTATTCCAAAAATTGCACCTACTTCCATTCCTTCCTCCTTGAGCTCTTTTTTTTTTAATTGGATATATTCTATATTTACAATTCATTTCCCTTTTTCTGGTTCCCCACCCACCAAAGGTCCCACATGCCTTTTTCCCTCCCCCTGCTCCCTCTTCCACCCCTTCCCTCTTCCCTGTTCTTGTATTCCCCTACACTGATGCTTTGATCCTTTCCAGCCCCAGTGTCCACTCCTTTCTTCTTGTCAGACATCATTTGGTACGTGAATTGTGTCTTTGGTGTTCCAAGCTTCTAGGCTAATATCCACTTATCAGTGACTGCATACCATGGGTATTCTTTTGAGACTGTGTCACCTCACTTAGTATGACATTCTCCAGCTCCATCCATTTCTCTAAGAATTTCATGAATTCATTTTTTCTAACGGCTGAATAGTATTCCACTGTGTATATATACCACATTTTTTGTATCCATTCCTCCGTTGAGGGGCATCTGGGTTCTTCCCAGGTTCTGGCTATTATAAATAAGGCTGCTATGAACACAGTGGAACATGTATCCTTATTGCATGCTGGGGAATCTTCTGGGTATATTCCCAGGAGTGGTATGGCTGGGTCCTCCAGAAGTATCATGTCCAGTTTTCTGAGGAACCGCCAGACTGTACCAGCTTACAGTCCCACTAGCAGTGGAGGACTGTTCCTCTTTCTCCACATCCTCTCCAACACCTGATGTCTTCTGAGTTTTTGATCTTGAAGTCAACATGCAGAAGAATGAGAATTGATCCACTCTTATCTCCATGCACTAAGCTCAACTCCAAGTGGATCAAGGACCTCCACATAAAACCAGACACACTAAAACTAATAGAAAAGAAACTGGGGAAGACCCTTGAGGACATTGGCTCAAGGGGAAAATTCCTGAACAGAACACCAATTGTTTATGTTCTAAGAGCAAGAATAGCCAAATGGGACCTCATAAAATTACAAAGTTTCTGTAAGGCAAAAGACACTGTCAAAAGATAAATTGGCAACCAACAAATTGGGAAAAGATCTTCACCAACCCCACATCTGACAGAGGGCTAATGTCCAATATATACAAAGAACTCAAGAAGTTAGACCCCAAACAAGCCTATCCAAAAGTGGGGTACAGAGCTAAACAAAGACTTTTCACCTGAAGAAATTCAGATGGCTGAGAAATACCTTAAAAAATGTTCAACATCATTAGTCATTAGAGAAATGCAAATCAAAACAACCCCGAGGTTTCACCTCCTTGAGCTCTTAATGCTGTCTCCCCTCCTCTTTGCTTCACTTCAGAGCTGGTGCTTCCCCTGCCACCCACCTCAGACTCAGCAACTCCTTTCCCTGTAGCATCAAGTATCTACAGGATTAGGCACATTCTTTTCCACTGAGGTCACACAAGGCAATTGTCTGCTACATATATGCTGAGGATCAACCCATGTATGCTTTTTGGCTGGTGGCTTAGACTCTGGTAGCTCTGAGGGTCCTGGTTATTGACACTGCTGTTCTGCCAATGGTGTTGCAATCCCTCTCATCTCCTTCTATCCTTCCCCTAACAATTCCATAGGGGTCCACAACCTCAGTCCAATGGTTGGCCATAAGTATCTGCATCTGTCTCATTCAGCTGCTGTTAGAGCATCTCAAGGGACAACTAGGCTAGGTTCCGGTTAGCAAGCACAGCATGTCATCAATAACAGTGTCAGGGTTTGGTGTCTATGCTTGGGATGGGTCCCAAATTGGGCCAGTCACTGCATGGCCTTTCCTTCAGTCTCTGCTCCATATTTGTACCTACATTTTCTTTAGATGAGAACAATTCCGGGTCAAAAGTTATATAGCAATGTCAGAAAATATTTGAGTAGTTATTAGACAATCCCTCAAAGTAAAAGGATGGGCAAAAATTTCATGCAAATGGTCCCATGAAACAAGCTGGATGAACACTCAATCCTGAACATCTATGTCCCAAATGCAAGCACAGTTGTAAAGAAATGTTACTAAAGCTCAAGAACACATTGAAAATCACATAATAATAGTAGGATATTTCAACATCCTACTCTCAACAATGTACAGATCACCGAAACAGAAACTAAACAGACACAATGAAACTAAAAGAAGTTAGGAACCAAATTGATTTAACAAATATCTTCCGAACATATGACCCTAAAACAAAAGAATGAACCTTCTTCTCAGCTCCTCATAGTGCCTTCTGAAAACTTGACCATATACTAGGACAAAAAACAAGCCTCAACAGGTAAAAGAATATTGAATTAATTCCATGTATTTTATTGAACTAACATTGACTAAGGCTGGTCTTCATTAGCAACAAAAACAACAGAAATACTACATACACATGAATGCTGAAAAACTATCTACTTGGTAATAACTTGGTCCATGAAGAAATTAGGAAATTAAAGACTTATTAGAATTCAGTGTAAATGAAGGCTCAACATATCTAAACTTAGGAGACACAATGAAAGCTGTATTAATAGGAAAACTCATAGCTCTTAATGTGTCCATAATGAAATTGAAGAGATAATACATTAGAAGCTAAACAGCTCATCTAAAAGATCAAAAAAGAAACAAATACAAACAATAGGAGAAGACAGCAGGAAATTATCACACTCAGGGCTAAAATCACCCTAATAGAAAAAAAAAGAACTAAGCAAAGAATAAACAAAATTAGGAGCTGGTTCTTTGCAAAAATCAACAAGATAAATAAATCCTTAGCCAGACTAACCAGAGGGCACGGAGACAGTATCCAAATTAACAAAATCAGAAAGGAAAAGGGAGACATGACAACAGAAAGAGAGGAAATTTTAAAAACAAATCATCATATCCTACTACAAAAGTCTATACTCAACAAAACTGGAAAACATGGATACAATGGATGACTTTCAAGACAGATACCAGATACCAAAATTAAATCAGAATCAGGTAAACCATCTAAACAGTCCCATAAACAGTGAGGACATAGAAGCAATTATTACAAGTCTCCCAACAACAGCAACAAAAAAAGTGCAATGCCAAATGATTTTAGTGCAGAATTCTATCAGAACTTCTAAGAAATTCTTTTACAAATACTCCTCAAACAAATCTATAAAATTGAGACAGAAGTAACAACCCCAATTCTTTCTATGAAGCCAGAGTTGCACTCATATTTAACCACAAAAAGACCAAACAAAGAAAGAGAACTAAAGACCAATATCTCTTATGAACATCAATGCAAAAAGTACTCAATAAAATTCTTGCAAACCTAATCCATGAACACATCAAAACTATCATTCACCATCATTATGTAGGCTTCATCTCAGGAATGCAGGATGGTTCAATATACAGAAATCAATCAACGTAATACACTATATAAACAAACGCAAAGGAAAAAATAAACACAGGGTCATCTAATTAAATGCTGCAAAAGTCTTTGACAAAATACAATGGCACTTAATGTTAAAAATATTGAAGAGATCACGAATTCAAGGTGCATACCTAAATATAATAAAAGCAATATACAGCAAACAAATAGTTAACATTAAACTTAATGGAAACCAACTAAAAGCAATCCCATTAAAATCTGAGACAAGACAAGGTTGCCCACTCCCTTGCTATCTATTTAATACAGTACTCAAAGTTCTAGTTAGAGCAATTAGAAAACCAAAAGAGATCAAATTCAAAAGGAGGAAGTCAATATATCACTATTTATAGATAATATCATAGTATACATAAGCAACAACAACAACAAAAAGAGATATGGGTATAATCACACATATAAGGAATGAGTTGAAATTTATGAAGTTCACTGAAAGTTAAAAAGCAAGATAAATCTGCTAAGGAAAAGTTAAATTATATATATAAATAGATAGATAGATAGATAGATAGATAGATAGATAGATAGATAGATAGATTAGACATATTAAACAGAAAGGCTGGTTACTATCCTCTATAATTTAGCTATGATATCTGCACACATTTATAAATCATTTCTTAAAAACCTATTTGTGCAATATTTTTTAAAAACTCATCTTTATATTATTTTGTAATACTAATATTTACTCTTAAAAATATTACTCTCCTTTCCATTAATATAGCCTTCTAAACCCTCATATTGTTGCTATTGTTTCATTGTATATATGCCTTATTCTTTTAATATTAAAAGATTTGTATCTTTGAAACTAAAGTGTTTCTTTTTTAATTCAATCTGAAGCTTAGTATCACTTAAGAATGTTATTTTAAGTATGTATTAATGTCTATAAAGAAATAAAATGAAAATGAGACATTCATGTTCTTTGTGTGTTTGGGGAGACAATGAAATGGGAAGCAAAGCAAAAATTAAGTAGATATAAACAGTAATTCTAATATCTGAGAACATATTATCCTAAATACAAAACCCTAACCTTATAGTAATAGGTCATTGCCATTATTATCTCCATGTTTATATCAAACTGACTTTTATTTGTATCAATTCCAGACTTCAGTTCTATAAGAGTTTGTCCTACAATAAGTTATGCAGTAGTTAATTTATATTACCTTTCTTTTTTTTTTTTGATTTTTTTTATTGTATACATTCTATATTTACAATTCATTTCCCTTTTTCTGGTTCCCCACCCCCAAAGGTCCCACATGTCCTTTTCCCTCCCCCTGCTCCCGCATCCATCCCCTCCCACTTTACTGTTCTTGTACTCTCCCACAATGATGTTTTGGTCCATTCTAGTACCAGTGTCCACTCCTTTCTTCTTGTGAGACATCACTTGATATGTGATTTGTGTCTTTGGTATTCCAAGCTTCTAGGCTAATATCCACTTATCAGTGACTGTATACCATGGGTATTCTTTTGAGACTGGGTCACCTCACTTAGTATGACATTCTCCAGCTCCATCCATTTCTCTAAGAATTTCATGAATTCATTGTTTCTAATGGCTGTATAGTACTCCATTGTGTATATATACCACATTTTTTGTATCCATTCCTCTGTTGAGGGACATCTGGGTTCTTTCCAGCTTCTGGCTATTATATATAAAGCTGCTATGAACATAGTGGAGCATGTATCCTTATTGCATGCTGGTGAATCTTCTGGGTATATTCCCAGGAGTGGTATGGCTGGGTCCTCCGGAAGTATCATTTCCAGTTTTCTGAAGAACTGCCATACTGATTTCCAGAGTGGTTGTACCAGCTTGCATTCCCACCAGCAGTGGAGGAGTGTTCCTCTTTCTCCACATCCTCGCCAACACCTGATGTCTTCTGAGTTTTTAATCTTAGCCATTCTGACTGGTGTGAGGTGAAATCTCAGGGTTGTTTTAATTTGCATTTCCCTAATGACTAGTGATGTTGAACATTACAGATTCAATGCAATTCCCATCAAAATCCCAACTCAGTTCTTCATAGAGCTAGAAAGAGCAATTCTCAAATTCATCTGGAATAACAAAAAACCCAGGATAGCTAAAACTATCATCAACAGCAAAAGAACTTCTGGGGGAATCAATATCCCGGACCTCAAGCAATATTACAGAGCAGTGGTATTAAAAACTGCATGATATTGGTTCAGTGACAGGGAAGCGGATCAATGGAATAGGATCGAAGACCCAGAATTGAACCCACACATCTATGGCCAATTGATCTTCGACAAAGGAGCTGAAAACATCCAGTGGAAAAAAGATAGCCTTTTCAACAGATGGTGCTGGCTCAACTGGAGGTCAACATGCAGAAGAATGAGAATTGATCCACTCTTATCTCCTTGCACTAAGCTCAACTCCAAGTGGATCAAAGACCTCCACATAAAACCAGACACACTAAAACTAATAGAAAAGAAACTGGGGAAGACCCTTGAGGACATTGGCTCAGGGGAAAAATTCCTGAACAGAACACCAATTGCTTATGCTCTAAGAGCAAGAATAGACAAATGGGACCTCATAAAACTACAAAGTTTCTGTAAGGCAAAAGACACTGTCAAAAGGATAAATCAGCAACCAACAAATTGGGAAAAAATCTTCACCAACCCCACATCCGACAGAGGGCTAATCTCCAATGTATACAAAGAACTCAAGAGGTTAGACCCCAGAAAACCAAATAACCCTATCCAAAAATGGGGTACAGAGCTAAACAGAGTCTTTTCACCTGAAGAAATTCGGATGGCTGAGAAACACCTTATATTACCTTTCTTAACTTTACCATTGGACAATGCTTAACTGGGTCAAAAGCCATGAGTTATCCTAAACAAAGAAATTTTAATTAGTGGTAAATACTTTATTTAATTCTTTAAAGGTTTTACTTGTATCCTATCAACAGTTAAAAGGCTGTAATCTGGAGAAGAAGCACTTTTTAAACTTCTTCATTAGCACCTTTTAATTTTCATTCAGAAGAGTAATGCATGGACTCTTCAGAGGGAAATGCGTGATTTATTCCTCAGAAAATTATTAAACCTACCCTTCAATTTTGGAATAGGTCAAATAATCTGACATCAAAGTCAGGGTAACAAATTGCAATTGCAATTTTATAATTTTAAAAGTTACTCTTTTAGGTCAAAGAAATGACTCAGCAGGTAAAAGCAATTGGTTGCTGTGTGGGTCTGGTATCTGAGTTCTATCTCTAAAATCCATAGTAAAAATAACTAACTGATTTAGGAAAGTTTCTTTCTGACATCTAAACACATGATGTGACAAGCTATTTAGTATTCTTATTCTCTCTCTCTCTCTCTCTCTCTCTCTCTACACACACACACACACACACACACACACACACCACACACACAAACACACACACAAAGAAAACATAATAAAATAATGATGATGATTTTTAAGAAAGGTTTTCTATAACAAATGAAAACTTAGGTAGATTATCTAATATATAATACAAATTAGCCTGAAATTCATGATCCTTCTGGATATATATCCTTAGATATTGAAGGTATGCAGCTACACTCGTGTTACAAAATGATTTTTATATCAATTGTTTTAAAATCAAAACTACATTTGTATTTCTTCCTAAAGAGTATTTTAAAAGTCATATTTTAATTACTGGCATGTATTTATTTTAATTTTTGACATTATTATACAATAAAAGATATGCTTTTTACATTGAAACTTGCCTGTATTTGGCTCAGGACCCTTGTTTTGTTTCTGCTTGCCTACATTACATGAAGCACTTACAGCTTGCAGATGAAATCCTAGATCTCATCTGAGATGCCATAGAAACTATGAGACTGAAGAAGAGAACCAGATACACTAAGCACTTATCTTACCAAAGTTGTCACCATGCTTAAAAAATTTTAATCTAGTTGTCTCAAGACATATGAATATTTCAGCCTTTATTATATGGAGAATCTGTACCCGATCCTTTAAACCAATTATTGAATCTCTTGTGGTTAGGAAAGCACTCAGCTATCTGATTCCTGTTTTATATTTCCTATTACTACTATATACCTTTAATTGCATGGCACAACTTAGTATTTGCAAAAAATGAAGGTTTCCATTTTTATGTCAAGGCAATATATATGTGTAAAGCCAGACATGTATAGTGTTTATGAATTTGTAATCAGAATAAAAGTTATTCACTGTAGATGAAATGTATAGTGTATATGAATCTGTAATCAGAATGAAAGGTATTCACGGTAGATGAAATGAATATATATTGACAGATTCATATAGTCGATATTTTGTGCTTACTACATGTATGAGTTGTTTATGTTAAGATGTACCTCTGGCCAAATACTATATGTCAAAAAATGCACAGCGCAAAAAAAAATGTACTTTAAAACTAAGAAGTTTGTGCACACAATGACCTCGGGTGCCATTTGTTCTGAGAAGAAATGTGTTTTTGGTGTAGGCAAGAATGTTTGGTCATGCATCTGCAATTTCATTTGCACAGCAAGAAACCTCCAGGGGCAAAGGTTATATTGAAGTGCTCTCTGTGAACTTAGTTTCTATAAGCCTTTCCAAGACATAAAAGTAAAAAAATAATAATGTATGTCTCAAACCCAAACCACTTTTTAAAATGAGAGAAAACATTTTTCCTACAGAAAATAAATACAAAGTGTAAAATCATTTGCATACAAAATCTCTTTAAAAAATTATTGATTCGTTGTTTCACTTGATGCACTCCAGTCTTATTCATCTCCCTATTCATTCATACTCACCCTTTGCCTTTGCAATCTACCTTGCAAAACATTGAAAACATCTCATCGTGGAATAGAACATATCACTATATGTCCCATGGTATATTGCTCCATCCACACTTTTACTTGAAAATGTTCATTGTAATGAGACTTGCTCTGGTTCATTATCTCTTCCTTTTGTAACCCAATCTTGAATCCTCATAAGTTTTCCTCTTATTTATCATATTGTTGCCCTGTGTTGTGGGACTCCTGAAACTTTAGATGAGAACTGCCCTTTTTATGTGCTCTAACAGTTCACAGATAGTATAGCCTTTGGGGTGGGCCAGTTCAGAGCCTTGCATCTAGACCTGGGTGTTAGTTGACATTGACAGTGTACCAGTTCTTCCTTAGCTGCACCACCAGAGTAGCTTTCTGGCACTGCTGTGACAGGCCAACCAATGTTGCCATCAGGAAGAACCAGGGGCAAATCTCCTGTGCACATGCTCTCACACCAGACCCAGTTCCAATATGCTGTCCAGGCAAGGTGCTGGGCCACTCTCTCAAGTACTGCAGCTTGTGATAGGTAGGGCCAGTTCACCTGCTCTCATGACCTCCTGCCAGCTCACTCCACTGCCTTAAGAGGTTAGGGATGAAGGGACAGAGGAGTGGAAGGACTAGCTCTCTTTTGCTCACACCTTTGGGGACAGCTTACCTTCATCCCATAATGAGGGCCAGCATTCCTGTGCTTCCCAGGTAAGGTACATGACCCACTCTATCCATAGTGCTGTTCCTGGCAAGGGACAGGACTAGCTCACCTAAGCTCAATACCCTGTGGGCAGCATTCCAGACTATAAGAGATGCAGAGGGGCAGTGACATCATTTCTGTATCTTTGCCACCCACTTCTGATTAATGTGGGGGTCATCCCTTCCACACTCATGCCCTTGGGGGCAGCTCACCTACACCACAGCATCTAGGCCCAGCTCTGCTCTACTGTCTGAACTAGGCAAAGGGCCTGCTCCACTAAATAGTATTTCTGGTAAGAGGTATGGTCAGCTCTGCAGAGCTGCATAGGCAATAGTAAGTGGGGCCTGTTCACTATGTCAGTGTCAGGAGTCATTTTGCCTGCTTCTGGGAAAGCCTGCCTGTCAGGCAGAGTTAAGGCAAGTTGGATTCTGTGGCCAGATTTTCTGGCCTGCTAGCACATTTAATGATAAGAGGAGCTACTCTTGAAACTCAAGACTAGGGACTGAATGTTCTATTAATCTTGGTGGAAGAAACAGGGAGGTCTCTGGATGGGAATAGACATCCTATGTATGTCAGCAATTGTCTCTAACAGACTGATACACTGTTTCACATGTCAATATAAAGTATATAAACACTATGTGAAATATATTCAGGGCTTGATTTCTAACATTTGTCTCTGAGTTTTCATTTCTGTATTTCCTATAATCATCCTTATTCCCCTCTTGAGAGTGTTTTTCAACATATGCAAATCGATAGGATTCATCATACATTTGTAACCTATAAGTACATTATTCTTGTAATAATTTGTTAAAAAATATATAATTCTTTGTGTACACAGGATGTGTGTATAGGAATAAGAAAAAATTATATGTGCTTTATGTACAGAAATAGCCAAATACTGTAAAACACTTATGAGATTAGAATTTCATAGCATTTTTCCTTGCATTTGCTTCCTCCAGCCATTCTCAGGACTACTTCCTCCAGACCTTGCTACCTCCCCCCACCACTATCATATTTGTTATTATTTATGTTTTATTAGTGTTACACACACACACACACACACACACACACACACACACACTACATCTTGATAAGTCTACTTTTTTCTTTTTATTTATACATTTCCAGGTTGACTATTTTGTGTTGGACAAGCAATAAGGAATTCATTTCTTGGAGAAGCTTGCTATGTCTCTGTCATCAGTCATTAGTTGCCTGTAATTCTTGTTCTAGGGGTTGTGGTGAGGCAGGACAATGGCAATATAAATAGCCAGGCTATTGTACATGGAAAAACACCTAATTTTTGGTAAAAAAAAAAAACTTTTGCCTACAACTCAGTTAAGGACATTCACATTTTCTAATGGAAGCTATTTCAAAGTTTTCTAATGATATGTTTTGTCTGTTTATCACTTTAGAAACATGCTATTACACATAATTGTTTTAGCATGTCTTATCTCATAGTATAGGAGAATTTTAGAAAGTGTAACAGGAAAAGAAAAAAAGAAAGCCATTAGGCTAGCTACAAAATCTTAGTAAGTCATTTATTTTTTTACTTATTTCATTGTTTATTAATTAATTATTCATTATTTGGTAGGTATGCTTTCTACAGTTGTTGTGGATTTGGTTTAAAGCTCTATTATGCTAATTGGGTTTCCAAAAATTGCAAGAGAATCCATATGTAAGGCCCTGAGGTTCCCTGCCTCACAGTTGATTATGACTGATAAATATAGTAGCAGGTAGTCAATGATTGGGCAGTGAGACAGAGGTAGGACTTTAGGTTCAGAGGGCAATGAAACCCAGAGAGAAGATGGAAGAAGGAAGGTTGCCATGCTGGGGAAGGAATAAGATTCAGACTTGAGAGCTGCAGAACAGAGAGCATACCAATAATGTAAGACCTCGGAAAGAGTAGGTGGTCCCAGTCACCCCCTACACACACACACACACACACACACACACACACACACCTAATTGGGACTAGGGTAGCAAATATGGAATACAGTTTTAAGTAAGTAATAACAGAGGATTACTGGAGGAAAGGCATTAGCAACATGTAAGTTTGGGAATGGCCCAACCATTGATCTGTGTAAGGTATAATTAAATATAAGTCTCTCTCTCTCTCTCTCTCTCTCTCTCTCTCTCTCTCTCTCTCTCTCTCTCTCTCTCTCTCTCTCTCTCTCTCCCCTCTGTGTGTGTGTGTGTGTGTGTGTGTGTGTGTGTGTGTGTGTGTGTGTGTCTGTCTGTCTGTCTGTCTGTCTGTCTGTCTTTCATTCAGGAATCTAGAACACTGGAGCAGGTAACTAAGAATTTGAACCAGAACACCTAGGCGATTTAAGTAGCACTAATTGCCTACTGTAATAGTGTGTATGAAAGAAAAGTAAAATAAGGCTACTAAGAATATTTTACTATTTTGTTGTTGTTGTTTGTTTTGTGTTTTCTCATCACTATTACAAAAGTAAATCTGTAGGTTAAGAAAAAAATAACTCTTGTATTTGAAGGACTTTATATGAAACAGAAGTTGAGTGGGAATCTTACAGTTCTTATAACAATTGAAACTTGACCTTCACAGACTATGTATCAGAACAGAATTGTCCTGCTTCTTCCAGTATACAAAGAAGTCTTCTTGAAACAATTTCCATTTTTATATTGTTCATACTTAAAATGCTTCTGAGGTTTTTGGGATTTTTAACAAGGAAATCTTACACCTAACAAGACTTATGCAACATAAATGTGAATCCACGTCTAGTTTGTTTTTTAAATATCTTTTATTATCTTACAGTTCCCACAGTTCTTCCTCCCCTTCTTTTCCAATTCTCAGTCTTCAAGAAGATGACCGCCCCTTACAACCTTCCCCACTTCCTGGGGCCTCAAGTCTCTCCATGTAGGCACCTCTTCTCCCACTGAGGCCAGACCAGGTAGTCCTCCTCTAGCTTTTTTTTTTCATTTTTTATTGCTTATTTTATTTCTTTACATTTCAAATGTTATCCCCCTTCCCAGTTTCTCCTCTATAAGCCACCTATCCCCTCTTCCATCCCCCTACCACTGTGAAGACGCTACCCCACTTGCCTACCTACTACTTCTCAGTGCCCTAGCGTTCTCCTATCCTGAGTCATTAAGTCTCCACAGGACCAAGGGCTCCCCTCCCAGTGATGCCAGATAAGGGAGTCCTCTGCTACAAATCCAGGTAGAGCCATGGATACCCCCGTGTGCTCTTTGGTTTGTGGTTTAATTTTTGGGAGTTTTGGGGTCTGGTTGATTGATATTGTTCTTCCCACGAGGTTGCAAACCCTTCAGCTCCTATGGTCCTTGCCCAAACTTCCCAGTTAAGGTGCCCCTGCACAGTCCAATGTTTGGCTGTATATATCCGCATCTATATTGTTCCAGCTCTGGCAGAGCCTCTCAAGATACATCTATGCTGGCATCCTGTCAGTAAGCACTTCTTGATATCAGTAATAATGTCTGGGTTTGCTGCCATTAAATGGAATGGATCCCAAGATGAGACAGTCTCTTTATGACCTTTCCTTCAGTTTCTCTCCAATTCTTTGTCCCTGAATTTCTTTTTAACAGGAGGAATTTTGGATTAATTTTTTTGAGGTGGGTGGGTGGTCCCATCCCTCAACTGGGGTCAGAGTCAATCCACTGGATATGGTCTCTTACTGCAAGATTTTCCATGTCCAAACATATTAGAGCAATAGAAAACCTGTGATTGGACAGGAAAAGGGAGGTGGAGCTAGGAGGTGGGGAATCTCAGAGGTTACAGGAGAAGAGGGAATGGAGTTGGCTTCAGATGTGGACCTGTAAGACATATACTAGCCAAAATACCTAAATGTCTATACAGTTAGAAATATTGGGTAAAAGCTTTATTATTTTTAATTGGCTCTGGAATTACTATATTGGCATCTTGTAAATTGTAATATTATTTATACATAAATCTGATTGGCTTATTAAGCTTTATGAGTCTTGTTTCTACTGGGTAATTGGGATGTGCGAGTGTTGTG
Organism: Apodemus agrarius; assembly: GCA_964023405.1. NCBI lineage: Eukaryota > Metazoa > Chordata > Mammalia > Rodentia > Muridae > Apodemus > Apodemus agrarius. The sequence goes on from OZ030020.1 coordinate 70,035,165, forward strand.
TGGAAGCCCACCGGATCCTACCCAGAGAGTTGGCCAGATGGAGGCTGGAAAGTAGGCATGCCAGCAGATCACTGGAGTGTGGGCCTAACCCTCAGAGACTTTATAAGTCCTTTGGCAGGATAGCAGAAGTCTGCAGATAACTATTGCCTTGCCAGCTGTAGAACAGGAACATGCCAGCCTTCTTTTTTAATATTTACCTGCAACAGTCTCTACAGGTTCTCTCTCACTTTTCTTGGGTATTTTGACTATTGTCTTCCCTTTTGAGTCCTGGGAAATTCTTTGGTCCCTGGCATTTGGGACTTTCTAGTAGCTACCTCCAGTTCCCCCTCTCCCACACAACTACTTTCAAATTCCTGACCATCCTTACTTCTCACCCCATCTCCTCCCATATCTGAACTGGCCTCTCTTTTCATTCCCCCCTCCTCTCTCCCTCCCTCATCCCTCTATCCCTCACTTCCCAGAGATTATTTTCTTCCTGTTACTGAGCAAGACTGCAACATTCATACTTTGGCTTGATCTTTCTTCTTGAGTGTCATATGGTCTGTGAATTGAATCTTGGGCATTCTAAGCTTCTTTTTGGTTAATAACAACTTATCAATTAGTATATGCCATGTGTGTTCTTTTGTGACCAGGTTACCTCACTCAGGATGATATTTCCATACATTTGCCTGTAAATTTCATGAAATCGTTGTTTTTAATAGCGGAGTAGTATTCCATAGTGAAAATGTACCATTTTTTGGTATCCATTCCTCTGTTGAGGGACATCTGAGTTGTTTGCAGCTTCTGGCTATTATAAATAAGGCTGCTATGAACATAGTGGAGCATGTATCTTAATAAATAACACATCTTACTTTTTAAGAACAATAAGGTTTAAATATTCTCATATAACTGTCATAGTCAAAGCTCAATGAGTCTCAACTAATTGGGTATACATAAAAGAGATATTTCACTTCAAAGAGCTAGCTCTTTTATGCAAAAATAAACACTTTAATAATGACATGACCTTCACAGACAAACTTACTTTTAACTACAAGATGAGAAAGCAGAAGACCAGAATATCCATGGGACTCACCTAAAGAAATCAGTAGTCCTCTTCCCTTGATTTATATAATCATCTGCAACTTTTATTCTTTCATGCTTTCCCCAGAGTTCCATGGAGTTCAAGATTTGGTTTTTGGTTTTTGGTTTTTGGATTTTTAGTTTTGGTTTTATTTTTGTTTTTGTTTGTTTGGGTTTGTTGTTGTTGTTTTCTTATTTAGTTACTTCTAATTGTTATCATTTGATTTTAGCTACACTAGATCAACTGGGATTTATAACAATCTCTCAGCTTCCTTCCTGAATACAGTGGCTACATTTGTAAACTTTCCCATCATTTTTAATGTCTAATTATTGTTTTATTTCAGGTAATGTTTGTTGATTCTTCTTCATATTTGCAAATTTCCAACTTTTCTCATGATTATATTCAAATTTTGTGATCAAACGGAGAATATTATCACTCTCTATTATGAAATTGCAAACATTTCCACTGTGGAACCAAAGTGAATTCTTTTTATATTTTATTTTCTAAGCTTGGAATATTATATTTGATTTTATTCAAGGCTAATGTATTTAGTGCAAAGATGACATACATTTTCCAATTTTCTGTTTGTTGTACTTTAACAAATACTTTTTCACTATGAAGCTATATATTTGGGTGAGGAATATTTATAGTGAGGAAAAGGAAAACAGAGTTATTACTCTACAAATAAGCTAGTTTGCATAAATTACATATTCATTCCTTAGCTCCACACTTCTAAAGTAAGAGACTCAATAAAGTCTGGTTATTTTCTAGTTCTAAAATTAGGTGACTTTGAATCAAGTCAGATTGTTAAGTAGATTTGTACATTATTCTAATTGGTCTTCTAGCTAATTTACTAAATTAAGTATTCAATCATCTGTAAGTAAAATGCATCCAGAAAGGAAGGGATATGCTGGATATTTTTCACTTTATTTTTTGTCCTCTTGGTCTATATATTTCTTCTGATAAAATGGATGTGCTGTTTGGTAAAGATGGATCATATTAAATTGTAACAGCTTTTCCTCACTTACTATACCAACTACCCTGGGTCATGTAAAAATCAGTGCTATGAATAATCTGCTTTATAATGTTTCCTATAGTTTGAAAAATAATAAGTAGCTGCCAATTCTACTAACAAAAATTCTAAATCACAAAATATACACACAAAGACCCAAATATTTAAGCCAATGCAAATGTTTTCTTCTCCTGTTTATAAGTTCTTCATGCCTTCTCTATAAAGAGAATTAATTTTTGTCCAGGTTGTTTCATGAGTAGTTTGCTTCTTACACTGTGCAAGCAACTTTGACAGTGCCATTTTAGAAGTAGAAAACAGATCCACAACATACCAAGCTGTTTCTCATTTGGTCACAGATGTTTAGCCTTCTCTGATTATTGTTTCCGGAAAATGCCTATGTCTTTTAAAGGAAAAGTCAGATACTAAATTCATTCTAGCAATTATGAAAATTCTGAAACAACTTCCTACTTGTGATAAAGGATGTAATATCAAACTCTCTTACTTTTAATTATAATACTTTGTTAGTAAATGCATTGCCTTCAAGGATTAGTAGCAAGAACAATATTCAGTTATAGAAGTACTTGTGTAATATTATACAGAGTACTCATACATCTTTTTACATCTTTATTTTTGTCATTACCAAATGAACAATTAGTTTAAAATTTTTTGTTCTGTGTATGACTGTACAATATTACAGTTGAAATCATGCAGTGCTTAGATATGATCCCAATAGTTATATAATAATTATATGGATCATTTTAGAAAAGTCCAAGAGAAGATACCTAGGACTTAGGTGTAGTCAAAGCTCTTAGATGTTGTATATGAGATTCTGTTAATGCTCACTCACTGAAAAGAAGGCAATAATTTTTAACTACTGAGGTCCTTAAAATTTTTTTCTCCAAAAATCATTTATTGAAATGTTCAAACTCCAAATGATCCAAATAAGACCTTCTAGAGACAATCATATGGCAGAGCCCACATGAGTGATCTTAGATCCTATTTGCTACTTAGTGATCTAAAGTCACTGTCCTAAATCAAAATTGAAATATTTTAAAATATAAAATGTAAAAATTGGGTGTCTTTGGGATCTTCTAAAATTTTAAGACTTATTTTCCAATTTAAAAAGTATAGAGTTTTAAAAAGACCTAAACAAAAGGATACCAATTCTACTTAAAGGGACAGATGATTAAGCAGATTTTAAGGCATACCATTAAAACACACTAAATAAATAAATAATTTTCATCATGCATATTATTCAGATTTATTTGTTGCATATCTAGTTTTCCAGATGGTGTAATATGGGTGGAATGGAAACAAAATAAGTAGTGTTTCATTATAATTTAATTTTCTCAGACACTGCTAAATTAGTATATATTTCACTGTCATACCTAGTAATTACTAAAGCATGCATTGATGAAATAAAAAACATTAATTTTGAATTAATCAAGTTGTTAACCTAGAGAACATAAGTAGAAAATAAACCATATATATGTGATAAATTCTTCCTGCTAGGCAGTAGATTAAGAACTGTCAGGTTTTTAGCCAACTGCTGGAAATATGCTTCTAATTACAATGTATTATCTAATTTAAATGTTTTTCTTTTGCAGGGTTGCTGTGCTCCCAGGGGCAGTTCTAGGACTGTAATGGGGGCTGGGGTTGGGGGTGGGGAGATCTTTACTGCTCTGAGTACAGCTGATCTGCTAGGATGGCTCAGCCTACAGTGTATTCAGGGGAGCAGACTGGCTAGGAGTCTGACCCAGCAGAAAGGACCAGGTGGAAAGAGAATTTATGAATTATTAAATGATACAACTTTTCCCACAGAAATCAGAGCTTGGTTGACCTCTGGTTGAAGGCTTTCCAGGAGCTTCTCTATTTACATGGCAACTGGGCAACAGACACCACAGCCTGAAGAACTTACAGGGGATCTGTGGTTGCAGGGTAACTGACCCAACAGACTGAAAGCATCCCTGTTGTTCTGCTGCACACAAGGAACAGAAATTAGAGTTTATAGACCCCCATGGAGAACAGCTTCACACAGGACAAGGGCTTGATTGTTCTTCAGAACACCAACAGTCTGAAGGCCTACCAGGAGATATACTGCAGCTAGAGCAACAGATCAGCAGCTTCTCTGACCCTCTACAGAGACCTCATTTGGAAGGCCTCATAGGGGGTCTGCTACAGAAAGAGCTGCAAGACTACCAGGGGACTTGAAGCAACCCAGGACAAAAGAGACAGACTCCAGACAATCACCCAGACCAGAAAACACCAGGGATAACCAGATGTGAAGAAGCAAAAGCTAGACAATAAGCAATAATACACGAATCTCATAGACGCTGTATGATTTCCACAATTAAACTGCATTCAGTGGACATTGTGTGATAATCTTTATAGGTAAAAGCCTTGTCTATGACAAGGCTGTCTGCTGAGAATCTCGATTGTGGAACTCTTGGCCGGAGTTGCTGAGCTGAATTTCTCATGGCAAGCCTTGCCTGTGTGACTCTTCTCTAAACTGTTTCTTTATTTACAAAATGTTCCTGGTAGCCACAGCTGTGAGCATCCAGGTGTTAAATCAAACAGAATCCATTCTTTGAGCTACAGCACTGGCCATGATTTATCTTCTAGAGATCCATTGCTTAGCCTTTTGATCAGTTATACAATTATTACTTAAATACATTAAAAAATTAACCTCCCAACAATATATATAATTGTATGGCTAGGTGGCGTTGGCACCCTGACATGGAAAGCATCCGTTAAGTAAAGTTTCAAAGTGAGCTTAAAAGAGTCTCACAAAAAGAAAGCAGGATGTTAAGGACTATACATAAACAAAAGACCTAGTGATATAACAAAGCATTCCCAAGGACTCTTGAACTACTAGTTTATCATTAATTACATGGGGATATGATGGCTTTTTATGTATTCTCTAAAGTTCATACCTGATTGATTTTGTATTTCCTTGTGCCAGATACTCATGGTAACCATTCTTTGTAATCATTTCACTGGATACATTTTTTTCTTCAGTAATGTAATACCAACTTATGTGTATAAAAGTTCCTTTATTGTATGCAGAGGAATCCTCTGGGTATATGCCCAGGAGTGGTAAGCCAGGGTCCTCTGGAAGTGACATGCCAATCACAAAAGAATACACATGAAATGCAATCACTGATAAGTGGATATTAATGAGCCCAGAAGCCCTAAATACTCAAGACACAATTAGCAAGTCAAATGACTCCCAAGAAGAAGAGTGGAGAGGACCCTGGGCCTGTAAAGATTGGATCCAGTATTGTAGACCCAGAAAGGAGAAATCGTGGGGGGGGGGATGAGTGGGGAATAGCAGGGGGGAGAGGAATTATGGGACATATGGTGGGGGGTAATTGGGAAAGGGGAAAGCCTTTGGAATGTAAACATAGAATATAGAAAATAAAAATAATTAAAAAAAAGTTCCTGCCTCAAAACAGTAAAGTGCATTCAGACTCAACCTACATCTGGTGTGTCTGTCTGTCATTCATCGGACCAGTGCCTTCCTGCATACCAAAGACCTTGGTTCCCCCACGGGTGTGTGTCCCGACTGAGTCGGTCCGTGGCAAAGCAACAGCAGCAACTATACATATATGTGAGTATCATCAGAACCCATTTCTTCTACCATAGCAAGTCCTGAATGCACCAAGACACCTGAAAATAAGGGAGCTGACTTAAAATCCTCTCTCATGAAGATAATAGAGTACATTAAGGAGGATATACATAACTTGCTGAAAAAAATTACAGGAAAATATGGGTAAATATATAGAAGCCTTTAAAGAAAAAAAAATAATTCCCTTAAAAAGTACATAAAAACATAATCAAATAGGTGAAGGAATTTTGGAAAGTGGTCCAAGACCTAAAAGTGGAAGTAAAAACAATAAAGAAAACACAAATGGAGGCAAACCTGGAAATGTAAAACCTAGGAAAGAAGTTAAAAAGTACAGATGTAAGTATCACCAACAGAATACAGAAAACAGAAGAGAGAATCTCAGGTGTAGAAGATAAAATAGAGGAGATTGATACAAGTGTCAAAGAAAATTCAAAATGTAAAAAGCTCCATATGTGAAGCATCCAGGAAATTCAGGACACAACAAAAAGACCAAATCTAAGAATAATTCAAACAGAGGAGAATGAAGATTCCCAGTTCATAGGACCTGAAAATGTCTTCAAGAAAATTGTAGATGAACTGTTATAAAATTAACTCAAGCAAGTCAGTGGCCTTCTTGTAATCAAAGGACAAGCAGGCAGAGAAAGAAATTAGGGAAATAACACCCTTCACAATAGCCACAAACAACATAAAGTATCTTGGCGTAACTCTAACCAAACAAGCGAAAGATCTGTACAACAGGAACTTCAAGTCCTTGAAGAAAGAAATCGAAGAAGACCTCAGAATATGGAAAAATATTTCTTGCTCCTGGATTGGCAGGATCAATATAGTAAAAATGGCCATCTTGCCAAAAGCAATATACAGATTCAATGCGATCCCCATCAAAATCCCAACTCAATTCTTCATAGATCTAGAAAGAGCAATTCTCAAATTCATCTGGAGCCACAAAAAACCCAGGATAGCTAAAACTATTCTCAACAATAAAAGGACTTCTGGGGGAATCAATATCCCTGACCTCAAGCAGTACTACAGAGCAATTGTGTTAAAAACTGCATGGTATTGGTATAGCAACAGGCAAGCAGATCAATGGAACAGGATTGAAGACCCAGAAATGAACCCACAGACTTATGGTCACTTGATCTTTGATAAAGGAGCCACAACCATCCAGTGGAATAAAGATAGCCTTTTCAACAAATGGTGCTGGTTCAACTGGAGGTCAACATGCAGAAGAATGCGAATTGACCCACTCTTATCTCTCTGCACTAAGATCAACTCCAAGTGGATCAAGGACCTCCACATAAAACCAGACACACTGAAACTATTAGAAAAGAAACCTGGGAAGACCCTGGAGGACTTGGGCACAGGGAAAAAGTTCCTGAACAGAACACCAATAGCTTATGCTCTAAGATCAAGAATCGACAAATGGGACCTCATAAAATTACAAAGTTTCTGCAAAGCAAAGGACACTGTCAGAAGGACAAAACGGCAACCAACAAAGTGGGAAAAGATCTTCACCAACTCCACATCCGACAGAGGGCTAATATCCAATATATACAAAGAACTCAAGAAGTTAGACCGCAAAGAAACAAATAACCCTATCAAAAAAATGGGGCACAGAGCTAAACAAAGAATTTTCACCAGAAGAAATTCGCATGGCCGAGAAACACCTTAAGAGATGTTCAACATCATTCTTCATCAGAGAAATGCAAATCAAAACAACCCTGAGATTCCACCTCACACCAGTCAGAATGGCTAAGATTAAAAACTCAAGAGACAACAAGTGCTGGAGAGGATGTGGAGAAAGAGGAACACTCCTCCACTGTTGGTGGGATTGCAAAATGGTAAAACCGCTCTGGAAATCAGTTTGGCGGTTCCTCAGAAAATTGGGCATGTCACTTCCAGAGGACCCTGGCATACCACTCCTGGGCATATACCCTGGATTCCCCTGCATGCAATAAGGACACATGCTCCACTATGTTTATAGCAGCCTTGTTTATAATAGCCAGAAATTGGAAGGAGCCCAAATATCCCTCAAAGGAGGAATGGATACAGAAAATGTGGTATATTTATACAATGGAATACTACTCAGCAATTAAAAATAATGAATTCATGCAATTTGTAGGTAAATGGTTAGACCTGGAAAATATCATCCTGAGTGAATTAACCCAATCACAAAAGAATGCACATGAAATGCAATCACTGATAAGTGGATATTAATGAGCCCAGAAGCCCTAAAAACTCAAGACACAAATAGCAAGTCAAATGATTCCCAAGAAGAAGAAAGGAGAGGACCCTGGGCCTGTAAAGATTGCATCCAGTTTAGTAAAGAAACCGAGGGGGGAGGGGGAATGATTGGGGAACAGTTGGGGGGGGAGAGGAACTATGGGAAGTATGGTGGGTGGGAACTGGGAAAGGGGAAAGCTTTTGGAATGTAAACATAGAATATAGGGAAAAAAATTATAAATGCACACTGCTCCAACCTAAAGAAAGAGATGGCTGGAAAGGTACAAGACGCCTATAGAACACCAAATAAATGGGGCTAGAAAAGACAATCCTCTTGTTACATAATAATCAAAATACTAGAACAAATAAAGAATATTAAAAGTTGCAAGGGAAAATGGCCAAGTATCATAAAAAGAATACATTTAAGAATACTGACACATCTTATGCAATCTTATGGGACACAATGAAGGCAGTGCTAAGAGGAAAATTCATAGCACTAAGTGTCCTGGTAAAGAAACTGGAAAGAACTTACTCTAGCAACTTAGCAGCACACCTGAGAGCTCTAGAACAAATGAAGCAAACACTCAAGAGTAATAGACTGCAGGAAAAGTTCAAATTTAGAAACAAATAGAACAATAAAAAGAATAAACAAGACTGAAAGCTGGTTCTTTGAGAAATCACCAAGATAGATAAACCCTTATCCATACTAACTAGAGGGCAAAGAGACAGTATCCAATATTAACAAAATCAGAAATGAAAAGGAAGATAAAACAAGAGAAACTAAGGAAATATAAAAAATCATCAAATCCTACTATAAAAGTCTATACTCAATGAAACTGGAAAATCTCGATGAAATGAATGGTTTTCTAGACAGATACCACATACCAAAGTTAAATCAAGAGCAAGTAAACGATCAAAACAGGCACATATTCCATAAGAAAATAGAATTCATTTAAAGCTTCCCAATCAAAAAAAGCCTAGAGCAAAATGGATTTAGTGCACAGTTCTACTAGACTTTCAAAGAAGATCTGATTCCAGTATTACTCAAACTATCCCATAAAATAAAAACAGAAGGAACACTACCTAATTCATTCTATGAAGCTATAATTACTCTAATACCTAAACAACACAAGGAACCAAACCTAAAAAGAGAACTTCAGACCAATCTTACTTATGAATGTCAATACAAAAATGCCCAATAAAATTCATGCAAACTGAATCCAATAACACATCAAACCCATCATTCACCATGATCAAGTAGGCTTCATCCCAGGGATGCAAAGATTGTTCAATATATGAAAATCCATTAACATAATCCACTATATAAACATACTCAAAGAAAAAAAACATATGATTATCTCCATAGACACAGAAAAAGCATATGACAAAATACAATAGCCCTTCAGGTTAAAAGAATAGGAGAGATCAGGAATTCAACCCCATACAATAAACATAATAAAAGCAGTTTACAGCAAACCAACAGCCAATATAAAATTAAATAGAGAGATATTTGAAGCAATCCCATAAAAATCAGGGACAAGACAAGGATGCCCATTCTCCTCATACTCATTCAATATAGGACTCAAAGTGCTAAGCTTGAAAAAGAAGAAAATAAAAAGAGATCAAGCGATACAAATTGGCAAAGAAGAAATAAAGGTATCACTATTTGCAGAAGATATGACGGTATACATAGACAACCAAAAAAATTCAATCAGAGAACCTCTTCTGCTGATAAACAACTTTAGCAAAGTGACCAGATGTAAAATTAACTCAAATAAAACAGTAGCCTTAATTTATACAAATTTTAAAAAAGGCTGAGGAAGAGATTAGGGAAACAACTCCCTTCATAATAGCTACAAATAATATAAAATATCTTGGAGTAACACTAATCAAACAAGTTAAAGATCTATATGACAATAACTTAAAGTCTCTCCAGGAAGAAATGAAAGGAGATCTCAGAAAATGGAGAAATCTCCCATGGTCATTAATTGGCAGAATATACATAGTATAAAAGGCCATCCCAAAGGCAATCTACAGATCCTATGCAATCCCCATAAATATCCCTACAAAATTCTTCAAAGACATGGAAAAAGAAATTCTCAAATCATCTTTTATGACAAGAAACCCCAAAAGAGTGAAAATAATTCTTAACAATAAAAGGCCAGCTAGGGTAATGACCTTCCCTAACCTCAAGCTCTACTAAAGAGCAATAGTGATTAAAAACAGCATAGTATTGGTATAGAATCAGAAGGTTTTATCAATAGAAAAGAATTGAAGACACAGGAATAAAACAACAATATGCACACATTGTCTTTGAAAAAGAAGCAAATCATATACAATGGAAAAAGGAGAGCATCTTTAAGAAATGGTGCTAGTCAAACTGGCTGTCTATATGTAGAAAACTGAAAATTGAACCATATTTTTTACCTTGCAAAAAGCTCAAGTCCAAGTAGATCAAGGACCTCAACATAATAACAGATACACTGACTCTAATGGAAGAAAAGTGGGAAAGAGCCTTGAACTGATTGTCACTGGGGAACTTCCTAAACAGGACTCCAAAGGCTGATGCTCTAAGATCAAGAATTGATAAATGGGACCTCCTGAAACTGGAAAGCTTCTGTAAGGCAAAGAATATAGCCAATAAGACAAATTGGCAGTCCACAGATTGGGAAAAGATCTTCACTAATCCCACATCTGATAGAGGGCTAATATCCAAAACATATAAAGGAACTCAAGCAACTAACCACCAAAAGTCCAAATAAGCCATTAAAAAAATGTGGTATAGAACTAAACCAAGAATTCACAACAAAGGAATCTCTGATGGCTGAGAAACACCTAAAGAAATGTTCAAATCCTTAGTGATCAGAGAAATGCAAATTAAAATGACCCAATTATTCCACTGTACACCAATCAGAATGGCTAAGATCAAAACCTCAGGTGACAACATGTCACATGACATGTCTCCATGTCATGGAGAAAGAGGAATATTCCTCCATTGCCGATGGGACCCCTAACTGGTATAACTCTGGAGGTAAATCAATCTGGAGGTTCCTCAGATAATTGGAAATAGATCTACCTGACAACCCAGCAATTCCACTCTTGGGAATATACCCAAAATATGCCCCCAAAACAGGGGCACATATTTCCCTTGTTTGTGATAGCCAGAAACTGGAAACATCCAAGAAAGTCCCAAGACAGAAGAATGTGGTTCCTTTACACAATAGAATACTACTCAGCTATTAAGAATGAGGACAAACTAAGTTTTGCAGGCAAATGGATGGAACTAGAAAATATCATCCTGTGTGAGGTAACTCTGACCCAAAAGGACATTCATGATATTTACTCACTAATAAGTGGATATTTGCACTCCACCAAAAGAAGTACAGAATACCCAAGATACAATCTACAGAACTCAAAAAGTTCAACAAGCTTATAGGTCCAAGTGAGGTCCCCTTAGTCCCACTTGGGAGGTAGAAGAAAGCAATCACAGGTGGTGAGGGAGGGAGGGATCTGGGAGGGAAAGTGAATGGGACTCAGGGAATATGGGAATTTGATCTGGTATTGTGTGAGTGAAAAGGACAGAAACCATGAGGGTCAGCCATTTCTGACTCTCAGGAATGAAAGGGAGGGACTTTAGATGAAATGAACAACAGTAGGGACAGGGAATTTGTAGAGCATACCTCCAGCAGAAAGACAATGCATCAAGTGAGGGAGGGTTCTGTCATCGCTTAGACAAAACTCTTACCCATAATTGTTCCTGTGTGAAAGAACCACAGGAATGGAAATGGAGAGGAGCCTGAGGAAAAGGAAGTCCAGCGACTGGTCCAAAGAAGGATCCAGCTCAAGGAGAGGTCCAAAGGCCTGACACTGTAAACTAAGACTGGAACACTCACCAAAAGGGACCTACAATGACTTCTTTCTGAAAGACCCAACAAGCAACAAAAAGAGTCAGATGCTGGTATTAGTACCCAATCAATGGACAGAAGCTGCTAACACCTGTGGTTGAATTAGGGGAAAGCTGGAAGAAGCTGTGGAGGAGGCCGACCCTGTAGGAGGACCAACAGTCTCAATTAACCTGGACCACCAAGATCTCTCAAACACTGGACTACCAACCAGGCAGCATATACCAGCTGATATCAGGCCCCCAACACATATACAGCAGAGGATTGCTAGGTCTGTGTTTAGTCAGGGAAGATACACCTCTTCCTCCAAAGCCTGGAGGTCCCAGGGAGTTTAGAGGTCTGGTTGGGTGGGGGTGGGGGGTGTTGGGGATATCCTCATGGAAACATGGGTGTGAGAAGGAAGAATTTGATATGAAGCAGTTGGAGGGTAGATGGGGGGATCTGGAGTTTAAATAAATAAATAAATAAATAAATAACATGACTAAATAAAGACATTTTTAAAAAGTATAAATGTGACTCTTCAGAAAGTTAGCAGTAAAACATAAATGTAAGTGGATGTTAAATTATTCAAAGTAGATCATGATGACACCATCACTGTCCACATGCGTCTGACATTTCTGTTTCCTTCTGACCACTGTTTCTATAGTGTGAGCTTAAGAAGATCTTTACAAGCTTTCTTTTCCCTGATAAAATTTGCTCAGAGGGCAGGAATACAAACTGACTTGCAGTTGGAATTAATTCATTCAGTCTTAGAGAAGTTTTAGCATTTAGACTTTGATAAATGTTTCAGTTTTCTGGAGTGGGGAAATTCTTGAGGCATATTCAAACAATTTTCCAGCTGGATTAAAATGCGGCACTTGATATCAGTAAGCTAAATCATCATTTGTTGGAATTCTTCTGTCTCCTTTTCCACATCCTTTCTGATCTTTTCCCTAACAAATTCATTATAGTTAAGAATTCCTATGTACTTGTCTATTTCTAAGAAAACAAATAATTATGGCTCATTTCCTGCCTTTAGCTAACATTAATATAAATCCAATTATGTTTCTATATTCCCCTTGGTCCCATTTTCTTCCCATGAATCTTGCTTTAATATCCTGGGCTTGGAGTAATACTGTTATCCCTGGAAGAAGTGGAATTATGGCATGAAACTTGGCCTCTTCTCCATAAATATCACATGTTACTCATTTTTTAAAAGCATGGTTAAAGTTCCACTCCTTTCCTACAATGATTTTATCCTCTTATTATATTATGAATATGTTAATGATAAAAACATGTGGAATTTCATGAACCCCTGCATCCTTAGTAAAATCATTACATTATATGGATCTGTACATTGCATCAAATTATCTTGTGTGCCTAATAATACTTTACTGTACTTTTGCATCATTGATGAATGTCAGAGTTAATGATTTCAGACAAACACATAGGCACTGTTTTATATCTGCCATCTCTCACATTATATATTTGCAGACATGTCCTTTTGAAGAAACTCTTCCCATTATTGATATAAATATCTAGAATACAGGTAATTCATTGCCTTGCTTACGTGATGATGATTACTATATGATCTGACTGCTTGAAGCTAATTTATTTTTTTTTGTTTTTTATTAGATATTTGCTTTATTTACATTTAAAATGTTATCGCCTTTCCTCATTACCCCTCTGAAACCCCCTTGTCTCATTCTCCCCTCTTGCTGCTTACCAAACCTCCTCTCACATTCCTGCCCAGGACCAATGGCCTCTCCTCTCATTGATGTCTGAGAAGGCCATCCTCTGCTACATATGTAGCTGGAGCCATGGGTCCCTCCATGCGTAATCTTTGGTTGGTGGGTTAGTCCCTAGGAACTCTGGGGGAACCAGCTGGTACATATTATTGTTCCTCCTCTGGGACTGCAAACCTCTTCAGCATCTTGGGTACTTTCTTTAGCTCCTCCATTGGGGACCCTATGCTTAGTCCGTTGGTTAGCTATGAGCTTGATCCCCCCTTCTAAGAAGGAACAAAGTATCTACACTTTGGACTTTCTTCTTCTTAAGCTTATGTGGTCTGTGAATTGTGTCTTGGGTATTCCAAGCTTTTGGGCTAATATCCACTTATCAGCAATTTATAACTAGGCTTCTCATTTGGATTCTCACACATTATAGCAATAGAAAATGATTTTTATGCTGCTATAATCAATTGCTCTAAACAATGTTTTCAGGCAAATAAAAATATTGATTTTCTCTTCTGATTTCAAACCTTTGTTATTTTGTTTCTTTGTTTTTGGGTTTTTTTTTCATTTTTGTTTTTGCTTTTTGGGATTTTGTTTTGTTTATTTTGGGGTTTTTGCTTTTTTTTTTTTTTTAGTTATTTTTGGTTTTAAGTGACTCCTATCTGGTTTGTTGTGGCCCATCACTTGCTCCAAAACACTTTTCCCCCTCTTTCTTTCTCCCCTTTTCTCTCATGGTAGTTCATGATATTGTATTAGGCAGTATTGACGGTAAGAAATATTATCACTGGCCTAAAGTAAATATATTATTTCCAATTTAAGGATTCTTGGGCTTGAATACCAGAATAATGGGAAATGTGTGCTTTTAAGGTGTGTGATTTTCATGGTTGTATTTTCAGTGAAAGATAAAGAATATGATGAACAGTTATTTTAAATCATTATGCATTTGCCTAACAATTTATGATTTTGTATGATGTATTCAATTACTTGAAGGACATTTTTCTATTGATTGTTGATTGATATATTCTCTCTTGAGATATTTTGAGATTTAAAATTTTAAAAATATAATTTGTGTTACAGAAATGAGAAGCACTCAGAACTTAAAAGAGCAAGGATGGAACTTATTAAATGAATAAAACTGACAATAAAAGTAGAGTGTTTTAATACTAGGGATGATACCAGGCATCAAAATTCTCAAAGCTCCAGGAAAGGCAAAATTGTGATATTTATTTGCAATATTTATTTTTAATATTTACTTGCACTTAGAATCTGTACAATAGTCTTCTAATAAAAGTGCATTTTTTACTGTTCTATTGCTCTGAAGAAACACCATGACTAAGACTTCTACTAAAAAATAAATTATTTAATTGGGAGTTTGCTTATAGTCTCAGTTGATTAGTTAATTATCACTGAATACACAATAATTATTGCAGAAGGCAGAAATCTATGGCAATGAACCAGTACCTGAAAGCTTTACCTGCTGATCCATAGGCAATATGAGATGAAAGAGAGAGAGAGAGAGAGAGAGAGAGAGAGAGAGAGAGAAAGGGAGGGGGCAGGGACAAGGACAAGGACAGGGACACAAATAGACAGAAACTGGGCAGAGACAGAAGGACAGAGACAGAAAGACAGAGACAGAAAGAACACAGAGACACACAGAGAGGGACAGAGAGAGGGGAGAAAAAGAGTCAGGGAAACAGTAAGATAGAAATAGAGCAATGGAGAGAGCCCAATGTGGGCTTTTGTAACCTGAAACCCTGTCTCAAAAAACCAAAAACCAAAAAAAAAAAAAGGAGGAGGAGGGGGGAGGAGGAGGAGGAGGAGGAGGAGGAGGAGGAGGAGAAGAAGAAGAAGAAGAAGAAGAAGAAGAAGAAGAAGAAGAAGAAGAAGAAGAAGAAAAAGAAGAAGAAGAAAAGGAAGATCCTTCCAATCTCCTTACACACTCACACTCAACTTCCTTTTCTCTTTTTACCTTCATCAGTTATATTTTGTATCAACTCAACTTAATGGTCTGTTCTCTTTCCAGAACAAAATGAAAAAATGAAGATAATAAAAAACTAATTTGATAAGAATTGCCAAAACAAAAGATACACACACAAACATAGACTAATTCAATTTTGTGTTGACTAGCTTCTGCTGTTTGCATAAGGCCTGCCCTGAAGTTTTGTGATATACTTAAGAGGAAACTGAGTTTTGGTTTTTTTGTTTGTTTGATTTTGTTTTTTTGAGCCACCATGTGGTTGCTGGGAATTGAACTCAGGACCTCTGCAAGAGCAGTCAGTGCTCTTAATCATTGAGCCATCTCTCTAGCCCTTGATTTTGTTGTTGTTGTTGTTGTTGTGTTTTATTTTGTTTTATTCTGCAACAGGTATAATTTGCAAGTATCTTTTTGGTTGTGGTTTGAAGTTTGTGCTCACTACCCAATGAACACTGTTGAGATTTGGTCTGGTTTGAACATAGATCCCTGAGCCATACTGTGGGATTTATGAAAACTTCACATTTAGAAATGACACATGATATCATGTGATTAATATTCCTTTTTCTTTGTTGACTGAATATGAAAATTGAGAGTCTCTCACTCTCAGCACATTATAAAGTTGTAGGTCTCTGTTTAATTACTACCTACTGAAAGAAGCCTTTATAATGATGGCTTAGTGATGTACTGACATAATTATAGCAATGTACCCTCAGGATTTGATTTACCCCTATATTCCTTTTGCCTCTTCCAGTTTTTTCTACCTCTGATGTTCCCTAACCCTGGATCAGAGAAGTAATAAATATGTCCCATTTAGAAATCAACACTCACAGTCAATGATTAACAGCACTATGGCTAATTATGAATTATTGCATTGACTAATGTATACTAAAAATAAAAGCTTCTCTGACATTGGTTGATTGAAATCCAGCTACATGCCTAGGTCAATGGTTATAACCATAAGAATTTAGAAAACAAATTGATGGTAAAACTGTTTAGTTTTTTGTTATTCCAAGTGAATTTGAGAATTGCTCTTTCTAACTCTATGAAAAATTGGGTTGGAATTTTGATGGGGATTGCATTGAATCTGTTGATTGTTTAGGCAAGATGCCATTTTTACTTTATAAATCCTGACAATTCATGAGCATGGGAAATCTTTTCATCTTCTGAGGTCTTCTTCAATTTTTTTCTTTAGAGAGTTTAAGTTTTTGTCATGTAGAACTTTAACTTGCTTGGTTAGAGTCACATCAACATACTTTATATTGTTTGACTATTGCAAAGGGTGTCATTTCCCTAATTTCTTTCTCAGCTTGAGTATACTTTGAGTATAGGTAGTCCATTGATTTGTTGCCACGGACCGACTCAGTCGGAACACACACTCCCGTGGGGAATCAGGGTCTTTGGTATGCAGGAAGGTACAGGTCCGGCGAATGACAGACAGACACACACAAGATCTGAATGCGTCTGAATGCACTTTACTGTTTTGAGGCAGGAACTTTTATACCCACTCAAGTTGGTATTACATTACTAAAGAAAAATGTATCCAGTGAAATGTTTACAAAGAATGGTTACCATGAGTATCTGGCACAAGGAAATACAAAATGAATCAGGCATGAACGTCAGAGATTACACACAAGGTTATCGCGTCCCTCTGTAGTCAATGATAAATTAGTAATTCAAGAGTCAGAGATTACACACAAGGTTATTGCGTCCCTCTGTAGTCAATAATAAATTAATAATTCAAGAGTCAGAGATTACACTATGTTTACTTATCTTCTTGTGAGACTCCCTCAGGCTTACTTTGAAACTACTTAACTGAAGGTTTCCATGTCAGAGTGCCAAAGCCAGCTAACCATACAAATAATATAAATTGTTGGGAGGTTAATTCTTTAATGTATCTAGGTAATAACTGTACAGCTGATTAAAAGCAAAGCAATGGATCTCTAGAAGATAAATCATAGCCAGTGCTGTAGTTCAAAGAATAAACTCTCAGTGAATCATCACACCTGGATGCTCGCACCTCCGGCTGGCAGGGACATCTTGTAAGTAAAAGAAAAGGTCAGAAACAAGGGTCACACAGCTTGCCATGAGAAATTTCAGCTCAGCCCTATCTGCAGCCAAGGAGGCCCACAGCGGCATTCACCTTGAACAGCCCTGCCAAACAAGGCTTTTCCCAGTAAATATCACACAGCTTCCGCCTGGTGCAGCTTGGCTGTGTGAAATTACGGTGTTCAAGAGATGCGCGTGATAATTTGTTAGAGTTAATTGTATATCTGATCACATTGCTGAAGTGCTTGTGCAGCTATAAGATTTCTCTTGTGGAGTTTTTGGGTTCACTTAATTATAGTATCATATCATCTAAAAATAGTGATAGTTTGACTTCTTCCTTTCCAGTTTGTATCCCTTTGACTTCCTCTTGTTTTCTAATTGCTTTAGCTAGAACTTCATGTACTATGTTTAATAGATAGTGACAGAGTGGGAAGCCTTGTGTAGTCTTTGATTTTAGTGGGATTGCTTCAAGTTTATTTCAATTTATTTTGATGATGGCTACTGGTTTGCTGTATATTGATTTTACTATGATTATGTTAGTGCTTGAAGTCCTTATCTTTCCAAATCTTTTAACATGAAGGGATGCTGACTTTTGTCATATAACCTCCCCCTCAATTGGAGAACTAGCAGAAGAAGAAGGAGGAGGAGGGGGAGGAGGAGGAGAAGGAGGAGGAGGAGGAGGAGGAGGAGGAAGAGAAGAGGAAGAAGAAGAAGAGAAAGAAGAAGAAGAAGAAGAAGAAAGAAGAAGAAGAAGAAGAAGAAGAAGAAGAAGAAGAAGAAGAAGAAGAAGACCAGTTTGTGTTGCCTATACACTCACAAATACATGCTCACACTTCCAGTGACCAGCACATTAAGGAAAACTGAGATATCTCATATCCACCTCATCCATCCATAAACCATCAAAAGAGCTACACTTACACATCATCATGCCAATTTTAAAGAGTTCTGGTCAATGCTTTTCTGTTGAGGATTTTCTTCTCTTCTGGGTGTGAGAATAAGTTATCACAAAAATGTTTTATATTTCAATCTGAACTGTGAGTCTGCATTTACCAATACCACTGTAAAAGAAGCTTCTTTGCTATTTATAGTAGGCAGGAACACAGATCACAAATTTCTACATGATTTCTAGCTATAATAATGATCTTCTCAAACATCCACATGGTTTCTGGTGCCAGCATGTGGCATGGATCTTAGCATGGACTCCAGTGGTGATACAGATTAAGGATATTAGTAGGGTCCTCTGCTAAAGCATTGGCTAGACAGCAGAATATGCCAAAAACATCAACATGACCTCAGAGGAAGCATGAACCATGGATGCCTGTATAATCCTTGGTAGCAACTAGTCCATGAACATGTGCCGTTGTTCATCCTCAGTTTGGAGAGGAGCTATTAATGAAGGGATGTTTTCAAGTAGTGAAAAGAATGACTAGAACTGAATTGCAGGTACAAGCTTAGATCTCTGTAGTCTGTTCCAGCTGCTTCCCTAGACAGGTATTTGTAGCTCTGTAGTCTATACAATACAGCTCTCTAGTTGAGAAAGCTCTTTGCTTAGGACTGGTCTCTCTAGCTAGAAAAAAGTCAAAAGGCTGTCTGGGTAACTCTTCCATTTCCAACCAAAGTTTAAAAAAAGAGGCTACTAGAAAAAAATCTTGAATTTTCTGAGAAATGTCAGAAATCTAATAGAAAAGTTCTAAAGGACCTAACTAAAGTATGGTCTTTAATTTGCATATCAATTCAGTCCTTTATTCCAGGTATCCTTTATTCAGGAATCAGCATTTTATGGACTTAGCTCCTTGATACTTTGAAGAAGACAGCAAGCATAACCTTGAAAGAACAGCATTTCACAAAGGAGGAACATAAAATATGTACATTATTATACAAACAAACCCCATACCCACATCAACCATCAAGTTTTTCATAAGAAAAATTAATTCAGAGATCTGCCTGCCTTCGTAAGCACAAAAAGTAAAATTAGCATAGTGATAGCCCATCCTGAAATTACCATTCCCACCATAACTGAGGAACACTAGACATAGCTTTGCCTTCCAGATATTTCAATGCAATATCTCATTACCATGGAGTCATTGACTTTGGCGTGGAGAACATTTCCCAAAGGAAGAACATACAATATGCTATGCACATGATTTTAAAAACAAATTCAACTATCAATACTGAGGATACCATGGCCTTTTGACTCTGCTTCAATGGTGATAACTCTGTCACACCATCCCTTCTGCAGCAGGACTTGTCAAACATGGATTCAGGCAACAGCACAGACACATACTGCATCTTGACAGAAAACAGACCACCAACTTCAACATGGCCTCTGGTGGCATTTTTATATACCTCGATGAGTGAATTCATAACTGTGAATATAAACCCTTATGTATAATATTTATAAATTCATGGAGACAAATATTATATACTAATATATATCTATGCTTATCTATAAGTATGTATACATAAAGAATAGTGCTCATATCATTTGATGACCAATAATTTATGCTTTAAGCCAGAATAACAGATAATAATTTTTATGAAGATAAAAATTACTCATATATGATACAGAGTAGCAGACATGAGTACATCAAAAATACTTTTTGGATAATTATTCTGTTGCTTTTTCAGAAAAAACAACTCCTTTGAGTTATACCATAAACTTATGAAAAATTCTGTTACTCATCTTAACTGACATATTGACTACATTTTGAATTTTAGCCATTAAGAGAAAACCTGTTATGTGATTCTGAGTTTTTAAATAATTTTCTTTGTATTCTGTTTACAGCTTTGTATTACTACAAAATAAGTACATTAGAGTTTCTTAAGAATTTAGATATTCAACCCCTTTCTTTTTTTCTATCATACAGAGTAGCTCTTTAAAACATTAACATGCTTTACTTAAATTAAGACTTCAGAATAAAATTAATGGCAGCATATGAAACATAAAACTGTGAATACAGGGATATGATCTATCAAACAGATTATTAGTCAAGGTTGAGAGAAAGAGAACTTCATTGCAAACGTAAAATTTATTTTCAAGTGTGTCTACTTATAAGATGAAAATTTATAGATACATCATTTAGTTTTAAAGCAAATGTAAATAAAATGGCAAAATGATTATGAAAAAGTTAATGTTTTCTCCATTTAATGAAGCAAATTATTATAAACTGCATTAAAGTAAGTAAATAATTAGTATAATTTCTGCTTCACTTAATTTTAAAACTCAATGTATATAAGTATATTGTTATTAAATGCATATATGTATATACATATATATATATGTACACATACATGCATACACACACATACACACACACACACACACACACACACACACACATATATATATATATATATATATATATATATATATATAAAACCTTCCAATAGCATATTTGATGGTGTGAGCTGCCCCTAGGATATATACCAACATAAGAGAGAGACAATTAAACCAATATAAGAAACTATTTGTAATAAGACTTCCATTTTGAGTAATGGTTAAGTAAAATTTGAGTTCCCAAGACCTTCCTGGAGAACTGACATCCAAATTGATAGAAAGAGACATGTACATTGGTAACTAACATCGTTGTTGGCATGTGAAGACATGAATGTTAGACAAGTATCATCCTGGTAGACATGTTTGAACAGAAATATTGGAGAAGGCAATTCCCCTGACACACTTGAATATTCCAACCAATGGGAGTAGGATAAATGTACAACAAAGATATGTTACCAAGGAAATTCCCTTTCCCTAAATCCAGACTGGAGAAATGATTTGGCACAGATGTTTGTGGATTTGGGGTTTCAAAACCCTGTAGGATACTGTCAGTTTCATTGCTCAGTTCCTGAACCTCATCCATAGCACTGGTCAACCAGTCCTGGGGCATATGCTCATTATACTATCCATGTCTGACTGAGATCTGAGTTAATATATTTTGTAAGGCAATTCCTGGACCCCAACAAAAACAATATATTTATTACTTTCCAAAAAATATACTGAAATTTATTTCTTTTACAATTTTTTGCAGCAGAAACTTAACCAAAAGTGATAACCTTTCTGCTATTTAATGTGTAAAGTCCTAATACATGTTATCAATCACTCATATTCATTATTGTAAAGGTGTCATCAATATCATTATATTTTGTTCATGAACAGTTTCTACTTGAATACACCAAATTTAATAATCCATTATTATGTAGCTTGTATATATATATATATATATATATATATATAGTCTATAAATATTATATTGATATTATATTGTTATGTTTGCATACTTATTTTAAATAACTTTTACTGTTCATCATTTAAACCTATATTTTCAAGAAAGACAAAACTCATTTACTAATTAAATCATATCATATTAATATAGAATCTAGTTATATTGATATAGAATCATGAGATGAACTAGTTAGAAAACAGATTATATTCTCAGACACAAAAAATTGTACATTTCCCCTAATACTTTCAGCTTATTACACTCCTTTTCATTTAAGATCTCCTGTAGAACTGTTGGAATATAGACAATATAGAATGTGTTCTTCATTTTGGATATGTTTGTCTGATTTAATTAGGCATTGGAGACTTGGCTCCAGTCAATACTAAATTTTATTTACTGCTTATTGTTTTTGAGTTTTGTCAGGAAAAGACTTTTAAGGAAACCTATTTACCAACTGCAGCATAAGTCTTGGTCACAAATGTGTGTGAACTTTAAAACAACAAGACTCATATTGTCTAAAACAATAAAGTTGAAGGCTATGGAGAAGACCTGGATACATTCTAATATCACAGAACAAGGAAGTTCGAATGGGGGAAGGAAAATAGAAATAGGAGTATAACCTAGAGATGTGAAAAGTAAATTTACTATCTTCAATGAGATAAAACTATAAGAAAAATCAGGTTCTTCTAACTCAGACTCAGAGCGTAGAAGGATAAAGTTTTCATTTCTTCTACATGGTTGTTTCTGGTAGTTTTCCTATGTGGAATTATTTGTGTTCTTGAACTGACTGAGTAGTCTATAATTTTCCTAAGTATTCACAGTAGTTGTCTTAGGGTTTTTCTGCTGTGAACAGATACCATGACCAATGCAATTTATATAAAGACAACATTTAATTGGGGCTGGCTTACAGGTTCAGTGGTTCAGTCCATTGACATCAAGGCAGAAACATCGCAGCATCCAGGCAGATATGGTACAGAGGAGCTGAGGCTGCTAGTAGAAAACTGACTTCCAGGCAACTAGGGTGAAGGTATTAAGCCCACACCCACAGTGTCACACCTACTCCAACAAGGCCGCACCTCCTAATAGGGTCACTTCCTGTACCAATCATATACGAACCATTACATTCCACTCCCTGGCCCCCATAGGCTTGTTCAAACATGAGTCTATGGGGGCCATACTTAAACATAGCATAATGCAAAATACATTTAGTCCAACTTCAAAAGTCCCTGTAGTCTATAGCAGTCTCAACAGTGTTAAAATTCCAAAGTTCAAGGTCTCTTTTGAGATTCATCTAATATCTTAACTGTTATCCCCCAAGCAAGACAGGAAACCAGCTGGGCAAAGTCCTAAATCTGCATCTCCATGTCTGATGGCAAAGCAGTCTGCAGATATCCAACTCCTTTTTCATCTTTGTTGACTTCAGCAAGGTTCTTTCTCCTGGGCTTGTTCCACTCCCTGTTAGTAGCTTTCCTTGGCAGGCATCCTGTGGCTCTGGCATCTTTAATATCTTGGGTACCCCAAGTCAATTTTGGCTTCACAGCTTCTTGTTCCAATGTCTGAGATTCACACATGATCTTCTTTATATCTCCAAAGAGCTGGTGTCACTTCTCCAACTCTGCCCTCTGTAGCACTCTAAGTTCACTGCTACTGCTGTTCTTGTTGGTCATCCCATGGTATTGGCATCTCCAAAATGCTATGTTCTTCCACTGCAACTATACTTCACCAAAGCCTCTCATAGGCTCTCTTCATGGTACCAATCCTCAATTCCTTTGCATGACCCCTACAGTCCTGGGCTCTCAGTTACAACTGAGGGTACACTTTCACCAATGGTCTTCCATGGCCTCTCACAGTACGAAGCCCCAGCTGTTTTTCATGATGCCTTCATGCCTTCAAAACCAGTACCACCTGGATGATTCTTACACGTTACCAAGCACAGCTGCATCATGAGGAACACTTGGCTATCTCTGGAATACAGCTTCTTTGTGCTCTCAGAAAACACTTCCCATATTTCACCTCAGTGACGCAGGTCTTTTCTTTTTTTTAATTTATTTATTTTTTATTTTTTATTTTCTATATTCTTTGTTTACATTCCAAAGGCTTTCCCCTTTCCCAGTCCCCCCCCACCATATGTCCCATAAGTCCTTAATTCCAGCTAACCAACATCAATTGTTTCAGTAGTCTCCTTCTCCTCTTGAATATAAAGCCAGAAACACATGGTTGAAGCTGCTGAGTTCTGCTGCTTGCAGGAGCTGGAACATTGGCCCCCTTGTTCTATTACATTATCACTAGCTTCCTTTTTTCCCAGCTCTTTCACTGCCTAAGTTGGCTGTCCTGAATCTTGCTCCTGAGACTGACTTTGAACTCAAGAGATCTGCATGCCTGTCTCCTAAACACTGGGATTGAAGGTGTGGTCCACCAAGCCTGGATTAAAATTTTTCTTCACCTAGAATTTGCTCTGTTCTAGGCCGGCCTTGAATTCAGAGATCTGCTTATCTTTGCCTCCTGGGATTAAAGGCTTGTACGACCATGCATGGACCTAATGTTAACTGGGTGAATCTTGCCCCCAAGGTCACCAATCCTTTAATTCAGTTTAATATCCTTGAATTCAGCTCCATTTCACTTCCTGGAGTCCCTTTAATACTCAAACTATATATTTTGTACTTTTCCTTTCTCAGCTTGCTATGTTTGTTCAAAATTCTCTTTATCAGACTTAACCAGAGAACAAAGTCTTTGTTGGGCTCTTTGAGACTTCCTTTGCAGATGCAATTAATATAAATCTCTTTACCTTAGTCCTGGGCAGTCTCTTCAGATAATGGCAAAACGCAGCTGTGTTCTTCATCAAAACATCACAAAAACAGTTTCTCAGCCACATATTAATGATCTTCTCCACTGAAACATCTCGGGCCATCAGGCCTACACAGTTCAAATGACCCTGAGCACCACTGTCTTCCATATTCCTACTAGGCTGGCCCGTTATGCCCCACTTAAAGCACTCCATGGCTTTCCAAATCCAAAGTCCCAAAATCCACATTCTTCCAAAGAAAAACATGGTCAGACCTATCACAGCAATACCCCACTCCTGGTACCAACTTCTGTCTTATTAAGCCCACACCCACAGTGTCACACCTACTCCAAAAGGCTACACCAATTTGGGTCACTTCCTGGACCAATCATATACAAACGATCAGAGTAGTTTGGGATTTTTTTTAATATTTGGAATAATTTAGCTTCCTATTCACGCATAATATAATTTTTAACTTTTCCATTGATAAGATTTCAATTTGTTGAAATTAATTTTCATTTTAAAACATAATTACATGTCTTAATTATTTTTAAATTTCACTTGACTAATTATTTTTTGATGTTCCAAGTATTATTTAGAGAAGGTGGTTTTCCAAGTATATTTTCCAAGTATATGCTTCGAAAGTATAATATTTTTTTATTTGTTTGTGTTTAACCCTGCGTGAGTTAAGATCACATGTGAACTTGTTGCATAGTTTTTTTTTATAGCAATAGTGTCAACAAAGTGAATAAATGATATAAAATCCATTATATAATTTTTATTGTCTATTTATATAATTGTATATTAGAATGTCATTTTAATAGCATTCATATATTAACAATCTTATTTCTTTTGTGAAAAATTTTTATCATATTTTTCTTTGTTAATTGAGCACTTGATAAAAACAAAATTAAAATAATTATATTTTTTTATTTTCTATATTCTATGTTTACATTCCAAAGGCTTTCCCCTTTCCCGGTTCCCCCCATTCCCTATGTCCCATAGTTCCTCTCCCCCCCAACTATTCCCCAATCATTCCCCCTCCCCCCACAGGTTCTCTACAAAACTGGATCCAATCTTTCCAGGCCCAGGGTCCTCTCCTATCTTCTTGGGAATTATTTGACTTGCTAATTGTGCCTTGAGTATTTAGGGCTTCTGGGCTCATTAATATCCACTTATCAGTGATTGCATTTCATGTGTATTCTTTTGTGATTGGGTTAGCTCACTCAGGATGATATTTTCCAGGTCTAACCATTTACCTACAAATTGCATGAATTCATTATTTTTAATTGCTGAGTAGTATTCCATTGTATAAATATACCACATTTTCTGTATCCATTCCTCCTTTGAGGGATATTTGGGCTCCTTCCAATTTCTGGCTATTATAAACAAGGCTGCTATAAACATAGTGGAGCATGTGTCTTTATTGTATGCAGTGGAATCCTCTGGGTATATGCCCAGGAGTGGTATGCCAGGGTCCTCTGGAAGGAACATGCCCAATTTTCTGAGGAACTGCCACACTGATTTCCAGAGCGGTTTTACCATTTTGCAATCCCACCAACAGTGGAGGAGTGTTCCTCTTTCTCCACATCCTCACCAGCATTTGTCATCTCTTGAGTTTTTAATCTTAGCCATTCTGACTGGTGTGAGGTGGAATCTCAGGATTGTTTTGATTTGCATTTCTCTGATGACTAACGATGTTGAACATCTCTTAAGGTGTTTCTCGGCCATGCGAATTTCTTCTGGTGAAAATTCTTTGTTTAGCTCTGTGCCCCATTTTTTGATAGGGATATTTGGTTCTTTGGGGTCTAACTTCTTGAGTTCTTTGTATATATTGAATATTAGCCCTCTGTCGGATGTGGGGTTGGTGAAGATCCTTTCCCACTTTGTTGGTTGCCGTTTTGTCCTTCTGACAGTGTCCTTTGCCTTGCAGAAACTTTGTAATTTTATGAGGTCCCATTTGTCAATTCTTGATCTTAGTGCATAAGCTATTGGTGTTCTGTTCAGGAACTTTCCCCCTGTGCCTATGTCCTCCAGGGTCTTCCCAAGTTTTGTTTCTAATAGTTTCAGTGTGTCTGATTTTATGTGGAGGTCCTTGATCCTCTTGGAGTTGATCTTAGTACAAGGAGATAAGAGTGGGTCAATTCCCATTCTTCTGCATGTTGACCTCCAGTTGAAACAGCACCATTTGTTGAAAAGACTATCTTTTTTCCACTGGATGGTTGTGGCTCCTTTATCAAAGATCAAGTGACAATAAGTCTGTGGGTTAATTTCTGGGTCTTCAATCCTATTCCATTGATCTACTTGCCTGTTGCTGTACCAATACCATGCAGTTTTTAACACAATTGCTCTGTAGTACTGTTTAAGGTCAGGGGTATTGATTCCCCTAGAAGTCCTTTTATTGTTGAGAATAGTTTTAGCTATCCTGGGTTTTTTGTTGCTCCAGATGAATTTGAGAATTGCTCTTTCTAGATCTATAAAGAATTGAGCTGGGATTTTGATGGGGATCGCATTGAATCTGTATATTGCTTTTGGTAAGATGGCCATTTTTACTATGTTGATGCTGCCAATCCTGGAGCAAGAAATATTTTTCCATCTTCTGAGGTCGTCTTCTATTACTTTCTTCAAGGACTTGAAGTTCCTGTCATACAGATCTTTCGCTTGTTTGGTTAGAGCTACGCCAAGGTACTATATGTTGTTTTTGGCTATTGTGAAGGGTGTTATTTCACTAACTTCCTTCTCAGCCTGCTTGTCCTTTGAGTACAAGAAGGCTACTGATTTGCTTGAGTTACTTTTATAACCAGCCACGTTGCTGAAGTTGTTTATCAGCCGTAGAAGTTCTCTGGTGGAGTTTTTTGGGTCACTTAAGTAAACTATCATATCATCTGCAAATAATGATAGTTTGACTTCTTCCTTTCCAATTTGTATCCCTTTGACTTCCTTATTTTGTCTAATTGCTCTCGCTAGAACTTCAAGTACTATATTGAAAAGATATGGAGAGAGAGAGCAGCCTTGTCTAGTCCCTGATTTTAGTGGGATTGCTTCAAGTTTTTCTCCATTTATTTTGATGTTGGCTACTGGTTTGCTGTAGATTGCTTTTACTATGTTTAGGTATGGGCCTTGAATTCCTACTCTTTCCATGACTTTTAGCATGAAAGGATGCTCAATTTTGTCGAATGCTTTTTCAGCATCTAATGAGATGACCATGTGGTTTTTTTCATTAGTTTGTTTATGTAGTGGATTACATTGATGGATTTCCATATGTTGAACCATCCCTGCATCCCTGGGATGAAGCCTACTTGATCATGGTGAATGATCGTTTTGATGTGCTCTTGTATTCAGTTGGCAAGAATTTTATATAGTATTTTTGCATCGATATTCATAAGAGAAATTGGCCTGTAGTTCTCTTTCTTTGTTGGATCTTTTTTTTTTGGTCTAGATATTAGCGTAATTGTGGCTTCAAAGAATGAGTTGGGCAGTGTCCCTTCTGTCTCTATTTTGTGGAATAGTTTGAAAAGTATTGGTGATCAGTCTTCTTTGAAGGTCTGGTAGAATTCTGCACTAAAACCATCTGGTCCCGTACTTTTCTTGGTTGGGAGGCTTTCTATAAACCCTTCTATTTCTTTAGGGATTATGGGACTATTTAGCTGCTTTATTTGATGCTGATTTAATTTTGGTATTTGGTATCTGTCTAGGAAATTGTCCATTTCCTCTAGATTCTCCAGTTGTTTTGAGTATAGACCTTTGTAGTGGGATCTGATGATCTTTTGAATTTCCTCAGTTTCTGTTGTTATGTCTCCCTTTTCATTTCTAATTTTGTTAATTTGGATGCTGTCTCTTTATCCTTTGGTTAGTCTGGCTAGGGGTTTATCTATCTTGTTGATTTTCTCAAAGAACCAACTCCTGGTCTTGTTGATTCTTTGTATGGTTCTCTTTGTTTCTATTTGATTGATTTCAGCCCTGAGTTTGATGATTTCTTGTCTTCTACTCCTCCTGGGTGAATTAACTTGTTTTTCTTCCAGGGCTTTAAGTTGTGCTGTTAAGCTGCTAGTGTATGCTCTCTCCAGTTTCTTTTTGGATGCACTTAGAGCTATGAGTTTTCCTCTTAGCACCGCTTTCATTGTGTCCCATAGATTTGGGTAGGTTGTACCTTCATTTTCATTGAATTCTAAAAAGTCTTTGATTTCTTTTTTTATTTCTTCCTTGACCAAGGTGTCATTGAGTAGAGTATTGTTCAGTTTCCGTGTGTATGTGGGCTTTCTGTTGTTTTTGTTGCTATTGAAGACCACTCTTACTCCATGGTGGTCTGATAGGAGCCATGGGATTTGCTCGATCTTCTTGTATTTTTTGACATCTGTCTTGTGACCAATTATATGGTCTATTTTGGAGAAGGTACCATGTGGAGCTGAGAAAAAGGTATATTCTTTAGCTTTAGGATGAAATATTCTGTATATATCTGTTAAATCCAATTGGTCCAGAGTTTCAATTAGTTTCACTGTGTCCCTGTTTAGTTTCTGCTTTCCTGACTGGTCCATTGAGGAGAGTGGAGTGTTGAAGTCACCCACAATTATTGTGTTCGGTGTAATGTGTGCTTTAAGCTTTAGTAAGGTTTCTTTTACAAATGAGGGTGCCCTTGCATTTGGAGCATAGATGTTCAATATTGAGAGCTCTTCTTGGTGGATTTTCCCTTTGGGCAGCAAGAAGTGACCTTCTGAGCCTCTTTTGATGACTTTAGGTTTGAAGTCAATTTTATCTGATATTAAAATGGCTACTCCAGCTTGTTTCCTGAGACCATTTGCTTGTTAAATTGTCTTCCAGCCTTTTACTCTAAGGCAGTGTTTGTCTTTAACACTGAGATGTGTTTCCTGTGTGCAGCAAAATGTAGGGTCCTGTTTCCGTATCTAGTCTGTTAGTCTATGTCTTTTTATTGGGGAATTGAGTCCATTGATGTTAAGAGATATTAAGGAATAGTATTTATTACCTCCAGACATTTTGAAATTATATTTATTTATTTTATTTATTTTTTTATATTTGAGAGGTTACCTTCTTTTGGGTTTGATGAGAGGAGGTTTCTATCTTGCTTCTTCCCGGGTGTAGTTTCCGTCCTTGTCTTGGTGTTTTCCCCCTATTATCCTTTGTAGGGCTGGATTTGTGGAAAGATATCGTGCAAATTTGGTTTTGTCATGGAATACCTTGATGTCTCCATCTATGGCGATTGAGAGCTTTGCTGGGTAAAGTAGTTTTGGCTGAAGTTTGTGTTCTCTTAGAGTTTGCATTATATCTACTCAGGATCTTCTAGCTTTCATGGTCTCAGGTGAGAAGTCTGGTGTTATTCTGATAGGTCTTCCTTTATAAGTTACTTGGCCTTTTTCTCTTGCTGCCTTTAATATTCTTTCTTTGTTTAGTACATTTGGAGTTTTGATTATTATGTGACGGGATGTATTTCTGTTCTGATCCAGTCTGTTTGGGGTTCTATATGCTTCTTGTATATTCATGGGCATCTCTCTCTTTAGGTTGGGGAAGTTTTCTTCCATAATTTTGTAGAAGATATTTGCTGGCCCTTTAACTTGTAAATCTTCATTCTCGTCTATACCTATAATCCTTAGGTTTGGTCTTCTCATTGTGTCCTGGATTTCCTGGATATTTTGGGTTATAGCCTTTTTGCATTTAGTATTTTCTTTGACTGTTGAATCAATGGTTCCTATGGTATCTTCGGCTTCTGATATTCTGTCTTCTATCTCTTGTATTCTATTGTTGATATTTGCATCTATGGCCCCTGATTTCTTCCCAAGGTTTTCTATCTCCAATGTTGTCTCCCTCTGCGATTTCTTAGTTGTTTCTACTTCTGTTTTTAGTACCTGGATGGATATGCTCAGATCTTTTGCTTGCTTGATTGTGTTTTCATGTATTTCTTTAATAGATTTTTGTGTTTCCTCTTTCATAGCTTCTACTTGTTCGCCCACGTTCTTTTGTATTTCTTTAAGTGATTTTTGTCTTTCTTCCTTATTGTCTTCTTCTTTTTGACCCATCTTCTCCTGCATTTCTTGAAGTGATTTTTGTATTTGCCTTGTAAAGGCTTCTAACTTTTGATCCATTTTCTCCTGTATTTCTTTAAGAGATTTTTCTATGTGTTCAGCTACCAGCATCCTGACCAGTGATTTTATATCCAAGTCTTGTTTTTCTGGTGTTTTGGGGTATCCAGGGCTTCCTGTTGTTGGCAAACTGGTTCAGATGCTGTCTTGTTGCCTTGATTTCTGTTAGTGACATTCCTTCGTTTACCTTTTGCCATCTGTTTATTTCTGATATTAGTTGACCTTGTTGTCACTGGCTGGTGTTTGAATCTCCTGTGAGGCTGGGCTTACCTGTCGTTTCTCTACTGGTGGTTATGCGTGATTGCTGCTCAACAGGATCATGAGCTTGCTGCCACATGCTGACTTTGTGCACGGCCTGAGGTCTCCGGGAAGTGTGTGTGTGTGTGGGGGGGTGCAGCAGAGCCTCGGCAGTTGCTGCTGGGCCTGCCTAGTAGAGAGAGCCTAGCAGATTCCCCCACGCAGTAGCCCCTGATGGAATCTGTCTACCTGTGCCTTTCCAGATGTTTTCTGGTTGCAATATGGAGGCCTGCTGCTATCGCTCGTCAGGGGTCCTGGGGAGCTGGGTGGCTCCGGCTGCCTCGGTACACAGCCTAAGCTCGCAGGGACATGCAGCAGAGCCTAGGCGCCCCCCACTGTGCCCGCCTGGGGTCGAGAGCTTAGCAGATCTCCCTGCTCTAGCCCCAGAATGAGTCTGTGTACCTGCACCTTTCCAGCTGTGTCCTAGTTGCAATATGGAGGCCTGCCACTATCTCTGGTCCGGGGTCCTGGGGAGCTGGGTAGCTCCGGCTGCCTTGTTGCACGGCCTAAGCTCGCAGGGACATGCAGCAGAGCCTAGGTGCCTGGGCCTGCCTGGGGGCGAGAGCTTAGCAGATCTCCCTGCTCTAGCCCCAGAGGGAGTCTCTACCTGCACCTTTCCAGCTGTGTCCTGGTTGCAATATGGTGGCCTGCTGCTATCGCTGGTCAGGGGTCCTGGGGAGCTGGGTGGCTCCGGCTGCCTCGGTGCACAGCCTAAGCTCGCAGGGACATGCAGCAGAGCCTAGGCGCCCCCCACTGCACCCACCTGGGGTCGAGAGCTTAGCAGATCTCCCTGCTCTAGCCCCAGAATGAGTCTGTGTACCTGCACCTTTCCAGCTGTGTCCTAGTTGCAATATGGAGGCCTGCCACTATTGCTGGTCCGGGGTCCTGGGGAGCTGGGTAGCTCCGGCTGCCTTGTTGCACGGCCTAAGCTCGCAGGGACATGCAGCAGAGCCTAGGTGCCTGCCTGGGGGCGAGAGCTTAGCAGATCTCCCTGCTCTAGCCCCAGAGGGAGTCTCTACCTGCACCTTTCTAGCTGTGTCCTGGTTGCAATATGGAGGCCTGCTGCTATCGCTGGTCAGGGGTCCTGGGGAGCTGGGTGGCTCCGGCTGCCTCGGTGCATTGCCTAAGCTCGCAGGGACATGCAGCAAAGCCTAGGTGCCTGGGCCTGCCTGGGGGCGAGAGCTTAGCAGATCTCCCTGCTCTAGCCCCAGACGGAGTCTCTACCTGCACCTTTCAAGCTGTGTCCTGGTTGCAATATGGAGGCCTGCTGCTATCGCTGGTCAGGGGTCCTGGGGAGCTGGGTGGCTCTGGCTGCCTCGGTGCACAGCCTAAGCTCGCAGGGACATGCAGCAGAGCCTAGGCGCCCCCCACTGCGCCCGCCTGGGGTCGAGAGCTTAGCAGATCTCCCTGCTCTAGCCCCAGAACTAGTCTGTATACCTGTACCTTTCCAGCTGTGTCCTGGTTGCAATATGGAGGCCTGCCACTATCACTGGTCCGGGGTCCTGGGGAGCTGGGTGGCTCAGGCTGCCTCGGTGCATGGCCTAAGCTCGCAGGGAGGTGCAGCAAAGCCTAGGCGCCTGGGCCCGCCTGGGGGTGAGAGCTTAGCAGATCTCCCTGCTCTAGCCCCAGACGGAGTATCTACCTGCACCTTTCCAGCTGTGTCCTGGTTGCCAATAATTATAATTTTCTGGATAAGTAATTATGCAGAAATAAAATTTATCCAGTGATATCAACATCTTTTTAAAATTCAGTTATCACACCCTCCTGCCCTGCACCAAGGCAGCTGGGAGCAGCCTGCCCACAGTCCCTTAAAGAGCAGGTCACAGTAGGTCTCCATATTGCTACCAGGACACGGCTAGAGAGGCCCAGGTAGACAGATTCCAGCTGGGGCTACCATCGTGCAACTGGATCCGCCAGGCCCTTGCCACGAGCCAGGGCAAGGGCTGAGGCTCTGTGGGACTTCGCCACACCCTCCAGCCTTGCACCAAGGCAGCTGGAAGCAGCCTGCCCAAGGTCCCTTACAGCAGGGGTTGAGGTAGGTCTCCATATTGCCACCAGGACACCACTAGAGAGGCCGAGGTAGACAGATTCAATCAGGGGCTACCATCACTCGGCAGGATCCTCCAGGCTCACCCCACTAACCAGGGCAAGGGCAGCAGCTGGAGAGACATCTCCACGCCCTCTGGCCTTGCACCAACTCAGTTGGGAACCGCCTACCCTGACGTCCCCTCAGAACTAGCAGAGGCAGTCTCTATCTTGCAGCATAGTCACCAGTAGAGAAAGAACAGGTGATCCCAGCCTTGTGGGAGGTTAAAACACCAGCCAGTGACAACAAGGTCAACTAATGCCAGAGATAACCAGATGGCAAAAGGAAAACGAACTAACGTTACTAACAGAATGTTACTAACAGAAATCAAGGCAGCATGACAGCATCTGAACCCAGTTCACCTACAACATGAAGCCCTGGATACCCCAACACACCAGAAAAACAAGACTTGGATCTAAAATCACTGGTCAAGATGCTGGTAGCAGAATACATAGTTAAATCTCTTAATGAAATACAGGAGAAAATGGATCAAAAGTTAGAAGCATTTACAAGGCAAACACAAAAATCACTTAAAGAAATACAGAAGAACATGGGTCAACAAGTAGAAGCTATGAAAGAGGAAACACAAAAATCTCTTAAAGAAATACATGAAAAGACAATCAAGCAAGCTAAAGATCTGAGCATATCCATCCAGGTTTTAAAAACAGAAGTAGAAACAACTAAGAAATCACAGAGGGAGACAACATTGGAGATAGAAAACCTTGGGAAGAAATCAGGGGCCATAGATGCTGGGAAAGGGGTAAGCCTTTGGAATGTAAACAAAGAATATAGAAAATAAATATATATAAAATTATAAATTATAATAATATATTATATAATAAACATTATATTTATATGTAATAAATTATAAATTTTAAAAAAAGAATACAAGAGATAGAAGACAGAATCTCAGATGCCAAAGATACCATAGGAACCATTGATTCAACAGTCAAAGAAAATACTAAATGCAAAAAGGTTGTAACCCAAAACATCCAGGAAATTCAGGACACAATGAGAAGACCAAACCTAACCATTATAGTGAAGATTTACATCTTAATGGGCCAGCAAATATCTTCTACAAAATTATGGAAGAAAACTTCCCCAACCTAAAGAGAGAGATGCCCATGGAATACAAGAAGCCTACAGAACTCCAAACAGACTGGACCAGAACAGAAATACAACCCATCACATAATAATCAAAACCCCAAATGTACTAAACAAAAGAATGAATATTAAAGGCAGCAAGAGAAAAAGGCCAAGTAACATATGAAGGAAGACCTATCAGAATAACACCAGACTTCTCACCTGAGACCATAAAAGCTAGAAGATCCTGGACAGATATCATGCAAACTCTAAGAGAACAAAAATTTCAGCCAAAACTACTTTACCCAGCAAAACTCTCAATTGCCATAGCTGGAGACATCAAGGTATTCGATGACAAAACCAAATTTGCATGTTATCTTTCCACAAACCCAGCCCTACAAACAATAATAGGGGGAAAACACCAACACAAGGAAGGAAACTACACCCCAGAAGAAACAAGATAGAAACCTCATCTCATCAAACCCAAAAGAAGATAACCTCTCAAATATAAAAAAATAATATCAAAAATCTCGGAAGTTAAAAATTACTATTCCTTAATATCTCTTAATATCAATGGACTCAATTCCCCAATAAAAAGACATAGACTAACAAACTGGATACGGAAACAGGACCCTACATGTTGCTGCATACAGGAAACTCATCTCAGTGTTAAAGACAAACACTGCCTTAGAGTAAAAGGCTGGAAGACAATTTTACAAGCAAATGGTCTCAGGAAACAAGCTGGAGTAGCCATTTTAATATCAGATAAAATTGACTTCCAACCTAAAGTCATCAAAAGAGACTCAGAAGGTCCCTTCTTGCTGGTCAAATGGAAAATCCACCAAGAAGAATTCTCAATACTGAACATCTGTGCTCCAAATGCAAGGGCACCCTCATTCGTAAAAGAAACCTTACTAAAGCTTAAAGCACACATTACACCTAACACAATAATTGTGGGTGACTTCAACACTCCACTCTCCTCAGGAAAGCAGAAACTAAACAGGGACACAGTGAAACTAATAGAAACTTTGGACCAATTGGATTTAACAGATATGTGTGTGTGTGTGTGTGTGTGTGTGTGTGTGTGTATAATATTTCATCCTAAAGCAAAAGAATATACCCTTTTCTCAGCCCTGCATGGTACCTTCTCCAAAGTTGATCATATAATTGGTCACAAGACAGATGTCAACAAATACAAGATGATCAAGCTAATCCCATGCCTCTGATCAGATCACCATGGAGTAAGAGTGGTCTTCAATAGCAACAAAAACAACAGAAAGCCCACATACACATGAAAAGTGAACAATACTCTACTCAATGACACATTGGTCAAGGAAGAAAAAAAAAAGAAATCAAAGACGTTTAGGAATTCAATTAAAATTAAGGTAAAACCTGCCCAAATCTATGGGACACAATGAAAGGAGTGCTAACAGGAAAAGTCATAGCTCTAAGTGCATCCAAAAAGAAACTGGAGAGAGCATATACTAACAGCTTAACTGCACACCTTAAAGCCCTCCAAGAAAAAGAAGTTAATTCACCCAGGAGGAGTAGAAGACAGGAAATCATCAAACTCAGGGTTGAAATCAATCAAATAGAAAGAAAGAAAACCATACAAAGAATTAACAAAACAAGGAGCTGGTTCATTGAGAAAATCAACAAGATAGATAAACCCCTTCCCAGACTAACCAAAGGACACAGAGACAGTATCCAAATTAACAAAATTAGAAATGAAAAGGGGGACATAACAACAGAAACTGAGGAAATTCAAAAGATCATCAGATCCTACTACAAAGGTCTATACTCAACACAACTGGAGAATCTGGAGGAAAGGGACAATTTCCTAGACAGATACCAAATAACAAAATCAAATCAGGATCAGTTAGATCAGCTAAATAGTCCCATAACCCCTAAAGAAATAGAAGGGGTTATAGAAAGCCTCTCAACCAAAAAAAGTACAGGACCTGATGGTTTTAGTTCAGAATTCACCAGACATTCAAAGAAGACTTAACACCAATACTCTTCAAATTATTCCACAAAATAGAAACATAAGGGACACTGCCCAACTCATTCTTCGAAGTCACAATTACACTGATACCAAAACCGCACAAAGATCCAACAAAGAAAGGGAACTACAGGCCAATTTCCCTTATGAATATCAGTGCAAAATTACTAAATAAAATTCTTGCCAATCGAATCCAAGAGCACATCAAAATGATCATTCACCATGATCAAGTAGGCTTCATCCCAGGGATGCAGGGATGGTACAATATATGGAAATCCATCAATGTAATCCACTACATAAACAAACTAAAAGAAAAAAAACCACATGGTCATCTCATTAGACGCTGAAAAAGCATTCAACAAAATTCAGCATCCTTTCATGCTAAAAGTCTTGAAAAGAGCAGGAATTCATGGCCCATTCCTAAACATAGTAAAAGCAATCTACAGCAAACCAGTAGCCAACATCAAAATAAATGGAGAGAAACTTGAAGCAATCCCACTAAAAATCAGGGACTAGACAAGGCTGCCCTCTCTCTCCATATCTTTTCAATATAGTACTTGAAGTTCTAGCGAGAGCAATTAGACAACATAAGGAAGTCAAAGGGATACAAATTGGAAAGGAAGAAGTCAAACTATCATTATTTGCAGACAATATGATAGTTTACTTAAGCGACCCAAAAAACTCCACCAGAGAACTTCTACAGCTGATAAACTTCAGAGGACCCTGGCATACCACTCCTGGGCATATACCCAGAGGATTCCCCTGCATACAATAAAGACACATGCTCCACTATGTTTATAGCAGCCTTGTTTATAATAGCCAGAAATTGGATGGAGCCCAGATATCCCTCAAAGGAGGAATGGATACAGAAAATGTGGTATATTTATACAATGGAATACTACTCAGCAATTAAAAATAATGAATTCATGCAATTTGTAGGTAAATGGTTAGATCTGGAAAATATCATCCTACGTGAGTCAACCCAATCACAAAAGAATACACATGAAATGCAATCACTAATAAGTGGATATTAATGTGCCCAGAGGCCCTAAATACTCAAGGTACAATTAGCAAGTCAAATGATTTCCAAGAAAAAGAAAGGAGAGGACCCTGGTCTTGAAAAGATTGGATTCAATTTTGTAGATCCACAACAGAGAAATGGTGTGTGTGTGGGGGGATGATTGGGGAATAGTTGGGGGAGAGAGGACTTATGGGATGTATGGTGGGGGGGGGACTTGGAAACGGGAAAGCCTTTGGAATGTAAACAAAGAATATAGAAAATAAAACTAAAACTAAAAAAAAATTCAGTTATTAATATTTTTACCAGTAGTCAAGAAATAGCATTTTTACTTTGGTGGTTAATGTACAAGTTGTAGAAATAAATATGTTTATTCTGGGAACTTAGCATGGCATAGTATTATAAAAACATGTTAATGCTTAAATCTGAACCAGCTTCTATGATTCCCTAAAATTTTAATATCATATGTGCACATTATTTACTTTTGTATTTTTGTGATAAAACACACTGACTGAAGGAAAATTAAGAATGAAACTTTATTTTACCTCATAATACAGAGGAATATGAGTCTATTCTGGGTCAGGTAAGGGCATGGCAACAGGCATCCAGAATAAGAATCTGAGAACTGACATAGTTAACTGAATGCAGAAAGCAAACAGAGCAAGCAGCAAGTAAGGTGAAGATTGATAATAACCTCAAATTTTTCTCCCAATGACAGTTTCTATAGCAATACTTCCCTAGCTAAAGCTCTACAAACAAAAATCCAACTGGGGACCAAGTCTTCAAATAGGCAAGCCTATGAGTGCATATCTGTTTGAACCACTGTAAAGTATGACACAGTGTAATGGAATAGAAATGAAAAATGGCATGAATTAAAAGACAGAATATTCTATATAATTTCTTAATAAAGTTGCAACAAATACCATTATAGTAGCAAAAATTGCTTTTATATCAGTTTACTTTATCCATTTTTATTTGAAATGGTAAGCTTCACTAAAAGCTCTATTGCTACTTGTTCTCTCTCATGCTCAGTCTCTCTCCTGGGCTCTTTTCACCTTCCTCCTCTCCCCCCATGGTCATGGCCAGCCTCCACTACTCTACTCTCTTCTTTTCTCTGCCATCCTCTGCCTCTACTATCCCACTAACTCCCGTCCTCTGCATTGAATAAACTCTATTCTATACCACCCCACAAAAGAAAGATAGAAAAGAAAAGAAACGGGATATATTTACTCATGCCAAATAAATGCTAATCCATAAA
This sequence comes from Apodemus agrarius, assembly GCA_964023405.1. Taxonomy (NCBI): domain Eukaryota; kingdom Metazoa; phylum Chordata; class Mammalia; order Rodentia; family Muridae; genus Apodemus; species Apodemus agrarius. Next base: position 70,073,558 of record OZ030020.1, read on the forward strand.
ACACAATGGCATAAAAGCACATTGGTAGGCAATGTAGTTACTAAAATCAGAGCACTCACTGCAGAAGTCATAATTTAAGAAGGTATTCTCTGAAATGAAGTTCTAAAATGTTTTAAATATAATTATAAGAATGCCAAACTGTGTAAATTGAACCTGAATAAACTAGAATAACAAAATTTAGCTCAATGATCTAAAATACTCAAATATCAATCAAAATAAACTAGAGAGTTCAGTGTTATAAATTTTTCATTTTCGGAACAGGGACTCAAGCACATAACAGTGTCATTAATTTTACTCTGCAGTTTAGGATAATCTTGGTCTTCTGATCCTCGTACTTCTACCTCCTAATCTGGCTTTACATGCCTGTGTGCTACCTCACTGCATTTATGCAGAGGTAAAGGTAGAAACAAAAGTTGTGTGCACTCTACACAAGCAATCAACATTTTGAGATATTTTGACAGCCTGTGTCTTAAAGTGGTTTGAATTCTTAAAAAATCCTATTTGTTTTTTTATTACCTATTACTGAGAAGAAACATAGTGTTGAAATGAATTACAATTCAAGGGTAATTGTATTTTACCAGAAAAAAACACAAATATGTATTTGGGAATAAAATATATATACACTGAAATATCTCATTTACCAAGATAAAATTATTTTTATATAGGTATATTGAACTTTATTTTTTAAATTGGATGTAGTTTCATTGCTAGTTAAAGATAGCCTTGCTCTTATTTTATTGCATAAAATGTTGTCTATGACTTAGAATCAATAATTTTGTGGGAGAATAATAGTTTTTGCTCTCTTTGAATTTTTATACATGCTGTGAGAATTTTGGAAGAGAAATAGGAATCATTTATTACATTTGAGTTTCAGATGGTTCTGTTTTTGAAAGTTGGTTTCTTCACATTTTTTAATGTCTGCTAAGCAGACAGAAAAGTTCCATATATTCTAAAAATTCTGTATTCATATGTAAAAAATGATTTCATTGGGCCTAAATTCTGTATAGTTACTACAATCAGCACAGTGGGCCACTAATGTAAAGCAAGATGTTATAATGAGCAGAATTGACAAAATACTGAAATTTTATCTTCATTAACTAGTAAAACATTATTTCACACAGAACACAAAAATAGAAAAAATGAAAACAAATGGCATTTATTAGTCCTTGTATAATTAGTACATGTATCATAAATAAGTATTCTGAAGCTGTCAGTTTTTGCCTTATAACTAACAACCAAAAATATGCAAGTAATTCTTTAAATTTATTAATAAATTAGATAAAATTATAAACCAATGGATAAATTACATGTGTGTAACTAATTAAGATATTGATGAAAAATATATAAATTTAGATAAGAAAATTATTATCCTAAATAAAATTTACTCATATTTTTGCAAACCTCCAATTAGTACCAAACTATTTCTAATTCCTTACTACTCCATATATCCTTTATTTTTTATATTTATTTATTTATGTTTTTATTTAATTTTTATTTTCTATATTCTATGTTTACATTCCAAAGGGTTTCCCCTTTCCCACTTCCCACCCACCATATGTCCCATAATTCCTCTCCCCCCAAACTATTCCCCAATCATTCCCCCCACCCCCCACAATTTCTCTGTTCTGGGTCTACAAAATTGGATCCAATCTTTATGGGCCCAGGTTCCTCTCCTTTCTTCTTCTTGGGAGTCATTTGAATTGCTAATTGTGCCTTGAGTATTTAGGGCCTCTGGGCTCATTAATATCCACTTATCAGTGATTGCATTTCATGTGTATTCTTTTGTGATTGGGTTAGCTCACTTAGGATGATATTTTCCAGATCTAACCATTTACCTACAAATTGCATGAGTTCATTATTTTTAATTGCTGAGTAGTATTCCATTGTATAAATATACCACATTTTCTGTATCCATTCCTCTTTTGAGAGATATCTGGGCTCCTTCCAATTTCTGGGTATTATATCAAGGCTGCTATAAACATAGTGGAGCATGTGTCTTTATTGTATGCAAGGGAATCCTCTGAGTATATGCCCAGGAGTGGTATGCCAGGGTCCTCTGGAAGGGACATGCTCAATTTTCTGAGGAACCACCAAACTGATTTCCAAAGTGGTTGTACCATTTTGCAATACCACCAACAGTGGAGGAGTGTTCCTCTTTCTCCACATCTTCGCCAGCACTTGTTGTCTCTTGTTTTTAATCTTAGTCATTCTGACTGGTGTGAGGTGGAATCTCGGGGTTGTTTTGATTTGCATTTCCCTGATGACTAATGATGTTGAACATCTCTTAAGGTGTTTCTCCGCCATCCGAATTTCGGCTGGTAAAAATCCTTTGTTTAGCTCTGTACCCCATTTTTTGATAGGGTTATTTGGTTCTTTGGGGTCTAACTTCTTGAGTTCTTTGTATATATTGGATATTAGCCCTCTGTCGGATGTGGGGTTGGTGAAGATCATTTCCCACTTTGTTGATTGCTGTTTTGTCCTTCTGACAGTGTCCTTTGCCTTACAGAAACTTTGTAATTTTATGAGGTCCCATTTGTCAAATCTTGATCTTAGAGCATAAGCTATTGGTGTTCTGTTCAGGAACTTTCCCCCTGTGCCCATGTCCTCCAGGGTCTTCCCAAGTTTCTTTCTTTTTTTTTTTTAATAATTTATTATATGTAAGTACACTGTTGCTGTCTTTAGACACACCAGAAGAGGGCATCTGATATCATTATGGATGGTTGTGAGCCACCATGTGGGTGTGAGATTTGAACTCAGGACCTCCAGAAGAGCAGTCGGTGATCTTAACTGCTGAGCCATCTCTCCAACCCCACCCAAGTTTCTTTTCTAATAGTTTCAGTGTGTCTGGTTTTATGTAGAGGTCCTTGATCCACTTGGAGTTGATCTTAATACAAGGTGATAAGAGTGGGTCAATTTGCATTCTTCTGCATGTTGACCTCCACTTGAACCAGCACCATTTGTTGAAAAGGCTTTCTTTTATCCACTGGATGGTTGTGGCTCCTTTATCAAAGATCAAGTGACCATAAGTCTGTGGGTTCATTTCTGGGTCTTCAATCCTATTCCATTGATCTACTTGCCTGTTGCTGTACCAATAACATGCAGTTTTTAACACAATTGCTCTGTATTACAGCTTGAGGTCAGGGATATTGATTCCCCCCAGAAGTCCTTTTATTGTTGAGAATAGTTTTAGCTATCCTGGGTTTTTTGTTGCTCCAGATGAATTTGAGAATTGCTCTTTCTAGATCTATGAAGAATTGAATTGGGATTTTGATGGGGATTGCATTGAATCTGTAGATTGCTTTTGGCAAGATGGCCTTTTTTACTATATTGATCCTACCAATCCAGGAGCACAAAATATTTTTCTATCTACTGAGGTCTTCTTCGATTTCTTTCTTCAAGAACTTGAAGTTCCTGTCATACAGATCTTTCGCTTGTTTGGTTAGAGTTATGCCAAGGTACTTTATGTTGTTTGTGGCTATTGTGAAGGGTGTTATTTCCCTAACTTCTTTCTCAGCCTGCTTGCTCTTTGAGTACAAGAAGGTTACTGATTTGTTTGAGTTAATTTTATAACCAGCCACTTTGCTGAAGTTATTTATCAGCTGTAGAAGTTCTCTGGTGGAGTTTTTTGGGTCGCTTAAGTAAACTATCATATCGTCTGCAAATAATGATACTTTGACTTCTTCCTTTCCAATTTGAATCCCTTTGACTTCCTTATGTTGTCTAATTGCTCTCTCAGGAACTTCAAGTACTATATTGAAAAGATATGGTTAGAGAGGTGAGCCTTGTCTAGTCCCTTATTTTAGTGGGATTGCTTCAAGTTTTTCTCCATTTATTTTGATGTTGGCTACTGGTTTGCTGTAGATTGCTTTTACTATGTTTAGGTATGGGCCTTGAATTCCTACTCTTTCCATGACTTTAAGCATGAAAGGATGCTGAATTTTGTCGAATGCTTTTTCAGCATCTAATGAGATGACCATGTGGTTTTTTTCTTTAGTTTGTTTATGTAGTGGATTACATTGATGGATTTCCGTATATTGAACCATCCCTGCATCTCTGGGATGAAGCCTACTTGATCATGGTGAATGATCATTTTGATATGCTCTTGGATTCTGTTGGCAAGAATTTTATTTAGTGTTTTTGCATCGATATTCATAAGAGAAATTGGCCTGTAGCTCTCTTTCTTTGTTGGATCTTTTTGTGGTTTAGGTATCAGCGTAATTGTGGTTTCGAAGAATGAGTTGGGCAGTGTCCCTTCTGTCACTATTTTGTGGAATAGTTTGAAGAGTATTGGTGTTAAGTCTTCTTTGAAGGTCTGGTAGAATTCTGCACTAAAACCATCTGGTCCCGTACTTTTTTTGTTTGGGAGGCTTTCTATGACCCCTTCTATTTCTTTAGGGGTTATGGGACTGTTTACCTGATCTACTTGATGCTGATTTAATTTTGATATTTGGTATCTGTCTAGGAAATTGTCCATTTCCTCCAGATTCTCCAGTTGTTTTGAGTATAGGCCTTTGTAGTAGGATCTGATAATCTTTTGAATTTCCTCAGTTTCTGTTGTTATATCCCCCTTTTCATTTCTAATTTTGTTAATTTGGATACTGTCTCTGTGCTCTTTGGTTAGTCTAGCTAAGGGTTTATCTATCTTGTTGATTTTCTTGAAGAACCAGCTCTTGCTTTTGTTGATTCTTTGTATGGTTTTCTTTATTTCTACTTGATTGATTTCAGCCTGTAGTTTGATGATTTCCTCTCTTCTACTCCTCCTGGGTGAATTAGCTTCTTTTTGTTCCAGGGCCTTCAGGTGGGCTTTTAAGTTGCTAATGTATGCTCTCTCCAGTTTCTTTTTGGAGGCACTCAGGGCTATGAGTTTTCCTCTTAGCACTGCTTTCATTGTGTCCCAAAGATTTGGGTAGGTTGTACCTTCATTTTCATTGAATTCTAAAATGTCTTTGATTTCTTTCATTATTTCTTCCATGACCAAGGTGTCATTGAGTAGAGTATTGTTCAGTTTCCATGTGTATGTGGGCTTTCTGTTGTTCTTCTTGCTATTGAAGACCACTTTTACTCCATAGTGATCCAACAGGAGACATGGGATTAGTTAGGTCTTCTCATATTTGTTGAGGTCTGTCTTGTGACCAATTATATGATCAATTTTTGAGAAGGTACCGTGTGGTGCTGAGAAAAAGGTATACTCTTTTGCTTTAGGATGGAATGTTTTATATATATATATATATATATATACATATATGTATATATATATATATATATATATATATACATACACACACACACACACACACACACACACACATATATATATATATATATATATATATATATATATATATATCTGTTAAATCCAATTGGTCCAAAGCTTCAATTAGTTTCACTGTGTCCCTGTTTAGTTTCTGCTTTCCTGATCGGTCCATTGAGGAGAGTGGAGTGTTGAAGTCACCTACAGTCATTGTGTTAGGTATGATGTGTGCTTTAAGCTTTAGTAAAGTTTCTTTTACGAATGAAGGTGCCCTTACATTTGGGGCATAGATGTTCAGTATTGAGAATTCTTCTTGGTGGATTTTCCCTTTGACAAGCAGGAAGTGACCTTCTGAGTCTCTTTTGATTACTTTAGGTTGAAAGTCAGTTTTATCCGATATTAGAATGGCTACTCCAGCTTGTTTCCTGAGACCATTTGCTTGTATATTTGTCTTCCAGTCTTTTACTCTAAGGTGGTGTTTGGTGTTTGTCTTTGACACTGAGATGTGTTTCCTATATGCAGCAAAATGTAGGGTCCTGTTTCCGTATCCAGTCTATTAGTCTGTGTCTTTTTATTGGGGAATTGGGTCCATTGATTTTAAGAGATATTAAGGAATAGTAATTATTACTTCCTCACATTTTGGGCGTTATTTTTGTTTTTTGTTTTTTTTGTTTTTGTTTTTGTTTTGCTTTTTTTTGTTGTTGTTGTTTTTGTATTTGAGTGGTTCTCTTCTTTTGGGTTGGATGAGAGGGGGTTTCTATCTTGTTTTTTCTGGGGTGTAGTTTCCCCCCTTGTGTTGGTATTTTTCCCCTATTATCCTTTGTAGGGCTGGGTTTGTAGCTAGATATCGTGGAAATTTGGTTTGGTCGTGGAATACCTTGGTTTCCCCATCTATGGCAATTGAGAGTTTTGCTGGGTATAGTAGTTTTGGCTGAAGTTTGTGTTCTCTTAGAGTCTGCATGAGGTCTGCCCAGGATCTTCTAGCTTTCATGGTCTCAGGTGAGAAGTCTGGTGTAATTCTGATAGGTCTTCCTTTATATGTTACTTGTCCTTTTTCTCTTACTGCCTTTAATATTCTTTCTTTGTTTAGTACATTTGGGGTTTTGATTATTACGTGATGGGAAGTATTTCTGTTCTGGTCCAGTCTATTTGGGGTTCTATAGGCTTCTTGCATATTAATGGGCATCTCTCTCTTTAGGTTGGGGAAGTTTTCTTCCATAATTTTGTAGAAGATATTTGCTGGCCCTTTAAGATCTTCATTCTCATCTATCCCTATAATCCTTAGGTTTGGTCTTCTCATTGTGTCCTGGATTTCCTGAATGTTTTGGGTTACCAGTTTTTTGCATTTTGCATTTTCTTTAATTGTTGAATCCATGGTTCCTATGGTATCTTCAGCATCTATGATTCTGTCTTCTTTCTCTTGTTTTCTATTGTTGATATTTGCATCTATGACTCCTGATTTCTTCCCAAGGTTTTCTATCTCCAACGTTTTCTCCCTTTGTGATTTCTTAGTTGTTTCTACTTCTGTTTTTAGATTCTGTATGGTTTTTCTCAGATCTTTCAATTGCTTGTTTGTGTTTTCCTGTAATTCTTTAAGGGATTTTTGTGTTTCCCCTTTTATGACTTCTACTTGATGACCCATATTCTCTTGTATTTCTTTAAGTGATTTTTGTTTCTCCTTCTTATTGGGATTCATTTTTTGCTCTATATTCTCCTGGATTTCTTTAAGTGATTTTTGTGTCTGCCTTGTATGGGCTTCTAGCTTTTGATATATTTTCTCCTCTATTACTTTAAGAAATTTATCTAAGTGATCCTCTATCAGCATCCTTACCAGTGATTTTAGATCTGAATCTTGTTTTTCTGGTGTGTTGGGATATCCGAGATTTATTTGTGTTTGCCTTGTAATGGCTTCTAGCTTTTGATCTATTTTCTCATGTATTACTTTAAGAGATTTATCTAAGTGTTCATCTATCAGCATCCTGATCAGTGATTTTAGGTCTGAGTCTTGTTTTTCTGGGGTTTCGTGGTATCCAAGATTTATTGCTGTTGGGGAACTGGGTTTGGATGCTGCCTTGATTTCTGTTAGTAACAATCTTACATTTGCCTTTTGCCATCTGGTTAACTCTGGTGTTGGTTGGTCCTGTAGTTACTAGCTGGTGCTTGACCCTCCTGTGGGCTCGTAAGGCTATTTCCCAGCGACTGGGACACCTGAACCACTGCCCTGTAGGGCTCCTGCTCACAGATTGCTGACAGGTGCCCTGAGTCCCCCAAGGTCTTAATCTCAGGATATCCCAGGTACTTGGTTCTGCCTGTTGGGCAGCTGCTCTGCACTGCTCCTGCTCAGGGTTTGCTGCCTGGTGACCTGATGCCCCAGAGGTCTTAAACTCAGGATATTTCAGTTACCTGGTTCCGCCTGGTGGTCCAAAGCTGCTGGGAAGCTGGCTGAGGCTGGCTCCGCTGCCGGCTGGATGGAAAACAGCTGGGAAGATGGCTCTGGCTGCAGGGAGTTTGGGGTCCGCCCTGGTTAAGCAGGCTGGGTCTAAGCACCTGGGAAGCTGGCTAAAGCTGGCTCTGCCACTGGCTGGATGGGAAACAGCTGGGAAGACGGCGCTGGCTGCAGGAAGTTCTGGGTCCGCCTTGTGAACACAGAGCCCAGGCTTGGCTGGTGTTCCCCAAACCGCTATTCTGTGTGCAGCTCCAGCTCCAGGCCTGAGTCCCCGAAGATCTTAAACTTGGGATATCTCAGGTACTTGGTTCTGCAGGCTGGGTCTAAGCACCTGGGAAGCTGGCTGAGGCTGGCTCCCCCGCCGGCTGGATGGGAAACAGCTTGGAAGATGGCGCTTTCTGCAGGGCCATATATCCTTTAAATATGAATATTTAGCATACTTGACAACATAGTTGACAAAGTAAAAATTTACAACACTTTTAACCAAATATCAGTGCAGCAATACAATCAAAGCTGAAATATGTGCGTATGTACTCATTCCATTTTTGACAGCTTGAAGAATAATTTTCTAGCACTTTGATATATTAATACTTAAAAGGACTAGAAAATGTATCTTTACAAGATGCAAATTATCCAAAAATTACATTTATAACCATTATTTGCTTTAAAAACTAAATAGTAAAACCAAAACTCACAAAAATCTAGTGCATAGTACATCAGAAATATCTATTTAATCCATCAGGAATGTGTCTCTGTATAGTTATTGTCTGTGAAAAACTAAAATTTATTTTTTAAGCAGACTTGTAATTAAGGTTTTTAATAAAGCATTTTACAGTTTTGGTTATAAGACACATGCCAGCAAGTATAAGAAGGTTATTAATGTGTCAGACTGTTTTTGAACAAAAAAAATGTTGCCAAGGAAACATTTCTTTCCTTAATAAAACAGATTCTCACCATGATTTTCGTGTGAAGGAATTTTAACTACAGGACAAATTATTTAGGAATATCAAAACCATTCCACATGTGGATTTTACATTTAACTTATTCTCCACTATGTGTTAAATTAATTCATAAACTTCCACATATACATCATTTTAAAAAAAATCTACATGTCACTTTTGAGTTTTATGGTTTAGAGTAATTTATATTATTTATTGTTTTACTTACAGTGAGATCATAAAATATCCTCAAGCAGTTCAAATTCTCTCTTCTTTTTTTTAATATTTTTGAGATTAAAATATAATAGAAAATTATTATAAAATAAATTAATAAATATACCTTCCCTTTACTCCCTCAAACCCTCCCTAATGATGGTTATTAATCTTTAGTTTGCCACAAATGTTCAGTCTTTCAGTATGTACCGGAAAGACAATAACAATTTGAAGATTTCTAAATTATTTTCAATATTCTGAATATTATTTTTAATTGTTTTAAAATATTAACAATGTTTGAAATTTTCATATATTGTATTTTTTTAATATTCAACACTCCTTCATATCTTCCCAGATCCACTCCTCAACTCATACCCACTTAACATTGTTTCTTTATTAATATTCTTAAACTTTGCAATTATATTTAGAGCTTCCTGCATGTGATAGGAAAAATAGAAATCCTATGAGACATCATAGACCACACAGTAGAGACCACAGCTTTAAAGAAAGCTAATTCTACCTTTCTCTCTTTGGAATTTTGTATGGGTTGAGCTTAAATGAGTCTTTTTGTGTGCCTAGTAGCCACTGTAAATTTTTGTTTTCAGATGCTCTGCTGTGTTCAGTAAACATTGTTTCCTTATATACATCTATAGCCTTTATCTCTTATCCTCTTTTTGTGTCCCCTCTTCCTCAATGATGTCTGAGATATGGGAGGAATATATATAGTATAGGTATTCCCTTTTAGGGATGAACATTTTACTCTCTCTTATTCTCTGAAAGTTTACCAATCTGTTTCTGTATGTTAGCCACTATCTTTCTTCAAATAGAAGTTTCATTGATGATATTTGGATATACTTAGAAATTATTAGTATTCAGTTTAGTTATATGTTCCATTATCAGGGTAAATGTAGTAGACTTTCTTAAGGATGAAAGCCTGTATGACCACAGGATCTTTGACCCTATAAATGTGCCAGATATGAGTTTCATCTAATTGATCTTGTATTAAATCCAATCATAATTTGAATAGTTATTTCAATTTTTATTATTTTATTATTAATCCTGAGTTTAGATGGTGAAAAATGTTGCATAATTTTGAACCAAATTTGTAGCAAACTTTATTCAAATATTGACCAGGATTTGCTTTGTTTAAGACTGCTCCCTGGAATTCCCAGCTGCGTGGCCACAAGACATGTTTTGCAGGAGCTATTTAAGGACAAAACAATATGGAAACTATTTTCCCATGTGGCTTTGTTATTTCCAAAAAACTACAACCCACATCATTCCAGAAAGTTACCTGATCCTTACACAGGTGGGGCTTACAAACTAACTTTGCGTTTTAGAGTACCAGTGGTTAACCTTGATTATAAGGTTTACATCCCCGCATTATTGATGATTCTTTTTTTATCCCTTGTGGAAGCATGCAAACAAACTTTCAGAACTTTGAAAGCGATTGAGGAGAGAAGATGCTTCTATATCAATACTAGCTAGTTTTCTCCACATTCTATCCTTGAAGCATGTATTGTCTTCAGAAAAATGGTCTTACTGTCAAGTTCTGGAAAGGAACTAGAACACTTGCACATATCTAAAGTATTTGGGAGCCAAGGAGACATTATTGTTCAACAACTCCAATAAAGAAAATTCTATTTCTGACATTGGAATTTTTATATGCTGGTCTGTAATATCTAGTAGAGACATTGCTTCCTTTCTATTAGATATTTACATTTAAACACTGTAACTATGTGTATGTTTGTAATGTAGGAAGTTGTTGCAGTAGTAGTTTCATATTACTTTACCAGAAGGGTTTTAGTATTAGGTATCCATGCCAGTAATCTCTCATCTACTCTGCTTTCTCATCTACACCCATTTAACAATTTCAGCTGTATTGTTAGCGTACTGCTCATTTACATTACAGGATGCCATTGTACACTATCCTTTTGTTCCAAGCCTTTGCCTTGCCACTTATTAATATTCAGAAATCTGTGGCTATTCCAAATGATATATACATATATGAAGATATAAAATGAACAAGCAGAAATGAAGCAAAATATGCAATATTTCCCATTTGAGTCCTCACTCAAAATTGTTTCCAGTTATGTTTATTTACCTGACAATTTCATAATTCCATTTTTTAACATCTGAATAATATCATGAACAAATGCACCATATTTTCAGTACTTACTAAAATAAGTACACTAATTTCAGTTTTGCCATTGTGAATTAAGCATCAGTGAACATGAATAAACATATATCTATAAGTATATAAGGAAAATGTGTTCAGTTTATGCCCAATAATGATAAAGCTGGATAATGTGGTAAATGTATTATGAGCATTTTGAGAAATGTTTATATTGATAAGCATAGTAATTCAACCATGCACATCTGTATCAAATCTGTTACCACATATATCATTTATTTTATTTTTGAGATTATAATATAATTATATCATTTCCCATTCCCTTTCAACCCTCTAAGGCCCCATTCCCTTTCAACCCTCTAAGCCCCCCCCCAATATTCTCTTTTTCTTTCTAATTCATGCCCTCTTTTTTGCTGAATATTTATACATAAAATGCATATGTGTGGGTACATATATGTATATGTAAAATAAATAAATAAGCCCTGCTTAGTGTATATACTGTTACTTGCATGAATATTTTCAGTGCTAAACATAAGTCATTTTGGGTAGGGTAAGAGAATAGTTTTAATTTGCATTTTCATGATGATTTGGTATGTTGACCAATTTTTTTTTAAGTTTTCTTAGCTAACTATAGAATTTCACCTTTTGAGAATTTTCTCTTTAATCACATGTTCCTTTTATTATTTGAGTTCTTTTATCTTTTATCTTTTATCTTTTATCTGTAATTACATAGTTTGTAGGTTATCTTGATTTGCAAAACTTGTGCCCCTTTTTCTTGAAAAAAAATTGTTTATACAGTATACTCTGATGACAGAGATTCCTCTACCTATCTCCTTCCAGAACCTTCCCAATGTTAGGTCTCAAATCCAGAACAAAGCGTGAGGTACCTATTAACATATCAAAGGGGAATCTGTATGTCAGGTTGTTTTGTTTCTTTTGCTTTATTTTGTTGTTTTTCTTTTCGTTATGTTTCTTTTTGTTTTGTTTATTTTTTGCAAGACTACTACCTGGCATATACCTACCCACTACCATGAACTCTCCAGCACAGGGACTGTGTTGGGCTTTCCCTTCCCAAGGTCTCTCTGATTATCCAGTTATGTGTAATCCAGACATTTTGGCTATGACAGGTTTTGCTCTCTTGTTGCACTGGTTAGATCTTGGCATTTTGGGTACCTTCTGCCTTCAGGCTCTCTCCACACATGGTCAGGCTGAGTTTACCAGCCATCTTCATTCAGAACTCCTCCAGATCCCTCTGCTTCTGCCTGTGTTCTCATTATCTATAATAAAAAAACAACTCAATCTTATAGGAGCAGTCATGCCCTCCTTTTATTTCTTGTATCCATCCACCCACAATCCCAACATACCAACAATCTAATTATAGTTTTTTCTTCTGTTTTGTTTAATCTCTCTCTCTCTCTCTCTCTCTCTCTCTCTCTCTCTCTCTCTTTTAGAAACTCACCTACGCAAAGAAAGCAAACACCATAAATCAAAGTCAGCAGACAGAAAGAAAACCAAGCCAAAGAAAAAGCATGAGAAATATATATACATACACACACACACACACACACACACACACACACACACACACACACATCATGTGTATCAGATGCCCTGGAAACAAAGTTACATGTAAGTGCTGGAAATATATATATATTTAGTAGGGATATATATATATATCCCTACTAGATTGAGGAGTTCTGCCAGGTGACTGCAGATGAGGCTCCAGATGATTTAGATAGTGGAGTTTTTGTTTGTTGGTTCCTGGTTGTAGAAGGGACACTCGAGAGCATCTGTAGACACCTACAAGAGTTATGGTACTCAAAAATACTGAAGTGGGATCTCTGGAGCAGGAACTGACCCATGGTTCAATATCTCAGCTTGCAGGGAAGAACCAGTGGATTAGATTATGCACTGTTTGGATTTTATTGTCAACTCATCACAATACCAGAATAGATTCTCCCTTGAGAATTGACTGGAATAGAATGGTTGTTGACATACTTTGATTTCCCATTTTTATTTGCCTCAGCAATCAACTCTATTGCAGAACTGAAGCTAAATAAACCCCAATCTCTATTAAAAAAGATAATGGTGTGGTTTTATTATTGTTTGTTTAACATTTCTTTATGTTTAATGTGTATAAGTGCTCCCTGCAGGAATATAATGTATTATTTGTGTAGCTAATACCCAGAGAGGACAAAAATGTATATCAGATGCCCTGGAAACAAAGTTACATGTAAGTGCTGGGACCTAAACCTAGTTCTCTGTAACAGCAGCAAGTGTTCATAATTTCTGAGTTATTTCTCAAACCACTTCAAAATTGGAGGTTTTAAGCAATAAATGTTATTTATTTAATAGTAACAAGAAGTAAAGCTCAGAAAACTCTTTAACTTCCAATCTTTATCAGTTTATTTGTTATATACAGTTGGTAAAACTCAAAATTTGCAATATATTTGCATACATAATGTATGAATACATTCATCTATTTATTTATCATGTAAGTGGTATTATACATTTCAAAGAACCCATTTGACATTTTTAGCATTATCTGTCATTGTGTGTTGTTTAGTTTAATATTTTTTAATATTTGTATAAGATAATGTCAGCTGTGTTTCTTCACTTCTTTTATTCAAGGTTTTTTTTTAATTGCTTCACATCTGAAGAAGAAATCTATAGGAAGAATAAGGAATAAAGTCACATTAAAGCTGTAATTAATCTGAGCAATCATTGAGAGATAATTATTGATAGGGCACTTAATTATTGATGCAATTGTGGCAAAACAATTGTTTCTAGCTCATTCTATAGAACTATAATAAAAAATTACTGTCTTGTTGATTTGAAAGTAAATTAACTATGTCATTTATTGTTCAGTGTAGAACTTCCTGCCAGGCTGCCTTAAGATAGCAAACCTAGGACATTTTTGTGGGTACATATTATGTTGACCACATTCTGCACTTTTCCTGTTTCTATATCTCTTTATATCAATACTTTCATTTTTATTAATTCTATGTCACAGAAAATTCTGATAAAAACTATTGTTGCAAATTATTAAAATATAAAATTTTGAGTGCTTTTGTATTGTGAATGTATTAAGATAACAACTTTAAAATGAACATTATAAAAATGAAGAGAAATAAAAATGCATCAAAGTTACATAGGTACCTACACAACAACTGACTTTTACAGATCTAAAATGATAGCTACTGAGTATACTATTATTTATTTAGAGAACTCATATCACTCTACTAGTCAAGTATTTTGAAATTTTCTTCTTATTATTAAGTTACTATTCATTATTATATTTTATTATTCCTACAATATTGTGAGAGCAATTCTCATGTTAGACATGTTTGTCAATTGTTAGAAACCCTGGGTTCCTTAACTGTGATCCTTAACACCGAATGTAGGATCACAAAATATTTGACAAACATAAGATGTTTCTGAATGTTGAGCAACCAAAATTTAATTCAAACCAAACAGGACTTGGGAGGGTTTCTGGCAAGGTGTTTCTTAGGTGTTTGAACTTCACTGAAAATGTACTTCTGGACAAAATGATTACTTTTTGCTCTTGTGTTCACATGACATATGCCATTAAAAACTGCCTCAGACACATAGAATGTATGTTTGAAGCTGTTATAAGATATGCACTGCAGTAATTTCAATATAGTGAAGAGAATTTTGCTCTCTTCTAGAACATTACATTTAAACACAGAAAACAAAGACAAATGTACTTCTATTTGTTATCATCATCACTCAGCAAAATCAAATTATTTTTAGGAAATTAGTTATCAAATTTGTTTTGCACTGTGATAAAATGCTTGATTAAGAAAATTCTGTTTGATTTATTGTTGTTTCATAAAACTATTGTTATCTGTATTACTCTACTTCTGTTCTGATATATGTATATAGTGTATATATATGCACAGATACACACATAAACTGAAAGACCAATGAAATTATGACATAATTGTTTGTGAAAGTCAACCAGATTAAACATTCTCTGGCCAAACTGATTAGAAGAGCAAAAGTAGACAGTATGGTATGCACTCACTGATAAGTGGATATTAGTCTAAAACCTTGGAATACCCATGATACAATTCACAGAACTCATGATGCTCAGAGGAAGAAAGACCAAAGTGTGGATACTTAGGTTCTCCTTAGAAGGGGTAACATAATACCCATGGGAGGAGGAACAGAGACAAAGTGTGAAGTAGAGAATGAAGGAAAGACCATCAAGAGACTGCTCTACCTGAGGACCCATCCTATGTACAGACACCAAACTCAGACACTATTGAGGATGCCAAGAAGTACTTACTGACAGGAGCCTTATATAGCTGTCTCCTGAGAGAGTCTGCCAGAGCCTGACAAGTACAAAGGTGTATGCTCACAGCCAATGATTGGAGTGAGCACTGGGTCCCAAGTGGAGGAATTAGAGAAAGGATTGAAGGAGCCGAAGGGGTCTGCAGCCCCATAGGAGGAACAGCAATATCAATTAACTAGAACCCACCTCCCAGAGCTCACTGGGAAAAAACACCAACCAGAGTACATACACATGGAGGGACCCATGACTACATCTGCATAAATTTCAGAGGATGGTCTTATTGGACATCAATGGGAGGTGTGGCCCTTGTTCCTGTGAAGGCTCGATGACCCAGTGTAAGGGAAGGCCTGGCCATGAAAGTAAGAGTGGGTGTGTAGGTGGGTGGATGGGTGGGTGGGGGAAAATTCTCATAGAAATGGGGATGGGGGATGGAATAGGGAGTTTTTTTCCAGAGGGGAACCAGGAAAGGAGACAACATTTAAATTGTAACAAAAGAAAATATCTAATAAAAAATTTAAAAAATACAGAAGTATAAGCAACTCTAAAGTACTGTGAATATGTGTACACCATAATTTCAAATATGTAGCAAAGATTGAATTGTGTGTGTAAGATAAACATCTGGCAAGGAACTTACAAATATGATGTTGCACAACTTTTCACTTAGTCATTGTCTTAATTAGGCTTTTATTGCTGTGAAGGCAATTCTTATAAAAGCAAACATTTAAATGGTGCTGGCTTACTGTTTCAGAAGTCCAGTGCATTATCATCATGGTGGGAAACATGGCATTTTGCAGACGGAATAGGTGCTGGAGGAGCCAAGCATTCTACATTTTTATTTGAAGACAGCTGGGAGGAGGCTCTAATTTTACTCTGGATAAAGCTTAAGCACCTGAAGACCTCAGTGTCCTCCTCTACAGTAACATAGTTCCTCCAACGAGGCCTAAACCTACATCAATAAATCCACATCTCATATTATGCCACTCCCTATGGCCAAGAATTCAAACATGAATCTATGGGGCCCAAACATATTCCAACCACCAGAGTTAACTACTGCTGGTCACATAGCTTGCCCTTAGGTGTATTTCGCATCTCTGGCAATTTATAACCTTTGTTGGTAGTGGTCTTATCATATCAGTCATGGACAGAGCACATGGCAGTTCTTTATTCATCCTAGCTTGATGGCTAAAGCTGTCTTATGCCTCGGACTCATAAAAATCAAATCCAGGCTATAGAGCACAGGAGTAAAAAAAACAGCAGAGACCTGTCGACTGCCCTGGCACCCACAGACCTGCCCTCCTATGCATGAAACAGGCAGGCCATAGACATCTGCTAAGCCCTATATGAAATACAGCACAGATATAGGATGTGGGCAAAGGGTGTGCAAGACATATTGCCAGCCTGTTTTGGGAGCCAGCCCAATGTGTGAGTATGTGATCAGATGGAAGACAAAGAGAAGTATCTTGAGCATTACAAAGAAAAATGGAACTGGAGATTTGAGAATGAAGAAAAGAAGCCTGGTTTGAGTGAACAGCTACCCCACCTGGGGCCATGATGATGTCCTAGCCAGAGCTGCTAGTGAGGTTTATGTCTGATTCTGTGGCTATGCATCAGCATTGTTCTGTGTCAATATCTGTGGTTTATATTGGGAACATTGCAATGTCCCTGGTCAGGGCAGTTCCCTGGGACTGCAGGGATGTGCAGGGGCTATCCATATCTTTCCCTGCCCCTCACTAGATGAGGCATTCTAGAGAGCTGGTCCTGTCTCTCACTGCCAGCATCACTAAGGAGAATTGTCCCTGCTCCTCTCCCAAGCAGCACATTGGAGGTTCTCCAGGCTATTGGGATATGAGTAAGCCAGCTCTGTGTCATGAATATGAGAGAGCTAACCATGCCACTTGTCTGCCATAGTGTGGCAGGTTACACATGTTATCCCCAATCCACACCATTCACCATTTCTTCTGTTCAAGAAAGCTTCCCACAGTATCATGAGCTTCAGAGACATAACTCTGCCCCGTCACAGTTGCAACACTTAGGAGAGTAGGCGATGTGCCTAGCCTGACAAGCATAGTGGAGAGCTGACTCTGGTGGGTGGCTGTGGGGCTCAGGAGAGGCAGCCCCAAGGGCACCATCTCTAGAGAGCTGGCCCTGCCATTGTTTGGCCATGAGGTAGTGAGTGCCATGAGTATGGGGGTGATACACCATATGTCCTTTACCACCTTCGACAGTAGGGAGAACTGGCCCTGGGTCTGAGAGTAGGAAGTCTAGTCCTGCCACATTCTGGCAGAACATGTTGGATAGTTGGCCATGAACCATACTTGAGAAACTCAGTAGAGCTGGCCCTGGTGGTTGGGGGACAGGTAAGCCAGCTCAGAGGACAAGCGTGCTCAAGAGCTAGCCTGTCTACTTCTCTCCCATGAGGCAGCTTGTTGTGGGAAATATTGAAAAATCAACATACCAGCTCTCCTGCTCCCACTGGAACAACTCCCTACTGGGGGTTCCCGAATTTCTCTTGCTTGCACACAGTGCCTCACACACCCAACAAAATATTTGGCAACCATAAAATGTTTCTTAATGTTGAACAACCAAAATTTAATTCAAACCAAACAGTACTTGGGCGGGTTTCTGGCTGCACTAGATCTTTTAGCTGTTTGAACTTCACTGAAAATGTACTTCTGGACAAAATGATTACTTTCTGCTTTTGTGTTCACATGTAATTCCCCAGTAGAATCAAGACCCTTAAGGCTTAAGTAACCAATCATATTTATGTATAAATAATATCAAAATTTATGTCAATACAATATTTTTAGAGACAATTGATAATGATAAAAGCTTTATCCCAATGTTTCTGACCTTGTAAAAAGTTAGATAATGGTGCCTGGCAATTGCCATGTGGGTTCATGTCCCCAGCCACAATTCTTTTCTACCCTCCAGTGTGGTCTTCCCATAGCCTTGAGCAGGCTAAATAGACCTTAAGTGTTTGTCTGCCACAATTGGACCTTAAGACCCAGTTAGAGGTAGTTTCCTACAGGAAGTAGATTGCCTCCTGAGCTTGCTTTGCAACTCAATCCAGCTGAAATAGTCATTGGGTTTTCCCTATATAAACACAGGGCTGACTATTAAACTTTGAGCCTTGATCAGAAACTGTTGTCTTGGCTTCATCCTTCTCTCCCACACCATCCTTTTTCATTTCCAGTCCCCCTTTCAGGTAACCCAGTTCATCCATGTCTGTTGGACAGCTACAGGTGGCACCCAGCTGAGTGGAGTGACAACAGGGAGGGGGACACACTGAGACATGTTGTCTTGGGCGGGGCTCCACAGACAATGGAATAAAAGAAACAATATCCTGCAAAGTGGCAAGCAATGAACCGCATCAAAGCTTGTATCAGCCATAAATCCTAGTTTTGGAGGCTGTTGTTTTAGGAGGTGCATAAAGAGAGGATATATGCTAGGTTGAGACAGTGTGGACCCGACACAGATCTCACCTAGGAGGTGATAGCACAGATGGGACAGGGGCATTCTATATAGTCAATTGTTTGCAGCCAAAAGCTGCAGCAGATGAAAGGAAGGAACATGGTTTAAAAAAGAAAAATAAAATAAAATATAAAAGAAAACAAACAAAAAATAGATGTTAGAAAAATTCTTAGCTCAAGTATATTTATGCTGTGCATGATTCCCAGATGTAGGAATAGTAAATATACAAATGACATGAGAAAGAGAGAGAGAGAGAGAGAGAGAGAGAGAGAGAGAGAATAGGTTTCAGAAAAGCAGTTGTCCCCTGTCTGGATGCATTAGCAAAAGAGAAGGAACATTGATTTTAGAGCTCTCTAGGGACAAGAAAAAATCAGGAGATATGCTATTTCTTCTCTGGCTCCTACTGGAGACATCCTTAGTTCTGGTTACATCAAGTTCTCTTCCCTCTCTGTGTATTTTCTATATTTGGTGCACAAATCTGTCCACATGTCAATTTATGTATGTTTTGTTTCATTGTTTGAATCACTATTGTTCTATGTTGAAATGAAAAAAATGGTTAAAACATTATCTGCTGGCTATCTATCTCTTGATTTAGAAGGCAGTCCTAGTTTTCACAGAAGAAGTTGAAAAGTTGCCCTGAACCCTTAGCTAGGAGTGAACTACAGCTGGAGAAAAAGCTGCTCTTAAAGGGGCCAGCTGCTTCTCAAGTTCTAGGGCAAGTAAGCTGATAGTTGTTTTCTAGAAAAATCTCTGCAATTGTGTTTATTGGGTTCAACAAGTGACAAGGTGCTTTTTCTCTTGAAATTACAGGTTGAAAGGACAAGAAAATTTTGTTTGTTCTAAATATATGACAAGAGAAACTTAAAAATTATAGTTAAACTGTTAGTGTTCCATTGGCTGCAGTTTTCAGTTTGATCACAGGTTCAGAAATTTTAACAAACATATTTGTAATTAGGATGATTGTTAGATTAATAAAAGTTAAAAACCAGCTGTCCTCAGTATGAACCTGTTGCCCCTTTAAAATGGCTGTATTGGATATGGTGGTAGAAGCAGATCTAACCCTCCATATACCTGGTGGCTCTACTTCGTGTTTGATCTTTGTAAATTAGCAGCTGAATTAAATATCTGGGACATCCTTGCAAAAAACTTTAATTTCTAATTATATTTTTTTCTTTTAACTTTTGACTTTGTTTCTTAAGCAGACTGGTTGCTGTCCCATAGGATTACCTCCAGCAAGCTCAGCTATTCACTACGGCAGTTATTCATCTCTATGAAGAAATGCATTGAGTGTATATTCATATGTCCTTTATGGCTTTGGTCTGAATTGAAAAGAATGTGCTTTTGAAGGCCTATGGCTAGGGATGGGTAAGTGTGTTCCTGAGCTCCTATCGACCTAATCCAGACACATGCATCAGAAAGATATGTATGTAGTCCACAACAGGTAAGAAGGAGCAATATAGACATGGACCTAAGACTGGCATGGCCAACTAGCCACTCTATACCTTAGACAGAATTCTGCTCTGTTGGACTGTGTTCTGGTTGAGAGAGGCTTAACTACTGGAGACCCCACAGATATTCTACAAGGGACAGACCTATTGGCCATGCTCGCAGACACTAGGCTTCTGACATGAACCCTCAGATCTCCATAATTCTGTGTCCATCAATCAAGTAGGACACTGCCCAAAGTACCTGACATTTGATCTAGATACGACACCCACAGTTACCTGGCAACAGCCAGAAATGTTCCTCCCCATGGTTACCTGGCTACAGCCAGGTAGGCCCAGCCCACTATAAAAGGGGATGCTTGTCCCCCTCCTCCAACTCTTGTTCTCTTCTCTTATTCTCTTACTTTCTTGTTCTCTTTTACGCTCTTGTTCCCCCTCTTTCCCCATTTCCTCCCCTCCTCTCTCCTACGTGGCCATGGCCAGCCTCTACTTCTCTACCTTCTCCCTATCTCTACTTCTCTTCAATACATGCTAAAACCATAGACTGCCTCTTCACATCTGTACTCACCATGCTGAAACAATGGGGCAGGTCCTCTCATAAAGAGTCACACATCTAGTCTCCCAGTAGAAGACTTCCCGGTGTTCCCAGCTATGCCCACCACCAACCCAAACTGTCCACTGACCAGAACAAGGACTCACTACCAAACTGAACATTCTGCCCTGACCATTTTCCCTTTAGCCCCTGGCCAGCTCCCAGCCCTCAGGAACACCACCTGGTTCTCAGCTCTTCCACAACATCTAGCCTCATTTGGGATGTCCAAGACTGAGAACTGAGAGACTGAGCCACCCCATCCCTGGAGTGAGGTCACAAGGCTTCCCACAGCTTGACACTTGCCCTGCAGTTCCTTGGGATCCCAGGCAGTCTGCCTGCCCAGTGGCCCTATCCCTGAATGGACACAAGTCCACCCCTTTAAGGCCACATAGCTCATCTTAAAAAAAAATATTGTGCCCTTCCCCTAGCCTTGAACAGGCTAAATAGACCTTTAGTGTTTGCCACAGTTGGACCTTAATGACTCAGATGGAGATAATTTCCTACAGGAGTAGACTGCATGTTTAGCTTGCTTTGCAACTTAATCCAGCTGAAACAAAGGATGGGTCTTTGGGCTTTCCCTATATAAATGCAGTGCTGGCTATTAAACTTTGAGATTTGATGAGAAACTTTTGTCTTTGCTTCATCCTTCTCTCATGCCCTATCCCTTTTCATTTCCAACTCCCATTTCAGGTAATCCAGTTCACCCATGACTGCTGGACAGCTACACTCCAGGCCATTCCTTCTTTCTGCAGCTCTTATCCCAACCCCCCTTTCCCTGTCCAATCAAAGACCTCCTCTGCACTAATATAACTGAACAGGGAAAATCCTGCAACATATCACACTTTTTGTTTAAATAAACAAGACTTTCTCTCAAAATAAAATTTGAACACAATTATTACCATTTTGTAAATCATATGGCATAACATAGATGCCATATGGCAAAAATGCTAACACCCAGTGAAGACATTGTCCTCTATCTTATCTTAAATGACTCTATATGTTATATCCTGGTTTAGCTTGTATACTATCCAAAAACTATTTTCTCAAATACATTCTCTCAATGCTAAATAGCCTTGGTTGGCTATGAGACTATAAGTAGTATTTCAACCACATCAGAAATCCGAGAATGACCAACACAATCTGAAAATAAAGGAAGGCTGATACAGCTTCTACAAATGAGACCAATTGTAGAGACAGCTGCCTACAGGGAAAATCCTGGAACAGTAGTCAGTGCATTGCCAAGGTGATATTTGCCTCCTCACAGTAGGCAGTAGGAAGAGATGACCCTGGTATCATGAAAGCCAGAGAGCTAGCCTCTTTATATGCTATAGCATATAAGAGAGAGATCTCTGGACAGGCAGTGGCTAATACAGTGGAACTGGCCCTGAGAGTATGACAGTGGGAGAGCTGGCACAGCCGCTCACATGCTACAACACTTGGGAAAGTCAGCAGTACAGTAAAGCTGGCATCTGGAAATGTGGGTATGGATGAGTTGGCACAAAGTGCATGAAAGCGAGAGAGGTAACCCTATTTCCTACAAATGGCACCATTTGGATGACCTGCCCATTGCAGTAATAGAGAACTTATCCTGTTGGTAGAAATAAGGCTCTAAACTTATCTACCTCCTAGGTCCAGATCCAGTGCTTTGAATTGGCCCACACCAAAATCTATATCATCTAGGCATAGTTGGGGTGTGGGAAAGAGCCATTCCTGCTCTTTCAAAGCTGCAGAACCTCTATAACACAGCACAACAACAGGTTTACTAGGAGGAGTCCCAATGAGGATCCAAAATTAATGCCGTCACAGAAGCCAGAGATGTCAAATCAGATCAGTGACTCATTTCAATATGCATTTGTAAATGTATCTTTTATTCACCAGTATGATTGTCATCTTGAATGTTTACTGCTGAATAAATTCACCCTTTCTAGTTCTTTGTGAACTCTAGCTTGCTTGTTCAACTCAACTCTTCCAGCTCAAAACACCTCTCCAAACTGACTGACTCAAACTGGATTGTTTCAGCTTCTAACTGAATTGTTATGCTTAGCCTCATACTAATTTGGGCAATCTGTTCTAATTTTCTGGCTCCTTCTCATTCTCTGGCTCATTTTGTCTTCGCCTGCAGCCTGTCTCTGTAAAACTGTCCCGGAAAAACACATGTCCTTTCTCCTCTCTGTCTCTGTATCTCTGTCTGTCTCTGTCTCTGTCTCTGTCTCTGTCTCTCTCTCTCTCTCTCTCTCTCTCTCTCTCTCTCTCTCTCTCTCTCTCTCTCTCTCTTTCTCACTCACCCCTTCTCTAAGTTGCCTAATTTATCTTCAGTAGCACCTTTCTTTCCTGGCTCTTCAGTTGAGTGTTGGTTATCTTTGACATGTCTGTCAAATCTGTCTCAGATGCATTACTCTGTCTGCCCCTCATTGGATGTCAGTCAAAGATGGCCACTTCCTTCTACAAACCAACACTTTACCTTCATTGTTTGGGTTTAAATGTGTACACTAAGGGTGTCTCTGATGTCAGCTAGATCATATAGTCCTAGAAGGACTTTAGATGTTTTCGTTGCCAGAGCAGCTATGTTGCTTGATGTTAATTCCTCTGCATCTTATCTCCTTTTAGTTAAAAATAATTCAAAGTTTAACTATCAGAATAGAATCAAATTTAACAGTCCAAATGTCCTTATGAAGGAAAATCTGTTGATTTGGTAACTCTTCACAACTGTAGTCCTCATTATCTGTCCTTCTGCAAATGTTCATTATAGCATCAAGGTTTTCCAGGATGTGAGTCTGATGAATGATCTGAACCTTCTTCACCTGGTTTGTTAAGTTGTCCCTATAATTGTGGGTGGGGTTAGCTTTCTGCATAATCTGCATGTCTTTCATTTTGTGTCTCTTCCTTTCTTGAGTAGTGCTTCTAATGTGGAAGCTTCTTTTACTCAGATTGACTCTATTGATTTTGATGGAACTGAAAGTCCCACAACCTTTTATTGGCAAAATCTCTTCCCCAACATAACACATTCCTTGACTTCTATTCTGATATTAAAACACTTTGAAGTATACAGGTTAATCTATTTTAATAGGTGTTTTGTTTTGTTTGTTTTGTTTTGTTTTTTCCAATCTACTGTGTATCAGCTAATCTTATTCCTCCTTTCTGTTGATGTAGGCACAATTAAATATTAATTAATACTCACATAAACTAGACACTTAGGCATTCTACACCTGACTTCTTATTCATTAAACATAGAAACAGTGACAAATATTACATAATATGACAATATACTGATGTGGAAACATTAAGGGTTCTTTGGAAAGTTAGCACACAGGTGAAGAAATATTTCCTGTTAATACAGGTTTGAAAGGCTAAGGCAGACTTGTGAATAAACATTTAGCTGAGGAAGACACAGGTGAATGAATGTTCTACTAGCGCAAGCACATGAAAGGAGACATAATGAAAGATTTTTGCTAACTGCATGCATATATTGGTCCACCTTAAATTGCATAGTTAAACTGCATTTGTCAGGGCTGCATTGAGAGAAATGCACCAAAAAAGTTCTCGTGCTATATTGTAGTTTTCTGCCTTTTCTTCATACACAGGCTGATTGGCTGAGTGATATCAGGTGAGAGACATGCAGGTGCTGAGGTAAGATATGTGGAGGACATGTGATACCTGGAAAAAATATAAACAGACTGACTGGACAGTGCAGACTTGCTTATAAAGCTAGCATGCAATACTTGTGGGTCTCTAGTCCACTGATTTTCTCTTCCTTGATAGAAGCACAGCTGAGAACTTCTGCTGGTGTTTCTCCTAGTCCCTCCTGCTGACTCCAGTCAAGACTGAGCACTGGAAGTTTCTGCTAGGTTATACCACCACTGTTGATTTGTGCTTGGAATCCTGACCCTACTGAACTAGACTGCTGGTATGCCCATGAAATATTTGCTACTGTATTGAGCTGTCACTGCTAACCTGTGAACCTGTGAAGTCTCTAGGAACACTTGCTTACAATTCATTTTCAAATTCCCTTGTCTCCACCAGATAAAACCACAATCTTTTTGATATCTATGGTATTTGTCCATTGCCTGTCAACATACATAGTCATTAGGGTCAGTATTAGCAGTGGTTATAATCCATTCTTTCACAAGTACTGATTAAGCTTTTGTTTGTTTGTTTTGGTTTTTCTTTTTTGTGGGGGGGGTTGTTTTTTTTTTTTTCCTGAGACAGGGTTTCCCTGTGTAGCCTTGGCTGTCCTGGAACTCACTCTGTAGACCAGGCTGGCCTCGAACTCAGGAATCCGCCGGTCTCTGCCCCCCAAGTGCTGGGATTAAAGGCATGTGCCACCACTGCCCGGCTTGTTTTGGTTTTTCGAGACAGGATTTTTCTGTGTAGTCCTGGCTGTCCTGGAACTCACTCTGTAGACCAGGCTGGCCTTGAACTCAGAAATCCGCCTGCCTCTTCCCCCAAGTGCTGGGATTACAGGCATGTGCCACCACGCCCGGCTTGCTGATTGAGCTTTAAAGGGGCTAAGAACATTTTTAAAATCTGTGTTTGCAGTTTCTAAACTGAAAGCTTCAATTAATACACATATCACACTTGTATCTGATTGTCCTATCATATCAGATATAATCTATGTAAACTGCTTCCTCTTTCTCCCCCCTCTCTTCCCTTCTCTCCCCCTCTATCTGAGCTGATTTTTTTAAAATTTTCTCCTCCTATTCATTTTGGTCTCCTGAGAGTTGTGTATATCCTACCTCTGACTCATTCTGTCAGATCTTTCTTTGGTTAATTACTTTGTCTGCTCCTCAATTAAAAGTCAGTTTCAAAAGTGGCTGCTTCTTTCTACAATCACTTGGTAACTGTTTCTGAGTTACTGATGAAAACATGTTCCATTTCTCCTTTCCTATCAGGACTCCTACAGTTGTAGATCTGTGCAAATGTCTGTACATGCTACTTCAGAATCTGTAAGTTCATACACATGTTGAACATATTAATTTATAAGTGCCTGATTTTGGGGGTTCCTCTTCTCTGGTTCTTATGTTCTTTCCACATTCTCTTTCAAAGCCTCAAGGGGGAGATTTCATGAAGTCATCCCATTTAGTCCTGAGTATTCTACATTTTCCCATTTTATGCATGGCTGTGTCTCTGTGTTTGTTCCCATCTGCTTCAGGAGGAAGCTTCTTTGGTGATAGTTATGCTATGTCATGTCTCCCTCCCCTCCTTTTAAAAATATTTTATACTTTTCAATTTTTTATTTTAATATAAACTCTTCACACTTTTGTGTATGTGTGCATGTATGTGTGAACTCTTTTTACCCTATATATTCTTTTTAAATATACTGTGGCTTCCAATGTACTGTGAGTTTCACTATACTGTTTTTATGGGATTCTGGATGCTATGAAGAGGAGGGTCTCTGCATCTACATCTGCTTATTGTGCCTTCTCTTTTTCTTCTGTTTGTTTTTTTTAAATCAAATTCTCTTTATTATTATTTGTTTTATACTATTATATTATAATCCCATAGGAGCCTGTTTGTTTTCCTTTATCCATTATTTTCCTGTTTTAAATTTAGTTTTTTCCTTTTTATAAATCTATTTATTCATTTTACATCCTGATTGCTGCCTCCATTTTGCTCTCCTGTCCAACAGTCACTTCTCCCTTTCTCCCTCTCCTTCTCCTCTAAGAGGGTAAAGGATACCCCTGGGTAACCCCCACTCTGGAACATCAAATCTCTGCAGGGATAGGTGAATTCTCTCCCACTGAGTTAAGATAAGGCACCCCATCTAGAAGAGCTTATTCCACAGACAGGCAGCAGCTTTAGGGATAGCTCTTCATTCCAGTTATTCAGGACCCCCATGAAGACCAAGCTGCATATCTGTTACATATTTGTAGAGGTCCTGGGAATAGCAAGTGCATGCTCTTTAGTTGGTGTTTCAGTAGCTGAGAATCCCCAAGGATTCAGGATAGAACAATTTGTTGATGTTTCTGTGGAGTCCCTATGCCCTGTATGGCCCAAAGTCCTTACCCCAACTCTACCATAAGAGTCTCCAAGCTCCATCCAATGTTTGGCTGTAGGTCCTGCATCTGTCCAAGTCAGCTGCTAAGTGGGTAGAGACTCTCAGGGGACAGACATGCTAAATTCCCGTCTGCAAGTACTACTATATACTATCATTAATAGTGTCAAGGGTTGTTGCTTGCTCATAGGATAGGCAATTAGTTGGACCAGTTATAGCTTAGCCATTCCTGTAGGCTCTGCTCCATCCCCCATCTCTGAAGATCTTGTAGACAAGATAAATTTTGGGTTGAAAGTTTTGTTTTTGAGGTTGGTGGTCCTATTGTTCCCCTGGTGGGTTTCTACACCTGCATTATAGAAGGTGACCTCTTCATGTACCACATTTCCACTGCTGTGACTCTCATCTAAGGCCACCCCCATTGATTTGGGGTAGTTTTCCCTATCCCAGGTCTCTGGCAGCTCCTTGAGATACTCCCCTCTTTTGCCAGTAGCAGATTTCCATTCATTCACATTACCATCTGGAAGTCTCTCTTGTCTCTCCCCACTATTCCACTTCCCAACCCATCTGCCATCCAGTTATACATCCTACGACTATTTTACAAACTCTTCTAAGTGAAATTCAAAATCTTTGCTTGGTTTTTCCTTCTTGTTTAGCTTCTTCAGGCCCTAGAGTGTAGCATGGTTTTCAAGTATTTTACGGCTAATATTCACTTTTAAGTGAGTAAATACCATGTATGTCCTTTTGGGTCTGGGTTACCTAACTCAGGATGATATTCTCAAGTTCTGTACATTTGCCTACAAAATTCATGTCTTTGTTTTTAATAGCAGAATAATATTCTATTGTGTAGATGCATCAGATTTTCTTTATCCATTCTTCAGTTGATGATGTTCAATTTTTCAGTTGATGTTGTTTCCAATTTCTGGCTATGACAAATAAAGCTACTATGAACATAATTGAGCAAGTGTCCATGTGGTATAGTGGGACATGTTTTGGGTATATGCCCAGGAGTAGCAAAGCTGGGTATTTAGGTAGACCTATTTCCAGTTTTCTAAGAAACTGCCAAATTGATTTCCAAATTTGTACAAGTTTCATTCTCACCAGCAATGGAGGTGTGTTCTCATTGCTCTTCATTCTTGATAGCATGGACTATTGTTGAGTTTTTTATCTTAGCCATTCTGAAGGGTATAAGATGGAATGTCAGGGTCATTTTGATTTATATTTCCTTAATGAATAAGGATTTTGAACCTTTCATTAAGTGCTTCTCAGCTATTCAAGATTCCTCTATTGAGAATTCTCTGTTGAATTTTATACCCTATTTTATTTTTAGACATATAAACAGTTTATTGAACCATTTCTTTCCCTACCATTTTGCCTGAGCAGTTTTGGGGTATATGCCAAGGACTGGTAGAACTGAGTCTCTGCATATGTCTGAGTCAGCTGCTGGGTAGAGACTCTCAGAGGTATATGATAGAACTCAAATAGATGGAAGGTGTGCTCCACCTAAATCTGTTACTTCTCTTACACAGAGCCGCATTAATACACAAAACCTTACTAAATTTAGCATTGTTCATGGGTACATAATTATAGGACCTACTACTGGAATCATGTAAATTATCAGGGAGCTCCGATTTTCCCCTGTCTAGCCATTGATTGTTAGTAGCTTTTTATCTGTATGTGAGACCCTATGAAATGTCCAAATACAATAATGTCAATGTATGTTTTCATTATTCAAGTCTTGTTTCAGGAACAAAATTGCTGACCTTTCATTTGGACAGTTTTCCTTTCAAATCTAAAAGATATTATATCACAGCAGGTATGCTGGTACCATGTATCTTCCATTTTTTCTTACTTAGGTTGAGTAGTTGCATTGTAGTTGTAACAATTGGGGTTGCTCACTGCAAGAACACTTATGACCAGACATGAATCTCTATATTGATCTCCACATGCTGAAAAAATTGACATATAAGAGCTCTACTTATCTGTGTATAATAATAAGTGCTTATTTAGATATTTACAAATTGTTTTGGCTTAGGGAAAGGGAAGAAATTGGTTCTCCTTTAAATTTATTGTCTTCTCCAGCCATAGGTAGCAAATTAGGTTTACAGTACAAGGGTTGAATTCCGTTCCTTTGAACATCCCATGTGTCCAATTCTACAGCTGTTAATTACACTCAAGGTATGTGATAATATATTTAATCATTAGGGATACCTTGTTCGCTGACAGTTGTTGAGGTTCATAGCCTTTACACAGGATAAGACTTTGCTTTTCTCCTTAGTCAGATTTAACAGCACTTTCTTTTTTTTTTTCAATTTGTCAGATTAGAATTTTAATGTATAACTTTTTTATTGGGTATATTCTATATTTACAATTCATTTCCCTTTTTCTGGTTCCCCACCCCCAAAGGTCCCACATGTCCCCCTCCCTCCCCCTGCTCTCCCATCCACCCCCTCCCACCTAACCGTTCTTGTACTCCCCCACAATGATGTTTTCGTCCATTCTAGCACCAGTGTCCACTCCTTTCTTCTTGTGAGACATCACTTGATATGTGATTTATGTCTTTGGTTAACAGCACTTTCAAGTACATTGAAGGCAGTCATTCAGTAGATTTTGAGTGATGAAATTTTGCCCTAGAGGCAAAGTGAAATAGTAAAAATTCATAAATAGGTTAGAATTTTGTTTGACTGATCAAAGCAATGCTAAACTTCATGTTTATTCTGGATCAACAGTGTATGCCATATGCATTAACCTATGTAAGCTTGGAAAGGAGTCAACCTTCTATTTTATACCTACTTGTAGAATGTTTAAACTTTCCCTGTTTAAGTCTTTGTTCAAGTGGGCATATTAGATTATAGATACAGTTTTTCTTTGCAGCACCATATTTTCATCAATCTCGTTAGACACATGATTGATTAATCCTGACAGTTATAGCTGCTCTTCAGACAATGCCCTTGGGAA
This sequence comes from Apodemus agrarius, assembly GCA_964023405.1. Classification (NCBI taxonomy): domain Eukaryota; kingdom Metazoa; phylum Chordata; class Mammalia; order Rodentia; family Muridae; genus Apodemus; species Apodemus agrarius. Next base: position 70,103,313 of record OZ030020.1, read on the forward strand.
TAATTAAATAATTAAATTAGTGAATCAGTAAAATTATCAAATGGTATATGATTTAAAAACTATGTGAAAAATGTTTCATCTTCAGAAAGAAAAAAGGGTAATTATGAAGAATCTACCATATACTATAGGTAGCTAATATCACAAATATTTTATATTTGTGATCATTGTAAAAAGTTAATTAACATTTCTAAAATGTCAAGTGAATGGATGTGTATAAACATCTCAATATCATATGTACATTATAAATACGTATTATGCATACTTATCAGTAAAAATACATGTTAAACAGGAGAGATACAGCTTAGATCTCTTTAAACTTCTAGGATTTTCGAAAGAGGACCAAGAGAAGACAGGATATTTAATTTTCTATATATATTTGGCAAGTGGTATTATAACTACCCTCCAAATAATGTTCAAAATCTCCTTTATACCTATTCTATTGATCTCTTTGACTTCTATAATTTGACTAATATTTAACCATAAAAATGTTATAATATTTATCTAATCAATAACTGTACTGAAAGTATTAAATCTAAGAATAGCCAATTAGTAACAGCTTTATATATTTGAACCCAGATTATTCAGTTTTATAGTTATTGAAGAGAACTATTTTAATACTGATGTCAATTTCTTCTTATTTCTCTAATGAGCAACCTTCTAAGTATCCTATTTCTGTTTCATCTTTGAAATTAATTGTCCCATAACAGGCTCCTACTTAAAATGTAACAGTGGATGGGTCTTTTCCTTTACACAAACAGACACTTACCCTCCCTCCATACTAATCTTTTTCTTAAACACTAAGCTTAAAAAGCACATTTTATCAAAGTACAATTGCTAAAGAATTTAGAAAATGTTCAAAACATAGCATTTTTATTTTTCAGTATGACAATTACCTTTAATTTTAAGGATTATGAATATTTTAGTTTGCAAAACAACCATTATCTATTTTTTAGAGCCAGGATATGGCATGTAAAATAAAATATTCTTAGAGTAATGATAAAAATGTAAGTGATTATTTGTGAGGTTGTTCTCTTTCATTTAGTCTTACTGGAGACATGTTATCTAATTTGTTAGATATTTTTTTTTAATTATTTATGGACAAACATAGGTGTTAAATATGTTCAATGAAATATATAAGCTTATACAATAGTAAAACTATGTTAAATGAGTATCAAAATCACTGCAAATAAAAACATTGAAAATTAAAGTCAGAGACTTAAAGTATTGACTAAAATTTCTCAGACAAAAATATATACTTTCTTGGAATGAAATTATTTGCATTTACATACACTTAAGCTTAGTATATTTTTATTCAATATGGGATGTATATGTACAGATTCTAACAATGTGCTATGATATAATAATGAATGAGAAGTTAGGACTCTCATATCTAGATCATTGCAAAGTTATTGAGATCATGTCAATTCCTAACATTTTTGAAGTTTAAGGAATATATATGAAAGCTATAGCATGATGCCTTATTTGAAGAAATAAAAGCATTTTAAAATCATAAAACTATAAGCTAGTGAATTATACACTGGTCAATATCAGCATAGTATGTTATAACTATCATCATGTATCAAAATGTATAGGAAAGGTTCTAAGACTGTTAAAACTTTTCTTAAAATACAGTTGATCCTCAGGTGGTACTGACGTGAATGTTTAGAGCTAACATTCACAAATCTTGAGAAGGCATGCTAGACACTAGTTTTCTAGGCTGACAAAGAGGAAAGACCTTTGAAGAGTTGAGTTGCAAGTTTCTGTGGCTGAAATCCATGTGAGCAGAATCTGAGCAGTAATTTGCAGTTAGAGAAGCTTTATTTACTAAGCTTAAACTCGAAGGTTTCTCACATATTACCATTTTTTTGTCATTCAAAAAATAAAGTCATCTTTATTTATGTATTTTGAAACTGTTAATTTTGCTGAACTCTAGTTCTTTTTATTCTTTTTTTAATTGGGTATTTTTAATTCAAAAACATAAATTATTAATTACAACTGAAAAAATTTAAACTGATATGGTAGTAAAACTAGTCTTCTAAATAAATATTATGAATACTTATGAATTATTAGTTATTTTGTCATTGTTAAGTATAACTTCCTGCAGTTACATGAAATGGATTACCTGGAAGGGGACCTGGGGATTGTTGGGAAGGTTGTGAGAAAAGAATGAGACCAACACAAAGGTTGCTGATCAAGGCGACAAATTTTAATGGTTGACCCAGAACTTAAAGTCACTGGTGAAACCCTTCCCCTGGGGCTCAAGGGTGTGTTCAGAAGACCCAGTTTGGCTGCTCAGTGGGTGTTGGCTCTACTGCTTGGCAGGTCACATGCTTAATTCAGGAAGTTGCAGATCTGGAAGAACATGGGAGGTTGTGGCTAGCACTGAGGTCTGGAATTCCCACTCAAAAGTTGCAGGGGGAGGGTACAGTTAAGAAAAAATAAAATAAAAACTATCCAAGACAACATGAACGTATTTACTTTGGCTTATGGTTTGAGACAAAGTCCAAGGTAGTATGATGGCAGGAAGGTAAGGTTACTGTCATATTTCATAACTTCTGGAAAGAAAAGCCAGTGAATGATGATGCTAAGCAAAAAAAAAAAAATGCTCAGTGAATGGTACTGGCAAAAGATAAGTTGGACCTCGCCATTTCACATAACATGGTGTAGAGAATTCCATATATATATATATATATATATATATATACACACATATATATATGTATATATATATATATATGTATGTATATATATATATATATATGTATATATATATATGCCCAGAAGTTTGATACTGTGAAGTATTTGTACTCCATGCACAAATGAACCAATGCATATTTATACCTAAATGTCTACAATAATTATAATTCATTTGGTGGAAATATGTAAATAGCAAAACTTTTTAATTTTTCATGATAATATAATATTGTTAATGATAGTTTTTGCCTTATGTATATTGTCAGTTCAATTATTTGATTAATGATTTAGTTAGGGATTATATTCCTGCACAAAACATCATGATCAAGAAGCAAGTTAGGGAGAAAAGGGTTTACTCAGCTTATATTTCCACATTGCTGTTCATCACCAAAGGAAGTTACTACTGAAAATCAAGCAGGTCAGGAAGCAGGAGCTGATGCAGTGGCCATGAGGGATGCTACTTACTGCCTTGCTTCCCCTGGATTGCTCAGCCTGTTTTCTTATAGAACCCAGGACTACCAGCCCAAGAATGTAAACACCCAGAATGGGTCCTCCCACCTTTGATCACTAATTGAGAATATGTCTTACAGCTGGATCTCATGAAGGCATTTAGTCAAGGCAGGCTCCTTTATCTGTGATAACTCTAGCTTATGTCAAATTGACACACAAAACCAGCCAGTACAATTAATATAATATTTTTGAATCCTGTGGTTGAAATAAACATTAGAACTGGATAGCGGCATGGAGCAAATTCTTGATACTGTAAATATTACTACCTAAATATTGAGTGTTATGATATGCAAGTCTTCTTTTGTTTCATCCTTCCTTACCCACAAACAACAAAAAATAATTTATTGATTTTTACTTAATGTATATGTTTGAGTACTTACATGAATATATGCACCACATACGTGCCTAGTGCTCAGATTGACTAAAAGAGGCCACTGATTTCCTAAAACTGGGGTTATTAATTATTATGAGCTAATATGTTTGACTGGGTGCCTCTGAGTTTTCTTGAAAGGCAGCAAATTCTCTTATTTTCATAAAATCTTCACACTTTAAAATTTTGTTTGATTTTTGTGTGTGCTTGTGTAGGTTTGTATGTGTGCATGTATTTACAAGTGAGTTGTGTGCCTCTGTTTATATGTGAATGGGTGTATGCATATGTGAATGAGTATATGCATATATACATAAGTATGAACATGGCTGAGCAAGCCAAGGAAAGCAAGCCAGTAAGCAATACCACTCCATGGCCTTTGCAACAGCTCCTGCCTCTAAGTTCCTGCCCTCTGCGAGTTCTTGTTCTGATTTCCTTTGGTGATGAACAGCAATGTGGGAGTATAAGCTGAATAAACAATTTCCTCCCCAACTTGCTTTTTGGTGATGATGTTTTGTGCAGAACCACAAACCATGAATAAGTCACACTGTAACAAAAGTTATGTGTATGTGATCTCTCTCAAAATATCTTAATCTACTTTACATTTTTTACCCTCACAATTTAATATATATTTTATTTTGATTATTTTATAGTTTTGTTCTCAGGGTTCATTGAACTATTTGTATCAAGTCCTACCATCCCCCATATCTCAGGGATTATCATGGAAATAGTAATGGAAAACATATAGCGTCCTGAGGATGGAAATGTGTGATATACAATGATGTGTTATTTCAAATTTACATTTAACTTTTAACTTCAACTAATTACCTATGGCTCTGTTTGTATCTGAATTTAAAACAACACTAACTTTGTGTTTTACACTTATTGTTCAAAATTAAGAGTTGCTTGAACTCCTGCATTGCCATCACTGTTGATCAGATAATTTTGATGGCTAAACAAAATGTATTGAAATATCAATAAGTTTCACAAATACATATTTCAAATCCAAAATGGTAAGAAGGGCAGCATGAGTGTTGTCTTGTAAATTAAAGCATGAAATATTGAATTAATGGACAGTGTGTGATTGGAATTTCGTATTTAATATTTGCAAATGAAGGTCCATTGTGGGTGATGGAAACTGTGGAATATGACCCTGTACATAAGTGATAGCTATGACATTGTACTTATAGGTTGAAATTAACTATAATAATGATAGACCAACAGTAACTTTTATACTGATATATTAGAAAGTTGCTATTCCAGTTGGATATTAACCAAAAGGAAACACTTTGTCTAAAGTATATTGATCTGTTTTATTAGAGACACTCCCACCATTCCTTTTTCATGTGTCTCAGGCTGATAAGCATGATTTATAAATAAGAACCTTCCATATTTCTCATAGTTCCATCTTTATTTCTGAATACATGTACTCATTAAATGTTGAATAGAATATAAATTTTGTTAAACTATACAAGAAATACTAGTTAGAAAAATTATGTTTGCTCTTGTGTATAGAACTCAGATTTAAGTATGTGGAAGCAGAACAGTGAGTATAAACTAAGAAGAAAAGGATGACTTAGAATGTGGGTGATTAGTGTGAGTGAACTGCAATTGTATGCACCTAGGAAATGTTAGAAGACAGCACAATAGTCTGTGTGTTTACACACAAGTTTGTATACACATACTATATTGGTCAATCTGTGCCTAGTCTCTTTTGTCATATAGCTTTCTTTGATTTTTGTTATAAAGATGTTGTAGTAGTTAGTTACTCTATGTTTTATTAAAATGAACTTTACCTAAACAGTACAGCAATTTCAAATTAAACAGTCCCAAAATATTTACTAAATAACAGTATTGTACTTATCATGTTTATATTACTACTCAATATTTTGCAACTGTGCAGGAAGCTCTGAGGCTCCTTAAGCAGAACCATTGTGTTCCCACTCTAATGCTTCAGAATCACTATTTTATGTCTCTAAAAACTACCTGTTCTGGCTGTTTCATATAAATAAAATAGCACTATATTTTGCTATTCTGTTTTTGTCTCCTTGGCATCATGTTTTCAAACTTTTCATTAATATATGCCTTTATGATCCTTTATGTGTGTGTGTGTGTGTGTGTGTGTGTGTGTGTGTGTTTGCCTGTATATGGGCATCTCAATATACTTTAGTCATTTATATACTTTTTAAAACTGTTAACACTAGATTCGAAAAGCTAACTATCAGAAAATTTCCCATAAACATGATGTGTAGCATAATAGAAATATGATCATACTTTACTTCTTATACATTTTTCCATACTTTGGTTGTGATGCTATAAAGAAAAATTTATTACTATAAACATTGATGCATAATCAACAGTTGAATCTGTTTTATTTGTTATGTATGTGGTGACTATATGAAATATGTCCTACATAGGTTCATATACTTGATCATATTGCTCTATGTTTGTGGGACTACAGGGAAGGTTTTAGAAGCTTTTGCATGTGGTACCTTGCAGGAATTAATACTTCTATGGAGGTGGCCTCTGAGAGTTTATAACATTATCCCATTTATAGATTGTTCTATTTCCTGGAGTGTAGTTGAAATGGGATATTCCAGGTTCCTGGTCAGAGTAGCTCCTGTCAGGCCTTTTATGCTATTACAGACTCTCCCTCTCGATACATTAGCCAAGATAACCTTACTTCTATAATTTGCTTTTGGTCATGATATTATATCATAGCAACAAAATAGTAACTACTGAAGTACATGATAAATTGTTGGCTCATATCATAATGTTACCTACAGCTTTTAAAGGAATTACAAATTATGTGCCATATCTATTAAATATGTACATAACCAGCTACAATGCTTGATGGTTTCATATTCTCCACATTGTTTGCCTCACACCTGTTTTTTTAAAATTTGCTTTTTCTAGTGAAAATATAAAATGGTACTCCATTTTATTTTTCTTTGTATTTTTCTAATTTATAATATTAAACATCTTTTCATGTGTTTGTTTTTACACATATAAACACACATACGCATAGCCTTTCTTTGAAGGAAGATCTGTGGTTTTAATTTTCAATTTCTTAAATGCTTGACAGACTACAAAGATAATTATTTCATTTTGAACTGTTAAGTTAATTTGTGAACATATGGTGTCTATTTTATTTATTACAGATGTTATTCTATGCACTTTCTTATATTTATTATAAACATATTGTTAATGTTCAAACTTAGCATTTTCTTTTATAATTTGACACCATTTGAATTGGAATTAAATTATACTCAATTTTCCTAACTAAGGATGAAATGTGTTTGATTATGAATATCTTAAAAGAAAAAACAAATTAAAAGCTATTTATGGAATAGCATTTGCAACTATATATTTTTATTTTCTTATATTTTTATCAGTAAATGATACATATGTACATGAAGCCAAATACTGACTGTGAGAGGAATGCATAGAAGATTGGTAAGATAAATTGAGTAAGATAATATGTTAAATGTCTAATATATATTTTGAAAAACTTTAACAAACAAATATCTAGAATTTCTTTCCGTTTCATTGGATATTTTATGTATTTACATTTGTTTTTCTCTCTCTTTTTTTATAAGGTATATTTTTTATTTACATTTCAAATGTTGTCCTCTTTCCTGGATCCCTCCTTCCCCAAATATCCCGTAAGCCATCTCCCCTTCCCCAATCAACCCTCCCCTGCTTCCTTGTCCTGGTATTTCCTCAACACTACAGCATCAATTCTTTTAGGAACAAGGGCCTGTCCTCCCCTTGGTGTCTAACAAGATCATTCTCTGCTGCAGATGTGTCTGGAGCCATGGGTAACTCCATGGTTACCCATGGACTCTTTGGTTGATGGGTTTGTCTCTAGCAGCTCTGGGAGTACTGGGTGACTCATACTATTGTTTCTCCTGTGACACTGCACACCTTGTCCTCAGTTCAATGAGTGGCTGAGAGTATCCCCCTCTGTATTTGTCAACTAACCCTATGAAAAATGGAGTACAAAGCTAAACAAAGATTTTACACCTGAGGAATATTGAATGGCTGAGAAGCACGTAAAGACATGTACAACATCCTTAGTCATCAGGAAAATGCAAATCAAAACAACCCTGAGATTTCACCTCACACAGGTCAGAATAACTAAGTTAAAAAACTCAGGAGACAGCAGATACTGGAGAGGTTGTGGAGAAAAAGGAGCACCCCTCCACTGCTGGTTGGATTGCAAGCTGGTAAAACCACCCTGGAAATCAGTTTGGTGGTTCCTCAGAAAACTGGGCATAATACTACTGGAGGACCCTGCTCTACCAAACTTGGGCATATTCTCCAGCATGTTATAATGACACATGCTACATTATGTTCATAGGAGCCCTATTTATAATAGCCAGAACCTGGAAAGAACCCAGATGTCCCTCAATGGAAGAATGGATACAGAAAATGTGGTATATATACACAATGGAGTACTATTCCTTTAGAAACAATGAATTCATGAAATTCTTAGACAAATGGATAGAACTGAAGAATATCATCATGAGTGAGGTAACCCAATCACAAAAGAATACTCATGATATGCACTCACTGATAAGTGGATATTAGTGTAGAAGCTTGGAATACCCAAAACACAATTCACATATCAAAGGATGCCCAAGAAGTAGGAAGTACAAAGTCTAATTCCTTGGGTCCTTTGTAGAAAGGGAAAAAATACCCACAGAAGAAGATACAAAGACAAAGGTTTGAGAAGAGTATAAGGGAAAGACCATCCAGAGGCTATCCTACCTAGGGATGTGGATGCCCACAAGTGCTGGCTGACTGGAGATATAGCCATCATCTGGGAGGCTTTCCTAATGTATTTACATTTCAAATGTAATCTCCATTCACAGTTTCCCTTCCTCAAGTCCCCTCTCCCATCCCCCATCGCCCTACTTCTATGAGGATACTCCTCCTCCCACCCACCCTCTCCTACCTCAATACCCAGGCATTCCTCTACACTGGGGAATCCAGCCTTCCCAGGACCAAAGTCTTCTCCTACACTTGGTACCAGACAATGCCATCCTTTGATACATATGCAGCTGGAGCCATGAGTTCCTTTATGTATACTCTTTGGTTGGTGATTTGGTCCCTGATAGCTCATGGGGGAGGGTGGCTGGTTAATATTGTTCTTTCTATGGGTTTGCAAACCCCTTCAGTTCCTTCAGTCCTTTCTCTAACTACACAATTGGGGACCCTGTGCTAAGTCTGATGGTTGCCTGTAAGCATCTGCCTCTGTATTTGTCAGACTCTGGCAGAACATTTCAGAAGACAGCTATAACAGGCCCCTGTCAGCAAGCACTTCTTGGCATCTGCAGAAGTGTCTGGGCTTGGTGTCTCTATATGGGGTGGATCCCCAGATGGAGCAGTATTTGGGTGGCCTTTCCTTTAGTCTCTGTTCCATACTTTGTTTCTGAATTTCCTTTAGAAAGAAGGCATTCTGGGTTAAGAATTTGGAGATGAGTGGGTGGCCCAATCCCCAAACCAGGGCCATTGCCTTGTCTCTGGATATGGTCTCTTCAGGATCTTCCTCTAGTTTGTTGGGCATTTTAGCTAATCTTATCCCTCTTGCTTTCTTGGCATCTGGGATATGCTGGTAGCAACCTCCAGTTCCCCATCCCTCATTGCTACACTATTCTGTTCAAATCCATGACCCTCAGTATATCATCCCCTTCTCCTCCCACAGTCATCCTGCTACCTTTCCCCCCTCCTCTGTTCCTCCAAAGTCCCTCCCACCCTCTATTTCCTGAGAGTATTTTGTTCCCCCTTCTAAAAAATGCAGAAAGATCCACACTTTGGTCTTCAATCAATCTTGAACTTCATATGGTCTGTGAGTTATATCTTGGGTATTTCTAGCTTTTGGGCTAATATCCTCCTAACAGTGAGTGCATATAATGTGTGCTCTTTTGTGAATGGTTTGCCTCACTAAGGATAGTATTTTCTAGTTCCATCCATTTGACTAAGTATTTCATGAAGTCATTGTATTTAAAAGGTGAGTAGTACTCCATTTTGTACCACATTTTCTGAATCCATTCCACTGTTGAAGGACATCTGGATTCTTTTTAGCTTCTGCCTATTATAAATAAGGCTGCTATAAACATAGTAGTGCATATGTTCTTGTTGTATATTGGAGCATGTTTTGGGTATATGCCCAGGAGTATTATAGCTGGTCCTCAGGTAGTGCTCTATCCAATTGATTGAGGGACCTCCAGACTGATTTCCTCATTGTTGGTGAGATTGAAATAGCTTGCAATCTCACCAACAATGAGGAAGCTTCCTCTTTTTCTACTTCTTGTGAGACATCACTTGATATGTGATTTATGTCTTTGGTGTTCCAAGCTTCTAGGCTAATATCCACTTATCAGTGACTGTATACCATGGGTATTCGTTTGAGACTGGGTCACCTCACTTAGTATGACGTTCTCCAGCTCCATCCATTTTTCTAAGAATTTCATGAATTCATTGTTTCTAATGGCTGAATAGTACTCCATTGTGTATATATACCACATTTTTTGTGTCCATTCCTCTGTTGAGGGACATCTGGGTTCTTTCCAGCTTCTGGCTATTATATATAAGGCTGCTATGAACATTGTAGAGCATGTATCCTTATTGCATGCTGGTGAATCTTCTGGGTATATTTCTAGGAGTAGTATGGCTGGGTCCTCCAGAAGTATCACGTCCAGTTTTCTGAGGAACCGCCATGCTGATTTCCAGAGTGGTTGTACCAGCTTGCATTCCCACCAGCAGTGGAGGAGTGTTCCTCTTTCTCCACATCCTCGCCAACACCTGATGTCTTCTGAGTTTTTAATCTTAGCCATTCTGACTGATATGAGGTGAAATCTCAGGGTTGTTTTAATTTGCATTTCCCTAATGACTAATGATGTTGAACATTTTTTAAGGTGTTTCTCAGCCATCCGAATTTCTTCAGGTGAAAAGTCTCTGTTTAGCTCTGTACCCCATTTTTGGATAGGGTTATTTGGTTTTCTGGGGTCTAACCTCTTGAATTCTTTGTATACATTGGAAATTAGCCCTCTGTCGGTTGTGGGGTTGGTGAAGATCTTTTCCCAATTTGTTGGTTGCCGATTTATCCTTTTGACAGTGTCTTTTGCCTCACATAAACTTTGTAGTTTTATGAGGTCCCATTTGTCTATTCTTGCTCTTAGAGCATAAGCAATTGGTGTTCTGTTCAGGAATTTTTCCCCTGAGCCAATGTCCTCAAGGGTCTTCCCCAGTTTCTTTTCTATTAGTTTTAGTGTGTCTGGTTTTATGTGGAGGTCCTTGATCCACTTGGAGTTGAGCTTAGTGCAAGGAGATAAGAGTGGGTCAATTCTCATTCTTCTGCATACTTAAGTGACCCAAAAACCTCCACCAGAGAACTCCTGTAACTGATAAACAACTTCAGCAAAGTGGCTGGCTATAAAATCAACTCAAGCAAATCAGTAGCCTTTCTATATGCAAAGGATAAGCAGGCCGAGAAAGAAATTAGGGAAATGACACCCTTCACAATAGCCACAAATGATATAAAGTATCTTGGAGTGACGCTAACCAAACATGTGAAAGATTTATATGACAAAAACTTTAGGTCTCTGAAGAGGGAAATTGAAGAATGCATCAGAAAATGGGAAAATCTTCCATGCTCATGTGTTGGCAGGACTAATATAGTCAAAATGGCAATCTTGCCCAAAGCAATATACAGATTCAATGCAATCCCCATCAAAATCCCAACTCAGTTCTTCATAGAGTTAGAAAGAGCAATTCTCAAATTCATCTGGAATAACAAAAAAACCCAGGATAGCTAAAACTATCATCAACAGCAAAAGAACTTCTGGGGGAATCAATATCCCGGACCTCAAGCAATATTACAGAGCAGTAGTATTAAAAACTGCATGGTATTGGTTCAGTGACAGGGAGGCGGATCAATGGAATAGGATCGAAGACCCAGAATTGAATCCACACATCTATGGCCAACTGATCTTCGACAAAGGAGCTGAAAACATCCAGTGGAAAAAAGATAGCCTTTTCAACAGATGGTGCTGGCTCCATTTTGTCTTATTATCAGTATCCTTTGCCTTACAGAAGCTTTGCAATTTTATGAGATCCCATTCCCTTTGATTCTTGATCTTAGAGCATAAGCCATTGCTGTTTTGTTCAGGAATTTTTTCCCAGTGCCCATTAGTTCAAGGCTTTTTCCCATTTACCCATCTACTAAATTCAATGTATCTGGTTTTATGTGGGGGGTCCTGGATTCACTTAGAATTGAGCTTTGTACATAGAGATAAGAATGGATCAATTTGTATTCTTCTACATGTAGCCACTAGTTGAACCAGCACCATTTGTTGAAAATGCTTTCTCTTTTTTCCTTTGTCAAATATCAGGCGACCATAGGGGTATGGATTCATTTCTGTCTCTTCAATTTTATTCCATTGATCTACCTGCCTGTCACTATACCATTACCATGAAGCTTTTTGATGTTGTTGCTGATGTTGTTGTTATTTTAGAAATGATATTCATATTAGTTTTATTCTGGACAGTTAAAGAAAAGAAAAAAATTCTTTGTGGACAGAGAAATGGTTCATTTTGCCTCTGTGTGTGTGTGTGTGTGTGTGTGTGTGTGTGTGTGTATAAAAATCACATGTCTGGTGCCCATGGAGGCCAGATAAGGGAATCAAATCACCTGGAACTGGAGTTATGAATGGCTGTGAGCCACAATGTAGGTCCTGGGAACCAAACACAGGTCCTCTGGGAGAGCAACAAATGTTCTCTTTAAAATGTATTTATTTATTTACACTCCATATTTTATCCTCCCACCCCCATCCACCCTCTGACTTTTCCACACCCCATACTTCCTCTTCATGTACTATCTTCACATGGATGTCCCCCCCCCACTCCACCTGACCACTAAATTCCCTGGGGCTCCCAATCTGTTAGAATATATACAGTCCTCACAAGTTTACAAAGGAAAGACAATTCTATCTGACATTGATTTAGAGTTTACCTCTTCCTTTATTATATTTTTGTTAAAATTTTGTATGCTTTTGTCTATGACATTAAATTGTGTGAGACTGAATTATAGGGTAATAAATTGAATTGTAGGTTGATGAAATCCCAAGATATTAATACTAAGGTATAACTATTGACTATGGAGTTTATTGAAATTATAATAAAAATACACAGCAAGAAGGTGCAAAAGTTTTACTCTCTTATTAGGAAAAGGGTGGAGACACAATGTTTTCGAGAAATTAGGCAATTCTCAACAATGTGAGCAAGATATTAAAGAGATTCAAGCTTTTCAGAATCTACGTACTTTGCACTGAAACAATAGGAAAGGTGCACTGATAGCAGGACCCTGCAAGAAGAATGCAAAACAGGCACCCTATTCCACAAAGGCTAATAGTCAAAAATATTTTCTTTGTAAAATCAGTAAAATAGAAATTAGAAATAGAAAAATCCAAAAGAGATCAGTGATGTTCTCTGAGGTGAGTGAAACATTGTTCCAAAGGGACTGATCTACATCTGATCAGAATCAGAAGTTTGAGTTGTTCATATAGTACTTACTGCCTTTGCAAGCATGCAAAATACAAATGTAACTGTGAAATTGTGGATTATAATAATGTGGAAAACTACTGAGAAATAACAAGGTACAGGAAAATCAGATAAACTCACATAACACACTCAAGAAAGATGTGTGTAATGATATAAATAGGAACCCCAAATTTCAGGAGATGCACTATTTGGCTTTGTCTTGCTGGATTTTCAGTTTTGTTCCCTCATTCTATATTATTATGTTTTATAATGGGGATGCTTAATGTCTTTGTCTTTGGACCTTGTAAGTGTGTAAATTTTTACATTTAATTTTTTTAAAGAGAACAAAGCTGTCAGATGAATTAGAAGTGATGGATTGAATCCTGATTCTGATATGGCTTCAGTCTACAAGTCCATTTAAGATGTTTAAATTAGATTTTGCATTATAAAACTACTATGAGCCTTTAAAGGCAAGAAATGTAATGCTACATCTCAAAATAATATGTTTAGTTGTCATGTTATAAACAGACTATTGATGTGTGTCTTAGTTAAGGTTTGTTTCTATTGCTATGCTTAAACACTAACCTAAAGCAACTTGGGAAGGCATGGAATCACTGCAATTTGCAAATTTCATGTAACAGTCCAATCACTGTGGAAAGTAAGAAAAGGAACTAAAGGCAGGAACTTGTTGGCTGGAATTGAGACAGAAGTCATAGATGAAGAATATTTACTGGTTTTCTCCTCACTACCACCTCAGCATATTTTCCCATAATATCCAGGCCCACCAACCCTGGTCTGGTAATGCCCACAGTGAACTGGCTGTTTCACATCAATTATCAATCAAGAAAATGCTCCCACAGACTGATCCACAGTACACTTGATGGTAGAATTTTCTCAACTGAGTTTCTCTCTTACAAATGGCCCTAGATTTGTCAAGTTAATTGCTGAGGTCCAGCCACAGCTTGAGGAGATCCTGAAAAATGCAGGAATGGGAACAGTGCTGATTCAATAATGACTAGGAATCAGTAGTAAAGACAAGCTCTAGTTCAGGTACTCTGTCTGTTCCCTGAGAAACAGAGAATTTCAGTATTCTTTATTCTTCAGCTAAGTTATTCTTCAGCAAAATTGCTCTTCATTTTAATGACCAGAGAGAGCCTAAACACAGTCTTATATTTACTAAAGCTATATCATTAAGGCTTTATTTATTGTTAATAATTATCAAAATTTCTTAAATTTACATTAAGCCTATAAGTCCAACCCCTGTTTCATTAGAAAATAACACAAAGCAAATACACATTTGCTTAAAGGTCTACATGAGCCTGTTCTTCACAGGTAGCTGGGTACAGTTCTTGCAGTTTCCTGGTACAGCAGGCAGCAGTCTTCAGTAGCCATTTACATGTAAAAACAGAAAGATAACAGACTACTAAAATTAAAATAATTTCTTAAAAGTTTTGAATTTATGTAAGTAAAAAGTTACCTCGTTCTTTCTAGGCATTATTATCTCCAATTTATAAACAGCTAGAAAAACAAGAGTACTAACTTTTTATATGCTTTTATATTACCTTTTAATTCTCTAATCTTCATTTACTCATCTTAACAATTTCATAGCCTCATGCACTTTCCTTCTAATACTATTTGTTCCTAAATAATAAATAAGTTTATCTATTCATACCCTTTCTTCCTGAGACCACTTTAATTCTCTATCTTTGATGTCTCCAAGTTCATCCTGGTTAATTAATGCAGCAGTCATTCCACCAGAAGGTGCATGCATCTCATCGTGATTTCACATTCAAGGCAAAATCTCGAAACAGACTGTTTCTACCAAGGGCCATGTTGGATTTTATGGCCCTGTGTTTACATTGTCTAGGTCCTGTCCCATGGCTCAAAATGCCAAGTTGAGAGGCTGTTCCTCATTCTCAACACCCTTATGATCATCTCTATTCCTCTGTCCTGGAAACAGCTTCTGTTTCAATTATACGGCATGATTAACTTTAAATAACTGGAGTTTGGGGGAAGTATATTTCCAAGGGAAAAAAATTGAAAATACAGTAGTAAAGAGCACAGGTTAGCTTCCAGACAAGAGCAACCATCAACATATGGGAGAATGGTGGGGATCAATGACCTGGCAATGTACCAGGGACAGGAACTGGGTTACACCTCCCCTTATATAGGCATGCCAGACCTAGCAATATACCCAGAGGATTCCCCTGCATGCAATAAGGACACATGCTCCACTATGTTTATAGCAGCCTTGTTTATAATAGCCAGAAATTGGAAGCAGCCCAAATATCCCTCAAAGGAGGAATGGATACAGAAAATGTGGTATATTTATACAATGGAATACTACACAGCAATTAAAAATAATGAATTCATGCAATTTGTAGGTAAATGGTTAGACCTGGAAAATATCATCCTGAGTGAATTAACCCAATCACAAAAGAATGCACCTGAAATGCAATCACTGATAAGTGGATATTAATGAGCCCAGAAGCCCTAAATACTCAAGACACAAATAGCAAGTCAAATGATTCCCAAGAAGAAGAAAGGAGAGGACCCTGGGCCTGTAAAGATTGCTTCCAGTTTAGTAAAGAAACCGAGGGGGGAGGGGGAATTATTGGGGAACAGATGGGGGGGAGAGGAACTATGGGAACTATGGTGGGTGGGAACTGGGAAAGGGGAAAGCCTTTGGAATGTAAACATAGAATATAGAAAATAAAATTAAAAAAAAAAAAAAAAAAAAACTAGCCAGGACAATGGCTTAATTTTCTTTGTTAATTTATCTATATTTAAATAATTTAGGAAATGTATCAAACTTTAGGATATCAGATAGGGTTAGCTAAAGTGACAGTCCACTCGTAATTTGTTTGTCAACTACCCATACATTAAGAATTGAATATAATGTTACAAACAAAGAAGCCAGATTAGCAATGACACTTCATCTCTCTCTCTCTCTCTCTCTCTCTCTCTCTCTCTCTCTCTCTCTCTCTCTCTCTCTCTCTCTCTCTCTCTGAATCCTTACTGTGGATACAGTACGGCCTACCACAATGCCTTCTGCCATGATGGACATGTACCAACATGTCCACTAAAGACATGTACCAACCATAAAGCCCCTTTTAAATAATTTTTGCCAGATATTTTATCAAAGTATTTAGGAAAGTAACCATTAAACCATCCATCCAAATAGGTAACTTTATTTTAATGCAGAAAGATTGAATACAAGGTAAAATATGTCTATGTCATACAATTGAGTATAATAAAACTGTGTACTTAAATTCTAGATTTAGCCCATACTGAATGTTCAGAAAAACTGAACAATCAGGAGTAAAAATGGTGATGAGAAATGTTTCATGGAAAAGAGATTGATACAAATGAAAGGATCACCTGCTACTGAAACATTTAACAGGTGCTAGCACCCTGTATATTACTATGATGCCATGGTCATTCATTTCTACATAAAAGTAATTTTAAAATCATAGTTTTAGTAGAACTATTTTTAATTATAATGAAGTCCAAAAAAGTGCTCAATTGGAAATATATCTGGATAAATTTAAAAAAATAGAGATTTTATAATTTATTGCTAAGAAAGCTAAAATTATTTACCTCTAAAGTTTTTCTATTAAAAGCTATCCACAGCTTTGCGCAGTGGCAGTATCGTAGCCAATGAGGTTTATCCGAGGCGCGATTATTGCTAATTGAAAAGCTATCCACAGTTTTCAGATTGTTCTTGCATTTTGCTTTTCAATTGTGGTCTCCTATTAAGTATGCTCCCTTGTTTGCAAGAACATTGCTGATTTTGCAATCTTTTTTTTTGTGTCAAGTGTTGGCAATGGTAGCTGCAGATTAATACCAGCTCAGATTTCATTGCTTTTGATTAAGGTCCCGAGGTTAGAAAAATGTAATTTGTACTGGAAAGGGTAGTATAGCAAGAACATGACAGCAATTAATCCTTTCCTTGCTGATGACAATGACAAAATACTCCTTAATATCTTCAGCATCTTTGCAATATCATGAAAGGCAAATTTACTTTACCTCTTCTTTACTTGTAGATAGGTATTTTTATAACTTTAATGGGCTTAATGCTAAATTTTGTTAACTGTTTCAAAGTCGGGATACATGCTAACATGCTTGCAAGTTAATTTATAAAATATTTTATAATAACTCCATTTCATAACATGATCTAACCCTAATGACTTCCTAAAGATTTATCTCCAAGTCTTTCTGAACCAAATTCCATTAACAGTATTTATTGTTTTATTTATTTAAGAGAAGAAAGATAAATGTGTATATATGTAGACAAAATGAAGATGGAAGGAGGATGTGACAGAAACACATGAGAGTGAAAAAATTATGGGAGAGAAAAAGAAGGGGGAGGAAGGGAGGGACAGAAGGAGAGCTTTCCTCATCATGTAAAAACACCTAGGAAAAGCAGCAATGTTTGATAACAGAGAATGATTCCTCCCCAGCAAAAAAAACTGCCATTCACCTTGGTATTGGACCCAGAGTGTACAGACTTAAGGGATTTAAGTATCTGTTATTCAGGAAACAACATTTATTATACAAATCAAGTAATCTAATGTGTGAATTTTAAATAAAGCTAAATTCATTTCTAGATGTCATTTTTAAAGCACAACTAAATTATCCTAAAAAAAGTATCCATTCCTTTCCATTTATAACTCTGGAGATTATTTGAATCACTTTTGAAGTAGATGAAAGTAGAATGATAAAAAGTTAGTAATAATTGATCAAAATTAATAAAAAGTAAATAACACAACCTTGCATATCACACACAGAAATTAAGTTAATTACAAGATGAAAGAGTACTAAAATTTGTAATTAAATTTTTCTTGGCAAATTGAAATGCTCTCTTTGATCATTCCTCACATCTCTTTTTAACATTTTGATTATAATTTTCTCATAATGACCTTGATCTACTGTTTTGTCACAAGTAATTTTTTTTCACTGAATATGTTTTATACTCTTGAAAGTCTGTCAGGCTTCAACTGCTAGCTTCTTTGATTGAGCATGTTATACTATTTCTCTCCTGCTGTACTTGATTATAAGCTGGGTGTAGAATCCAGAGGAGCTCATGAAATAATCTTGCCAGTAATCAATTTTACTAAGAACCAGAAAGCCAATTCTTTGTTAGATTATTGAGTTCAATGTGCACATTTTCTGCATTCACATTATATCATCAAAAACTTATAAAATTAATAAGTAAATATTTTATTATTGTAGCACATTTAATTGCTGTATACATTTTTAGGAAAAATTTTTGAGAGAAATATATTATTAATCAGGTTTTGAAGGTTCATTTCAAGCAGAATATTTTGATTTCTCAGATATTACGTTGAATGTTCTCCTTCCCATCCAGTGTTCCTCACGTTGCCCTACCTGATGATCACAGATGAGATTTTCTGGGAGTCAGCTGGATCCTACTCTTATAATATATGTACCTGGAATTACACATATGACCAATTTGCATCTCATTCATTACATCATTTTTGAAAATCATTTGTATTATTCGAGGTATCACCATCATTATCATTCACAAAATCATCATCATCATCAATATAGGGTCTTGTTATGTTGTACAAATTGGACATCAAATTGTAATCTTCCTGTATCAGTTTGTATAGATGTCAATGATATATTGTGCTCCTTGTGTGTTAATAAAACTATCTTTTAGGATGTTTCATATTTGAGTGATTATGTAAAAATGTTTTGCTTTTGTTCATGTTTTCATACTTATTACAAATAAAAGAGTGATTTTCCCATTCTGACAAAATCTATTTTATTCTAGTTCTTCTCTTTATGTTTTTTCTTCTTCTTTGTACTTTCTATAAAGTATGCACTCTGATTATTCTTCATATTTTCTAATATTCCTGTTTTATAACTGATGAAGTCAAGAAGTAATATAATATTTTTGAGTTATAACGTGATAAATACTATACATAATAAATCAAAGAAATAATACTTCCATTATGTTATATAAATTTTATTGTTGGATTGAGAAAACTCACATTTCTGTATTTTAATTATTTCAATACAAGATGGATTATTGAAAACTATAGTAGTCCTTCAGTGCCTGCTCACTTTGTGAAATAAAGCAAACAAGCAAATAAATGATAAAGCCAAAAGGACATTACCATTGTTACCTACACTTTCATTAGAGCATCTATCAATCAGAGCCCGACTTAGCACATATTGCATTACAATAAAATGGAACCTTTTCCTGTTTTTCCAAACTTTCTATTGTAAAACACCAAGTCAAGAATGCTATTAGTTCAATTTCTCCTGTTTATCATGCTTTTATATATAAGGCTTTATATGGTTAACTAATATAGACATAGTCTGCCACTTCTTACCTATTTCCACCTCAGTGTTTACCCTTAAATTTCAGGAATTGTAAAACACTCTCTGCTTCTCTATCTCAATTTGATTAACATACCATGCTATATCTTTTAGAAATCTTCTCTGATTTTGCTTTCCATCACATTACAAGAGATAACTTCTGTTCAGTTATTTGTTCTGAGTTTTGAGTTATCATTTCAAGCTACATTTTATAGTCAAGAATGCTATTAGTTCAATTTCTCCTGTTTATCATGCTTTTATATATATAAGGCTTTATATGGTTAACTAATATAGACATAGTCTGCCACTTCTTACCTATTTCCACCTCAGTGTTTAACCTTAAATTTCAGGAATTGTATCATTAATGATTTGAATAGTGTGTGTGTGTGTGTGTGTGTGTGTGTGTGTGTGTGTAAAATTTCAGTTAAATTTATTACCTTAAATTACTACACAGGCAGTATTTTCCGTCTCAAAAAATTCATCATTGGTTATCTTCTTAGTAACTCACTTTGAGTGACTAATAGAAAGTTGATCCCAAAACACTGGAAAATAAACCTCTTTCTTTCTTTCTTTTTTTTATTGGATATATTCTATATTTACAATTCATTTCCCTTTTTCTGGTTTCCCACCCCCAAAGGTCCCACATGCCCTTTTCCCTCTCCCTGTTCCCTCATCCACCCCTCCCACCTCACTGTTCTTGTACTCCCCCACAATGATGTTTTGGTCCATTCTAGCACCAGTGTCCACTCCTTTCTTCTTCTGAGACATCACTTGGTATGTGATTTATGTCTTTGGTATTGATTTTCATCTTTTTATCTCACTCTGGGGCATCTCAAAGTAAGTACCACTGACATCGCGTCAAGAGTCTTACATTTGGGGGCTCATCTGGGATTTAAGAAGACCCTCCAGTGACCATCGAGTAGGCTGATATAATAGAAAAAGATGGTACTTAGCCATGGAAACAGTCACCTAAGTGTTTGTCTTTCTGTCTTCTGCTTTCACTTTTGGCTCTCAAGCAGTTTGTCAGCTGGAAAGACTCTAGTCTGGTGTGGTCAATTGTGAGCAGATGTGCCTTAAGGCCATAGCCATGGGAAGTCTGGAAGATGCTTCAGCACCCCCCAAGGGATTCGAGGACTCTGCTCCTTTTGGAAATGGCAAGAAAGAGTATCAACAGGAGCCAGTCTTGCTATACCCTGTCATACTGTCTGTGCCCACAGCAGGGAAAACTGTCTGTGTGTTGATTTTTTTTCTGTGTTTATTAATGTTGGTTATCTTGTTCTGTGTTCTTGGACTTGGACTAATGGCATTTTTGGACATTGGATAGAATGAATCAGCCCTGTTAAATATCCTATTTAAACACTGAAGGGTAGTCAGGAAAAGTAAAGAAAACTTGTCAGTAGTAGTAAAGAAGGGCAAGTTAGTTACTCTCTACTTCTACAAATGCCCCACCATCAGAGTAGAGTGGCCACCTGTAGGGACCTTCAACTTGCAGATGATCAAAGCAGTAGAGGAAAGTGTCTTTAGGCCAAGATTCCCCAGGCACTCAGACCAGGTGCCCCCTACATATTTACCGGGAAGTATCTAGTGGAGGAACCATGGATAAAACCCTTTCACTCCCTAAGATCCACATCACAAGTTTGGCCATTAGGGAATAGGAAATACAGAGAAGGGATCTGGACCTGAGAAGCTGATCCTCCAAGACCATTTAACAGCAGACCTGTTGCTCTAAGACACTCCTCCTCCATATTACCCTACCCTTGACACCATGGCCCTACCAACACTAGCACCAGGTCTGGAATCTTCAGCCTATACAGGACCTAGGCCTTTGTATGCCTCTTTACCAGAGGCAGGATCAGGAGGAGACCCCAAACTTCCTGGTCCTGCCATGGAGACCTGAATTCTGAATCAGGCTATATAATATTGGCCCTTCTCTTTGTCTAACTGGTAAAACTGGAAGGACTAACACCTCCATCCCCTTTCAGATAACAGCAAGGGGCTGAATAATCTCTTTGAGACTGTTTTATTCAGTCATAAGCCCACCTGGGATGATATCCAACAACTATTGAGAATGTTCTTCGAGACCAAAGAGTGAGAGAGGATAATGTAAGAAATCAAAAAGAATGTCCCCTCAGAAATGGGTCTACCATTGATTGACCAGGCTGTCATCAGCAGCAGGTTTCTCCTCACTAAACATGACTGGGACTATAATATGTCCAGGCTCTGTTGCCAGGTTGCAAGGGGGCTGCATGATGACCCAGCAATTTGACTAAGGAATGTAAAGTTAAGCAGGGACCAGAGGAGTTGCCCACAGCTTTTCTAGGGCAACTCCTAGAGGCATATCATAAGTATGTTCCCTATGACCACAGTAGTGAGGAGCACAAAACTACTGTGACTATGGCTTTTATAGACCATGCTAGTAGATATATCAGGAAAAAGTTTTAGAGGCTAGAGGGACTAGAGGGTAAGTTATTGAGGGATTTAGTGCAGGTTACTGAAAAGGTTTACCATAACAGGGAGATAGAGAAGAAGGAGCAGGGAAAGAGAGATAAATAAAAAGAGAAGATAAAGGGGGCTGAAGAAAAGGAAAGTGACAGGAAAGGAATTTACAAAGAATCTTGACTACAGTAGACAGGGAAAGCAGAGAAGAGAGACTCCCAACTGAAGAGAGATAGAAAAAAACCTTGAAAAGGACCAGTGTGCTTACTACAAGGACAGGGGACATTGGGCCTAAGAGCACCCTAACAAACAGAAGCCTGGGGAGGAAAATCTCAGGCCTTGAGTAAAGCACTCCCAAACAGTAAACGTATTAGCTCTAGGGAAAACAGCGACTAGGGAGCATGGAGTTTGGACCCCCTACCTGAACCCATGGTATCTATGAGAGTGTAGGGGAAACCCACTCTATTCTTAGTAGACACAGGACCTCAATATTCAGTCCTTCTCCAAACTGATGGCCCCATTTTCAAAAAGAAATCTTGGGTCCAAGGAGCCACTGGCACCAAAATGTATTCATAGACTACCCGAAGAACAGTGGACCTAGGGTTGTATCAGGTATCCCATTCATTTATGGTCATCCCAGACTATCCCTACTCTCTGTTGTGGCAAGACTTACTCTCCAAGATGGGGGCCCAGGTATAATTCCTGTCCAATGGGCCACACCTAACTGATCCAAAAGGTGATACCATGGGTGGAGGAAAGACCTCTCTGACTGACCCCTGGAGGAAGCCAAGGCTACCTGGTTTATAGACAGGAGCAGTTTTCTCCATGAAGGTCAGAGATTAGCAGGTGTTGCCTTGGTGGACAGCACAAATGTCATATGAGCTGAACTTTGGAGCTAATTGCTCTCCCCAAAGACTTGGAACTTGGAACCAGCAAGAAAAATAACATCTGCATAGATAGCAGGTTTGTCTATGCAACAGTCCATCTCTCTATACCAAGAAAGAGGACGGCTCACATTAAAGGGACTAGACATAAAAACCAAACAGGAAATCTTGGATTTGATGAAGCTGGCAACTGTGACTATTATTCATTACCTAGGATGTAAGCAGAAAAGAGACTCAGTGGCCTGTGAAAATAACCAGGAAGATCAAGTGGCTTAAAAAGCAGCTATGCAGGAGGCTATCTTGACAATGGGCCTGCAAGAGATACCCGCTGGAGAATGGGACTGGTCTAAGGAATGGCCTCACATAAAATACACAGAAGAGACAACTAAGATTGCTAACTGTTGCCTAGAGAAGAAATGACATTGGCACACACAAGAAGAGAGTACAGTACAATACAGAAAGCAAACACAAGACTTCCTAGGCCAAATGCACAGATGGGCCCATTTAGGGAATAAAATCTTGCCCCATATATATATATATATATATATATATATATATATATATATATATATATGATGAACCGGTGAACCTCAGCTTTTGGGCCAGAGAGCAGAACATTGCAAGGTATGCCAGCAAGTGAATACTTATATGGTCAAGAGTAAACAGGCAAAACACCCAGGGGAGAATGGCTTGGAGTATATTGGGAGGCCAAATGTACAGAAGTTAAGCCAGGAAAATATGGTTATAAATACCTTTTAGATGCTTTCTCTGGATGAGTTGAGGTTCTCCCCACCAAGCAGGAAGCATCTACCATGGTAGCAAAGAGGGTATTAGAGGAAAATTTCCTGAGGTTCAGAATGCTCAAGGTAATTGGATCAGACAGTGGTTCTGCTTTTGTCTCTAAGATAAGTCAGGGATTGTCAGAGATCTTTAGGACTAATTGGAAGCTCCATTGTGAGTACCATCCCCAGAGCTCACAGCAGGTGGAGACAATGAATAGAACCCTAAAAGATACCTTAGCTAAATTATCCTTGGAGACTGGTGCTGACCGGGTGGTGCTCCTTACCCTGGCCCTGTTCTGAGCCCAGAACACCCCCTACCATTTTAACCTGACACATTTCAAGATCCAGTTTGGTACCCCAACTCATGTTGTGTCCACTGGGCCCTCCATGGCGGTACCCCAACTCACTGATAGGAACCTCTTCTTGAGGTTCCAAGCCCTTCAGTCAATACAACATGATGATTGGCCCAAACTATCTACCTTATATGTTCCAGGGATTTCAGAGGCCCTTCACCACTTCTAGACTGGTGCCTGGAACTACATAAGGAATCATTGGGCACAGTCATTGGAACCCCAGTGGAAGGGACCCTTCCTATTGCAGTTAACTACTCCCACAGCCCTCAAGTTGGATGGTATTGCAGCCTGGGTGCACACTTCCCATGTGAAACCTGCAGACACCCTGCTCCCCTGGTACCCCCACTGGATAGTATAGAAGACAGACAATCTACTTAAGGTCAAGATCACTCACCTTGATCATGACTGTCTGAAGGTACCTTTGGATTCTGGTTCTTTCCCCCATCCTATGTGCCCATCCACCTAATCTGTTACAGCACTCACTGTCTCCCTTCTATTGGGGTTGGGAGTGGCCAGGGAAGCCATGAGGACCTCTGCTTTGGTTTTACAAGAGAAAAAGAGAGTCTGAGGGCAGCCATTGATTTAGATAAGGAAAGAATAGAATCTTCAATCAGTCACCTTCAAGAATCATTGACTTAATTATCAAAAGTAATACTACAGAATAGAAGGGGGTTAGACTTAACTTTTCCTCCAGCAAGGAGGGTTATGTGCTGTCTTAGCTGAGGAGTGTTGCTTTTATATAGACCATCCTGTGGTTGTGAAAGATTCAGTGGCCAAGGTGAGAGAAGGGCTACCAAGCAGAAGAAAGAAAGAGAACAGAGTCAAGGCTGGTTAGAGTCTTGTTTTAACTCCTCCCCTTGTTTAAGTACCCTCATATCCTCCTTGTTAGAACCCTTAACTGTCCTCCTGTGATTGTTGACCTTTAGACCTTACATATCGAACAAGCTTATAGCTTTCATAAAATAGAAAATAGGAGCAGTGCAATTTATGGTCTTATGGCAAAAATATGAGACCCTGAGGACAGGACCTGAAATTTGAGTTAGTTACCCAATACTCCTGAGCATAGCTCCAGTACTGGAGCTTGTACAAGAAAAAACAGGGAATGATAGACCCTAAGGGATATTCCAGTCCCACACCCTCCTTAGTGCTTCCAACTCCTGCGTGGGGTCAAGGCTAGACCAAATTCCATTTTCCACCCACAGGAATATTCTTGAATAAAAATTTCTCTGAATGTTCTGACTTACAGTTACCTGACCCTCTGGAAAGTCCCAGGTAAAGTTCAAATGCATGTCATGCTTGCTAGTTAATAGATTTAAAGGTCAATATGCTTAGCCAATAAGTGTGGACTATAAACTTGCTGATGTAACTGGTGCCCCTAAAAAGTATAAAAACTGGTTGTAATAGTCATTCAGGGTTGCCTTCTTAGCAATTCGCCTTGAGGGACTAATTGAAGGTCAACCTTTACACAAAAGAAAATAAATCTCTCTTTTGGATAGACAATATCCATCATCAATTAATTATTTTAATAGTTCAGAAAGCCTTCCAGTTTCTGTCTCTGGCTTGGGACCATCCTTTGCCACAGCATGCTATATCCAACTGGTGCAGGAAGGTAGCTAACCACACAGCAGCACAGTGAGGACAGTCAGCACAGTTAAGACCTGTCCTAACCTATGAGTATCATGCCGGGAAACCTCTGGTGGAAGACCTCCAGTTTCTGTCTTTGTTTTGGGATCATCCTCTGTCACAGCGTTTCATACCCAAGTGGTACAGAAAAGTAGCTAACCACCCAGCAGTGGGGAGAAGCCTGACTACACAAATAAAACAACCCTGCAGCTCAGAGGACCATGTTCCAAAACCTCTGAAAGAAGCCCTCTGGTGTCTGTTTCTGGATTGGGACCATCCTCTGCCACAAAATGACATACCAAAGGTATTCTCCAGGCTGAGAAAGAAATTAGGGAAATGATACCCTCCACAATAGTCAACAATATAAAGTACCTTGCTGTGACTCTAACTAAACAAGTGAAAGATATGTATAACAAGTACTTCATGTCTCTGAAAAAGAAATCAAAGAAGACCTCAGAAGATGGAAAGATCTCCCATGCTCATGGATTGGCAGGATTAATATAGGAAAAATCGTCATCTTGCTAAAAGCAATCTACAGATTCAAAGCAACAGCCATCAACATTCCAACTCAATTGTTAATAGAATTAGAAAGAGGAATTCTCAAATTCATCTGGAATAACAAAAAACCCAGAATAACAAAAACTATTCTGAACAGTAGAAGAACTTCTGGGGGAATCAATATCCTGGACCTCAAGCAGTACTACAGAGCAATAGTGTTAAAAACTGCATGGCATTTGTACAGTGACATACAGGTAGTTCAATGCAATAGAATTGAAGACCCAGAAATGAATCCACACACCTATGGTCACTTGATCTTTGACAAAAGAGCTGTAACCATCCAGTGGAAAAAAGAGAGCCTTTCCAACAAATGGTGATAGTTCAACTGGCGGCTAGCATGCAGAAGAATGAAAATTAATCCATTATATCCCCCTGTACTAAGCTCAAGTCCAAGGATCAACAACATCCACATAAAACCAGACACACTGAAATTAATAGAAAAGAAACTGGGGAAGACCCTTGAGCACATGGACACAGGGGAAATTTTCCTGAAAAGAACACCAGTAGATTATGCCCTAAGATCAAGAATTCACAAATGGGACCTAATAAAATTACCAAGTGTCTGTAAGGCAAAGGACACTGACAATCAGACAAAATGGCAACCAACAAATTGGGAAAATATCTTTACCAACTCTACAACTGACCAAGGGCTAATATCCAATATACACATAGAACTCAAAAAGGTAGATACCAGAGAAGCAAATAACCCTACTTAAAAAAAAAATAGGTTACAGAGTTAAACAAAGAAATTTCATCTGAGAAATACAAATGGCTGAGAAGCACCTAAAGAAATCATCTTTAGTCATCATGGAAATGCAAATCAAAACAACCCTGAGATTTCATCTCATATCAGTCAGAATGGCTAAGACCAGTAACGTAGGAGAGAGCAGGTGCTGGTAAGAAGGTGGAGAAAGAGGAAAACTCTGCCAGTGCTAGCAGGATTGCAAGCTGGAACAACCAATCTGGAAATCATTCTGGCATTTCCTCAGAAAACTGAGCATGATACTACTGTAGGACTCTATTATACAACTCCTTGGCATATACTCATAGGATTACCCTGCATGTAATAAGGACACATGTTCAAATATGTTCAAAGCAGTCCTATTTATAATAGCCTTAAACTGGAAAGAACCCAGATGTCCCTCAACAGAGAAATGGAGACAGAAAGTATGGTATATTTACACAAAGGAATACTATTCTGCTATTAAAAACAATGAATTCATGAAATTCTTAGGCAAATGGGTGGAACTGGAAAATATCATCCTAAGTGAGGTAGCCCAATCACAAAAGAACACACATGGTATGCACTCACTGATAAGTGGATATTAGACCAGAAGTTTTGAATACTCAAGATACAATTCACATATCAAATGAAGTTCAAGAAGAAGGAAGACCAAAGTATGGATACTCTGGTCCTTCTTAGAAGGGTGAACAAAATACTCACAGAAGAGATAGAGACAAAGAATGCAGCAGAAACTGAGGGAAATATCTTCCAGAGACTATGCCACCTAGTGATCCATCTCATATACAGTTATAAAATCCAGACAGTATTATTGATTCCGACAAGTACTTGTTGACTGGAGCTGGATATAGCTGTCACCTGGGAGGCTCTGCTAGTGCATGACAAACACAGAGGGGGACACTCTCAGCCAGCCATTGAACTGAGCACAGGGTCTCCAATGAGGAAGCTAGAGAAAGGACACAAGGAGCTGAAGGAGTTTGCAGCACCATAGTTGGAAAATGATATGAGCCCCTAGCACTCCCACAGCTTCCAGGTGCAAAAACATCAACCAGATAGTATACATGGCGTTACCCATGGCTCCAGAAGCATAGGCAGCAGAGGATGGCTTTGTTGGATATCAAAGGGAGGAGAGGTCCCTGGTCCTAAAAAGGCTAGATGCAGCAGTGTAGGGGAATATCAGGACAGGGAAGCATGAGGGGGTTGATTGGGGAACAGGAGAAGGGGAGATGGCTTTTGGGACAATGGGTGGTGACCAGGAAAGGGGAAATGATTTGAAATGTAAATAAAGTGTATATATATATATATATATATATATATATATGTGTATATACACACACACACACACATATATGTATATATACACACACACATATATATGTATATATATGCATATATATATATATATATATATATATCGTAAAATACTTTAAGGTAGAATCAATCATGTACTTTTCTGTGTATGCCAGAAAGATAATTTTTATAAGACAAATTTCTGTTTTGGTAAATAATCATCTCTGAATTTAGCAATACCTTTAATATAAAATAATTTTTTTAAAAAACTTTCTTTTTAATATTCTAATGATCACATCTTTTAAAGCTTAAAATAGTTTTCATTTACCATGAAAGAGAAAAGCAGCAAAGAATTTTAAATTTGGATTATGAAAGTATTAAGGTATTATTTTTTTCTACATCAGCTCCTAAGAACCTCTACACTAACAAAGATCAACAGGGTAAAAAAGTACAGATTAAAACAAATCCTTAACTAAAGACATTGATAAATATACTGATGTTCTAATTAGCTTTGAATTTTAATAAATATCAAATTACATTTGTAATGAAGGTTCATAAAGTTATGTCACTCTTAGATGGATACTAAATAAAATTTATTTTTATATTTTTAGTCCTGAATTATTATAAAATATTTAATAGAGAATATTATGTGTCAATACATACAAACATATATATACATACCATTAAAATTAAAATGAACATCATCCTTTTATGTGGTCTCAAGAAGGGCATTATGCTCTGAGAAATATTATCAGAGTTATATATCTTCTATTTTCAAATGCAATTGTGTATTATTTAGAAACTCCTAGTTGGTTAAAATAGCAAATGACTGGAAAGGCTAAGAAGCAGCTGTTAATTAATATGGGCTCTGATTGCATTAGCAGGAAGATGCAAACCAGGAAGATGTGATAAATAATGGCTGTACTAGCAAGTAAATGCTTTGATTCAGTAGAGGAGACAATTAAAAACTGAGAAGGAGATAGCGGCAGGCCTCCATATTGCAACCAGGACACAGCTGGAAAGGTACAGGTACACAGACTTCTTCTGGGGCTAGAGCAGGGAGATCTGCTAAGCTCTCGCCCCCAGGTGGGCCCAGTGGTGGGTGCCTAGGCTCTGCTGCACGTCCCTGTGAGCTTAGGCCATGCACCTAGGCAGCCGGAGACACCCAGGTCCCCAGGACCCCGGACCAGCTATAGCGGCAGGCCTCCATATTGCAACCAGGACACAGCTGGAAAGGTGCAGGTACACAGACTCCATCTGGGGCTACCACGCAGGGGGATCTGCTAGGCTCTCACACCCTGGCAGGCCCAGAGGTGCCCGCCTAGGCTCTGCTGCACTTCCCAGCTACCTTAGGCTGTGCACCCAGGCAGCCGGAGGCAACCAGTTCCCAGGACCATGGACCAGCGATAGCGGCAGGCCTCCATATTGCAACCAGGAAACAGCTGGAAAGGCACAGGTAGACAGATTCCATCAGGGGCTAACTCGTGGGGGGATCTGCTAGGCTCTCGCTACTAGGCAGGCCCAGCAGTGACCATTGAGGCTCTGCTGCACTCCCCCGCACTTCCCCGAGACCTCAAACCATGCACAAAGTCAGTGGGTGGCAGCAAGCTCATTATCCCGTTGAGCAGCAATCATGCATAACCACCAGTAGAGAAACAACAGGTAAGCCCAGCCTCACAGGAGATTCAAACACCAGCCAGTGACAACAAGGTCAACTAACACCAGAAATAACCAGATGGCAAAAGGTAAACGAAGGAACGTCACTAACAGAAATCAAGGCAACATGACAGCATCTGAACCCAGATCACCAACAACAGGAAGCCCTGGATACCTCAAAACACCAGAAAAAACAAGACTTGGATATAAAATCACTGGTCAGGATGATGGTAGCTGAACACATAGAAAAATCTCATAAAGAAATAGAGGAGAAAATGGATCAAAAATTAGAAGCCTTTACAAGGCAAATACAAAAATCACTTCAAGAAATGTAGGAGAAGATGGATCAAAAAGAAGAAGACAATAAGGAAGAAAGACAAAAATCACTTAAAGAAATACAGAAGAACATGGTCCAACAAGTAGAAGCTATGAAAGAGGAAACACAAAAACCTATTAAAGAAATACACGAAAACACAATCAAGCAAGCGAAAGATCTGAGCATATCCATCCAGGTACTAAAAACAGAAGTAGAAACAACTATGAAATCGCAGAGGGAGACAACATTGGAGATAGAAAACCTTGGGAAGAAATCAGGGGTCATAGATGCAAATATCAACAATAGAATACAAGAGATAGAAGACAGAATATAAGAAGCTGAAGATACCATAGGAACCATTGATTCAACAGTCAAAGAAAATACTAAATGCAAAAAGGCTATAATCCAAAACATCCAGGAAATCCAGGACACAATGAGAAGACCAAAGCTAAGGATTATAGGTATAGACGAGAGTGAAGATTTACAAGTTAAAGGGCCAGCAAATATCTTCTACAAAATTATGGAAGAAAACTTCCCCCAACCTAAAGAGAGAGATGCCCATGAATATACAAGAAGCATATAGAACCCCAAACAGACTGGATCAGAACAGAAATAAATCCCGTCACATAATAATCAAAACTCCAAATGTACTAAACAAAGAAAGAATACTAAAGGCAGCAAGAGAAAAAGGCCAAGTAACTTATAAAGGAAGACCTATCAGAATAACACCAGACTACTCACCTGAGACCGTGAAAGCTAGAAGATCCTGGGCAGATATCATGCAAACTCTAAGAGAACACAAACTTCAGCCAAAACTACTTTACCCAGCAAAGCTCTCAATCGCCATAGATGGAGACATCAAGGTAGTCCATGACAAAACCAAATTTACATGATATCTTTCCACAAATCCAGCGCTACAAATGATAATAGGGGGAAAACACCAAGACAAGAACGGAAACTACACCCGGGAAGAAGCAAGATAGAAACCTCCTCTCATTAAACCCAAAAGAAGGTAACCTCTCGAATATAAAAAATAAATAAAATAAATAAATATAATTTCAAAAATGTCTGGAGGTAATAATTACTATTCCTTTATATCTCTTAACATCAATGGAATCAATTCCACAATAAAAAGACATAGATTAACAGACTGGATACGGAAACAGGACCCTACATTTTGCTGCATACAGGAAACACATCTCAGTGTTAAAGACAAACACTGCCTTAGAGTAAAAGGCTGGAAGACAATTTTACAAGCAATTGGTCTCAGGAAACAAGCTGGAATAGCCATTCTAATATCAGATAAAATTGACTTCCAACCTAAAATCATCAAAAGAGACTCAGAAGGTCACTTCATGCTGGCCAAAGGGAAAATCTACCAAGAAGAGCTCTCAATACTGAACATCTATGCTCCAAATGCAAGGGCACCCTCATTCGTAAAAGAAACCTTACTAAAGCTTAAAGCACACATTACACCTAACACAATAATTGTGGGTGACTTCAACACTCCACTCTCCTCAATGGACCGATCAGGAAAGCAGAAAATAAACAGGGACACAGTGAAACTAATTGAAACTCTGGACCAATTGGATTTAACAGATATATATATATATATATATATATATATATATATATATATATATAGAACATTTCATCCTAAAGCTAAAGAATATACATTTTTCTCAGCACCACATGGTACCTTCTCCAAAATAGACCATATAATTGGTCACAAGACAGATGTCAACAAATACAAGAAGATCAAGCTAATCCCATGCCTCCTACCATGGAGTAAGAGTGGTCTTCAATAGCAACAAAAACAACAGAAAGCCCACATACACATGGAAACTGAACAATACTCTACTCAATGACACCTTGGTCAAGGAAGAAATAAAAAAAGAAATCAAAGACTTTTTAGAATTCAATGAAAATGAAGGTACAACCTACCCAAATCTATGGGACACAATGAAAGCAGTGCTAAGAGGAAAACTCATAGCTCTAAGTGCATCCAAAAAGAAACTGGAGAGAGAATACACTAGCAGCTTAATGGCACACCTTAAAGCCCTGGAAGAAAAACAAGTTAATTCATCAAGGAGGAGTAGAAGACAAGAAATCATCAAACTTAGGGCTGAAATCAATCAAATAAAAACAAAGAGAACCATACAAAGAATCAACAAGACCAGGAGCTGGTTCTTTGAGAAAATCAACAAGATAGATAAACCACTAGCCAGACTAACCAAAGGACACAGAGACAGTATCCAAATTAACAAAATTAGAAATGAAAAGGGAGACATAACAACAGAAACTGAGGAAATTCAAAAGATCATCAGATCCTACTACAAAGGTCTATACTCAAAACAACTGGAGAATCTAGAGGAAATGGACAATATCTTAGACAGATACCAAATACAAAAATTAAATCAGCATCAAATAGATCAGCTAAATAGTCCCATAACCCCTAAAGAAATAGAAGGGGTTATAGAAAGCCTCCCAACCAAGAAAAGTACGGGACCAGATGGTTTTAGTGCAGAATTCTACCAGACCTTCAAAGAAGACTTAACACCAATTCTTTTCTAACTATTCCACAAAATAGAGACAGAAGGGATACTAACCAACTCATTCTTTGAAGCCACAATCACACTAACACCTAAACCACAAAAAGATCCAACAAAGAAAGAGAACTACAGGCCAATTTCTCTTATGAATTTCGATGCAAAAATACTAAATAAAATTCTTGCCAACCGAATCCAAGAGCACATCAAAACGATCATTCATCCTGATCAAGTAGGCTTCATCCCAGGGATGCAGGGATGGTTCAACATATGGAAATCCATCAATGTAATCCACTACATAAACAAACTAAAAGAAAAAAACCACATGGTCATGTCATTAGATGCTGAAAAAGCATTCGACAAAATTCAGCATCCTTTCATGCTAAAAGTCTTGGAAAGAGCAGGAATTCAAGGCCCATACCTAAACATAGTAAAAGCAATCTACAGCAATCCAGTAGCCAACATCAAAATAAATGGAGAGAAACTTGAAGCAATCCACTAAAATCAGGGACTAGGCAAGGCTGCCCTCTCTCTCCATATCTTTTCAATATAGTACTAGAAGTTCTAGTGAGAGCAATTAGACAACATAAGGAAGTCAAAGGGATACAAATTGGAAAGGAAGAAGTCAAACTATCATTATTTGCAGATGATATAATAGTTTACTTAAGTGACCAAAAAAACTCCACCAGATTACTTCTACAGCTGATAAACAACTTCAGCAAAGTGGCTGGTTATAAAATTAACTCAAGCAAATCAGTAGCCTTCTTGTACTCAAAGGACAAGCAGGCTGAAAAAGAAGTTAGGGAAATAACACCCTTCACAATAGCCACAAACAACATAAAGTACCTTGGTGTAACTTTAATCAAACAAGCAAAAGATCTGTATGACAGGAACTTCAAGTCCTTGAAGAAAGAAATTGAAGAAGACCTCAGAAGATGGAAAAATATTTCTTGCTCCTGGATTGGCAGGATCAATATAGTAAAAATGGCCATCTTACCAAAAGCAATATACAGATTCAATGCGATCTCCATCAAAATCCCAACTCAATTCTTTATAGATCTAGAAAGAGCAATCCTCAAATTCATCTGGAGCAACAAAAAACCCAGGATAGCTGAAACTATTCTCAACATTAAAAGGACTTCTGGGCGAATCAATATCCCTGACCTTAAAGAGTACTACAGAGCAATTGTGTTAAAAACTGCATGGTATTGGTACAGCAACAGGCAAGTGGATCAATGGAATAGGATTGAAGACCCAGAAATTAACCCACAGACTTATGGTCACTTGATCTTTGATAAAGGAGCCACAACCATCCGGTGGAATAAAGATAGCCTTTTTAACAAATGGTGCTGGTTCAACTGGAGGTCAACATGCAGAAGAATGCGAATTGACCCACTCTTATCTCCTTGCACTAAGATAGACTCCAAGTGGATCAAGGACCTCCACATAAAACCAGACACACTGAAACTATTAGGAAAGAAACTTTGGAAGACCCTGGGGGACATAGGCTCAGGGGGAAAGTTCCTGAACAGAACACCAATAGCTTATGCACTAAGATCAAGAATTGATAAATGGGACCTCATAAAATTACAAAGTTTTGCAAGGCAAAGGACACTGTCAGAAGGACAAAACGACAACCAACAAAGTGGGAAAAGATCTTCACCAACCCCACATCCGACAGAGGGCTAATATCCAATATATACAAAGAACTCAAGAAGTTAGACCCCAAAGAAGCAAATAATCCTATCAAAAAATGGGGTACAGAGCTAAACAAAGAATTTTCACCAGAAGAAATTCGGATGGCTGAGAAACACCTTAAGAGATGTTCAACATCATTAGTCATCAGGGAAATGCAAATCAAAACAATCCTGAGATTCCACCTCACACCAGTCAGAATGGCTAAGATTAAAAACTCAAGAGACAACAAATGCTGGCGAGGATGTGGAGAAAGAGGAACACTCCTCCACTGTTGGTGGGATTGCAAAATGGTAAAACCGCTCTGGAATTCAGTGTGGCGGTTCCTCAGAAAATTGGGCATGTCCCTTCCAGAGGACCCTGGCATACCACTCCTGGGCATATACCCAAAGGATTCCCCTGCATACAAAAAAGACACATGCTCCACTCTGTTTATAGCAGCCTTGTTTATAATAGCCAGAAATTGGAAGGAGCCCAAATATCCCTCAAAGGAGGAATGGATACAGAAAATGTGGTATATTTATACAATGGAATACTACTCAGCAATTAAAAATAATGAATTCATGCAATTTGTAGGTAAATGGTTAGACCTGGAAAATATCATCCTGAGTGAGCTAATCCAATCACAAAAGAATACACATGAAATGCAATCACTGATAAGTGGATATTAATGAGCCCAGAAGCCATAAATACTCAAGGCACAATTAGCAAGTCAAATGATTTCCAAGAAGAAAGGAGGGGACCCTGGGCCTGGAAAGATTGGATCCAGTTTTGTAGAGAAACTGTGGGGGGAGGGGGAATGATTGGGGAATAGTTGGGGGGGAGAGGACCTATGGGACATATGGTGGGGGGTAACTGGGAAAGGGTAAAGCCTTTGGAATGTAAACATTGAATATAGAAAATACAAATAAAAAAAACTGAGAAGGAAAAGTAACTGCTTCTTCATAGCTTTAAGACTTATTGAAAGATAATTGAATTTGTGTGTTGAACCAGTGATTGTATTCAAGACCAACCTGCATTAACTATGGCTGATCCAGTGGTGAGTATATGTTCTCATAAGTAAAATTATGTAGACTTTGAGATTGGAAAAGAGTCCTTAAATGAGGAGTAAGAGTGGTTTATTTAGTTCAATGAATTTTTAATGTTTAGATTTTATCAAATAATATCTAAATTATAGAATATAAATTCAGACAGCTGAAGTATAGCTATGACAACAATTACTACTCAAATGTGTGTGTGTGTGTGTGTGTGTGTGTGTGTGTGTGAGTGTTTCATCATTGAAGGAAGTTAAGGGAGAAACCTGGAGGCAGGAGATGACCAGGAGATCAGGAAGGAGTGCTGCTTACTGGTTGTTCCTCATGGCATACTCAGACTGCCTTCATTTTGAATTCAGAAGCCCTAGCCTAAATTTGACACCACCCACAAAAATTGAGTCCTGTCCCATCAGTCACAAATTAAGAAAATACTCTACAGGCTTCTGTGTAGTCTGACCTTAAGAAAGAACTTTCTTAATAGAGTTTTGTTCCTCTTGGATAACTATAGCTTTTATCAAGTTGACATATTACTAGGCAGCACAGTCCTCTATCCTTTTATTTTTTTCATTTATTGAAAATATTCTTTTCTCATCTAATATATTTGGATTATAGTTTCCTATCTCTTTATTAATGCTAGTTGTGCCTCACCTCCTTTCCCTTCTATACCCACTCCTTTTCTGGGCCTCATTAGAAAATAACAGGCTTCTGGGAGAAAACAAAAACAAACAAACAAACAAACAAACAAACAAAAAGTTAAAGGAACACCATCACATTTAAGTTGAACAAGACAAACTAACAAAAGGAAAAAAGCCATAAGGGCAGGCAGGCATAAGAATCAGAACACTAAGGAGTGCCATAAAAATACTATGATGAAAGTTATAATACATATGCAGAGGACCTTGAGCAGGCCTCAAGACCTGTGCAGGCCATGTGCATGCTGCATTGGTCTCTGCAAGCTCATATGAGCTTTGCTCAGATGATTTAGAGGGCCTTATTCTACTGGGCCCCACTGTCCTCTTTGGCTCTTATGCTCTTATTTCTTTTCTTTCTTTTTTTATTCTTAGCTTATTTTTTTAACAGTCCAGACTTTATCACCCTCCCAGTTCACCCTCTGACTGTTCCACATCCCACTCCTCCTCCCGGCATCTTGTTTCAGAAAGGATGATCCCTCAAACTCCACCAGTCTCTGATACTCTTTCAGTCTCTTCTGAGCATTCCCTAAGTTCCAAGGGGATGGAAATGATGGCAACATTCCATTTAGAGCTGGGTTCCATGGTCTGTCTGTCTGTCAGTCTGTCTGTCATACCTCTTTCTATGGTCATTTTATCACTGCATTTTCATTGTTCTTTTTTTTTATTTTTATTGCTTTGTTTTGTTTCATTTTTAAGACTGATAGGGTTTGGTTTGATTTAGGCCTCTGGCTACCTAATCTAGGCTATTATTCATCAAAATTTCTCTAATAAATTTACTTCTGTAAGTTTCACAATTTTCCTTCCAAAAATGATACTGAGTATTGTCCTCTGTACCTTTTAGAGGATTCTGGTTATTAGTATGTCATTTTGTTTATCCTTTAAAAATCAAATTGGTCTCGTCATTCAGTAAAAGACTGAGGCAGCTAGTCTTCAATAACAGGTTAGGAAGGCAGCAGGCATGGGAGCAATAGTATAGATGCACTCAATTTCATTCCACACATTAGCTTGAATGGTTACTTTATCATTATGTAAAACAGCACACATTTATTTGTGTACTTAGGAATATAAAATGTATTCAGGTTGTGAGTTTAATGTGTATAATCTGATCTACATACTGGAATTTGAGCTCTAAGTGCATGATTCTCCTGCCCTGCATTATAACCATTATGTGTTAAATAACTAAGGAGGTACCATCAAATCAACAGTGTTCAAAACACTATGAAATTAATATTATGTTTTATTATTGAATATTTTATTATTATATATAATAATGTTTTTGGCCAACTTCATGACCATAGTCTAGTAAGGTAATTATACTAAAGACAGATTCTGTCTTCAAACTGTCTTGATTTAGCCTACAGTTTTGTAGGATGTATTTGTGAGATAAAATTTGGGTTGAGATTTTCAATTTTACTTTTCTTTAAGTACATGATTTCTAATGAGATTTAAGCCCTAATTAGAACATATCGTTCCTATGAAATATGTTGTTTTTCACCACTGTCAAGATTAGATGATTATTCTTGGGTCTTAAATTTACTACTTTCGAAAAATCTCAGTGTTGGAATTTTTCTAAGTAAATAGCTTCACGTTTTAGTGAGTTCTAAGAAAATTTTTCCATGTTATTTTTATATGTTTTTATATATTTTAAATAAAACATAATTATGCCATCTTCCCAATTCCCCTTCCTCCTTCCAGTGTTTCCCAAGTTCCTTTCCTATTAATGCTCTACTCAGTCTATCACTCTTAAACTGACATTCTCTTTTTGTATAAGAAATATCTTTACACATGTACTTATCCACATACACATATCTCTGTGTATATGGGTAGTTATTTGTGTGTAGATCATTTCAAATATAACCATGTCATGTTAATTAATTAGTTAGTAGGTTCAATCCTGTCTGAGTCTTACTCTCCATCACTCAGGAATCAATAAATGTCTGTAAATTTTGCTTAGAGTAGGGAGCTTGTGAAATTTTCACTTTTCCATGTTAACATGTTTATTTTTATTGCATTTGCTTTGATCTTGTTTAATGTTCTTATTGCTAAAGCAGACAGTCTCACAGCAGGTATCATAGTATTCTGGCTCTTATAAACTTTCTCCACTTTCTAATAAAATGTAACCTGTGCCATAGATATTTGGAGCTGTGATACAGATAAAATCATTGGAACTGGGTTTTCCATATACTTGTGATGTAAGAATTGTGTGCAGATGTGATTTTGATGGTCTATATTTTTCATGAAGAGAAGCATTTTTGGTTATGGGTTAATTTACCCATAACAGCTAAATATATACTAATAAACCTGTTAATATATGTTTAAGGTATAGACTGTAGTTGGAAATTATTCTGGTCTCACAGTGTAGTTATAATGTTTATCCTTAAAGATCTTTTCTAGTTACAATAGATACACTTCAAGATTCAGGTTCTTACTAGTCCTGGGAAGCTAAATAATATTAGAACAAAGTAAGATTGACATCAGTGTATTAGTCGAGTTCTCTATGGTCCTGGAACTTAAAGAATGTCTCTTTATATTGAGAGAATTTACTGTGATGACTTACATTATGTAGTCCAACTAACCCAATGATGATCAGTTTTGAATGCAACCCCATAGGAAGAACAACCATATCAACCATCCAAATCCCCCAAAGCTCTCAGGGACTATGCCACCAACCAAGGAGTACACATAGCTCTGGTTGCATATGTAGCAGAGGATGGCCTTGCCAAGCCACAAATGGGAGGAGAGGTCGTTGATCCTATGAAGGTTTGATGGATACCACTATAAAGGGGAATCCAGGGCATGGAGGAGGGAGTGGATGGTTGGTGGAGGAACACCCTTATAGAAGCGGAGGGAGGGGGATTGGTATTGGGGATTTCTGGTAGGAGGGGCAACAGGGTAAGAAGATAACACTTAAAATGTAAATAAATTAAAAAAATAAATCACAACAACAAATAAAGGACGGACATGGTGCCTCGTGTTGGAGTTTCAGTTAGTCTATGTTTTATAAACAAGAAATATGTGTGTGTTTAAATTTGTTTCGTTATATATAGCATAAAATTTTAAGTTAAGTATACAGTCATATGATTCAGTCATTTTTTTCTGCTATCATTTCACCAAAAATCTCACCTCTCAATTCTAACTTAGGATTTATTTTTTATTAAAATAATTTTGATACACTATTAAACTATGCCCTAATTTTTAAATTTCATCCCTCCATTTATGATATTTTAATTCAAATATTGAATTCATTTGTGTATATGTTCGTGTTTAATAAAGAATAAAGAGTGAGGGGATATAATTTTGTGGATGTGTGGTAAGGTATGGGGGGTAAGGGGATGCCTTAGTGGGCCGATGCTGTTTAGTATAGAATAGAGTTTATTCCAGACATGGAAAGGGGAGTTAAGAAGGTAGTAGAGACAGAGAAAGGCAGAGAGAGAGAGAGAGAGAGAGAGAGAGAGAGAGAGAGAGAGATTGGAGAGAGATGGGAGAGAGATGAAAGAGAGATGGGAGGGATGAGAGAGAAGGGAGGAAGAGAGAGAGAGAGAGAGAGAGAGAGAGAGAGAGAGAGAGAGAGAGAGAATAGAGGCACAGAAGCCAGCTTTTAGCATGGGAGAGAGAGTGGAGAGGGGAATAGAAAGAGAGTGGGTAAAGGGCAAGAGGACAGAGTAGCACAACAAGGCAAGAGCAAGAGAGAGAAGAGGGGGCAAGTAGCCCCTTTATAGTTAGTCAGGCATACCTGGACATTGCCAGCTGACTGAGACAGATCTTAGAAAAAATGTTAACATACTTACAATATTTAATTTATTCTCACTTTAAAAATTCCTGCTTACCCTCTATGAATGTGATTTTTATTAGTCATTTTATTCATTAACAATCCAAATTATATCCCCCTTCCATGTTACCCTTCCACAACTCCCCCACCTCATCTGCTCTTCCTCTTTGCTTCTATGAGGGTGCTCCTCTACCCACTCACCCACTCCTGCCTTACCACTCTTGCATACCCCTAAGCCTGCATACCTCCACAGGGCCAAGGGCCTCTGCAATCTATGTATCTGGAGCCATGTATCCCTGCTTGTATACATTTTGGTTCATGGTTTAGCTATTGGAAGGGACAGGAGAGAAGTTCATAGGGTCAGGATATTGAATAAAAATATGTTGCAGTGGGTTTGAAGAAATGGGGGTAGCCATTAGCAAGTCCCAAATGCCAGGTAAGCCAGAGGCTCCCAGGAGCTGCTGGGGATAACTTTATTAGGAGCATGTTCAATGAAGGTAGATACAGTAGTTATGTTACAAATTCTTTGCATTCTATTTACAGTGAAAAGTTTATATGCAGGTCAGATTCAGTGTAGCCCTGGTTGTCCTATAACTCACTTTGTAGTCCAGGCTGACCTTGAACTTAGAAATCAGCCTGCCTCTGCCTCCCAAGTGCTCCACCACTGCCCAGTATGAATGATTGTTTTGATGCGTTCTTTTATTTAGTTGGCAAGAATTTTATTGAGTATTTTTGCCTCAATGTTCATAAGGCAAATTGGCCTGAAGTTCTTTTTCTTTGTTTATTCTTCCTTACATTTAGGTATAAGTGTAATTGTGGCTTCATAGAATGAAGTGTTCCTTCTGATTATTTTTGGTGAAATTGTTTGAAGAGTATTGGCATTAGTTCTTCTTTGAAGGTCCAATAGAATTCTCCACTAAACCCATCTTGTCCTGTTCGTTTTTTGGGGGGGTTGGGTAGGTTGGAGACTATTAATAACTGTTTCTATGTCTTCAGGTGTTATGCTACAGTTTAGATGGTTTATCTGCTCCTGTTTTAATTTTGGCACCTGGTATGTGTCTAGAAAATTATCCATTTCATCCAGATTTTCCAATTTTGTTGACTATTGTAGTAGGATCTGATGACTTTTTAAATTTCCAGAGTTTCCATTGTTATTTCTCCCTTTTCATTTCTTTTTTTTAATAATTTGGGTATTGTCTTTGTGCCCTCTAATTAGACTTGCTAATGTTTTATCAATCTTGTTGATTTTCTCAAAGAACCAGCTCCTGGTTTTGTTGATTCTTTGTATAGTTCTTTTTGTTTCTATTTGTTTAACCTCAGCCTTAAGTTTGATTATTTCCAGCTATCTACTCATTTTGGGTATATTTGCTTCTTTTTGTTAGAGCTTTCAGGAGTACTGTCAAGCTGCTAGTATAAGTTCTCTCCAGTTTCGTTGT
Source organism: Apodemus agrarius (assembly GCA_964023405.1). Classification (NCBI taxonomy): domain Eukaryota; kingdom Metazoa; phylum Chordata; class Mammalia; order Rodentia; family Muridae; genus Apodemus; species Apodemus agrarius. Next base: position 70,144,596 of record OZ030020.1, read on the forward strand.
GGAGGCACTTAGAACTATGAATTTTCCTCTTACCTCTACTTTCAGTTTGTCCCATAAGTTTTGGTGTGATGTGCCATTTTCATTAAATTCTAAAAGTATTTAATTTCTTTATTACTTCCTTGACCAAGTTATCATTGATTAGAACATTGCTCAGCTTCCATGTGTATGTGTGTTTTCTGTTGTTTTTGCTGGATTTAAGACCAGCCTTAGACCATGGTGATCTGACAGGGTGCATGGGATTATTTCAATCTTCTTGTATCTGAAGAGGCCTGTTTTGTAACCAATTATATGGTCAGTGTGACCAATATAAGGTACCACAGGATGCTGAGAAGAAGGTATATTATTTTGCTTTAGAATGAAATGTTTTATAAGTGTTAGTTAGATCCAGTTCATTCATTACTTCTGTTAGTTTCACTGTGTCTCTGTTTAGTTTCTTTTACCATGATCTCTCCATTGCTGAAAGTGTGATGTTGAAATCTCCCACTATTATTTTGTGGGCTGGGGTGTGTGCTTGGCTCTTTAGCAAAGTTTCTTTTATGAATGCTGGTGCCCTTAAATTTGGGAGCATAGATGTATAGAATTGAGAGATCATCTTGATAGGTTTTTTTCTTTTACCAGTATGAAGTTTTCTTCTATGTATTTTTTGACAATTTTTGGTTGAAAGTCAATTTTATTTGATATTAGAATGGCTACTCAGGCTTGTTTCTTGGGACTATTTGCTTGGAAATTTTTTTCCAACCTTTTACTCTGAGGTAGTTTCTGTCTTTGTCACTGAGGTACATTTCCTGTATGCAGCAAAATGTTGGGTCCTGTTTATATATCCAGTCTGTTAGTCTATGTCTTTTTATTGGGGAATTGAGTCCATTGATGTTGAGACATTAAGGTAAAGTGATTGGTAATTGCTATTATTTTTGATGCGAAATGTGGAATTCTGATTGTCTAACTATCTTCTATTGAGTTAGTTGAAAGATTACTTTATTCATTGTTCTAGAATGTAGTCTCCATCCATGTCTTAGTATTTCCACCTATTATCCTATGTAGAGCCTGGTTTGTAGAAAGATATGGTGTAATTTTGTTTTTTCGTGGAAGAAAATATCTTATTTTCTCCATCTTTGGTAATTGAGAGTTTAGCTGGGTATAGTAGCATGGGCTGGCATTTATGTTCTCTTAGTGTTGGTATGACATCTGTCTGGGTTTTTCTAGTTTTCATATTTTCTGACAAGAAGTGTGGTTTAATTATGATAGTTCTGACTTTATATGTAACTTGACCTTTTTACCTTACTGCTTTTAATATTCTTTCTTTGTTTAGTGCATTTGGCGTTTTGATTATTATGTTACAGGAGGAATTTCTGTTCTGGTCTAGTCTCTTTGCAGTTCTGTAGACTTCTTATATGGACATCCTTTTATCTCTCTCTCTTTTTTTCATTTTCAATATTCTTTGTTTGTATTCCAAACACATTCCCCTTTCCCGGTCCCCACTCACCATATGCCCCATAAGTCTTCTTCCCTCCGCCCAATCCACAATCACCTCACATTTCTTTGTTGTAGTACTCCACTACCATACTGGATCAAGTCTTTCCAGAACCAGGGCACTCTCCTTCCTTCTTCTTGGGAATCATAGGGTTTCCTAACTGTGACATGAGTATACAGAGCTTCTGGGCTAACTAATATCAACTTATCAGTGACTGCATTTTATGTGTATTCTTATGTAATTGGGTTGCCTCACTTAGGATGATATGTTCCAGTTCCAACCATTTCCCTACAAATATCATGAATTCATTGTTTTTAATTGCTGAGTAGTATTCTATTGTATAAATATACTACATATTTTTGTATCCATTCTTCCATTGAGGGGAATCTGGGTTTTATCCAGATTCTGGCTATTATAAATAAGGCTGCTATGAACATAGTGGAGCATGTGTCTTTGTTGCATGCAGGGAAATCTTCTGAGTATATGCCCAGGAGTGGTATGACAGGGTCCTTTGGAAATGTCATGCCCAATTTTGTGAGGAACTGCCAGACAAATTTCAAAACTGGTTGTACCTTCTTGCAATCTTACCAACAGTGGAAGAGTGTTCTTCTTTCTCCACATCTTCGCCTGCATCTACTGTCTCTTGAGTTTTTAATTTTAGCCATCCTGACTGGTGTGAGGTGGAATCTCAGGGTTGTTTTGATTTGCATTTCCCTGATGACTAATGATATTGAACATCTCTTAAGGTGCTTCTCAGCCATCTGAATTTCTTCAGGTGAAAATCCTTTGTTTAGGTCTGTACCCCATTTTTAATAGGGTTATTTTATTCTCTGGGGTCTAACTTCGTGATTTCTTTATATATATTGGATATTAGCCCTCTGTCAGATGTGGGGTTGGTAATAGCTTTTCCCAATTAGTTGGTTGCTGTTGTGTCATTCTGACGGTGTCCTATGCTTTGCAAAATCTTTGTAATTTCATGAGGTTCTATTTGTCAATCCTTGATCTTAGAGGATAAGCTATTGTTGTTCTATTCAGCAACTTTACTCCTGTGCTCATGTCCTCCAGCATCTTCTCCAGTTTATTTTCTATTAGTTTCAGTATGTCTGGTTTTATGTGGAGGTCCTTGATCCACTTGGAGTTGAGCTTAGTACAAGGAGATAAGTGTGGATCAATTAGCATTCTTCTGCATGCTGAACTCCAGTTGAACCAGCACCATTTGTTGAAGAGGCTATCTTCTTTCCACTGGATAATGTAGCTCCTTTATCAAAGATCAAGTGACCACACGCTATGGATTCATTCCCGGGTCTTCAATTCTATTCCATTGATCTACTTGCCTGTCACTGTACCAATACCATGCAGTTTTTAACACAATTGCTCTGTAGTACTGCTTGAGGTCAGGGATATTGATTCCCCCAGAAGTTCTTTTATTGTTGAGAATAGTTTTAGCTATCCTGGTTTATTTGTTATTCCAGATGAATTTGAGAATTGCTCTTTCTAAATCTATGAAGAATTAATTTGGGAATTTGATGGGGATTGCATTGAATCTGTTGATTGCTTTTGGCAAGATGACCATTTTTATTATATTAATCTTACCAATCCAAGAGCATGAAATATTTTTCCATCTTTTGATGTCTTCTTCAATTTCTTTCTTCAAAGACTTGAAGTTCCTATCATACAGAGATTTCATTTGTTTGGTTAAAGTCACACCAAGATATTTTATATTGTTTGTGGCTATTGTGAAGGGTGTTATTTCCCTAACTTCTTTCTTTGCCTGCTTATCCTTTGAGTATAGGAAGGCTACTGATATGCTTGAGCTGATTTTATAACCAGTCACTTTGCTGAAGTTGTTTTTCAATTGTAGGAGTTCTCTGGTAGAGTTTTTTTGGGTCACTCAAGTATACTATCATATAATCTGCAAATAGTGATAGTATGACTTCTTCCTTTCCAATTTGTATCACTTTGACTTCCTTATGTTGTCTTATTGCTCTCACTAAAACTTCAAGTACTATATTGCAAAGATATGGAGAAAGGGCAGCCTTGTCTAGTCCCTGATTTTTTTTTTTTTTTGGTTTGGTTTTTCGAGACAGGGTTTCTCTGTGTAGTCCTGGCTGTCCTGGAACTCACTCTGTAGACCAGGCTGGCCTCGAACTCAGAAATCCGCCTGCCTCTGCCTCCCAAGTGCTGGGATTACAGGCGTGCGCCACCACGCCCGGCTCGTCTAGTCCCTGATTTTAGTGGGGTTGTTTCAAGTTTCTCTCCATTTAGTTTGATATTGGCTACTGGTTTGATGTATATTGCTTTTACTATGTTTAGATATGGGCTTGAATTCCTGCTCTTTCCAAGACTTTTAGAGGAAAAGTATGCTGAATTTTGTCAAATGCTTTTTCTGCATCTAATGAAATGATCATGGGTTTTTTTTTTCTTTGAGTTTTTTTATGTAGTGGATTGCATGGATGGTTTTCCATATTTTGAACCATCCCTGCAACCCTGGAATGAAGCCTACTTGGTCATGGTGGATGATCGTTTTGATGTGTTCTTTGATTCGGTTGGCAAGAAGTTTATTGAGTATTTTTGCATTAATATTCATAAGGGAAATTGGCCTGAAGTTCTCTTTCTTTGTTGGATCTTAGTGTGATTTTGGTATCAGCATAATTGTGACTTTATAGAATGACTTGGGTAGTGTTCCTTCTGTTTCTATTTTGTGGAATAGCTTGAAGAGTATTGGTGTTAGGTCTTCTTTGAAGGTCTGATAGAATTCTGCACAGAAGTCATCTGGTTCTGTACTTTTTTTGTTGTTGTTGTTGGAAGACTTTCTATGACCCCTTCTATTTCTTTAGGGCTTATGGGAATTTTTAGCTGATCTAGTTGATCCTGATTTAATTTTGGTATTTGGTATCTGTCTAGGAAAGTGTCCATTTCCTCCAGATTCTCCAGTTGTGTTGAGGATAGGCTTTTGTAGAAAGATCTTATGAATTTTGAATTTCCTCAGTTTCTGTTGTTATATCTCCCTTTTCATTACTAATTTTGTTGATTTGGATATCGTCTCTGTGCCCTTTGGCTAGTATAGCTAAGGGTTTATCTATCTTGTTTATTTTCTCAAATAAAATCCTGGTTTTGTTGATTATTTCTAGAGTTCTCTTTGTTTCTACTTGATTAATTTCAGCCCTGAGTTTGATGATTTCCTGTCTTCTCCTCCTCCTGGGTGAATTAACTTCTTATTGTTCCAGGGCTTTCTGGTGTGCCATTACGCTGCTAGTGCATGCTCTCTCCAGTTTCTTTTTGGAGGCACTCATGGCTATAAATTTTCCTCTTAAAACTGCTTTCATTTTGTCCCATAGATTTGGGTAGGTTGTACCTTCATTTTCATTGAATTTTAGAAAGTCTTTGATTTCCTTCTTTATTTCTTCCTTGACCAAGGTATCATTGAGTAGAGTATTTTTTCAGTTTTCTTGTGTCTGTGGGCTCTCTGTTGTTTTTGTTGCTATTGAAGACCACTTTTACTCCATAGTGATCTGATAGATGCATAGAATTATTTCAATCTTCTTATATTTGTTGAGGTCAGTCTTTTGACTAATTATATGGTTGATTTTGGAGAATGTACCATGAGGTGCTGAGAAAAAGGTATATTCTTTTGCTTTGGGATGAAATGTTATATATATATATATATATATATATATATATATATATATATATATGCATATATATTAAATCCAATTGGTCTAAAGCTTCAATTAGTTTCACTGTGTCCCTGTTTAGTTTATGTTTTCCTGATCGGTCCATTGAGGATAGTGGAATGTTGACATCACCAACAATTATTGTGTTAGGTTCAATGTGTTCTTTGAGCTTTAGTAAAGTTTCTTTTATGAAGGAGGCTGCCCTTGTAAGTTGAGCATAGATGTGCAGAATTGAGAGTTTGTTTTAGTGGATTTTTCCCTTGACCAGCAAGAAGTGTCCTCTGTGACTCTTTTGATGACTATAGGGTGAATGTCAATTTTATCTGATATTAGAGTGGCTATTCTGGCTTGTTACCTGCTACTATTTGCTTGTAACTTTGTCTTACAGCCTTTTACCCTGAGGTAGTGTTTGTCTTTGCCCCTGAGATGTGTTTTCTGTATGCAGCAAAATGTAGGGTTCTGTTTATGTATCCAGTCTGTTAGTTAGGTCTTGTTATTGGGGAATTGAGTCCATTGATGTCAAGAGATATTAAGGAGTAGTGATTATTACTTCCTGTCATTTTTGATGTTATTTTTTATATTTGATAGTTTTTCTTCTTTTGGATTTGATGAAAGAAGGTTGCTTTCCTGCTTTTTCCAGGATGTAATTTCCCTCCTTGTGTTGGTATTTTCCCCATATTATCCTTTGTATGGCTGGGTTTGTGGAGAGATGTTGTGTAAATTTGGTTTTGTCTTGGAATATCTTGGTTTCTCCCTCTATGGTGATTGAGAGTTTGGCTGGGTATAGTAGTTTTGGCTGACATTTGTGTTCTCTTTAAGTCTGCATGAGGTCTGCCCAGGATCTTCTTGTTTTCATGGACTCAACTGAGAAGTCTAGGGTAATTCTAATAGGTCTTCCTTTGTATGTTACTTGGACTTTTTTCTCTTACTGCCTTTAATATTCTTTCTTTGTTTAGTACATTTTGGGTTTTGATTATTATGTGACAGGAGGTACTTCTGTTCTGGTCCAGTCTGTTTGGAGTTCTGTAGGCCTCTTGTATATTCATGGGCAACTCTTTCTTTAGATTAGGGAAGTTTTCTTCCTTAATTTCGTTGAAGATATTTGATGGACCTTTAAGTTGTAAATCTTCTCCCTCTTCTGTACCTATAATCCTTAGGTTTGGTCTTCTCATTGTGTCCTGGATTTCCTGGATGTTTTGGGTTACAAGCTTTTTGCAGTTTGCATTTTCTTTGACTGTTGATTCCATAGTTCCTCTGGTATCTTCAGCATCTGAGATTCTTTCTTCTATCTCTTGTATTCTGCTGTTGATATTTATATCTATGGCCCATCATTTCTTCCCTAGGTTTTCTATCGCCAAAGTTGTCTCCCTTTGTGATTTCTTAGTTGTTTTTACTTCTGTTTTTAGATCCTGGAAGGTTTTGCTCAGTTCCTTCAGTTGCTTGTTTGTGTTTTCATGTAACTCTTTGATATAGTTTTGTGTTTCCTCTTTCATGACTTCTGCTTATTGACCCAAGTTCTCCTGTATTTTTTATGTGATTTTTGCATTTCCTCCCTATTGGTTTCTATATTTTGGCCCATATCCTCCTAAATTTCTTTAAATGATTTTTGTGTTTCCCTTTTAAGGGCTTCTAACTTTTGATCTTTTTTCTCCTGTATTTCTTTAAGAGATTTATTTATGTCCTTCTTATGTTCCTCTATCAGCATCATGACCAGTGATTTTAAATCCAAGTCTTGTTTTTCTGGTGTGTTGGGGTATCCAGGACTTAGTGTTTTTGGAGATTTGGGTTCGAATGCTGTCATGTTTCCTTGATTTCAGTTAGTAATGTTCCTATGTTTGCCCTTTGACATCTGGCTATCTCTGGTGTTAGTTGGTATTGTTGTCACTGGCTGGTGTTTGAACCTCCCGTGAGCTTGTAAGGCTAATTCCGCTCCTCTGGATGTCTGGGTTCTCCCTGTTTCAGGTTGCTAATGTGCTACCCTCCTCTTGGGTGCCCTGGGAGCCCTAATGTGTCCTTCCTCAAGGAATGTTATACTCAGGTTGTCTCTGTGAGCCAGGTGAGCACCTGTGTGCTCCTTCAGGTAGCACAGATGGTGGATGTGTCAGGAATCTTATCCAAGTGTTGATCACTCTGTAAGGCAGATGACCCCCTGACTGGGTTGGTGCAAGACCAAGTCAGTGTACAGATGGCCCACAGAACTGCTCAGGCTCTGGGTGCAGGCAAAAGCCTGATGGGTTAGGACCTGAGCGATTTTAGCCTTGGTCTATGTCAGTGTACCTGGCATTAGCTGTTAGCTCTCTGTGGTGCCACGAAGTCAAGATGGTGGTCTCCATAAGTGCTAGTCTGTCAGCTGGGCAAAGACCCCTGAGCAAATTGGTGCATGACTGGGTATGCATACAAATAGCCCGCTGAGCTGCTCAGGCTTTGGGTGCAGGCAAAAGTCTGATGGGTTAGGGCCCAAGAGATGTTAGCCTCGGACTATGTCAGCATACCTGGCATTAGGTGTTAGCTGTTAACTGTCTGTGGTCAGATATCTTTTTCTTTAGGTTAGAGAAGTTTTCTTCTATAATTTTGTTGAAAATATTAACTAGCCCTTTAAGTTGCTCTCTTCTAAACCTATTATACTTATGTTTGGTCTTCTCATTTGTGACCTAGATTTCCTGCATGTTTTGGGCTTCTGACATTTTGCATTTTCTTTGACTGCTGTGTCAATGTTTTCTATGGTATTTCTGTACCTGAGATTCTTTCTTGTATCTCTTTTATTCTGTTGATGATATTCACATCTATGGTTTCTGATCATTTTCCTAGGTTTTCTAACTCCAGGTTGTCTCCCTTTGTGATTTCTTTAATGTTTCTATTTCAATTTTTAGATCTTGAATGGTTTTGTTCATATCCTTTTCCTGTTTTATTTTGTTTTCCTGTAATTCTTTTTTTTTGCATTTTCTTTTTTTTTATTTTCTATATTCTATGTTTACATTCCAAAGGCTTTCCCCTTTCCCAGTTCCCACCAACCATAGTTCCCATAGTTCCTCTCCCCCCCATCTGTTCCCCAATAATTCCCCCTCCCCCCTCGGTTTCTTTACTAAACTGGATGCAATCTTTACAGGCCCAGGGTCCTCTCCTTTCTTCTTCTTGGGAATCATTTGACGTGCTATTTGTGTCTTGAGTATTTAGGGCTTCTGGGCTCATTAATATCCACTTATCAGTGATTGAATTTCATGTGCATTCTTTTGTGATTGGGTTAATTCACTCAGGATGATATTTTCCAGGTCTAACCATTTACCTACAAATTGCATGAATTCATTATTTTTAATTGCTGAGTAGTATTCCATTGTATAAATATACCACATTTTCTGTATCCATTCCTCCTTTGAGGGATATGTGGGCTCCTTCCAATTTCTGGCGATTATAAACAAGGCTGCTATAAACATAGTGGAGCATGTGTCCTTATTGCATGCAGGGGAATCCTCTGGGTATATGCCCAGGAGTGGTATGCCAGGGTCCTCTGGAAGTGACATGCCCAATTTTCTGAGGAACCGCCAAACTGATTTCCAGAGCGGTTTTACCATTTTGCAATCCCACCAACAGTGGAGGAGTGTTCCTCTTTCTCCACATCCTCTCCAGCACTTGTTGTCTCTTGAGATTTTAATCTTAGCCATTCTGACTGGTGTGAGGTGAAATCTCAGGGTTGTTTTGATTTGCATTTCCCTGATGACTAATGATGTTGAACATCTTTTAAGGTGTTTCTCGGCCATCCGAATTTCTTCTGGTGAAAATTCTTTGTTTAGCTCTGTGCCCCATTTTTTGATAGGGTTATTTGTTTCTTTGTGGTCTAACTTTTTGAGTTCTTTGTATATATTGGATATTAGCCCTCTGTCGGATGTGGAGTTGGTGAAGATCTTTTCCCACTTTGTTGGTTGCCGTTTTGTCCTTCTGACAGTGTCCTTTGCTTTGCAGAAACTTTGTAATTTTATGAGGTCCCATTTGTCGATTCTTGATCTTAGAGCATAAGCTATTGGTGTTCTGTTCAGGAACTTTTCCCCTGTGCCCAAGTCCTCCAGGGTCTTCCCAAGTTTCTTTTCTAATAGTTTCAGTGTGTCTGGTTTTATGTGGAGGTCCTTGATCCACTTGGAGTTGATCTTAGTGCAAAGAGATAAGATTGGATCAATTCGCATTCTTCTGCATGTTGACTTCCAGTTGAACCAGCACCATTTGTTAAAAAGGCTATCTTTATTCCACCGGATGGTTGTGGCTCCTTTATCAAAGATCAAGTGACCATAAGTCTGTGGGTTAACCTCTGGGTCTTCAATCCTGTTCCATTGATCTGCTTGCCTGTTGCTATACCAATACCATGCAGTTTTTAACACAATTGCTCTGTAGTACTGCTTGAGGTCAGGGATATTGATTCCCCCAGAAGTCCTTTTATTGTTGAGAATAGTTTTAGCTATCCTGGGTTTTTTGTTGCTCCAGATGAATTTGAGAATTGCTCTTTCTAGATCTATGAAGAATTGAGTTGGGATTTTGATGGGGATCGCATTGAATCTGTATATTGCTTTTGGCAAGATGGCCATTTTTACTATATTGATCCTGCCAATCCAGGAGCAAGAAATATTTTTCCATCTTCTGAGGTCTTCTTCGATTTCTTTCTTAAAGGACTTGAAGTTCCTGTTGTACAGATCTTTCGCTTGTTTGGTTAGAGTTACGCCAAGATATTTTATGTTGTTTGTGGCTATTGTGAAGGATGTTATTTCCCTAATTTCTTTCTCTGCCTGCTTGTCCTTTGAGTACAAGAAGGCCACTGACTTGCTTGAGTTAATTTTATAACCTGCCACTTTGCTGAAGTTGTTTATCAGCTGTAGAAGTTCTCTGCTGGAGGTTTTTGGGTCGCTTAGGTAAACTATCATATCGTCTGCAAATAATGATAGTTTCACTTCTTCTTTTCCAATTTCTATCCCTTTGACTTCCTTATGTTGTCTAATTGCTCTTGCTAGAACTTCAAGTATTATATTGAAAAGATATGGAGAGAGAGGGCAGCCTTAGATGCAAATATCAACAATAAAATACAAGAGATAGAAGACAGAATATCAGAAGCCGAAGATACCATAGGAACCATTGATTCAACAGTCAAAGAAAATACTAAATGCAAAAAGGCTGTAACCCAAAACATCCAGGAAATCCAGGACACAATGAGAAGACCAAACCTAAGGATTATAGGTATAGACGAGAATGAAGATGTACAAGTTAAAGGGCCAGCAAATATCTTCTACAAAATTATGGAAGAAAACTTCCCCAACCTAAAGAGAGAGATGCCCATGAATATACAAGAAGCATACAGAACCCCAAACAGACTGGATCAGAACAGAAATACATCCCGTCACATAATAATCAAAACTCCAAATGTACTAAACAAAGAAAGAATATTAAAGGCAGCAAGAGAAAAAGGCCAAGTAACTTATAAAGGAAGACCTATCAGAATAACACCAGACTTCTCACCTGAGACCATGAAAGCTAGAAGATCCTGGGCAGAAATCATGCAAACTCTAAGAGAACATAAACTTCAGCCAAAACTACTTTACCCAGCAAAGCTCTCAATCACCATAGATGGAGACATCAAGGTATTCCATGACAAAACCAAATTTGCACGATATCTTTCCACAAATCCAGCCCTACAAAGGATAATAGGGGGAAAACACCAAGACAAGGACGGAAACTACACCCGGGAAGAAGCAAGATAGAAACCTCCTCTCATCAAACCCAAAAGAAGGTAACCTCTCGAATATAAAAAATAAATAAAATAAATAAATATAATTTCAAAAATGTCTGGAGGAAATAATTGCTATTCCTTAATATCTCTTAACATCAATGGACTCAATTCCCCAATAAAAAGACATAGATTAACAGACTGGATACGGAAACAGGACCCTACATTTTGCTGCATACAGGAAACACATCTCAGTGTCAAAGACAAACACTGCCTTATAGTAAAAGGCTGGAAGACAATTTTACAAGCAAATGGTCTCAGGAAACAAGCTGGAGTAGCCATTCTAATATCAGATAAAATTGACTTCCAACCTAAAATCATCAAAAGAGACTCAGAAGGTCACTTCTTGCTGGCCAAAGGGAAAATCCACCAAGAAGAGCTCTCAATACTGAACATCTATGCTCCAAATGCAAGGGCAGCCTCATTCGTAAAAGAAACCTTACTAAAGCTTAAAGCACACATTACACCTAACACAATAATTGTGGGTGACTTCAACACTCCACTCTCCTGTAATTCTTTAAGGGATTTTTTTTCATGTTTCTTCTTTAAGGGCTTCTACCTGTTTACCTGTGGTCTTCTTTATTTCTTTGAGGGAGTTATTTATGTCCTTTTAAAGTCCCCATCATCATCATAAGAAGTGATTTTTAGGTCTGAATCTTGCTTTTCTATTGTTAAGGTATACCCTGGATTTGCTATGGTGGAAGAATTGGGTTCTGATGATGCCACTTTACCTTGCTTTCTGTTGCTGATTTTCTTATGCTTGCCTCCTACCATCTGATTATCTCTAATGCTACCTGCCCTCATTATAAGTGATAGTAGCCTGTCCTTCCTGTGATCCTGGATGTGTAATGACTCCTCAGAGTCCAGCTGTCTCTGTTGTCCTGTGATTCCAGGATCCTGTGATCCTGAGATCCTGGGTGTATCAGACCTCCTGGGAGTCATGCTGCACCTGGGGCACTGGGATCTTGGTGTGTCAAAGTTCCTATAATCCTGTTATCCTGGGTGAGTTAGAATGCCTGTGAGTGGACCTTCCTCTGGGTGTTGTGGGAATGGTTGTGGAGTTTGTGCCCAAGATAAACTAGCCCAGACCAGAAGGGACCTGTGCCACTGGTAGGGTTTGGTTCCTGTGTCCTTCTGGTCCCAGTTATTCCCAGTGGTGTTGGGACAGATGTTAATTTCTCCTCACCACTGCTCCTGTGATCCTGGGAGAGGAAGATCCTCCATAGTGTTGCGGGGCTGGCTGGGGAGTTCTCTCCCAATGTAATCCAGCCCAGACTGGAAACGAATTCAAATATTTAATTATATATTCTTTGATGATATTATTTAGTTGTAATTTGTAAAGACAACCAGAGAAAAATCTTCATTTTCCACATTGTACTTTAAATTGTGTTTTATAACATACTAGAAAAAAAAACTAGTACATAAAATACATGTCCTTAAAACAATTCTTTACGGTTCAGAAGATGTAATACAAAGCTAAGCAAATATTCATCAGCAAAATATGTCAGTAAGGAAAGAATACTCCAAACATCCATATTATTGTCCTTAAAATAAATCAATAGGTTCTATTTTGGTTTTCCTATATGCTGAAATTCTGTAAACTTACAGAGTACTGAACATTTTAAATTAAATGAGCAATTCTGGCTATCTTTTTGTTCATCTTTCCTTTGTCTATTTATCTAATCTATAAATATACATTTATTCTTATATTTATCTCCCTGTCCATCGCTCTGTCTATCCATATGCTATAACATATCCTAAAAATGATTTTTTAGAATATTCATACTTAATTTTAATCTGTTAGAATATTTGTGTTTTAAGAAAATTTTAAAATATGTTTAATGATTTCTAAAATAAAAACTATTTGTAAACAATTATGAATTATAAGAAGAAATACATGATAATATATTTTATTTGCCTCCTATAATGGAACTTCCATGCTATGTAATTTACATTGAATATGAAGACAGTTTTCTAGGTAAATTAATGAAGTCTTTTAATTTAAATGTTAATTCCTATTTTTCTCCTTTATTGTTTTAAGATAAGATCACTATTATATTTATTCCATATGTGTATCATTTTTTTGCTTCCGAGAATAGCATGTTTGTCCATTTAAATAAATAATTTTTGAGTTGTTTCCAGTTATTACTAAGTCTATATTTAATCAATATATTATAAAACTGTTACTACATGAGGCTTATTAGTAAAATGAATGCAGTCTAAATAATTGTCATAAAATAGGATGACATGCTGTTATGGTCTGCTTTGGAGTATTACCAATTAGCAAATAATGACAATATAACCTTTATACTTAAGAAGTTCTTTGGAGGTGTGAATCAATTAAAAATTGAATTATGGAGGAACATTCTGCAAAAAAACTCCATGCTGAAAATTGTGATTACACCATTTTCAGCTTTGTAGCTGCTACACTATTTTAGTTAGCACAACTTTGAAATGAGAAATAAAGTATCACTATAATTAACTTGCTAATTGTTAATGACAATAATGAGCTCTACCAGTTTAATGACAAACTACTTGATTAAATTAGTATAAGTAAACAACTAATCTTTTCAGAAAAACAAATAGGATTGTATCAATAAATAGACTCTTAATGTGACCAATGAATTCGGAACAGTCAAGGTATTGATTCAATCAGTGTGGTATCTCTGTGATACATTCTAAAGGGGATATATTTTTAAAGACTTAGGACTATGTTTATTTTACTTAAGAAAGTATTAGTTTTACATTGCTTTATATTGCAAAGTTTTATAGTTTTGTAAGTTGGTTTTATCCTATCCTGTGTGACTGTTTCAACCTTTGGTTATATGAGAAATAAGTAATTCTTGAAATTTCTAATTAGTAAACATTGCTCAGGAAATATATTCATTACAATAGTCAATGTGTGAAATATTTCTTTTTCTCACTCAAAGATATTGAAGCCATCCTAGTCTTCTTCAATAATAGAGTATATGCCATAGTGTAGGGCAGTTTCAGGATATTTAATGAAAGGAACTCTTCCTTTTCTCTCATGATAGAAACATTATCAGTTTAGCTGTTTACTGATCTTATATTAACCTATAGTTATATACCAGTATTTTGCTTTTTCTATATTAAAAACTCATATATGTATGTATATTGACAACTATGTCAAATCACAACTATTCTCCTAATTGCTTTGAACTGATATAAAGTGAAAATGTCTGCTTTGTTTAAAATCTCAGTTATGTCATGTGATATCTTATGAGAGGGCATGTTATAACTTGTGGGAAACAGATACTTGAAAGCTGCTTGATGTTTAAAAGGATATAAATAAAACACTACAAACAGTGAGAGAATGCTCTTCCAGAGCTACCATAAGCAATGCAGTGCTGCTCTTAGCTTGACTTTATTGTTTTCCCTTTGTAAAGAGAAATGCACCAAAGAACTTCTTGTGGTATTTTGGCTGATTCTGGCCATTTCTGCTAATGCATGCCAAGTTAGTAGAACTTTGCTGTTTTCTGCAGGATCATGTTGCTTCTATTATTTGATTTTTAGTGTTTATTATTAAGTTATATTAATGGTATCCTGATAAGGAAGAGTGGAATTGCCACAAGGAACTTCCTAAATAGATCCAAATTACTTTTTCCTATTAGCCTTCTTTTCTTCCTCCCTCTGGTCATTGGGTTAGAACTGGGGTTGAAGCATTTGAGAACCCTAAATAAAGTATGTTTAAAAATTTTCCTAAGCCTACACTGACCTGAGATGTCTTACATTATTATTCAGTACATTGAAATCCAGGAACTTCCACTTGATTTTTCCTGGTTTCATTCTTTACCTTAAATTCCATTTATCGGAGTCTTCAAGTCTTTATGTGGACAATCAACATATACTTGAGAAATTGGAATTGAGAGCCATGTGGACATCTTGTGCAGTGGAAACATCCTGGAATGTATGAGAGTGACATTAGCAAAGATACCTATTAATAGGGAATTCTAAGCCTGAACCTGCCATACTCTGTAACCCAGCAAAGCTTCCAGGGGTAAGACTGGCACATTAACTCAGGCTCAAACCTTCAAACTGCAATTTATTCTAACAGCAAGATGTACTGGAGTAATAGTAAAGCAGAACTTGTGGAAGCGATTGCTCAAATTTGAGGTCCCTATCCAATGAGGGAACCCATATCTGGCACTGCCTAGATAGCCAATAACTAGAGGCTGGATAGCCCAGAGGCTTAAATTAGAACCGAATACAATTGGGAAAAATTCAGTGAAATTGTTTCTAATGATATTCTGTTATACTCATAGATTGATACCCAGCCCATTCATTATTTGTAAGACATCATTCTACAACTGAGTGAAGGTGTCAGTGGAGAGAACCATAGGTAAACATTAGGTAGAACTCTGAAAACCCCATTGAAGAGGACAATGAAGGATTTTAGGAGTCAGATGGTTCAAGGATACCAGGAGAAAATGGACTACAGAATGAACAAAGCAAAGCTCACAGGGACTCAGGGTAAAGTGAAAAATCACAGAGTCTGAGTTAGGGCCTGTACATGTACTTTATTATTGTGTAGATTGAATGTCTTAAATGACCCCTAACAGTGGTAGATAAAAATGCCTCTTACTCTTCTGCATGTACTTGGGACACTTTTTCTTCAACTGAATTACCTTGCCCCACCTTAATATGAGGATTTGTGCCCAGTCTTACTGTAACTTTGTCGTACACCTTGTTCAGTTAATGTCCCTGGGAGACCTATTATTTTCTGCAGGAAAATGGAGGAAGAGTAGATCTGAAAGAGAGGAAAGGTGAGAACAGAGACTGTGAGGAGTGGAGGGAGGCTAAACAGTAATATAAATGAAATGTGTAAAAGAAAAAAATAAGCCGGGCGGTGGTGGCGCACGCCTGTAATCCTAGCACTTGGGAGGCAGAGGCAAGCGGATTTCTGAGTTCGAGGCCAGCCTGGTCTACAGAGTAAGTGCCAGGACAGCCAGGGCTATACAGGGAAACCCTGTCTCAAAAAAAATATTTTAAGGGTTATCTTTTCTTGCTTTTTTTATATCTCAGCAAATATTACCTTTAAAATAGGGTTTACTGTGTTTATTATGATTTTCCAACTTATTTGTCTATTCTAATATTTGATACTTAGTATGACAAAATAGTCCTAATTATCAGTATGTTTCTTTCTACTACCTAGAACTCTCAGGCAGCAGCTTAATTAATGCTTGTTTCATAAATAAACAACATGAAGTTAAGGTTTTGAAAAATGGTACAATCAACTTCATGTATTGATAATTTATATATATATATAATCAATGCATATATATGCATTGATTATATATGCATATATACATATTGTGGGGGGTATGGTGGCATTTAAAATATTGACATTTAACTTTAAGTATTTTACTTATTTACTTATTTGAGATTTTCATATATGATTGCTATCATCCATGTACACATTTGAATATTCCTGAATTAGCTTTGCACAACATAGTTACTTTCTGTAGTTTGAATAGATGTGAACTTCTGCTATGATCTTCATCTGTGGTAAAAGAAGATTCTTTGGTGAAGGGTAAAAGATATCCATATATATGGATAGAATGACAACTACTTAGGATACAATTAGAAAGTACACTTGTTTAATAAAAGGCCAAGGTGGTTGAGCAGGTTTATAATAGACAGCATGCATTCTCTGGAGATGAGTGGTCCACAAGTTCAAGTGGACAGCAACTTCTTTTCCAACAAAATATAAGTGGAACTACTGTATTTTTGGGAGTATCAGGCCATAGCAGTCATTCGGTGGATCGTAGATGAAAGAAATCACACATGAGTATAATTACTGATTTCTCCCTCAGCTCCTTGTCTTGGAACCTTGCATGGTACCTTCTGGAATTGTGAGAGCTAATTCTTAACAAGGTTGCTTTTCATGTAGATCCAGCTCAATTCTTCTATGTTCTCTTTGGGAGATTGTCAACAATAGGGATTTATCTTAAAATCCATGGGTGCCAGAAAGGATAATAACTTCTAGTATTTCCTTTGAAACTCTTTAGTCAGGTACTAGGCCATTTTTGATTTTGTGTGAATCTTCTCCACTGTATAGAAATATTTTGCTTCCTTTTATTGGAGAGTGGTAAATTTGATCACTAGTTTTACGAAAATATATACCTATATCATGAAATGTTTGGTAGATTTCTTGGATTCCTATCATTAACAATTAAAAGAATGGTATTCATGATGGAAATGAATACTAAGATTCATTTAGTAAGTAATGAAATTCCCTGAGAGTGGTGGTTCTCTAGGAAGTATCAGGAGATAGTGTGTTCACTGTGGCAAACCTAGCAAGATTTTGACACAGAAGAAAGGGCAGGCAATGGTGGTGGGATAGGGAAAAGTAACAGAAGGGTTACATATCTTAATATAATTATGAATACTATACAAATTAAATTAATAGATAACAAAAAACATAAAAGTGCACTAGAACATATTATAATTCAATGGATACCAGCAGCATACTAACACATTTTATTATGATTAAATTAGAAAACCAACTGTAAGAAAAACCAAGCAATATAGTAACAAACAAAAACATCACAACATGAAAAGAGTGACATTGAATCTGTCCTCAGGAACAGCTTAATTCTAAAAACACTATCTTGCTTCAGTGTGGCCTTTTGTTTACTCTAATGCTGTGATTTTATTTTGTAACACCCAGAGAGGTAATTACCGACCAGTTTAGTATTATAAGATATTTATAATCCCTCAGTAATGTTTCCTAATCTCTTGCCTTTTCTCTTCTCAGATAACTACATCATAGCTCAGCAGAATTTTTAATCACTTCCCCATAGTAAGGAAACAATCTGAACACACATGCTAATACGGCCATCAGTAAGCAACTTAGAGGTCTGGATGAGAGAAAATAATAGGTACCTATTAATGACCATGCCTTGGCCATCTTTATAAAGGTCTTTATGTTACATCCTGTTTTTAATTTCACTTTTTATTCTTTGTAGGTAGAAACTCAAAGGTAAGGATGATTATATAATGGGTTATTTATTTTCTCTGTAATTTAAAACTAAATTTCCATTTTGAGCTTATTACTGAATGTGTAAAAAAATATAAAATTACTAAAGAATTTAAACAACAGGAAAAAAATCAACCAAATTATAAACTAAGCTATAGTACCAAAGAGTGTTCACAAAAGAAGAAATGTAAATGACTACAAAACACTCTGAAATATCCTCAACATGATCAGTGGTCAGGAAAAGGTAGATTAATACTACTTCTTAATTTATAAGATTAGTTTTTTTCTATATACTTTGTGGATATCCTTCACATATAGAATAAAATATCATCTTTCCTTATGCCCATTTTTTTGCTCAAATTCGCTGCAAGGACAGCTTCAAATAATTCACTAAATCCAATCCATGTTTTACATTTAAGACATATATGTACATATAAGACCATACACCGAGTATGCAGAATCTATTTGAAGAAAAATGTCATCTTCAACCTGCATCTATTTACTGGCAAAATTTGACTCAGTGTGGCATGGAGCCTCCCCATGTATGCTAGGATTTAGTCTAGTTAAATTTTAAGGCTTCTGGAGGTTACCATACTAGAATGATTACATGACTGTAGTAGT
This sequence comes from Apodemus agrarius, assembly GCA_964023405.1. Classification (NCBI taxonomy): domain Eukaryota; kingdom Metazoa; phylum Chordata; class Mammalia; order Rodentia; family Muridae; genus Apodemus; species Apodemus agrarius. The sequence continues at coordinate 70,163,123 of OZ030020.1, forward strand.
TGTGTCAAGTCCAGAAGTTTGCAATTCAAAACACTTCTTGCAATCTTCCATTATCTACCTATTATAATCTTTTTTCTCCATTCTCCATAATTTTCTTTAATCCATGTGGCACAGGTATGCTGAAGAGATGTTTCATTTAGGGATGAGAATTCTGTCAGATATTCTTGGCTGTGAATGCAGGTATGAATCTTTCCCTGGACTATGACCAGGATTACAGCAAAACATAAGGGCAGGAAAATTTTCCTATGGCTAAGACCTCAATTTCAACTATGACACAGTCATTTAACACATGACATCAGTGTCATTGTTGTACTAGTGCTCATAACCTGCCTCTAAAGATTGTGTTGAGTTGTAGGAATTTGCAACCCCATAGGAAGAATAATAATAACAACCAACTAGACCCCCCAGAGCTCCCAGAGACTAAACCACTAATCAATGAATATACATGGAGTGACCCATGGCTGTAGCCCCATATGTAGTAGAGAATGAACCTATTGGGCATCAATGGGAGGAGAGGACCTTTGTCCTGTGGAGGCTTGATGTGCCAGTTTGGGAGGACACCAGGGCAAGGAGATGAGAGTGGGTGGGTAGGTGGGGGAGCATCCTCATAAAAGTTATGGGAGGGTGAGTTGGATAGGGAGTATCCAAAGGGGAAACCTGGAAAAGGGATAACATTTGAAATGTAAATAAATACAATATCCAATAAGAAAAGAGGGGGTTGTGTTGTAGCATAAATAATAGAATGACTGGGAAAATCATTAGTTATTTTTCCAGTAGCCTTCACAGAACCTTTTGGCTTTATAAAAGCTGGTTAATAAGGAGGACATATTCTGGTCAGTTTGAGATGTTTTTCTGCACATTCTGCATTCTACAGCTAGCATACTATTTTCAGAAGTGTGGTCTTAGTATATAGTTATGGAGAGTACACCAAAAGGATGGCAATATCCTGTGTTGATTTGAAGACCTCTGTAGCCTCCTTGAGCAGTAACTCCTAAGAAGGTATCCAATGTCATTAACTGAAAATTTCAATCACCCCAGTCTTCTAGTATTCAAATTGTCCACCCATGCATGTTAATTCAGTTGGGACCTCACTTTAAAGTTATATTCATTTAGACAAAGAAATTAGCAGAGATCAGCAGAGCCGGGTACCAACAGCTCAGCCAAGGTTATGCTGTGCTTTCAGCGGGGCCGCCATCTTGCCTCGAGACACCTCGCATGAATGGCGGGCATAGCAAGCAGCTGGAGTCAGGTGCGTGGTCAGAGATATAGCTTAGCTTAGCTCTGCAGGAGATCTGGGCACAGACAGCTCAGCTGTGGGTGCAGACCACCACGGTCAGCTCTCCGAGCGGGCTGCAGCGAGGGCCTATCTTGCCTTGGGACACAGCTCGGAATTCTAGCAGCTGGAGTCAGGGGCTTGGACTGAGAGCTAGCATAGTCCAGCACAGACAACGCCGCCAGAAGAGATCGGCAGAGCCGGCTACCAACAGCTCAGCCAAGGTCACTGTCTCCTGGGGACAGGCATGCTGTGCTTTCAGCGGGGCCGCCATCTTGCCTCGGGACACCACACAAACAGCAGGCACAAGTTGCTAGAGTCAGGTGCTGGGACAGAGATATAACTTAGCTTAGTTCTACAGGAGATCTGGGCACAGACAGATCAGCTGCAGGTGCAGACCACCGTGGCCGGCTCTCCGGGTGGGCTGGCAGCGAGGGGCCATCTTGCCTCGGACACAGCTTGGAATTCTAGCAGCTGGAGTCAGGGGCTTGGACTGAGAGCTAGCATAGTCCAGCACAGACAACGCCACAAGGCTCTGGCCCGCACCCAGAGCCAGAAGAGATCTACAGATCCAGGTACCAACAGCTCAGCCAAGGTCACTGTCTCTTGGCTACAGGCACGCAGCACTTTCAGCGGGGCTGCCATCTACAATAAGACCAACTAACTCCAGAGATACAGAGATGGCAAAAGGCAAATGGAAGAACATTATTAACAGAAATCAAGGCAATATGGCACCATCTGAACCCAATTCGCCAACCACAGCAAGTCCTGGATAACCCAGCACACCAGAAAATCAAGAGTTAGATATAAAAGCACAGGTCATGATGCTCCTAGAGGAACACAAAAAAGACATAAACAAACCTCTTAAAGAAATGCAGGGGAACATCAATAGGGCAGAAGCTCTTACAATCCAAACACAAAAAACACTTAAAGAACTCCAGGAGAATATGGGCCATCAGACAGAAACCAATAAAGAGGAAATGAGAAAATCAGTTACAGAAATGCAGGAGAACTTGAAACAACAGGCAGAAGTCATGAAAGAGGGAGCACAAAATATATTAAAGAATTACATGAAAACACAAACAAACAAATGAAGGAAATGAGCAAAACCATCCAAGATCTAAACACAGAGGTAGAAACAACTAAGAAATCACAAAAGGAGGCAACCTTGGAGATAGAAAACCTCGGGAAGAAATCAGGGGTCGTAGATGCAAACATAAACAACAGAATACAAGAGATAGAAATAAGAATCTCTGATGCTGAAGATAACATAGTAACCATTGACTCCACAGTCAAAGAAAACACAAAATCCAAAAGGCTTGTAACCCAAAACATCCAGGAAATCCAGGACACAATGAGAAGACCAAACCTAAGGATTATAGGGATAGATGAGAGTGAAGATCTACAACTTAAAGGGCCAGCAAATATCTTTAACAAAATTATGGAAGAAAACTTTCCTAACTTAAAGAGAGAGAGATGCCCATGAATATACAAGAAGCCTACAGAACTCCAAACAGACTGGACCAGAATAGAAACACCTCCCGTCACATAATAATCAAATCCCCAAATGTACTAAACAAAGAAAGAATATTAAAGGCAGTAAGAGAAAAGGGCCAAGTAACATACAAAGGAAGACCTATCAGAATCACACCAGACTTCTCTCCAGAAACCATGAAAGCTAGAAGAGCCTGGGCAGACCTCATGCAGACCCTAAGAGAACACAAATGTCAGCCAAGACTACTATACCCAGCAAAACTCTCAATCAACATAGATGGAGAAACCAAATATTCCACGACAGGACCAAATTTACACAATATCTTTCCACTAACCCAGCTCTACAAAGGATAATAGTAGGAAAACTCCAATACAAGGAAGGGAACTGCACCCAAGAAAAAGCAAGACAGTAACCTTCTTCCATCAAACTCAAAGGAAGATAACTACTCAAAAACAAAAATAACATCAAAAATGTCAGGAAGTAATAATCTCTATTCCTTAATATCTCTTAACATCAATGGACTCAATTCCCCAATAAAAAGACATAGACAGACTGGATACAGAAACAGGACCCTACATTTTGCTGCTTACAGGAAACACACCTCAGAGTCAAAGACAAACACTACCTTAGAGTAAAAGGATGGAAGATAATTTTGCAAGCAAATGGTCACAGAAAACAAGCTGGAATAGCCATTTTAATATCAGATAAAATTGACTTTCAACCCAAAGTCATCAAAAGAGACACAGAAGGTCACTTCTTGCTAGTCAAAGGAAGAATCCACCAAGAACTCACAATTCTAAACATCTATGCTCTAAATGTAAGGGCACCCTCATTCGTAAAAGAAACCTTACTAAAGCTCAAAGCACACATTGCACCTAACACAATGATTGTGGGGGACCTCAATAATCCACTATCCACAGTGGACCGACCAGGAAAACAGAAACTAAACAGGGACACTTAGAAACTCGTCGAAACTTTGGACCAATTGGATTTAACAGATATATATAGAACATTTCACCCTAAAGCAAAAGACTATATCTTTTTCTCAGCCCCTCATGGTACCTTCTCCAAAATCGACCATATAATTGGACACAAGTCAGTTCTCAACAAATATAAAAAGATCGAACTAATCCCATGCCTCTTATCAGATCACCATGGAGTAAGAGTGTTCTTCAATAGCAACAAAAACAACAGAAAATCCTCATACATGTGGAGGCTGAACAATATTCTACTCAATGATACCTTAGTCCAGGAAGAAATAAAGAAAGAAATCAAAGATTTCTTAGAATTTAATGAAAATGAAGGCACAAACTACCCAAATCTATGGGACACAATGAAAGCAGTGCTTAGAGGAAAACTCATAGCCCTGAGTGTCTCCAAAAAGAAACAGGAGAGAGCATATACTAGCAACTTAATGGCACACTTGAAAGCTCTGGAACAAAAAGAAGCAATTTCACCCAGGAGGAGTAGAAGACAGGAAATCATCAAACTCAGGGCTGTAATAAATCAAGTTGAAACAAAGGGAACCATACAAAGAATCAACAAAACCAGGAGCTGGTTCTTTGAAAAAAATCAACAAGATAGATAAACCCCTAGCCAGACTTACCAAAGGGCACAGAGACAGTATTCAAATTAACAAAATTAGAAATGAAAAGGGAGATATAACAACAGAAACTGAGGAAATTCAAAAAATCATCAGATCCTACTACAAAAACCTATACTCAACACAACTGGAGAATCTGGAGGAAATGGACAATTTCCTAGACAGTTACCAAATACCAAAATTAAACCAAGATCAAATAGATCGTCTAAACAGACCCATAACCCCCAAAGAAATAGAAGAGGTCATAGACAGTCTTCCAACCAAAAAGAGCACAGGACCAGACCGTTTTAGTGCAGAATTCTATCAGACCTTCAAAGAAGTCCTGATACTGATACTCTTCAAACTATCCCACAAAATAGAAACAGAAGGAACACTACCCAACTCATTCTATGAAGCCACAATTACCCTGATACCAAAACCACACAAAGATCCAACTAAGAAAGAGCACTACAGGCCAATTTCTCTTATAAATATCGATGCAGAAATACCTAACAAAATTCCTGCCAACTGAATCCAAGAACACATCAAAACGATCATTCACCATGATCAAGTTGGCTTCATTCCAGGGATCCAGGGATGGTTCAATATACAGAAATCCATCAACACAATCCACTACATAAACAAACTCAAAGAAAAAAACCACATGGTTATCTCATTGGATTCTGAAAAAGCATTTGACAAAATTCAGCATCCTTTCATGCTAAAGATCTTAGAAAGAGCAGGAATTCAAGGCCCATATCTAAACATAGTAAAAGCAATATACAGCAGACCAGTAGCCAGCATCAAGGTAAAGGGAGAAAAACTTGAAGCAATCCCACTAAAATCAGGGATTAGACAAGGTTGCCCCCCTCACCATATCTCTTCAATATAGTACTTGAGGTACAAGCTAGAGCATTTCGACAACAGAGGGAAGTCAAAGGGATACAAATCTGAAAGGAAGAAGTCAAACTATCACTATTCGCAGATGATATGATAGTATACTTAAGTGACCCAAAAACCTCCACCAGAGAACTCCTGCAACTGATAAACAACTTCAACAAAGTGGCTGGCTATAAAATCAACTCAAGCAAATCAGTAGCCTTCCTATACAGGAAGGATAAGCAGGCCGAGAAAGACATTAGGGAAATGACACCCTTCACAATAGCCACAAATGATATAAAGTATCTTGGAGTGACGCTAACCAAACATGTGAAAGATTTATATGACAAAAACTTCAGGTCTCTGAAGAGGGAAATTGAAGAAGACATCAGAAAATGGGAAAATCTTCCATGCTCGTGGGTTGGCAGGACTAATATAGTCAAAATGGCAATCTTGCCCAAAGCAATATACAGATTCAATGCAATCCCCATCAAAATCCCAACTCAGTTCTTCATAGAGTTAGAAAGAGCAATTCTCAAATTCATCTGGAATAACAAAAAACCCAGGATAGCTAAAACTATCATCAACAGCAAAAGAACTTCTGGGGGAATCAATATCCCGGACCTCAAGCAATATTACAAAGCAGTAGTATTAAAAACTGCATGGTATTGGTTCAGTGACAGGGAGGCAGATCAATGGAATAGGATCGAAGACCCAGAATTGAACCCACACATCTATGGCCAATTGATCTTCGACAAAGGAGCTGAAAACATCCAGTGGATAAAAGATATCCTTTTCAACAAATGGTGCTGGCTCAACTGGAGGTCAACATGCAGAAGAATGAGAATTGATCCACTCTTATCTCCTTGCACTAAGCTCAACTCCAAGTGGATCAATGACCTCCACATAAAACCAGACACACTAAAACTAATAGAAAAGAAACTGGGGAAGACCCTTGAGGACATTGGCTCAGGGGTAAAATTCCTGAACAGAACACCAATTGCTTATGCTCTAAGATCAAGAATAGACAAATGGGACCTCATAAAACTACAAAGTTTCTGTAAGGCAAAAGACACAGTCAAAAGGATAAATCGGCAACCAACAAATTGGGAAACAATCTTCACCAACCCCACATCCAACAGAGGGCTAATTTCCAATGTGTACAAAGAACTCAAGAGGTTAGACCCCAGAAAACCAAATAACCCTATCCAAAAATGGGGTACAGAGCTAAACAAAGACTTTTCACCTGAAGAAAGTCAGATGGCTGAGAAACACCTTAAAAAATGTTCAACATCATTAGTCATTGGGGAAATGCAAATCAAAACAACCCTGAGATTTCACCTCACACCAGTCAGAATGGCTAAGATTAAAAACTCAGAAGACATCAGGTGTTGTCGAGGATGTGGAGAAAGAAGAACACTCCTTCACTGCTGGTGGGAATGCAAGCTTGTACAACCACTCTGGAAATCAGTATGGCGGTTCCTCAGAAAACTGGACGTGATACTTCCAGAGGACCCAGCCATACCACTCCTGGGAATATACCCAGAAGATTCACCAGCATGCAATAAGGATACATGCTCCACTATGTTCATAGCAGCCTTATATATAATAGCCAGAAGCTGGAAAGAACCCAGATGTCCCTCAACAGAGGAATGGATACAAAAAATGTGGTATATATACACAATGGAATACTATTCAGCCATTAGAAACAATGAATTCCTGAAATTCTTAGAGAAATGGATGGAGCTAGAGAACATCATACTAAGTAAGGTGACCCAGTCACAAAAGAATACCCATGTAATACAGTCACTGATAAGTGGATATTAGCCTAGAAGCTTGGAACACCAAAGACATAAATCACATATCAAGTGATGTCTCACAAGAAGAAAGGAGTGGACACTGGTGCTAGAATGGACCAAAACATCATTGTGGGGGAGTACAAGAACAGTGAGTTGGGAGGGGGTGGATGAGGGAGCAGGGGGAGGGAAAAGGGCATGTGGGACCTTTGGGGGTGGGGAACTAGAAAAAGGGAAATGAATTGTAAATATAGAATATATCCAATAAATAAAAATAAAAGAAAAAGAAATTAGCTATTTAAATAGTAGATTGCCAAAATTATTTCAAACATTCTTAGTTTTGGTTAATTTATTCGATATCTGGGACTCTCCCTCATTTTTTTATCCCCATGCCCACTTAAGCCACAAAATTGCAGCATCTTTGTCTCTTCTATCACAGTAAACATTCTTTTATCTCCTTCCAATTACATATTTTAATTGGCTTGTAGGATAGTTTCTCTTTCATTTTCACTGTACACTTCCTTAGTACAATCAGTGCCCAATTTTCTTCCTATAGCCATGTCTATCACTGCTTAATCTTCTTTGTCCACAGCATTCCATCTTTCGCTATGTTTTGTACCCACTATTTATTTTACACCTTGCTATACTTGTTTTCTAGAGGTTTTTTCTAAAGCTGGGAATCAGTTACATTTTCTGGTCTCATCAAATTTTCTGCAAGTTTTAATTGTTTATCTACAACACATTTTTTCTAAGCCGTTTGACTTTAGATGGAAATCTAGATTGATTTCATTTCCCATCTTCTGTGAATATAGCATCTGTGTATATGTATAACCAATTATATCTATATGTACCTTTGTATATTTTTGTTTTGCCTTTTCTTTGTTCATAAAGAATACTAGAATGTTATTATATATTGAATGTAGATTCTTTTCATAAGATAAATATTTTCACAAGTATGATCTCCTTTTCCAATGAGCATTAGAAATATGTCCATTTTTAAAGTTTTCTGAGTTTCATTCTTTAGTTTACTTTTTAACTGTGAAGTTATTTCATTTCCTTATTTATTTAAATTATGTTACTTCATTTTAACTATTATGAATTGGATGGATTTTCTGATGTCATTTTCAATAAATTTGTTGTTTGTAAAAGTAAAAGAAAAGCTCCTGATTTTGTTTATTAAATTTATATCCTGTCACTTTACTCAATGTGTATTTTATGGAGTTTTACAGATCATTTACATAAAGAATTATTTTATCTGTTTACCCATCCTCTATGTATATCAATTTGATTTCATTCTCTTGTGATACTGATCTTATTATTTCTAAGAAATACTTGAAAAGAAGCAACAGGATTGTAGTTGACCTTCATTGTAATTATTTTATTTTATTTTCTAATATACTGTGTTGTTAGCTATAGTATTTTTTAATAAAGCCTTTATTATATTAGAAGAATATTTCCCATATTCCTATACTCTATATAACTTTTATCATAAAGGAACATTGAATTTCTCTCCATAGATATGCATCAAATCTTGATACAAAGGAGCAGAAAAGAGAATACACAAATTGTTGGTGGGTGTATAGTCTGGTAAAGCCACTTGCAAGTCAGACTAGATGTTTCACAAAACATTAGGAATAAAACTACCATGTGACCTATGTACAACATTTCCAGACATATAACCAAAAGACTCTATCTCATAGTATAAATATACTTCTCCATTCATGTTTACTTTTGCCCTATTCAAAGCCTATGGGAAATAAAGCATATAGTTGTCTACCCATTAAAAGACTGATCACGAAAATATGGTACACCTAGACAGTGGAATTTTACTCAGTCATAAAGACAATTGTAATTTTTAGAGAATGATCAAAAATTAAAGATAAAGCAAAAGCAAACAAACCAAAATAGAACATAGTGAAGGAAAAACCCAAGCATTGAAGTACATATGCTGCATATTTTCCCCAGATTTAATGTGTCAGCTACTATAGTTTATCTTCAATAATGTGTTGAAGCCAAGAAACTATGAAAGGGACATAGGAGAATGGGGTTCCCTTCATGTTTACTCCATCTTGATGGTGGGCAAAAAGCAGAGTATAGGTGAAAGAAAAGTAGAATGGGGTGAAACATGTGAAAAAATAGATGATTAATTAAGGAGAGGTTTGTCTATATTACACAGAAAAGGATGTGGGATAGAGATATTTTAAAAAGCCACACAGAAATCTATTATTGTGTAACACAAAAGAAAAATACAGAGAATTGAATAGTTATCCTTAATGCTTAGTCAACGCTATTTCTAGATGCAGTATATTACTCCTTAAATTCCCTAATCTAGGTAGTGGATACCTCCTCATGAGATTTTCATAGAGACTCCAGAAGATCCAAAAGTGATAGACTCTTGTTAATAATCTTCCATTCCAAGCAGATGTAGAAAGGTGACAATAGTATTCAAGGAACCACATACACTGACAAAATATAGAAAATTAGAATTAAATTTCTTCCATGTTGGACATTTTTGCAAGTATTAGAAATTGCTGTGTAACCTGATGGACACAAAGTAATCATGATCTTAGTCGACTATGAAACCTAAGAACCATACAATTTATTATCCAAGAGAGATAAATTTGTTCAAGAATGATATGGTTGTTTGGGATGAACCAAGCAGCAAGCCACAGGAGTTCACCAATCCTGGATAAGAACATTATTTGGGGAGTATTTAGGTATAATTAAAAACTGCTACTAGAATTATACATCAATGTCAATAAACAAATATTTCTCCAAGGAGGCAGGTCAAGCTTTTTCAAGAGCGAATATTACAGGTGGTATGAATGGGGAAAGGAGAATAATGGAACAGTAAATATTAAATGGATAGTACATAGTAATGTCAAGTGAGGATTATGGGGAGGAAATTAACTCTAAGGAACTTTGAAAATTCCATGCAGAAGACTACTACTGCAGAAGCCACACACACACACACACACACACACACACACACACACACACACACAGCTTAAATGGAGTCACTCTCTAGTGAGGTAAAAAAACAAAACAAAACAAAACAAAAAACTCTACTACGTAGTAAGGCTATCAAATATAAGCCAAGGACACGATATGGTTTACTAATGACTGAGTTTTTATTCAATATGATCCCACAGACTCCCAAAGTTCACAGGCCCATTGTTTTAATTTTGGTTGCTCTATATAATTTGATGATAATATCCTCTTGAAATTGCTACATACCTAAATCAAAAGACATGGAAAATCAAGATGATTTTAATGAAACCAAAGGTTTCATTGCTCATTTATAGTTTTCATAAAACCAGGCTATTTTATTTACATTGCAGTGGAAGAATTATGAGCATTAATCTTACTCTGTTGTGAAAGCTTGCTGCAGTAATGACCACTCTGACAAGATGCTTCCATGGGTACAAAAGTAGGAAAAAGCATTATGGCAGTAACCAACCACTTTCTGATTGGTTATAAAGCCTGATCTTAAGTCAGAACTCATGGTTGGTATTTTCAACTGGTCCAAAAACTCATGAATTAGTAGGTAATTTTCTCTAGAGGAAACCCAAATACATTAATTTGTTAAATGGTCATAGACTAGACTGTCCCATAACTCCCTACTTTTGTACCCATAGGTTAATGCATACTTCATACTTTATCAGAGAAGCTTCTTTCTTATTTCTATTATTATAATTTTTCTTGTTGTTATCATTCTTTTTTACAGTCCAGTCATTATTCCCCTCCTGGTCTGCCCTCCAACTGTTCCTCATCACATTCTTTCTCCAATGTCCCTACTGCCTATGCCTACTCCACCACACCTGCCCACTCCCTGGGGCCTAACATCTCTTGAGGGTTAGGTATATCTTCTCTCACTGAGGCCAGACCATTCCTCTGTTCTATATGTGACAGGGACTTTGTACCAACTAGTGTATGTTGCCTGGTTTGTGGCTCAATGTCTGAGAGATCTCAGGGGTTCAGTTTGTTAAGACTGCTAGTTTTTCTATGGGATTTTCCTCCTCTTCAGCTCTTCCAGGTTTACCTTAATTCAGCCACAAGGGTCCTGGGCTACTGTCCCTTGGTTGGGTGTAAATATCTGTACATGGCACTTAGAGCTGCCAGTTGGGCCTCTCAGACATAAGTCTTCCTAAGCTCCTGTCTGTAAGTATACCTTAGCATCAGTAATAGTATCAGGTGAAAGCTTCTTTTTACAGTATATGGAAATTAACATAGAGATGTACAACTTTCTGGCCCAGAGGCTAAGAGACTCTTGAATATATACCCTTTAAAGAGACAGTTTTATATAAACCTCCCATGATTTTTCTCAGGGATCATCATGGAAGAGGGCATCAAGGAAGAAAGATTGTCAGAGACAGAGGGAATGTACTTCTGCTGTTAAGCAATCTGCCAAAATTTCAGGGCAACTGCAAACATGAACACAAAATTTCAGTAGCTCCTTAAACAAGATCATGCCAGACAAAATCCCTGAATAAATGGGGAAAGGTTTATGAAGTCTTACTACTAGCCTAGTATTTATTGGCAATAGATGATTGCTTAGGGTGGAAGTATTTTCTTAAGTGTTGTGGCCTCAGAAAATCTACCTGTGCCGCAGTAGGCAGTTTTAAACACATGTACATGTTAGCTGCAAGTTGGCTTATTAGACTTTGTTTTGTTTGTTTCTAAGTTAGAACATATCAAACTGAGGGGGAATTGCAGGACAATTGTGGTAGAACAATGGAGATGGAATTGGAAGGAAAGGGATAGCAGTGTATTTAGTTAAATTGTATGCATATATAAAATTCTCACAAAAATTATTTAAAAGATTTTGAGCACAATTATACTTTATTCAACAATACAAGCTTAAAATAAACATTTAATTAATTGATACATTTAGTGACAGAATTATTATATTTGGGCAAAAATAAAGAGAATATATAGCTACTTATCTCTGTCATTGTATTGAATTTATGAAAATTTTGTTTCTGTGTCATACATGTACTATAAGATATAATTTATTTTACATGTAACACTACTCTGTTTGTGCAAGGCACCCTTGTCCTCAAAATAACCACAAAGAAAATACTGCAGGTGTGCAACAGAAGAATCAATTTGAGTCACAATGAATTTTCAAAGAATCTATAATAATAAAATTAAGCTACTAGAACATAGTGGCCTCAGGATATACAATCTGCTGAACACATTGGATAGATGCAGTTGTTTCAATGCATGGTATTTTAAGAAGAGACAGGAAGCATGGATATTTCTTATGCATTTTAAACAACTCTTGACATTTAAAAGACTAATTATACAAGGTTTTTGAGAATATTATCTTGAATTAAAACTCTGCAGTTAAAGTGCTTTTGATCAATCCATCCCACTTCAGAATACAACATCCTCCTTTCAGCATTGAAAGTCCAATGCACATACTGATTCCTTTATGTTGCCTAGCCTTCAGCCAATGAGGACACTGAGAACTAAATTTTATTTATAGTACAAAAAAAACCCAGCAGCAGCAACAACATCATAAACCTGAAGTTTCTGAAAGCCATTTTCTTTGTAATCTGCTATATTTTTATTTTTATTCTTTTATTGGATATATTCTATATTTACATTTCATTTCCCTTTTCTTGGTTCCCCGCCCCCCAAAGGACCCACATGCCCTTTTCCCTCCCCATGCTCCCCCATCCAGCCCTTCCCACTTCCCTGTTCTGGTATTCCCCTACACTGATGCATTGAGCCTTTCCTGAACCAGTGTCCACTCCTTCCTTCTTGTCGGACATCATTTGGTATGTGGATTGTGTCTTTGGTGTTCCAAGATTCTAGGCTAGTATCCACTTATCAGTGAGTGCATACCATGGCTATTCTTTTGAGACTGGATTACCTCACTTAGCATGATATAATCTGTTATTTTAATGAAGAGTTTTCACTGAAAGGAGATAGAAAATCAAGCAACATCAAAGGAAAAAAAGATAGGTAACAGCTACTTGTAATATAAAATACAGGGTATAGTGACAAGACACTTAATAGAGTAAGACTAAACTTACCTTTCTACAAAATGAGCAAAGGATGGTATAGGTGATTTGTAGCTGCAAAATAAAACATTGACAAAAATTAGAATGCACACAAGTCTGATCTCAGAACAGCAAAGAAGAAAGCAAGGAACAAGAAGGAAGAAGTGAGAAGAAAATGGGGGGAAGTGCACAGGAGGAGGAAGAGCTGAGTTTGGTGCAGCATTCCCTTAGTGTAGCTTTATGTAATATTTCTATTACTCACCTCTCATGAAGGTATTTTGTAGCAAAGAACTTTCATTTCGAAGGAAAGAAAATTCCGCTCCTCCTCCTCCTCCTCCTCTTCCTCCTCCTCCTCCTCTTCCTCCTCTTCCTCCTCTTCCTCCTCCTCCTCTTCCACTTCCTCCTCCTCCAAGGAAGCGATTCTGTTGTAATTTATTAAATGCAGTACTTGCTTCTTGCTAATCTAAGCAGAATAAGAAGATGAGGAGAGATGGGTTAATTAAATGGACAACAAAATCTCTTGGGCAGGTTTTGCTACTTAAGAAAAGAAAAAATTGTGATGAATTGAACAATAAACCCAGCAGTCTTCCTAAGAAAAGGATTGTGCAAATTCTCACAACTTATCCATATACTTATCTAGAAATGAAAGAAAAATTGCTTTCCTGATTTTAGTTTTAAACCCTACTTTATTATTATTATTATTATTATTATTATTATCATCATCATCATCATCATCATCATCATCATCATTATTATTATTTTTGCCCCTACTTGTTGGTCATATAGTAGACTAAAAGGATAATTAAAGACTGTGAACATAATTTTAGCCTTAAGCCAGAAAAGAATGAGTTTTTTGGATATCAAAAACTATCATTCATTTATTCATCAAACAACTATTCATTCATCAAAAACTAACTCCTTGATTCCAAAATTCAAAGAATTGTATGGACAACTTATATATTTCATAATTTAATGACAATAAGGAAATTATGTGGGGAATATCAGATAACAGAATACTTTCTACATGTAGCATAATATAAATGTTCTACATGATGTAATGTGATCCTGCATTCCTATTCTTGTCAAGAACAGTAAAGATGCCATAAACATTTATCGTAGTGAGTAACTTCCTTATTTTTTTAGTGATAACAAATGTGTGCATTTTGGAAGACCTATCACATGCCTTTACATAGAAGAATATGTCCTGATAATGGACCAGAGACTAAGAAGATTCCCTAAACTTATCCTACTATGTTAAGGTGATATACAATTAAAATTAAATCAAATCAATTAGATTTAAAAATTTGTTTTAAATACAATTTAAATTCTGATTTAAAAATAAATTGAATTTATAAATCAGCATGGTTTAATAATCATGTTTTATCATACGTCTAAGTAGAGGTAATAGCCTAAGATATCCAACCAAATGAAACTGGCACATTCTCAAACTCTATTTTAATACTTATAAAAAATAGCGAAAGATAATAAAGCTTAGACGTGAAAGAGGTGGTTTGATGGTTAAGAGCACTTTTATAATCTGAATTCGGTTTCTACTACACACACTGGATGATTCTCAATTGCCTGTAACTTCAACTCCAAGGGTTTCTTTAATATCTTCTGCCCTCTCCACAAGATTGCATACACAGAGGCATATACACATGTGGACATATGCATACATATATACTTTTTTTTAAAGAACTCTAAAGTAATTAATAGATTGGTGTCTAACTATATAAATTGGTAGTCATTGTGAGAATTGGGCAGATTTGGAACAGGTCATAGGTTTGAAAGATACTCTTCATCTTCCTGAAAATTTCCATCAGATTTTTTCCAGGTAAAAAGCATCACAATTTAAAATCAATATTAAAGTGAAATGCAGCAGCACCACTTCATGTATAACCAGATGCAGTTAGAATTAAAAAAAAAAACCACCATGTTACATAGAACAAGTCAATTGTGGGCAAGAAACAAAGCAGAAAGGGACAACCAACAAACTGTTTCTGGATCTCTGCATTCTCACTGTTTCCCTTTTCTCGCCCTGGAATAAAATATCCCTAAAAGGATAAGATAACTTAGCAGATCTACCTCTGTATCATCAATGTATGAAAATAACTACATTTGAAAAAGAATATTGCCCTGAGTGAGAATTCAGAGACCCATGGTGTCAGGATATCTAAAATCTCCACATGTTGTAAAACAAGTGAGTTTTTTATTCCAAGATGCATATAAGATTTTATATGATACTCATATTTCTGTTCAATATACATAGCATAATTTTTTGTAATTTCTACAACACATAGCACAGATTGTACATACACATAATAGATGTAACAGTCTATGGTGTTATTATACATACATTATTTACTGAAAATTTCCAAATAGAATATAATTTAATACCAAATTTAATTTTGAATATGTGAATATCTTATATGTAATAAGTTAAAATTGGTAAGACTTGATAAAATATAGGAGAATGTGTATATATCACAAAGAATGTATCTTCTCCATAAATTTTATTTTAAAAATGAAATTCATTGTTTTGATCTATATTTAAAGATATTTGTATATGGTAAAAGTGTGTACTTACCTTAATATATTTACAAAATCAGTTTTTGAGTTTAGGACCAATATGACTTTAGAGATGAGATTTTTAACGTTGGGACAGAAGGTAAATCAAGAGAATTGCTAGTTGGTCCATATGGGAATAACTAACAAGGTCACTTTTAAGGAATCTAAATAAAGATGGAGTGCTTAATAACCACAAGTGGTTTTAACCAGTTTGGACTGATAATGTAAGATGTGGAATTAAACTATGAGGAAGTATTTTGATATATAGTTATAAAGTGATGGGGATAATGAGCAAGTACATGTGATTAGCTATGACCTATGGTATCATTAGTTTCACCATTAAAGCTGTACTTTAAAATCATCTTTTCTAGTGAGCAATAGTAACTATTTTAGGTATCTCCTTATCTGTCACAACTGCAAGAGCACTTGATGGTACCGAACAAAACAGCTGTTCCTTGCTTTCCTCCTTAGTCATCTTCTGGGTAAGAATAGAACAAAGCATTAAATATAGAGGCCTTTCTAGTGTCAGAAAAGTAGAAAACTCAGGGAAAAACCTATACTCAGAAGTCATAGGTATTGATATGTTCAATTTCTGAGAATCATGGTCATGTGGCCAATTGTGAGAAGTTCTTTGATATATAGCTCAATATTTTAAACATCCCAGATGATAACAGGAATGACAAATTTTTATCATTCATCACTTGACAGCTAATACCTATGATCTTTAGAGCAACATGTAACTTCAGAGAACAATAGGCTGCACTCACTGTGTCACTTACTCTTTTGCAATAATACATTTAAGACACATCTTGGGGTTGTGCAACTTGTTTCATAAACTTGTAAATGACTTGTCAAGGAGATCTTTCATAAAGCACTATATGAAGCTTTTTCCTTAAAACTGAACCATTTGTTTTTTCTAAGAAACAGAGGGTAGACTCACAGAAATGAGGAAGTAACCAAAATTTACAAGGTTCAGGTAGTTTCTTAAAGGTTTTACTAAGCCCCACCTCAGCGATATATCAGAAGTGATAATTGCTGGAGGAAGAAATTCTTCACAACCTTGTTTCCTGCAAGAACACAGAGATGCAACTTTCTTGAGTCATCAGCAATATTGTGGTGGAGTTTTAGGTAATAATCTTGTCTTAGTTGTTCCTCCATCTTTAAGTAAGCCTAACTAACTCTGGTTCAGTAAGTTAGACTTGAGTGCAATCATTGATTACCTTTCAGTTTCCTGTCTGAGGAAAATAGGCATTTGTTTATTACACAACACCACCACCCCCATGTTCCACCAGGAAAAGCCACACTACATGAACAACCTATGTCTTAATATGTAGGTTATTGGAACACATTGAAATTCATATTAATCCAGTTAATGAAAATTTACTTAAGAAAGTAACTTGAAAGCAAACAATTTCTGTGTAAGACCAAAAAGTAAAAATAAGTACCTACAAATAAATGGATGTAGCAACAGAACACAACATAAAATAAAGTAGCATATATATAGGATTATAGACTTTAATATTTATCTTTATTTGAAAACATAAATTTAGAGGCTATAAAATTTGCAGAGTGCATAAGTCTATTCCTTCTTATTGATTTGACACTAGTATTATAAATCACAATAAAAGGGTAGACTGAAATTTGAAAATGGTTTATTCATTCATGACATCACATAAATAAGGAATAGCTATTTCTTATAAGAAAAAAGTGGAAACAAATTTACTGATAAGAAAGATGAATATCTCTTATCAGTAAATACAACTTCTCTATGCACATACCTAACCATCTTTGTTATAATGCACTGTCAAAAAATTATCTTTAAGGACAAGCTGAAAACCACAGGAAATCATTTCTTTCACAGGAGTAAGATCCCTTTACTATAGCATTTATTATCAAGAGATATTGTTTTAAATTAGAAGAAATAGGAATACTTTATTCTATAAAGATAATTCCAGGAATAAAGCTTATTATTTTAAGTGCAATCATAGGTGTTTTAGCACTATTATTCATAGTGCAATTGTCTTTCCTGTGAAATATATTTCTGTAATCTAGGCATCCATGAGTGCTAGCACTCTTCTTTCTTCTTTCCTCTGTTTCTTCCTTTCTTCTTTCTTTTTTCATTTATAACATGCTTTTAAATATATATGGATAGGATACCACAAATAATTATTCATATTAAATCATAATTCTTTGAGCCATTTTCTCATTAGAAAGAGACCTTAAATCCTTTATTATGACTTTGCTGATAATCAACTATAAACTAGGTTTTTTTTTTCTTTTTTTTCTTAATTTTTTTTATTTTCTATATTCTATGTTTACATTCCAAAGGTTTTCCCCTTTCCCAATTACCCCCCACCATATGTGCCATAATTCCTCTCCCCCCTGCTATTCCCCACTCATCACGCCCCCCACGATTTCTCTGTTATGAGTCTACAATACTGGATCCAATCTTTACAGGCCCAGGGTCCTCTCCATTCTTCTTCTTGGGAGTCACTTGACTTGCTAATTGTGTCTTGAGTATTTAAGGCTTTTGGGCTCATTAATATCCACTTATCAGTGATTGCATTTTATGTGTATTCTTTTGTGATTAGGTTAGCTCACTTAGGATGATAATTTCCAGATTTAACCATTTACCTACAATTTACATGAGTTCATTATTTTTAATTGCTGAGTAGTACTCCATTGTATAAATATACCACATTTTCTGTATCCATTCCTCCTTTGAGGGATATCTGGGCTCCTTCCAATTTCTGGCTATTATAAACAAGGCTGCTATAAACATAGTGGAGCATGTGTCTTTATTGTATGCAGAGGAATCCTCTGGGTATATGCCCAGGAGTGGTATGCCAGGGTCCTCTGGAAGTGACATGCACAATTTTCTGAGGAACCACCACACTGATCTCCAGAGAGGTTTTACCATTTTGCAATCCCACTAACAGTGAAGGAGGGTTCCTCTTTCTCCACATCCTCACCAACACCTGTTGTCTCTTGAGTTTTTAATCTTAGCCATTCTGACTGGTGTGAGGTGGAATATCAGGGTTGTTTTGATTTGCATTTCCCTGATGACTAATGATGTTGAACATCTCTTAAAGTGTTTCTCGGCCATCCGAATTTCTTCTGGTGAAAATTCTTTGTTTAGCTCTGTACCCCATTTTTTGATAGGGTTATTTGGTTCTTTGGGGTCTAACTTCTTGAGTTCTTTGTATATATTGGATATTAGCCCTCTGTCGGATGTGGGGTTGGTGAAGATCTTTTCCCACTTTGATTGTTGCTGTTTTGTCCTTCTGACAGTGTCCTTTGCCTTACAGAAACTTTGTAATTTTATGAGGTCCCATTTGTCAATTCTTGATCTTAGAGCATAAGCTATTGGTGTTCTGTTCAGGAACTTTCCCCCTGTGCCCATGTCCTCCAGGGTCTTCCCAAGTTTCTTTTCTAATAGTTTCAGTGTGTCTGGTTTTATGTGGAGGTCCTTGATCCACTTGGAGTTGAGCTTAGTACAAGGAGATAAGAGTGGGTCAATTCGCATTCTTCTGCATGTTGACCTCCAGTTGAACCAGCACCATTTGTTGAAAATGCTATCTTTTTTCCACTGGATGGTTGTGGCTCCTTTATCAAAGATCGAGTGACCATAAGTCTGTGGGTTCATTTCTGGGTCTTCAATCCTATTCCATTGATCCACCTGCCTGTTGCTGAACCAATACCATGCAGTTTTTAACACAATTACTCTGTAGTACTGCTTGAGGTCAGGGATATTGATTCCCCCAGAAGTCCTTTTATTGTTGAGAACAGTTTTAGCTATCCTGGGTTTTTTATTGCTCCAGATGAATTTGAGAATTGCTCTTTCTAGATCTATGAAGAATTAATTTGGGATTTTGATGGGGATTGCATTGAATCTGTAGATTGCATTTGGCAAGATGGCTATTTTTACTGTATTGATCCTGCCAATCCAGGAGCAAGAAATATTTTTCCATCTTCTGAGGTCTTCTTCGATTTCTTTCTTCAAGGACTTGAAGTTCCTGTCATACAGATCATTTGCTTGTTTGGTTAGAGTTATGCCAAGGTACTTTATGTTGTTTGTGGCTATTGTGAAGGGTGTTATTTCCCTAACTTCTTTCTCAGCCTGCTTGTCCTTTGAGTACAAGAAGGCTACTGATTTGCTTGGGTTAATTTTATAACCAGCCACTTTGCTGAAGTTGTTTATCAGCTGTAGAAGTTCTCTGGTGGAGTTTGTTGGATCGCTTAAGTAGACTATCATATTGTCTGCAAATAGTGATAGTTTGACTTCTTCCTTTCCAATTTGTATCCCTTTGACTTCCTTATGTTGTCTAATTGCTCTCGCTAGAACTTCAAGTACTATATTGAAAAGATATGGAGAGAGAGGACAGCCTTGTCTAGTCCCTGATTTTAGTGGGATTGCTTCAAGTTTCTCTCCATTTATTTTGATGTTGGCTACTGGTTTGCTGTAGATTGCTTTTACTATGTTTAGGTATGGGCCTTGAATTCCTGCTCTTTCCAAGACTTCTAGCATGAAAGGATGCTGAATTTTGTCGAATGCTTTTTCAGCATCTAATGAGATTACCATGTGGTTTTTTTCTTTTAGTTTGTTTATGTAGTGGATTACATTCATGGATTTCCGTATATTGAACCATCCCTGCATCGCTGGAATGAAGCCTACTTGATCATGGTGAATGATCATTTTGATATGCTCTTGGATTCGGTTGGCAAGAATTTTATTTAGTATTTTTGCGTCAATATTCATAAGAGAAATTTGCCTGTAGTTCTCTTTCTTTGTTGGATCTTTTTGTGGTTTAGGTATCAGCGTAATTATAGTTTTGAAGAACAAGTTGGGCAGTGTCCCTTCTGTCTCTATTTTGTGGAATAGTTTGAAGAGTATTGGTGTTAAGTCTTCTTTGAATGTCTGGTAGAATTCTGCACTAAAACCTTCTGGTCCCGTACTGTTTTGGTTGGGAGGCTTTGTATAACCCCTTCTATTTCTTTAGGGGTTATGGGACTGTTTAGCTGATCTACTTGATGCTGATTTAATTTTGGTATTTGGTATCTGTCTAGGAAATTGTCCATTTCCTCCAGATTCTCCAGTTGTTTTGAGTATAGGCCTTTGTAGTAGGATCTGATAATCTTTTGAATTTCCTCAGTTTCTGTTGTTATATCCCCCTTTTCATTTCTAATTTTTTTTAATTTGGATACTGTCTCTGTGCTCTTTGGTTAATCTAGCTAAGGGTTTATCTATCTTGTTGATTTTCTTGAAGAACCAGCTCTTGCTTTTGTTGATTCTTTGTATGGTTCTCTTTGTTTCTACTTGATTGATTTCAGCCCTTTGTTTGATGATTTCGTCTCTCCTACTCCTCCTGGGTGAGTTAGCTTCTTTTTGTTCCAGGGCCTTCAGGTGTGCTGTTAAGGTGTTAGTGTATGCTCTCTCCAGTTTCTTTTTGGAGGCACTCAGGGCTATGAGTTTTCCTCTTAGCACTGCTTTCATTCTGTCCCAAAGATTTGGGTAGGTCCTACCTTCATTTTCATTGAAGTCTAAAAAGTCTGATTTCTTTCTTCATTTCTTCCTTGACCAAGGTGTCATTGAGTAGAGTATTGTTCAGTTTCCATGTGTATGTGGGCTTTCTGTTGTTCTTCTTGCTATTGAAGACCACTTTTACTCCATAGTGATCTGATAGGAGACATGGGATTAGTTCGGTCTTCTTGTATTTGTTGTGGTCTGTCTTGTAACCAATTATATGATCAATTTTTGAGAAGGTACCGTGCGGTGCTGAGAAAAAGGTA
The DNA here is from genome assembly GCA_964023405.1 of Apodemus agrarius. Lineage (NCBI taxonomy): Eukaryota > Metazoa > Chordata > Mammalia > Rodentia > Muridae > Apodemus > Apodemus agrarius. The sequence continues at coordinate 70,184,517 of OZ030020.1, forward strand.
TATTCTTTTGCTTTAGGATGGAATGTTCTATATATATCTGTTAAATCCAATTGGTCCAAAGCTTCAATTAGTTTCACTGTGTCTCGGTTTAGTTTCTGCTTTCCTGATCGGTCCATTGCGGAGAGTGGAGTGTTGAAGTCACCTACAATTATTATGTTAGGTGTGATGTGTGCTTTAAGCTTTAGTAAGGTTTCTTTTACAAATGAGGGTGCCCTTACATTTGGTGCATAGATGTTCAGTATTGAGAATTCTTCTTGGTGGATTTTCCCTTTGACAAGCAGGAAGTGACCTTCTGTGTCTCTTTTGATGACTTTAGGTTGAAAGTCAATTTTATCTGATATTAGAATGGCTACTCCGGCTTGTTTCCTGGGACCATTTGCTTGTAAAACTGTCTTCCAGCCTTTTACTCTAAGGTGGTGTTTGTCTTTGACACTGAGATGTGTTTCCTGTATGCAGCAAAATGTAGGGTCCTGTTTCCGGATCCAGTCTGTTAGTCTGTGTCTATTGATTGGGGAATTGAGTCCATTGATATTAAGAGATATTAAGGAATAGTAATTATTACTTCCTGACATTTTGGGTGTTATTTTTTTGTTTGTTTGTTTGTTTGTATTTGAGTGGTTCTCTTCTTTTGGGTTGGATGAGATGGGGTTTCTATCTTGTTTCTTCTGGGGTGTTGTTTCCCCCCTTGTGTTGGTATTTTTCCCCTATTATCCTTTGTAGGGATGGGTTTGTAGATAAGTATCATGCAAATTTTGTTTGGTCGTGGAATACCTTGGTTTCCCCATCTATGGTGATTGAGAGTTTTGCTGGGTATAGTAGTTTTGGCTGAAGTTTGTGTTCTCTTAGGGTCTGCATGAGGTCTGCCCAGGATCTTCTAGCTTTCATGGTCTCAGGTGAGAAGTCTGCTATAATTCTGATAGGTCTTCCTTTATATGTTACTTGTCCTTTTTCTCTTGCTGCCTTTAATATTCTTTCTTTGTTTAGTACATTTGGGGTCTTGATTATTATGTGACAGGAAGTATTTCTGTTCTGGTCCAGTCTATTTGGGGTTCTATAGGCTTCTTGTTTATTCATGGGTATCTCTTTCTTTAGGTTGGGGAAGTTTTCTTCCATAATTTTGTAGAAGATATTTGCTGGCCCTTTAAGTTGTAGATCTTCATTCTCATTTATCCCTATAATCCTTAGGTTTGGTCTTCTCATTGTGTCCTGGATTTCCTGAATGTTTTGGGGTACCAGCTTTTTGCATTTTGCATTTTCTTTAATTGTTGAATCCATGATTCCTATGGTATCTTCAGCATCTGAGATTCTGTCTTCTATCTCTTGTATTCTATTGTTGATATTTGCATCTATGACTCCTGATTTCTTCCCCAGGTTTTCTATCTCCAACATTGTCTCCCTTTGCGATTTCTTAGTTGTTTCTACTTCTGCTTTTAGATTCTGTATGGTTTTGCTCAGATCTTTCAGTTGCTTGTTTGTGTTTTCCTGTAATTCTTTAAGGGATTTTTGTGTTTCCTCTTTTATGACTTCTACTTGTTGACCCATGTTCTCTTGTATTTCTTTAAGTGATTTTTGTTTCTCCCCCTTATTGGGATTCATTTTTTGCTCTATATTCTTCTGGATTTCTTTAAGTGATTTTTGTGTCTGCCTTGTATGGGCTTCTAGCTTTTGATCTATTTTCTCCTCTATTACTTTTAGAAATTTATCTAAGTGATCCTCAATCTGCATCTTTACCAGTGATTTTAGATCTGAGTCTTGTTTTTCTGGTGCATTGAGATATCCGAGATTTAATTGTGTTTGCCTTGTAAGGGCTTCTATCTTTTGATCTATTTTCTCATGTATTACTTTAAGAGATTTATCTAAGTGTTCCTCTATCAGCAACCTGACCATTGATTTTAGATCTGAGTCTTGTTTTTCTGGTGTTTCGGGGTTTCTACGATTTATTGCTGTCGGGGAACTGGGTTCAGATGCCACCATACTGCCTTGATTTCTATTAGTAACGATCTTACGTTTGCCTTTTGCCATCTGGTTAACTCTGGTGTTTGTTGGTCCTGTAGTTACTAGCTGGTGCTTGACCCTCCTGTGGGCTCGAAAGGCTATTTTCCAGCGTCTGGGACACCTGAAACACTGCCCTGTAGGGCTCCTGCTCACAGATTGCTGACAGGTGGCCTGAGTCTCCCGAGGTCTTAAACTCAGAATATCCCAGGTACTTGGTTCTGCCTGTTGGGCAGCTGCTCTGCACTGCTCCTGCTCAGGGTTTGCTGTCTGGTATCCTGTTTCCCCAGGGGTCTTAAAGTTGGGATATCTCAGTTATCTGGTTCTGCCGGCTGGGTCTGAGCACCTGGCAAGCTGGTTGGGTCTGGCTTCCCTGCCACCGGCTGTATGGGAAGCTGCAGGCAAGATGGCGCTGCCTGCAGGGGTTTCGGGGTCCGGCATGCGAGCAAAGAGCGCAGGCTCGGCCACTGTGCCCCAAACCACTACTCTGTGCGCAGCTCCAGCTCCAGGCCTGAGTCCCCGAAGGTCTTAAACTCGGGCTGTCTTGGGTACTTGGTTCCGCCAGCTGGGTCTGAGCACCTGGCAAACTGGCTGGGTCTGGCTTCCCCACCACCGGCTGGATGAGAAGCTGCAGGCAAGATGGTGCTGCCTGCAGGGGGTTCGGGGTCCGCCCTGCGAGCACAGAGTGCAGGCCTGGCCGCTGTACCCCAAACTGCTACTCTGTGCGCAGCTCCTGCTCCAAACCTTAGTCCCCGAAGGTCTTAAACTCGGGCTGTCTCGGGTACCTGGTTCCGCCGGCTGGGTCTGAGCACCTGGCAAGCTGGCTGGGTCTGGCTTCCCTGCCACCGGCTGGATGGGAAGCTGTTAAACTGTTTTATTTAAGTCTTGATTGAATTTCTTTCACTAACCTGATATTTCTTTTATATTGGATAGTTTATTTATTATATTTCAAATGTTATTCCCTTTCCCGGTTTCCCTTTTTGGAAGCCCCCTGTCCCATCCTCTCCCTGCTTCTAGGAGCATGCTCCCCTACCCACAGACCCACTCCTACCTTACCACCTTCTCATTCCCCTAAGACCAAGGGCCCCTTCAGCTCCTTCAGTCCTTTCTCAAACTTCTTATTTGGGACCCCATGCTCAGTCCAATAGTTGGCTGTGAGCATCTGCCTCTGTATTTTCCAGGTTCTGGCAGAGCCTCTCAGGAGACAGCTATATTAGGCTCTTGTCAGCAAGCACTTCTAGGCATCTGCAATACTGTCTGGGTTTGGTGCCAATAAACTGATGGGAGAGTCTCTGCATGGCCTTTCCTTAAATCTTTGCTCCACACTTTCTCTCCATATTTCCTCACGTGAGCATTTTGTTCCCCCTTCTAAGAAGGACTGAAGCATCCGCACTTTGGTCTTCCTTCTTCTTGAGCTGCATATTGTCTGTGGATTATATCTAGGTTATTCCAAGCTTTTAGACTAATATCCACTTGTTAGTGAGTACATACCATGTGTGCCCTTTCGTGACTGAGTTACTTCATTTAAGATAATATTTTCTAATTCCATCAATTTGTCTAAGAATTTCATGAATTCATTGATTTAATAACCAAGTAGTACTCCATTGTGTAAATGTAGGAAGTTTTCTGTATCCATTCATCTGTTGAAGGACATCTGGGTTCTTTCTAGGTTCTGGCTATTATAAATAAGGATGCTATGAACATAGTGGAGAATGTGTCATTGTTATTTCTTGGAGCAAATCTTGGGCATATGTTGAGGAGTGGTATAGATATAAACTAGTTTTTGTAATTACCATATTATTTTTCATAGTATATAATTTTGTGTATAACATACACCCAAATACAAATATTTAATTTTCTATATAATATTCTCAGGAAATAATGGTAATCAAAAAGTTTCTATTTGAATATAGAAACTTAAATAATATATCTTAGTGTTTGGAGTAAATATTGTTTAATCCTTTTTTCTACAAATAAGAGAATAATAATTATCATTTTAGTGTTTTTTTAAGGAAAAATGTGATTGTAACCAATTACTTACAACCATGTTCATTCAGTTTGAATTTTAATAATTTAGTATTATTTCTTGAATATGTCTTAAGCTCTGCAATTTACAAGAATAGCACAGAAATAGGATCTGAGTAATGATTTATTCTTAATCAGATCTAAGATTTACAATTAAAAAACTCATTAATGAACTAATATACTATCATATTATCTAGTTTCTAGGTACATATAATTTATACGGGTTTTCTTTTGTCCATAGAAATTAAAAAGCAGCATGTCATTTTTATATTAAACTATACTTTTTAACTAATGATCTATCAAGCCAGCATATCATAATCCTAAATAACTTGAAACAGTTAAATTTATCAAACACAGGGATACCTGCATAATCATTAAATGATTATATATATACATATATTTATGTTTGTTCTAAGTCAACAAAAAACCTTTTTGGTCCATGTCAGACCAGAAACTGTGAGACAATAATGTTGTAAAATTTTTCCTTAAACCTAATATTAAGCATATTGAGAAACATTTGCATAATTATTTTAGGAATACCTAAAGACAGACTATAATTTTAGTAGGTAACCTATTTTAGAAAAATTTTTGAGGGTAAATGGCTACATCCATACTATTCACTAAATGAAAAACAATGAAGTGAAGAAAATATCTTTTGTAAAATGTCCTAATTAGTCATCTACTCACCAAAAAGAACCACAATTTTTAAGAGTTATTCATAAAACATAATACCACCATGAAAACCTTTAATTTTACAAAAATCAAAATGGCTAAGATCTAAAACTTGGGTGAGAGCAGACACAGGTGAGAATTTGGAGAAAGAAGAACACTCCACAATTTTTGGTTGAATTGTAAGCTGGTACAAATACACTGGAAATCAATCTGGCAATTCCTCAGAAAACTGGACATGGTACTAACTGAGAACACAGTTATACCACTCCTGGGCATATTTCCAAAAGATGCTTCAACATCTAACAAGGAAATATAATATGCTATGTTCATAGCAGTCTTATTACTAAGAGTGAGAAGCTGGAGACAACCCAGATATTCCTCAACAAATTAATGGATATGGAAAATGTGGTACAATTACACATAGGAGTACTACTCGGAAATGACAATGACTACTCCTGACAAAAGATTTGCAATTTTATAAAGTCCCATTTGACGATTCTTGATCTTTGAGCATACATCATTGCTGTTCTGTTCAGGAACATTCCCCTGTACCCATGTGTTTGAGGCTTTTCCTCACTTTCTCTTCTATTAGATTCAGTGTATCTGGTATTATGCAGAGGTCCTTGATTCACTTGGACTTGAGCTTTGTGCATGGAGATAAGAATTGACTAATTTCCATTCTTCTACATGTTGACTGCCAGTTGAAACAGCACCATTTTTTGAAAATGCTGTCTTTCCTGAGCTTCTGATATAATATCCACCTATCAGTGAGTGCATACCATATGTGCTCTTTTGTGATTGGGTAATCTCACTCAGGATGATTTTTTCTACTTCCATCCATTTCCATAAGAGTTTCATGAATTCATTATATTTTAATAGCTGAATAGTACTCCATTATATAAATGTTCCACATTTTATGAATCCATTCCTCTGTTGAGGGATATCTGGGTTCATTCCAGCTTCTAGCTATTATTAATATGGTGGTCATGAACACAGTGGAACATGTGTCCTTATCACATGTTGGACCATCATCTGGGTATATGCTTAGGAGTGGTATAGTGAGGTTCCTATGGCCAATTTTCTGAGGAACCATCAAACTCATTTCCAGAGTGGTTGTACAAGCTTGCAACCCCACCAATAATGGAGGATTCTTCCTCTTTCTCTACATCCTCACCAGCATCTGCTGTCACCTGAGTTTTGATATTACCCATTCTGACTGGTGTGAGGTGGAATCTCAAGGTTGCTTTGATTTAAATTTCCTTGATCACTAAAGATGTTATAGATTTCTTTAGATACATTTTATCCATTTGGTATTCCTCAATTGAGAATTCTTTGTTTAGCTCTGTACATCATATTTTCAAAGGGTTATTTGGTTCTCTGGAGTCAAACTTCTTGGTTTCTTTGTATATATTGAATATTAGCCCTCTATTGGATTGGATGTAAGGTTGGTAAATATCTTTTCCAATCTCTTTGTTATCATTTTGTTCTATTGACACTGTCCTTTGCCTTACAGATGGTTTGCAATTTTATAAGTTCCCCTCTGTCAATTTTTAGAGTACAGCTCACAGACCATATGAAGCTCAAGAATAAGGTTGAACAAAGTGTGGATACTTCATTCCTTCTTAGAAGGAGGAATAAATACCCATGGAAGGAGATACAGAGGCAAAGTATGGAGCAGAGACTGAAGGAAAGGCCATCCAGAGACTGCCCCACCTTGGTATCTATCCCATATACAGTTACTGAATCCAGAGACCATTGTGGATGTCAAGAAGTGCTAGATGACAGGAACCTGATATAGCTGTTTTCCAGAACATATGAAGCTCAAGATGAAGGAATACCAATGTACGGAAGCTTCAGACCTATTTTGAAAGTGGAACAAAAAATCATGGGAGGAAAAGGGAGGGAGGGATCTTGGAGGGAGAAGGGTGGGGAAGAGAAAAGGGGGCAACATCAGGTGTGTGAGGAAAAGGGGGACATGTACAGAGGGACAGAAAATTGAAAGGTCATGAAACAATTGGGCATGGGGAACTCGGGGCAGCCTCTAAAAATTCTCAAATGCCAGGAAAACAAGAAGCTCCCGGGAACTAAAGGGAATGACATTAGCTGAAATACCCAACAAAGGGTAAATAGAACCTGTAGAGACCATATCTAGATGTTAGGCACAGCCCTAGGTTGAGGGAAGCAGACACCCACCCATCTAAAAAATATTAATCCAGAATTGTTCCTATCTAAAGGAAAAGTAGGGACAAGGCGTAGAGCAGAGACTGAAGGAAAGGTCATCTAGAGACTCTCCCACCTGGGGATCTAACCCAACTGCAGACACCAAACCCTGACACTATTGCTGATGCAAAAAAGTGCTTGCTGACAATAGCCCAGTATGGCTGTCCACTGAGAGATTCTGCCAGAGCCTAGCCTATACAGATGTTTATGCTTGCAGACAAACATCAAACTGAGCATGGACATTCCAATGGAGGAGTTAGGGGAAGGACTGAAGGAGCTGAAAGGGTTTGCAACCCCATAGGAATAACAACAATATCATCCAACCAGATAACTCCAGAGCTCCCAAGGACTAAAGCACCAATCAAAGAGTACACATGGAGGTACCCATAGCTCCAGCTGTTTATGTAGCAGCACATTGCCTTATCTGGCATCAGTGGGAGGGGAGGTCCTTGGTCTTGTTAAGGCTCGATGCCCCAGTGTAAGGGAATGCTAGGGTGATGAGACAGGTGTGTGTGGGTGGGTGAGTAAGCACCCTCCTAAAATCAGGGGGAAGGGATAGTGGGTTTTTTGTAGGGGAAACCATGGAGGGGGATAACATTTGAAATATAAATATAAACTTATATATATATATATATGTATATATATATATATATAAAACATTAAAAAAAAGAAAATAATAATACATACACACAAGAATCAAAGCAATAGAAAGACATTCTTCCCCTTTATTCCTTGTCTTTGAAACAAAACAAACAACAGTGAAATCTAATTCAAGCTAGGCTTTGTTGTCCTATCAACAGGCCAGTTTTCTCAGGCTTAGAATCTGGTTCCAATGCTAGTCATATTCCATATAAAAGTAAGTACTTTGGTACTATGCAAGGTTGATGCTATAATAATTTAATATGCTCTAAACCCCAAGTGGGTATGCACATGGTCCTCACCACACTGAAATATTTTGCATTCAGAATGAAACACACACACACACACACACACACACACACACACACACACACACATACACACACACACACACACACACACACACACACACAGCCTTATTTTAAATATGCCCTAATCAAGTCAATAGCTGGGCTACTCCCTAACCCCAAATAGGTAAGAAACACTCCCTTTCAATATTGCTGAGTAACTACTTACTCGATCTATATTTTATCTTTGTTTCCCTGGACCCTTGGGCAGCCCTCCTGGAGCTGTTCTCCCCCTGTGCCTACATGTTGATTGTCTCTATCTCTTGCACCTTTCTGGCACAATCCATCTCCTATGCCCTCATCATGGTTGAGTCCTCTCTTTCTCTTTTCTCAGATCCTTCTCAGGAATCCTAAACATCTTGCCTCTGTCTCTTTGCCCAGGCATTGATGGTGAGTTCACTGACCATCCAAAAAACCAACTGGCCACAGGCTTTCTTTAGTCTTAACTGCAAACAGGCTTCAGGTTAAAATAATTAGCATGAGAAGAGAAGCCACTATGGAAGTCACCTTCTAAAATTCTGTAGTAATAGAATTTACATTTTTCATAATTTATTTTTTTATTGGATATATTCTATATTTACAATTCATTTCCCTTTTTCTGGTTCCCCACCCCCAAAGGTCCCACATGCCCTTTCATAATTTATTTTTAATAAAACATTTAGGATAATAGAGCTTTCCAACATGAGAAAGATAGAGGAAGTCAAGTTTTGACTGTCTGAACAACACAGTCTTCATTAGAAACATCTAAACAAATTCCATCAAAAATATATAACAAAACAGTCAGCAAATATTCAATATACAAAATAAACATCCAATAATCATGGATTGTCTGGATACTTCTAGCAAAATAACTAACTTGGAAAAAGAGAAAGAAAACACATTTACAATAATGACAAAAGAAATAACAAGTTTATCCAGGAATATAAGACTTTATTTTTTATTGATCATTTTATTCATTTACATTTCAAATGATATTCCCCATCCTGGTTACCCCATCCACCAACCCCTCCACTCCATCTCCCCTCCCCCTTCTCCTCTTTCCCCTTAATCTCTATGAGGGTGCTCCTCCACCTATTCACCCACTACTGCCTCAACCCTCTAGCAGTCCCCAACTCTGGGGCATCAATTCTCCCTCCATCCCACTGAGGTTAGATAAGGCCAACCTCTGCTACATATGTATCTGGAGACCTGGTTCTCTCCATGTATACTCTTTGGATGGTGGTTTAGTCCTTTGCAGCTATGGTGGTCCAGTTAGTTAATATTGTTCTTCCTACGGGGTTACAATGCCCTCCAGACTGGAGAGATGGCTCAGTGGTTAAATGTACTGGCCTCTTTCTTCCAGAGGTCTTGAGTTCAATTCCCAGCAACTACATAATGCCTCACAATCATCTATAACAGTATCTGATACCCTTTTCTGGCACATATGTATACAAGCAGATAGAGATACTAGACTTCTGTGAAGTAAGATAATGATGTAAGTGAAGGACAGGGATGTGATTGATTGTGAGGAACCAGAACACCAGAAAGTCTGCTGTGAAACAGTGCTACATGCATAGGGCTACATAAGCAATGTCATATCACAGTCAATACCAATGACCATAGTAAACTGGAAAGAGGGTTTTCCCTCTAAACAGGGAAGTATAGGGAACTAATGACTGCTGGGAGGAGATTAGTCTTTCCAAGAGATGAGAGAATACTCACCTCTGAAACTATACACACAATCAGCCAAAACCGATTTAGTGTATTATATGTTCCTATTTGTGAACACATGCAAACATGTATGTGTTTGTGTAGTGTACTGCATATACATCTTTTCTATTTATTGCATTTTACTGTGTTCTAAGAGAAAGTACACATAAAATTGGGTGTGCTGGGGAAAGTAGCTGAGAGTTAGGGGAGAGGAAATATGATCAAAGTATTTGTGCAACATTTTTCTCAAAGTCTTTCATGTTTCATGTGGTATATTTACACTATGGAATAGTATTCAGCTATTAAAAACAATGAATTCATGAAATTCTTAGACAAATGGGTGGAACTGAAAAATATCATCCTAAGTGAGGTAGCCCAATAACAAAAGAGCACATATGGTATGTACTCACTGATAAGTGGATATTAGCCCAGAAGCTCTGCAAACCCAAGACACAATTCATATATCAAATGATGTCCAAGAGGAAGGGAGGAAAGGCCCCTGGTCCTGAAAAGGCTCAATGCAGGAGTGTAGGGGAATACCAGTACAGGGAAGCAGGAGGGGGTTGATTGGGGAACAGGGGGAGGGGAGAGGGCTTATGGGACTTTTGCGGAAGGGAGACCAGGAAAGGGGAAATCATTTGAAAAATAAATAAAGAATATAGCTAATGTTTTTTTTTCAATGTGAGCTTATATCCACTTATAAGTTAGGGCATACTATGTGTGTACTTTTGTGACTAGGTTACTTCACTCAGATATTTTCAAGTTCTATCCATTTGCCTGTGAGGTTCATGAGGTCATTGTTTTTAAAAGCTGAATAGTATTGTGTAAATGTACCACATTTTCCATGTCCATCCCTCTGTTGAGGGACATCTGGGTTGTTTCCAGTTTCTGGCTATTATAAATATGGCTGCAATGAACATAGTGGAGTATGTGTCCTTATTACATTTTGGAGCATCTTCGGAGTATATGCCTAGGAGTGGTATAGCTGGGTCCTCAGGTAGTATTATGCCTAATTTTCTGAAGAACTGCCAGACTGGTTTCCAGAGTGATTGTGCCAGCTTGTAATCCCACCAGAAATGGAGGAGTGTTCCTCTTTCTCCACATCCTGGCCAATATCTGCTGTCACATGAGTTTTTGTTCTTAGCCATTCTGAGGTGAGGTGGACTCTCAGGGACATTTTGATTTGCATTTCCCCAATGATTAAGCATATTGAATGTTTCTTTAGGTGCTTCTCATCCATTTGAGATTTCTCAGTTGAGATTTCTCTCTTTAGCTTTGTACCATTTCTAATAGGGTTATTTGGTTCTCTGGAGTCTAACTTTTTGAATCCTTTGGACATATTGGATATTAGCCCTCTATCAGATGTAGGCTTGGTAAAGATCTTTCCCCAATCTGTTGGCTACTGTTTTGTCCTATTCAGAGTGTCCTTTGCCTTACAGAAGCTTTGCAATTTTACAAGGTCCCGTTTGTCGATTCTTGATCTTAGAGCATAAGTCATTGGTGTTTGTTTAGGAACTTTTTTCATGTACCCAGGTGTTCAAGGCTTTTCTCTACTTTCTCTTCTCTTAGATATAGTGTATCTGGTTTTATGTGGAGATCTGAAACATTTGAAATACCCAAAATACAATTCACAGAACATCTGAAGCTCATGAAGAAGGAAGACCGAAGTGTGGATGCTTCGGTGCTTCTTAGAAAATGAAGCAAAATACAGGAGGAAATGTGGAGATAAATTGTGGAAGAGAGACTGAAGGACAGGTCATCTAGAGACTACCCCATGTAGGGATCTATCCCATATACTGTAGCCAAACCCAGAAGATAAAATGGATGCATGGAAGTGCTTGCTGACTGGAGCCTGATCTGACTGTCTCCTGAGAGGTTCTGTCAGAGCCTGAAAAATACAGAGGAGGATGCATGCAGTCAACCATTTGACTGAGCATGCAGTCTCAGATGGAGGAGCTGAAGAAGGGACTGAAGGAGCTGAGGGGATTTGCAGCCCCATGATGGGGGAGCAACAGTTTCAGTAAGCCAGACTGCCCAGAACTGCAGGGGACAGGACCCTCAACCAAAGAGTGCACATGTCTCCGGCCACATAAATGGCAGAGGATGGCCCTTTTAGACCTTAGTGGGAGAAGTGGCCTTTGGGCCTGAGGGTGTTAGATGCCCCAGTGTAGGGGAATGCTATGGCTAGAACAAAGCAGTAGGTGGGTGGGTGGGGGAACACCCTCATAGAGGCAGAGGGAAGGGGAATGGGATAGGGGATTTCTGAAGGAGAGATCTGGAAAGGGGATAACATTTCAAATGTACATAAAGAAAATATCCAATAAAAGAAAAATGTAAACAAATAAATCATAATTTGAAGAGACCCAAAATTTACTGAAGAAGAGAAGATAGCTTTTTTCTCTTTTAGTGGTCAATGTCACTGAACTGATAAAATTCCTCTACACAACAAAGAGAAAAATTGTAATCTCTCTAGTTATGTATCACTGATTTCTCCATCAATTACTTAAAAAATGATTTAAGTAGAGTGCTATTTTAAAATTTAAAATTTTACTTTGTCAGTTATCACAGTTATGCAAAATATTCTGAAATAATTAAACACATCAACACAACTTCCCTATGATAAAGTGTGAAACAATAGCTACACCCACATATAGATCTCTAATACCACTTTACCTGCAATACTGAGACGGAGCAGCCAGAATGTAAAGGCCTATTTGGTCTATAAAGGATGGACTTGGAGATTCAATGAAACCTTATCAAAAATAGAAGAGAAAAAATTGAGAACAATCATATGTGGAAAACAATTTCTTTTGAAGAAAGAAACAAAATTCAGGATCACAGATGAAAGTAATTTAAAATTGACATTAAAACCACAGTAAAAAATTTGATCAGCATCAGTATTTTCTTATCAATTTTTTTTAAGTAGAACAGTCAACTTTGATATAATTGTTATTTTCTTTATAGAAATAGTCTTTACTTAACTGTCTTAAATAATAACACTTAAATTCACGGCAATATTCAATTGTAGGATTCTGTTTAAAATATTATAAATAATTAGAAATATCTGCTATGATACATAAAAGAGTACTCAAAGGCATGGTTTACTGACACCATTTTAATCACTTTAAATAGAGAAGAAATAATTTCTTTATTGAAAGTTAATTAAAGCATAATATATTTACAGAGACTTGCATTTATTTATCAGAGAATACTAAATTTGCCTGGTAACTGAGATAACTTGTAATTAAAAGATAAATTAGCATTTATATTTAATTACAAAGAAATCTATACCTCATTTAGCATTTAATTAAAAGTTGTTTAAGGCAAACTAGCTGCTCTATGAATTTTCAAATTTACATAACATTACATAATAAATAGCATTTTAATGTTTATCAATTCATTAATTCTGGCAATTTTATTATAAGTCTAAGTATACTGTAGCCACCTAGGTTTTAATTTTTTATATATATTAAAATAACTTTAATAATTTTTCTCTCCATGCCTTTTTCTCACATCTTAGAAAATATTTTACTCACTGAAAATTCTTGTCTACTGAAATGCATATCTTCATTTTGAAATTCTCTCACTCTAAAAGGGATATACATCTTTCCATATGTGGCTTGAAAGTATATATTCCATATAGTCTCAATTATTTGAACATGTTGTGCCAAGTGGGTTGCCTGGTTGGTGAGGTATTTCAAGTGTGGCCTTGCTGGAGAAAATATGCCATTTGACATGGTCTTTTAAAGTTGAAGTCATCCTAACACTTCCAGTTAACTCTTTTTATTTGAGAGTGTTTACTCTCAGTTTCCTGAAGTGATTTTCAGGCTTTTCTGATGTGATCCCTTCTTGCCATGACTGACACCAATTCCTCTGGGTCATCAACCAATATATATATGTCCTTTTATATATTGCCTTGGTAATATTTTATCACAGCAACAGAAAAGTAATTATGTGTCACATATTGGAAGTATTTAGTTTGTTTTTTGACTTTACATGAAATTACAATTAAGATATTGCTTTGAGTCTCAGAGGATACTTTAAACATTTAAACATTATTGAGACAAAAATAACTATGGGGCCTTGATATTGGATCAAAGGCATTTTTCATGATGTTCTAGCCATAAGACTATGGGGGCCAAGTTGGAATGTGGTAGTTTAAATGAGAAATTTTTTTTTATGGTCACAGGCTTTCAAAACCTTAGAAGGTAGTGTTATTTGTGAATATTTAGGTGACATTGACTTGATGAAAGAAATCCTTCACCAAGGGCTGAGCTCTGGAAATAAAAGCATTATGTCATTTCTATTTTAAACTCTATGTCTTGTGCTAGCAACTGGAGATAAGATGTCTCAGCTTCCTACCCTGGGTATCCTAAAATTCTCTATGTAAACTTAGCTGGCCTTAAACTCAGATTCACCTCTCCTTACTGAGTGCTCAAATTAATGGTATACTTCATCACACCTGGCAGAGGTTAAATTATAATTTTTTTCCTCCTATTTTCCATTAAAAAGATTTTTTCTCCACATCAGGTGTTGGCGAGGATGTGGAGAAAGAGGAACACTCCTCCACTGCTGGTGGGAATGCAAGCTGGTACAACCACTCTGGAAATCAGTATGGCGGTTCCTCAGAAAACTGGACGTGATACTTCCGGAGGACCCAGCCATCCCACTCCTGGGAATATACCCAGAAGATTCACCAGCATGCAATAAGGATACATGCTCCACTATGTTCATAGCAGCCTTATATATAATAGCCAGAAGCTGGAAGAACCCAGATGTCCCTCAACAGAGGAATGGATACAAAAAATGTGGTCTATATACACAATGGAGTACTATTCAGCCATTAGAAACAATGAATTCATGAAATTCTTAGAGAAATGGATGGAGCTGCAGAATGTCATACTAAGTGAGGTGACCCAGTCTCAAAAGAATACCCATGGTATGCAGTCACTGATAAGTGGATATTAGCCTAGAAGCTTGGAACACCAAAGACATAATTCACATACCAAGTGATGTCTCACAAGAAGAAAGGAGTGCTAGAATGGACCAAAGCATCATTGTGGGGGAGTACAAGAACAGTGAGGTGGGAGGGGTTGGATGAGGGAGCAGGGGGAGGGAAAAGGGCATGTGAGACCTTTGGGGGTGGGGAACCAGAAAAAGGGAAATGAATTGTAAATATAGAATATATCCAATAAAAAAAAAAAGAAAAAGAAAAAAAAAAGATTTTTTCTCAAAAGGAAACATTATCCTAGACCACAGAGAGGCTAATAATAACAGAAAGATGCAATATAAACCATGAAGGTAAAATAATAATAATAAAAGGTAAAATAATAATGAAAATGAAATGAAAAATGACCTTCATGTTTAACTGTACAAAATTGTTACCATAGTATAAGTTAGATGTGACATGTTTTCATGCTATATATTGAGTATCACAGTCAAATTCATAACAGATTCATTAGTCTAGTCTGTGCACTGTGAACTCATTCCAAACTCAAGTACAATTTCCATTTATCAACATGGCTTTGAGTATTCATTCTGAGACTCATGTCTGAATGTCACTTTTCAGATTGCACAATGAGTATTCACACCACAGTTTATGTCTGATCCTCATACTGTGAATTTTGTAATATGGCTCAACTTTATGCTGTGAGGAACATAATAAGATATTGAATATTGCTATCATTTTCTAGACCTTGACAAAAAATAATTTTGAGTAATAGTCTCAGCAATTTTTAACTAGTAATAAGGCATGGTAATTTCTTGAATGAAATCAGATGAAATTTATAGAAATATAGTTGTACCTTATGAACCTACTTTAGCAGATTTTCAAAATTTTTGTACTTCATTCTAAAAAAAATCTATGAACTTAGAATGTAGAATTTTTAAAAAGTTTGAAAACAATGATATTTTAATAATAAAAATAATATTTTCTAACAATACATTGTTTATAATTACAAGTATCTGTTAAAAAAGTAAATAATTTAGTGGAAATAAAAATAGATGACCATCACTACTATGGATATTAAGAGAGTAATTTTAAAAGACAAAATGATATCTAATCTAGAATATATCTTATTTTTGAAGTTCCATTTTTATTTTTAGCTTTGTGATTCTGTATCTCTATATGATAAATCTACATGGGTGCCTATGAGCACACAGAACAATGAATATATAGAGATTAGAGATATATTTTGAGATTAGGACTGAGTTCAAATTCAGTTTATGCAGCTTGCCCTGTAAACTTTTTTTGCTTCTTACTATGCCTTATATCAGAATCTTAAACAAAGAAATGATAAACTGAGCTTTTGTTCCTAAAGGAAAGTGTAAATGGAATTACAATGTTAATCTGCTTAATATGTCATATCGATGTTGAACCTTTAATCACTGCCAGATACTGTCTGTGATTTGCTAAGTTTCATTAGTTTTCCCAAGTATTGGGAAGATACAGGAGCTCTTTATCCTACTATATCAGTGTAGCACATTCTACTTAATGTAGACTCTCTGGTAGCATATCTGGATCTGAGACTTTGGTTAGGCATATTTTGTAAGAGTCTTCAAAACACTGGGATAGAGTTTCTATCAACCTGATAGGCACTTGATAAGTGACATATAATGTTCTCTGAAAAGATAGGACCTTGGCTAACATACTTAGTAGTTCTTAAAATTACATGATATTATTAAATACAAGGTACTTATTTGTAGACAATGTATTTATCTTCTTGACTGACACTCATGAAAGCTTGATACATTTTCTATAGAAGACTGTAAATATAACTGTGCATGATTATATATATATATATATATATATATATATATATATAGAGAGAGAGAGAGAGAGAGAGAGAGAGAGAGAGAGAGAAGAGAGAGAAAGATTGGTATGTTAGTAACTTGGATTGTTTTATCTCCCAGTTAAGGAGGACTCCTGTTATTTTAGCTCCTTATTAAAGCTATTTATAATTTGCCCTTACTGGAGTCTGAGGGAAATTGTTCATTGGTATAGAGACATACAGTGTTCTGTTATTATATGATCCAGAAATAAGTAATACAGAGGTGGAACCTCTAAGAGGACATCAATGCTACACTCCTTTTTGCAAGCATAACCAAGTGTTAGAGAGATTGATGCTTGCCCATGGGATGGTTCTCAAATTGCGTTGGTTATTGGTTGACCATTCTTAGTCTCTCCTCCATCCCCAATCCCTGCAATTCTTTTACACAGGATAAGCTTTGGGTCGAAAACTTTTGTGGATAGGTAGGTGACACTATTGCTCCCCTGGGGTTCCTGCTTGGTCACAGGAGGCAGCTTCCCTAGGTACCATATTCACAGTCACTTCTAAGGATACACCCACTGATTCTTGGTCACCTCACCTATTCCAGGTTCTGTATCTTCCTGGAGATGCCCCCTACATCTCCTGTCCTCATCATTCACAAATTTCAATTATTTTTCACGGTCATGTGGCCATTCCCCTGCCTCTCCCCTCACTACACACTGAATCCTCCTACTCCTCTCCATATTCCCTCTCCTACCCAGTTCCTTTCTTCTATCTGCCTTCCAGGACCATTTTAGCCCCATTCCATGTGGGAATCAAGCATCCTTACCTGTGCATTCCCTCCTGTCCAGCATCCTTGAATCTGTGGAGTGTAGATGAACATCCTATATTTTATGGCTAATACCACTTATATTTTGCAGGCAAATGCATGAATCTTGAGAATATTGTCCTCAGTAAGGTAATCCACTCCCAAAAGGACATTCACAATATATTTTAATTTTTAATGGAGTAACATTAATAAGATAGGAAACAGACTATTTATAAGGAGCTGAATTATTAAAACATATCATATTTTAAAAAATTCAAAAGAAATATATGGATTCCTCTAATAATACTAAAAACAGAGTTTAAATACTGTGCTTAGCCAAGAATTCATTTTGAAAAAGAAGATGCATATTTGGAGTTTAGTGTTTCTCAAATATCAAACTTGACTTTTTCTCACCTCTCTACTGTCTTCTGTATGTTAGAGATTGAAATGCCAGAATATTCTAATTAAATGGAGACATGTATGATAATTATAAGTTCACAGCAATGACACAGAAATCAACTGTCTCTGTTTACTTCAAAGTGCAAAATGACTAAAAATTTAAATTAATTTTAAATCACAACTATGGGACCTCAAGTGCTATGAAACTGCAGGCAGGCAAAGAGAGGAAGAAGGATACAAGATTAGACTTTGCTTCTTCTAAAATGTGACAACCCTTTCTCTCTAGAACCAGAAACCACTGCATAATTTTAACTTCAGGCATTAGAAAAATTCATGCATATGTATGCCTTTATGTAAGGATTAATTTTTCACATCCATTAATTTTGTCACAATGAACCTGAATTATACGTGAAAGTGAAGATTAATAAGGTGTAAGAATGATTTGTTTGGGGATTTCTTAGTACCCCTTTGGTCAACAACTGGACTAGATATAACTCATTCCTGAAACTGGAGCCTTCATTTGGTGATAAAAGATGCCCAACTTATCCTCCTTCTCCCCGACTATTTGGTGATCTCATTTAGATATCTTTTATATGTATACATATTATAGGAAACTTTTCCTATATTATATTTTCATACAACAAATAAAATGGCCCTTAATTTTCACTATCATTCCTATTATTCCCTCACAGTCCCTTTCACCTTTCTCCCATTTAGATAATCTGATTTCAGTCAATTACTCTTGAACATTCATAACTATTATATTTCTCCTTCCTAGGAAAATCCACCTACCCACCTCAATCCATGCTATTATTAAGGTTATTGTTCACTATCAATAAAAATGACTCTAAAGTTTGATCACTGATGACAATACATATATAACTCATTGAGCGTGGGGAGATAGAACTGGTATCTACAAAAAAAGCCTTCACCCCTACTGACTGGAAGTAGTTAATGCTACTCCACATGCTGCAAGAGAATGAAGGTAAATACCATAAGTCTATGATGTTGATCGGACTGCAAGGTGCCATAGTGCAATACTGGCACAAAACTTGTTGAAACATCCAACTACTCTCTGATTAGATTAAAGGTCCACTCCATTCAGTTTGAACTCATCCTCAACACTGCTCAGGAAGCTGAGAACCTGAGAGTAGATAGGCCAGAGTCCTAAGAGAAAACTAAATATCATTATTCAGTAAAGGAATACTATAATGAAATGACTCCTAATGGCATTCTATAATACCAATAGATCATTCTCTTGCACAGCCATCATCAGAAAAGCTTCCTCCTTCATTACTTGTGAACAAATAGAGATCTACAGCCAGAAAACATGGAGACAGACAGAAATACAGACACACAAAACACTCTCTCTCTTTCTCTCGTTCTCTCTCTCTCTCTCTCTCTCTTCACACACACACACACACACACACACACACACACACAGAGAGAGAGAGAGAGAGAGAGAGAGAGAGAGAGAGAGAGAGAGCTTTGAACACAGAACCCTAAATAGAATGTCTCCACTAAATTTTTCTTGGAATTCTGATAACCATGCAAAAGAGGTGGCAGAATGATTGTAAGAAACAGAGGGATGAAAGACACCCTGCTTTTAAACAGAGCAGGACCAATGCACATGTAAATGCTCAGAGACTGTGTCAGTCTACACTTGCCTACAAGGGTTTCAGTCAGATGGCATCTTATAGATGAGAAGGGAAGTAGGCATCAGCCCATACCTCAAACATAAAGGCAATTAATTGACAATAACTCATTGAGGAAAATTTAGTTTTCTTCAACTGAATCTTACTGGATATAGAAACTAATGCTCTGCCAGGCTATAGATGAACAACACACAGGGAAATTGATGGGAATTTTTGGAAGTACTTATTCTAATAATGCTGCCTTTCCTGACTTTTTTAAAATTTATTTTATTTTTTTACCTTACAGGTCTTTTTCCAAACCTTTGTATCATTGTGTGTTTCATGTATTTCTGTTTGACTCTTTTTTTTTCTGTTTTCTTGTTTCATTCTATTTTGGCTTGTTAATTTTTGGTTTTATTTTATTTATTATATTATTAATTCTTAGATGCCAACAATTCCCGAGGTAAGAAACAAAGGGGCAGTTATTGGGATTTTAGTAGACCTAGCCATTTTGTAGAGTACCTCTGCTTCAATGGAAAATCTTAACAATTGGGTAATTTTGAGGGTGGTTCATTTCATGTACTAGGTTTCTTTGATAGAAGATGAAGGATGCACTCATTATTGTTTTAAATTTATAATTTTACAATGGCAGATTATGTGGATATATTTTTCTATGTTTATATTTGTATATTTTTTGAAAAATATGTCACTCAGATATTTAATTTCTTTTTAAATTTTGTTATATTATTTCTGAGTCTACTTGGCATTTCCAGGTTTTCTACAAGAGTTCTTTAATGAATAATTTATAGTCATATTTCTCCAGCACATGTCTTCTGTATTTACTACCTTAAGGGTATTCTCTAAAGTTCAGGAGCTTAATAATTTTGTTGAAACCAAAATACAATTATATTTTTACTTTCACAGATTGTTTATTTTCTACTAAATTAAAAAAATGTCAAACTGAAGTTACCAAGATTTTTTTCTATTATAACAATGAGGAATTTTATAGCTTTTTTTAGACATAAAATTATCTAAATTTAACATTTATAAATTGTGTGAAATTTTTGTCATGCTTAATTGCTGATACATAGTTGTGCATTTTTTTCCAGCATCTATCGTTTAATAAGAAGCTCTTCTTTACAAATTGTATTACTTGATCTTCCTTGTCATTGGTGACCTGAAGTTATTATCCTAGGTCAGATTCCAGTGGTCTTGTTCTGGTCAGAAAATTATGGGTGGGACAGTTTCTTCAATTGTTTATTCACAGCTTTGTATTAAACATAAGAAACCAAGAATGCATCTAAGATGTGGGTCTTTTAACTACTATGCTTAATATTGTCATAAATGTGATAATTCCCCATAGACACTGATCTTCATTGTGCACATCCTTAGACCATCCCCAAGGAAGTGCGTCCCAGATAGGGAATAGGCCTTGGATAATTGATCCAACATGGAGGTACAATATGGTGGTCCCTGGCTATTGCTCCCTCCTGGAACATACTATTTCTTTGGCTCCCCTGGGTGCTTTCCTGTAATGGTGTCACTCTGCAGTCCCATCCCTGGTCACTGCTTTTGTCTTGAGGAACAGCGTGTAGCTGCTTGGGCATAAGCCCTGCCTTGTAATAGACATGGGTTGGGTCCCATGGGAACTGGACATTTAAGACATTGTGTGGCCTCCTGGCTACTGATATTATAATTTGGCCATTAGTTTATCCTGGAGGTTACTTGCCTGTCCTGGTGCAATGTATGGCCCCTGTCCCTTGAGATTTGGTCATGCAGTATGTGTAGCCTGTGAGCTACGCACTACAGATTTGACCTTGGGTGTGGGTCTGTACTTTGGTTTGCACATTGTGGCTTGCCCTAGTCCTAGCATTCAGTAAATCTGGGTTTTGATATTGTCTCAACACCAAGTTATTGGGACACTCTGATCTGGGCCTTGTTTCCAGTCAGCAGGTGACTAATCCCCAATCTTTGGGCTTTCCTGTGGAGCTATATGCAAAGTATCCCCTCAGGTACTGGAGACCTGGTGTGTGTGTGTGTGTGTGTGTGTGTGTGTGTGTGTGAGAGAGAGAGAGAGAGAGAGAGAGAGAGAGAGAGAGAGAGAGAGAGATTGAGAGAGAGACAGAGAGAGAGACAGAGAGAGAAAAAGAGAGAGAGAGACCAAAGGTCAGACTTCTATCAAGAATGACACCAATTAATCAATGAAGTAATATGATAGCAGTAGTATCTAGGAAGCTCAAACTTTTTCCATTTAGGGAAGGTTCAGTACCCCTGGACCACTGTCATTTGTAGAAGGAACATGGGCACTCTAGAGCATATTAAAAATCTGATAGGAGAGAACAGGGCATTCACTTCTGCCTGCAGTCCCTCCATGACCCAAAGGGACTATTTACCTGTTCAAATCAAGTTTCAGCTTATTGTTGTACCACCAAAAAGAAAAAAAAAAGAAAAGAAAAAGAAAGAAAGAAAGAAAGAAAGAAAGAAAGAAAGAAAGAAAGAAAGAAAGAAAGCCAGACTTCAAAACATTGGTATGTTAGTTTTTCTTGTGGGGAAATTGAGGATCATTTCCTTTTTAAATTTACATGAAGACCACGTGATGGTGCACATGTCTTTATTCACAGCACTTGAGACTCAGAAGAAGGCAGAACTGTGAGTTAGAGGATAGTATATTCTAGAGAATGAGTTTCAGACAGCCAGGACTATATAGAGAAACTCGGTCTGAAGCAAACCAAAACAAAAGGAATCAAAACAACATATAGTACAACAGATATTGGAATTTGGCCACTACAAACAAAAGAGCATGTCTTTGCCAAACAGAACTAACCCTCTTTGGCTGTCTGGGGACCAGAGGCCACCAGGTGCCTTATGTTATGACTGCCTGAAAAGTAGTGCTGCTGCTCAGCCCACCACTGCAGCCACTGGCTCTGAGTAGGAGTATGGACCTTAGAGGAAGGAGACACAATTGTGATTGGATACCATGTATGAAATTCCCAAATAATTAGTAAAAACACTGTTAGAAAAAATTAAAATAGGGCCATCTTTTTGATGTCCTGGAATGACCTGGTGGTATCGTCTTCACAGAGAGTTATATGTAGATCATGTTGGAGAGGACTGACTTCAAAGTACATAGATGGTAGATTACAGAGATTTACATGTTTTTATGTTTCTGTGGAATATCATCTATTACATTTAGTTCATCTCTGTTTCTTTCCTGGAAAAAAAAACTTAGGTTTTACATGTAAAACTTACATTTTGTTAAAATTTGGTATAATTATCTCTTTTTTTCAAAGTACCAAATGAAATTTTTCCTTAATTCTTAACTCCAATTAAATATGTATATATTATTTTTCCATATGGAATTTCTACTGTACAATCTTTCTTTACATTGTAAGTTGAAGGAAAGAGTTCATTTTCTGTAGATTCACTGTGACTTTTTATATACATGTTTATGTCATCTCTAAGGTTTATGTCATGTTTCTTTCTTTGAACTCTATTCAATACTTCTGTTTTCTTCTCTTAAGTTGTAATTTATACTCTCTAATTGCAACTTTATTACTTCCACTGAGCTCACAATTTTTAGTGACCATTTTAGCAAAGTGATTTTTCCAATTGTACTGAAATACTATATGAGCAGGATTATAGTACAGCAATAGCATATCTCCCATTCACCCCTCTTTTCCTTTAAAATATCGATACTTAATTTGCTTTCCATTCATTTTATTTCATTGCATATGCTTTTCCTTTTATGATTTTGGATTAGTTGTTACATTTCATGTGTTTGAGAATGCTATACATAAAACATTTTCTTTTACTTTTACATGTTTTTTTTTCCTTTAATGCTGGTATTTTTCCAGGATTGCTGATTTTATGTTTCCTAAATGCTTTGCTTCTCTTCTGAATAACATCTGGATACAGAAACTAGTATGATTTTTTCCAGTCTTTTCAGTATTTAATAAACTTGCTTCTGGCTGGTACAATCCTAGAGCGATATCCAGCAGGACACTCACATCCATGCCCTATTATGAAGCCATAGCAGCCCTCTCTTTTCTGTAAAATATTTCTACTTTTTGGATTTGACATGAAAATTTTCTGAAATTTATATTGCATTTGTCTGTAGTTTTATATCTATCATTATATTTGGAGCATTCTTAATAATTTTTGTTTCAATTTTTTGTATGTTTCTATTTTCTTCCTTGTATTGTTATTCTGGGATGTTTAGGATGATAGTGTATATTTTGATTGCACATTTCTGGTTCTCAGAGAGGTATTTACCTTTGAGCTTCATTTCCTACAATTTGGGACTTTATCTCTTCCTTTTTGTATCTCAAATTATGCCCTATCATTTTTCTGTCTCACTGTGAATTTAATGCTTCTGATTAGACTGAGGTGATATTTGATTTTCTGAACATTTTCTTGTTATGTGTACACCAGTGATGACTTCCCTGATCCTGTTTTAAAAGGGATAGGAAAAACTTTAATTGTGGGTCATTGACTTAAATTTGTACCTTCTGCCACATATTCATGTCTAAAATTTGTGAAATTATCTTTTTTATCTTATTCACAGCATACTTCCCAGTACACAGGCAATGCATAGTAAATCGTTGCTAAGTGAATAAAATATGTTTAATCATTTCAGATTGTTCATTCATATTATTAGTATTCATTTGCCATATGGGTGAAACTCAGCTGCACCACTATCATCACACTGACCTTATTTGAAAAGCCTTTGAAGTTGTAAGTAAAATAGGGATTTTTATTTAATATGCTTTCTCCATTAATTATAAATTTATGGAATAATTTTCTTGAGAATACATCAGTTTTGAAGAACAGGCTTTCAAGGTTTTATGACGATTCTTTCTGTATTAAAATTAGTAACTATGAAACTGTAGATGTGGCTTAGAAGGTGACTCTGTACAGACTAGGTTGAAATAAACAGACATGCTGTGGCATAGCCTTTTTCAGATCACAGCAATGAGCATTTCAAATGCTTTTTTACAGTCTCAGGGCATAATCCTTGGTGAGCTGAATGGGAGCCAGTAAGCAGAGAGCCACACTAATCAATTCCATATAAAATCTGTGCTCGTGAGAGTTTCTGAAAGACCTCATCAGGGTCTTCCTTACAATGCAGTCCTGCTTCAGTAATTGCAACCTTCTCTGTTTGATGCTGAAACTCCTGCCAGTCTCCAGGGAGTAACTGAAATGACAAGCTTCCCCAATCAGTGGATCAGAATACTAAAACTGCCTTTCAGGGAAATGGAAATCCAGGAATGAACCAGTCAAAAGGAAGTATGATGTTTTTTAATGTTTAGCTTTCTTTTCAGTTATATACAGACAACAAACTGCACTGTGTTTCTCCAAAAGTGTGGCTTGTAAATAAGTTCCTTTCTCTAAAACTGTGTGTTCTTAACCACATGAACAGTGGAATAATTGTAGCTATACTATTTATTTATTCATTCATTTATTTATTTATTTATTTATTTATTTATTTATTTATTATGTGAAATGAATGTTCATTTATGTATCTGAATTCATAGTCCTAGTGCAATGGCTACTTCCAAGTTTATAAATATTATGGGAAAATACTAATTATGGCTTGTAACTCAGCATTACAAAAAGATTAATTTAGTTGTTAAAAGATAAAATGAATGTTCTACTTTCTTATTCATTAAACAGGATTCTTTTTAAGACTGATACTACTAAGTAAGGTTTTAATTTGAAATACCTGATTACACTTAAAATGGTGTACAAACATCTTCCCAAAAAGCAGTACAATATCTAAAACATTTGTTTTTTATGTTTTAAATATATTATGTGTGTGTATGTGTTTGTGTGTGTGTGTGTGTGTGTGTGTGTGTGTGTGTGTGTGTAAAAAGATCAATTGTATTACAAAACTCAACAAATGGATGACATGGTTAAAATTTACAACTCTTACGTTTACAAATTTGAATTTTTCATAAATATTTAATTTTTAACCAGATTGATGTTATAAAATTAGTTAATATAGTACATGTATTTAGTCTCTGAAATAAGAAATAAAAATATTTTATGGCACCTGATAATCAACTAATTTTGAAAGAAAAGTACTATACTGTGGTTAAAAATATTTAAAACATGTATCCTTATTACAATAACAATAAAATCTCTTATAGGCTCATATTTTATCTTTTTTTAAAATATGAAATTATATTAGATAATATTCAGGAAGAAGTCAAACCAGACATTGTGATTTTTTTAAAAACAATCAAATGCTAGTTTGTGTTTTTTCTTTTCCTTTTTTCCTTTCTTTTAATTATATATTTTCTTTTTTCACATTTCAAATATTATTCTCTTTCCTGGTTTCCTCTCCGAAAACACTATACCCCATCCCCTCTCTCCCTATTCACCAGCCCACCCACTCCTACTTCCCTGTCCTAGCATTCCCCTATACTGGGGCATCAAGCCTTCAGAGGACCAAGGGACTCTCCTCCCTTTGATGTCCAGCAAGGCCATCTTCTGCTACACATGCAGCTGGAGCCATGGGTCCCTCCATGTGTACTCTTTGGTTGGTGGTTTAGTCCCTGGGGGCTCTGGGGCTACTGGTTGGTTCATATTGTTCTTCCTCCTATGAGGCTGCAAATCTCTTCAGCTCCTTTGGTCCTTTTTCTCTAGGTAAATCTCCAACACAAATATACCCCAGCAATGAAAACACAACTAGATTAATATGAATATAAACTGTGTGCCTAGATTGGGCAGATCTACCCTTTTCCCTATCTATGTGACCCTTATAACTTGTGGTTTATCCAGAACACAGGCTTTCCTTCAACCCTCTTCTACTCTTCAGTAGTCCTTTCTCTCTCTCCCTTACCTCGCCCTCAACTTCCAGGTCCACCTTCCCTTCATCTGCCCAATCACCAGCTCTAGCCTTTATTTTACAAACTAATAAAAGAAGTTTTATAGGAAATGACATGAGTGCTGATTCATTTCTTGTCCAAAGCTCCTCCCAAGAGAACAGAATTAGCATCAAATTGCTAATAGCCCTAGGGCTATCTGCCACAATATAGTTTTACCAATTTACTTTTAATGAAGCAAAAGTACTAAATTAAATTTAAAAAATATTTCAATAGGACAACGTCGCATTTTTTTTATTCATTGAATTTCATCTTCATTTACATTGTCAATGGTAAAACATTTCCCGACCTGCCAACCACCCCAAAGACCCCCAACCCCTCCTCCCGCCCCCTGTCTCCACATATATGCCCCTCCAACTGACCCACTCCCACCTCGATTTCCCTTTTGGGGGGGACCTATTGAGCCTTCAGCTGACTAAGGAAGAGTCCTTCCACTGATGCCCAGCAAGGCATTCCTCTGTCACATTTTTGGCTGGAACCATGTGTACCCCTTGGTTGATGGTTTAGTCCTTTGGAATCCTGGGGTGTCTGGATGGCTGAAATAATTTTTCTTCCCATGGGGCTATAAAGCCCTTCTGATCCTCCGGACCACCCTTCAGCTCCCCCACTGGGGACCCCACGCCCAGACCAATGGTTGGCTGCTAGCATCTTTCTCTGTGTTTGTAAAGTTCTGGTAGGGCCCCTCTGGAGACAACCATGGCATGCTCCTTTTAAGCAAGAATTTCTTTTTTTAAAATGTGTTTACTTATTCACCTTTTATCCCAATATGAGCTCCCCATCTACTCCCATGCCCCCTTATGCAGAACCTCCCTCTTTCTTTCCTTCCCTTCTATTTTGAGAAGAGGGAGCCCTGCTCTAGTTATCATCTGCCCTGATTACATAGCCTTCCCATCAGGACATAAGGTTGCTGCAGGACTAGGTACCTCCTTTTCCAGTGATGCAAGAAAAGGCAGCCCATTTTGGGAAATGGGATCCACACGCATGCAGGCAACAGACTCAAGGAGAGTCCAAGCTACTGTTGCAGGAAATCAAGCTGCTTATTTGCTCCATATGGGCAGGGTGCCTAGGTCCAGCTAAGTCATGCTTACTCTTTGGTTGGTAATTAAGTCTCTGGGAAGCCTCAAGTATACAGGTTAGTTGATACTATCAGTCTTCCTGTAGAGTCCCTTTTCTCTTTAGGTACCTGAATCATTTCCCCCAACTCTTTCATAAGCCTTTAAGAGTTCTATCTAATGTTTGGCTGTGGGTCTCTGAATCTTTTTTTATCTGCTGCTGATTGGAGCCTCTCAGAACAGATACAATAGATTTCTGTCCCCAAGCACAACAGAGTATGATTCAGTGTCAGGTATTGGGTCTTGCCCATGGGTTGAGTGTCAATTTGGGACAGTCATTGGTTTCCCATTTCCTCTGTCTCTCTGTTCTATGTTTCTCCTACAAATGTTTTAAGTAGAAAATATTTTGAGTCAATAGATTTGTGCATGAGTTGCTGCCCTTATGCTCTCCATGTGGAGTCCTGCCTGGCTACGGGAAGTGGCCACTTCTGGGTCCATGTTCCCCCCTGCCAGGAGTGTCAGCTAAAGATGGCCCATAGGTACCCTGGGTCTTCGCCTCTCATTAATGTCCAACAAAGCCATCATCTGCTAAATATGGGTCCTTCCATGTGTACTCTTTGGATGGTGGTTTAGTTTCTGGGAGCTCTGGGGTACTTGCTGGTTCATATTGTTGTTCCTCCTATGGGGCTGCAAACCCCTTCAGTTCCTTTAGTCCTTTCTCTACCTGCTCTATTGAGGACCCTTCTTTAGGTGTTACTTGTCAATTCAAAATTCCTTGGTTGGGAAAACTCTGGTTAGCTCTGTTCCCAATTTTTAATTGGAATATTTGGCTTGTTGGTAATAAAATAATAACTCCAAAACAAGGATGGTATCTACATACAATAAAACAATCATCTCACAATAAATGCAAAAGGAGAAATAAACACACACATAATATTACCTTCAACAACAAAAATAACAGAAATAATAAGCATTTTAATATCTTTCAGCATCAATGAACTCAATTCCCCAATAAAAAGTCATAGACTAACAGACTGGATAGGCAAACAGGATCCAGCATGTTGCTGTTATAAGAAAAATTTCTCAGTGATCAAAAGAGCAACTACCTCATAGTGAAAGGCTGAAAAAAGTTTTTCCAAGCATAATGGCACCAAGAAAAAAGCAGGAGTAGGCATTTTAATATCCAATGAAATAGATCTGCAACCATAAGTTATCAAGAAAGATGGGAAAGGAGACTTCATATTCATTAAATAAAAAACTCACTGAGATGATGTCTCAATTCTGAATGTCTATGTAACAAATGCAAAAGCACTCATATTCATAAGAGAAACTTTGTTAAAGCTCAAAACACACATTGGGCCCCAACAATAATAGTGGGACACTTCAAGACCCAGTCTCATCAATGGACAGGTCATGGAAAAAGAAACTAAATAGAGACCCAATGAAACTAATAGAATGGAGTTATGAGAAGATATATATATATATATATATATATATATATATATATTCTTCTTAGCACCTCATGTTACCTTCCCCAAAACTGACAACATAATCAGTCATACAAGGAGTCTCAATATGCAGAAGAAGAATGAAATAATTCCATTCATTTTATCAGGTCAACAGAAAACTCATGGAATTTGAACAACTATTTACTCAATGATAACTTGGTCAGAGAAGAATTGTGCCAGGAGCCATTCCCACTTAGATTCAATGCCAGGAGATCTCAAAACCAGAATTCATTCTCACTTAGATCTCAATGCCAGGAGTCATTCTTGCTTAGGTCTCAAAACCCCCTCCTTTCAGAGCTCATCTGTAGATAGGTTATTATAGCAACTCCTTTCCACTTTACCTCCTCATGACCCCCTTTATCATGCCATGATTTCTGCAGCAATAACTACCTTCTCCAAGAAATTCTGACAAACTGTTTCTAAGAAATGATGCCAGCCCCCTGAGATTTCCCCCCTTACTCCTCCTTACACCTTGCTTGCTTCCCTTTATATTGCCTTGTGTAAAAAATAAGATTGATCAGAATACTGTCTTGCTGTCCGTCTCTCACGTCTCTTGTCTCTCGCCTTCTCCTAGGTGGTCTGGGGACCCTGTTATATGTCTATAAAAATCATCAATTTCATCTAGATTTTCCAATTTTGTTGAGTATAGGCTGTGGGTGGGATAGAAATGATGAAAGAAATTAAAGAATTACTAGAATTCCATGAAAATGAAGACACTGCAAACCCAACTTATGAAAAAATATGAAAGCAGAGATAAAAGGAAAAACCATAGCACTAACTGCCTTCATAAAGAAATCGGAAAGATCATACATTATCACCTTAACAGTACACCTGAAAGCTCTAGAACAAAAAGAACCCACACCCAAGAGGAGTAGAGGGTAGTAAATGATCAAACTCAGAGTGGAAATCAAGCAAATAGAAAAGAAACAGGAATTAACAAAACTAAAAGCTATTTTTTTGAGAAAGTCAACAAGATGGATAACCCCTTAGCTAAGCTAACAACAGGACACAGAGACAGTATCTAAACAAAATGAGAAATGAAAATGAAGACATAACAACAGAAACAGAATGAATTCACAAAATTCATTTGAAAAACAAAAGCCTATACTCAACAAAATTGGAAAATCTAGATGAAATTGATGATTTTTATAGACATATACCAGGTACCAAAGTTAAATCAAGATCAGCCAAACTATCTATTCAGTTCTATAACCAGTAGGGAAATAGAAGTAGACATTAAAAACCTCCCAACTAGTTTCTGGCTATTATAAATAAGCCTGCTATAAACATACAGGAACATGTGTCCTTGTTATAGGTTGCAGTAACTTTTGGGTATATGTCCACAAGTGATATAGCTGGGTCCTCAGGTAGAATGATTTACAATTTTCTAAGGAACTACCAGACTGATTTTCAGAATGATTGTACCAGCTTGAAATCTCACCAATAATGGAGGGTTTTTCCTCTTTCTCCATACCCTCACCAGCATCTGCTCTCACCAGTTTTTAACATATCCATTCTGACTTCTGTAAGGTGAAATTTCAGGGTCATTTTGACTTGCATTTTTCTGATGACTAAGGGTGTTGAACATTTCTTTAGATGCTTCTTTTCCATTAAACATTCCTCAATTGAGAATTCTATGCTTAGCTCTGTACCCTCATTTTTAATAGGATTATTTGGTTTTCTGGAGTCTAACTTCTTGAGTTCTTATATTGAATCTTAGCCTTCTATAGGATGTAGGGTGGTTAAAGATCTTTTCCCAATCTGTAGGTTGATGCTTTGTCCTATTGACACTGTCCTTTGCCTTACTGAAGCTTTTCAATTTTATGAGATACCATTTATCAAGAGTTCATCTTACAGACTTGGTCATTTTTGCATAGCAGCATTATTTGTAATAGCCTGTAGTTGGATACAACCCAGATGTCCCTCACAGAGGAATGGATATAGAAAATGAGGTACATTTACATAGTAGAGTACTACCCAACTGTTAAAAACAATGACTTCATGAAATTTGCAGGCAAATAGATAGAACTAGAAAATGTCATCCTGAGTGTTGTAACCCAGTCACAAGAGTACATGCATGGTATGTTCTCACTGGTAAGTGGATATTTGCCCAAAAGTTGGGAATATCCATGACACAACTTACAGACCATGTCAAGCTCAAGAAGGAGAAAGACTAAATTATCCATGCTTCAGTCCTACTTATAAAGGGAAACAAAATAATGATAGGAGGTAGAGGGAGGGAGAAACTGGGAGAGAGGAGGAGGGAAAAGGGGTGGCAGGATCAGGTATGTGAGATGAGTGACAAGTACAGAGGGTCAGGAAAATAGACAGAGATATGTAGCAGTGGGAAATGGGGTACTACAGGTAGCCAGTAGAAAGTTCCAGATGCCAGGGAAGCAAAGAGTTTCTTAGGACCCAACAGGGATAGCATTATCCTAAATACCTAATAAAAGGGGATAGAAACTGTAAAGACCATATCCAGTAGATAGGCATGGCCCCAGTTGATGGATGTAATAGTCCACCCATCTCAAAAAAATTAACTCAGAATTGTTCCTGTCTAAAGTAAATGCAGGGATAAAGAGTAGATAAAAGACGGAAGGAAAGGACATACAGAGACCTACTCACCTAGTGAACCATCCCATCTTCAGACACCAAACTCAGCGACTATTGCTGATGACAAGAAGGGCTTACTGGCAGGAACTTGGGATAGCTATCCCAGAATAGGCACTATGAGTACCTAACCAATGTAGATTGGAATGGTCACAGCCAACCATCAAACTGAGCGTAAGTATCCAAATGAAAAAGTTATAAGAAAGACTGACAGAGCTTAATTTGATTGCAACCGCATAGGAAAAACAACAGTATCAAATAATCATACACCCAGATCTTGATGGGACTAAACTACTAACCAAAGAGTATACATGAAGGGACCCATGTCTGCAGTTGCATATATAGCAGAGTATTGCCTTATCTGGCCTCAATGAGTAGAGCCTCTTGGGCCTATTGATGGATTGATGCCCCTATTAAGGATTGATGTCCCAGCACAGGGTTATGCTATTACAGTGAGGTGGGTGTAGGGAGGTGAGGTACAAGTGGATGGGTGGGGTAGGTCCCTCATAGAAGCAGGTGG
Source organism: Apodemus agrarius (assembly GCA_964023405.1). Taxonomy (NCBI): domain Eukaryota; kingdom Metazoa; phylum Chordata; class Mammalia; order Rodentia; family Muridae; genus Apodemus; species Apodemus agrarius. The sequence continues at coordinate 70,216,289 of OZ030020.1, forward strand.
GGGGATTATAGCATAGGAGGTTTGCAGAGGAGGAACTGGGAAGTGGGACAACATTTAAAATGTAAATAAATAAAATAACTATGATAGTTTGTGTATGCTGTCAGGAAGTGGCACTATTAGAAGCTGTGACCCTGTTGGAGTAGGTGTGTCACTGTGGGTGTGTGTCTAAAGACTCTCATTGTAGCTGCCTGGAAGCTAGCATTCTGCTAGAAACCTTCAGATAAATATGTAGAACTCTCAGCAACTCCTGTATCATGCCTGCCTAGATGCTGCCATGTTCTAGCCTTGATGATATTGGGCTGAACATCTGAACCTGTAAGCCATCCCTAATTAAATGTTATAAGACTTGCCTTGGTCATGGTGTCTGTTCAATGCAGTAAAACTCTAAGATAATAAACATGAAAAAACAAAACAAAACAAAACAGAAAAAAACACTCACAGCCCCTTCCAGAGGGTTTTAGTGCAGAATTCTACCAAACTTTTCAAGAAATACTAATACCAATAGTCCTCAATATTTTCCTCAGAATAGAAACAAAGGGAACATGACCAACCTCATTATATGATGCCAGAATTGCCATGATCACTAAGCTACACAAAGACCCAACAAAAAATGAGAACTTCAGGTTAATTTTTATTATGAATATTGATGCAAAAACAATAACAATCTCACAAACTGAATCGAAGTACACTTCAAAATCAACATTCAGCACAATCAAGTAGTCTTCATCCAGGGATACAGGGATAGTTTGATATACAAAAATTTATCAACACATTCCACTGTAAAAAACTAACTAAAAGAAAAAGAAAATCACTTCATCATCTCATTGGATGCTGCCAAAGCATTTGACAATATCTAACATCCCTTCACATTAAAAGTATTCAGGACATTATGAATTCAAGGCACATATATAAACATAATAAAAGCAATATTTAGAAAAGCAACACATCAAATTAAATGGAGAGAAACATGAAGTAATCCCACTAAGATCAGGGACAAGATAAGGCTGCCCAACTGCTTCCTAACTATTCAATATAGTAAGTAATCAATGTTCTAGCAAGAGCAATTAGACAGCAAAAGAGATCAAGAGGAAAAATCAAAAAGGAAGAAGTCAAAGTATTTGACATAGTAAGTATAATTGACCCCAAAAAATCTACCAGAGAACTTCTGCATCTAATAAATAATTACAGCAAAATGGCTGGATATAAACCAAATCAGTAGCCTTCCTTCTTTCTAATAATAAATGGCTTGAGAAAAAAATTAGTCACAAATGCTATAAAAATATCATAGTAAAACTCTAACCAAACATGGGAAAGATCTGTGTGACAATGACTTCAGCTCTCTAAAGAAAGAAATTAGAAAAGGATGGCAGAAGCGGGAAAGAGTTCCCAAACTCATGAATGCTTAGGGTTAACAGTAAAAACGACCATCCCACGAAAAGCAATCTATAAATTCAATGCAATCCCCATCAAAATTCTAACACAATTATTCACAAACATGGAAGTGTGAGTTCTCAACTTCATCTGGGAAACAAAAAACCTAGGGTATCAAAAAGAGTTTTCAACAATAAAAGAACTTTTGGGGGAATTGCCATCTCTGAACTCAACTTTACTAAAGAAAAATAGTAATAAAAATTGCATGGTATTGGTACTGAGACAGTTTGATTAATAGAATAATAAAATTAAAGACCCAGAAATAAGCCCACAAATATATGGACACTGAATCTTTGATGAGGAGCACAAACCAGACAGTGGAAAAAATAATGCATGTTTAAAAAATAACACTGATCTAACTGGCTATTTACATGTGGAAGACTGAAAATTAATCAATATTTATCACCTTGTAAATTGGTCAAGTCAATGTGGATCAATGACCTCCACATAAAACCAAATATACTGAATCAAATAAAAGAGAAAGTGGGAACATATTGGCACAAGGGAAAATATCCTGAACAGACCACCAATAGCTAAGGCTCTGACATCAACAGTTGGCAAATGAGAACTCATGAAACTGAAAAGCCTCTATAAGGCAAAGGACATGTCAATTAAAAATAGCAACCTACTTATTTGGAAAAGATCTTACTAACTCTACATCTGGTAGAGGGCTAATATCCAAAATATACAAAGAACTCAAGAAGATAGACTCAAAAAGAAAACAAAACAAAACAAAATAATAAATTTAAAAATGGAGTACAGAGAAATCACAACAGAAGAATCTTGATGGCTGAGAAGTACCTAATATTCACCATTCTTAGTCATCAGGGAAATGCAAATCAAAACAACTCTGAGATTCAACCTTACACCAATCAGAATGGCTAATATCAAAACTTCTGGTGAGGATGTGGAGAAAGACATACTTATCTATTGCTGATTGGGCTGCAAAATAGTACAAATCCTCTGGAAATCTATATCGTGGTTCCTCAGAAAATTTTAAATAGTTCTATCTTAAGAACCAGTTATACTGCTACTGGATTTATAACCAAAAATGCCTCATCATACCATAAGGACATGTGCTCTTCTATGTTTATTGCAGCCATATTTGTAATAGCCAGAAGCTAGAAACAATCCAGATGTTCCAGAACCAAAGAATGGATACAGAAAATTGGTTCATTTATCCAATGAAATACTACTCATCAATTAAAAATGAGGACCTCATGAATTTTGTAGGCAAATGAGTAGAACTAGAAAATCTCATGCTGAGTGAGGTAACTCAGACACAACAGGAAATGCATGGTATGTACTTACTTATAAATGGATATTAACCAAAATGTTTAGAATAATCATGATACAACTCACATACCTTGGGAAACTTAACAAAAAAGAAAGCAAATAATAATAATAATAATAATAATAATAATAATAATAATAATAATAAATTTTGGGATGCAGACATACAGAAGTACCTGGGTGGGTTTTGCATGGGTAGGCAAAAACGTGGAACAGAATCAGTTATGTGGAAAGATAGGAGAGAAACATAAAGTGCCAGGAAAATGAATGGAAATATGGAACAGTTTGGGGAGGGTGCCAGGGAGAACATCTAAAAAGTCTCAGAGATCTGGAATGTGAGAGGCTCAATGGGGATGACATTAACTGAAATCGCCAACAGTAGGGAGATGGAGCCTGAAGATACCACCTCCAGTAGATAGACAATGACCCCAACTGAGACTGGGGCTACACTCCCATCTTCAAAATTTTTGACCCAGAATAGTTCCTGTCTAAAGGAAATGTAAGGGGAAAATGGAGCAGAGACTGATAGAAAGACCAATTTGGGATTCAACCCATGCTCACACACCAAACCCTGATACTATTACTGATGCCTTATTGAGCTTGTCAACAAGAGTTTAGCATGGTTGTCCTCTAAGAGGCTCTACCAGTAACTGAGACAACTGCCAATCCTTATAGCCAACAATTCGACTGAGGTCAGAGATTCCTCTGGAAATGTCAGGGGAAGGACTGAAGGAGCTGAGACATATTGCAACTCCTTAGGAAAAACAACAGTGTCAACTAACCAGGATGCTCAGAGCTGCCAGAGAGGAAGACATCAAGCAAAGAACATACATGAGCTGGTCCATTCCCCAGGCCACATGTGTGGAAGAGGACTACATTCTTTGGCCTCAGTATGACAGGATTACTATGTACTTAATCCTGAGGAAAATTGATGCCCCAGAGAAGAGGGGTGCTGGTGAGGGTTCCATGGGTGTTGGTGGGCAAGTGGGAGAGTACCTTCTCAGAGGGAGTGCTGTGTGTGTGTGTGTGTGTGTGTGTGTGTGTGTGTGTGTGAGATGTGGTAAAGAACTTGTGGAAGAGGGAACAGTAAATGGAGCAACATTTGGATCATAAACAAGTAAAATAACTTAATTTTTAAAAAAATAGGAAAAAACATAGAAAACAATGGAATGACTCAGATATTTCACAGACGAGATCTCATAAATATATCCCATGAAATTACAGAGTACAGTATCTTCAGAAATGAATCTAATAATAATGACTTGAAAAAAGTAAGGATAACTGAAGGAGAAATAAGAGAATCTCAAATATACACATGCAGCAAATTAAATGGAAAAAAACCACACCAAAGGTCATTAGCTGAAAATATTTGGCTGGGAAGGGGGAAAGATATGAACAGCCATAGAATAGTAGTTATGGCCTGGTGGGTAATAAATTGTTGGGTTGAATGATAGAATACAATCTTCCTATTTTCGTTCAAATTGTAAAATGAAGACAAAGGAGAGAAAACCAAACATTTTGCTGAAAATAAATTAGGTGACAGAATGAGTATAATTGGATATATAACATTAATTTAGCCAAAATGATTGATATGTTAATCTGATAGAAAAGTCTAAAGAAAAATTATTTTGATAACCAAACTTGTTTAATGTTGGCATAGGTAAAAGAAATCTGGGACAGATATAGAGGGATGAAGCATAATTGTTAGGAGGTAAATATGGAACTAAATTGATCTTTTCTTTCAACTTTGATTGCTTTTTTTCTTAATTTTTTTGTTAAAGGAAAAGATACCAACTAGATTGAAATATTCCATAATAGTACACAATCAATACTAACTTATATTAATTATGCTAACTAATTTCAACCCAATGTTGTTAAATGAGATTAAAATAAATATCCTCAGTTCATGCTATTATAGTAATTTTATGAAACATAATTTTGGCAGTGTAAGGCTCCATAATTTACTACTGAAGAATGATACTCCAGACATAAGTAGTATGAAAACACAAAGAGTATTTTACTTTGCAGAGGTCCAACATGCTGGATTCTCCCATTAACAATATAGACCAACCAAGTGAGCTCACAGGCCTCATTTAAAGCACATTAGGGAATTCTGGAATAGGTCATCTTTATCTTGCTACATCTCTAGGGACATTCCATTACCAGAGCATGGACATAAGGGGAGTTCTTATGCTTATGTCCTGTTTCCCAATTGGTCCTTGATCTGTCAGTAAAGAAGCCATAGGCCAATTTCTGCAGGCAAACAGAGAGATGAGAGGAAAGGGATAGTTCATCAGGCTTAGAAGAGAAAAAATGAACAGGCCACCATTTAAGTTCTGTAGGGTAGCCTGTGCCCAATCCTACAAGCAGGAAGTTGTAAATGTTTGTTAGGGACTGGACGTAACTGGGTAACTAAAGTTTAGGGCAAGTGGAGAAATGTAGAGGTAAGAAGACTCCTGATTAAGGCACACTTTTTTCCAAATTTTTATTGGATATATTCTTTGTTTACATTTCATTTCCCTTTCCTGATTCCCCGTACCACAAAGGTATCATATGCATTGTTCCCTCCCCCTGTTCCCCCATCCTACCCTTCCCACTTCCCTGTTCTGGTATTCTCTGACACTGATGCATTGGCCTTTCAAGATCCAGGGTCCACCACTTCCTTCTTCTCAGACATCATTTGGTATGTGGATTGTGTCTTTGGTGTTCCAAGAGTCTAGGCTAATATCTTCTTATCAGTGAGTGCATTCCATGGCTATTCTTTTGAGACTGGGTCACCTCACTTAGTATGATTTCTCCAGCTTCATCCATTTCTCTAAGAATTTCATGAATTCATTGCTTCTAATGGCTGAATAGTACTCCATTGTGTATATATACCACATTTTTTGTATCCATTCCTCTGTTGAGGGACATTTGAGTTCTTTCCAGATTCTGGCTGTTATAAATAAGGCTGCCATGAACATAGTGGAACATGTATCCTTATTACATGCTGGGGAATCTTCTGGGTATATGCCAAGGAGTGGTATGGCAGGGTCCTCCGGGAGTATCATGTCCAGTTTTCTGAAGAACCGCCAGACAGATTTCCAGAGTAGTTGTACCAGCTTGCATTCCCACCAGCAGTATAGGAGTGTTCCTCTTTCTCCACATCTTTGCCAACACCTGCTGTTTCCTGAGTTTTTAATCTTAGCCATTCTGACTGGTGTGAGGTGAAACCTCAGGGATGTTTCGATTTGCATTTCCCTAATGACTAATGATATTGAACATTTCTTAAGGTGCTCCACAGCCATCTGAAGTTCTTCAGGTGAAAAGTCTTTGTTTATCTCTGTACCCCACTTTTTGATAGGGTTATTTGGTTTTCTGGGGTCTAACTTCTTGAGTTCTCTCTTCTTTTGATATATTATTTTTATTTTCTATATTTTTGTTTACATTCCAAAGGCTTTCCCCTTTCCCAGTTCCCCCTCACCATATGTACCATAAGTCCTCTTCCCTCTGCCCATTCCCCAATCACCACCACCCCCACTGGTTCAACTGGAGGTCAACATGCAGAAGAATGTGAATCGACCCACTATTATCTCCTTGTACCAAGATCAACTCCAAGTGGATCAAGGACCTCCGCATAAAACCAGACACACTGATATGCACACTTTTTTAGGTGGGAGATATTTGCTTTGAATTTTTTAATCATTGAAATTATTGTAATTTTGAGTTTGGTGGGTATATTAAAATTCCTTTGGGAAAGAAATCAAGCTAAATGTTTAATGATTTCCAGTGAGTAGACCAAGGACATATCATTTTGGGAGAAAGTCTCTGCCTTTGTGTTGACAGGAAAGGAGAATAGGCTCTGGACTCCTGTCAGACTGAGATGGATCTTATATGATGGGAGACCCACGAAAGAACTGTATAAGTGCCCGAGAAAATCAAGCAGGACAGGTAAAGATTCATTGTGCCATTTTACACATGGCATGAATGAAGATTTATTATAATTGACTCATAAACAGACAGTTGTCTTTCACCTGCTCAATCAAGGAGCAAAATTCTAGCCTTGATTGACCTGGGCACTTCACACAATATCTCCATTGTATTAAAATAATGGTTGTGAGATTTATATATTACATAATATATAGCTCTGGTGAGATTCATCCTCAAAGATGTTGAATTGACCTGCTTGGACCCCTGCTTGGGGGATTGCCATGGATTCCAGGTCATCCTGCCTCATTCAACCTTTCCAATGGATCTATTCAGAACTATAGTTAAGCCTGAGCCTTCTAAACATACAGAGACTGAATAACAGATACTAAAACTAGTTTTCTTAAGTCTAACCAAATTTGCTAATTTTACTGTCCCTTCCAATCTCTTCAAAGAATTTTTCATGGCCCTCATTCAACAGAAAGAAGTTATGGAGAGATGGCAACCCAATTCCCTGTGTTTGATGGTCTGGTAGTGGTTATTTTACAAATTATAAAAAATTGTTATTTTAAGGATAATTTGGGAATAGTCAAAGTTTCAACAGGGAGGAAATAGATAGCATGGATTACTGAATTTTGTCCTTGAACAAAGCATTGTGTAGTCATAGTCTTAATTGTTAGGACTCATTTTAATTGATGCAACATTGAAGTTCTAATATTTTACAGTGGTACAGAATTTATTTTGATATTGATATAAGGTTTTCATCAATATAAATTTAATTGATACAAAATTTTTGATTAATATTGTTACTCTTAGATAGGTATTATGACTATCCACCTCATTTAAGAATGCAAAGCTTAGACAAGTAAAACTGTTTTTCAAATGGTTACATAATATCAGTTAAGGGCAAGGTAGCAAACTCATGATTTTGTTACAATCTTATTTAATTTTAAAAATATGCTTTTGATATGTTTTCATTAAAATTAGCTGCTGGGCATGGTGGCACAAGCCTGTAATCCCAGCACTTGGGAGGCAGAGGCTGGCGGATTTCTGAGTTCGAGGCCACCTGGGTCTACACAGTGAGTTCCAGCCCGGGCTACACAGAGGAACCCTGTCTCGAAAAAGAAAAATTAGCTGAGAGCAATCAATGTTTAACATACCATGAATATATATATATATATATATATATATATATATATATATATATATCTGTATATGTGTGTTACACACACACACACACACACACAAAATATACAGTCTTCAAAATAATTAGAAATCCACAGAATGTTACATTTTATTTATTTATTTATTATTGGATATATTCTATATTTACAATTCATTTCCCTTTCTCTGGTTCCCCACCCCCCAAAGGTGCCACAAGCCCTTTTCCCTCCCCCTGCTCCCTCATCAACCTCTTCCCATTTTCCTGTTCTTGTATTCCCCTACACTGATGCTTTGATCCTCTCCAGCACCAGTGTCCACTCCTTCCTTATTGTCGGATATCATTTGATATGTGGATTATGTCTTTGGTGTCCCAAGAGTCTAGGCTAATATCCACATATCAGTGACTGCATACCATGGGTATTCTTTTGAGACTGGGTTACCTCACTTAGTATGATGTTCTCCAGCTCCATCAATTTCCCTAAGAATTTCATGAATTCATTGTTTCTAATGGCTGAATAGTACTCCATTGTGTATATATACCACATTTTTTGTATCCATTCCTCTGTTGAGGGACATCTGGGTTCTTTCCAGCTTCTGGCTATTATATATAAGGCTGCTATGAACATAGTGGAGCATGTATCCTTATTGCATGCTGGGAAATCTTCTGGGTGTATTCCCAGGAGTGGTATGGCTGGGTCCTCCGGAAGTATCATGTCCAGTTTTCTGAGGAATTGCCAGACTGATTTCCAGAGTGGTTGTACCAGCTTGTAGTCCCACCAGCAGTGGAGGAGTGTTCCTCTTTCTCCACATCCTCGCCAACATCTGATGTCTTCTGAGTTTTTAATCTTAGCCATTCTGACTGGTGTGAGGTGAAATCTCAGGGTTGTTTTGATTTGCATTTCCCTAATGACTAATGATGAACATTTTTAAGGTGTTTCTCAGCCATCCAAATTTCTTCAGGTGAAAAGTCTTTGTTTAGCTCTGTACCCCATTTTTGGATAGGGTTATTTGGTTTTCTGGGGTCTAACTTCTTGAGTTCTTTGTATACATTGGATATTAGCCCTCTGTCGGATGTGGGGTTGGTGAAGATCTTTTCCCAATTTGCTGGTTGCCGATTTGTCCTTTTGACAGTGTCTTTTGCCTTACAGAAACTTTGTAATTTTATGAGGTCCCATTTGTCTATTCTTGATCTTAGAGCGTAAGCGATTGGTGTTCTGTTCAGGAATTTTCCCCCTGAGCCAATGTCCTCAAGGGTCTTCCCCAGTTTCTTTTCTATTAGTTTTAGTGTGTCTGGTTTTATGTGGAGGTCCTTGATCCACTTGGAGTTGAGCTTAGTGTAAGGAGATAAGAGTGGATCAATTCTCATTCTTCTGCATGTTGAGAATGTGACTGGTTTTATGTGGAGGTTCTTGATCCACTTGGAGTTGATCTTAGTGCAAAGAGATAAGAGGGGTTCAATTCGCATTCTTCTGCATGTTGACCTCCAGTTGAACCAGCACCATTTGTTGAAAAGGCTATCTTTATTCCACTGGATATGGTTGTGGCTCCTTTATTAAAGATCAAGTGACCATAAGTCTGTGGGTTAATTTCTGGGTCTTCAACCCTATTCCATTGATCTACTTGCCTGTTGCTGTACCAATACCATGAGAATGTGACATTTAAACTTATTTATTTATTTATTTGACAATGAGACACATCTGCTTCTGACAGCACCCCCTTTTTGGTTCAAAGAAGAAATTGAGCATCTTTACCACCAGGAGAGGTTGTTTATCATGGCAAGGTAGCCACTGGGCAGATATTGCCTATTTCAGATATTGTAGACAAAATACTTTCCACGAAAAGAGCACATTATGCAGAATAGTTGAATGTTATCTATGCAAAAACAGGGTAAACAGCCCTTCACAAACCTGTTTTGTAAAGGTCTGTAAGATGATCCTGGGCCAGAAGGCTGAAGATTTATATTCCATAGTTTTGAGGAATTAGGGGTCTGTCCAGGTAGTCAGCTGTCTCTACAATTGTTTAAGCTTGAGAAGCTATGTTTAGTGCTTCCTATACACACAGGTAATGTTTAAGCCATTATCAGATTTCTGACAGGATTGAGGACTCGTTATAGTCTCATAATCAAACTCATGTTGTTTAACATTGAAGGAGAAGCTATAGAATAGAAAACACGGTTTTTGGATGGAAATACAAGTTAAAATCTAAACATAAGCTAGGGATTGAATCATAATTCTTTAAGTCAGGAATGATGGTAGCTTACTTTATCTAATTGACAAATATGATGGACTAGAGGCCATTTGTATATCAGAGTATGTAATTGACATGATTGTTATGGTATTGTTTAATTTATGTCAGGGAGAAGAGAATGTATGTCTGATGGTAAATTCCTCTTCCTCAGTTAGTTATTGATCTGTTAGAAAATATAGCCATAAGCCAATTGCTGGGCAGAATGAATAGGTAGGACTTCCAGGCCCTGGAATGCATGGGGATGACTGAGATTGTTTGCCCATCTTTAAAGGTAGACAATCCAAGCAACCATCTCAGGAGAAGTGATGGCCTGTGGCCAATCCTATAGGCAGAAGGTTGTAAATGTTTAGCTGGGACTGGATGCAATGGAGCAACTAAAGTTTAGGGCAAGTGGAGAGGTATAGAAAGAATATTGATAAGGCAACCTTTTCCAGGTGGGAGAGAAAAGTACCCAGCAATAGTGACAGAGGGCAAGATGAAATGGAGTAACGTGTGTGTGTGTGTGTGTGTGTGTGTGTGTGTGTGTGTGTGTTATCAGTGGATTCAAGGCAAGCTAGGTGGGGGCCTGGTAGCACAGCCAGGTGCTCCGGCAGGGTAGCAAAAGCTACACTCAACACACGGGGAATGGCAACTGTTGCTTGGGCAGTATGGAAAATGTTGCTGACCCATTGCTCCTACTTCAGGCTAGGTGACTGGGCAGATTCTGAGGACAGGGCAGTTTCTGACTAACTGCCTGAAATCTGTTTTTTTTTTTCTAGTAGCTGATTTGCCTGGGCTTTCCTAGACTTGCCCAGTTTTTAGGCCTAGTCTTCTAGACTGCCAATGTGAAGAAGTCTGTCATTAAGTCAGAATGTCTCAGCAGTAAGTATGAATAAAAAGAGCATTTGACTGTACTTAAGTGAGAAGGGAAAAAAAGAATTTCGCCAAATTTAGTTTTATTTCAAATTTTTATTGTTTCTAATATTTTAGTAAATGGTAATCTTATTGGTCAGTATTCCTTATAAAACTCCCTCTAAATACTAAGAAAATTCAAATCATTGTCACTGGTGTAGCGATATGCTTTTAAAAGTCATCTTAACATATCACTTTTCAATTTTGTAGGTTAAAATTCATCTCTGTAAATTTGTTTTTATAAGCAAACAAAAATTTCAAATTGAGACACCAAATTCTATTAACCTTATTCTTTTATTAAATAGTATATTATTTATTTTCATTACACTGAATGATTGTTATAGGGGAACAATCAAACTTTTTTGCCCACTTTCCAAGGAGAGTTGCTACTTCTATCTGGTTTCCTAGTGAGGTAAATTTATCTCTGTGAGTCTAACTTTGAGCCATATAACCCCTGTTGGGATTTGAAAATCCTTTCATAATAGGCAAAGGGTTTTATGCATAAGTGAGAAAACTAACATGGTGCAGGACAAAAAAATACTAGACTTGTAAAAGAAGAAATTGAAATGTTTTATATGTATTAGAATAGCCTTTGGTTCAGAATGTTAATTCAATTATAACAACATATATGCTTATTACTAAATGCATAAGAAGTTTATAGTTGCAGTTACTACAATTAAATTCATTTAAGAAAAAATGCAAGTGAAAAACATTTTAACCTTTTCACTTGAAAATTAAATTCTACAGGCTATGTTAATCATAGAATTGCTGCATGGAGTGTTCATTTCAGCACCTGATTTTGTTTCAGGCCTGTTCAAAATTCTCTCAGCTTTTTTCTACTCCTCTTTTTATAAAATCAGCTTTATATAAGTTAAGAAAAACCTCAAAACTCTATGATTGTCTTTTATTATTGTTTACCCCGAGTACACATTTTTCCAACAGAATGTTCATTTGTCATACAATAAGGCTCTTATTTCTTTATGCAGTGTATCTACCATTTGATCCTTAACAAATCTACTATACTTAACTACATTTCCAACTCAGAACAGTAAATCATCATTCTAATACTCGTGCTTTTTAGTTTTCCTGTTATTTCTTATCATATTTCCATTCTTGTCATTTTAACATGAATTTTCTTATATCTAATCATATTATTGACATTCTTGATATCTTCATTTTGAATGATAGTCAAAATCTCTACAATAATCTTAGTGAATTTTATATACTTAAAAATCAGAAGTAGGTCAGGCAATACAAGGCCCTCATTTCATTCTCTACCATGTCTTTACCACCTTCTACTGTCTCTAAATAAAAATATATTAGTCCTATGTATTTGCACAATGAGAATAGGGATATTCTATTCCTGTCAAGATAAAAAAATATGGATGGGTATAGATAAAATTTAAATCACTGCCTTTTTAAAAATATGTGAGAAAAATGAGTCAATTCTTCTTTGCACAAAAGAATACATCTACAGGATAGGAAAAGATGAAACTCAGGTCTGCATATTTATATGCATTTGTCTTGTCTAAATACCAGTCAAAAGTTGATAACAAAGCAAGGACAGGTGTAAAAATAAATCCCTGAAAGGACACAGCTGCAGCAGTGCAAGTCAAGGCTGGAGAAAGGATGCACATTGCAATACTCTTCATTGGACACTATGTCAATAGGAGCAAATACAGCAAACATATTGCTGACATTTATTTTAATATTAAAAATATTACCTTTATCAGAAAATCTATACATTAGTACCTTCCTTCTAAATGTCATTCAAATAAATATTTTTTTGATAGGGAGAATAATAATTGTTGCATCAGTATTTATATCTTCTGGCTTCGTGAATCAGAAGATATTAATACCAACTGCTTGCTAGGAATTCAAAGGTTTACAACAATTGTTATTTAATCCTATCCCCACCCCTGCCACTCCTTGCTCTGTGATATAATTTTGAATCTGATGCCAATAATAAAAGAATGAAATTATTATTCCCCAAAATAATGACTTTCAGAGACTGATAGAATTCAAAAACTAATAAATACAAATACAAGTTGTTATTGATAATATTAGAGTCACAATGGAAATTACTATTGATAATATTAGAGTTACAGCAACTTAAACTTTTAATTATGTGGATTGTCTTAAGTGGGTAAACAGGGTCAAAGATTTTTCTGGTGTTATATATGAAATAGGTCATTGAACTGAAACTAACCATTAAGCAATAATTTGTGTGTATATGTCAATGTTCTAAAAGAAGTAAGAAGATACAAATAAGAAAAATGAAATTATTACTTTAGAAAACATAATCAGTCAACCCATGTTAATAGTAGTTTGTTGTCATGACTTTTGCCATCTAAAACAAGTATATTAAAACAAGTTGAAAAACAAATTCAAGGTCTACCCTTAGGGTTACTCAGAAGAAGAAAGTAAGTGCTTTGATATATTTTCTGATCTTGTGTGCACAACACTGAAATGGAATCACATGCTGAATAAGAAGTTGCAACCTTGAGACACAGATTTAAGAACCTTGAGACACACTGATAAGAATCTTACTACCTTTATTGCTTTATTTTGGTAAAGTAGGAAAATATAAAAAAAATATGTGATCATAGAATAAAAGAAGTATTAATCTTTTCTTCAAATATTCAAAAGAATTCTATAAAAATGAGTATTATTTTCCATGTGTTCTAAAATTTAATATTAAAGATATTTAATTGAAATGATGGAGAACAGTATTTGGATTCTTCTATATTTTTCTCTTAAAGAGATAATAGTGAAATTAAATAGCTTACGTTCAATTGTTCTCAGCCATGTTGCTAACAATGTATAAGAAAATAAATATGTGATAATGAAGAATGTGAATCAGTGAAAGGAGGAAGATTTAGATTTTAGGTTTCACATTTTTCTTATGTTTAGCACTTTTCTTGTTATTAATTAATCATACTTTGTATAATATTTAATGTAGAATATGAACTTGATAAGTTTTGAAGAAAGCATGAGAGAGTTCATAATTGAAATCAAAAGTTATCTTGATTAAAGAAATTCTCAATCATACTGAGATAAATATGCACAGTATATGAGATCTTTTCCTTCAGAAAATAAATGATCAATATATGCTTTATTTCTTATTGGTTTATTTTAAGCATAAAAGTAAACCATATCACAAAAATATGGTAGTACATAAAAATAAATTTCAATTACATACCATTTCAAAAACTAAATATCAGATAATTTAAAACTCTGGAATAGTTAAATTAGAAATACAAAATGATTCAGCTTTTTATTTCTAATTGGTTGTATTTTAACCATCATTCATTGTTTGAATGCAGTACCTTCCAGTAAAACATATTTTTAATGATGCTAGAAAAGGCATACTAACTTATTTGAAGTGGTCTATTCTAAAACAACAAATAAATTAACAAAAACATTGACAAAGTTGATTAATATAAAAGCAAGGAAAATCAATTTCAAAACTATATTATTATTGTTGTTATTATTTATTATTATTAAGTTTCAATCATTTAGCTAGCCACACATAATTAACACTTGAACAAAAAAAAATAAGTTATGGGTTGTGGAAAGTAGGGATTTTCACTCAAACTCAAATTTTATTCTCCCTTACCGGCTTGCCTCGTGGGACTGAGCAACTGCAAGATCCGTGGACTTCCATCCACAGCTGTTGCTGACTACTGTTAGGGAGTTGGACTGTAAGTCATCAACAAATTCCCTAACTATATAGACTACCCATACGTTCTGTGACTCTAGAGAACCCAGACTAATACAGAAGTTGGTACCAGTACTGGGGTATTGCTGTGATAGGCATGACCATACTTTTGTTTGGAAGAATGTGGATTTGGGGACTTTTGATTTGGAAAGCCACAGAATGCTTTAAATGGGGCTTAATGGGCCAGCCTAGTAGGAATATGGAAGACAGTGGTGCCGAGGGTTATTTGAACTGTTTAGGCCTGATGGCCCAAGAGGTTTCAGTGGAGAAGAAATTTAATATGTGGCTGAGAGACTGTTTTTGTGATGTTTTGGTGAAGAACTTGGCTGCTTTTTGCCATTGCCTGAAGAGACTGCCTAGGGCTAAGGTAAAGAGATTTATATTAACTGCATCTGCAAAGGAAGTCTCAAAAAAGCCCAACAAAGACTTTGTTCTCTGGTTAAGTCTGATGAAGAGAATTTTGAACAAACATAACAAACTGAGAAAGGAAAAGTACAAAATATATAGTTTGAGTATTAAAGGGACTCCAGGAAGTGAAATGGAGCTGAATATAAGGGTATTAAATTGAATTAAAGGAGTGGTGACCTTGGGGCAAGATTTCACCCAGCTAAATTTAGGTCCAGGCTTGGTAGTACAAGCCTTTAATCCCTGGAGGCAAAGATAAACATATCTCGGAGTTCAAGGCCAGCCTAGAACAGAGCAAATTCTAGGTGAAGAAAAACTTAAATCCAGGCTTGGTGGACCACACCTTTAATCCCAGTGCTTAGGAGACAGGCATGCAGATCTCTTGAGTTCAAAGCCAGTCTAAGGAGCAAGATTCAGGACAGCCAACTTAGGCAGTGAAGGAGCTGGGAAAACGGAAGCTAGTGATAATGTAATAGAACAAGGGGGGGGGCGCAATGTTCCAGCTCCTGCAGGCAGCAGAACTCAGCAGCTTCAGCCACGTGTCTCTGGCTTTATAGTCAAAAGAAGGAGACTACTGGGACAATTGATGCTGCTTAGCTGGAGCTAAGAAATTAGTGGTGATTAAGAAAAAACCAGCATCACTGAGGTGAAATATGGGAAATGTTTTCTGAGAGCACAAAGAAGCTGTATTCCAGAGATAGCCAAGGTTGTACCTTATGCTGCAGCTGTACTTGGTAACATGTAAGAATCATTCAGGTGGTACTGGTTTGAAAGCATGAAGGTATCATGAAGAACAGCTGAGGTTTGGTACTGTGAGAGGCCATGGAAGGCCATTGGTGAAAGTGTACCCTCAGTTGTAATTGACAGCCCAGGACTGAAGGGGTCATGCAAAGGAATGAGGCTTGGTACCATAAAGAAAGCCTATGAGAGGCTTTGGTGAAGAATAGTTGCAGTGGAAGACCCTAGCATATTGGAGATGCCAGTACCATGGGATGACCACCAAGAACAGCAGTGGCAGTGGAGTGGATCAATCAGAACTTATTGTGCTACAGAGGGCAGAGCTGGAGAAGTGACACCAGCTCTTTGGAGATGTACAAAAGATCATGTATGGATCTCAGACATTGGAACAAAATGCCAGAGATACAAGATGCCTGCCAAGGAAAGCTGCTAACACGGAGTGGAACAAGCCCAGGAGAAAGAACCTTGTTAAAGTCAACAAAGATAAAAAAGGAGTTGGATATCTGAAGACTGCTTTGCCATCAGACATGGAGATGCAGAGTTTGGACTTTGCTCAGCTGGTTTCCAGTCTTGCTTCGAGGATTACAGTTAAGTGATTGAATGAATCTCAGAAGAGACCTTGAACTTTGGACTTTTAACAATGTTGAGACTGCTATAGACTACAGGGACTTTTGAAGTTGGACTACATGCATTTTGCATTATGCTATGTTTAAGTATGGCCCCCATAGACTCATGTTTGAACAAGCCTATGGGGGCCAGGGAGTGGAATGTGATGGTTTGTATATGCTTTTCCCAGGGAGTGGCATTATTAGGAGGTGTGGCCTTGTTGGAGTAGGTGTGTCACTGTGGGTATGGGCTTAAAACCCTCACCCTAGTTGCCTGGAAGTCAGTTTTCTACTAGCAGCCTTCAGATGAAGACATAGAACTTTCAGCTCCTCCTGTACCATGCCTGCCTGGATGCTGCCATGTTTCTGCCTTGATGCCAATGTACTGAACCACTGAACCTGTAAGCCAGCCCCAATTAAATGTTGTCTTTATAGAACTTGCATTGGTCATGGTGTCTGTTCACAGCAGTGCAAACCCTAACTAAGACAAAGTGTGAAGTAGAATTAGGAACAGTACCACTTCTCAGTATTTTTTGATTTTTCATCTTTATAAATTTCAGTGCTAGAAGGTTTGTTAAGTTTACTCTGACAAAAAAGTTCTTTTCCTTCAAAGCAGTGTCTTCAATGTTTTTCTGTTTTCCAATATACCTAGCTATCTTTGACTCAATTATTTAATTTTTTCAAGATAAATACTCCTTCAATGAAGTGGTCAAAAGTAAATATAGAAATATATTAATATGCTGGACTTTCAACCTGGAAAATCATCCCTTCCCAAATCTTAATGAAATACTTATAGTACAGAAACACATATAATGTATTAAACACACAGTGTGATTGTTCAAATATCCCTTTGTTTGTTGTTGTTTTCTTTTTTTCAAATTTTAATTGGAAAAATACAATATATTCTGATTGTGCTTTTCCCTATTCCCAACTTCTGCCAGATCTGCCCTGCCTCCTTTACTTATCCGGTAATATGCCTTTTGCTCTTTCACTGAGTATAAACAACAAAACAAACCAATAAACACATACAAAGAAGCACCACAAAAAAAAAGAAAGAAATAGGAAACAATATTCAAACCCTGGGTGGTACAGGGGAGGGGAAGGGAAAAAGGGGGCAAGATCAGGTATGGGGGCAAATATGAAAGGAGCTCACAAGGACAGGAGAATAAACAGAAATATGCACCAGTGGGGGTTGGAGAGGGGAGGGAACCTCTAAAAAAGGTCTCAGACACCAGGTTTGTGAGAGACTCCCAGGGCACAATAAGGATAATCTTAGTCAAAATGCGCAATAGTGATCCTAAAGAGACCACTTCCAATAAATACACATGACCTCTATTTGAGATTTGGGGACACCCAACCAACTTCAACATTTTTGACTCAGAATTGTTACTGTCTAAAGGAAATGCAAGGACAAAGGAGTAGAGATTGATTGAAAGGCCATTCAGAGACCTGCTCAACTGGAAATCTATCCCATGCACAAGCACTAAACATTGACAGTATTATACATGCCATGTTGTGCTTGCAGACAGGAGCCTAGCATAGCTGTCCTCTAATGGGCTCTACCAGGACCTGACTGACACAGATGCAGAAACTTAGAGCCAGCCATTGGACTGAGTTCGAGGACACCTGAGGTGAATTAGAGGAAGGATTATAGGAGCTGAAGTGGTTTGCAATCCCATAGGATGAACACTACCAACTAACCCCTCAAGTCTCCCAGAGGATAAGCCACTAACCAAGGAGCATACATGTACTGGTCTATGGCTTCTAATATGTATGTTGCTGAGGAATGCCTTGTCTGGCCTCAGTGGGAAATGATATGCTTACTCCAGAAGAAACTTGATGCCCAGGGAGTGAGGATGCGAGGATGGTGAGGACAGAGTCCATGGGTGGATGAGGGAGCACCTTCTTGGAAGCAAAGGAGATGGGGATGGGATGAAAAACTCTTCTATATCTGACCAGGAAAAGGGACTGCATTTGGAATGTAAATAATAAAATAATTAATAAATTTAAAAAATACAAACTTTGTTAAAGCTCTCAGTCTCCATAAATACATCCAGCTTTCATCCATAATATCTTATTTTTAATATGTCTAGAACCACTTTATCTTTTATGAGTCAAAGTCAGCATCATCTCTAAGAGTGTCCTATCATTTCACCAGTCTAGATATTTGCACTGTTTTTAGCATTTAATCACAGAATTTGATTTTACTTTCAGCATTTTACAAAACAAATGATCCTAAGTTTAATGTTTTCATTTGTGGTGTCTGATACATAATTATTTATGAATTATTATGCATCATTAGTATTCATGAGAGTTTCCCACCTAGTCAGTTATGTTGCTCATTAATGTAAAGTCAAATTTAAAGACCAAATTTGGCATCTAGAAGTTCTCAGTAGGCATTAATTGAGTGATTAAAAAGGTGAATATATTTGTGCATGGTATATACCTCACAGATATCACATAATCTCTTTCCATTTGAGGAAGAAAAACAATTTAATTCACAACAGCAAACTGTGATGAAAAAACTCCCAGTTCTTGGTGAGTACAGTTTGCCATCTGTTTTTTTCCTAAACTACTCAGTAAAGTATATGTTAAAACAGAATAATCCCACTTAACATCTGCTTGATTTTATTCCCACTCAGCTAGGTGTTGGTTTCCTTGACTTTAATTTATTATCTGCAAACTTTGTGCTCAGAAGAGAATAAAGGATAATAAAGTATATGTCATTATTACCTGAGGATCATATTAAATATCTCATGAACAAAATAATACTTGTAAATGCTCTTATATTTGTGTTGATTATTCAGTTTTTACACCTGGGGTAATTTTACTTCTAATAAATGAATTAAGAAATAATAAATTATATATGTTAATTTCCATTTATTTTATATTAACGGTGAAATTATCAGAACTTGCATTATTACAAGTTAAGGCATGAGTTTGTTTTCATTTTAAACATGTTTGTAGCAAAATAATTTAGTAAATAAATTTTCAGTTCAGGTATTGTTATTGAAGAACAAGAATTTTGTCACAGATAAATGTCATGAAATCATGTTAAA
Organism: Apodemus agrarius; assembly: GCA_964023405.1. NCBI lineage: Eukaryota > Metazoa > Chordata > Mammalia > Rodentia > Muridae > Apodemus > Apodemus agrarius. The sequence goes on from OZ030020.1 coordinate 70,235,749, forward strand.
TTCAATTTAAAATGACACATAATTTTTACCTTACAGGACTCATTCTTATGAGTCATTTATGCTAATCATTAATCTATAGCCATCATGTAAAAACAAGGTTGTATCTTTTAAAGTACTCAGTAATACTTCATGAAATAGAAGAATAAATCAAATGCATTGACCTATTTACACTTTTAAACTACTTATATTTTTTACAGGCATTCCTATAATATTACTTCTGGAAAAATAAAAATCATTGCCCAAATATAAAGTTAGTAAACTATTTATATGACATGATATATTTTCAATAAATTCAACAAAGACAAATTCAAAGGAATTCATCAGTTTTCAAATCAAAAAAATCAAAGTGAGCCCAAGGGCATGCAGAGAAAGGAATCATAAAAAAATCAAAGAAAATATAGATACAGTATTTAGGAAATGTGTTTAATAAACTAAAAATATCTTTTAAACAAATTAGGTAGATATAAAAAAGAAAATACTCAGCTTCTTGTCTTAATAATTTCAATCTAAATAAAGAAATAGCTTCATGTCTTTTGCTTCAGATTAAACTATTTTACTTTATTTCTGGAAAGAAAAATAACTAAAGAAGTCTTGATTCCTTCTTCATTATATTATAGGTTGAAACAAATGACTGATACATTTTTCAAACAATATTCTCTGTATATATAATAATATCATTTATTTTATAAATTTTCTGAAATTTGAAAATTGTAATATAAATTACAATGTAAACTACCAAGTTCTCATCGCCAAATTTGCAAATTATACAAACTGAACAGTTTTATTTATAAATTTAATAATACAAATTTGAGTGTTTGTATGCTGTTTTGTGTGTGTGTGTGTGTGTGTGTGTGTGCGCGCGCGTGTGTGTGTGTGTGTGTGTGTGTGTGTGTGTGTGTGTGTATGAACATTTAAAGAAAAGGACTATGAATTGACAGTAATAAGAGATACATGTAGGCTGGGCGGTGGTGGCGCACGCCTTTAATCCCAGCACTGGGGAGGCAGAGGCAGGCGGATTTCTGAGTTCAAGGCCAGCCTGGACTACAGAGTGAGCCCAGGACAGCCAGGACTACACAGAGAAACCCTGTCTCGAAAAACCAAAAAAAAAAAAAAAAAAAAAAAAAAGAGATACATGTAACTAATGGTAAGGAGTTAGATCTCACCAGTCTCTGGGATTTAAGAATTTTTTATTATTATTAGATATTTTGTTTATTTATAATTCAAAGGTTATTCACTTTACTGGGTTCCCCTCTGAAACCCCCTTATCCCTTCCCTCCACCCCGTGCTCACCAATCCATCCACTCCTGCTTTCTTGTCCTGGCATTCCCCTACACTGGGTCATCAAGCCTTCAGAGGACCAAGGGCCTCTCCTTCCTTTGATGTCCAGCAAGGCCATCTTCTGCTACATATGTAGCTGGAGTCATGGGTCCCTCCATGTGTACTCTTTGGTTGGTGGTTTAGTCCCTTGGAGCTCTGGGGCTACTGGTTGGTTCATATTGTTGTTCCTCCTATGAGACTGCAAACCTCTTCAGCTCCTTTGGTCCTAGGTAAATCTCTAATACAAATATGCCTCCAGCAATGAAAACACAAGTAGATTAATATGAATACAAGCTGTGTGCCTAGATTGGGCAGATCTACCATTTTCCCCATGTATAAGACCCCTTATAACTTGTGGATTATCCAGGCCTCAGGTTTCTGCTTAGCTTTCCTTCAACCCCCTCTTCAATAGGCCTCTCTCTCTCACCCTTGTCTCTCCACCAACTTCCAGGTCCATCTTTACTTCATCTGCCTAATCACCAGCTCTAGCCTTTATTTTACAAACTAATTTGGAAAGAAGTTTTATAGGAAATGACATGAGTGCTGCTTCATTCATTGTCCATAGCTCCTCCCAAAAGAAAAGAATTAGCATCAAATTACAAATAGCTCCAGGGCTACTGAAACAACATAGTTTTACCAATTTATTTTTAATGAAGAGAAAGTACTAAATAAAATTTAAAAAAATCAATAGGACAATGTTACTTTTTTTATTTATTGAATATCATCTTCATTTACATTGCCAATGGTAAAACCATTCCTGATTCCCTTCCTCCCCAAAGACCCCCAAGTGCTCCTCCCACCCCCTGTCTCCACATATATGCCCCTCCACCGGACCAACTTCCACCTCACCCCCCTTGATTTCCCTGTGTTGGGGGATGTATTGAGCATTTAACTGACCAAGGACCACTCCTTCCACTGATGCCAAGCAAGGCATTCCTCTGCCACATTTTTGGCTGGAACCATGTGTACCCTTGGTTGATGGTTTAGTCCCTGGGAGTCCTGGGGCATCTGGGTGGCTGAAATGATTGTTCTTGCCATGGGGCTGTAAACCCCTTCAGCTCCTCCAGACCACCCTCCAGCTCCTTCATTGAGGACCACACACTCAGACCAATGGTTGACTGCTAGCATCTGTGTCTGTTTGTAAGGCTCTGGCAGGGCCCCTCAGGAGACAACCATGGCATGCTCCTTTTAAGCAAGAATTTCGTTTTTAAAAATGTGTTTAGTTATTCACTTTTTATCCTAATATGAGCTCCCCATTTACTCCCATACCTCCTCATGCAGAATCTCTTTCTTTCCTCCCCTTCTACTTTGAGAAGAGAGAGCCCTGTTCTAGTTATCATCTGCCCTGGTTACATAGCTTTGCCCTCAGGACATGAGGGGGAATCACTTCTTTTCCAGTGATGCAAGAAAAGAAAGTCTATTTAGATAAATGGGATCCACAGGCATGCAGGCAACAGACTCAAGGAGAGTCCAAGCTACTGCTGCGGGAAATCAAGCTGCTTATTTGGCCCATATGGACAGGGTACCTTATTCCAGCTAAGTCATGCTTACTCTTTGGTTGATGATTAAGTCTCTGGGAAGCCTCAAGGATACAGGTTCGTTGATTATGTCAGTCTTCATGTAGAGTCCCTTTTCTCTTTTGGGTTTCTCAATCATTCCCCCAACTCTTATACAAGACTTTCAAAGTCCTTTCTCTAGCTCCACCATTGGGGATTTTGTGCTCAGGCCAATGGTTGGCTTACAATATCCACCTCTGTATTTGTCAGGTACTGGCAGAGCCTCTCAGGAGACAGCTATATCAGGCTTCAGTGAGCAAGCCCTTGTTGGCATCCAGAATAGTGTATGGGTTTGGCGATTGTATATGGGATGGATTCCCCAGGTGGGGCACTCTGTGGATGCTCTGTCCTTCAGTCTTTGAAAGCTTCTGTAAAGCAAAAGACATTGCCAATAGTACAAAACAACAACTAACAAGCTGGGAAAATATCTTTACCAACCCTAATAGAGGGCTAATATCCGATATATACAAAGAACTCAAAAAGTTAAACTACAGAGAACAAAATAGTCCTATTAAAAATTAGATAAGAGCTAAAGAAAGAATTCTCAACTGAGGAATGCCAAATGGCTGAGAAGCAATGAAAGAAATGTTCAACATCCTTAGTCATCAGGGAAATGCAAATAAAAACATCCATAAGTTTCTACCTCATACCAGTAAAAATTGGCTAATATCAAAAACTCAGGTGACAGCAAATGTTGGTGAGGATGTGGAAAATTAGGAACACTCTTCCACTGCTCATGGGATTGCAAGCAGGTATAACCACTTTCAATATCAGTTTGGTGGTTCCTCAGAAAATTGGACATAGTACTGCTAGAGGACCCAGATATACAACTCCTAGGCATATACCCAGAAGATTCTCCAACATGTGATAAGGACATATGCTCCACTATGTTCATAGAAGCCCTATTTATAATATTCAGAAGCTTGAAAGAACCCAGATATCCCTCAAAAGAGGAATGGATACAGAGAATGTGGTACATTGACACAATGGAGTGCTACTCAGCTATTAAAAACAATGAATTCATGAAACTTTTAGGCTAATGGATGGAACTAGAAAATACCATCCTGAGTGAGGTAACACAATCACACACACACACACACACACACACACACACACACACACACACACGGTATGCAATCACTGATAGGTGGATATTAGCCCAGAAGCTGGGAATACCCAAGATACAATTCACAGACCAAATGAAGCTTGAACAAGGCAGACCAAAGTATGTATTCTTTGGTCCTTCTCAGAAGGGCGAACAAAATACCATGGTAGGAGATACAGCAATTTAGGAATTTAACTCAGCATGAAGAGTAGAATGGTGGTTGCTTGATACTAGGGAAAGTAGTTAAGAGGCAGCATGCATGAGGAAAAACTAATGTGATAATTCAGTTCTACATTCCACTTATAAAAGAATAAGAATTACACACTAGCAGGATGATGATAGCTAAAAATAGCAAGCTATTTCAGAAGTCTAGAAGGAAAGATTTTCAATGTTTGCTCCATAATAAAATATTTGACCTTCAAGTTCAGACAGGAAGTCCCTGCCAGGAGCAGGACTCTAGGATTTGCAACAGACCTGTTTGCCAAAGAGGGCCTAAGGAAGGAGGTTTGAATTTCACTCCGAAATGAAATAAAATAGTGATAGGAGGTATATGGATCCAAACAAAAGCATGGTCAGGCCTATCACAGCAATACCCCACTCCTGGTAACTAGGGTTTCACTGCTGTGAACAGACACCATGACCAATGCAAGTTTTATAAAAGACAACATTTAACTGGGGTTGGCTTACAGGTTCTGAGGTTCAGTCCATTGTCATCAAGGCAGAAATATGGCAGCATCCAAGCAGGCATGGTGCAGGAGGAGCTAAGAATTCTACATCATCATCAGAAGGCTGCTAGTGAAAGACTCACTTCCAAGCAACAGGGGTGAGGGTCTTAAGCCCACATCTACTCCAACAAGGCCACTCCTACTCCAACAAGGCCATACCTCCTAATAGGGTTACTCCCTGAACCAATCATATACAAACAATCACAACTACTATAACTACATTTTATCCAAATTTTCAGATATGCAGCTTTTGTATAAAGAGAAATGTTCTTTTTATTTAAACAGAAACTATTACTGCTTTACAAGAAAGCAGGCCTGTGGTATGGCACTTATACCTAAAATGAGTACATGTGTGATCTACTATATATGATGTTACTTACTGTATGTGAGGTTTGTAACAAAGGCTGATGGTACAGTCAATAGCTGTCACTTGGTTTATCCTTTCATAGAATGACATTTATATCCATGTGATTGGGCCCTGTTTTTCTTTGTTTTTATTCAATATATTAATTTACATTTCATATGATTTCCCCCTTTCCAGACTCCCCCTTCCCCGCAAGTCCCATAAGCCCTCTTCCTTCCCTCTATTCCCCCATTCAACCTTTCCTTCTTCTCTGTTCTGGTATTTCCCAACACTGCTGCATTAAGCCTTTCCAGAGTCAGGGGCCCTTCCTTCCTTCTTCTTGGACATCATTTGATATATGTATTGTGTCTTAGGTATTCCAGTTTTCTAGGCTAATATCTGTTTATCAGTGGGTGCATACCATGAGTGTTCTTTTGAGATTGGGTTACCCCACTTAGGATGATGTTCTCCAGCTCCATCCACTTGTCTAAGAAGTTCATGAATTTATTGTTTCTAATGGCTGAATAGTATTCCATTGTGTATATATAACATATTTTTTGTATCCATTCCTTCACTGAGGGATATCTGGGTTCTTTCCAGCTTCTGGCTATTATAAATAGGGTTGCTATGAACATAGTAGAACATGTATCCTTATTACATGCTGGGGAATCCTCTGGGTATATGCCCAGGAGTGGTATAGCAGGGTCCTCTGGAAGTGTCATGCCCAGTTTTCTGAGGAACCGCCAGACTGATTTCCAGAGTGGTTGTACCAACTTGCAATCCCACCAGCAGTGGAGGAGTGTTCCTCTTTCTCCACATCCTCGTCAACACCTGCTGTCTCCTGAGTTTTTAAATCTTCTTTTCCTTTTCTCTTTAGAAAGTTGTCTCATATGCCAATAAGATCCATGTTACTCTCACATTTTCTTCTATCAGGTTCAGCATGTCTGGTTTCATATTGAGGTCTTTGATTCATGTGGACTTGAGTTTTATTCAGGATGAGAGATATGGATAAACTTTCAGTCTTCAACATGCTGACATATAATCAGACCATGAGAATTTGTTGAAGATGTTTTTCTTCCCAGTGTGTATTTTTGGTTTCTGTTTCCAAAAAAAAAAAAAAAAATACATGCATCCAGAGGAGTGTGGATTTATGGTGGGTCTTCCAGTCAATGCCTTTGATCAAGTGTCTGTTTATATGATAATACCATGTGGTTTTTATTACTATAACTCTGTAGTACACCTTGAAATCAGGGATAGTGATAAATCCAGAATTTCATTATTATTCAGGATTACTTTTGTTGTTCTGTTTTTCTGTTTGGTTGGTTTTTGTTTTAGTATGATATTGAGTATTGTCCTCTCAATGTCCGCAAAGAACTGGATTGAAAATTTCATGGGAGAATGCACTAAATCTATATAATACTTTTTATAGGATGATCATTTTTACTATGATAATTTTACACATCCTAAAGTATGGGAGATCTTTACATCTTCATTATGGCTTTGGCCTTTAAGACCCTTGTTCTAGATGCCTGGAAGCCAGTCTTCTAGCAGCATTCAGATAAAGATATAGAACTCTCAGCTCCACTTGCATCTTGCCTACCTAGATACTTTTATGACTACTTCCTGGTGATAATGGACTTAACCTCTGATCCTGTAAACAAGCCCCAACTAAATGGTGTTCTTATAAGAGTTGTCTTGGAGATGGTCAGTGTTCATAGCGGAAAAACCCTAAATAAGACTATTCAGCTATTTAAACCAAAACCTCATGAATTTTGCAGCAGAATGGATGAAATTTGAGAATATCATCTTGAAGAGGTAACCCAGTCTCAAAAAGACATTCAAAAGGTACATACTCACTTTTATGTAGATATTAGCCATAAAATACAGGTACTGCATTATACTTCACAGAACCAAAGAAGCTAAACAGAAAGGAAGGCCCAAGTAAGAAAGCTTGAATCTCAGTTAGAAGGCAGAATGAAATAGTCATAAGAAGAAGATGGATGCTGGGAATTGGGTGGGAATGGGGATGTGAAGGGGAATTGGGGATTTAGAATCTGGTATGGGCAAGTACAGGAGAGATGGCAACATGGACATGTAAATGAATGGAAATCTTCATCTGATAGTGGTGAGAATGTGGAGGGCATCTCCAGGACAAGACAGAGTCCCTTGATATGGTGAATGACCAAGACTTCAAGGGGGTGAACTTTGATCTTACTCACTACATTGAGAATATGATATTTGAAGAGGTCCTCTCATGCAGCTAGATAAGAACACCAGTGGAGTAATAGAGATATCATCTTACTCACAAAATTTTCAAATTAATATGTGTTTGTTAGTTTGTTTTGTTTATTCTGAGACATCATTTCTCTGTGTAGCCCTGACTGTCCTGAAAGTCACTCTGCAGACCATGCTGGCCTTGAAGTCAGAAATTCACCTGCTTCTGTCTCCAATGTGCTGGGATTAAAGATTAAAGAAGTGTGCCACCACTCCCCAGCTCAAACTAAAATTTATCCTGTCTGTAAGAAATGCAAGTTTCAGGCTACTATACCCAGCAAAACTTTCAATTACCATAGACAGAGAAAACAAGATATTCCATGACAAAAAGAAATGTATACAATATCTTTATGCAAGCCCAGCTCCACAAAGAATAATGGGTGGAAAATACCAACACAAGGCAGGAAACTACACCTTACAAAAAGCAATAAATTAATCTTCTTTCAACAAACCCAAAAGAAGATAGCCACACAAACAAAATCCACCTTTAACAACAAAAATAACAGGAAGTCACAATCACTTTTCCTTAGTATCTCTTCACATCAATGGACTCAATTCCCTAATAAAAAGACATAGACTAACAGACTGGATACTTAAACAGGACACAACATTTTTCTGCATACAAGAAACCCAGCTGAGTGACAAAGACAGTCACTATCTCAGAGTCAAAGATTGAAAAACAATTTTCCAAGAAAATGGTCCCAAGAAACTAGCTGGAGTGGCCATTCATATAATGGATAAAATCAACTTTCAACCAAAAGTTGTCAAAAAAGATAAGGAGGGACACTTCCGTATTGGTCAAAGGAAAAATCTACCAAGATGAACTCTCAATTCTGAACATCTATGCTCTAAATGCAAGAGCAACCAAATTCATTAAAGAAACTTTACTAAAGCTCAAAGCACACATCACACTCCACACAATAATAGTGGGAGACTTCAAAACTCCACTTTCACCAATGGACAAACCATGGAAACAAACTAAAAAGAGACACAGTGAAACTAACAGAAATTATGAACCAAATGAATCTAACAGACATTTATAGAACATTCTATCCTAAAGCAAAAGAATATATATTCTTCTCAGCACTTCATGATACCATCTCCACAACTGACTATATACTTGGTCACAAAACAGGCCTCAACAGATACAGGAATATAGAAATAATTCCATTCACCCTACCAGATCACCATGGTCTAAGGCTGGTCTTAAGTTCAAACAAAAACAATGGAAAGAACACATACACATGGACATTGAGCAATGCTCTACTTGGACAAAAAAGAAGTACAGAAAGAAATTAAAGACTTTTTTGGAGCTAATAAAAATGAAGACACCATACCAAAACTCATGGGACACAATGAAAGAAGTGCTAAAAGGAAAACTCATAGCTCTGAGTGCTTTCAAAAAGAAAATTGAGAGAGCTTACAGGAGCAGCATGGCAGTGTACCTGAAACCTCTAAAATGAAAAGAAGCAAATACACTCAAGATGAGTAGACAACAGGAAATAATTAAACTCAGGGTCAAAATCAACCAAATAGAAACAAAAAGAAGTATACAACGAATTAACAAAACCAGGAACTGATTCTTTGAGAAAATCAACAAGCTAGATTAAACCCTTAGCCAGACTAAGCAGAGGGCACAGAGGTACTACCCAAATAAATAAAATCAGAAAAGAAAATGTAGATGTAACAAAAGAAACTGTGGAAATTCAAAAAATCATCAGATCCTCTACACTAGTTTGTACTCAACAAAACTGGAAATTCTAGATGAAATGGACAATTTTCTAGACACATACTATGTCCCAATGTTAAAACAGGATCAGATAAAACATCTAAATTGTCCCATAAGTCCTGAGGAAATAGATGAAGTCATTAACCATTTCCCAAGCCAAAAAAATAAAAAAATAAAATAAAAAAATAAAATAAAATAAAAACCATGTCAAAAAAACCTTCAGAACCAAATGGATTTACTGGGGTATTCTATGACATCTTCAAAACTGATACTCTTCAAATTATCCCACAAAAGAAAAACACAAGGAACACTACAGAATTCATTCTATGGAAACACAGTAATCCTTCTAAGTAATCCAAACAAAGATAGAACAAGGGAAGAGAACTTCAGAACAATTTCTCTTATGAACATTGATGCAAAAATACTCAATAAAATTCTGGTCAACCGAGTCCAAGAGTATATCAAAACGATAATTCACCATGTTCAAGTACACTTCATCCCAGGGATGTATGAACGGTTCAATATATGGAAATCCATCAATTTAATCCACTACATAAAGAAACTCAAAGAAATAACCACGTGATCATTTCATTTGATGCTGAAAAAGCATTTGACAAAATTTAGCATCCCTTTTTGTTAAAAGTCTTGGAGAGATCAGGAATTCAAGACCTATTCCTAAACATAGTAAAAGCAATATACAGAAAACCAGTAGCCAACATCAAAGTAAATGGAGAGAAACTTGGAGCAATCCCACCAAAATCAGGGACCAGACAAGGCTGCCCCCTCTCTCCCTACCTATGTAATATAGTACTTGAAGTCCTAGCCCGAGCAATTAGATAACTAAACAAGTTCAAAGGGATACAAATTAGAAAGGAAGAAGTCAAAATATCACTATTTGCAGATGATATGATCATATACTTAACTGACCCCCTAAATTCCACCAAAGAACTCCTAAAGCTGATAAAAAAAAAAAAAAAAAACTTCAGAAAAGTATCAGGATATAAAATTACCTCAAATGAATAAGCAGTCTTCCTCTACTCAAAGTATAAACAAGCTGAGAAATAAATTAGGGAAATGACACCCTTCACAATAGTCACAAATAATATAACATACCTTGGTATGACTCTAACCAAACAAGTGAAAGATTTGTATGACAAGAACTTCAAGACTCTGAAAGAAGAGGCTTCGAAAGAAATCGAAGAAGATCTCAGAAGATGTAAAGAACTCCCATGTTCATGTATTGGCAGCATTAATATAGTAAAAATGGCCATCTTGCTGAAAGCAATCTACAGATTCAGTGCAATCCCCATCAAAATTCCAAATCAATTTTTTCATAGAGCTAGAAAGAACAATCTGCAAATTCATTTGGAGTAACAAAAAGCCCAGGATATCAAAAACTATTCTCCACAACAAAAGATCTTCTGGGGGAATCACTATCTCTGACCTCAAGCTCTACTACAGAGCAATAGTGATAAAAACTGTATGGTACTCATACAGAGACAGGCACGAAGATCAATGGAATAAAATTGAATACCCAGAGATGAACCCACATACTTACTGTCACTTGATATTTGACAAAGGAGCTAAAAACATCCAGTGGAAAAAAGACATCATTTTTAACAAATGGTGCTGAATCAACTGTAGGTCAACATGCAGAAAAGTGCAAATTAACCCATTCTTTTAGTTTGTTCTTGTTTTTTAGTTTAGTTTTTTTTGGGGGGGTAGATTTTATTTAAATTTTATCATACATTTCTTTTTTTATTTTTTTATTTTCTATACTTTGTTTACATTCCAAAGGCTTTCCTCTTTCCCAGTTTGCCCCTCACCATATGTCCCATAAGTCGTCTTCCCCCCCGCCCCCCGCACCCTCCCACCATTTCTCTGTTCTAGTACTCTAGAACTAACCATTTACCTACAAATTGCATGAGTTCATTATTTTTAATTGCTGAGTAGTACTCCATTGTATAAATATACCACATTTTCTGTATCCATTCCTCTTTTGAGGGATATCTGGGCTCCTTCCAATTTCTGGCTATTATAAACAAGGCTGCTATAAACATAATGGAGCATGTGTCTTTATTGTATGCAGGGGAATCCTCTGGGTATATGCCCAGGAGTGGTATGCCAGGGTCCTCTGGAAGTGACATGCCCAATTTTCTGAGGAACCGCCACACTGATTTCCAGAGCAGTTTTACCATTTTGCAATCCCACCAACAGTGGAGGAGTGTTCCTCTTTCTTCACATCCTCGCCAGCACTTGTTGTCTCTTGAGTTTTTAATCTTAGCAATTCTGACTGGTGTGAGGTGGAATCTCAGGGTTGTTTTGATTTGCATTTCCCTGATGACTAATGATGTTGAACATCTCTTAAGGTGTTTCTTGGACATCCGAATTTCTTCTGGTAAAAATTCTTTGTTTAGCTCTGTACCCCATTTTTGATAGGGTTATTTGGATCTTTGATAAAGGAGCCACAACCATCCAGTGGAAAAAGATAGCCTTTTCAACAAATGGTGCTGGTTCAACTGGAGGTCAACATGCAGAAGAATGTGAATTGACCCACTCTTATCTCCTTGTACTAAGATCAACTCCAAGAGGATCAAGGACCTCCACATAAAACCAGACACACTGAAACTATTAGAAAAGAAACTTGGGAAGACCCTGGAGGACATGGGCACAGGGGGAAAGTTCCTGAACAGAACATCAATAGCTTATGCTCTAAGATCAAGAATTGACAAATGAGACCTCATAAAATTACAAAGTTTCTGTAAGGCAAAGGACACTGTCAGAAGGACAAAACAGCAACCAACAAAGTGGGAAAAGATCTTCACCAACCCCACATCCTACAGAGGGCTAATATCCAATATATACAAAGAACTCAAGAAGTTAGACCCCAAAAGAACCAAATAACCCTATCAAAAAATGGGGTACAGAGCTAAACAAACAATTTTCACCAGACAATTCTTGTAATGCTTTTATACCAGCAAAGACCTTTAAAACCAGCAAGTGAGTCCATGTTGAAACTGAGCACTGAACTACTTCACTACCAAGTTGAGTCAACTGCACAGGGGATGGAGATGTTTGAATAAATCTGTTTTACTGTATAGATAGATAAAAACTTGTAAAAATTTACCAGTTAACTTGTTTCAACAAAATAATCTATGTGTACTAATTTGTAGTATGTGTGTGTGTTTTGTGTGTGTGTGTGTGTGTGTGTGTGTGTGCTGGCTTGCATGTTTTCCTGTCTTTGATATACAGTGCATAATTCATTTTAAAAAGATGTTTTGGCTTTTATTTTCAGTTTTTAGTTTTATGTATATTAATGTAATTTGAGAGACTATGTACATACATGGATGGGTATGTTAGTGGCAGAGAATAACCTGAAAGGATCTGCTTTGCTCTTCTACTATTAAAGTCCTAGCATCAAATTTAGGTTATCAGGTTGTAACAGACCTTTTGGCTTCAAACTCCATTTTAGCGAACCTGACCGAAGTTTAAACTCAAGTAAGCTAACAGCCCAATACCTAGCTCCAGTCTCCAGGTTACCACCCAACAGAACTGAATCTGTCACCGGTCTGCAGGTTATACCTCAGCAAATATACACCCCCAGAAGACAAGCACACCCCTGCCTAACAACCAACCACCAGTGAGGAGGAAAGCAGAAGCTAAGCTTCTGGTTTGGCTCCTAGTACCAGTCAACTATGGTAAAGGCCACAGGAGCCTTCATGCCCCCTACTAGATGCTTGCCAGGTTTGTACAGATCTGTTTGGGGCTTTTCTCCACCACAGCCATCCTGTGGGTTGGTGGTAAGTTAAGTCCCAAGCTCAAGCTTGTGAATAAAGAAGCCGATGTGATTGCATTGAATTAACTCCCGATTTGTCTTTTGAGGTACACCAAAGCTGCCTAGTACCACTGATAGCCAAAAACTCATCTACCCATGGGGTCATCGTGAAGGCCCTGAAATAAGTATGTTACTTATATTTCCATTTCAGCTCTGCCAAAGGAGGGGAAAAAAAACCTAAACCATGTAGAATGCTTTATTTAAAGTCAAAAAGTATCACTCAGTGAACACACAAATGGAACTTATTTTACACTTAATGAAGTTAAGTAAATGCTACCCTAAAGTTTCTGATTATATTACCTAATTCTGAGATGAATGTGTTTTGACCACCTAACTTCTTTATGAAGTGACTATTACTTTTTGTGTTTTTCCACAATCTTTTAACTAACATTTAATTTATTTTGCACTTTAATTTGTAACTACCTATGTTGATATTCCACAGCTATTGCTGCAGTGGTAGCAGTGGTCCTTGGTGAAATACATCCACATTTATTAAGTTCTTTAGTTTCTTTTGAGACCTATCATAGGCTGAGGAAATATAGCACATAGCAAATGCTGCTATAGATTAGCTATGGAGAAATATTATGTACTAGTATGGTATTAAATTTTTCTATTGTTCTTTCTATTTGATTTTGCAGCAATCTTTGTAATCAAATTTAAGATTTCACTTTCTTTCTCCATTCCAGACAAAGATTCCTTAAGCAGTTAAAAATACTAGATGGCATATAAATAAATTTGGAAAATCATTTGCTTTCTATAGTGTCTTTCCATTTGTGGAAACAGTTATATATGAGAAAAATAAGGTATAAAAATATTTAGCCAGTGAATACTTGGCCAAATAATACTACATACTGGCTCATACTTTTATGTTCTACATGGATGTAATGCAAGTATTCTGGTTTCATTTAAGACATTCACAGAAGATCATCTTTGTCTATGGTAATGAGAATGGGTTTTGAATTGCTTCACTAATTGTTTTAGTTCAGATAATAAATATCTATGTGATTCAGACCTTGATGACAAGCTTTTAAATCTACTTAGAAAAAAACTTTCTGATAGTTGCAGAATAGTTTCTTGTGCCATTTTATATCCTTCTTACACACATAATATATACTAATCTAGAATATGAACTGTAAGTGATAATAATGAATCAATTTATTTTCATCAAATCCTAACACTTGGTTCTGAGGATTTGTATTTGAGAAATCTTTATGAGTACTGAATTTATCTCCAAAATTAAAATTATCCTACAAATTAATCAATTAAGACCCCTTTTGTTTCAGTAAACAGGCATTTGTCAGCTGAATTTCAGTAAAGATGTATAGATATTAGTAGAAAAGTATGTACAAACAAAAGTGTTAAGAGGATAAACAGATATTCTTTTTATTAAATAACAAATAGTACTGGTAGCTTTCTTTTTGTCCTATGATACTATTGCCTAGTTTGCTATATTTTTTTTGCTCTCTCTATAACTCTTGTCCAGATTGCACAAAATATCAGTGCAACCCTCTAGTGTATAAGTAACTACTTTCAGTCAAATGTTAACATTACTGTGGTTTACATTCATATTTTTACCAAGGACACTGTAAGTGCGTTTTTGCATAGCACTGTGATGTTATAATTTCAAGCTAGATAAGTTGCTGGGAAAATCCTTTAAAATGAAATATTTACAATTTTACTTTGATTAGCAGTAAACTAGTGTACTGGCTAGTTTTGTGTGTCAACTTGACACAGGCTGGAGTTATCATAGGAAAAGGAGCTTCACTTGGGGAAGTGCCTCTGAGATCCAGCTGTGGGGCATTTTCTCAATTAGTGATCAAGTGAAGGAGGGCCCCTTGTGGGTGGTGCCATCTCTGGGCTGGTATTCTTGGGTTCTATAAGAGAGCAGGCTGAGCAAGCCAGGGGAAGCAAGCCAGTAAGGAACATCCCTCCATGGCCTCTGCATCAGCTCCTGCTTCTGACCTGCTTGAGTTCCAGTCCTGACTTCCTTTGGTGATGAACAGCTGTGTGGAAGTGTAAGCTCAATAAACCCTTTCCTCCCCAACTTGTTTCTTGGTCATGATGTTTGTGCAGGAATAGAAACCCTAACTAAGACAGCTAGCTTTATAGGAGTCATTCTACAGTTCATTTGAAGTATGGTGGCAATTTGAAACTCTTCAGAAATTTTAGCTGTATTTTACATAAGTTACAAATATAATGAGTAAGTTAAAATTCAGGTTTAACTTTGCTGCATTTTATTTCTAGTAATATATATATATATATATATATATATATATATATACATACATACATACACTGACACTGTTATTTCATTTATAAGTATTTGCTGCTTGAGTTTTTTCATGACATGAAGTAATGTCAAACATTCATTTACAATCAATTAGTCTTTATAGCCACATGAAATCTTAACAAATACCTTTGGAAAATAGCATATAAAACTGGCTTACTGTTTTTCATTCTCATTTTAATGCATGTGTATATACGTATTTGAGAAGAATCTATTCCTCATACTTTATTTGAAAAGGATATGCATACTACCCCAACAAATGATGGCTTTTATTTCATTGGCTACAATAATAACAGTTTTGTAAACACACTTTTTTTATTTTTACAATGTAAAATAATCCAGGAAGTGATCCTTCAAATTTTAAAAAACTATGATTATTATGACATTATTAATATACCAGAAAGTTGAGCACAGCTTTATTTTACAGTGCTGGCCATAAGGTTTAAAGAATGTTTTATTTCTTAAGAATACTATGGTTTAGTTCAATATATGAAAACTTGCATTTGTGCTATTTATTTACTATGCAGATGTATGAACTCAGTCTCATTTGTTTTCATATAGGAAGTCCCCATGGTTTTATGTGTTCTCCAGCTTTGTTAAGATGTTTATAGCAACACATTACATAAATTCTGACATTTTTCTACACAAAAATATACAGTAACTGAGGAAATGTGCTTACCATTGCTATGGTGCAGGGAGTTCTCTAATCCATCATAGAAATTTGGTCATTTCTGTCTACAAGATAAGCTGTACACTGAATACTGTCTACATATTCAATATAGGAAGTTGCAATTTATGATTGGTTTAACAACTCAATTGTGTCATGTGATGTTTTTCTGGAAGGTGTCTTGTGAGAGGGCAGGTGATGTTTTGCTCAAAAAGGACACTTGAAAGCATTCATGAAATCTAGAAAGAATTTAAATTGAATCCCATAAACAGTGAGAGGATACTCTTGCATAGTTATGCCATGCAATACTGAGGTTTGCTACTTGTCTTCTCTATTCTCTCTTCTTCACTAGTCTTCACTGGTCTTTGCTGGTCTTCACTTTGTAAAGTGAAATGTGTCAAAGAACATGGTACTCTGGCTGATTCTGGCTCTTTGATCTGACTTGTGCCAATTCTGAGCCTTGCTGTTTCTGCTGGATCATGATTCTGCTATAAATTCATATTTGGTAATTGCTATTGAACTGGACTGTTGGCACTGTGAGAAGGAAGAGTGTTATTTTTACCAAGAAGTACTTGTAAATAGGTCTACAACACCATTTCTCTCCCCCCTTTTTGTTTTGTTTTTTTTTTCCTTTTCTCTTTTTGAGACAAGGTTTCTCTGTATTGCCCAAGCTGTCCTGGAACTCACTCTATAGAATAGGTTGGCCTCAAACTCAGAAATCCACCTGTCTTCCAAGTGCTGGGTTTAAAGGCATGTCCCACCACTGCACAGACTTTTTTTCTTTTTTGCAGTTACTATTTTTCTATTAGCCTTTCTTTCCTACCTGTGGTTAGTGGCTAAGAAGCCTACACATATCAAAGTTGTTTTTTAAACATCTTTTCTAAAAACTGAATGATGCAGCACTACTTTAAAAATATCCCTTTTACAGTCAAGAAAACCATATAGTAGTTCTACAATGCTCAATTGGTATAACCAGTTTAGGTAAACTAGCATTGCTTGTACGTGAACATTGATGTGATGCTACCTGGCAGAAAAACAAACGAAAGAGCATGAGCAACAAATCTTTGCTTAGAAACATATTTTGTCTCACTTTATATCTGTGGGGTTGTGTTTCCCAACATACCTTGATACTTATTTATCCACAATTTATTCACCATGGCTAACTACATCCGTCTATATGTAACTTTCAACATTTCTTGTCCTGACATCTCACGTGGCTCTAGTTTCAAATGACTTTCATTCTGTATTTAATATAACAAACTGGCCTTCATTTATGCTCATTAACTGTGCTAAACTGACATTGCTATTTTACTAGGTCTAACTCTCATTTTCTGAAACCTTTGAAAAACATTTAATATTATTGAGGGGATAGTATTTTGTGTGTACATGCTCATATGGGTATGAATGTGTGTATGTGTTTGCACATGTGTGTGCTTATATATGTAAGCATGTGTGTCTTGATTACTTCAGTACTTGTGTTACAAGTACACAAAACCATGTCTGGCCTTTTTGAAAATTATTATTATTAATGTGAGTTCAGTGTACCAGAATCAACCATGTTTGCAAAGAAAGAAAATACTTGACTGACTAAGCTATTTCCTAAATCCCAAAATACCATTTCCTTTGTTTCTGCTAATTCTGCTTCAAATGCTAGGATTTCCAGAGCTCTGGGGGGAGGTATTTTATAGAGACATCTATTAGATCTGCATATTCCAAAATATCTCTCCCCATGTAATGTCTGGATATAAATATCTGTAATTTTCCCTTATATAAAAATCTGTAATTTTCTCATATATTGCAGGAGGAAATGGCTGTTTGCTTCATTGTCTCTTCCTTGTTAACTTAGAGTGTGATGAAACACGTGATCAAATTAACTTGGGAAGAGAATGGTTTATTTTTCTTGCAGGTACAAATAACTCTTAGTCATTAAAGCAGTTATAGAAATAACTTAAAAATGACAAGGGTCTGGAGACAGAAGCTAATGTAGAAGGTGTGGTAAAGTATTAATTTCTGGCTTACTCCTTATGGCTTGAACTCAGGACCAGCAGTCCAAGGTTTGCTTCACCATAATAGGCTATACCCTCCCACATTAATCATGAATCAAGAACTTTTCTCAAATTATGCTCCCTCATCTCCAATAAGTACAGCTCAAGTCAGTTTGACAAAAACCTAGCTATCACACTTGGGCATAAATTAATTTTTCCTCTTATTTGTAGCTGCTTGTATTATTAATGTATTAATTATTTTCCTAAAATATTAACTGTATGAGAGTGTCTCCATGTAGCTTTTGGGAACTTTCCTTCAGATAGTTCTAATTGGAAAATAAAGATGCCAACAACAAAAAACTGAGCAGGGGAAACAGAAGAGGGACTTTAGGATACCTGAGTTTGGGGCTGCAAGGAAAGGAAGAGAGAAATCTGCCATGCCAGGAGAGAATGGAAGAGAGGAGATACTCAGTGCTTGAGAAGAGCACAGGACAGAGAGGCATGACCATCATATGAAGGAGCTAAGAACGTGTGGCCCAGATACAGAACAGTCCTCTGGGCCCAGAACAGCCAAGATAGAACATAAGATTACTAAAGAGTAATATGGGATTAACCACATGGCCCAGCTACTGTGTTCCTTAAGGCACATGAAAATGTAAAAGCTGAGTGTTTGTCTTTCATTTGGGAACCTAGATGATTGAGGTAGTCGCAAAATTTACCATGAGGATTATATAACATTTATTTCAACACTAAGTACCTAAAAGTAGAACACAATCTATGAAATTTATTTTTTCTCCTTAAACAGAAATAGATAATCTCCATGTATTTAGATATATACACATATATGTTATATACAAATTAATTTTCCATCAGTTGACTCTTCATAGAAAAAAATTAACTCATAAAAAATGATAGCAAAGTTCTGATAGTGATCGTCAAACCCTCATTATTCTTGAGCCACTGTTACCAGCTGTATTCATCAGGGTTCTTTAGAGCTACAGAACTTACAGACTATCTCTCAAAATTGAGGGAATTTATTGTCATGACTTACAGTATGTAGTCCAACTAACCCAACAATGGGCAGCTGTGGATTGTAAGTTCAATAACTTAGTAGTTGCTCAGGCCCATGGAGCTAGTTGTCTATGCTAGTCTTCTGTAGAAGTAGGTTCCAACAGATGTACTGGCAAGCAGTCGAAGAAGAGTGAATCTTCCTTCTTCCAATGTCCTTATGTAGACTTCTAGCAGAAGGTATGTTCCAAATAAAGCTGTCTACCATGACACTTGGATCTGGGACATGTTTTGTCCCAGGCTGATCTTGAATCCAGAGACCACCTTGCCTCAGTTGCCTGAGATTAAAGCTTTTCATGGCCACCCTACCTCAAGATATCTATGTCAAGATTCAGGTCAGAAACTTGTGTCTTTCAGCCTCAAATCTGAATCACAGGTGTGCTCTCTAATTCTAGATTGTAATTTATTTCAGATAAAGTCAAATTAAAATCCAGGAGTAGCTACCGCACTAACTAGTCCCTTCTCTTCTTTCTCAACCCTTCCTCTAACCTGCTCTATCTGCAGACCTACAAGTGTGATTCTAGATGCACGGCCAAGGAATTTCCTCCATTTATAAACAAACAATTCTGCATAAAGTCATGTTTTCCTTATTCCCATCTCACCAACCTCTCTACCTGCTCCCCACATAAAACTCTCCATAACTACAGTGTTAGTTTCAGACCTACAACTTCCAAGACCTCTAGGTTTACAAGCATTACTATGAGGATAAATTACTTGTTATTTCCCATAAACTTGTCTCATACAGTCTGGGCCATTTCCACACCACGATCTTTGCTATTGGTCTACATCCATCTCCTTCAAAACTATTTTATTTAAGAGTCACCTTTGAATGGTGAGACAATCTTTTCCTTTTACATATTTCCCTATGCATTCTACCATCTCTTTCCTCAGAGACATGTGGTTTTGGAGCCAACATTTCCTTATTAAATAGCTCACCCTTAAGCTTTAGCTGGTCTGTCTCAGACCCTATAGTTCCAGAACTTGCCTGACAAAAGAAAGTCATATTACAACACTAGTAACATAAACAAAAAAAATCCAAATTTTCAGGTCAAATTGCAAAAACAAAAGCATCATTATTAGCTAAGACATCAGGTCTCCGACAAACTCACTAGTTCTATACAAATAATTTCTAATAAGGACTATGTATATGAATCACAGGACATGGAATTTGAAAGAATAATCACAAGCTTTACAAAAATAATTAAAGCAATTTAAAATTTACAAACACTTAAGCATAGCCTGTATTGTGTTAGTTGTACATTTGTTTTCATGTATGATATTTGGTATTGGGTTGCCAATGTTTTCATATACACATATTTAGAGATAAGCAAATACATACATATACACATACACATACATATACAAGAGCAATTAATCATAAGATAAGAAAATAGAAACATTAATTGCATTGCATCACATAAGAGGGAAAGAAAGACAATTAAAAAGGTAGTTTCATGTTATTTTAATAGAGTTAACACAACACAGAGGAAAAAAACTACTCTATTTAGTATTATAATAACAAAATAGGATTTCTGTGTATACTAAAATCCACAAAAGTAGAAATCACCACAAGTGATCACTTATAGATACTAAATTGAAAGCAACCTGTGTTGGTAGTTTCATGGAAGAAATGTAAATTACCGTAAATGTAACTGCATTATCTTACTGAATAATAAATGTGAAAATAGTAGGAAAACTAGCAATACATTGAGCAGAGCATCCTTATTACATTATAAATAAGCAAAGTGTTCCTAATGATACCTCACTTCTTTCTAGAGGACTTGTTTTGAAATTCTGAAAGGCTGACAAGGCATCTTAGTATTTGAACACTTGCAGAACATACACGGAAGACCTACAGTTAACTGCACAACCCAGATAAAAAAATAAATGAGTATGGATGGGGGACAAACTGAGTAAACACTCTCCAAGTATGCTAGCATAGCAGTAGGCATTTAAACAGAAGTCAGTGCAGATGATATTCCACATCATCAAAGACCACTTAATATAACAAACACATGCAGATTAGTATAAACTCTGCAGGGATATTTACCTGTAATAGTGTAATATTAGCCAATGTTAAAATCTATTCTTAGTCATATATACAGATATATCAATAACCAATATATAATTGCATATGAAGGTCAGTCTCCTCAAACAGATTTGAGCCATTATAAAGACCACCTTTATGTACAATTCTAGTCTAATCTGAAAGATGAAATAAGGACCATACATGAGTCATAATCATACTCATAAAATAGATATCCTTCATTTTGCAATGGTACAATATTAGGAAAGAATAATAAATTGAAGAGGATAAAAATTAAATTTTTGTAGAAAAAAAACCCACCTTAACAAACATAATAGTTGGCACAGAGGAAGGGAACTAGCTGAAGGGCAAGCCCATAGAAAGGACAGTGCCAGCCAGACTGGCCGCCCAAGGCTCCCGTTGCTCTTCTCAGCAGAGGCTTTTTGTTTTTGTTTTTGTTTTTGTTTTAATCCATGACGAGTGGTATGAGGGGATGGAGGGGAGCAGGATGTTGTGTAGACTTGGTTGTCTTAGAACAAGTTCTGTTGACCAGGCTGGCCTCAAACACAAAGAGATTTACATACCTCTGCCTCCTCAGTGCTGGGATAAAAGATTTGGACTACCACTGCCAAGCAAAAGACATAGTTCTGGTTTTTTACTGGATATTTTAATCCCTATTCTTGATCTCCTCCCCAGAATTCCACTATACCATCCCCCTCCTCCTGCATCTATGAGGAGGTGCACCTACCCACCCTTTTCTGCCTTCCTATCCTGGCATTCCTCTACACTGGAGCATCTGGCCATCACAGGACCAAGGGTCTCTTCTCTCACTGATACCCCACAAGGGTATCCTCTGCCACATATGCAGCTTGAGCTATGGTACCTACCTTGTGTAGTCCTTGCTTGGTGGTTTATAACCTGGAAGCTCTGGTCTGTTGATATTGTTGTTCTTCCTATAGGGTTGCAAAACTTCTAAGTTCCTTTAGTCCTTTCCTTAACTTCTCCACTGAAGAGCCTGTGAACAAGTTCAATGGTTGGCTGTGAGCATCCAAATTTGTGTACTTAAAGTCTGATTTCTAGCCACAGTTTTATTAGTTTAGTAGGATAAGATATATATAACTATATCGTGTAAAATAGATTTATAATTTAGCACTTATATAAACCTTCATTTATGATCCTAAAACAGATTTGTGGTTTGATTTTTAGAATATTTGTACTAACTATCGTAAGATTTGCACAGATTTCAAAGGCCTTGTATCAATTTATTTGTGATATGTGTAAGCCTAATATATATTTATTTAGATTTTGTAATAATATTCATAGAATGCCTTCCCATTTTGATACCTCTAGTAACTTTAATAGGCTGATTATTTAAAATCATTTAATTTATATAAACAAAATAGTAATTTGTTCACTTATTTATTTCATATAGGTCATACAAAGTGACATAATCACAAACATTAACTTTAAAATATAAGCAGTGTTTCCATATCAAGCAAAGAAATCTGGAAAATCCTGAGGGAAAAGGATTTTATTTTGTTTTCTCTGTGTAGTCCAAGTTGCAGTTTAAGTACTATTCCTTCCTTAGCACATAAAGTTTTGAGATTATGAATGTAAATAACCTGTTTGCTTAATTTGATGACTAATTATTCTTGGAGTATTAATTTTATAGTTTTGTTTTTTAAATATTCAATTGTAAATAATATTGCTATGAACATAGTTCAGCATGTATCCTTGTTATATGTTGGAGCATCTTTTAGATATTTGCCCAGGAGTGGTACAGCTGGGTCCTCCAGTAGTACTATATACGAATTTCTGAGAAACCACCTGATTGATTTCCAAAGAGTTTGTACCAGCTTGCAATCCCACTGAGGAATGAAGAGGTGTTCCTCTTTCTCCACAACCTTGCCAGCATCTGCTGTCATCTGAGTTTTTTATCTTACCCATTCTAATTAGTATTAGGTGGAATCTCAGAATCATTTTGTTTTGCATTTCCCTGATGACTAAGGATGTTGAACATTTCTTTTTTGTAAATTTTTCATTTGTTATTTTATTTATTTACATTTCAAATAGTATCCCCCTTGGTATCCTCCGGGTTCCCTTCCACAACCCCTTTATTCTACCACACTCACCCCTGCTGGTTCTTTGAGAGAATAAACAAGATAGATACCTACCCAAAGTACCTAATGGGCTCAGAGGCAGTATCCAAATTACCAAAATTGAAAATGAAAAATAAAAAGGATACATGACAACAGAAACAGAAGAAATTAAAAAAAAAATTAGATCCTACAATAAAAGCCTATACTTAAGTGACCATAAGTCTGTGGGTTAATTTCTGGGTCTTCAATCCTATTCCATTGATCCACTTGCCTGTTGCTGTACCAATACCATGCAGTTTTTAACACAATTGCTCGGTAGTACTGTTTAAGGTCAGGGATTTGATTCCCCCAGAAGTCCTTTTATTGTTGAGAATAGTTTTAGCTATCCTGGGTTTTTTGTTGCTCCAGATGAATTTGAGAATTGCTCTTTGTAGATCTATAAAGAATTGAGTTGGGATTTTGATGGGGATCACATTGAATCTGTATATTGCTTTTGGTAAGATGGCCATTTTTACTATATTGATCCTGCCAATCCAGGAGCAAGAAATATTTTTCCATCTTCTGAGGTCTTCTTTGATTTCTTTCTTCAAGGACTTGAAGTTCCTGTCATACAGTTCTTTTGCTTGTTTGGTTAGAGTTACGCCAAGGTACTTTATGTTGTTTGTGGCTATTTTGAAGGGTGTTATTTCCCTAACTTCTTTCTCAGCCTGCTTGTCCTTTGAATACAAGAAGGCTACTGATTTGCTTGAGTTAATTTTATAACCAGCCACTTTGCTGAAGTTGTTGATCAGCTGTAGAAGTTCTCTGGTGGAGTTTTTTGGGTCACTTAAGTAAACTATCATATCATCTGCAAATAATGATACTTTGACTTCTTCCATTCCAATTTGTATCCCTGTGAATTCCTTATGTTGTCTAATTGCTCTCGCTAGAACTTCAAGTACTATATTGAAAAGATATGGAGAGAGAGGGCAGCCTTGTCTAGTCCCTGATTTTAGTGGGATTGCTTCAAGTTTCTCTCCATTTATTTTGATGTTGGCTACTGGTTTGCTGTAGATTGCTTTTACTATGTTTAGGTATGGGCCTTGAATTCCTGCTCTTTCCATGACTTTTAGCATGAAACGATGCTGAATTTTGTCGAATGCTTTTTCAGCATCTAATGAGATGACCATGTGGTTTTTTTCTTTTAGTTTGTTTATATAGTGCATTACATTGATGGATTTCCATATGTTGAACCATCCCTGCATCCCTGGGATGAAGCCTACTTGATCATGGTGAATGATCGTTTTGATGTGCTCTTGGATTCGGTTGGCAAGAATTTTATTTAGTATTTTTGCATAGATATTCATAAGAGAAATTGGCCTGTAGTTCTCTTTCTTTGTTGGATCTTTTTGTGGTTTAGGTATTAGCGTAATTGTGGCTTCAAAGAATGAGTTGGGCAGTATCCCTTCTGTCTCTATTTTGTGGAATAGTTTGAAAAGTATTGGTGTTAAGTCTTCTTTGAAGGTCTGGTAGAATTCTGCACTAAAACCATCTGGTCCCGTACTTTTCTTGGTTGGGAGGCTTTCTATAACCCCTTCTATTTCTTTAGGGGTTATGGGACTATTTAGCTGCACTATTTGATGCTGATTTAATTTTGGTATTTGGTATCTGTCTAGGTAATTGTCCATTTCCTCTAGATTCTCCAGTTGTTTTGAGTATAGACCTTTGTAGTAGGATCTGATGATCTTTTGAATTTTCTCAGTTTCTGTTGTTATGTCTCCCTTTTCATTTCTAATTCTGTTAATTTGGATGCTGTCTCTGTGTCCTTTGGTTAGTCTGGCTAGAGGTTTATCTATCTTGTTGATTTTCTCAAAGAACCAACTCCTGGTCTTGTTGATTCTTTGTATGGTTCTCTCTGTTTCTATTTGATTGATTTCAGCCCTGAGTTTGATGATTTCTTGTCTTCTACTCCTGCTGGGTGAATTAACTTGTTTTTCTTCCAGGGCTTTAAGGTCACTTGATCTTTGATAAAGGAGCCACAACCATCCAGTGGAAAAAAGATAGTCTTTTCAACAAATGGTGCTGGTTCAACTGGAAGTCAACATGCAGAAGAATGCAAATTGACCCACTCTTATCTCCTTGCACTAAGATCAACTCCAAGTGAATCAAGGACCTCCACATAAAACCAGACACACTGAAACTATTAGGAAAGAAACTTGGGAAGACCCTGGAGGACATAGGCACAGGGGGAATGTTCCTGAACAGAACACCAATAGCTTATGCACTAAGATCAAGAATTGACAAATGGGACCTCATAAAATTACAAAGTTTCTGCAAGGCAAAGGACACTGTCAGAAGGACAAAACGACAACCAACAAAGTGGGAAAAGATCTTCACCAACCCCACATCCGACAGAGGGCTAATATCCAATATATACAAAGAACTCAAGAAGTTAGACCCCAAAGAACCAAATAACCCTATCAAAAAATGGGGCACAGAGCTAAACAAAGAATTTTCACCAGAAGAAATTCAGATGGCTGAGAAACACCTTAAGAGATGTTGAACATCGTTAGTCATCAGAGAAATGCAAATCAAAACAACCCTGAGATTCCACCTCACACCAATCAGAATGGCTAAGATTAAAAACTCAAGACACAACAAATGCTGGTGAGGATGTGGAGAAAGAGGAACACTCCTCCACTGTTGGTAGGATTGCAAAATGTTAAAACCGCTCTGGAAATCAGTGTGGCGGTTCCTCAGAAAATTGGGCATGTTCCTTCCAGAGGACCCTGGCATACCACTCCTGGGCATATACCCAGAGGATTCCCCTGCATACAATAAAGACACATGCTCCACTATGTTTATAGCAGCCTTGTTTATAATAGCCAGAAATTGGAAGGAGCCCAAATATCCCTCAAAGGAGGAATGGATACAGAAAATGTGGTATATTTATACAATGGAATACTACTCAGCAATTAAAAATAATGAATTCATGCAATTTGTAGGTAAATGGTTAGACCTGGAAAATATCATCCTGAGTGAGCTAACCCAATCATAAAAGAATACACATGAAATGCAATCACTGATAAGTGGATATTAATGAGCCCAGAAGCCCTAAATACTCAAGGCACAATTAAATTAGCAAGTCAAATGATTCCCAAGAAGAAAGGAGAGGACCCTGGGCCTGGAAAGATTGGATCCAGTTTTGTAGAGAAACTGTGGGGGGAGGGGGAATGATTGGGGAATAGTTGGGGGGGAGAGGAACTATGGGACATAGGAGGTGGGAACTGGGAAGGGGGAAATCCTTTGGAATGTAAACATAGAATATAGAAAATAAAAAAAAAGCCTATACTCAACAAAACTGGAAGATATAGATGAATTGGATGGTTTCCTAGGTAGATGTAACATACAAAAGACCCATGTTTCATAAGGTAATAGAAGAAGTCATTAAAAGCTTCCCAATCAAAAACAAACAAGCAAATACACAAAGCCCAGGGCCAGATAGATTTAATGCAGAATTCTTCCAGAACTTCAAAGAAGACCTGATAGCAATATTCCTCAAACTATTCCATAAAATAAAAACAGAAGAAACACTACCAAACTCATTCTATGGATCCGCAATTACTCTAATACCTAAACCACACAAGGACCCAATGAAAAAAGAGGACTTAAGACTAATCTCGCATATGAGTATTGATACAATTCTCAATAATTTTCTTGCAAATTGAATCCAAGAACACATCAAAACCACCATTCATCATGAGCAAGTAGGCTTCATTCCAGGAATGCAAGGTTGGTTCAAAGTAAGAAAATCCATTAACCTAATACACTATGTAAACAAACTCAAAGAAAAGAAATCAAATGATCATCTCCTTAGATACAGAAAAAGCATTTGACAATATACAACACCCATTCAAGCTGAAATTATTGGAGCAATCAGGAATTCAAGGACCATACCTAAACATAATAAAAGTAATTTATTGCAAAACAACAGCCAATATCAAATTAAATGGAGAGATACATGAAGTAATCCCACTAAAATCAGGGACAAGACAAGGATGCTTAGTGTCTCCATATCTATTCAATATAGTACTCTAAGTGCTAGCTAGAACAATAAGACAAAAAAAAGAAACCAAGGAGATAAAAATTGGCAAAGAAGAAATAAACATATCCCTATTTGCAGATGATATGATAGTATACCTAAGTGAATTCCTAACAATTTTATCAGAGAACTTCTCCAGCTGATAAACAACTTCAGCAAAGTAGCTGGATATAAAATAACCTCAAACACATCAGTAACCTTCCTTTATACAAATCTTTAATCCTTTTTTAAGTCCAGACTTCAGCCCCCTCTGGGTCTTCCTCCTGACTACTCCCCATCCCATACATCTGCACCCCTTCCCTGTCTCCAAAATAATGTCCCCACCCTGGCCCCAACTCCACCAAACCTCCCCACTCCCTGGGTCCTCAAGTCTCTTGAGGATTAGATGCATCTCCTCTCACTGAGGCCAGATGAGGCAATCCTTTTCTATATATGTGTTGAGGGCCTCATGTAAGCTGCTGGATGCTGCCTTCTTGGTGACTCAGTGTCTGAGAGATCTTGTTGGTCCAGGTCAGTTGAGACTGCTGGTCTTCACATGGGGTTGCCCTCCTCCTCAGCTTCCTTCAGCTTTTTCCCAATTCAACCACGGGAGTCCCTGGCTTCTGTCCATTGGTTGGGTGCTAGTATCTGCATCTGACTCAGCTTCTTGTCAGGTGTCTCAGATGGCAGCCATACTAGGCTCTTGTCTGCAAACACACTATAGCATCAGTAAGAGTGTAAGGGCCCTGGTCCCCCCCTTGAGATGGATCCCAATTTGGGCCTGTCACTGAACCTCCTTTCTTTCATACTCTTCTCCATTTTTGTTGCTGCAGTTCCGTCAGACAGGAACACTTCTGGGTCAGAGTTTTTGACTCAGTAATGGCAACCCCAACCCTCCACGTGATGGGCAAATGTTGTAAGGAGGTTATTGATCACTCTTGTACAGATTTTATGAATTTCTCCAATTTGTAACTATAGTGTCTTTTGAGGATTTAAAAAATGATTATTTTATTTATTTACATTTCAAATGTTATTCTCAGGCTATCAAGGAGATCACTTTTGAAATGTAAATAAATTAAAAAGCAATTTTAAAAATCCTATTTTAAACCCCCAAAGACACTATATTTAAGCATTAGAGAAAAATCACAAAATCTCTACAAGAATGATCATTAACCACCACACCACTTTTCCACATATAGCATAACAACTCACTGTGAATATAAATACACTAAATTCAGTGTCTTTTCCTTCTCCACTGAGACTTTCTTAAGGAAAGTCACAAAAGCTCTGGATGACATAGTTGCACTCATTTATAAAGTAAGTTTCTATAATCTAACATTTCTGAAAACCTCTTTTGTAAAAAATAAAATAAGATAAAATAAAATAAAACTTATTCTAAAGATTGAACTTAATTTCTGTTTTTTCCTCCACAACTGTTCAAATTCTATTTCCTTATAAAAAATCATGCATAATTTCAAAAAAAAACCTATAGATATCATATATATTTTTATGGTTTACAGTTATAACAAACGGTGAAATTTATGATTTTATGGCAGGAATTCTATAATGAAATCCTAATTCTTGGTAAAGTAGAATGTAAAATTATTTATAAATATGGAATTTCATAATACCTAAGATGAAGCAATTCATATGGAATTCAAACTATAACAGGTGCCTCCATTAACAAGGTAGTATTTAGGTCTCAAGCCAATATTCAAAGTGAAAATTAAAAGTCAAAGATTGAGTTGATTGACTATAAACTTAGAAACTCCAAAGGTATTATATAATGATCACCAAGTTAAAAGAATTATAGAGTGATTAAACCTAAATTATTATTACAAGTAATAAACTCATAATTTGAAAACTAACCCCAGTCATAAAGGAAGATTTTGAATTGTTGTAATTTTTCCATTTCAAAGAAATGAATTCCTTTCCTTTGGAAAAGATAAAAATAGAGTTTAAAATTGTTTATAATAGCCAGAAATTGGAAGGAGCCCAAATATCCCTCAAAGGAGGAATGGATACAGAAAATGTGGTATATTTATACAATGGAATACTACTCAGCAATTAAAAATAATGAATTCATGCAATTTGTAGGTAAATGGTTAGACCTGGAGAATATCATCCTGAGTGAATTAACCCAATCACAAAAGAGTGCACATGAAATGCAATCACTGATAAGTGGATATTAATGAGCCCAGAAGCCCTAAATACTCAAGACACAAATAGCAAGTCAAATGATTCCCAAGAAGAAGAAAGAAGAGGACCCTGGGCATGTAAAGATTGCATCCAGTTTAGTAAAGAAACCTAGGGGGGAGGGGGAATGATTGGGGAATAGTTGGGGGGGAGAGGAACTAGTTGGGGGGGAGAGGAACTATGGGAACTATGGTGGGTGGGAACTGGGAAAGGGGAAAGCCTTTGGAATGTAAACATAGAATATAGAAAATAAAAAAATTGCAAAGTGAAATTAAATATATTCAAAAAGATATTCTATATATAGAGAAATAATTCAAATCATATTTGTGGTTTATTTTACTCAATAAAATAATTTCATGAATACTGCTATCAGAATGTAGTTCCAAAATAGGTCTCTAAAATTTAGTCCAGCAGAGTGAAACTCCAAAACAAGTACATCAGTGTGTTTAACAAGGCTTTTATAGGAAATAATAGTTAACTATAAATATAATTAATGTTTTCAAAGAGATATTATTTATTATTAATATCCATTTAAAATAATTACTATATGAATATTCATGACAATATTTTTCGCTTTGAAACCACTGCATAAACAAACATAAGTGAACATAACAGATAAATACCTAAGGAATATTAATTCTAGAATCCACTAATTCTAGATTTTCACACTGCCTGTCAACATTATTTGCTTTATCTCTTCTCTTTCATAAACCCCCAAAATAAAAATAAAAATTAAAAAAAACAGAAACAACATACAACAAAAATAAGGATTCTCATGATAAAGATTAGACATAAAACAAATAAAAAATAGATTTGTAAAATATTCTTAAATTTGGACACAGAGGAGAAATGTGCATGTTTAAAGTTATGTATTATTCATTTTAAAATAATCACTCGTGAGCTTTGTCCCATTTAGAAATAATGAAGTATGACTCATTGTGCTCATATAAATGCATTTTCAGTTATTTGTAGTATTATCTAGCTGTCACAAATGTACTTGAATTTGATGTGAAATGAACACTGGATATGACCAGTGGAGACATGATTTCTATTTTTACTACAAAAATATGGTTCACATGAAGAAAACAGTTAGGAGCAAGCATATATTGTAAAAGAGTTCCTGGCACTTAGTGTAATTATCCATAAAAATACATATAAAAATTTTACAATGAAATTCTTGAAACTACATATGAACACTAAAAAATATTTTTGAATCATGCAATCATTATTATAATAATTAGCTCAGAATATATATATAATATATATATTATATATATATACACACAAACCTTATTTTGGTATAAGAAAAGATATAAAATTATAGAGACAAAGATTACTTGTGGTAGTTATTTGATATAATCTGAACTCTAAATGACCTAGTATGTTCCTAGTTCTGTTATGTGTATTTTGTGCAGTAGGAAATAAATGGATCAATGTAAGGACCTACTGTAGAAGATATTCACTTCCAGTATGAACATTAGATACAGAACAGTCATTATCAGTAACAGAGGTGGACAAAATATCATATATATATGTATATATATATTTGAAATATCTTAGCTTACCTCATGTTGTCACATTAACTGACCAGTCTTAACACTACCTACTGAAATATATGTACTAATGACCCAAGACAGTAATTTAGTTGGATAGATTTCTTTTAATTTCTGGATAAAAACAATCTTTATTGAGATGAATATATATACTTTAATTTAAAAAGCATATTTGCTATACAAATTTATACTTTAAATTAGAAAATAATTTCTTTCAAAATCCATTGTTCTTATATATCCAGAGATTACTGCAATTCATAGAAAGTAGCATATGACTATTAACATATCTTTAAGTTAATCTTTGTATTTATCTTTACACTATGTTCATGGTTTCATATTTATTATTTTAAATTTTCACACTGCCTGTCAACACTATTTGCTTTATGTCTTCTCTTTCATAAGCCCCCAAAATAAATATAAAAATTACAAAAAACAGAACCAAAATATAACAAAAATGAAGAAGAGAAGGAGAAAATAAGGAGGAAGAGACAAGGAAAAGAAGTAGCAGGAAAGGAGAGGAAGAAGAGGAAACAAACCATACATAACATATGGATTTATTGTGTTTCTTGGCATGGGGCTTGGCCCTGAGTGTGCTTATTATAACCAGTGACACTGTAGTAGAGAAATTTATTTTCCTTTCCAACTAAGTATTAATTGCAATCAGCTTAGTTGTTAGGAATAGGAGTCCAACTCTACTACCTGCTCTGAGTGCTTGCTCCCTGTCTGGATTGAACCTGTAAAGGTCTATTTGTATTATCATCATATCTGAGTCATACTGTTGTGTATGAAAGACAGTTTTCTTAGAATCACATACCACTTCTAAATCTTCTAATCTTTCCACCTCTTTTTCTATATAGATCTCTGAGACTTGAGGCCAGGGCTTAGAACAGAGGTTCTCGACATGTTAGTTTCAACCACCAAATGGGTTGAAAGAGTCTTTCGCAAGGGTGGCATACCAGATATCTTACAAGTAGAATAATTTCACTACAGTTCATAAGAATTTCAAAATTACAGTTACAAAGTAGAAGTAAAAAACATTTATGGTTTGGGCTATTATACCATGAGAAACTAAATTAAATGTCTGCTGCATTATGAAGTTTGAGAACCACTAGGATAGTGGAAGGGTTCTTTTTAGTTCTGAGTGCTCCAAAGTATCTCATTCTATTCATATCTTCTAGTTGTGGGCATTTGTGTGATTTCCCATCAACAAAAAATGAATCATACCTAAAGGGTGTTGAACTATGTAATTATCTAGCTTTTCATGTTCCTTTAGCACAATGCTTTACATCTTGCAAACCATTAATACAATTCCTCATACTGTTGTGTATTCTCTGCTGTAAAATTACTTTATTGCTACTTTATAACCACAATATTCTACTCTTCTGAATCATAAGGCAAATATATGATATACAGCTTTTATGATATATAACAACTAAATGGTCAGAACACACAGCTTGAGAAAGTTTGCTTTAGTATAATAGTAGTAGGTTTTCCCAAAAGCCCATGAACAAGCTTATCTCAAATTCTTGCACACTACAACAATGTCAGATATTGGTTCCTTCTTATGGAGTAGACCATAAATCAAATCTAAAACAATTTGATTACTCCCATAATGTTTGTATCACCATTAGAGAATATCTTGTAGACTGATATCTCTTGATTATCTCAGGATAGTGTAGCTGATGAATAACTTTCTCCTCTGTTAGTGTTCAGATTATCATCACGTCTCCTGAATGCTACACTTAAGGATGAAACTCCTTTTGGCCACTAGATAGATTTTTGCATGATCAAACGCATGAGCATTGTCTTCAGAAGTAAGACATTATTATCATCACTTTATACAAAGTAACCAACAAACTTTGCAATAGGTTTTGATGTTCTAATGGCACATGGGATCCTTTGACCAATGACTCACCAATATATAAACAATTTTTGCACTAGAGTTATTTCTTCCAGGCAACAGATATGTAGTTGTGGCATTGCCTCCCTATTATATGGAAATTCTTACATTTTTCATATTTACATATATACATTTAATATACATGAATATAAGATATATAATAATATAAATATATTTACATACATGGGAAAAGAATGTAAATGGGATATTTATATATGAAAAGAATATAAAAAGAATGTGTATCAAAAGAACACAAGTATAAGCTTCTAAAGTTTCTAAAGTAGAAGATTTTCATTTGGATTTTAAAAACATATTTACTGTTAGTTGTATAACTCATATTTTCATATCAAAACAAAATGGAGAAAAATATACCTTGAAATTCTTTAATTGATTCATTCAAAATCTTAAAACTATGATATTATACATAAGTGACTCCGAAAATCCTACCAGAGAACTTCTTCAGTTGATAAACTACTTCAGCAAAGTGGCTAGATATAAAATCAGCTCAAATAAATCAGCACAGTTCCTTTATATAAATCATAAAAAATCTGAATAAGAAATTAGGAAAACAACACCATTCAGAATAGCCAGAAATAATAAAAATATATTGGGGTAACTCTAACCAAACAAGTGAAAGATCTGTATGACAATAACTTCAAGTCCCTCAAAGAAATCGAGAGAAGGGATGTGATTGTCATCTCACAATCAAACACTCTGACCTAGAATTATTCCTGTCTGAAAGAACTTAGGGGACAAAAATGGAGAAGGGCTTGAGGAGAAAATGGCTCAACAACATGCCCAAATTGGGGTCTAGCTCAAAGAGAGACCCCAAGACCTGACAATATTCCTGAGGTTATGAAATGCTCCCAAAAAGGAGGCCAATCTTGACTGCTCTTGAAAAGACCAAACAAGCAACTGAAATAAAACCCAGGTGTCCTTCAACAGAGGAATGGATATAGAAAATGTGATATATTTCTACAATGCAGTACTATTCAGCTATTCAAAATAATGAATTCATGAAATTCTTAGGCAAATGGATGGAACTAGAAAATATCCTGAGTGAGGTAACCCAATTACAAAAAAACACACATGTCCTTCACTCACTGATAACTAGATATTAAGCCAAAGCTCAAAATAAATGTTACAATTCACAGACCACATGAAGCTCAAAAAGAAGGAAGATTAAAGTGTGGGTGCTTCAGTTCTTCTGAGAAGGGGAACAAAGCTCTCATAGGAGTAAATATGAAGATAATGTGTAGAGCAGAGACTGAAGGAAAGTCCACACAGAGATTTTCTCACCTAGGGATTTTTCCTCTGCATAGTCTCCAAATCCCAGAACTATTGTGGATGCCAAGAAATGTTTGCTGAAAGGAGCCTGATATGGTTGCCTCCTGAGAGGCCCTGTCAGAGCCTTGCAAATACAGACTTGGCTATTCACAGTCAAAAATTGGACTGAGTGTGGGGTCCCCAATGGAGCAGATAGAGAAAGGAAAGAAGGAGCTGAAGGGCATTGCAACCTCATATGAACAACAACAGTAGCAACCAACCAGACTTCCCAGAGCTCACAGGGACTAAACCATCTACTAAGGGGTATACATGGCTCTAGCTGCATATGTAACAGAGGATTGCCTTGTCAGACATTAAGGGGAGGAGAGGTCCTTGGTCCAGTGATAGATTGATAGATGATCCAGAGAAGGTGAATTGTGGGCAGGGAGGTGGGAGCCGGGTGGGTGGAGGAACACCCTCCTAGATGCAGGGGGAATAAGGATGGGTTAGGGGGTTTCTGAAAGGGGGAGGGGCAGGAAAGGGAAGAACATTTGAAATGTAAATAAAGAAAATATCCAATTAAAAAAATAAAACACTGATGCAGATACTGACACCCAACAAATGTACAGAATCCAGGAAACACTGTGGTTGAATTGGGGAAAAGTTTTAAGAAACCAAGAAAGAGGGTGACCTTATAAGAAGACTAGCAGTCTCAACTAACTTTTACCTCTGAAATCTATAAGACACTGGTCCACCAAATAGGCAGCATACAGCAGCTGAAATGAGGCCCCCAACACATATACAGCAGAGGACTATTGGTTCTGGACTCAGAAAATACACCTGGAGGCCCTAGGGAGTATAGAGTGGGGTGAGGAGTTATGGGTGGGGACCCTTCATGGAGGTGGAGGAAGAAGGCAGGATGGAATGTGGAACAGTCAGAGGGTAGACTAGGAGGGGGATAAAATTTTTAGGGTAAAAAAAATTAAGTGGAAAAAAAGATTATGCACATGTGACTGTTGACACCATTTCAGGCTTTCTAGTTGCAACTGCCTTAGCAGGAGAAGCATCTAAAAATGTAATTGGTCATTGCCTAGGTTGTTTTTTCCAAATCAGATTAAAATAGATAATTGAACTGGCTATTGCAGACAAGCATTTGAGGTGTTTTGTTGAGACTTTAATATTACTGGGATTCTTTATATATTCTCAAGAACAAGGTATTGTGAAACAGGTATTGTGGAACTTTAGTAAAACAACTTCTTCATAAATTAAAAAGGAGGAAGTTATACTCCCATAAACTATAAAATTATTTAAATTATGCTCTTTTATTTTACATTTTTAAAAATTTAGATGCTGAGGAACTCTCTGTGTGTCTATGGCATCATACAACTAGGCATACTTATGCCTAGGTGAAATGAAAAAATCCACATACTGGCATTTGGCATGATCTGGATCAGGTATTTAATATAGGGAAGAGGGCATATTTGTGTTTTTTCTGTAGGATGCTGAAGGAGCATACTAGCTGCAAGAACAATTGTTAAGACATGCTGATGCTAAGACAAAGAATGATCCTGACGTGTGTGCTTGCTGACTGCTCTGACAATGGTAGCTGGCAAGCTGCATTGGATATTTGTTCCTGACCCAACTTTTCTTATGTATATCCCAGATTGGATAAGCTACCTTGCTCAAGCTTTTAGATCTTGTGTGACAAAGAACATGGAGAGTGTGGAAACTGACTTAGAAAAATTAATCAAATAAAGAAGTTTTTATAATGACTCTTCTCTATCCTTTAATATGACCAGTTATTCTGACTCAATTGTGGACTGGTCTAGAAATCAATCGAATATTTGAAATAACATTCTTCATTTGGAAGGCTAGTTCTGGACATTTTCAGAGACATATTTGGAAGTTAGCTGCAGATCTTTATGAAGATGTTAGCAATAGAGAAAATTGGGACGAGGATCTAAACTTCTTTTCTTTTCTTTCTTTCTTTCTTTCTTTCTTTCTTTTTTCTTTCTTTCTTTCTTTCTTTCCTTCCTTCCTTCCTTCCTTCCTTCCTTCTTTCTTTCTTTTTGACTTCTGAGGCTCAATTTTATTTATGTTGTAATACATTTTCTTCCTTACAAATCAGTTATGTAGTTAGAGAATATCAGTTCTTTTACTAACACTGTATTTGATCTGTTCTGAGTTTTTAATGAGAGAGAAAAATATATAAAAATGAGCAACTATTTTAAAAGATGTGGACCAAAACTATGCACAATTTCAATGAAATGAAATGTAAAACCAGTAAATGTAGTAGAATAATATTGGGAAATGTTCTTGGAGTTGCCAAGGTTTTGTTAAAAATTATATTTTTTCTCTTTTCCTATTCTTTTATTTGATATATTCTTTCTTTACATTTCAAATGACTTCCCCTTTCCAGGATTTGCCCTACTCAAAAGTCCCATAAGCTCTTGTCCCTCCCCTTGTTCCCCAATCAACACCTTCCTGCTTCCCTATCCTGGTATTTCCCTACACTGTTGCACTGAGTCTTTCTAGGACCAGGGTCCTCTCCTTCCTTCTTCTTTGGCATCATTTGATATGTGAATTGTTTCCTGG
Organism: Apodemus agrarius; assembly: GCA_964023405.1. NCBI lineage: Eukaryota > Metazoa > Chordata > Mammalia > Rodentia > Muridae > Apodemus > Apodemus agrarius. The sequence goes on from OZ030020.1 coordinate 70,272,335, forward strand.
GTATTACAAGCTTCTAAGCTAATACCTGCTTTTCAGTGAGTAAATACCATGAGTGTTTTGTTGTTGTTGTTGTTTGTTTTTGGTTTTTTTTGTGATTGGGTCACCTCACTCAGGATGACACTCTCCAGTTCCACCCACTTGCCTAAGAATCTCATGAATTCAATGTTTTTAACAGCTAAGTAGTATTCCAGAGTGTAAATATACCTTATTGTCTGTATCCATTCCTTCATTGTGGGACATCTGGGTTCTTTTCTGCTTCTGGCTATTATAAATAGGGCTGCTATGAACATAGTGGAACATGTGTCCTTATTACATGCTGGGGAATCCTCTGGGTATATGGCCAGGAGTGGTTTAGCAGGGTCCTCCAGTAGTATCATGCTCAGTTTTCTGAGGAACTGCCAGACTGTTTCCAGAGTGGTTGTACCAGCTTGCAAACCAACAGGCAGATTGATCAATGAAATAGAATTCAAGACCCAGAAATGAACCCACATATCTATGGTCACTTGATCTTTGACAAAGGATCTACAACCACCAAGTGGAAAATGGATAGTCTTTTCAAAAAATGGTGCTTGTTCAACTGGAGGTCAGCATGCAGAAGAATGTAAATGGATCCATTCTTATCTCCTTGTACTTAGCTCAAGTCCAAGTGGATCAAGGACCTCCAGATAAAACCAGACACACTGAAAATAATAGAAAAGAAACTGGGGAAGAAACTTGAGTGCATGGACACAAGGGAAAATTTACTGAACAGAACACCAATAGCATATGCTGTAAGATCAAGAATTGACAAATGGGACCTCATAAAATTACAAAGTTTCTGTAAGGCAAAGGACACTGTCAAAAGGACAAAATGGCAACCAACAAATTGGGGAAAGATCTTCACTAACCCTACATCCAACAGGGGACAAATATCCAAGACATAAAAAGAACTCAGGAAGATAGACTCTACAGTGCCAAATAACCCTATTAAAAATAGGGTACAGATATAAACAAAGAATTTTCATCTGAGGAATATTGAATGGCCCAGAAACACCTAAAGAAATGTTCAACAACCTTAACCATCAAGGAAATGAAAATCAAAACAACCTTGAAATTTTACCTCACACCAGTCAGAATGGCTGGTCAAATATTAATTATCCCAGAAGCTCTGAATAATCAAGGCACAATTAGCAAATCAAAAGATTCCCAAGAAGAAAGGAGAGGGCCCTGGTCCCAAAAAGACTTGATCCAGTATTGTAGGAGAGTACCAGAACAGAGAAATGGTGTGTGGTGTGTGTGGGGGGGGCGGTAATTGGGGAATGGGCGGAGGGAAGAGGACTTATGGGACATATGGTGAGGGGGGAACTGGGAAAGGGGAAAGTCTTTGGAAAATAAACAAATAATATAGAAAATTAAAAAATGTGGTAAAGAGCTAAACAGAGAATTCTCAACTGTGGAATACCAGATGGCTGAGAAACACCTGAAGAAATGTTCAACATCCTTAGTCATCAGAGAAATGCAAATCAAAACAACCCTGAGATTCCACCTCACACCAGTCAGAATGGCCAAGATCAAAAAGTCAGGAGACAGCAAGTACTGGAGAAGCTGTGGCGAAAGAGGAACACTACTCCACTGCTGGTGGGATTGCAAGCTGCTACAACCACTTGGCAAATCAGTTTGGTGTTTCCTCAGAAAACTGGACACAGCACCGAGGACCCAGCTATACCACTCCTGGGAAAATAACCAGAAGATGCTCCAACATGTAATAAGGATGCATGCTACACTATGTTCATAGCAGCCATATTTATAATAGCCAGAAGCTGGAAAGATCCCAGATGTCCTTCGACAGATTAATGGATACAGAAAATGTGGTACATTTACACAGTGGAGTACTATTCAGCTATTAAAAACAATTAATTCATGAAATTCTTAAGCAAACAGAGATAGAAAATACCATCCTGGTGAGGCAACACAATCACAAAAGAACACACACACAGGATGCACTTGCTAATAAGTGGTTATTAGCCCAAGAGCTCGAAATACCCAAGATACAACTCACAGACCACATGAAGCTCAAGAAGGAAGACCAAAGTGTAGATACTATGTTCCTTACTGGAAAGTAGATTAAAATAACCATGGCTCACAGCCAACATAGGGTTCCCAATGGAGCAGATATAGAAAAGACACTAGGAGCTGAAGAGGTTTGCAACCCTGCAGGAGGAACAATAATATGTACCAACTAGTACTCCCAGGGCCTAAACCACAAACCAAACAGTACACATGGAAGGACCAAAGGCTCCAGCTACATATGTAGCAGAAGATGATCATTTCAGACATCAATGAGAGGAAAGGTCAATGGTCCTGTGAAGGCTTGATTTCCCAGAATAGGTGAATGCAAGTCAGGAAATGAGGAGGGGGGAGGTTAGTAAGGGGAGGGGGAGGGGATTTGGAGGGGTAACTCAGAAAGGAGATATCATTTGAAATGTAAATATAGCAAATATGTAATATTTCTTTAAAAAAGAAAAGAAAACTCAGAAGAAAACAGGTCCTGGCGAGGATGTGGAGAAAGAGGATCTAGCTTCCAAAAAAGTGTTAGTGCATGTGTTCAGGCATCCAATCTTTCATTAATTGTTCATGTTAAATTTACTTTTGTTTCATTTACAGTATTTAATGTAAGTCATATTGATCGTACACTTTCTAATTACATTCGTGTTTTGAAAACTGGCATGTCTGCTATGGTGCTCTATCAATCAGATTTTGTTTTATTGCCTGTGAACATTACAATACTTTGGTATTCTGAAAAGAAGAGCTTGCAGGTACTGGAAGAAGTGAGTCATGATTAAGCAGTAGCAGTGGGGAAGTAGGCTTGATTATTCCTGGTATAGCAGCTTTAATAAAGTTAATAACTAGTACCATTGCCTCTGCAATTGCTTTGACAAGAGAAGTTAAGGCAGCTACTTTTGTTAATCACTTAGCAAAAAACGTTACTAAAGTTTTTAGTATTCAAGAGGATTTAATTGGGTTTGGAACAACAGATTGATGCACTTTATGATACTTTTCAAATTAGTATAGAGAAGATTCAGAGTTTAAGAGCTAGAAGCTCTCTAGTGTGCTAACTACCAGTGGATTTGTGTTACTTCTAAAGTTTACAATGATAGAGGAAAAAGTTCAAAGACACTTGCAGGGTTTTTGACATAATTTCAACACCTCTCTGGATATTTTAACTTTGCTATTGAGTATATGAATTTAAAGAATACTGCTCCACTGAGCTTTGATGCTGCTAATATTGCTGGTAAAATTATTCATAGCCTGAAGTTAGTATTTCCATCTTGGTCAAGCTTCAAGTATAGAATATATAGCTTGATCATGCCAGCCCTTCTTGTCCTGGGAATACTCTTATTCCTGCCCATGATGTTAAAGAGTGCCTTTAATAATAACATGTTGGTGGCCAAAGTACATGGCTTGAAACTAAAAACAAAACCACAGACAGAGTCATTAATTTAAGAGGCTGGCAAGCTAAGGGTTGGTAAGATTTTGCACAGAGCCTTACCAACCTAAGACATAGGCATAGGCCAAAAAGCCATGTTTGTTTATAAATAAACACTAATAAGGCCATGTTTGTTCATTAATTAAAAACTAATAAGTCTGTGTTTATTCAAATAACACAAACAAACTGTGTGATCTTGAAGACAGGCAAGGAAGGGATTCTTGTCAAGATGACCTAAGGCAGGCTCAGACTTGTTTATTAAAATGGGGGGTGGTAGAGAGCCTTATTGGGGTATCTTGCCACCTGAGAGGAGTCTGATATTGGCCAAGGAGCTTGACTTTGGTCACGGACAAGGAAATGGGCTTCAGGCAAGAATCTAACTTAAGCAGGTTTAATTTTTTCCAATCTGATTTTATACCATTTTAATTACATGAAAATATTAAGGGCAATAGTACTACGATGAGGAAAAAGCAAGACAATAAACATAAAATAGTCAAGGCACTAAGCAAAATCCCAGGATTGTACCACAGAGACAGTTTCCAAACATGTGTCCAAGTGACCAATACATGAGCCGACTTTCTTGTCGAAGCCACAAAACTTGCCTGAAGCGTACTTTCTTCTTTCCACCCTAAGATTAAAATTCCTACCTTAACCTAGTTCCCTATTACAGCCTAAAGTTAGATTGACTTTAGTTGACTGAGGTCATGCTATAATAAAAACAAAACAAAACAAAACAAAAAACAAAAACAAACAAAAAAGAAATATTTCCTTAGAGTAAGATTACTTTCAATACAATAACACAAACTCAAATATCATTGAAAAATTTGTAGTAATAGATTAACTTAATTATATATTTTCCATGCAAACTGTGATAAATTAGAACTTGTAAAATTGCTGATATAATCAACATCAACAAATAACAGCCAAAAACAAACTCCTGAAAATATTCGGAAATCTATCTATAGGCAAGAGGTGGTCCATAGACATATCCACATTTTCTTAAGGAAATTCCTATGTAACAAAATGACACAATAAAATTTTAATCTTGTCACAAAACATTAAAAATTGTTTAAATTATTATTTTGAAGGAGCAGTCTATATTATAAGATGATACCAAGTTTTGTTAAGAGTTTTGTTGAAATTAGAGAAGAAATTTCTGTTTAGATAATGTATAGGAAAGTACAGTCCAAAAGGTATAGCAGGTCAAATAAAATGATCTTTACAGAACCCAAGAACATCAAGTTAATACAATTTCCCACATTTTTCACATTAATCAGAGCACAAGATAGTCTATTCTCTGGGGGGAAAAATCCTTTACAGCTTCAAAGTAAAGGGTTTTCACAGATTCAGATTCCTATGCACTCTCATCTGTGCATAGTTCACATGCTGAAGTTCACTATTCTTCAAAATAAAACTGTTTCTCCCTTACCAAGTATTAATATATAAGTGAATGCATGGATATATGTAACTTATTTGAATGGTATATAAAAGCTAAAAAGCACACTATAAAGAACTATAAAATAATTTTTTTTCTTCAATCTTCTCTAAATTGACTGCCAAAGGCAGAGAGAATGATAGTCTCTTTATGCCAAAAAAAAAAAGAAATGTATGCAGGACAATATTAATTACACAAGGTAGTAATTATACAAGCTATGTGTGAAACAATGAATTTTCAATGAATAAGGTTCTCACCCACTGTTCTGTTTCCCACATTTTTTGTTTATCAAATAACATTGTGTTGTAGTAACATTTCTTTTATTAGCCTAAAGGAAGATTGAGAGTCTTAGCACTAGTTATGAATTGATTCAGTTTCAAAACTGTAGCTCTTAATGCAATTATATAAAATTAGCTATAAAGTAAACCAAGCATTCAAAAATAAATGTAAAGGAAAGAGACTTATGAACAGAGAGAGTTAGCTTTCACAATTAACCTCTACTGAAAACATAGTATATAATACCCAAGAGGATTTGATTATTTCTCTGGAATATTAATGTTCTTACATTGCATATTCTAATTCCAAAATTAACTCAGTTTCTGGAGTACTTTCAAATACTTATGTTTGAGTAGGGCAAAAGCCCTCCTCAGATGCACCTATTTTCTTTCTCATCAGATTAACTAAATAAAATAGCAAATTCCCTCTACAAAATTTTTAGGAAGTTTCAGATAAAGATTTTCTTTCTGATGAATATTTGTTAATCATAAAAGGAGCCAGAGAAGATGAATCTCTTTGACCTTGGCCCTGTACTAGAGTACCAACATGTTGGAAAATTTAGAAATTTAAATATAGGTATCTAATGTCAGCTACAGGTATTGCCAAGTCAGTGCTTCAACATTTCTTTGTTCAGTGCACTTTTTACTTGAATGTACAAATGTGAAACTTAAGTAAAGATTAAACCTTATTTTGTCACAACCTTTGTAGTTTTCATATATTTTCATGACAATAAAATCATATATACATACACCTGTGAAGAAGAAATAAACAGCAAAACTGCGTACAAATGCCGCATACATATGGAAAACAAACAAGGGAGTTAAAAAAATAATTTTAGCTAATTTTGCTCCTAAAGTGTTCAATCAGTAAAAGATAAAAGATGATATAGAATAAACTTTATATGAATTAGACATGTATTTTTATAAACTTAGTAAAATAGTCCTGCAAACTAAATAACTACTTCAGAGAATGAAGCTTCTTTATATGAGACCCAATATAACAAATAAAATTACTTTTTTTTTTTTTTTGGTTTTCTGGATTTGGTTATTTTCAGACAGGGTTTCTCTGTATAGCCCTGGCTGTTCTGGAACTCACTCTGAGGACCAGGCTGGCCTCGAACTTAGAAATCTGCCTGCCTCTGCCTCCCAGAGTGCTGGAATTACAGGCGTTAATATATGTTTGTCATCTCTATTTTGAGTACTGAAATGAGCCAACTGGTTCCCAAATCAAACATAAGTATACATCCTAACCTTACTAAAAATATTTATAATATAATGAAAAAACAATATACATATCTATATGTCTGTCTTGCTACTAATAAATTCATGTCACCCATGTTTGCCCATAATCATTTCCTGATAATAGATACTTACTAATTTAAAAGTAATTTTGTGAGCAGATGGGCAAGACCAGGAACGCAGGAAACAACTGAGTAACTGTAAGATCACTAGGGACAGGGTATACCACTGCCCCACCTGCACCCAGGAGCTGGGCAGCACCTCAGTTATCTGTGCACCAATACTGCCAAGGGATATTTGATATGCAGGGAGTCAAGCATTTAGAGAGCATCCCACACTTAGAGGTGAGGCCACCATCTTTGCTCCTATGACTGAGCTGACAGTGGTAGCCAGGAATGCACGGAACACCCAATTGTCAGATCAGTTGGGATTTGGTCCACCAGAGCCCTACCTGCACCCAGGAGTTAGTCAGCCCCACAGCACTCCGTGACAGGGCAGAGCCAGTCACCCAGGGGTGCTGCAACATGCTGGCAGGCACACAGGAGGGACAAGCACCAGCCAGAGACAGCAGAACCAACTAATAACAGACATAACCAGGTTGCAATAGGCAAATGTAGGAATATTACTAATGGAAATCAAGGCAACATGGCACCATCTGAACCCAATTCTTCCACAGCAGAAAGGCCTGGATATCCCAACACACTAGAAAAACAAGATTTGGATATTAAATTCACAGCTCATGATAGAGGACTTCAAGAAGGACACAAATAAATCACTTTAAGAAATATAGGAAAACACAGGTAAACAGGTAGAAGCACTTAAAGAATTACAGGAAAGCACAACCAAATATGTGAAGGAATGCACAAAACCATACAGGGTCTAAAAACAGAAGTACAAACTGAAGAAATCAGAAAGGGAAACAACTCTGGAAATAGAAAACCTAGCAAAGAGGTCAGGAGTCATGGATGCAAGCATCAACAACAGAATACAATAGAAGAGAATTTCAGATGCAGAAGATACCATAGAAAGCATTGACATAAGAGTCAAAGAAAATGCAAAATGCTACTGACCCAATACATCAAGGAAATCCAGGACAAAATGAGAAGACTAAGCCTAAAGTTTATAGCTACAGAAGAGAGAAGATTTCCAACGTAAAGGGCCAGTAAATGTCTTCAACAGAATTTTAGAAGGAAACTGCCCTAACCTAAAGAAGAAGATGCCCATGAACATTCAAGAAGCCTACAGAACTCCAAACAGATTTGACGAGAAAAGAAATTCTTCCTGTCACATTTTAATTAAAATGCCAAATGCATTAAACAAAGAAATAATATTAAAGGCAGTAAGGGAAAAATGTCAAGTAATATATAAAGGTAGACCTAGCAGAATCACAAAAGACTTCTCACCAGATAATATGAAAGCCAGAAGAGCCTGGGCAGATGTCATACAGACCCTAAGGGAAGACAAATGCCAACCCAGGATGCTAGACTCAGAAAATCTCACAATTATCATAGATGGAGAAACCAAGGTATTCCATGACACAATCAAATTTATACAATATCTTTCCCCAAATCCAGCACAATAAGGATAATGAATAGAAATCACCAACAAAAGGAGGGAAACTACATACAAGGAAAAGCAAGAAATGAATCTTTCAACAAACCCAAAAGAAGATAGCCACACAAACATAAAAATTCCATTAAAAAAAAACAAGAAACAATAATCACTATTCCTTAATATCTCTTAACATCAATGGAGTCAATTCTCCAATAAAAAAAGACTAACAGACTGGATATGTAAGCCAGACCCAACGTTTTCCTGCATATAGGAAACGCATCTCAGTGTCAAAGACAAGATTATCTCAGAGTAATAGACTGGAAAACAAATTTCCAAGCAAATTGTTCCAGTAACCAAGTCAGAGTAGCCATTCTAATATCAGATAAAATTGACTTTCAACCAAAAGTTATCAAAAAAGACAGGGAAAAATACTTTATACTCATCAAAGGAAAAATCTAACAAGAAGAACTCTCAATTCTGAACATCTATGTTCCAAATACAAGAGAGAGAGCACCCTCATTTGCAAAATAAACTTTATTAAAGCTTAAAGCACATATTGCACCTCACACAATAATTGGGGTTGACTTCAACACCCCACCCTCCTCAAAGGACAGATCAGGAAAACACGAACTAAACAGAGACACAGACAAACTAACATATGTTTTGGACCCAATGGATTTGAAAAATATCTATAGAACATTTTATCCTAAATCAAAAGAATATAGCTTTTTCTCAGTGCTTTATGGTACCTTCTCCAAAATTGACCATATGAAACAGACTTCAACATATATAACAAGATCAAACTAATCCCATAACTCCTATCAGAACACTATGGAGTAGGGATTTTCTTCAATAGCAATGAAAACAACAGAAATCCCACACACATATGGAAACTGAACAAGACTCTACTCAATGATATCTTGGTCAAAGAAGAAATAGGGAAAGAAATCAAAGCATTTTATAATTTCATGAAAATGAAGGCACAAGATACCCACATTTTTAGTACCCAAGGAAAGCAGTGCTAGGAGGAAGATTCATTGCTCTTATTGCCTCCAAAAATAAGTTGGAGAGAGCATATTCTAGCAGCTTAACAGAATAGCTGAAATCTTTAGAACAGAAAGAAGCTAATACACCAAAGAGCAGTAGAAGGCAGGAAATCATCAAACTCATGGCTATAATCAACCAAGTAGAAACAAAATAACTATACAAATAATCAACAAATCCAGGAGGTGGTTCTATGAGAAAATCAACAAGATAGATAAACCCTTAGCCAGACTAAACAGTGGGTACAGAGCTAGTTTCCAAATTAACAAAATCAGAAATGAAAAGGGAGATATAAGAACAGAAAATTAGGAAAATAAAAAAGTCATCACATCCTACTATAAAAGCCTATACTCAACACAACCGGAGAATCAGGTGGAAATAGACAATTTCCAACACAGATACCAAATGCCAAACTTAAATCAGGATCAGAGAGACCATTTAAACAGTCCTATAACACTTAAAGAAACAATGTGGTTATTAAAAGTCTCCCAACAGAGAAAAGCACAGGAACTAACTGGTTTTAGTGCAGAATACTATCCAACCTTCAAAGAAGACCTAATTCCAATATTCTTCAAACTATTCTACAAAATAGAAATAGAAGGAACACTACCCAACTTGTTCTTTGAAGCCACAATTACATGGATACCAAAAACACACAAATATCCAACAAAGAAAAAGAACTTCCAAACAATTTCCCTTAAGAAGAATGATGCAAAAATACTCAATAAAATTCTTGTCAACTGAATCCAAGAACACATCAAAATATCATTCACCAAGATCAAGAAGTAGGGCATGAGTAGGGCATGTTCAGCTTTCATGTGTTTGTGTGCCTTATGTTGGTGGGTTTTTTGTTTTGTTTTCTTTTGTTTTTGGTTTTTGGTTTTTGGTTTTTAGTTTTTTTTGGTTACTGAAGACCAGCCTTAGTCCGTGGTGATCTCATAGTATGCATGAGATTATTTTAATCTTCTTGTATCTGGTGAGGCCTGTTTTGTGACAGATTATAAGGTCAATTTTGTAGAAGGTACCATGAGGTGCTGAGAAGCAGGTATATTCTTTTGTTTTTAAGATGATATTTTCTATAGATAGCTGTTAAGTCCATTTGATCCTAAACTTCTTTTAGTTTCAATGTGTTTCTGTTTAGTTTATGTTTCCATGGTCTGCCCATTGATGAGAGTGGGATGTTGAAGTCTCCCACAATTATTGTGTGAGGTACAATGTGTGCTTTGAGCTTTAGTAAATTTTCTGTTATGAATGTGGGTGGTTTTGGATTTGGACCATAGATGTTAAGAATTGAGAGATCTGTCTACCATTTTATCTGCATTTTTCCTGATAATCTTCAATTTTAATATGTCTTTCTATATACTCCCTCTATTTTATCTGAAATGTTTTCAATGTAAATCTTTGATTTTTATCACAAATGTTTCTAATTCTACCCTCAATTAATTTAGAAACAAATTTTGCATCTACCATTTTATATATAAAATTTTCCATGAAATAGTCAATTTTAATGTGTTTTCTATTTATTTCTTGAATTTTACCAGAAATGTTTCCCATGTAAATCTTCAGTTTTATCAGAAAATGTTTATAATTCTACTTTCAATCAACTTAGGAATATTTTTATACCTGACATTATTATAGCTATATAAAATTTTCCATGATAATCTTCAATTCTAACATGTTCTTCTACATTTTTCTACAATTTTATCAGAAATATTTTCCATGTAAATCTTCAATTCTATCATAAAATATTTCTATCCCATATTTCAATTAATTTAGCAATAAAAAAAAGAATTGAGAGATTTAATTTGTAGATTTTTTTCCCTTGGATGAGTATGAAGTGTTTTCATTATTCTTTTTGATACCTTCTATTTGGAAGTCAATTTTACTCAATATTAGAATGGCTATAGCAGCTTCTTTCTTTTGATCACTTTCTTGGAAAATTTTGTTCCAACCCTTTATTCTAAGATAGTATCTGTCTTTGACACTGAGGTACATTTCCAGTAGGCAGCAAAATGCTGGGTCCTATTTGCATATCTAGTCTTTTAATCTATATCATTTTATTGGGGAATTGAGTCCATCAGTATTAAGAGATGTTAAGGAATAGTGATTGTTTATTTCCTGTTATTTTTGATGTTATTTTTATGTTTGTGTGGCTATTTTCTTTTGGGTTTTTTGAAAGAAGCTTATTTTTTTGCTTTTTTCTAGGGTGTAGATTTCCTCCATGTGTTGGTGTTTTCCATCTATTATCCTTGTAGGGCTGGATTTGTAGAAAGATATTGTATAAATTTGGTTTTTTCATGGAATATTTTGGTTTCTGCATCTTTGATAATTGAGAGTTTTGTTAGGTATGGTAGCCTCGACTGGCATTTGTGTTCTCTTAGGGTCTGTATAATATATGCCAGGATCTTTTAGCTTTCAGAGTCATTGGTGAGAAATCTGGTGTAATTCTGATAGGTCTGACTTTATATGTTACAAGTCCTTTCTCCCTTACTGCTTTTAATATTCTTTCTTTGTTTAGTGCATTTGTTGCTTTGACTGTTAGGAAGGAATTTCTTTTCTGATCTAATCTATTTGGAGTTCTGTATGTATCTTATATGTTTATGGGCATCTCTGTCATTCATACAAGTGTTGTAGCATGCATGTGCATGAATATATCCATACACAAATATATAATTAAAACTCAGCTGGAACACAATAGTTCTGTTATTTTTTTATGACATTATGCTAACCTTATAAGAGAATTAAGTTACTCAGAAGAAGAACTTTGGTGATGATTAGGAAATTTGTTTCTCATGAGATAATTAATGATATAAAAATGCCTTTTGAAGCAGTACTAGGCAGAATAATATGGATATGTCAGTGAATGTCTTATAGGAAATATGTTATGTGATTTTAAATTTGCCTTTGATATGAGTGGAATCGTAAAATGACAAGGAGGTATTATGTTTTATTTTTCTTGACTATAACCTTCATAGATTTTTATGGGTCAGTGGTAAGTTTCCACGTTGACTGTTGGGAGGAGGAAGTTAATAGGGTCGGTGAGCTGACATGTCATTTCTTAACTTTCCATTTGGGTGATCAGATATTCAGCTACCACTTAGATATTTGAGTCTTCAACATACCTGCAATTGTTTAAATCATTGTTTTATTAAGATTACTGTATTGTACAATTTTTTGATAATTATTTTGTCATTGTTATGAAAATTTAATTGGTTATTTCTAAAGTAAATTTTAAAAGTAATAATTATGCTAAATAATTATTTTGATATGGGAAATGCTATTATGCAAAAACAGTTTACCATTTAGTATTAAAAATACATAATATAAATATGAAATATGTTTTTTACTAACAACTTGACTTTTCAACTGACATATATTCTCACATTCTAAAAGATGTAGAAAAATAGTAGTTCTTTCAATGTAAAAGAGCAAACATTGGGTTCATTGTCATGTAATTTGTAAAGTCTAAATGCTCATGATATGATAATTTTACAAGTGATTATAGTCCAAATTTGACAATCAGAACTGTGCATTCCAAATGTGTAAGGCTCTTAGTATCAGTAAGCTTTGTATTTAATGATTTGTGTGAAGACAAAAAAAGCAGAAAAAAGAGTGCTTGAGCTTAACATCTCTATTATTAGTGCTGCACACATGAATCGTTCATAAGTGCCTCTTTCATAGAAGAATCTAAGCAAGAACTCCATTTAAAAACTGAACAAGGACACAGAAAGGTGTTTTGAAAGTGACAGTGTTGAGTAATATCTTGTCACCTGTTTAGGTGGCAGCCCTGATAAATGAAATTTCCAGTCTTTATTATAGAGTCTTCTTGTACATTTTTTCAAGTATAAGTGAATCATTCATCCGGAGCCTGGAAGTATGAAAAACAATCCACCAATGTGTTTGTTTGTTTGTTTGTTTTTCTTCTACTTCATGGCTATAAATTGTCTGTCATATTATATGTGTACATAATTACTTCTGTAGATATAAATCAGTTTATGACCTACTCGTTTATGTAGTTTAGTCCATAATATTGGACATTGTCATACAAATTTCAACCTTCTATGACTTAGGCCTGCTTTTTGTTACGGTTCTTTCTTTATTACAAACATGTACATTCATTGGAAAATAATTCTCCAGTTGATGTAATATGAACAATTCAAGCTACCTTCATCACCATCATCAGGAAAATGACTCATATTTTCCATACTCTTAAAGCAGTTCTTTAGGAATTAGGGTACCACAGCTTGTTGAAACAGGGAATAAACCAAAGTAAATTATGAACATGGCTTAACCCTACTGAGGAATATCAATATGGAATACTATTTCTTGGCAGCTTTCTAAATTGAATGCTGTCCTATATTTCAATCCCAATTAATGTGAAATTACCAATTACCATGCAAAAATTCACCAGAGAAAACCACCTATTTTATATGAGTAATATTGAGAGGCAGAATGTTTAGCACCTTGAAATCCTGGTAGCAGCGATGTCACTATTTAATTTGCTTGAGGAGAAATTTTTTAATGCTGTTACAGTACGCTACTTGGAACTCTACAAATCTAACTCATAACACCATACATCTAAATACAATACATAATTACAACAGAAAATTTGGGTTTTCATAATGTTTACAATTAAACTTAGTTTTTCTAAAGACCTAAAGCATACCATGTAAGAATAGTTTTCATGATACTTAGTGATTATATATGAGAAGTAAAAGTTATTGGAGGTGTTAATTTGATTCATTTTAAGTTAATATTGCTATATTTTCTCAGACTCTTTAGATAAACATCAATTTTATAAGTCCAAAATATTTAAATAATTTAGAAGGTCAAATGAAATTTGAGAAAAGTAATTAATAATTATACTTTTAATTTTTATTTAATTGAGGAGTAACATGCTGTTGTAAAGAATAATATGGGGGAAACTCATGTCCTTTATCATCACTATCATTACTGCACAAAACTACAGTGCAATGTCGCTCCAAAATAGTAGCTGTAATGCAATCAAGACAGAGGGAAAATTGCTCCCAACTTGAACCTTTACATAACTTTTGAATGATGTACCTCCTTCCTCTTTGTTTTATGTCCTTTGTGAGGGGAAATAGTTCTATAATATTATTTCCAAACAGTTTTTTAAAAGAAATTGACAAGAAGTACATTTTTGTGATCAGAACTTTACCACTCAGCATAAACCTTTGTTGATTCACTTAGGTTTCTACCTATATCAACAGGTTTCCCTTTATTACTGCTAAGTCGTATGGCACAAAATGAATGTTTAGTCTTGAATGCTTCCAGAGCTACTTTTTGGACTGAGTGTTTATCTTACTCAGTTTTTAACTTCACATTTTGGAACGTAATTTACAAAAATAAAACCAACCCCAATAATGTGTCTCACATTTTCTAGAATTTGTCATTTTTTATTTGAATTTCAGAGTCTTCTTGTGTTTATTTTCTACTTAATACCTATGGAATTTAGTTGTAATTAAAGAGAATATAACAACAAATTGTGCAACCCATTCTTTAGAATTGGAACTTAAGGAAAGATATTTAAATGTATCACAAAGGTTGTTGAAGTACTTGTCAAGGCTTATTTCGAATGAAAAATAAATCCTATAAGAAGAAAGTTTGTATAACCTTCTAGTTTGTATGAGGCCAAATTATTTTGAATCAATAAAGTACAGATGAATTGAACAATGGCATTTTATCTTTTACTCTCCACATTAGTCTGTCCTTTTAAAATCTGTAGCTATACAAAGGCAAGAATTATACAATTTCTCATTGTTTAATTTTAAAAGCTTTATGAACAAAATTAATATCAGACTCTTAGCAATTTTTAGAGCTATTTCTAAGATACACGCATTCAATAAATGCAGGCAACCCTAAGGTAAAAGATCAATTCATACAGCAACTGCAAAACTTAACTACTTAATGATTCACTCAGACTTTATACTAAGCAACTTGAGTCAACTGTTTCCCATATTTTATAGATGAAAGATGTGCTCATAAGAGTAGTTCCTCCTCAGTTTTAAAATGTGTGTCTGGAAAAGTCACAACATTGTCAATATTTACCTTTGTTCACATCAAACTCAAGTTACAGACAGATAGGTTTCTGAACTATCACTTAAAATGATTATCTCTATAATGTATACAATTATAAGTATTTTTTTCTGAATTCTGAAACACATGTATATACTCAGAAATTGTTTTGTGAGAATCTCAGAACATTCTTTCTGAAATTGAAATCGAGAAGCAAGAAATTTTCTCTATATTTCAGCAGCTAACTTTTCTGAGCTTGCCCTCAAGACTTCTGTTCTCATGAATACCTTAAAATGTCTCTCTCTAAGTATATGCCAGACACAGTGAATCAAACAGGTAAGTTGTAGAGTTCAGTCCCAATAGATATGACTATAAATCATTTCTAGACCTAAAGCTAAGGGGACACTGTGAAAATGGTGGTGGAAAGATTGTAAGTCAGAGGACTAGGGAGATGGATGTGAGATTATGTAATGTACAAAAAATGTCAGATGCTATGCCAATAATATTTCAACAATATAACTATCTAAATATGTACAAAACAAGGATGACACCAAAAAGACACACCAAACTCGTTGTAGAAAGCCCATAAAACTCCAACCCTTCAAAATGAACTTCAGGTAATTGAGAAAAACTGGAAGCAGGATGTGTGGTTTTCCAAGGCAAAGAGCAACATGTGTTTCTCCAGTGTTAAATTACAAATACCTGTGAGTAACATTATACAGACTTAGTAGGTTACATTTACGTGCATCTGATTGTGTGCACCACAGGCACATGCATGTGCACACATATACAGAGAGAGAGAGAGAGAGAGAGAGAGAGAGAGAGAGAGAGAGAGAGAGAAACACACAGAGAAAAAGAGAGAGAGAGAGAGACAGAGTGATATGGTATAATAATTAGTGAGGAAAGTGATCATGAATTTGAAGGAGAGTAAGGCAGGCTATAAAGGAAGGTTTTGCATGAGAAAACGGAATGGATAAATGCATTAATTGTATTATAACTTCAAAAATAAAGCTAAAATTAGTAAAATTTATAAACAATCCTAGTGGGTTAGAGATGCAACTCGGTGGATAGTTTGCTTGCTCAGGGCTTGGGATGATGGTATAACTTTCAAGAGATTTACACCAAAAAGTCAGAAATTGATGGTCATATTCATACACAGGTATTTCAGAGTCAATCTGAGATACATAAGTTACTTATCCTAAATCTCAGGGAAGGGAAACTAGGGGAAGAAGATGTTATGAGTCAGCAGACTTGGATGCTTGCTGCTAAATAATGTCTCCAAGATATGACAAGAAAATTGTACCCATGAAATCTCAACATGTTATAGAAAAGGATCCTACATTTTGCTACAAGAATTTTTGCTCTGAATTCAATCATGTATTTCAGTAGTATGTCTGAATAAATTCTAACTACCTTAAAGTGGGCTCCCTCCTGCTAGGCTGTACTTATCTCTGACATGCCAAATCCTTGTCAGAAATAGAAGTGGATAGTACCTATTCAAGCATCCAGTGTGTGTGTGTGTGTGTGTGTGTGTGTGTGTGTGGAACATTGCTATTTGTGCTTCATTTCACAGAATGCAAGTAGTGCTATCAGTGCTGCTATCATTACTGCTAATCACCTCCTAAAGAGGATACAAAGGTACCTAAGTTGAAGAAATAAATAGGTTGATTTGCTATAGATTTTAAATGTTACTTTAAATAGAGAAATAATATGGCCTGAATTTCACATCTTGCTGCTTTCACTTTCCAGTGGCATACTCATTATAAAAGTAATTTAAGTACAAGTTTAATATGCAATAGTAGGTTATCTTGAAGACTTTTATCTGAGGGTGCTAGTTGCATTCTCTTTTTCACTGGGCATGCTTAATATATTCAAATTTCTGGTTAACTTTTTGCTCATCATATAACAGTGAAAATTAATATAAAACTACCAAATGCAGTAACAGTGGTGTATTAAAGGCTGCCAATGGATTTTTCAAAAACCTAGGTAAGTTGCCTTCAAATTTCTATCTTTATCTCCAGATCACACTGTGCAGTCTCATCGAAAGCTAAGTAATAGAAGACTGCTTCATCCTTCCTTTGCTGTGGTCCTCTGACTGCATTCACAGTGGACCACAAAGATTGTTTCTCTCAACTTAATTACCCCCAAATGATTTCATTACACCAGATTCCAAAAGCAGCAAGTATTTATTGGGAATATGTAGAAGGCAAAGATACAGCTAATCCAGCTGCAGACCTTATCACTCTCTCCTCTCCCACAAATCACTCAGTTTTATTTTACCTCTGCAAAAGAACACAAATTGCAGCCTAGCATTAGCCCCTGATCCTCTTTCATATACCTCCTACAGATTATTGCCTCCTAACCTCTTTCCCTTACCCATGTTTTTATCTTAATCCCTAATTCTAATAAACAACACGTTAACCAACAGTTTTATGTTAATCCCCAATTCTAATAAACAACACATGCTAACCAACAGGCAAAGTCAACCAAAAATGCAGATAGACTACCTGCAGAATTTGTAAACCCAGTAAAGAAATCCAGGAAAACACTCACAGTATGAGAAAGTGATAGACACATTAAATACATCAAGGGAAAGACATATGAACAGTGTGCAAAATTTTAATAGAAAAGTTCAGTAATCATATAGTGAAGTAGAATTAAATAACACTGAGTGAATACTGGAATTGAAAACTTTGGAATGTCAAACACAATGTACAGAGGCAATAGATTACAAAGGATGGAATGAATAGTCTCAGCAATTGAAGATGTGATAGAATAAATGGATACCTCGGTTAATGAAAGTGTTAAATCTAAACCTTCCGGAGGACCCAGCCATACCACTACTGGGACTATATCCAGACGATTCCCCAGCATGCAATAAGGATACATGCTCCACTATGTTCATAGCAGCCTTATATATAATAGCCAGAAGCTGGAAAGAACCCAGATGTCCCTCAACGGAGGAATGGATACAAAAAGTGTGGTATATATACACAATGGAATACTATTCAGCCATTAGAAACAATGAATTCATGAAATTCTTAGAGAAATAGATGGAGCTGGAGAACATCATACTAAGTGAGGGAACCCAGTCTCTAAAGAATACCCATGGTATGCAGTCACTGATAAGTGGATATTCGTCTAGAATCTTGGAACACCAAAGACACAATTCACATACCAAATGATGTCTGACAAGAAGAAAGGAGTGGACACTGGTGCTGAAAGGATCAAAGCATCAGTGTAGGGGAATAAAAGAACAGGGAAGTGGGAAAGGGTAGATAAGGGAGCAGGGGGAGGGAAAAGGGCATGTTGGGACCTTTGGGGGTAGGGAACAAGAAAAAGGGAAATGAATTGTAAATATAGAATATATCCAATAATAAATAAATAAATAAATAAATAAATAAATAAATAAAAGCTACAAGGGGAAAATCCAAGTAACATGAATATAGACTAACTAAAATTATACCTGATTTCTCAATGGAGACTCTAAAAGCTGTAGGAGTTCTCTTGTGGAGAATGCATATAGATCCATACTTATCTCATTGTATTAAGTTCAACTCCAAGTGGATCAAGGACCTCCAAATAAAACCAGACACACTGAAACTAATATAAAACAAACTATTTTTTTTTCCATTGAGCATATGGGCATAGGGGGGATGTTCCTGAACAGAACACCAATAGCTTATGTTCTAAGATCAAGAATTGACAAATGGGAACTCATAAAATTACAAAGTTTCTGTAAGGCAAAGGACACTGTCAAAAGTACAAAATGGCAACCAACAAATTTGAAAAAGATCTCCACCAATCCTACATCCGACAGAGGGCTAATATCCAATATATACAAAGATCTCAAGAAGGTAGACTCCAGAGAACCAAATAACCCTATTAAAAAATGTGGTACAGAGCTAAACAAAGAATTTTCACCTGTCAAACTTTGAATGGCTGAGAATCATCTTAAGAAATGTTCAACATCATTAGTCATTAGGGAAATGCAAATCAAAACAACCCTGCGATTTCACCTTATACTAGTCAAAATGGCTAAGATAAAAACCTCAGGAGACAGCAGGTGTGGCAAGGATGTGGAGAAAGAGGAACTCTCCACCACTGCTGGTGGGAATCCAGGTTGGTACAACCACTCTGGAAATCAGTCTGGTGGTTCCTCAGAAAAGTGGGCATGACACTTCTGGAGGACCCTGCTATAACACTCCTGGGCATATACCCAGAGTATTCCCTGGCATGCAATAAGTACTCATGCTCCACTATGCTCATAGCAATCTTTTGTATAATAGCCAGAAGCTTGAAATAACCAAGATGTCCCTCAATGAAGGAATGGATACAGAAAATGTGATATATTTACACAATGGAACACTACACAGCAATTAAAAACAATGAATTCATGAAAGTCTTAGGCAAATGTTTGGAACTGGAAAATATCATCCTATTTTCATGTGAGGTAACTCATTCACAAAAGAACACACATGGAATGCAGTCACTGATAAGTGGATATTAGCCCAGAAGCTCTGAATACCCAAGACCCAACCCACATATCAAATGATTCCCAAGAAGAAGGAAGGAGAAGGCTGTGGTCCTGGAAAGTCTTGATGCAGCACTGTAGGGGATTACCAGGACAGAGAAGTGTGAGGGGGTTGATTGGGGAATGGGCGGAGGAAAGAGCGCATATGGGACTTATGGGAATGGGGGAACCGGGAAAGGGAAAATCATTTGGAATATATACAAAGAATATGGAAAAGAAAAATAAAGAAGAAAATAAGCCATATAATCATGTAGTAACATGTAGAAAAGGTCTTTATTTAAATATAATACTACATCATTATAAAAAGTTCATTATATATTATGTATAAAAGGGACGCACAGCATCGTAAAGGCAACTTTCAACAAGGTCAACGTAGCCAACATTATCTGAAACAGTGAGAAGTTCAAAGCAATTCCACTACAATTGTCAAAAATGATATTGTTAACTCTCTAGCCATACATATGCAATATAGTATTTGAAGTCTTAACGTTATCATTAAGACAATTTAGTAAGAGAATGCAAACTGAAAAGGAGTAAGTCAAGTATCTTCATTTGCAAATAATATGATCTAGGCATAAGTGACCCAAAAAATTACTCCAGGAAAATCCTACAGTTTTAAAACATGTTCTTCAAATGACTAGATATAAGATTAACTCCAAAAACTCATTAGCCCTCTTATTATATACAAATGCCAAACTAAAAAGGAAATCAGAAAAAAATACCTTCATAATAGTCTTAACAAAATAAACTGTCTTGATGTAGATGTAACCAAACAAATTAAAGTCTTACATGATAAATTTTCAAGTCTTTCAAGAAAGAAATGATGAAGATATTAGAAGATGGAAAGTGATTCATGAAGAGAAAGGATTAACATGTTAAAAATGGCGATCCTACCAGAAGCAATGAATAGATTTAATGCAGTCCCTATCGAAATGAGTTTTGCAGGTAACTAGTTTAGCTCAAAAATGTTATCCTGAGTGAGGTAACTCAGGACCATGGCATGAGCTCACTACTAAATGATTTTTTTTTAGCCAAAAAAGTACAGAATATCAAAGATTCAATCCACAGAACACAAGAAAGATAACAAGCCAAAGGGCCCAAGTAAAGATTCCTCAATCACACTTGAGAGGAAGAAGAAAGAAATCACAGGGGAAGAGGGAGGGAGAGACCTCAGTGGGACAGGGCAAGGTAAGGGGAAAAGAGAAATAAGATTAGATATGTGGTGGGGAGAAGATAGGAAAAATACCCTGAGGGCCAGAAAAATAAATGGAAATATACAACCTTGCAGGGTGGGAGGTAGGGGACCTTCTGGAAAGTTTCAGCGACCTGGGAGTTGAGGGTCTCTCAGTACTCAAAGGGAGGGACTGTAGATGAAATGCACAGCAGTGGGGAAAAGGAACTCGGAGAGTTCACCTTCAGTAGAAAGAAAGGGCATCAAGTGGAGGAATGAAGTTGCAATCCCACAGTCAAAAACCCTGAAAGAGAAATGTCCCTGTCTTTCTGTGCAGGGACAAAAAATGAAGAGACTGAGGGAAAGGTTGTCTAGTGACAGGCCCAACTTGGAATCCATCTCAAGGTGAGACTCTAAGACTTAGCACATTGCATATCATTAGGAGCCTAGCATGGCTGCCCTCTGAGAGACCCAATAAGCAGCTTACTGAGACAGAAGCCAATACACCCAATCATTTTACTCCTTTGGTTGAATTAGGGAAAGGCTGGCTCCACTGAGGAGGAGAGTGAGCCCATAGGAAGACCAGTAGTCTCAACTCACCCAGACCACTGGGAACTCCCTGACACTGAGACACCAACCAGACAGAATATAGGAGCTGGGCTGAAGTCCTAATACATATATAGCAGAGGACTACCTGGCCTGAGTTCAGTGGGAGAAGAATTGTCTAACCCTCCAGAGACTTGAGGTTTCTAGGAGTGGGTTGCCTGGAGTGTAGGGGGACACATTCTCTTGAAGACAGGGGGAGGAGTAATAGATTAGGAACTGTGGGAGCATAGAACAGGAAGGGTGGTGACTATTGGACTGTATAAAATGAAATAAAGGTAATATTAAGAGTCCTGAACATTATTTTTTACAGATCCTCAAAGAATCGTTCTCATCTTTATATGGAAACATATACAATGTAAAAACTACAATAGCTAAAACAATTATGACCAATAAAAGAACTTCAGAAGATTTCACTGTTCCTGATCCCAAATTATACTCCATTTTATACCTGTTGGAATGGCTAGGGTAATCAATATGAATGACAGAGCAAGCAGATAAAAATATGGAACAAGGGTAACATTCTCCAGTTGCTGGCAGGAATGTAAACTTTTATAGCTACTAAGGAATTCAGTACGGTAGTTTATCATCTATATCAAGATCCATCTAGGTACAATAGTCTGGGCTGGCATTTGTGTTCTCTTAGCGTCTGTATGAGATCTGCCCCATGATCTTCTAGCTTTCATCATCTCTGGTGAGAAGTCTGGTGTATTTCTGATAGGTCTGCCTTTATAAGTTACTTACCCTTTTTACCTTATTCCTTTTTTTATGATTTTTTTATTTAAATTTTTATTTTCTTTTTTCTTTTTTTTCTTTTTTTCTTTTTTTTATTGTTTATTTTCTATATTCTATGTTTACATTCCAAAGGCTTTCCCCTTTCCCAGTTCCCACCCACCATACTTCCCATAGTTCCTCTACCCCCCAACTATTCCCCAATCATTCCCCCTCCCCCCTCGGTTTCTTTACTAAACTGGATGCAATCTTTACAGGCCCAGGGTTCTCTCCTTTCTTCTTCTTGGGAATCATTTGACTTGCTATTTGTGTCTTGAGTATTTAGGGCTTCTGGGCTCATTAATATCCACTTATCAGTGATTGCATTTAATGTGCATTCTTTTGTGATTGGGTTAATTCACTCAGGATGATATTTTCCAGGTCTAACCATTTACCTACAAATTGCATGAATTCATTATTTTTAATTGCTGAGTAGTATTCCATTGTATAAATATACCACATTTTCTGTATCCATTCCTCCTTTGAGGGATATTTGGGCTCCTTCCAATTTCTGGCTATTATAAACAAGGCTGCTATAAACATAGTGGAGCATGTGTCTTTATTGTATGCAGGGGAATCCTCTGGGTATATGCCCAGGAGTGGTATGCCAGGGTCCTCTGGAAGTGACATGCCCAATTTTCTGAGGAACCTACAAACTGATTTCCAGAGCGGTTTTACCATTTTGCAATCCCACCAACAGTGGAGGAGTGTTCCTCTTTCTCCACATCCTTGCCAGCACTTGTTGTCTCTTGAGTTTTTAATCTTAGCCATTCTGACCGGTGTGAGATGGAATCTCAGGGTTGTTTTGATTTGCATTTCCCTGATGACTAATGATGTTGAACATCTTTTAAGGTGTTTCTCAGCCATCCGAATTTCTTCTGGTGAAAATTCTTTGTTTAGCTCTGTGCCCCATTTTTTGATAGGGTTATTTGGTTCTTTGCAGTCTAACATCTTGAGTTCTTTATATATATTAGATATTAGCCCTCTGTCAGATGTTGTCCTTTGAGTACAAGAATGCCACTGACTTGCTTGAGTTAATTTTATAACCTGCCACTTTGCTGAAGTTGTTTATCAGCTGTAGAATTTCTCTGGTGGAGTTTTTTGGGTCGCTTAGGTAAACTATCATATCGTCTGCAAATAATGATAGTTTGACTTCTTCCTTTCCAATTTGTATCCCTTTGACTTCCTTATGTTGTCTAATTGCTCTCGCTAGAACTTCAAGTACTATATTGAAAAGATATGGAGAGAGAGGGCAGCCTTGTCTAGTCCCTGATTTTAGTGGGAATGCTTCAAGTTTCTCTCCATTTATTTTGATGTTGGCTACTGGTTTGCTGTAGATTGCTTTTACTATGTTTAGGTATGGGCCTTGAATTCCTGCTCTTTCCAAGACTTTTAGCATGAAAGGATGCTGAATTTTGTCGAATGCTTTTTCAGCATCTAATGAGATGACCATGTGGTTTTTTTCTTTCAGTTTGTTTATGTAGTAGATTACATTGATGGATTTCCATATGTTGAACCATCCCTGCATCCCTGGGATGAAGCCTACTTGATCATGGTGGATGATCGTTTTGATGTGCTCTTGGATTCAGTTAGCAAGAATTTTATTTAGTATTTTTGCATCTATATTCATAAGAGAAATTGGCCTGTAGTTCTCTTTCTTTGTTGGATCTTTTTGTGGTTTAGGTATTAGCGTAATTGTTGCTTCAAAGAATGAGTTTGGCAGTGTCCCTTCTGTCTCTATTTTGTGGAATAGTTTGAAAAGTATTGGTGTTAAGTCTTCCTGGAAGGTCTGGTAGAATTCTGCACTAAAACCATCTGGTCCCGTACTTTTTTTGGTTGGGAGGCTTTCTATAACCCCTTCTATTTCTTTAGGGGTTATGGGACTACTTAGCTGATCTACTTGATGCTGGTTTAATTTTGGTATTTGATATCTGTCTAGGAAATTGTCCATTTCCTCCAGATTATCCAGTTGTTTTGAGTATAGACCTTTGTAGTAGGATCTGATGATCTTTTGAATTTCCTCGGTTTCTGTTGTTATATCTCCCTTTTCATTTCTAATTTTGTTAATTTGTATACTGTCTCTGTGTCCTTTGGTTAGTCTGGCTAAGGGTTTATCTATCTTGTTGATTTTCTCAAAGAACCAGCTCTTAGTCTTGTTGATTCTTTGTATGGTTCTCTTTGTTTCTACTTGATTGATTTCAGCCCTGAGTTTGGTGATTTCTTGTCTTCTACTCCTCCTGGGTGAATTAACTTCTTTTTCTTCCAGGGCTTTTAGGTGTGCCATTAAGATGCTAGTGTATGCTCTCTCCAGTTTCTTTTTGGATGCACTTAGGGCTATGGGTTTTCCTCTTAGCACTGCTTTCATTGTGTCCCATAGATTTGGGTAGGTTGTACCTTCATTTTCATTGAATTCTAAAAAGTCTTTGATTTCTTTTTTTATTTCTTCCTTGACCAAGGTGTCATTGAGTAGAGTATTGTTCAGTTTTCATGTGTATGTGGGCTTTCTGTTGTTTTTGTTGTTATTGAAGACCACTCTTACTCCACGGTGGTCTGATAGGAAGCATGGGATTAGCTCGATCTTCTTGTATTTGTTGACATCTGTCTGGTGACCAACTTTATGATCAATTTTGGAGAAGGTACCATGCGGTGCTGAGAAAAAGGTATATTCTTTAGCTTTAGGATGAAATGTTCTCTCTCTCTCTATATATATATCTGTTAAATCCAATTGGTCCAAAGTTTCAATTAGTTTCACTGTGTCCCTGTTTAGTTTCTGCTTTCCTGATTGGTCCATTGAGGAGAGTGGAGTGTTGAGGTCCCCCACAATTATTGTTTTAGGTGTAATGTGTGCTTTTAGCTTTAGTAAGGTTTCTTTTACGAAGGAGGGTGCCCTTGTATTTGGAGCATAAATGTTCAGTATTGAGAGCTCTTCTTGGTAGATTTTCCCTTTGACAAGCAAGAAGTAACCTTCTGAGTCTCTTTTGATGACTTTAGGTTGGAAGTCTATTATATCTGATATTAGAATGGCTACCCCCGCTTGTTTCCTGAGACCATTTGCTTGTAAAATTGTCTTCCATCCTTTTACTCTAAGGCAGTGTTTGTCTTTAACACTGAGATGTGTTTCCTGTATGCAGCAAAATGTAGGGTCATGTTTCCCTATCCAGTCTGTTAATCTATGTCTTTTTATTGGGGAATTGAGTCCATTGATGTTAAGAGATATTAAGGAATGGTAATTATTTCCTCCAGACATTTTTGAAATTATTTTTATTTATTTATTCATTTATTTATTTATTTATTTATTTTTATTTTTTTATTTTTTTATATTTGAGAGGTTATCTTCTTTTGGGTTTGATGAGAAGAGGTTTCTATCTTGCTTCTTCCCGGATGTAGTTTCCGTCCTTGTCTTGGTGTTTTCCCCCTATTATCCTTTGTAGGGCTGGATTTGTGGAAAGATATCTTGCAAATTTGGTTTTGTTATGGAATACCTTGATGTCTCCATCAATGCCAATTGTTAGTTTTGCTTGGTAAAGTAATTTTGGCTGAAGTTTGTGTTCTCTTAGAGTTTGCATGATATTTGCCCAGGATCTTCTAGCTTTCATGGTCTCAGGTGAGAAGTCTGGTGTTATTCTGATAGGTCGTCCTTTATATGTTACTTGGCCTTTTTCTCTTGCTGCCTTTAGTATTCTTTCTTTGTTTAGTACATTTGGAGTTTTGATTATTATGTGACGGGATGTATTTCTGTTCTGGTCCAGTCTGTTTGGGGTTCTATAGGCTTCTTGTATATTCATGGGCATCTCTCTCCTTAGGTTGGGGAAGTTTTCTTCCATAATTTTATAGAAGATATTAGCTGGCCCTTTAACTTGTAAATCTTCACTCTCGTCTATACCTATAATCCTTAGGTTTGGTCTTCTCATAGTGTCTTGGATTTCCTGGATGTTTTGGGTTACCACCTTTTTGCATTTAGTATTTTCTTTGACTGTTGAATCAATGGTTCCTATGGTATCTTCGGCTTCTGAGATTCTGTCTTCTGTCTCTTGTATTCTATTGTTGATACTTGCATCTGTGGCCCCTGATTTCTTCCCAAGGTTTTCTATCTCCAATGTTGTCTCCCTCTGTGACTTCTTAGTTGTTTCTACTTCTGTTTTTAGTATCTGGATGGATGTGCTCAGATCTTTCGCTTGCTTGATTGTGTTTTCATGTATTTCTTTAATAGATTTTTGTGCTTCCTCTTTCATAGCTTCTACTTGTTGGCCCACGTTCTTCTGTATTTCTTTAAGTGACTTTTGTCTTTCTTCCTTATTGTCTTCTTCTTTTTGATCCATCTTCTCCTGAATTTCTTGAAGTGATTTTTGTATTTGCCTCGTAAAGGCTTCTAACTTTTGATCCATTTTCTCCTCTATTTCTTTACGAGATTTTTCTATGTGTTCAGCTACCAGCATCCTGACCAGTGATTTTATATCCAAGTCTTGTTTTTCTGGTGTTTTGGGGTATCCAGGGCTTCCTGTTGTTGGAGAACTGGGTTCAGATGCTGTCATGTTGCCTTGATTTTTGTTAGTAACGTTCCTTCGTTTTCCTTTTGCCATCTGGTTATTTCTGGTGTTAGTTGGCCTTGTTGTCAGTGGCTGGTGTTTGAATCTCCTGTGAGGCTGGGCTCACCTGTTGTTTCTCTACTGGTGAATATGTGTGACTGCTACTTTAAGGGATCATAAGCTGCCTGCCACCCATGCGATTGTAGTCCCTGATGGAGTCTGTCTACCTGGGCTTCTCCAGCTGTGTCCTGGTTGCAATTTGGAGGCCTGCTGCTATTGCTGGTCCAGGAGCCGGTGAGCTGGTTGCTGCCCACTGCCTCAGTGCATGGCCAGAGGGCGCGGGGAAGTCCCACAGAGCCTGGGCCTTTCCAGCTGTGTCCTGCTTGCAATATGGAGGCCTGCTGCTATGGCTGGTCCAGGTTCCGTTGAGCTGGCTGCAGACCGCAGCCTTGGTGCATGGCCAGAGGGCACAGGGAAGATCCACAGAGCCTAGGCGGAACTCGGCCTGTTTGGCTCTGAGAGTCTAGCAGATCCCCCCATGAGGGTAGCTCTGGAATGGGTGTTTACCTGGGCCTTTCCAGCTGTGTCCTGGTTGCAATATGGAGGCCCGCCGCTATCCAAATTTTTATTTTCTATATTCTATGTTTACATTTCCCTTTCCCAGCCCCCCCACCTTACTACTTTTAATATTCTTTCTTTGTTTAGTGCATTTGTTGTATTGATTATTATGTGACAGGAGGAATTTCTCCTCTGGTACAGTCTGTTTTGAGTTCTGAAGGAATCTTGTATGATCATAGGCATCTCTTCCATTAGGCTAGGGAAGTTTTCTTCTATAATTTTGTTGAAGATAGTTACTGGCCCTTTAAGTTGAATCTATGCTGTCTACTATGCCTATAATCCTCATTGTTTGTTCTCATTGTGTCCTGGATTTCCTGGATGTTTTGGGTTACAATCTTTATGACTCTCAATCATCATAGATGGAGAAACCAAAACATTCTATGATAAAATCAAATTTACACAATATCTGTCAATAAATCAAGTCCTATAAAGGATAATAGATGGAAAATGCCAACACTAGGGAATCTAAATCCTATGAAAAGCAATAAATTAATCTTCCAACAAACCCAAAAGAAGATACCCACACAAACATCCGAATAACATCAAACATAACAGGAAGTAACAATCATTATCCCTTAATATCTTTCAACATCAATGGACTCAATTCCCCAATGAAAAGACATAGACTAACAGAAATATTTTTCATGTAAATCTTCAGTTTTGTCAGAAAATGATTGTAATTCCTCTCTCAATCAATTTAGTAATGTTTTTTATGTCTACAATTTTATCTGCATTATTTTTAGGATAATCTTCAATTTTATCATGTTTTTCTATATATTTCTTCAATTTTATCAGAAATATTTTCTATGTAAGTCTTCAACTTTACCAGAAAATGTTTATAATTCCACTTTCAATCAATTTAGGAATACTTTTTTCCCTACCATTATTATATCTATATAAAATTTTATATGATAATCTTCAATTTTTAACATATTTCTGCATTTTTTATAATTTTATCAGAAATATTTTCCACATAATTCTTCAATTATATCATAAAATGTTTCTATCTCATTTTTCAAGTAATTTAGCAATGTTTTTATGTCTAACATTTTACTCTTTAATTTTCCATGAAAGTTGTCAATTTTAACGTGTTTTTCTATACATCTCTTCTATTTTATCAGAAATATTTTCCACATAAATATTGAATTTTATCATAAAATGTTTCACCTCCTTTTAAATAAAAGAACATGCTTTTTTTAAAAAAATCCATCTATTTGGGCATATGCCCAAAGTTTGTTCCATGTTATGTCAAGGGCACTTACTCAGCCATGCTCATTCATAATAGTCAAGTCCTGCAAGGAACCTAAGGGACCATTCACTGAAAAATGAATGATCAAAATATGGTATTTTTACAAAATAGAGTATTATTCAGCTCTTAAAAAATAATATCATAAAATTAGCATTCAAATATATGGAAATAGTAAAATATAATAGAACAACAACAACAACAAACAAAAAATACAAACATTCCAAGTGCAGTAACCTAGACTCAAAAAAACAAATAGGGTACATATCTTCTTATATGTGGATATTAGCCATTAAATAAATGATAAACTACAATCTGAAGACTCAATGAGATTGGACATATAGGAAGGGATTGGGGGGGCATGCATCCTCTGGAAAAATAAAATAAATATGTCTAATGGGTGGACTGTATGTGGGAAAGGGAAAAATGGGAAGGTGGTGTGGAAAGAGAGAGATAGGACTGGGAGGGAGAAAGAAGAGAGAGCTAGAATGGACGAGCATTATGAGAAGCATTTGAGGAATGTTAAGAGTAGAGTGGAAACTTCCTATAAGATATAAAGCAATACTCATAAAATCTCTAAAAATAAGGTAGACATACATAACCCCTAATGGATATCTTTTCATACCAAACGAAGATTCCAGGTAGAGGATTGATTTAATCAAAATGAGTTGTCGGCTAAAAGAATGTTATGAAAATCCCCAAACAACCAAAACTGTTCCCAGATATAGGCTGTTTTCTACAAATTGATATCAAATCCCCAATTGCTGAAGAAAATGTCCGCACAACTCATTGAACATAGAGAGCTCAAGCTAGTATGTACATAGGACATTTACCCATGTTCTAGTGTCTATAATGAAAGGTTATTTGTGAACTACCAAAAGAGAAAAGATAAAAACTTACCCATAGTACCTTTGATCTGCAATCTGTCCTGCCTGTAAAATATACTAGGGCAATAATGTCATAAAGCCTTTGGGAGTTACAAGCCAATATCCAATTGGACTTAAAGCCTACTCCATGAGTTGGAACCTATACCAGACAATGCTTGAGTGACCAGGAACCAGAGTCTAGATAGTACAGAGACCTTGTTAAAACAAATACTACTGCTTTCTCTGTCTCCATCTCCATCTCTATTGCCATCCCCACTACCATCCCCTTTCCCATCTCCATCTCCATATATCTCCATCTCCTAACTATGTATCTAATTTATAGATAGAAAGATAGTAGAGAGGATTGATAGAGATAAATATATAAATAAATAATATATTTAGATAGATGATAGATAGATCATAGAAAAATAGATAAATATGTAAAGAGAGAGATATATGTACCAATAAAATGAACCCTAATTATATTCTACTATACACATATATCAGTCTTATTCAGCCATCATCAGAGAATTTTCTTCCTACAGCAGATGAGAAGAGGCACAGAAACTCACAATAAGATATCATGCAAGAATATAAAACTTGAAAGACACAGCTGTAAATTGGATGCCTCTATCATTTTCCCCCTCAAAACTCAGGCAACCCAATGAAAGCCTAAGCAACAATATGGGAGATAGAGTGGATATATATATATATATATATATATGGAGAATAAAGACCTCTGAGCAAACTGAACAAGGCTTATATGAAATTACAGAGACTGAAGCAGACAGGGCTAAGGACCTCCATAGGTCTGCACCAGTTCCACTGAAAATACACTATAGGTTCTAGCACAGTACATTTTTTTCAACTCAGAAATGTATGAACAAGTGAATTTCTGATATGAATGCCTTCTTTTGAGGATTCTCTTTTAGCTTGGCTGGTCCAATTTTAAAATGAGTTTTATTTTATCTTAGTTTATTTTATTTTGTTATGTTTTGTTTTCTATGAGAAGCCTGTTTTTGTTGTTGTTTGTTTGTTTGTTTGTTTTTCTAATGGAGAGTTAGAAATGAAGTGGATCAAGATAAGAGAGGAACTGCAGAACACCTGGTTGAGTGGATAGCGGAGTGGAAATCTATTCAGATAAAAGAAAAAGTAAAAAAATAAACCCACATCATGTACACATACAAAACTGTTTAAGAAAAGTTGAATTTTCAGGAAGAAAAAATATATATCAGTACTTATCAGTGCTGATCACAATTGTTTTCATTTTACACTAATTTAAACTTTATATATGTATATATATTTATACATATGTATATATAGTAGCACATGTTTGTGTGAAATTTACATGCTTCATTATGTTTTACAAATATAAAATTGTTTTGGAATATATATTCATTGAATATGTTTATGGAAAAGCATGTGGACAAAGTTTATTGGATTATTTATAATAATACATTGGTTTATAAAATCAAATGTGCTCATACATTTAGTCTTAACCCTAATAATTTTGTCTTTTTCAAAACATTTCAGCCTATATTTCATTGACAAATTATGCAAACATGCTTTACCTTCATTTTTCCATATTGTATAGCATTATTTTTGAGAAAGAGTTTTATAAAATACAAGCATAAAATTTTATTGCTGTTGGTGAATAACAGAAATATGGCTTGTATCTATAAACTTCCTTGAGTGTCAATTCCTGAATATCATCATTGTACAAATCTTCACATATTCCTATTATAGTTGATAGTACCTAGTATGTTACACAGAAAATATGACTTTAAATTTTTATCATTTCTATTTGAATTTTTGTCATGAATACATTTTCCTAATAAGTGATTTATCTGTGATTCAGTCTTTACTGAAAATATTAAAATTCTATGATACCAAACAAAGTGAATCTTATTGGTAGGTATCATGCTCATGTAGTCGATCAAGAGCAAACTACCCTTGAGATTAACACCTCTCTCTTGTTAAAATCTATGCTGTTATAAATTTCACTCCATACACTGGAAAGACTAACTTTAACAGATATACTTTATTTGAGTTGAACATCAAATTACTACAGAGTTTCAGTAAAAATCTTATGAAAGTGAACAATATCTAAAATAATTCCAAAAGAATTCATTAAAATTGATGCTTTTACAATTATACTGATGAATTATCAATGAAATTAAACAAAGTACTAATACTAAAATGACATAGGAGAAACAAATATTATTTCAGTATTGAAACTATGCTAAACTAATATTGTGGGTATATTATTATTAAATATTTCTCATTCAATGTGAAAACATATGCTAATAATCTCATCACCAGAGTATAGAGGAGGGAGAAGAAGGAGTTGAAAGTGATCTTCAGATGTATGAGGTGAGTTCCAGTTTAGCCTGTGTTACATGTGATCCTTTCTGAAATAATCAAACTATAAATAAAAATATGTTATGCTAATAGTTAAAAGTGCATAATTTTTATTTTCTCAGTTAAGCAGATAATGCAAGCATTTTCTTAACCCATCTATTCTATCAATGTTCTTAGTCTTTTGATTAAATTAAAAGAAACATATTTGAAACTGTTAGAAACAAAGCTATGTTCTAATTATAGGAATCTGTCCTCCAGTCACACAATCTGGCACCAGATACTAGAGAGTAATAGATGCAGCCATGCTTATTTTGTCATTCTTGGAAGAGTTGCCACTTCTGAAAACACACCAGGAAATCCAAGTTCAGCATTTAGTGCATGCTATTTCCCAGCATCCCAAAATGCATTCCCATGCAAAAATAGTTTAGCAAAATCTTGAGTGATGCAGTCATCTGCACTTGTTTTAAAATGTAAAAAGTAAAATAGAAATTCTCTACATATTCTCCATGGACTTCCTGAAATCTCACAAATTTGATCATCAGGAAAGCTTACTTGCTCATTTAACAGGATCAAAGTGAATGAATCAGTGTGTTTAACAAAATGAGCGTTATGAAAATATAGCATTGAAGAATATTATTTATATAAACATTAAATTCATATACATTGGCACATACTATGCTGCAATCTCTTCAAGGTGTGCCTGCCATACATGAGTAGAGATGCTAGGGTGTAGGTCGCTCATGTAGATGAAGGCTCAGTGAAGATCCTGCTGACTTTCTAACCATGTTTGATTTCTGCTCAAATGATATATGATGTGGAAACTTAGGGTTCTTTGGAAAGTAAATTTTGTTGGATGGAT
The DNA here is from genome assembly GCA_964023405.1 of Apodemus agrarius. Taxonomy (NCBI): domain Eukaryota; kingdom Metazoa; phylum Chordata; class Mammalia; order Rodentia; family Muridae; genus Apodemus; species Apodemus agrarius. Next base: position 70,304,939 of record OZ030020.1, read on the forward strand.
TTTGTTGGGGCAAACAAGTGAAGGAACATTTTACTGAAGTAGACACAGTTGAAAGAATGTTGTGCTAAAGCAAATATGTGAGAGGTTATGTGATGACATATTCTTTGCTAATTTGTTAGAGAGAAATGCATGCAAAAACTTCTGGTGATGTGCTTTATCTTCTTCCACGGAATCGGATCTATTGGCAGAGTGATGTTCGCTGAGACAAACTCACTGAGGCAAGGCATGTGAAGGATACGGGATGTTTGGAGGGAGTATAAAAAGGACACAATGGGCAGTGATGGAGGCTAGGCTTGTTTACAGAGCCAGCCATGCAATGCTTCTTGGTCTGACACCTTCGCTGATCTTCCCTTCCTGAAAGAGATATAGCTGAGATATTCTGGCATTACCGTGGGCTCTGATCACTCCTGATGACTTAAACTGAATTGACTAAGGCTTGGATGTTCCTCCCAGGTGCCACCACTGCTGTTGTCCCCACAGTACCAAACTGGACTTCTGGTATATCCATGAAGTGTTTGGGAGTGGATTGAGCTGCCATTGCTGACCTGTGAATTGAATTGCTGATTGTTTGACTGTACATATGGGATTTGGTCCAAAGAATCATTTCTAAACAGGTCAACTTCTAAATATTCTTCCTTTTTTATTTTCTTCAGTAGATGGTAGGCTAGAAGGGAGGTTAAATCATTTTAGAACCACCATTAAAAATACGCTTTGAAAAAAATTAAAGTTATAGATGTACATTGTTCATTTTTAGTGAAATGACTGTGTTTTATGTGCTATGTAAAATAGAGGCACACAGTGATTAGACAAGTTCACCATAGAATAAACACTATGAAAGCATGAATCAAAATATAATTTTTCTTTTTAATATATTCTTTCAGGTATTTGTCACAAGGAACTTATTATCTCATAAAAATTATATGAATTAATACTTAAAAAGTATTAATTACTTTAATTAGTTTGAATGAATGTATTTATTTAATTTCTGCTTCTTTCTAATAAATATATCATGATAACTATTAATTGATTTTTAAAAATGGAGATAGATATTCATAAAGTGGCTCCATTAATGTGGCAAGGATAATAAAAATTAAATTTTTAATTTGACTTAACTACACAGGTAAGAAAAAAATTATCAAGCCTTGAAAAATAATATAAAAATGGAACTAGAATAAAAATGGAGAAATATATTTTATCTGTAGAGTCTAGTTGAGTCCTCTAAAAAAGGTGTTTTTCAGTTTTTTTTTTCTGTTTCATTTTAATCCATGGACTCAAAAGATTCTAGCACCAGAACAAGAATTTAGAAAGATTTTTATTTGTGCCAGTTGGCATCTTGGTTGTAGCAGTTGCTCACACCAAACAAGTAAAGATAGTACTTAGAGGTATACAATCGAGAATGGTACCAACACCTGGTATATTGCAGCATTGCATCACCTTTTTTATTGCATATTTTATTTATTTATGTTTCACGTTATCCCCTTTCCTGATCCCCCCCCAAAAAAACCCAAAAATAAAAAAATAAAATAAACCTCTAGAGTTTTAGACATTATTCTAGCAGTGGCATGCAAATAAAATATGTTCATTTATTACCTCTTGCTAACCAAGGAGATTCTGAAATGTACTTTTTATGGTCTCAAATTGGAGTGCTTCACTGCCATCTAAAATGGAGAAAAATGGTTTGATTGTGATATCTAGTAATTTCTTATCAAGCTTATGAAATCAAGAAAAATCAAGTCTCCATACAAATCTTTGCTTTTATTTTCCAGCTTTCCAAAGTACATTTAAAGGAATTTTAAATTTTAAGGCTAAAATTATAATATTTTCTAGATTACCTTCGCAAACAGTGCAAATAAATAAGAATGTTTATAGACCAATACAACTACTTTGTGTTTTGGCACAATGAATATGAAAGTATTATTTAAAGAACTTTTTCTGTCCCTAGAGGTGTTGTGGATGTGGCAGCTCTGTCACGTCTCTATAAGTATGTAGCAAAGAGGAGAATGGTCATGTCTACCTCAGTATTCTTGCCTATGGATATCTAAATAATTAGCAGCCTAACATTCCCTTAAAAATAAAGCAACCCAAGAATTTTTATTTAGTTATTTGCATCAATATTCATAAGAGAAATTGGCCTGTAGTTCTCTTTCTTTGTTGGATCTTTGTGTGGTTTTGGTATCAGCGAAATTGTGGCTTTGTAGAACCAGTTGGGCAGTGTTCCTTCTGTTTCTATTTTGTGGAATAGTTTGAAGAGTATTGATGTTAGATCTTCTTTGAAGGACTGATGGAATTCTGCACTGAAACCATCTGGTCCCGTACTTTTTTTGCTTGGAAGACTTTCTATAACTTCTTCTATTTCTCTAGGGGTTATGGGACAGTTTAACTGAACTAATTGGTCCTGATTTAACTTTGGTATTTGGTATCTGTCTAGGAAATTGTCATTTCCTCCAGATTCTCCAGTTGTGTTGAATAAAGGCTTTTGTAGTATGATTTGATGATTTTTTTTGAATTTCCTCAGTTTCTGTTGTTATATCCCCCTTTTCATTTCTAATTTTGTTAATTTGGATACTGTCTCTGTGCCCATTTGTTAGCCTGGCTAAGTGTTTATCTATCATGTTGATTTTCTCAAAGAACCATCTCCTGGTTTTGTTGATTCTTTGTATGGTTCCTCAGAAAATTGGGCATGACACTTCCAGAGGACCCTGCCATGCCTCTCCTTGGCATATACCCAGAGGATTGCCCTGCATGCAATAAAAACACATGCTCCACTATGTTCATAGCAACCTTATTTATAATAGCCAAAAGTTGGAAGGAGCCTAGAACTCCCTCAAAGGAGGAATGGATACAGAAAATGTGGTATATTTATACAATGGAATACTACTCAGAAATTAAAAATAATGAGTTCATGCAATTTATAGGCAAATGGTTGGATCTGGAAAATATCATCCCAAGTGAACTAACACAATCACAAGAGAATACACATGAAATGCAATCACTGATAATTGGATATTAATGAGCCCAGAATCTCTGAATACTCAAGGCGCAATTAGCAAATCAAAAGATTCCCAAGAAGAAGGAAGGAGTGGACCCTGGTCCCAAAAAGATTGGATCCAGTTTTTTAGGAGAGTATCAGAACAGAGAAATGGGGGGGGTGATTGGGGAATGGGTAGAGGGAAGAGGACTTATGGGACATATGGTGTGGGGGGAACTGGGAAAGGGGAAAACCTTTGGAATGTAACCAAATGTAACCACAGAATATAGAAATTAAAAAAAATAAAATAATAAAAAAAGGAATCCATCTCAACTCTACTAACGATTTTAATTCTCCAAAGTAATATATAATAAAGTTTAAAAATATCTGAGCTTGGACAAGGCAACTCTATGTCTCATATTATTATGTGTTGCTTACATCAACCTGTAAAGCAGGTCTTTTTATAAATCTCAATTTCTTATGTAACAAAATAGACTGTGTCTATATACTGAGTAACAGTAATGACTACTACACTACTCTAGTATATTGAACTACTACAAATAAATATGTATACACAAACAAATTACCAGTATCAAAACATATGTTTTATAATAATATTATCAAAATGATTGCATCACCATTTTTATAGCAATACCAAGACAAATATTATTAAGATTAAAATATGACAAAGGACTGCATATTTTTGTAAAAAACAAACACTGAATAAAGTATTGACATATAGTTAATAGTGATTTTAACAAATATCTATCCCATATGTTCTTAAATAAACATCACTATGTAGTTCAATGATTATTTAATTCATTACAACATTTTTATTAAGGTTTCAAATTCTAAAATTATTCTTATTTCATTATATTCTTTATTTATATTTCAAATGATTTCCCATTTCCTGGTTCCTCCACTTCCCCAAAAGTCCCATAAGCCCTCTCCCCTCATCCTGCTCCCCAGTCAACACCCTCCCACTTCCCTGTCCTGGCTTTCTCCTATACTGCTTCATCAAGCCTTTACAGGACCTGGGGCCTCCTTTTCCTTCTTCTTGGGCATCATTTGATATGTGAATTATGTCTTAAGTATTCTGAGCTTCTGGGCTAAAATCCACTTGTCAGTGAGTGTATACCATGTGTGTTCTTTTGTGATTGGGTTACCTCACTTAGGATGATATTTTCCAGTTCTACCCATTTGCCTAAGTTTTTTATGAATTCATTGTTTTTTAATAGCTGAGTAGTATTCCATAGTGTAAATACACCACATTTTTCTGTATCTGTTCCTCCTTTGAGGGATATCTGGGTTCTTTCCTGCTTCTGGCTATTATAAATAGGGCTGCTATGAACAGAGTGGAGCATGTGTCCTTATTACATGCTGGGAAATCCTCAGGGTATATTCCCAGGAGTGGTATAATGGGCTCCTCTGGTACTATCATGCCCAGTTTTCTGAGGAACCACCAGACTGATTTTCAGAGACAAACAATTGGAAGATCTGTATGTCAAGAACTTCAAGTCTCTGAAGAAAGAAATCAAAGAAGACCTCCTAAGATGGAAAAATTCCTCCATGCTCATAGATTGGCAGGATTAATATAGTAAAAATGGCCATCTTGCCAAAAGCAACATACAGATTCAATGCAATCCCCATCAAAATCCCAACTCAATTCTTCATATAGTTAGAAAGGGTAATTCTCAAATTCATCTGGAATAACAAAAAACATATGATAGCTAAAACTATTCTCAACAGTAAAAGAACTTCTGGGGAAATCAGTATCCTAGACCTCAAGCAGTACTACAGAGAGTTAAAAACTGCATGGTATTGGTACAGTGACAGGTGGGCAGATCAATGGAATAGACTAGACTAGACTAGACTAGACTAGACTAGACTAGACTAGACTAGACTAGAGTTGAAGACCCAGAAATGAACACATACATCTACGGTCACTTGATCTTTGATAAAGGAACTAATGTCATCCAGCGAAAAAAAGATAGCTTTTTCAACAAATGATGCTGGTTCAACTGGAGGCTAGCATGCAGAAAAATGCAAATTGATCCATTCTTATCCCCTTGTACTAAGCTCAAGTCCAAGTGGATCAAGTACCTCTACATAACACCAGACACATTGAAAGTACTAGAAAAGAAAGGTGGGAAGCTTTGAGAACATGGGCACTGTGGAAAAGTTCCTGAACAGAACATCAATAGCTTATGCTCTAAGATTCAAAAATTGACAAATGGGATCTTATTAATTACAAAGTTTCTGTAAGACAAAGGACACTGTCAATAGGACAAAACCGCATACAAAAATTTTCTAATATTCATAATACAGAAACCTCTGTCTCTGCTATATAATGTGCGGGTGTGTGCATGTATACATGTGCATGTGTACATACACAGAGAATGTATGGAAAAGGACAAATATTAGAAGTAATGACTGTGGGTTCCAGTCATTGAACTCAGGATGGTACACTTGTATAGAAAGCTTGTTTACCTATTTTATTATTTTGCCAGATAATCTATGCTCTACAAATTTAACCTATGACATATATAAAATCTATAATTAGATAATAGTTGCTTACATATGCCAAACTGAGTTAGAGGACAGTTCAACTTCCTATCTTCAAACATTGTACAAACTTTCATCGACGGGGTCTGATAATTTGAGTTACATCATTTAAATATTCAGGTGATTGAAAAATATTTTATCTGCATAAAAACTTTAAGTGGATACCAAATCAAATATATATATATATATATATATATATTGATTTGAGCTTTAGTAAAATTTCTTCTGAAAATGCAGTTGCCCTTGCTTTGGAGGCATAAATGTTCAGAATTGAAATGTCAACTTGATGCATTTTTTTAATGAGTATGAAGTGTCCTTCCTCATCTCTTTTGATGATTTTTGATTGAAAGTTGTCAGGGTCTAGCCTCAACACAGGATAGAGTTCTCAACTGAAAGCGGGGATATCTGGAAGGTATATGATAAATATACACAGACTTATTTTTTGGTACAAGCTGACAGGTAATTTTTCAAGGCTTAAAGTTTCTCTCTCTTCTTTCACTCTGCTTTTTCTCTTGCTTGTTCACTCACAGCTTTAGGCCGCACATACTCTGCATTCTATTGCATACCCTGCTTTTCTCCTGTGCACTTTTCTTTTCTTTTACACACCTCACATTCTCATTTCACTCACTCTTCACATGCTCTTCTCATGCACTTCTCATGCTCTCCACTTGCTCTCTACATGCTCACTCCACATGCTCTCTCACCCTTCACATGTTCTTCACATTCACCTCACATGCTTCTTTGCCTTTCCCATGCCCCAAACTTTTATTAATACTCCAAAAGCATGAAGAAAAGAAGATATTATATATAATCATTGCCAAATCAAATTCAAAAGAATAAGCACATCCCACAAAGAATCAAGAATTACCTTTGTTCTGCATTATGTGTGTATATTTATGTATGTTTGTGTGTGTGTGTGTGTGTGTGTGTGTGTGTGTGTTAAATTATAAGATTAACAATTTAAGACAAGAAATCAGTGGATGAAAGTAAGAAAGAATAATGATGGTGAATGCCAACAAAAACAGGTTTTCAAAATGAGATACTACTGTTTTTACTGTGATTATAAACTGGAGATGAAAAACACAAAAAAGAAAAATCATGCTTTTGACATTATTTGTTAAAAAATGCAAAAAGAGCTTCCTCATTGTAGCTATGATTTAAGCTTCTATTATACTAAAATATATAGAAACCAATTCCATTAGTTTAAATAAAAGTGTTTTCTTTCACATGGTTAACTAAGCTAGCATCCTGATAAAATGTGTGTAGGTAGGTATTGTAAGTCTAAACCTAACAATAAAGTTAAGAAATGATTTATGCACTGATCAGTAGTCCGAACCATTTCTATAGTAAATATTATCCTGTGTTTAACATGTGCTAGTATGTAACAGTATTTCTAAACCTCAGAAGTTTTACAGCTGGTTTGTTTTTTAGTATTAACTTATTAATTTACTTTTCCCCATTACTGTAAATTCCATCATTTACCTTTTCTTCAAATATAGTTTCCATCCCATCTCACTCTACTTAGCTCAGATTCTTCCTCCTCACCATCCTTCCAGATCTATTGCCTTTCTGTCTTTCTTGAAAAAAATAAAAAGATTTATGAGTAATAATAAAATAAAATAAAATAATAAAGTAGAATGCAACAAGATTAAACAAAATCCAACATGCTAAAATTGGACAAAAGCAGCCAACCAACCATTATACAAACACACTTCTGTATATTCCAGAAGGAAAAGAGCTAAAGAGAAGACTCCAAAACTGGGAAACACTTGCACATTCAGAAGTTCCATAAGAACATTAAGCCAGACGCAAAAATAAACATAAAATAATACCTGATGCAGACATATTCAGGTCCTGCTTTTGCTACTTTAGTCTCTGTGGGCTCATATGTGCTTTGATGATGCTGATTGATAGGGACTTCTTTTTTGATGTCTCCATCATCTCTGGCTCTTATATGTTTTACATCATCACTTCTGCAGGGTTCCATGAGCCTTCCTAGAAGGGCTGAAAAAAACTTTAAAATGTTCACCATTCTTAGTCATTAGGAAAATGCAAATTATAACTTTGATATTTCATCTTACACCTATCAGAATGGTTAATATTAATAAAACAATTGGCAGCTCATGCAAGAAATAATGTGGAGTAAAGAGTACAGCCATTACTAATAGAAACACAAACATGCATTGCCACCATGGAAATCAGTATGATGGTTCCTGAGGAAGATGTAAACCAATCTACCTCAAACCCAGGTATACCACTCTATGGTATAATCTGAAAGGACATAGCATCCTTCCATAAAGCCACTTGTTCAACTGTATTCATATCAGCTTCATCATAATATCCCAGAACTTTTAACAACCAAGATGTTCATCAATATAAGGAAAAAATTATATAATTTTCAACAGAGTGTTGCTCACCCAATTTAAAATAGTGATATTATATTTCTTGACTTTTTGATACAGGATCTTTGTTCTTCAATATGGCTGTCCTGGAACAAGAGTACACATGGAGGGACCCATGGCTCCAGCTGCATATGTAGCCGAGGATTGCCTTATCTAGAATCAATGCGAGGGGAGTCCCTTGGTCTTGTGGAGGGTTGATGTCCCCAGTGTAGTAGAATTCTAAGGTGCTGATGAGGGAGTGGGTGAGTAGGTGGGGTACCACCCTCTTAGAGGCAAGGGGAGGTGGGAGGGGATAGGCGCTTTTTTGGAGGGAAACTGGGAAGGGGGATAACATTTGAAATATAAATAATAAAATAATTAGTAAAAAATGTTCTTGCCAGACCATAGAGAGCATTAAGAAAGCTACAAGCATTTGAGTCATCTTCCACAATGTTCATAGAGGTAGAGTCCTCAGTTTTGTCTCTATCCTCCAAATGTCTTTGCACCTAATACAAGTTTAAGAATTAGTGAAGTCTCCCCCCCCAAGAACATGTGTGTACACCTAAGAATGCTAGAGAAGAAAAGGAAGGCTATTCAATTCTAGAACACTGTTCTTTTTATGATCAGCTGGTAGGGTTGTGGGGATAGTTTTTCTTGTCCTGTTTTATTCAAACTATGCCTTTTAATTATCTTTTGCTTTATGCAGTTTTTCAGTAATAAGTGTTGTTCTCATGTTTGTAATGCTAATTGTACTGTTTCTGCATAGCATTACAGGTATAGCATCTTGTTTATTAGGACTGTCATCCATACCTTATACTACTATAAACTGGTTTCAAATAGTTGTATCTGAGGGCATAGGGTAGTCAAATTGTGCTTGCAAAAGGATTGACTTTTATCTTCTTAATTAATTCTGAGTATTATATGTTAGATGTCACACCACAATATAAAATTCATCTGACTATATAAAAATATATCTGAAAGAAGTCGTCTCCTATGGAACAATAACTTGGTGATTCAGAATGAAGACTGTGTGATCATACATACTAAATTACACAATAATCTAATTTTTCCTCCATACTGCTTGAAAGATAGTTCCATTTCAACAAAAACAACAACTCACTTTTGTCTTCTATATGGCTGTATAATGCACTTATTAATCTAAGTATATAGTTTGGATTGTATCAATAGTGACAGGATTTAAGCTAGCCTTAAAATTTGAGTAAAAATAAAACATGTAAGCTTTCATAAAGAGAAGGATAACCATTTTATAAATATTGTTCTTTCATTAGTAAACTACACAAGCTGCTATCTGGAGGACTGAGGTTGAAGGTTGAGGTTGAAGAGAAAGCTCAATATTTAAGACCACTGGCTATGCTTCCAGTGGACATGGGCTAAATTCCCAGTAACTACGTGGTGGCTGACCATCATTTGTGACTCATCTCCCAGGGAATCTGACACAAAGCATAACCACATAGTTTTTCTAATTAAATATTCAAAGTTCCATCATCCAGAAAGGAAGATTATGAAATAAGCCAGCGTTGTTGTCTGTTAAAAGAATCATTTTCAGAATGATATATTGGACCCAGAAGTTATTCAGCATAACAACAACTGCTTATAATACATTTCAAAATGACCTCACATACAAAATAAAAAAATAAAAGAAAATAGAAAACGTGACAGCAACACAAAACAGGAAAATATAATCAATGCATAAAAAATATGAGATAATTTAGTGATTTTACATAGCAAAAGGAAACATCTCAGAAAATAATGAGAAAATTACCAGATAAATCAGGAATATTAAGTTTAACACTGAAAAATAGAACATGCAAATCTTAAATTAACCCAGTATCTGTGGTCAACAGTAAGCTGTAGATGATAGAATAAATTATAAAGTAACAATAGTAACAATTATTCATGTTCAAGAAAAAAGAAGAGTATACTTAATAAATAGAAAATCCAGTTCACAAGTGTGGGTAGATTTGATACTTGAAAGTAAGGGACAATGTGTTAAATGACACACTGAACAAGCAGTGATGTGAGCTTAACTATATTTCCTTCAGCTGTCCTGCTTCCAAATCCCACCAGAACACTGCTTTAAAAAAAGTATTCCCACACATAGAGTGAGAGGCAGTTCTAAATGACATGGTACTTGGAAAAATTCCAGAATTTTATGATGCACTTGTTACTTTTTCTTTCAGAAGAAAAATAATTTTGATTTCCCAGAGCTTTTGATTACATTCTGTAAAAAAAATATGAGACAAAGGAATTGTGTGCCTAAGTCCCAGAACACACAAAACACAAAGAAATCTGTACAAAATTATCCTCCACAACATAAAACATGAAAGCATGCAACTATATAAGAAGACAATCTCACTGGGGGTTAGACTGAGTAAATGCAGAATGAAAGTCATTTTTTGATGTTGTAATATCCTAGAGAGCATGTTCTCCCTTCATCATGACCATGTTTTACCAGGGTGCAGACTCATATCATAGAATGAGCATATCCTCTCTTTTAAGTCTTTAAATATTACTCAGCACAAATCCATGGAAAAAAAGAATTCACAAGTCTTTCAGTTATAGTAATAAAATAAATGTATTCATGTTTTTGTTTCAGAAAACATATTTTCTTCAAGTATAACAATATATCAGTGAAATAAACAAGCAAAAGTTTAAAGTGAGTGACAAGGAAAGACTTGATTAGTGACATGCTTAAAATTTTAAAAAATATAGAGTTTTTTTTTCATTCAAAAGTAGTACTGACGTTCTATAATTGTTTTCCACTGCTATTCTAAGAATAAAAGCAGATGTTCCTGCTTTTGCATGGTTTTCATAAAAATGTATTGTTTTTTTAAATAAAACTAGCATTATAGAAACTTGATATTCTAATGTGAAATTGGTATATTAGCCTCAATACTTATTATAAAGACAATCTTTCTTTCATCCCAGGAACAATTCTGAACAGGAGGGATTTTTAATTAAAACTATTATTTTTGTAAAATCTCCATATTTATCTCTTCCTAGATACTCCCTATCTCTCCACAGTTTCAACTTCATATCTTGTTTTTCTTTCTGTCTTAAAAAGCAAAGAAGCAACTAAAAAAGACGTAATCCATTACTTTACTGGAGGTTTTACTTGGAGGAAAAAATTTAGTTGGGTATTGTCTTAGTCAGGGTTTCTATTCCTGCACAAACATCATGACCAAGAAGCAAGTTGTGGAGGAAAGGGTTTATTGAGCTTACACTTCCACACAGCTGTTCATTACTAAAGGAAGTCAGGACTGGAACTCAAGCAGGTCAGGAAGCAGGAGCTGATGCAAAGGCCTTGGAGGGATGTTTCTTACTGGCTTGCTTCCCCTGACTTGCTCAGCATGCTCTCTTATAGAATCCAAGAATACCAGCCCAGAATAGCACCACCCACAATGTGCCCTCCCCCCTTGATCACTAAATGAGAAAATTCCCCACAGCTGGATCTCATGGAGGCACTTCTCCAACTGAAGCTCAGTTTCCTATGATAACTCCAGCCTGTGTCAAGTTGACACAAAACCAGCCAGTACAGGGATTTATCTCCAGTGTTATTTGGAGACTCCAATTAGATTTTTTTTAGTGTATGCATATATTTAGAGAAACTTTTACTGCAGAAGACTTACATATGAACCATCAAATTGCCATTTATATTAGCTGTCTCACCCACGTTCATTCCTTTAATTCACCACCCTCCCTATTTCCAAATTAATCCACCATTCCAGTTTCCCCCAGTTTCTTTCTAAGTACAAATTCTATGTTCCATACCTTAGAAGGACATTCCCTTTGCCCTTTTTTTATCCTATACCTAATGTGTGCAGTTATTAGGATAATACCACACCAACCAAATTCTTTTTTCTTTTTTATTAGATATTTTATTTATTTAAAATTCAAATGTTATCACATTTCCTTGTTTCCCCTCTAAAACCACCCTATTCCATTCCCCCCACCCCACTACTCACCAACCCACCCACTCCATTTACCCATTCCTGGCATTTCCCTATACTGGGGCATCCAGTCTTCTCAGGACAAAGGGGCTCTCCTACCTATGATGACCAATAAAGTCATCCTCAGCTTGACCTTTGTTTGATAGGTGAATTGTATCTTGAGTATTCCAAGCTTCTGGGCTAATATCCACTTATCAGTGAGTACATACCATGTGTATTCTTTTGTTACTGGGTTAACTCACTCAGGATGATATTTTCTTGGTACATTCATTTGCTTAAGAAATTCTGAAAATGGACATGTAATAAGATATATACTTCTATCTGCTATTTTGGTTCTACATTATCTGACACAAGATAATTATATCTAGTGTCATATATCTACCTTAAAATTATAATTTTAGTTTGTATTTTTATTGAAAATAGAATTTTCCTTATAATATATTATGGTTACAGTTCCCATCCCTCAGCTCCACTAGACCCTTTCCTTTGAAAGTAGACATTTATCTACAAAAGAGTAACAACATAAGAAATAGACAAACAAATCAGACTGGAAGAAAATCAACAACAACAACAAAAAGAGTCAACAAAGAATCTCAGGAAACAGAAATAAACATAGATACACATGTTTGCCATGAAAGATTGTCATAAAAACACAAAAATAGAAGCTACACACACACACACACACACACACACACACACACACACACACCTGTATTCATGCACACACACTGTAAGGGAAAAAATAAAGACACAAAAATGAAAATAAATTTAAAAAATAATTATTTCGAAATGCAGTGAATAAGCATGAAAACAAGAAAATCCAAAGACTCCATTGAATTACTTTTATTAGATATTTCCTTTATTTACATTTCAAATGGTATCCACTTTTGGTGTTAACCCTATGAAAATTCCCTATTCCATCCACCCTTCCCCTGCTCACCTCCCCCACCCACAATTTCCTGGCTTGCATTCCCTTATTTTGGAGAATTGAACTGTCACAGGACTAATGGACTCCACTCTCACTGAAGTCTGAAATGGTCATCTTCTGCTACATATGTAGCTAGAGCCTGGGTTCTTCTGTGCATACCCTTGGGTTGGTGGTTTAGTCCCTGGGTACTCCGAGGTTACTGTTTGGTACATATTATTGTTTCTCCAGCAGGGCTGCAAGTCTCTTCAGCTCCTTGGGTCCTTTCCCTAGGTGCTCCATTGGGGACCCTGTGCTAATTCTATTGGTTGGCTGTGAGCCATTGGTATTTTAATCCACTTTCCAATAAGGATCAACATATCTACACTGGTCTTTCTTCTTCTTGAGCTTCATGTGGTCTGTGGGCTGTATCTTTGGTATTCCGAGCTTTTGGACTACTATCCACTTATCAGTGAGTGCATACCGTGTGTTCTTTTGTGATGGGTTTACCTCAATCAGGATGATATTTTCTAGCTCCAGCCATTTGCCTAAGAATTTCATGAATTCATTATTTTAATAGGTACACTATTGTATAAATAAACCACATTTTCTGTATTCATTGCTCTGTTGAGGTACATCTGGGTTCTTCATAGCTTCTGGATACTACAAATAAGGCTATTATGAACATATGTGTCCAGATTACATCTTTGAGCACCTTCTGGGTGTATGCCCAGAAGTGGTATAGCTGGGTCCTCAAGCTATGTCCAGTTTTCTGAGAAACTGCCAAACCAATTTCCAAAGTGATTTTACCAGCTTGCAATTCCACCAACAATGGAGAAGTGTTCCTCTTTCTCCACATCCTCTCCAGCATTTGCTGTCCCCTAAGTTTTATCTGCATTTCCCGATGATTAAGGATGTTGAGCATTTCTTTAGGTGTTTCTTAGGCATCCAGTATTCCTCAGTTGAGAATTCTTCATTTAACTCTGTACCACATTTTTAATAGGGTTACTTGGGTCTCTGTAGTCTAACTTCTTGAGTTCATTGTACATCCCTCTATCATATGTAGGATTGGTAAACATCTTTTCCCAATCTGTTGGTTGCTGTTTTGTCCTATTGCTGGTGTCCTTTGCCTTATAGAAGTTTTGCAATGTTATGAGGTCCCATTTTTCAATTCTTGAACATAAGCTATTGGTGTTATATTCAGGAAATTTTCCCCTTTGCCCATGTGCTCTAGGTTCTTTCCCAATTTCTCTTCTATTAGATTCAGTGTATCTGGTTTTGTCTGAAGGTCCTTGATCCACTTGGACTTGATCTTTGTACAGGGAGACTAGAATGGATCAATTTGCATCCTTCTACATGTTGACTGCCAGTGGACCCAGCACGATTTGTTGAAAGTGCTGTCATTTTTCCATTGGGTGGTTTTAGTTCCTTTGTCAAAATCAAGTGACAGTAGTTGTGTGGGTTCATTTCTGGGTCTTCAATTCTATTCCCTGATCTACCTTTGTGTCACTGTATCAATACCATGTAATTTTTATCACTATTGTTCTATAGAAAAGTTGAGGTCAAGGATAGTGATTCCTAAAATAGTTCATTTATTGTTGAGAATTGTTTTCCATATTCTGGATTTTTTGCTATTCCAGATAAATTTGGAAATTGCTCTTTCTATATCTATGAAAAATTGAGTTGGAATTTTGATGGACTAGACAGAGAAACCAGGTGTTAAAACTCCCCCTCCCCAAAAAAATAGAAAAAAAAAAAGAAAATGGAAAGATCTCCCATGCTTCTGGATTGGCAGGGTTAATATAGTAAAAATGGCCATCTTGCCTAAAGCTTTCTACAGATTCATTTCAAGACCAGGCTGGCCTTGAACTCAGAAATCTACCTGCTTCTGCCTCGCAAGTGCTGGGATTTAAGGTGTGTGATACCCCCACCCAGCCTTTCCATCTTCTAAAATCTTCAATTTATTTGTTCAGAGACTTGAAGTTTTTGTCATACAGATTTTCACTTTCTTGGATAGAGTCACAACAAGGTATTTTATATTATTTGTGACTATTGTGAAGAGTGTCATTTCCCTAATTTCTTTCTTAGCCTTTTTATCCTTTGAATTGAGGAAGGCTACTGATTTGTTTGAGTTAATTTTATATCCAGCCCTGAGATTCCACCTAACACCAGTCAGAATTGCTAAGATTAAAAACTCAAGAGACAACAAGTGCTGGTGAGGATGTGGAGAAAGAGGAACACTCCTCCACTGTTGGTGGGATTGCAAAATGGTAAAACTGCTCTGGAAATCAGTGTGGCGGTTCCTCAGAAAATTGGGCATGTCACTTCCAGAGGACCGTGGCATACCACTCCTGGGCATATACCCAGAAGATTCCCTTGCATACAATAAAGACACATGCTCCACTATGTTTATAGCAGCCTTGTTTATAATAGCCAGAAATTGGAAGGAGCCCAAATATCCCTCAAAAGAGAAATGGATACAGAAAATGTGGTATATTTATACAATGGAGTACTACTCAGCAATTAAAAATAATAAACTCATACAATTTGTAGGTAAATGGTTAGATCTGGAAACTATCATCCTAAGTGAGCTAACCCAATCACAAAAGAATACACATGAAATGCAATCACTGATAAGTGGATATTAATGAGCCCAGAAGCCCTAAATACTCAAGGCACAATTAGCAAGTCAAATGATTCCCAAGAAGAAAAAAGGAGAGGACCCTGGGCCTGTAAAGATTGGATCCAGTTTTGTAGACCCAGAACAGAGAAATCGTGGGGGAGGGAATGATTGGGGAATAATTGGGGGGGTAGAGGAATTATGGGACATATGGTGGGGGGGGGACTGGGAAAGGGGAAAGCCTTTGGAATGTAAACATAGAATATAGAAAATAAAAATTAAATAAAAAAAAATAAAGGGAAGGCCACCCTACCTGAAGAACACCACTGAGATAAGCTTCAAATAATAAAATATAAGTAAAAAAAAAGAAAAATTTATATCCAGCCACTTAGCTCAAGTTGTTTTTCAGGATTAGGAGTTCTCTGGAAGAGTATTTGGGGTCAGTTATAGTATACTATCATATCATCTGCAAATAGTGATACTTTGAATTCTTCCTTTCCAATTTGAATTTATTTGACCTCCTTTTGTTGTCTAATTGCTCTGGCTAGTACTTCTAGTACTATATTGAACAGAAAGGGAGTGAGTGTACAAGTCCCTTGTCAAGTCCCTGATTTCAGTGTGATTGCTTCAAGTTTCTCTATATTTAGTTTGATGTTGGCTACTGGTTTGCTGTATATTTCTTTAACTATGTTTAGGTATGGGCCTTGAATTCCTGATCTTTCCAAGACTTTTATCATGAAGAGGTGTTGGTTATTGTCAAATGCTTTCTCAGCATCTAATGAACTGATGATGTGGGATTTTTTTTCCTTTGTGTTTCTTTACATAGTGGATTACATTGATGTATTTCCATATATTGAATCATCCTTGCATCACTGGGATGAAGCCTACTTGATCATGGTGGATGATTTTTTTGATGTGTTCTTGGATTCAGTTGGCAAGAATGATATTGTATATTTTTGCATCTATATTCATAAGGGAAATTGTTCTAAAGTTCTCTTACTTGTTGGGTCTTTATGTGGTTTAGATATCAGAGTAAATGTGTTTTCATTAAACTAATTGGGTGGTGTTCCATCTGTTTCTATTTTGTGGAATAGTTTGAAGAGTATTGATATTAGGACTTCTTTGAAGGTGTGTTAGAACTCTGCATTGAATCCATTCTAATCCTGGGCTTTCTTTTTTGGTTGAGAGTCTATTAATGACTGCTTCTATTTCTTTAGGGGCTACGGGACTGTTTAGATCATTTATCTGATCCTGATTTAACTTTGGTACCTGGTATCTGTCTGGAAAATTGTCCATTTCATCTAGATTTTTCACTTTTGTGGAATATAGACTTGCAGTAGAATCTGATGAATTTTTTGGATTTCCTCGGTTTCTGTTGTTATGGCTCCCTTTTCATTTCTGCTTTAGTTGATTTGGAAACTGTCTCTGTGCCTTCTGGTTAGTTTGGCTAAGGGTTTATATATATCTTGTCATTTTCAAAGAGCCATCAGCTGGTTTTGTTGATTTTTAGTATAATTCTTTTTGTTTCTTCGTGGTTGATTTCAGCCCTGAGTTTGATTATTTCGTGCTGTCAGCTCCTCTTAGGTGTATTTGCTTCTTTTTGTTCTAGAGCCTTCAGCTGTGCTATTAAGCTGTTCTTCTATGCTGTTTCCAATTTTTTCTGAGGCACTTAGAGCTATGAATTTTCCTCTTAGCACTACTTTTATTTTGTCACATATGTTTGGGAATGTTATGCCTTTGTTTTCATTAGATTCTAAAAAGTCTTATTTCTCCCTTGACAAAGATATCATTGAGTAGAATATTGTTCAGTTTTAATGAGTGTGGGGGCTTTTGTTGTATTTGTTGTTAAAGAACAGCCTTAGTCCGTGGTGATCTGAGAGGTGCATGGAATAGTTTCAATCTTCTTATATCTGCTGAGGTCTGTTTTGTGACCAAGTATATTGTCAGTTGTGGAGAAGGTACCATGAAGTGCTGTGAAGCTATATTCTTTTGTTTTTAGCATAAAATGTTCTATAGATATCTGTTAAATCCATTTGGTTCTTAGCTTCTGTTAGTTTCACTGTTTCTCTGTTTTGTGTTTCCCTTTTCTGTCCATTGATGAGAGTGGAGTGTTGAAATCCCTCATTATTATTGTGTGGGGTGTAATGTGTGCTTTGAGCTTTAGAAAAGTTTCTTTTATGAATGTGGATGTCCTTGTATTTGGAGCATATATGTTCAGAATAGAGAGTTCATTTGGGGAGATTTTTCCTTTGATGAGTATGAAGTGTCCTTCCTTACCTTTTTTTATTACTTTAGGTTGAAAGTTGATTTTATTTGATAGAATTTTTTCACGGGCATGTTTCTTGGAACCATTTGCTTGGCAAATTGTTTTCCAGCCTTTTACTCTGAGGTAGTGTCTGTCTTTGTGCATGAGGTGGGTTTCCTCTGTGCAGCAAAATGTTGTGTCCTACTTTTGTATCCAGTCTGTTAGTCTATGTATTTTTATTGGATGATTGAGTCCATTGATATTAAAAGATATCAAGGAGAAGTGATTGTTGCTTCCTGTTTTTTTTTGTTGTTGTTGTTATAGGTGGAGTTATGTTTGTGTGACTCTCTTCTATTTGGTTTGTTAAAAGAAGATTAATTTCTTGATTTTGCTAGTGTGTAGTTTCCCTCCTTTTGCTAGTGTTTTCCATTCATTATCATTTGAAGGGCTGTATTTGTGGAAAGATATTGTGTAAATTTGTTTTTGTCATGAAATACCTTTGTTTCTCCACCTATGGTAATTTAGAAATTTGCTGCATATACGAGCCTAGGTTAGCATTTGTGTTCCCTTCTTGTCATCTCCTAGGATCTTCTGACTTTTGTAGTCTTTGGTGAGAAGTCCGGTGTAATTTTGATGGGTCTGCCTTTATATGTTATTTGCTCTTTTTCCATTACTGATTTTAATGTTCTTTGTTTAGTGTATTTTGTGATTTAGTTATTATGTGATGCAAGGAATATCTTTTCTGGTCGAATCTATTTGGAGTTCTGTTGGCTTCTTGTATGTTCATAGGCATCTCTTTCTTTAGTGTTTTCTTCTATAATTATGTTGAAGATATTTACTGGTCTTTTAAGTTGGAAATCCTTCTCTTCTATACCTACGTGCTTTAGCTTTGGTCTCTTGATTGTGTCCTTAATTTTCTGGATGTTCTGGGTCAGGATCTTTTTGCATTTTGACTTTTCTTTGACTGTTGTGTGAATGTCTTCTGTGGTTTCTTCTGCATCTGAGATTCTCTCTTCTCTCTCCTTTATTCTGTTGTTGATCCTTGCATCCATGACTTCTGATTTCTTTCCTAGCTTTTCTATGTCCAGAGTTGTTTCCCTTTGTGGTTTCTTTCTTGTTTCTAACTGAAGTTTTAGATCCTGGATGGTTTTGTTCAATTCCTTCACCTGTTTTGTTGTGCTTTCCTATAATTCTTTAAGAATTACCTGTTTACATGTTTTCTCCTGTATTTCTTTAAGGAAGTTATTTAAGTCCTCTATCAGTATCATGAGGTATGATTGCATATCCAAATCTTGTCTTTCTGGTGTGTTGGTGTATCTGGGATTTCCTGTAGTGGGAGAATTGGTTTTGGATGGTAACCTTTTGCCTTCATTTCTCTTGGTAACTTTTCTATGTTTGCCTTTTGCCATCTGTTTATCTTTGGTATTAGTTGGTTCTGCTGTCTCTGGCTGGCACACTTCCCTCCTATGGGCCTGTAACCCTGTTTCAGCTCCCCTGGGTAGTTGGTACTGCTGTCTCTGGCTGGCATTTGTCCCTCTTATGGGCCTGCAACCTCTCTCAGCACCCCTGGGTGACCAGCTCACCCTGGAACAGAGTGCTGTGGTTCTGCCCAGGTCCTGGGTGTAGGTGGAGCCTGGTTGAACTCTGGTGAAGATGCTCTGCCACTCCTATGTTCGCTGTGCTCCTGGCTGTACCCCAACACCATTGAATTATTGATGTATTGGCTAACTGCTGCTGAGCATGGGGCCAACTCTAGAGTCCTTTGTATCTTCGTGAAATTTCACTTGAGATAAATATTTTTTTATTTGCAATTGTTAATCAATGGGAGATAGTGTCTGAGTTAGAGATATGAACTTGTCCTTCTGTCAACAGTGGCACTGCATCTGGCACAGATCCCATGTAGGCCCTTTGCATGTTTATGAACTCTGTGAATGTATACACACTTTTTTCTATTTTGGAAAATCTTATTTCCTTGGTTTTCTCCAACCACTCTGGCCAATAATATCCTTTTACTGCCTCTTCTACCGAATTATATGATCCCTGTAGAGAGAGATTTATGGAAGACATTCCCTTAAGACTGCATATTTCAAGGTTTCTTATGCTCTTCACATTGTCTAGCTGTAGGTTTTTCTCTTTTCTTCTTTTCTTCCTTCTACTGCAGGAGGAAGCTAATGCTTGGACCACTAATTTTGGTTTTTCCATGAATCTAAAAACTATCTAGTCTTCGATTCTTGGCTACACAAGCTGTGTTGTGGATAGGGTACATCATAGATCAGGACTTAAATTCAATCAGAGATAAGTTGGTTAGTACCACAAATTTTGTGCTAATATTATACAATTGCATATTTCAGGCATGTCATCATTGTAGATCAAAGAGTTTGTAACTGTGTTAGAATTTATGCTTAACCATTAGTGATGAGCAGAGTACTTCCAGTATCATAAACAATATAATCAATGAGGGTGAAAGTTTCTAGGTTTGACCAGCTTGAATTCCTTGGGTTCAATAAGTTATGTAGATGTTGTATTTGGCAATAATGCCCTATCATCAGTTTGAGGAGAGAGACAAATAGGCTTGGAAATTACCTAAATTGTCTGGGAGGTTCTCATAGGTCCTCTTTGGCCACAACTCTACTAGATGTAGCCTATTCCTAGTACTAAAAGTTTCATTTGGTGATAATAGATGTCTAGTTGTGGCTATTATTAGGAGAGTTCATTTTGATAGCTTTCTTATGTGTATTTTAGAAAGATTCTACTTTATTAGGTTTTAATATGACTCCTCAAATGATCTGTAGTTTTAACTGTTCTTCCATGTATTTCTCCTGGCCTATGATTTTCTTTCCTCTCCTCATTTGATCCATCAACTCCTGTCTTCTTGCTCAACCATCCTTAACTATTTTCCATTTCTCCTTCCTAAATTGATCCATCTTTTCCTTTATTTGATTATTCTATTTATAACCTCTGTGGTTATATGAATTAAAATTGGTTTATGGAAGAAACAACAGTTAATACACACATAAAAATGAGTATATACTATATTTATCATTGGGGTTATGGGTTATCTCACTCAGGTTGATTACTCTTTTTAGCTCCATTTGTTTCTATTTCACATTTTTAACAACTGAGTAATATTATTTTGTGTGAATGTATCACATTTTGTTTATCTATTTATCTGCTAATGTACACCTAGGATATTTCAAATTTATTGGTATCATACATAGAGCAGCAATGTCCATAGTTAAGCAATTGTCTCTCTAATTGTATGAAGCATCCTTTAGATGCTAGATTTGAATCTTGAGAAAGCTTTTCCCAGCTTCTTGAGAAATTGCCATACTGATTCCCATTGAAATCTTAAAGTTTGCATTTCAACCAGCAATATATAAGGGTTACCCTTATTACACATCCTTTGCAGCATGTGCCTTCATTTATTTTACTGATCTTGGCCATTCTAACTGGTATAAGATGAAATCTCAAAGTATGTCTGCTTTGTGTAGGAGTAATGAGTCAGCACACCCTGTACTGCAACTTATAATTTCCCATGAATGCACAACAGCTGCTTCTACATCCTGCAGCCTTGATTTCTGCTTGGCACATAGAGACAAATTATAACAGAATTCATGAACAGGCCAGCCAAAAAGATAGTGTTAGCAACCAAGGGGGCTAGATGCTATGGACCAATGGGTGGGTGATGGGTAAAAGGCACTCCCTAATACTTCGATAATCTAGTCTGCTTCTGTTTGTCACCTGTCTCCAAGAGTCTGTGTCATTAAATATGTGCCTTCTTACCCTCTACCCTTCAGGACCATCTTGAGGGGCCAAGGGCTAGGGCAACAGATTTCCATTTACTTGATTAGAAAAAATGTTGAAGCATCTTGCACTCCCACCAACAGTGGAGGAGTGTTCCTCTTTCTCCACATCCTCGCCAACACCTGTTGTCTCTTGAGTTTTTAATCTTAGCCATTCTGACAGGTGTGAGGTAGAATCTTAGGGTTGTTTTGATTTGCATTTCCCTGATGATTAATGATGTTGAACATCTCTTAAGGTGCTTCTCAGCCATCCAAATTTCTGCAGGTGAAAAATCTTTGTTTAGCTCTGTACCCCATTTTTAAGAGGGTTATTTGGTTCTTTGGGGTCTAACTTCTTGAGTTCTTTGTATATATTGGATATTAGCCCTCTGTTGGATGTGGGATTGGTGAAGATCTTTTCCCAATTTGTTGGTTGCTGAGGTGGTACAACCGCTCTGGAAATCAGTCTGGCGGTTGCTCAGAAAATTGAGCATGACGCTTCCAGAGGATCCTGTCATACCACTCCTGGGCATATATCCAGAAGATTCCCCAGCAAGCAATAAGGATACATGCTCCACTATGTTCATAGCAGCCTTATTTATAATAGCCAGAATGTCCCTCAAAGGAGGAATGTATATAGAAAATGTGGTATATTTATACAATGGAATACTACTCAGCAATTAAAAATAATGAATTCATGCAATTTGTAGGCAAATGGTTGGATCTGGAAAATATCATCCTAAGTGAGCTAACCCAATCACAAAAGAATACACATGAAATGCAATCACTGATAAGTGGATATTAATGAGTCCAGAAGCTTTGACTACTCAAGGAACAATTAGCAAATCAAAACTTCCCAAGAAGAAGGAAGGAGAGGAAGACTGGATCTAGTTTTGTAGGAGAGTACCAGAACAGAGAGATGGTGGGGGGCGGTGATTAGGGAATGGGCAGAGGGAAGAGGACTTATGGGACATATGGTGAGGGAGGACCTGGGAAAGGGGAAAGCCTTTGGAATGTAAACAAAGAATTAGAAATTTTAAAAAAAGAATGTTGAACATTTAAGTGCTTCTAAGTATTCTGTGTTTCTGTTTTGTAAAATTCACTGTTATATACCCACCTTATTTTAAAAAGGGATATTTATATTATTGACATGCAGCCTTTTGAGTTCTTCATGTATTTTATATTAAGCCCTCTATCAGATGTGTAGTTGATAAAAAGTTTCCCATCTATAGTCTGCTTCTTTATCCAAATGACAGTTTCCTTTGCGTCACAGAATCTTTATAGTTCCATAAAAGGATCATATCTATTAATTGTTTTTAGTTCTTGTGTTAAGTATGTTCTACTCAGAAAGTTTTTTCATGTACCAATAAGTTCAAGGCTATTCCATCTTTCCTCTTTTTTCAGTTTAAATGTATGTGGCTTGAAGTCAAGGTCTTTGGTCTATTGGGAGTTGAATGGTGTACGGTGATAACTATAACTCTATTTGAATTCCTTTCAGCCATTAACTGTGACAAGAACCACTGATTAAGGATGCTATACTTTTTTCTAATATGTTATTTCTGGTTTCTTTATTTTAAAAAATCTGCATTTTATCTTTAGGTTTGTGGATTTATGTCAGAGTCTTCAATTTAAATAATTAAATCAACATATCTATTTTTGTGCCCATACTTCTGTTTTTTTGTTCTATAACACTGTAGTACAATTTGTGTTATTTCCAGCACTTCTTTTATTGTTCAAACTTTCTTACATTATTCTGCATTTTATGTTTCCATTTAAAGCTAACAATTGTACTTTTTTTTTATCATTCACTGTTAGTCCATGTTCACAAGACATCTTTCTTTTAAATCTTATTTGTTTTTTTTTTGTTAGTTTGTTTGTTTCACATCATATACCCCAGTCCCATTGATCTGCCCATTTTCTCGTATTGACACTTCATTTTTGAGACCTCCCCACCCAATTAAAATTCATGTGCACATGCGTGCACATGTGTGTGTGCAAGCACACACACACACACACACACATACACAACCCCACACACACATACACAAACAAAAAAAACCACACACACACACACACACCAACATCAGCATCATCAACAAGAAACACAGGCTTATCAATGCATAGGAAACTTCTCATCATGGATAACACAGTGCTTTCCACAGTGTGTCCTTGTCCACACATCTTTACTTGCAAATGTTCACTGCAAAGAGTGATTGGTCTGGTTCTACATCTTTAGCTTCCTAAGTCATCAATATTGGCTCCTCAATGGGATCTTGTTATTGCATTATGTTATAGTCATACTGATGTTTCAGTACAGTAAGACTGTTTCATTCGCACATCCCAACCATTTGCAGATGATACAAGTTTGGGATAGACCAGTTTAGAGCTCTGTATCTGGGCCTCATTGTTAGCTGAGCAGGTTAGCCTGCCAGCTCTCACTTATCAACAAAACAAGTGCAAGCTCTCCAGCACTGCTCTGGCTAGGCTACCCAATGCCACCATAAGCAGGTGACAGGGTCATCTCTTGTTGTCATGTACTTGGCCTGACTCACTCACATGTATGCCTTCAGAGCCATCTCCACTATATTTCCTAGTCATGGTATATGGCCTACTCTGCAAAGTGCTGCAGCCTCTCCTGCTCCTGAATCCCTCAGGCCTGTCCACCAGTGCGGTCACCATCATGGCCAGCTCCACTGTATTTTCCAGGGATATATTTCTGTCTTCTGGTATCTTCTATTTCTTTTCTCAATGTCTTAAATTTTTGGTCATAGAAATCTTTCACTTGCTTGGTTAGAGTTACCCTCAAGATATTTTACATTTCTTGTTTTTGAGGCTATTGTAAGACTTATCTTCTGGATTTAATTCTCATTTACAATTATCATTTGTACATAGGAAGGCTACTGATGTTTGGTTATCAATTTTATAACCTTCTATTTGTCTAAATATGATTATTAATTATTGTTATTTCCTGTGTTAATTTCACTTTCTAATAGCTGAGTAATATTTACTTTTGTAAATGTACCACATTTTTCTGATCCACTTATCTGTTAGAAATTTAGCATGTTTCCAATGCCCAGCAAGGAGCATGTTTGAGCAAGTGTATCTATGTAGGATTAAGGCTTCTTCGGGAATATTCTCAAAACTAGAGTAGCTTGTTCATGGATTCTCATCTTCCAGAAGAACCGACATACTATTTTTCATAGTAGCTGTACAACTTTGCACACTTACCAGAAATGGATCAGTTTTCCTTACATTTTATCATCACCAGCTGGTTTTACTTTTTATTTTTATTGATTTTGGCCATACTGATTGGTGTAATATTAGATGTCAAAGGAGTTTTGATTTGCATTTCTTTGATTATTATGGATCTTGAGCATTTCTTGTTTTCTAAATTTTTATTGATTACTTTATTTACTTATATTTCAAATGATATTCCCCTTCCCTGTTTCCCCTCTACAAAACCCCTAGCCTCTCCACATGCCCCCTGCTTCTATTTCTCACTGCCTTAATATTCAGCTATGATGGGTTGTCGAGCCATCACAGAACCAAGGACTGTCCCTCCAAGAGAGGTCAGATAAGACCTTCCTATACTGCATATATAGCTCTTTCTCAGTCATTTGAATTTCTTCTTTTGAGATGTATACTTGTGGTTCAAACCAATTTAAATAGATTTTAATGTCCAGGTTTGTTTTGTTTATATATTTTAGATATTAATACTCTCCTAAGCAAGAAAAACATCTTTCATGAATTCAGGTACTTATTCATGAAGATTTTGGTTCATATATGCTTCCTTACTGATTTCTTTCTTAAATATAGCACAATCTGGGGTGGGGAATATTTGAGTACATGAGACTTCTAAACAATGATATTTTAATGATTTAATTGTCTCTTACATAATCTCAGAAAGATGTATTATTTAATAATTTTACCTTTTGTGGAGCTGCCTCATTTTTACATTGACTCCTTAGTAGTAAAGTTGAAATATCACATATATATATGTATTTTATTAAATTAAACAATGCTGTTTTGACTCATAAAAATCCAAAGGTGTTAAAAATTAAAAATATATGAGCTATTAACATAGTAATATGCATAAAATATATTTTAACAATCATCAACATGATTAACATAGTCATCGTCATAGAAATCACCACCACCACCATTTCACTCATTAAATGGTATTGTGCTTTTTTTCTGAATAAATAAGCTACATCAGTATGTGCTTTCATTATTCTGTCCTTCTGATTATTTTTACTATAGATTCTATTGTGAAAGCTATACATCTCAATATTGATATTATTACAATATTATACAGATAATGCACTGGATTATGTGCAGAAAGAACTATTAAAATAAATTGGGAATACTTTACCTGTGATACATTATTGCTTAAAACATCATTAGAGAAACATCATCTTTATACTGTCCATAAATTCAATCTCACTTTTGGTTTCTGATTACTGATTTTTACCTGAAAAATACAAGCTAATCATATTGCACATTTATAAAGTTGGTATATTATGGGAAAATATTGTACAAGTTGTTATTTCGATCTACAAAATTTGTTCAGCTTTATCAAGTAGGGATAGAGATATTTAAAAACTACACGAATCAAGAACCTCATCAAAATCAATGCTGTAAAGAGGTTTTATATTAATTTTCTCATTATTTTATTTTACAAATTCTAGTTCAGCATAATATCTATTTTAACCTTTAAAACATTTTCTGAGGTCTTTGATATGGTTTCATAAACAATTGTATTATTCTAATTTAAAGATTAATTGAATTCATAGTGTTGTACTTATTGACATGTCCAGGTTTTCTATTGTATATAACAAGTATTTCCATTTAGTATTAGTATACTCTAATGAATATTAAGA
This sequence comes from Apodemus agrarius, assembly GCA_964023405.1. Lineage (NCBI taxonomy): Eukaryota > Metazoa > Chordata > Mammalia > Rodentia > Muridae > Apodemus > Apodemus agrarius. The sequence goes on from OZ030020.1 coordinate 70,331,255, forward strand.
GCAATTTAGATATATTTTCAACATTTCAGATTAACATTTAAATAATCCCATTGGAAATCATACGTTCTAGAAGTTTTTTGCTGTGTTATCTTTATTGTTGTTTATTTTCACGATATTTATTTGCTTACCTTTAAACCATATCATATATCTATATCTGTATCTGTATATTTGTATCTGATCATTATCTGTATCTATCTATCTATCTATCTATCTATCTATCTATCTGTCTGTCTTTCTGTCTATATCTATATCTACATATCTATACCTATATATTTATCTATCTTCCTATCTATCTAAACACACACACACACACACACACATACACACACACGCATATATATATATATATATATATACATATATATATACACATACGCAAAGGCATAGGCATAGGCATACACATACACATACACACACACACACACACACACACACACACACACATATATATATATATATATATATATATATATCCAAACTTGAAATGGAAAATAAAAAAATATGATGAGATGTCACCATAGACAAAAGAAGAGATTGCCTCAGTAGATTTTCAATAAAAAATTTTTTGAATGAAAAATGATTCATCAAAATCCAAAATCAAGATAACTTTTACATACTGTGAATATATAAGCTCGTTGTCCACCTGCCCTGATTCTAGAAGAGACGCTTTTAGACTACTGCATGTACATAAAAATCAATCTCAGGAATTTCTATTCTTCCTTTTCTCTTAATAATTTTCCTACAACTCTCAAGCTAAATTTATTGTCATAAAATATTTTAGTTATTGTACTGGCTGGTTTTGTGTGGCATCTTGACACACCCTGGAGTTATCACAGAGAAAAGAGCTTCAGTTGGGAAGTGCCTCAATGAGATCCAGCTGTGGGGTGTTTACTCAATTAGTTATCAAGGGGCAAAGGCGCTTGTGGGTGGTACCATCTTTGAGCTGGTTTTCTTCCGTTATATAAGAGAGCAGGCTGAACATGACAGAGGAAGCAAGCCAGTAAGTCACATCCCTCCATAACCTCTGCATCAGCTCCTGTATCCTGACCTGCTTGAGTTCCAGTCCTGACCTCCTTTGGTGATGAACAGCAATGTGGAAGTGTAGTGTGAGTAAACCCTTTCCTCCACAACTTGCTTCTTGGTCATGATGTTTTGTGCAGGAATAGAAACTGTGACTAAGATAGATTTTAAAAAGATCAAGGACTTTTGGTGTGAGAATTAGGAAGAGAAGGAACTTGACTCATCTCTGGAAAGATCTTCAAATGGAAGACACAACTCTATGTTTTCACTGTTAAATATAAAATATTATTGATGCTTATTTTCATGAATTGATTAGGCATTGTGTAAAACCAGCTTGCAACTGAGTGAATGTAATATGTTCAGTTGCTTTTACTTTTCTGTCAGTTCTCAAGAGAAATTTCATTCACTTGAAATATTTTTATTTCTGACAGTAAAACTGTGATATGAGTGGCTGTAGCGTGAAATTATTATTTTTGTCATAATAATATTATAGTACCCAAATGAAATTGGGAATTTTTTATTGGATTACTTTAATACAAATGGCACAGTAAAGCTAGCATAGTTGAAGTATGTATACTATTAATTTCTATTTACACACTTGGATCTTGGAAAACTGTATTTTGTTTATTTAATTGTTTTTACAAAACTCCTAATAGCACATATCAAATGCATACCAGAGATTAGTCTCATTAATCATCTGATTTTAGGGTCTTTATATATTTATTTTTTTCTAAATGAATGCAAAATTATATATATATGTATATATATATATATATATATAATACTTTGTGTATGTTCATAAGGAATCCATCAATAAAAAAATAAAATAAATAAAGTATCATGCTTTGGGAAGATAGTGCAGCTGAGAATATCTAGTTATGTTGGCAGTATTATAAAATAATAAAATCATTTTAGAAAATTTCTGATACATTAAAACATGTACTCAAGCCAGGTGTGGTGGCGCACGCCTGTAATCCCAGCACTTGGGAGGTAGAGGCAGGAGGATTTCTGAGTTTGAGGCCAGCCTGGTATACAGAGTGAGTTCCAGGACAGCCAGGACCACACAGAGAAACCCTGTCTCGAAAAACTAAATAAATAAATAAATAAATAAATAAATAAATAAAATAAAAAACATGTACTCATAAAGGGATCTGGTTATTATTGCTCTAGATATTCATTCAAAAGCATGCATCAAGACAAATTTATGAAGTTATTAAAATAAATTTCCTTGAAGTATTTGGATCTAGGAGCAATTAAGTTACTCCATAGTAGGCATATTCCTATGTAATTTACAATATATTTATAATATCCTTTAACTCCCAGTCCCCCAAAATCTCATACAATTGCTCATTCTAATCTATGATAAAATATTGTATAAACTATTCCAAGAAAACAGAAGTCAGAAATAATAAGTGGTGCAAAATTCTATAGATACATGTCTCTATTAACAGACTATCAATAAGGCTTGAGTTAAACTGGATCCATAAAGAAATGTAGCACAATCAGACATGAAAATATTTTTGAATTAATAAGAATATGTCTTTATTTTGGCATTTGTTACAACAATTAGTACAAGTGTTGAGGAACCTTAAACTACAATTGTATATTAGTCCATGTCTATTGTATGCTGCTAAGTCTGAATAAGTTTGTTTAAAATTGTACCTTGTTGTATTTATTGCTCTTTGTCTGTTCTTCCCTCAAAATTCTTTCATTTATATATTTTAATGTGATAGCAACCACACAACTTGACACTAGTTCTTTAAAATATAACTTATAAATCATTCTTAACAGTATTAGTCATTTTGCTTTAATACAATAAACAACAAAAAGTTACATTTTAAGAGCAAATCACATTCTTATGAAATCTGTAACTCAACCCTGAGACCATGGAAGGTCTAATGTCTGAAAATGCCAACTTCTTTGTTCATAGGGATCTATCTGGTGGTTGTGCCATAGCAGAAAGAGAATCCTTCTTCCCCCTTAAAGTGTCTAATAAAATGTCTTTAAAAAAATGAAAGAGGATTATCATCCAAAGATGTTCCCACCCATACTATCATATCATTAAGAGTTAGGTGAAGACAGAATCAATCATTATCTTCTGTAATGATCTGAAAGAGAAATGTCCTCCAGAGACTCATGTATTTGAATAGGTGTTCTCTAACTACAGCAAACTCTGTTTAGGCATATTATGGAACCATTAAATGTGGAGACTTTTTGCAGGACGTTTATCATGATGAGTGGGTTCTGAGGCCTAAAGGTCTGAACTTAATTCCTATTTCTCCTTTTTCATCCAATCTCCCACTTTCTATGTATGAATGAAGTATGATCACTGTGTTTCCAGATTGCTAGACTTGTCATATGCTCATATCCATGTTATCCATGCATGATAGTCTTTATCCCTCTGAAACTATAAACCAAGATAAACTCCCCTAAAACGACTTTTTGTCATAATATTATTTCAAAGCAATGGAAAATTGGCTAATACATTTTCATAACTACTCCTATCTCTTTCTCTCACTTCATGCATAGGTACTAATCATTTTTAACTATACCATTTAAGTAGTTCTCGTATTTCTTAAGTTTTACTCCTACCCCAAGCCTTTTGGTTCATATGAAACATTCATGTATTTTAACTGATTTAAGATTTATATAATGCTATTTCTAATAGATATTAAATTGGATATATAAATACATTTTATGTTAATAGGAAAATATAAATGTGTTTGACTTTTTCAGTAGAAATACTTTTAAAAATGTTTAAATCTGTAATCATCACACAGGATTTTATAAATCAATGCTAAAACTTGTGAGATAAGATAAAAATCAATATAAAAATGTAGTTTCATTCTTTGTGTCTCAAAATTAAATGAAGCCAAGGATACAGGAAGTGTTTAATCAAGGTAAATATTCTAAATTTAATCCCAATAGATATGTTTTAGAATATATGATTTTTGCACCACAAGCAAATGGTCCTACTGGTACTGTTCCATGACTAGATATGTTTGCCTAACTTACCATTGGCTTCTACTATTACTAGACAGCAGGACTGTTGTAAAAGCATATAAATCATCATTGCCATAGCTACAAGACAGAAAAGCAAATACCAGTGAACCTTCCTTTTGGCATGTAGATATGAAAGAGAAAGGTTATTGAATTGAGCATGCATGATTCCTTCTTCCAGAGATATCTGTTAAATTAGTCCTTTTCCTGGGAGAGCTCTTATAAGGTAGTGGAGATTGCCCATTATATTGCTCTCATATGTTACTTCAGTGAGAATTTTAAAAAACATATTTCTTGCCCTATATGAAAAGATAAAATACAGAATAAGAAATGTCTCACCTCAACAGAAAAGCAGTTGACATCCACAGTACCAAATGAGGACAGTTTTCCTATGGGAAATAAACCAGAAGAGAGAAAAGGTTAGAAGAAACATTTAGCAATAATAGGTATTTTGTGACATTGATGAAATTCACAGTGGAGAGTTCTTTAAGCCATGTTTCCCAATCTCCAAAATGCTACCATTTTTGTGAATGAGAGATCAGATATGACTGTGAATCATCTGTATGGAGGGTGATATATCCACTATTGATATTCCACTAAAAAACTAGCTATAGGACAAGATGTAGGGAGAAAAAAATTGAAAATCCATATATGAAAAATGTAATGGCAAATTAGAAAATGATTTCATATCTAGCATTTTTTATATTAGATATTTGTTTTATTTACATTTCAAATGGTATCCCCTTTCCGTATTATCCCTCTGAAAATCCCCTCTCATATCCCCCTCCTCCTGCTCATCCCTCCCTCCAATTTCCTGACTTGCATTCCCCTGTTCTGAGGAATCAAGTCTTCATAATACCCATGGTCTCTCCTCTAATCGATGTCTGAAATGGTTATCTACTTTTGGTTTGAGGGAGCTTTGGTGGTAATGGTTGGTACATATTATTGTTCCTCCTGCAGGTCTGCAAACCTCTCCAAGCCCTTGGGTCCTTTTCCTAGGTGCTCCACTAGGTATCCTATGTTTATACTATTGGTTGGATGTGAGCCATGAGTATGTTGATCCACTTTCCAATAAGGAAAAAAGTATCCACTCTTTGGTCTTCATTCTTCTTGAGCTTCATGTGGTCTGTGAGTTATATTTTGGGTATTCTGAGCTTTTGAACTAATATCCACTTATCAGTGAGTGCATACCATGGGTGTTCTTCTGAGACTGGGTTACCCCACTTAGTATGATGTTCTCCAGCTACATCCATTTCTCTAAGAATTTCATGCATTCATTCTTTCCAATGGCTGAATAGTACTCCATTGCATTGGCAAGACTTTTATTGAGTATTTCTTTATGGGTATTTATAACGGAAATTGATCTAGAGTTCTCTTTCTTTGTTGGGTCTTTGTGTGGTTTAAGCATCAGAGTAATCATGGCTTCATAGTGTTCCTTCTGCTTCTATTTTGTGGAACTGTTTTAAGAGTATTGGTGTTAAGTCTTCTTTGAAGGTCTGGAAGACTTCTGCATTGAATCCATCTGGTCCTGGGCTTTTTGTTTGTTTTTTTTGTTTGTTTGTTTGTTTTTTGGGAGACTACTAATGACTGCTTCTATTTCTTTAGTGGTTATGGCATTGTTTAGATCACTTATCTGATCCTCATTTAACTTTGGTATCTGGTATCTGTCTAGAAAATTGTCCATTTCATCTAGATTTTCTGCTTTTGCTGTTGTAGTAGGATCTGATGATTTTTTTGGATTCCTCAGTATCTATTGTCATGTCTCCCTTTTCATTTCTGATTTTGCTGATTTGGATACTGTCTCTTTGCCCTCTGGTTAGTTTGGCTAAGAGTTGATCTATCTTGCTTTTCTCAATGAACCAGCTCCTGAATTAGTTGATGCTTTGTTTACTTCTTTTTGTTTCTACTTGTTTGATTATTTTTTGTTGTAGGTCCTTCAGCTGTGCTGTTAAGCTGTTAGTGTATGATGTTTTCAGTTTCTTTTTGAAGGTACTCAGGGCTAGGAGTGTTCCTCTTAGCTCTGTGTTCATTGTGTCCAACAAGTTTGGGTATGTTGTACCTTCATTTTTATTAAATACTAAAACATCTTTAATTTCTTTTTCTTTCTCTTTCTTTCTCTCTCTCTTTCTTTCTTTCTTTCTTTCTTTGCTTCTTTCTCTCTCTTTCCTTCCTTCTCTTTCCTTCTCTCTCTCTTTCTCTTTCTTTCTTTCTTTCTTTCTTTCTTTCTTTCTTTCTTTGCTTCTTTCTCTCTCTTTCTTCCTTGACAAACATCATTGAGCAGAGTGTTATTCAGCTCATGTGGGCTTTCTGTTGATTCATTGTTATTGAAGCCTACCTTGAGTCTGTGGTGATCCGATAGGATGCACGGAATTATTTTCCTCTTCTGATGAGGTCTGTTTTGTGATCTAGTATATGGTCAACATTGGAAAACATACCATGAGGTGCTGAGAAGAAGTTATCTTTTATTTTAGGATAAGATGTTCTATAGATATCTGTTGAATCCATTTGGTTCATAACTTCTATTAGTTTCACAATTTCTCTGTTTAGTTTCTGTTTCCCTTATCTATCCATTGATGAGAGTGAGGTGTTGAAGTCTTCCCACTATTATTGTGTGAGCTGCAATGTGAGATGTGAGATTCATTAAAGTATCTTTTATGAATGTTGGTGCCTTTTTAGTTGGAGAATAAAATATGTTCAAAATTGAGTGTTCATCTTGGTAGATTTTTCCTTTGATGAGTATGACGTGTCCTTCTTTATCTTTTTTGATTACTTTAGGTTGAAATTCGATTTTATTTGATATTAGGATGACTACACAAGCATGTTTCTTGGGACCATTTGCTTGGAAAATTGTTTTCCGGCCTTTTACTCTAAGGTAGTTTCTGTCTTTGTGAAAGGTAGGTTTCCTGTATGCAGCAAAATGTTGGGTCCTATTTTGTATCTGTCTTTGGGTCTATTTCTTTTTATTCAAGAATTGAGTCCAATGGTGTTAATAGATATTAAGGAAAAGTGACTGTTGCTTCCTGATATTTTTCTTATTAGAGATGTAGTTATATTTGTAGTTATATCTTGGTTTTGGTTTGTTAAAAGAAGATTAATTACTTGGTTTGCTAGTGAGTAGTTTCCCTCCTTTTATGGGTTTTTTTCTATTCATTATCGTTTGAAGGGCTGGATTTGTAAAAAAAGATATTGTGTAAATTTATTTTTGTTATAGACTACCTTGGTTTATCTATGTATGATAATTGAGAGTTTTACTGGGTATTGTAGCCTGGGTTGGCATTTGTGTTCCCTTAGGACATGTATGACATCTGCTCAGGATCATTTCACTTTCATAGTCTCTGGTGAGAAGTCTGGTGTAATTCTGGTAGGTCTACCTTTATATGTTACTTGTCCTTGTTCCCTTACTGCTTTTAATATTCTTTCTTTGTTTAGTGTATTTTGTGTTTTAATTATTATGTAATGGGAGGAATTTCTTTTCAGTCCAAATCTATTTGGAGTTCTATAGGTTTCTTGTATGTTCATGGGCATCTCTTTCTTTAGGTTAGTGAAGTTTTCTTCTACAATTTTGTTGAAGACTTTTACTGGCCATTTAAGTTGGAAATCTTCACTTTCTTCTATACTTATAATTCTTAGGTTTGGTCTTCTCATTTTTTCATGGATTTACTGGATGTTCTGTGTCAGGAGCTTTTTGCATGTTGCATTTTCTTTGTTGTGTCAAAGCCTTCTATGGTGTCTTCTGCATATGAGATTCTCTCTTCTATTTCTTGTATTCTGTTGTTGATCCATGATTCCTGACTTCTTTCTTAGGTTTTCTATGTTCAGAATTGCTTCCCTTTGTGATTTCTTGATTGTGTCTAACTCCATAGTTAGATCCTGGATGGTTTTGTTCAATTCCATCATCTGTTTGGTTGTTCTTTCCTGTAATTCTTTAAGGGCTTCTACCTTTTTACCTGTGTTCCCCTGTATTTTTTAAGGAAGTTATTTATGTCCTTCTTGAATCCCTCTACAGCATCGTGAGCTGTGATTTTAGGTCCAAACCTTGCTTTTCTGGTATGTTTGGGTATCCCAGACTTGCTGTTGTGGGAGAGTTGGGTTAGGATGGTACCATGTTGCTTTGATTTCTGTTGGTAACATTCCTACATTTGCCTATTTCCATCTGTTTATCTCTGGTGATAGTTGGTCCTGCTGACTCTGGCTGGTGCTTGTTAAACCTGTGGGACTGCAAGTCTTTCTCACACCCTGGGGTGACCAGCTCTCCCCTGACACAGCATGCTGTGGCACTGTCCAGCCCCTAGGTGCAGGTGGGACCCTGGGGGACCCTGTCCCAGCTGTTCTGAAACTCTGATGTTTCCTGTGCTCCTGTCTATACCTGCCTACTTAGTTGCTGGAGAGAAGATGGAGGCCTCACCTCTAAATGCAGACATCAAATCAATCCCTGCAGAGTAGTTCTCCCCTGGCAGGATAGGTGCACAGACAGCTGTGCTTCTGCCCAGCTCCTTGGTGCAAGTGCAAGTGGGGCTCTGGCAAACCCTATCCCAGATGTTCTGGCTCTCTGGTGTTCGCTGTGATCCTCGCTGTACCTGCCCACTCAGTAGCAGGAGAGAAGATGGCCTAACCCAGAAGTTTTAATCTTACATGATAACCTCTCAAATTGAAATGAATGAACGACACATGTCCAGATTATTGTATAGTTTATAATCCCCAAAGTATTGGGAAAATATTTAAGTACATTTAAATAAAGCACTAAACTCTGATAGGACTATAAAATAGTCTATGAAATATTTTTTAATTAATAGTATACATTAATATCAAATGGGCTAACCATCAAGTAATGCAGACTGAAACTTAAATGTTGAAAAAATATTTAGATAATGAACATGATGATGTAAGTTTTATAAACACACAGCATGCTACTATATTTAATAAACAGTTTGAAAGCAGTAAATTAGACATAATTATACAGAATGAAAACAATTTTAGGCTTATGTAAGAAAGAAAAAACATAGCAGATGTGGTCTATTATTCCTGTTAGTTATGTATTTTACTACAATATTAGAAATCAAAAGTTTTGCAGAAATAATTTTGATCTAAGTACAAGAAAATAAAGGTGACTCTTAGCTGGTTTGTCAAGTGAAGACACCTTATCCTGACCCATCCTAGAGGACCCGCTGGACTCAGAGCATTTAGTAAGAACCCCATGCCCCCTTTGGAGACCTAGAACTTCTGCTGGTAGCCAATTCGACTCAGGACCAATCTCCTGCCAAAACCCCACCCTCCCAAATACCACTTCCCTTCGTTTCCTCCCTTCCCTCCCCTCTGCTCCTTCTGCCTGGTCCTTTCTACTGTGACAGACTCCTACCTGGTTTGCTCCCCTGAACACACCATATCTTGACCCATGCTCTGAGACCTGCTGCACTCAGAGCGGTTAAGGAACCACTGCACTCAGAGCAGTTGGACAATAGGTTGACTGCTGCACTGAAGACCAAACAGTTTGAAGGCCTCCCAGGAGATCTAATGCAGCCAGGGAAACAGATCAGCAGCTTCTCTGCCCCTGTGAAGAGCTCCCAGTTGAAAAGCTCATCAGGTGTTCTGGTACAGTCAAGGAGACCTGAAGCAAGCCAGGGACAAAAAAAGGAAGCCTCCAGATAGTCACCCAGACCAACAAACACCAGGAATATCCATATGGCAAAAGGCAAACACAAGATAATAAGCAACAAAAGCTAATATACCTGGGCATCATCAGAACCCTGTTCTCCCACCCCAGCAAGCCCTGAATATAACAACACTCCAAAAAATCAGTAATCTGTCCTAAAACCCCATCTCATAAAGACAATTGAATCTTTTAAATTTAATTACCATAAAATTATACAAGATCATTTTTATGTATCTAGATAGATGTCATATTTTATTAATTTTTTCAAATCTTTCTCTAATCTTTACTTTGCCACTAAATGTGAAGTCACTTTTAAAAATGGCTCCTTCCTTCTACAAACTAGTCTTACCTCCATTGCTAGAGATTACAGATGTATACTAAGGGTATGTCTGTATTCCAGTCAGAGTGGAGTAAACATGTGGCTGTATTCCATTGTGTAAATATACCACATTTTCTGTATCCATTCCTCCATTGAGGGACATCTGGGTTCTTTCCAGCTTCTGGCTATTACAAATAAGGCTGCTATGAATATAGTAGAGTATGTGTCATTATTGCCTATTGGAGCATCTTCTGGGTATGTGCCCAGGAGTGGTATAGCTGGGTCCTCAGGTTGTACTATATCCAGTTTGCTGAGGAACTGCAAAACTGATTTCCACAATGGTGGAACCAGCTTGCAATACCACCTGCAATGGATGAGTGTCCCTCTTTCTCCACATGCTTGCCAGTATCTACTGTCCCCTGAGGTTTTGTTTTGTTTTTGATAGTTTTTATTTTTTATTTATTTTTTATTCAATTTGATATATTCTTTGTTTACATTTCAAATGAATTCCACTTTCCTGGATCCCCCCTCCCCAAAAGTCCCATAACCCCTCTTCCTTTCCTGTTTCCCAATCAATCTCTTCCAGCTACCCTGCCTTGGCCTTCTCCTACACTGCTGCACTGAGATTTTCCAGGACCAGGGGCCTCTCCTTCCTTCTTCTTGGGCATCATTTAATATATGAATTATTTCTTGAGTATTTCGAGTTTCTGGGCTAATGTGTGCTTATCAGTGAGTGCATACCATGAGTGTACTTTCTTGATTGGGTCACCTCACTCAGGATGGCATTCTCCAGTTCCACCCACTTATTATGATGTAGAATCTAAGGGTTATTTCGATTTGCATTTCCCTGACGATTAAGGATGTTGAACAATTTTTTAGGTTCTTCTCAGGCATCCAATATTCCTCAGTTGAGAATTCTTGTTTAGTTCTTTACCCCAATTTTATAGGATTATTTGTTTCTCTAGTGTCTACCTACTTGATATATATATATATATATATATATATATATATATATATATATAGTGTATTAGCCCTCTATTAGATGTAGAATTAGAAAAGATCTTTTCCCAATCTGTTGAATGCCATTTTTTTTCTATTCACCATGTCCTTTGCCTTACAGAAGCTTTACAGTTTTATGAGGTCCCATTTATCAGTTCTTGATCTTAGAGCATAAGATATTGGTGTTTTCTTCAGGATATTTTCCCCTGTGTCCATGTGCTCCAGGATGTTCCCCAGTTCCTCTTCTATTAGATTCAGTGTATCTGGTTTTATGTGGAGGTCCTTGATCCACTTAGACTTAAACATTGTACAGGGAGATGAGAATGGATCAATTTGCTTTCTTCTACATGTGGATGGCAAGGGGAGCCATCACCAATTGTTGCAAATGCGGTCTTTTGTCCACTGGATGGTTTTAGCTCCTTTGTCAAAGATAAAATGAACATAGGTGTGTGGGTTCATTTCTGTGTCTGCAATACTCTTCCATTGATCTACCTGCCTGTCATTATACCAATACCATAGTTTTTGTAATGATTGCTCTGTCATAAATCTCGAGGTTAGGAAAGGTGATTTCTCTAGAAGATCTTTTACTGTTGAGAATAGTTTTAACTATCCTGCATTTTCTATTCCATATGAATTTGGAAATTGTACTATCTAACTCTATGAAAACTTGAGTTGAATTTTGATGAGTATTGCTTTGAATCTGTAGATTGCTTTGGGAAGGGGTTCATATTTATTATATTAATTCTGCCAATCCATGAGCATGGGAGATCTTTCCATCTTCTGAGATCTTCTTCAATGTCTTTCTTCAGGGACTTAAAGATCTTGTCATACAGATCTTTCACTTGCTTGGTTAGAGTCACACCAAGATATTTTATATTATTTGTGACTACTGTGAAGGGTGTTTTATTCCCATAATTTCTGTTTCAGATTTTTATCCTTTCATTACAAGATGGCTACTAATTTGTTTGAGTTTATTTTATATCCAGGCACTTTGGTAAAGTTGTTTTTTCAGGTTTAGGAGTTTTCTGGTGGAATTTTTGGGTTCAATAAAGTATTCTATCATATCATCTGCAAGTAGTGATGTTTTGACTTCTTCCTTTTCAAATTGTATCCCTTTGCTCTTCATTTTCTGTATAATTTCTCTGGCTAGGACTATGAATACTATATTGAACCGGAAGGGAGATAGTGGACAGCCTTGTCTAGTCCCTGATTTCAGTGGGATTGTTTCAAGTTCTCTCTATTTGTTTGATGTTGGATACTGGTTTGCTGTCTCCTCCTCTTGAGTGTATTTGTTTCTCTTTGTTCTAGAACCTTCAGATGTGCTGTTAAGCTGCTAGTGTATGCTCTTTTCATTTTCTTTCTAGAGGCAGTCAGAACTATCAGTTTTCCTCTTAGCACTGCTTTCATTGTATCCCATATATATGATTGGGTATGTTTTGTCTTCATTTTCATTAATTTCTAAAAAGTCTTTAATTTCATTCTGTATTTATTCCTTGACCACGATATCCTTGAGTAGAGTGTTGTTCATATTCTAGGTATATGTGGGGTTTCTATTATTTTTCTTCTTATTGAAGACCAGCCTTAGTCTGTGGTGATCTGATAGGATGCATGGTATTATTTCAATCTTCTTACATTAGTTGAGGCCTATTTTGTGACCATTTATATGGTCAATTTTGGAAAAAGTGCCATGAGGTATTGAGAAGAAGGTATATTCTTTTGTTTTAAGATAAAATGTTCTATAGATATCTGTCAAATAAATTTGGTCCAAAACTTCTACTAGTTTCACTGTGTCTCTGTTTATTTTCTGTTTCCATGCTCTGTCCATTGATGAGAATGGAATATTTAAGTCCCCCACTCTTATTGTGTGAGGTGCAATATGTGCTTTGATCTTTAGTAAAGTTTCTTTTATGAATGTGAGTATACTTGCATCTGGAGCACAGATGTTCAGAATTAAGGGTTAAATTTGGTAGATATTTTTCCTCTGATTAGTATGAAGTATCCTTCTTTATCTGTTTTGATAATTAGGTTGAAAGTCAATTTTATTGCTACTCGAGTTTATTCCTTGGGACCATTTATTTGGAAATTTGTTTTCCAGCCTTTTACTCTGAGGTAGTGTCTGTCTTTGTCCTGGAGGTAAGTTGCCTGTATTTAGCACAATGTTGGTTCCTGTTTACGTATCCAGTCTGTTAGTTTATGTCTTTTTATTGGGGTATTGTTTCCATTGATATTAAGAAATCAATGATATTAATATCAAGTGATATTAAGAAAAAGTGATTGTGAACCAGCTCGCCGGCCCCTGGACCAGCGGTGTAGCGGCGGGCCTCCATATTGCAACCAGGACACAGCTGGAAAGGCCCAGGTAAACACCCCCTTCCAGGGCTACACTCACGGGGGTATCTGCTAGGGTCTCGGAGCCAAGCAGGCGGAGTCCCGCCTAGGCTCTGTGGGACATCCCCGAGCCCTCTGGTGAGCACCAAGGCTGCTTCTGCAACCAGCTCGCCGGCCCCTGGACCAGCGGTGTAGCGGCGGGCCTCCATATTGCAACCAGGACACAGCTGAAAAGGCCCAGGATCTGTGGGACATCCCCGCCCTCGGGTGAGCACCTAAGCTGCGTTCTGCAACCAGCTCCCCGGCCCCTAGACCAGCTGTGTAGCGGCGGACCTCCATATCACAACCAGGACACAGCTGGAAAGGCCCAGGCTCTGTGGGACATCCCCGCCCTCGGGTGAGCACCTAAGCTGCTTTCCGCAACCAGCTCACCGGCCCCTAGACCAGCGGTGTAGCGGCGGGCCTCCATATTGCAACCAGGACACAGCTGGAAAGGCCCAGGTAAACACCCCTTCCAGGGCTACCCTCACGGGGGATCTGCTAGGCTCTCGGAGTTCCTTGCAACCAGGACACAGCTGGAGAATCCCAGGTAGACAGACTCCAACAGGGGCTACAATCGCATGGGTGGCAGCCAGCTTATGATCCCTTAAAGCAGCAGTCACACATATTCACCAATAGAGAAACAACAGGTGAGCCCAGCCTCACAGGAGATTCAAACACCAGCCACTGACAACAAGGCCAACTAAAACCAGAAATAACCAGATGGCAAAAGGAAAACGAAGGAACGTTACTAACAAAAATCAAGGCAACATGACAGCATCTGAACCCAGTTCTCCAACAACAGGAATCCCTGGATACCCTAAAACACCAGAAAAACAAGACTTGGATATAAAATCACTGGTCAGGATGCTGGTAGCTGAACACATAGAAAAATCTCGTAAAGAAATAGAGGAGAGAATGGATCAAAAGTTAGAAGCCTTTACGAGGCAAATACAAAAATCACTTCAAGAAATGCAGGAGAAGATGGATCAAAGAGAAGAAGACAATAAGGAAGAAAGACAAAAGTCACTTAAAGAACTACAGAAGAACGTGGGCCAACAAGTAGAAGCTATGAAAGAGGAAGCACAAAAATCTATTAAAGAAATACATGAAAACACAATCAAGCAAGCGAAAGATCTGAGCACATCCATCCAGATACTAAAAACAGAAGTAGAAACAACTAAGAAATCACAGAGGGAGACAACATTGGAGATAGAAAACCTGGGGAAGAAATCAGGGGCCATAGACGCAAGTATCAACAATAGAATACAAGAGATAGAAGACAGAATCTCAGAAGCCGAAGATAACATAGAAACCATTGATTCAACAGTCAAAGAAAATACTAAATGCAAAAAGGTGGTAACCCAAAACATCCAGGAAATCCAAGACACTATGAGAAGACCAAACCTAAGGATTATAGGTATAGACGAGAGTGAAGATTTACAAGTTAAAGGGCCAGCTAATATCTTCTATAAAATTATGGAAGAAAACTTCCCCAACCTAAGGAGAGAGATGCCCATGAATATACAAGAAGCCTATAGAACCCCAAACAGACTGGACCAGAACAGAAATACATCCCGTCACATAATAATCAAAACTCCAAATGTAATAAACAAAGAAAGAATACTAAAGGCAGCAAGAGAAAAAGGCCAAGTAACATATAAAGGAAAACCTATCAGAATAACACCAGACTTCTCACCTGAGACCATGAAAGCTAGAAGATCCTGGGCAGATATCATGCAAACTCTAAGAGAACACAAACTTCAGCCAAAACTACTTTACCCAGCAAAACTCTCAATTGCCATTGATGGAGACATCAAGGTATTCCATGACAAAACCAAATTTGCAAGATATCTCTACACAAATCCAGCCCTACAAAGGATAATAGGGGGAAAACACCAAGACAAGGACGGAAACTACACCCGGGAAGAAGCAAGATAGAAACCTCCTCTCATCAAAACCAAAAGAAAATAACCTCTCGAATATAAAAAATAAATAAGATAAATAAATATAATTTCAAAAATGTCTGGAGGTAATAATTACTATTCCTTAATATCTCTTAACGTCAATGGACTCAATTCCCCAATAAAAAGACATAGATTAACAGACTGGATACGGAAACAGGACCCTACATTTTGCTGCATACAGGAAACACATCTCAGTGTTAAAGACAAACACTACCTTAGAGTAAAAGGCTGGAGGACAATTTTACAAGCAACTGGTCTCAGGAAACAAGCTGGAGTAGCCATTCTAATATCAGATAAAATTGACTTTCAACCTAAAATCATCCAAAGAGACTCAGAAGGTCACTTCTTGCTGGCCAAAGGGAAAATCCACCAGGAAGAGCTCTCAATACTGAACATCTATGCTCCAAATGCAAGGGCACCCTCCTTCGTAAAAGAAACCTTACTAAAGCTTAAAGCACACATTACACCTAACACAATAATTGTGGGTGACTTCAACACCCCACTCTCCTCAATGGACCAATCAGGAAAGCAGAAACTAAACAGGGACACAGTGAAACTAATTGAAACTCTGGACCAATTGGATTTAACAGATATATATAGAACATTTCATCCTAAAGCTAAAGAATATACCTTTTTCTCAGCACCGCATGGTACCTTCTCCAAAATAGACCATATAATCGGTCACAAGACAGATGTCAACAAATACAAGAAGATCGAGCTAATCCCATGCCTCTTATCAGATCACCATGGAGTAAGAGTGGTCTTCAATAGCAACAAAAACAACAGAAAGCCCACATACACATGGAAACTGAACAATACTCTACTCAATGACACCTTGGTCAAGGAAGAAATAAAAAAAGAAATCAAAGACTTTTTAGAATTCAACGAAAATGAAGGTACAACCTACCCAAATCTATGGGACACAATGAAAGCAGTGCTAAGAGGAAAACTCATAGCTCTAAGTGCATCCAAAAAGAAACTGGAGAGAGCATACACTAGCAGTTTAATGGCACACCTTAAAGCCCTGGAAGAAAAACAAGTTAATTCACCCAGGAGGAGTAGAAGACAAGAAATCATCAAACTCAAGGCTGAAATCAATCAAATAGAAACAAAGAGAACCATACAAAGAATCAACAAGACCAGGAGCTGGTTCTTTGAGAAAATCAACAAGATAGATAAACCCTTAGCCAGACTAACCAAAGGACACAGAGACAGTATACAAATTAACAAAATTAGAAATGAAAAGGGAGACATAACAACAGAAACTGAGGAAATTCAAAAGATCACCAGATCCTACTACAAAGGTCTATACTCAAAACAACTGGAGAATCTGGAGGAAATGGACGATTTCCTAGACAGATATCAAATACCAAAATTAAATCAGCATCAAGTAGACCAGCTAAATAGTCCCATAACCCCTAAAGAAATAGAAGGGGTTATAGAAAGCCTCCCAACCAAAAAAAGTACGGGACCAGATGGTTTTAGTGCAGAATTCTACCAGACCTTCAAAGAAGACTTAACACCAATACTTTCCAAACTATTCCACAAAATAGAGACAGAAGGGACACTGCCCAACTCATTCTTCGAAGCCACAATTACGCTAATACCTAAACCACAAAAAAGATCCAACAAAGAAAGAGAACTTCAGGCCAATTTCTCTGATGAATATAGATGCAAAAATACTAAATAAAATTCTTGCTAACCGAATCCAAGAGCACATCAAAACGATCATCCACCATGATCAAGTAGGCTTCATCCCAGGGATGCAGGGATGGTTCAATATACGGAAATCCATCAATGTAATCCACTACATAAACAAACTGAAAGAAAAAAACCACATGGTCATCTCATTAGATGCTGAAAAAGCATTCGACAAAATTCAGCATCCTTTCATGCTAAAAGTCTTGGAAAGAGCAGGAATTCAAGGCCCATACCTAAACATAGTAAAAGCAATCTACAGCAAACCAGTAGCCAACATCAAAATAAATGGAGAGAAACTTGAAGCATTCCCACTAAAATCAGGGACTAGACAAGGCTGCCCTCTCTCTCCATATCTTTTCAATATAGTACTTGAAGTTCTAGCGAGAGCAATTAGACAACATAAGGAAGTCAAAGGGATACAAATTGGAAAGGAAGAAGTCAAACTATCATTATTTGCAGACGATATGATAGTTTACCTAAGCGACCGAAAAAACTCCACCAGAGAACTTCTACAGCTGATAAACAACTTCAGCAAAGTGGCAGGTTATAAAATTAGCTCAAGCAAGTCAGTGGCCTTCTTGTACTCAAAGGACAAGCAGGCAGAGAAAGAAATTAGGGAAATAACACCCTTCACAATAGCCACAAACAACATAAAGTATCTTGGCGTAACTCTAACCAAACAAGCGAAAGATCTGTACAACAGGAACTTCAAGTCCCTGAAGAAAGAAATCGAAGAAGACCTCAGAAGATGGAAAAATATTTCTTGCTCCTGGATTGGCAGGATCAATATAGTAAAAATGGCCATCTTGCCAAAAGCAATATACAGATTCAATGCAATCCCCATCAAAATCCCAACTCAATTCTTCATAGATCTAGAAAGAGCAATTCTCAAATTCATCTGGAGCAACAAAAAACCCAGGATAGCTAAAACTATTCTCAACAATAAAAGGACTTCTGAGGGAATCAATATCCCTGACTTCAAGCAGTACTACAGAGCAATTGTGTTAAAAACTGCATGGTATTGGTATAGCAACAGGCAAACAGATCAATGGAACAGGATTGAAGACCCTGAAATTAACCCACAGACTTATGGTCACTTGATCTTTGATAAAGGAGCCACAACCATCCGATGGAATAAAGATAGCCTTTTCAACAAATGGTGCTGGTTCAACTGGAGGTCAACATGCAGAAGAATGCGAATTGACCCACTCTTATCTCTTTGCTCTAAGATCAACTCCAAGTGGATCAAGGACCTCCACATAAAACCAGACACACTGAAACTATTAGAAAAGAAACTTGGGAAGACCCTGGAGGACTTGGGCACAGGGGAAAAGTTCCTGAACAGAACACCAATAGCGTACGCACTAAGATCAAGAATCGACAAATGGGACCTCATAAAATTACAAAGTTTCTACAAAGCAAAGGACACTGTCCGAAGGACAAAACTGCAACCAACAAAGTGGGAAAAGATCTTTACCAACCCCACATCCGACAGAGGGCTAATATCCAATATATACAAAGAACTCAAGAAGTTAGACCGCAAAGAAACAAATAACCCTATCAAAAAATGGGGCACAGAGCTAAACAAAGAATTTTCACCAGAAGAAATTCGGATGGCCGAGAAACACCTTAAGAGATGTTCAACATCATTAGTCATCAGGGAAATGCAAATCAAAACAACCCTGAGATTCCACCTCACACCAGTCAGAATGGCTAAGATTAAAAACTCAAGAGACAACAAGTGCTGGCGAGGATGTGGAGAAAGAGGAACACTCCTCCACTGTTGGTGGGATTGCAAAATGGTAAAACCACTCTGGAAATCAGTTTGGCGGTTCCTCAGAAAATTGGGCATGTCACTTCCAGAGGACCGTGCCATACCACTCCTGGGCATATACCCAGAGGATTCCCCTACATGCAATAAAGACACATGCTCCACTATGTTTATAGCAGCCTTGTTTATAATAGCCAGAAATTGGAAGGAGCCCAAATATCCCTCAAAGGAGGAATGGATACAGAAAATGTGGTATATTTATACAATGGAATACTACTCAGCAATTAAAAATAATGAATTCATGCAATTTGTAGGTAAATGGTTAGACCTGGAAAATATCATCCTGAGTGAGCTAACCCAATCACAAAAGAATGCACATGAAATGCAATCACTGATAAGTGGATATTAATGAGCCCAGAAGCACTAAATACTCAAGACACAAATAGCAAGTCAAATGATTCCCAAGAAGAAGAAAGGAGAGGACCCTGGGCATGTAAAGATTGCATCCAGTTTAGTAAAGAAACCGAGGGGGGAGGGGGAATGATTGGGGAATAGTTGGGGGGGAGAAGAACTATGGGAACTATGGTGGGTGGGAACTGGGAAAGGGGAAAGCCTTTGAAATGTAAACATAGAATATAGAAAATAAAAATAACTAAAAAAAAAAAGAAAAAGTGATTGTTGCTTCCTGTTATTTTTATTGTTAGATGTGGAATTATATTTATGGGGCTATCCTTTTTTTGGCTTGTTGAAATTATTTTCTAGCTTTTTCTAGGGTGTAGTTTCCCTCCTTATGCTAGAGTTTTCCATTTATTATCCTTTGAAGGGCTGGATTTGTGGTAAAATATTGTGTAAATTTGTTTTTGTCATGGAATATCTTGGTTTCTCCATCTATGCTAATTGAGAGTTTCGTTGATATAGTAGCCTGGGCTAGCATTTGTGTTCTCTTAGAGTCAGTATGACATCTGACCTGAATCTTCAGGCTTTCATTGTCTCTAGCTAGAAGTCTGATGTAATTCTGATAGATCTACCTTGATATGTTACTGCCTTTTTTCCCCTTAGTACTATTAATATTTTCTGTTTTGATTATTATGTTACAGGAGGAATTTCTTTTCTGAACCAATCTCTTTGGGATTATGTAGACTTCTTGTATGTTTATAGACTTCTCTTTCTTTAGAGAAGTTTTCTTCTATAATTTTATTGAAGATATTTACTGGACCTTTAAACTGGAAATCGTTGCACTCTTCTATACCTATAATCCTTACATTTAGTCTTCTCATTGTGTCCTAGATTTCCTGTGTGCTTTGGGTTAGGAACATTTTGCATTTTGCATTTTCTTTGACTGTTGTATCAGCGTTTTCTATGGTATCTTCTGCACCTGAGATTATCTCTTCTATTTTTTGCATTCTGTTGTTGATTCTTGCACCTATGTTTCCTGATTTCTTTCCTAGGTTTTCTATCTCCAGAGTTGTTTCCCTTAGAGATCTCTTTATTGTTTCTACTTCCATTTTTAGATCCTAGAAGGTTTTTGTTCATTTCCTTCACCTATTGGGTTGTGTTTTCCTGTAATTCTTTAAGGGATTTTTATGTTTCCTCTCTAAGGGTTTCTGCCTGTTTATCTGTCTTGTCCTGTATTTATTTAAGTGAGTTATTTATGTCCTTCTTGAAGTCCTCTATCATCATCATGATTTGAATTTTCAATCCAAATCTTCTTTTCTGGTGTGTTGGGGTATCCAGCACTTGCTGTTGTGGGAGAACTACGTTTGGATGATGCCATGTCCCCTTGGTTTCTCTTGGTAACTTTCATGCATTTGTCTTTACCCATATGATTATCTCTGGTATTAATTGGTTCTCTTTCTGTGGTTTGAGCTTTTTCTTCCTGTGTGCCTTCAAGCATGTCTCAGCAACCCTGGGAGACCAGCTCTCCTTTGGCACAGAGGGCTGTGGAACAGCCCAGCTCCTGGATGCAGATGAAGATCAAAAGGACCCTGTCCCAGCTGCTCTGCCACCCGTGTTCCCTGTGTGCTCCCAGACTTGGATAGACAGTGGAGAGAAAATGGTGATCTCACCTCTAAATCAGGGAGT
Organism: Apodemus agrarius; assembly: GCA_964023405.1. Taxonomy (NCBI): domain Eukaryota; kingdom Metazoa; phylum Chordata; class Mammalia; order Rodentia; family Muridae; genus Apodemus; species Apodemus agrarius. Next base: position 70,352,131 of record OZ030020.1, read on the forward strand.
CAAAGCACTGCCTGCAGACCAGTTCTCCTTTGGCAAAGAGGAGAGTGTCACCACCCTGCTCCTGGTTGCAGATGGTGACTGGAAGTCCCATGTCCCAGCTGCTCTGCCACTCCTGTTCCCTGATCCTCTCTTGGACAGTCACCAGAGAGAAAAAAATCTATCTCCTATTTTTTTTAAATCATTAATGAAATAAATATCCTCAGAAAGTCAAATTATATTGACAGAAATTATTGAGGAATACCCACAAAAATATAAGAGCCCACTAATATTGACATATAAAGGATGTTAAATATTTTTATTTTTATATATTTTATTTGTTGGTTAAATTAAAACACTTAAACATTTTATTTAAATGTAAGGTAACTCAGGATTACAAAAGAACTTTATCTGAGGTTAGAGTGCCAAATAGCCTCATACTGGCCTGCTTCTATTTAGTACCCATCTAGTAAATTAAGGTACTAGAAAAGAAATACATGGCCTGTATAAATTTGAATTTCAAGGCTTTAATAATACTTAAAAATGTTAAGGAGACCACAGATAAATCTATATTTAGGCCCATATGAGATCAAAGAGACTGACCCATCAACCAAAGAACATGCATAGGACTGATACAAGTCCTCTGTACATACATTATGGTTGTAGCTTGGTCTTCATGTGGTAGTCCTAACAGGTGAAGCAGGAATCTGACTCAGAGCCTCTGACTCTGTTGCCTGCGTTTGATCCCTTTCCCTAACTGGACTGCCTCATCCAACCTCTATAGGAGAAGACAGGTCCACTTTTAATGTACTATAATATGCCAAGGCTGGTTAATATTCATGGGAGGCCTACCCTTTTTGAGGACAAAGGAAGGAGGGGTGGACTTGGGAGGTGGTTGTGACAGGAAGGAAATATGAGAAACAGAGAGAGCAAAAATGAGTTCAGGATGTCAAGTAAATAAATAATAAAACATTTTAAAATGATTAAGAAACAGGAAGTTTATCTTTTCATTTCTCTATTACATACTAAATAGATACATATATATGAAAATATGCCATTGAAATCTATAAATTAATATAATTCTGAATATTTTAGTTTCTAAACAGTAATAATATAATTATCAGCATAACCTCTAAATTATTTGGTGTGAACAGAACCAATGTTTATAATAAAAATATATTTGTTCTTTTTCTTAAATTTTTATTTGCTTAAGCTATTCTGTATTTTTGCATCTTGCATAAAGCAATTCAACATTAAGTATAGAATTATAAAATAACTACCTGTTTTGTTTACACAAGTAGCTCTTTAAATATTTGACTTTCAGACAAAATGCTAGAAAAAGCCTTAAGCTTTTTCTTTAATTGAAGCATCATAATGTCAACTATGGACTTTATGAAACAATGTATGAATTAACTATAATTTATAAAATCGGACAAAGTTAAGCCTTACATTTTATTTATACTTTTTTTTTACTCAAGAATTAATATCCTATTCTATGGAATATTTAATGCATTTTGGGCTTTTTATTAATTATGATATTTGAACAAGAGGAAACTACAAGTAAAATAAATGTTCCCTTGGTTTGGAAAGGCAAGAACACAATAACAAGCTGCACTCGTTTCAGATCTGAAGGACAGAAAACAGACGGAAAACAGGACCAACCTAGCAGTAGAAATGAGATTATGTAGTTGGATATTGAAGATCACACAGTGGTGAATGCATGGTCAAATCAGGGATTGAAATGAGAAAAGTACTGCTGTCGTTTTTATTTCTCCAGTCGAGTGAGGTTTCAGTGGAGTACAGATTCTGGAAATTGAAATCCTTTCCTAAAGCTCAGGCAAGCTCAGGGCAATCAATGGCAATATCAGATTGAAGCTCAGACCTGTTAATCAATGTGACTTAACCGTGATTTGGGGAAAAATTATTTGGAGTACAAGAATATCAACCATGTGCAGGGCTGTGTGTTTCTGCTGAGAGTAACAATTATTTCTTATCACTGATGATGCTGAGGATTCCAGAGTGAAAGGCTTACTGGAATAATGGCTGTCAGTGCAGGATACAGAGTGGGAGTCCTGAGCTCAGTGGGAGCAGCTTCTGCCTCATTTCACATGGTGTTTAAAACTACTAAGTGAGAATGCAGTTTTCATATACTCTTGATTCCTAATGCTGCAGTGTCAGCTTATTTGTGGAATTTTAGTAGGTAATTTAACCAGTTAGCTTCAGTCCTTATGAATTATAAGAATCTTAATATCATTCACCTTTTATCAATTTTTGCTGAACCAAAGATCCTTAAGGAATAAGAATATATTCACTAAAGAAACAACCTTAAATAAATTGGTTTATATTGAAGGTTCTATAAAAACTATGATTCTTGATACTTTAATGTGAGGAAGAAAGTATGTGTCATTCTGTCCCCATTCTACATCTTACCATTGTTAATTTCAGTCATTTATGAAGTTGGCTGAAATCATGCCATAGGTTTTAGTCAATCTTGGAAACTGAAAACTGTAGTCTTATCTGGCTCAGAAATAGAGGAAATAAGTTTTAGAAACAAGACTCATGTGCTAGCACACACATAGGTAGTTACATTTCTTTAACTGCCAATTAAATTATCTTGTTAGATAATTTAGGACTCTACATTGTCCTTTAACAAAGAGGTCAATATGATAATGAGAATGACTGACAAATAAAATTCTTATTTTTGATTGTTAGTTGAGGTAAATAGATACTGATCAAATCACTTATGTAAACTAACAGAAAGTCCTGGTCTTTTTATGACAGATTTAAAAATAAGGATAATTTACAACTGTCATATGCTTGCTGTAAGTTTAGCTGTCAATGTTTGATGGAATGTAGTCTCACAGTGAGTATTAAATTAGTAGCAGCTTTTATTACTATCATTATAGCTACTACAATTATCAAAATAATTGTTCTTAATTAAAACCTTGCATGTCTTTGTGAAAATTCAGTTGCTTTTCTCTTTTAGTTTGTCAAATCATTGAACACTAACAGCATGAGTTTAAGTGAATTTGTAAAGAGAGAAGATCTTTTTCATTTTCTATCAATTTCCAGGATATATTAATATAATGAACTGAATAGCACTGTATGGGGCCCATGGTTAAAAGACATATGTAGAAATTAAATATAATTGCTTTTTTAAGATATATTTAATAGTTTGAGAGAGCTTTAAATTTCCATAGCTCATATCTAATAATTCTTTTTATATAAATTAAATATTTCTATGGATATACACTATTTAAGTGGAAAATATTAGCCTAGACAAGCCAGGTCTATTATTAAGATAGAATTTATTAAGTAAGTATATATAATTTTGATTTTATTCATGTAAAATATCAGGACTCATAGATCCTGTAACAAATGCCTAATTTCTAAGATTCAAGTGTTAAGAAGTAAGACACACATTAAAATTTTCTTAATTTTGAACTAGAAAGTGAAGGAAGATATGACAAGTTCCCAATTCTTTATGTGTGAAAAATTTCTGTTGACTCTAATTTCTGATAAATAAGTATAAAATATATGTATATTACTTAAGCCTAACAGCTAGTATCAAAGATACATAATAGATCACATCAAAAATACATTACTTATTGAGAAAATAGATATTAATTTGGTTTTTATTTTTATTTATTTATTTATTTTTTGAAATAGGGAGCCTCTGTATATCCCTGGCTGTCCTGGAACTGGCTGTTTGGATTAATGGCATATGTTCAACTATACCTGGCTCTAATTAAAATATATTTTCATTTAAAGTATAATTTACTGCAATTACATTATTTCCCTCTCTTCCTTCCAAACACTCTAGTGTCTTATCTAGCTTACTTTCAAGTTAATGTCATCTATCTTCTCCATTAATAATTGTTGCTGTGTGTGTGTGTGTGTGTGTGTGTGTGTGTGTGTGTGTAATATACTGAGCCTCTTTAGTGTTGCTCTTTACACATTTTACAGCTGATGTTTTGCCTATAGCATTTCATCTAAGGCCAGAACCTTGTGAAATTTCCATCTATTATGAGAAGTAGTCATTTTAATAGTCATGGTTAGAAAACCATATGATTGAGATTTCATGGCTGCAGCGTCCCTCTCATATATAGAAACATAATCTAAGATGAACATCCTGATCCTCTGGACTTGATATTATTTTTGCTCCTCTTCTGATTGATATTGTTACATTTTATGTATGTATGTATAAAACTATATATAATAAATTTTATTTTTGTAAATCTATATTTATATATTATATACTATATATTTATATAATATTATATAATTTATTACATACAATTATGACTTCATATAACATATATTTATAATATACATACATATGCACACATGTATTTATATATATATATACATATATGTATATGTATATATGATAAACACATATGCCTGTTGAGTCCATTTTTGGTGATGGTGATATGGATATGGTTTCAAGGCTGACCACTCTGCTTTAGACAACCTATAAGGTACTCATCCCAGAAAGATGACAGAAAGACAGTCATTCTCTTCCTTGAAGTCATTACTTGCCTATATATTTTTTATTTTCTCTATTCTTTGTTTACATTCCAAACGCTTTCCCCTTTCCCGGTACCCCCCTTCACCATATGTCCCATAAGTCCTCTTTCCTCCACCCATTCTCCAATCACAGACCCCCCCCACTTTGTTGCTCTAGTTTCTGCCACCATACTGGATCAAGTCTTATCAGGACCAGGGCCCTCTACTTCCTTCTTCTTTGGAATCATATGATTTTCTAATTGTGCTGTGAGTATTCAGAGCTTCTGGGCTAATTAATATCCACTTATCAGTAATTATATTTCATGTATATTCTTTTTTTGGGGGGGTTAGCTCACTTAGGATAATAGTTTCCAGGTCCAACCATTTGCCTACAAATTTCATGAATTCATTTTTTTAAAGTGCTGAGTAGTATTCTATTGTACACATATACCACATTTTCTGTATACATTCTTCCATTGAGGGGCACCTGGGTTCTTTCCAGCTTCTGGCTATTATAAATAAGGCTGCTAAGAATATAATGGAGCATGTGTCTTTGTTGCATGCAGGGGAATACTCTGGGTATATCCCCAGGGGTGGTATGACAGGATCCTCTGGAAGTGTCATGCCCAATTTTCTTAGGAACCGCCAGACTAATCTCCAGAGTGATTGTACATTCTTGCAATCTGACCAACAGTGTAGGAGTGTTCCTCTTTCTCCACATCCTCGCCTGCATCAGCTGCCTCTTCAGCTTTTTAGTCTTAGCCATCCTGACTGGTGTGAGGTGGAATCTCAGGGTTGTTTTGATTTGCGTTTCCCTGATGACTAGTGATGCTGAACATCTCCTAAGGTGCTTCTCAGCCATCTGAATTTCTTCAGGTGAAAATTCTTTGTTTAGCCCTGTACCCAATTTTTAATAGGGTTATTTGGTTCTCTGGGCTCTAACTTCTTGAGTTCTTTGTATATATTGGATATTAGCCCTCTGTAGGATGTGGGGTTGGTAAAGATGTTTTCCCAATTAGTTGGTTGCCATATTGTCCTTCTGATGGTTTCCTTTGCCTTACAAAACTTTGTAATTTTATGAGGTTCCATTTGTCAATTCTTGATCTTAGAGCATAAGCTGATGCTGTTCTGTTTAGGAACTTTCCCCCCTGTGCCCATGTCCTCCAGAGTCTTCCCCAATTCCTTTTCTATTAGTTTCAGTGTGTCTGGTTTTATGTGGAGGTCCTTGATCCACTTGGAGTTGATCTAGGTACAAGGAGATACGAGTGGATCAATTCATATTCTTCTGCATGCTGATCTCCAGATGAATCAGCACCATTTGTTGAAGAGGCTATCTTTTTTCCACTGGATGGTGGTAGTTACTTTATCAAAGATCAAGTGACCATAATTCTGTCGTTTCATTTCTGGATCTACAATTCTATTCCATTAATCTACTTGCCTTTCACTGTACCAATACCATACAGTTTTTAACACAGTTGCTCTGCAGTACAGCTTGAGGTCACGGATATTGATTCCCCTAGAAGTTCTTTTATGGTTGAGAATAGTTTTAGCTATCCTGGACTTTTTGTTATTCCAGAGAAATTTGAGAATTGCTCGTTCTAAATCTATAAAGAATTGATTTGGGATTTTAATGGGGATTGCATTGAATCTGTAGATTGCTTTTGGCAAGATGGCCATTTTTACTATATTGATCCTGCCAATCCAAGAGCATGAAATATTTTTACATCTTCTGAGGTCTTCTTCGATTTCTTTCTTCAAGGACTTGAAGTTCCTTTCATACAGATCTTTCACTTGTTTGGTTAGAGTCATGCCAAGATACTATATATTGTTTGTGGCTATTGAAAAGGGAGTTATTTCCATAACTTCTTTCTCAGTCTGCTTATCCTTTGAGTATAGGCATCTTACTGATTTGCTTGAGTTGATTTTATAACCAGCCACTCTGCAGAAGTTGTTTATCAGCTGCAGGAGTTCTCAGGTGGAGTTTTTTGGGTCACTTAAGAATACTATCATATCATCGGCAAATAGTGATAGTTTGACTTCTTCCTTTCCAATTTGTATCCATTTGACTTCCTTATGTTGTCTAATTGCTCCTGCTAGAAGTTCAAGTACTGTATTGAAAAGGTATGGAGAGAGAGGGAAGCCTTGTCTAGTCCCTGATTTTAGTGGTATTGCTTCCAGTTTCTCTCCATTTAGTTTGATATTGGCTACTGGTTTGGTGTATATTGCTTTTACTATGTTTAGGTATGGGCCTTGAGTTCCTGCTCTTTCCAAGACTTTTAGCATGAAGAAAGTATGCTGAATTTTGTCTAATGCTTTTTCAGCATCTAATGAAATGATCATGTGGTTTTTTTGTTTGAGTTTGTGTATGTAGTGGATTGCATTGATGGATTCCTTATGTTAAACCATCCCTGCATCCCTGGGATGAAGCCTACTTGATCATAGTGGATGATCATTTGGATGTAGTCTTGGATTCGGTTGGCAAGAATTTTATTTAATATTTTTGCATCGATTTTCATAAGGGAGATTGGCCTGAAGTTCTCTTTCTTTGTTGGAGCTTTGTGTGGTTTTGGTATCAGCATGATTGTTGTTTTGTAGAAAAGAGTTGGGTAGTATTGCTTCTGTTTCTACTTTGTGGCATACCTTGAATAGTATTGGTGTTAAGCCTTCCTTGAAGGTCTGATAGAATTCTGCACTAAAACTATCTGGCCCATACATTTTTTGGTTGGAAGACTTTCTATGACCCCTTCTATTTCTTTAGGAGTTATGGGACTATTTAGCTAATCTATTTGATTCTGATTTAATTTTGGTATTTGGTATCTGTCTAGGAAAGTATCCATTTCCTCCAGATTCTCCAGTTGTGTTGAGTATAGGCTTTTGTAGTAATATCTGATGATTTTTTGAATTTCCTCCGTTTCTGTTGTTATATCTCCCTTTTCATTTCTAATTTTGTTAATTTTGATACAGTTTCTATGCTCTGTAGTTAGTCTGGCTAACGATTTATCTATCTTGTTGATTGTCTCAAAGAACCAGTTCCTGGTTTTGTTGATTCTTTGTATGGTTCTCATGGTTTCTACTTGATTGATTTCAGCACTGAGTTTGATGATTTCCTGTCTTCTACTCCTCCTGGATGAACTACCTTCTTTTTATTCCAGGGTTTTCAGGTGTGCCATTAAGCTGCTAGTGTATGTTCTCTCCAGTTTCTTTTTATATGCACTCAGGGCTATGAGTTTTCCCCTTACAACTGCTTTCATTGTGTCCCATAGATTTGGGTAAGTTATACCTTTATTTTCATTGAATTCTAAAAAGTCTTTGATTTCTTTCTTTATTCCTTGACCAAGGTATCATTGAGTAGAGTATTGTTCAGTTTCCATGTGTATGTGGGTTTTCTGTTGTTTTTGTTGCTAGTGAAGACCACATTTACTCCATAGTGTTCTGATAGGATGCATGGGATTAGTTCAATCTTCTTATAATTGTTGAGGTCTGTCTTGTGACCAATTATATGGTCAATTTTGGAGAAGGTACCATGAGGTACTGAGAAAAAGGTATTTCTTTTTGCTTCAGGATGAAATGTTCTATATATGTCTGTTAAATCCAATTGTTCTAAAGCTTTTAGTTTTACTGTGTCCCTGTTCAGTTTCTGTTTTCTTGATTGGTCCATTCAGGATAGTGGAGTATTGAAGTCACCCACAATTATTGTGTTAGGTACTGTACTGGCTAGTTTTGTGTGTCAACTTAACACAGGCTGGAGTTATCATAGGAAAAGGAGCTTCAGTTGGGGAAGTGCCTCTGAGATCTAGCTGTGGGGCATTTTCTCAATTAGTGATCAAGTGGGGGAGAGCCCCTTGTGGGTGGTACCATCTCTGGGCTGGTATTCTTGGGTTCTATAAGAGAGCAGGTTGAGCAAGCCAGGGGAAGCAAGCCAGTAAGTAACATCCCTCCATGGCCTCTGCATCAGCTCCTGCTTCTGACCTGCTTGAGTTCCAGTCCTGACTTCCTTTGGTGATGAACAGCTGTGTGGAAGTGTAAGCTCAATAAACCCTTTCCTCCCCAACTTGCTTCTTGGTCATGATGTTTGTGCAGGAATAGAAACCCTGACTAAGACAAATTGGTACCAGGAGTGGGGTATTCCTGTGACAACCTGACCATGTTTTGGGGAGGACTGTGGAAGGACTTTAGAACTTTGGGCTAGATGGTCCATTCAGTGATGAGACCTCTGTGATATGTGGAGGAGTTGGGAAGATTATGTTGAGAACAGTGGAGAAGATGGAGGCCTGGCTTGTGAAGTTTCAGAGGGAAAATTAGAGACTCTTATCAGGGCCATGAAGATTCTGTGGTTTTGGTTAGCTGGGGCTGAAGAATCAGCTGTGAGTAACAAGATACCAAAACTATTAAAGTCAACCTTTGTGTTACTGGAACTATTGATGCTGGTTAGCTGGAGCTAATAAATTAGCGGTGATTAAGAAGAAACCAGCATCACTGAGATGAAAACTTCTGGGAATTGTTTTCTGAGAGCACAGAGAGTTTGTTCCAGATAGCCAAGGTTGTGCCTCGTGCTGTAGCAGGACTTGGTACTGTGTAAGAGTCACCCAAGTGTACTGCTTTTGAAGGCATGAAGGCATCATGAAGAACAGCTGAGGCTTGGTACTGTGAGAGGCCATGGAAGGCCATTGGTGAAAGAGTACCCTCAGTTGTAATTGATGGCCCAGGACTGAAGGGGTCATGCAAAAGAGTTGAGGCTTGGAGATGCCAGTACTATGTGATGACCACCAAGGACAGCAGCAGCAGTGGAGTACAGGCAGCTGGAGCCTAGAAGACAAGGTGTGTGCTACAATGGGAAGAGCTGGAGAAGTGAACCAAGCCCTTGGAGGAGCCCAGAAGATCGTGAGTTGGATCCAGACATTGAACCATTGGAATTTGGGTTTTGCATTTTTTATTGTGACTGTGCCCTGATATTTTTCCCTCTTGAAAGAAGGTATTTTAGTGGAGCCCACAGTTAAGAGACTTTGAATTTTTAAAAAGCTTGGAACAGCTTTTTTTTTTATTTTAAGATATTGGACATTTTAAAGGGGTTGAACTTTTAATATGTAAAGACTGTGGGACTTTTTACGTTATTTACATCTTGGGGATGAATAAGAAAGTAAGGGTTGAGGGTTAATAGTGATATGTTGGTGTGTCAAGTTGACAAGGGGTCAATTGTACTGGCTAGTTTTGTGTGTCAACTTGACACAGGCTGGAGTTATCATAGGAAAAGGAGCTTCAGTTGGGGAAGTGCCTCCATGAGATCCAGCTGTGGGGCATTTTCTCAATTAGTGATCAAGTGGAGGAGAGCACCTTGTGGGTTGTACCATCTCTGGGCTGGTATTCTTGGGTTCTATAAGAGAGCAGGCTGAGCAAGCCAGGGGAAGCAAGCCAGTAAGTAACATCCCTCCATGGCCTCTGCATCAGCTCCTGCTTCTGACCTGCTTGAGTTCCAGTCCTGACTTCCTTTGGTGATGAACAGGAAGTGTAAGCTCAATAAACCCTTTCCTCCCCAACTTGTTTCTTGGTCATGATGTTTGTGCAGGAATAGAAACCCTGACTAAGACAGGTGCAATGTGTGCTTTGTGCTTTAGTAAAGTTTCTGTTACAAATGAGGGTGCCCTTGCATTTGCTGCATAGATGTTCAGAATTGTGAGTTCTTCTTGGTGGATTTTTCCCTTGACCAGCAAGAAGTGATCTTCTGTGTCTCTTTTGATGACTTTAGGTTGAAAGTCAATTTTATCTGATATTAGAATGGCTATTCCAGCTAGTTTCCTGAGACCATTTGCTTGTGAAATTGTCTGCCAGCCTTTTACTCTAAAGTAGTGTTTCTCTTTGACCCTGAGGTATATTTCCTGTATGCAGCAAAATGTAGGGTCCTGTTTCCGTATCCAGTCTGTTAGTATATATCTTTTTATTGGGGAATTGAGTCCATTGATGTTGAGATATTTTGGAATAGTGATTATTGCTTTCTATCATTTTTTGATTTTTTTTTATATTTGATTGGTTTTCTTCTTTTGGGTTTAATGAAAGAAGGTTGCTATCTTGCTTTTTCCAGGGTGTAGTTCCCCTCCTTGTGTTGGTGTTTTCCCCCTATTATCCTTTGTAGGGCTGGGTTTGTGGAAATATATTGTGTAAATTTGGTTCTGTCTTGGAATATCTTGGCTTATGCCTGCATAGGGATTGAGAATTTTGCTGGGTATTATAGTTTTTGCTGGCATTTGTGTTCTCTGAGAGTCTGCATGAGGTCGGCCCAGGATCTTCTAGCTTTCATGGTCTCAGGTGAGAAGTCTGGAGTAATTCTTATAGGTATTCATTTATATGTTACTTGGCCTTTTTCTCTTACTGCCTTTAATATTCTTTCTTTGTTTAGTACATTTTGGGTTTTGATTATTATATGATGGGAGGTATTTCTGTTCTGGTCCAGTCTGTTTGGAGTTCTGTAGGCTTCTTGTATATTCATGGGCATCTCTCTCTTTAGGTAAGGGATGTTTTCTTCTATAATTTTGTTGAAGATATTTGCTGGCCCTTTAAGTTGTAAATCTTCACTCTCTTCTATACCCATAACCTTAGGTTTGGTCTTCTCATTGTGTCCTGGATTTCTTGGATATTTTGGCTTACAAGCTTTTTGCATTTTACATTTTCTTTGGCTGTTGAGTCCATGATTCCTATCGTATCTTCGGCATCTGAGATTCTTTCTTCTATCTCTTGTATTCTGCTGTTGATATTTGCATCTATGGCCCCTGATTTCTTCCCTAGGTTTTCTATCTCCAAAGTTGTCTCCCTTTGTGATTTCTTAGTTGTTTCTAGTTCTGTTTTTAGATCCTGGATGGTTTTGCTCAGTTCCTTCACTTGCTTATGTTTTCATGTAACTGAGAGATTTTTGTGTTTCGTCTTTCATGACTTCTGCCTGTTGACCCACATTCTCCTGTATTTTTTAAGTGATTTTTGCATTTCCTCACTATTGGCTTCTATCTTTTGACCCATTTTCTCCTGTATTTCTTTATATGATTTTTGTGTTTCCCTTGAAAGGTCTTCTACCTTTTGATCTATTTTCTCCTGTATTTCTTTAAGAGATTTATTTATGTCTTTCTTGTGTTCCTCTAACAGCACCAACCACACATCTGACCGAGGGCTAATATCCAGTATATACAAAGAACTCAAGAACTTAGACCCCAAAGAACCAAATAACCCTATTAAAATGGGGTACAGAGCTAAACAAATAATTTTCACCAGAAGAAATTCAGATGGCTGAGATGTACCTTAAGAGATGGTCAACATCATTAGTCATCAGGGTAATGCAAACTAAAACTTCCCTGAGATTCCACCTCACACCAGTCAGAATGACTAAGATCAAAACCTCAAGAGACAACAGGTACTGTGGAGGATGTGGAGGAAGAGGAACACTCCTCCACTGTTGGTGGGATTGCAAGATGGTACAACCGCTCTGGAAATTAGTCTGGCGGTTCCTCAGAAAATTTGGCATGACACTTCCAGAGGACCCTGTCATAACTCTCCTGGGCATATATTCAGAAGATTCCCCTGCATGCAATAAAGACACATGCTCCACTATATTCATAGCAGCCTTAGTTATAATAGCCAGAAGTTGGAAAGAGCCCAGATGTCCCTCTAAGGAGGAATGGATACAGAATATGTGGTATATTTATGGAATGGAATACTATACTGCAATTAAAAATAATGAGTTCATGCAATTTGTAGGCAAATGCCTGGATCTGGAAAATATCATCCTAAGTGAGCTAACACAATCACAAAAGAATGCACATGAAATGCAATCACTGATAATTGGATATTAATGAGCCCAGAAGCTCTGAATACTCAAGGCACAATTAGCAAATCAAAAGATTCCCAAGAAGAAGTAAGGAGAGGACCCTGTTCCTGAAAAGACTGGATCCAGTTTTGTAGGAGAGTATCAGAACAGAGAAATGGGGGGTGGGGGAAGGATGATTGGGGAATGGGCGGAGGGAAGAGGACTTATGCAACATATGGTGAGGGGGGCAACTAGGAAAGGGGGAAATCCATAGGAATGTAAATAAAGAATATAGAAAATAAAAAAATAAAATAAAAATATTGATTTTAAATCCAAGTCTTGTTTTGCTGGTATGTTGGGGGTATCCAGGACTTCCTGTTGTCTGAGAATTGGGTTCAGATGCTGCCATGTTGCCTTGATTTCTATTAGTAATGTTCCTTTGTTTGCCTCTTGCCATCTGGCTATCTCTGGTGTTAATTGGTTTTGTTGTCACTGGCTGGTGTTTGAACTTCCTGTGAGCCTGTAGGGCTAATTCTGCACCTCTGGATGTTTTGGTTCCCCCTGGCTCAAGTTGCTGATGTGCTACCCTACTCTTGGGTGCCCTTGGAGCCATAACGTATCCTGCCCCAAGGAATGCTATACTCCAGTTGTCTCTGTGAGCCTGGTGTTGCCTACCTGTTCCTTCAGGGAGTGTAGATGGTGGATGCTGCAGTGACCTTATCCAAGTGCTGATCACTCTGCTTGGCAGATGACTCCTGCCTGGATTGGTACATGACTGGGTTGCTGTACAGATGGCCTACCGAGCTGCTCAGGCTCTGGGTGCAGGCAAAAGCCTACCGGTTTAGGACCTGAGTGATGTTAGACTAAGTCAGCATACCTGGCATTAGCTGTTAGCTGTCTTTGGTGTCCTGAGGCAAGGGTGAAGCCTCCACTGTAAGCCGGGCACAGACCCCCGAGTTGGTACCTGAGCGGGTTGGCATAAAGATACCCCATCATGCTCAGGCTCTGGGTGCAGTCTAGAGCCTGATGGGATAGGCGATGTTAGAGTTGGACTCTGTCAGTGTACCTGGTGTTAGCTGTTAGCTGTCTGTGGTACCTTGAGGCAAGATGGCAGCCTCCACTGTCTTGCCTATATTTTTTTTTATCTAGGCTTCTAAACCCTGAATGTTCCCTCTTGTATGTTAGCTTGACTGTTGATATTGCCAAGGTCCTGGTCTTCTTTATACAATCATATTTTTTACAGAGTACTTCACAACAGACTTCCCAGTACTCTGATCCTTTCAATCTTTCTACTTTTCCTTTCTTTCGTTGTATTCACTGAGCTACAGCTAAAGGTATATATGTAGGTATGTATATATTCTGGGTATCCAGGATCTGTTCATCTCTGCTAGTCTTCTGTTTGTGTTCATCTATGGTAGTCTACATTTTCTAGATTCCTTTAATGAGAATCTAACTATATTTATATGTTTGATTACTGTTAAGATTTAGAATGTAAAAGAGTTATTCTGCCAAGAAATGTGACAGCAATATATTTTTTTAATGATGAATGGCCTCAGTAGTACTGGGAGTCTAGATAGTTTTCCATTACAAGGCATGATATACTTCCTGTTGAGTGGATCTTAAGTCCAATTAGAGAGCTGTTGTTTGCCACCACCATGTGAGTGCAACTTACTAAAACTTTATACATTACCTGCTATTCTGGTAATGGTTGAGATTCAGAGGTGTTGAAGCTCAGAATAATTATATCCCTTAAAAACTTGTATAGAATTTCTTAATGATTCTATACAAATATGTAAAATGTCAAAGGAAGAGACCTTTATGGGGAAAAGCACACTTTTACAGAACAATCAGTAATATCAGCAGTTTCTGTCATGTCATTTTAGTAAAATTCATTTTACAGTATATTTACTGCATGCCTTCACACAGCCCCTCTCAGATGACCAGAACTCTACAGAGGCAACTTTATTTTTCTCATTGTTTAGAAAACAAATACACGCATCAAAAAAGTAGTGTTCTTATGGACATTTTCTTTTCTGATCATACCCTGTGTAATTTCATAAATGTCCTCAAGACTAAAAGTTCCTGTTTGAACTCCCTTCTAAAGATATTATTTATATATCCACTGTTTTGCAGTTTGACATTTTTAGTGATTCCATTCCTTTATCAAAATGTATTTTCATGACTTTCACTATTATTATTTCACACAATTACTGGTTTGTGTTCTTCACATCTTCATTAAGGAATTTATTAATAACATCTTTAAAGTTTTTAAACATATTAATTGTAATTACTTTTAAGGTCCTTATCCTATGTTCTATCTAATTGCTTCCTCAGGGCCTATTGCAATAGTGTTGCTAACTTCTGAAGGAGATAAGTGTTATTCATTTTGGGGGGTTGTGTTTTTGCACAGGGATTTGGCAACTGGGGTTAAATCTGTTCCTAATCAAGTATTTTGATTGTGCAGTTTCTGTTATAGAGTTGTTCTTAGTTCTAACCAGGATAGATAGCTGTATATCTGTGATAGAGGGTGGTAATGTGTGTCAGCATGAAGGCATAAATGAATAGAAGACCACTAGAAAAAAAAGGCTGGAAGGTACAGAGAAGAACTAGACCTTTGGTCCTAAACATGAAGCTGAGTACTAAGAGAATGAAAACAGGCTAAGAGGAAAGACTCCAGTCTCTGCTGTTTGACATACTCTTTTGATCTGAAGAGACAGGATAGACAGTCTTAACAAGAAGAGGTCTAGGCTACACATTTAGAGTTTTCCATATCAAAAAGAACAGCAAGGGGTTGGGTTTCTTTTAATGGTAAGAAGACAATACTGTGAAAATGATTATCTCCTGTATAACATGGATATTTCATTCTGAAAATAAAAGTAAAGGAAATATATTTTTAAGAGTGACAGTCACTATTCTTTTCCTTTAATGTGATACTTCTCCACCCACTGACATTTATTAGCTTTTCTGGTTCATGTTCTAGTCATTTTTCTTTTCCTTTAAGTTTCCTTATATTTGATTGAGTAGAGTTTGTTACAAAATGAAATAAAAAATGGAATAACAGACTTTATGATATCACATTTCTAGATAAAATGCTACAAAAAAATTACAGACCCCAGATAATAGAACTAATTTTTCCCAAGGATTATCCCCTTAAGCACTTGCATACTCCATTCCAAATGTTCAGCTCTAAAGATAAACATACAAGAAAGAGTAAACAGACTTAGCTTGTTGCATTGATATGTTCAATTGCCTATATGTATAGCAATATTTATTAAATAATAGGAAGGTATGAATTTGAGATGAATGGGGAAGTTTGAAAAATGAAAAATCAGGGTTGGGGCTTAGGGTTAGGGTTTTAGGGTCAGGATTAGTGTTAGGGTTAGTAAAAAATAAGTCAATAAAATATTACATATTTTTAAACCCATTTCAGCTTGATTAACTGTAATATTATTTAAGGCTCAGAAAAGAAACTGATACAAAAATATGCTGAAATGATATTGCTTCATGAAAGCCTCATAAACATTTTTATGAAAAGCATATCCATGTTGACTAATTAAAGTTTTATCTTAATTTCACTAGCATCTCACATAATATGTTTAATGTTGATACTCAAATAGTTGACCATATTGGCTTTGCTACATTAAATATTTTGCATAGCTATCTAATGCAAGAAAATGTAGTTTAATATATTTCTAGTTTTGAGAAAAATCACATGAAATTAATTCTTGATTATATGATACTAAATTCATTCATGACTGAGAATGGATTTTAAATTACTTCTACAGAACTTGGAGTCATTCATCATTACAAATAACTCCATCTGGCAGGGAGTCCTAACAACCACTTCACACCATGACTTTTGATGAGTTGACTACTCCTGGCTGTGACATTTCCTTTTATCTTAACTGGAAGCCTCAGGAGGTAGAGAGTGTTCATAATTGAAAACATAATTGAAAACAAAATACCACCCAATGTCATTCAGAAAGTCAAAATGATGATTTGCACATTTATTGCACTGAAATAAAATTAACCATGTACAGGAATATAGATGTCAAATTTGCATTAGTAATTTAATAAGCTGTGAGCAATGATATCAAGAAAAGTTTAAAATTAGTTTCTCAACATGCTTTTTGTATTATTCATAAAAGAATTCTCGTACTTCTCAAAGGGATTTCATGTTTTTCCTGATTTTTAATTAGCACAGTTGTCTACATTATGTACATTATGTCTCTATACTAGTTTACTTGTTCAAATCAGAGAATATGAGCAGGAGAAGAATCAGCTGGTATTGATTAATATTTCTACTTTCTACTAAATATATAACCTTGGTCAGAAATCCTGATATCATGTATCTCAGATTACATTTCAGAAAGATTGGAATAATTGTGTTTTCTAAGAATGACTATAATTATTAAACAACCCAATGTTGTTTGTTATTGACATAAAGGCATATGCCAGGTTACCATAGCCACCAATGATGGCATTATAGTTTTAACAAATCAGTGAATAGAATATATTGTAACATCATTTTTGTTTCTCTTTTTATCTTTTCTCTTTTCTTCTATTGTTTCCTTCCTTCCTTCCTTCCTTCCTTCCTTCCTTTCTTTCTTTCTTTCTTTCTTTCTTTCTTTCTTTCTTTCTTTCTCTCTTTTAGATATAGCCTTGTTTAGCTGCCAGGACACGACTGTGATTTGGGATTCTCCTCTCTCTAAATTCTGAATACTGGGATGACATTTCTGTACCACCATACTAGGCTCACATATATCACTGTTCTCTGCTTGTCTCAAAGCAATTCAGGTACTAAGTGCAGAAAGTGATGCTGAAGATAGGACCTGGCAGATATGGTACACTGGCAGTGCGAGCAAGGCTGAAAGCAAACGATCAATAACAGTGATTCACAATGGGAGAGTTCTAAGGGCAATAGTTTCTATTAGTGTTGTCCATGTCAGATAAAAATATCCTCCCCTTTATTTAACCTGCCCTAGCCTCAACCAGTACTTCACTAGGAAGAAAGTATACCCAGGTAACATGGCTATCCCAAACCCAGGTTTTACTTGAAAATGATTGCTATAACAAATATATTTTTGAAATTAGTTGAGGTTCCACCACCTATGTGCATCACATTTCACTCTCCAGTGTTTAAAATAATGGACATCGCAAAATCATTTGTGAAAATGACATTAATAAATGGATCATCCTATTGACTGAACTACCATTTAGTGGAAATCATAATCTACTATTAGACATTTTGGTACTTTTTTCAATATTTTCATATATTTGGAAATTGCATCAGATCTAATCATAGTGGCATTCCATTTTTTATTTCCATGTGTCACATTTCCATATTTTATAACTCCTTTGTCATTATTAATTTCTATTATTTGGACACATCAGTTAACATATATTTATTATCTATTCACTATTTTATATATAATATATTTATGTATAGACCACTTACATAATGATAATGAGTATATCTGTATACCTCAGTTTCCTAAAACAAATTATTTTAAACAGACACACACACACACACACACACACACACACACACACTGACTCATGAACAGAAGCAGGCAGACAGAAAGACAACACACACACATAAACACACACACACACACACACACACACACACACACAAACAGATTTTTATGTCTTTGAAGTCTTCTGACCATTCCATTCTTTCTCTCTGGATGTGTGCAGAACCACCAGACAGTGACATTTATTTCACATAAACTTATTTTATCTATATACCATTTATATATTTTCTATCATCCAGCATTGCTCTATCTATCTATCTATCTATCTATCTATCTATCTATCATCTATCTATCTATCTATCTACACACACACACACACACACACACACACACACACTCACACATAACCACCAAAGTACATTTATTGTTTATTCTGAGTTTATAACCAAAAATTTAAGATCCTTTTGTTTGGTTTGTTAGTTCTGATTTCTTTTTTTATTAGATTTTTTCTTAATTTACATTTCAAATGTTGTCCAGTTTCCTCATTTCCCCTCAGAAAACTCCCTATCATATTCTTCCATCCACTGCTCACCCACCCACTCACTTATGCTTCCCTGTCCTGGCATTTCCCTACACTGAGGCAAGGAGTCTTAACAGGACCAAGGACCTCTCCTACAAGGCAATTCTCTGCTACATATGTGGCTGGAGACATGAGTCCCTCCATGTGTATTCTTTGGTTGGTGGTTTAGTCCCTGGGAACTCTGAGGATACTGGTTAGTTCATATTGTTGTCCCTGCTATAAGGCTGAAAAACCCTTCAGTTCTTTGAGTCCTCCACTGGGGTTGCTGTGCTCACTTCAATGGATAGCTATGAGCATTCATTCACCTATGCATTTGTCAGGCACTGGCAGAACTTCACGGCAGACAGCTATATCAGGCTCCTGTCAGCAAGCACTTGCTGGCACTTACAATAGTTGTCCGGGTTTGGTAACTGTATATAGGATGTATTCCCAGGTAGGGCAATATCTGGATGGCCTTTTCTTCAGCTTCTGCTCTACACTTTGTCTCTGTATCTTCTCCCATAATATTTTCTTCCTCCTTTTAAGAAGGTCTCAAGTATCCATACTTTGGTTTTCCTTCTTCTTGCGCTTCATGTGCTCTGTAAGTTGTAGCTTGGGTATTCTGAATTTCTGAGATAATAGCCACTTATCGGTGAGTACATACCACGTGTGTTCTTTTGTGATTGGGTTGCCACACTCAGGATGATATTTCTATTTCCATCCATTTGCCTAAGCATTTCATGAATTCATTTTTTTAGTAGCTGTGTAAATGTACCACATTTTCTCTATCCATTTCACTGTTGAGGGATATCTGGCTTCTTTCTGGCTTCTGGCTCTTATAAATAAGGCTGCTATGAACATAGTGGAGCATGTGTCCTTATTACATATTAGATCATCTTCAGGGTATATGATCAGTAGTATAGCTGGATCCTCAGGTAGTACTATTCCCAGATTTCTGAGGAACCATCAAATTGATTTCTGGAATGATTGTACCAGCTTGCAATTCCACCAGCAATGGAGGGGTGTCCCTCTTTCTCTACATCCTGGACATCATCTGCTGTCACCTGATATCAAAAGATCTTGGCCATTCTGACTGGTATCAGATTGAATCTCATGGTTGCTTTGATTTTCATTTCCCTGATGAATAAGAAAGTTGAACATTTCTTTAGATACTTCTCAGCCATCCAGTATTCCTCATTTGAGAATTCTTTGTTTAGTTCTGTACCTCATTTTTAATAGGGTTTTTTTGGTCCTCTGGGGTCTAACTTCTTAAGTTCTTTGTATATATTGGATATTAGCCCTCTATCAGATGTAGAATCAGTAAACATCTTTCCCCAATTTGTGTGTTGCCAATTTGTCCTATTGATAGTGCCCTATGCCTTATAGAACCTTTGCAATATTATGAGGTCCCATTTGTCAATTATTGTCTTAGAGCATATGCCATTGTGGTTTTGTTTAGAAAAAGTTTCCCTGTGCCCATGTGCAGGAGGCTCTTCCCTACTTACTCTTCTCTTAGTTTCAGTGTATCTGATTTTAGGTGGAGGTCCTTGACACACTTGGACTTGAGCTTTACTTAAGCATAAAGAATATATCTACTTTCATTTTTCTACATGCTAAACTTTAGTTGAACCATCACCATTTTTTGAAAATGCTTTCTGTTTTTCACTGGATTGCTTTTAGCTCCTTTGTCAAAGATCAAGTGATCATAAGTGTTAGGCTTCATTTCTGGGTCTTCAATTCTATTCTGTTGATCTACCTTCCTGTCACTGTACCAATACCATGGAGTTTTTTTTTATAACTATTGCTCTGTAGTACAGCTTGAGGTCAGAGTTAGTAATTCCCCCAGAAATTCTTTTATTGTTAGGAATTATTTTTAATACTCTCGGCCTTTTTAAATTACAGATGAATCTGCAAATTTCTTCTTCCAACTCAATGAAGAATTTAATTGGTATTGTGATGGGGATTGCATTTAATCTGTAGATTGTTTTTAGCAGCAATCCCACTGAAATCCAAGACTAGACAGTATTGCCCACTCTTTCCCTACCTACTCAGTATAGTACTTGAAGTCCTAGACAGAGCAATTAGGCATTAAGAAGAGGTCAAAGGGATACAAAGGGAGGAGTCAATATATCAATATTTGCAGAGGATATCATATGATAGTATACTTAAGTGACCCCAGAAATTCCACCAGAGAACTCCTAAACCTGATAAATATCTTCTGCAAACTGGCTGGATATAAAATTAACTCAATCATATCAGTGGCCTTTCTCTACTCAAAGGATAAAAGGCTGAGAAAGAAAGCAGTGGAAAACAACACCTTTCAGGATAGTCACAAATAATATAAAATACCTTGGTGTGAATCTAACTAAGCATATGAAAAGTCAGTTTTGCAGGAGAGTACCAGAACAGAGAAAGGGTTGGGGGATGATTGGGGAATGTGCTGGGGGGGGAAGGGGGAAGAGGACTTATGGGACACATGTTGAGGGGGTACTGGGAAAGAGGAAAGCCTTTGGAATGTAAACAAAGAATATAGAAAAGAAAAAAAAGAAAAAGAAAAAAAAGACTTCTAATCCTAAAAAAAGTAATAAACTGAGCTCAACAATTTTGAAAAAAAAAAAAAAAAAGAACTTCAAGTCTATGAAGAAAGAAATTGAAGTATTTTTCAGAAGATGGAAAACATCTTCCATGTTAATGGATTGGCAGAATTAATAGAGTAAAAGTTAAGATCTTGATTTAGGCATAATTATCTGACACAATTTTCTGTGAACTACTCAAGAATGAACAACTCTCAAAAGTTCCTGGTCAAGTATGTCATTAAAGTTATCCAATGTGTATAAGTTCAAGGCACAATGTAGTTAATTACGACTGAGTAAAATGTTCTGAAAATAAAATGGGTTCTCTCTCAAAGTCAAGGAAATGATGTTACTACCCCAATTTCAGTGTCCCATTGTACAGAACACCAGTAAATATTATATTTTATATAAATACAGATTTTTTTCCACTGGATACTTTTCTAGAAATACACATAATATTTTAAAAGGTCTAAATGTTGGCCTTAGGCTTATCTTTCTAAAGTCATAACCATTAATATATCTCACCAAATGCATAAAGGTCTGTGTTATCTTTAGCATTATTTCCCCCTTTTGTTGTGCAACAGTTTCTTCTGAGATTAAACATTCCATCATGCAAACAGGCTGGCAATATCCTTAAACTGTATTGGAAACAAACAAACAATCAAATAAACAAACAAACACCTCAAAATAGTTTCAGTAAGTGCCTGAAACTGGTCAGATTCTTTAGAATCTTTCATCACAAGAGTAAACAATGCCAAGCTCCTGTGACTCAGTCCTGCACAAGCCATTTTAAAAAGAAAAGTCTGCGAAGGGAGA
The DNA here is from genome assembly GCA_964023405.1 of Apodemus agrarius. Classification (NCBI taxonomy): domain Eukaryota; kingdom Metazoa; phylum Chordata; class Mammalia; order Rodentia; family Muridae; genus Apodemus; species Apodemus agrarius. The sequence continues at coordinate 70,373,827 of OZ030020.1, forward strand.
AGCAGAAAACAGATCATTGCTGGCTTAGGTTTAGACTATCTATGTCTCTTGGAGGAGATAGTCTCAAACCTGCCTGCAGGTTGTAAATTATCCTTTAGGTTCCCAGTTTTTCTGAGCTTTTACATGTGCTTGCATAGTCTTTGAGGTTGCAGCTCTCGTTGGGTCATTTCTCCTGATATAAGGAACCCAGTAAGACTCAGATGAGCAAGATTGACTTTGTTGGTATCCATAACTTGGTCTCTCATGAACTCCCTTTTTATAATCAGTGGATATATATGTATCATATTCCCAGAAAAAATATTGTATAACTCTCACTTGGAAACACTCTCTTTTAACTTTTAAATGATAATATACATGTTTTAAGTTCTTTTAACTGTGAGATTCACAATAATAATCATGATATTGGTCTCTTCTTTTATCAACTTTAGTTTAGTCTGGCAAACTCCATTGTAAACTTCCCCAAAAAGGTGATCATTAATTGAATAGTGTATTCAACACAGAAGTCTGAAAAACCTGCAAGAGTTTCAAAGAATTTGCTTTTCAAAATATTCATAAAACTTTCTTTAAAAAGGTCTGACTAGGTAGCTAATAAAGGGTTAATATCCAATATATACAAAGATCTCAAGAAGTTAGACTCTAAAGAATCAAATGACCCTATTAAAAATGGGATCTAGAGCTAAACAAAGAATTCTCAACTGAGGAATACCAAATTGCCAAAAGCACCTAAAGAAATGTTCAACATCCTTAGTCATCAGGGAAATGGAAATCAAAACAACTCTGAGATTCCACTTCACACCAGTCAGAAAGATCAAAAACTCAGGTGACAGCAGATGCTGGTGAGGATGTGGAGAAATACAAATACTCCTCCATTGTTGGTGGGATTGCAAGCTGGTACAACTATTCTGGAAATCAGTCTGGCAGTTCCTCAGAAAATTGGACATGGTATTACCTATGGAACAATTGAAGCAGGGAGATAGGGATTTTCAGGGAGAGAAAATGAAAAATTGGATAACATTTGAAATGTAAATAAAGAAATAACCAATTAAAAAAGGAGAGATAAAACTGTATCTGTTATTATGCAAATGAAGTTTGTAGACCACATATTTTTCTGGAATTTATCTTGAATCATTAAAAAAAACAAAAAAACACCACAAACAACAACAACAACAAACCGCCGGGCGGTGGTGGCACATGCCTTTAATCCCAGCAGTTGGGAGGCAGAGGCAGGCAGATTTCTGAGTTCGAGGCCAGTCTGGTCTACAGAGTGAGTTCCAGGATAGCCAGGACTACACAGAGAAACCCTGTCTTGAAAAACAAAACAAAAAAAACAACAACAACAACAAAACAAACAAACAAACAAAAGAGCACGGACCACCGTTCTGAAGGTCCTGAGTTCAAATCTCAGTAACAACATGTGGCTCACAACCATCTGTAATGAGATCTGATGTCCTCTTCTGGAGTGCCTGAAGACAGCTACAGTGTACTTACATATAATGATAAATAAATCTTTTTTAAAAAAACCTTATAAATGAATAGAAAACCATATTTCATGCAGGCATATATCTATATTCCCAGCTACTTAGAAAGCCAAGACAATACAATTATACTTTTGAGGCTACCTGGGAAACTTAGTCATACCGTCTTTCAAAATGAAAAGCAAATGATAAAAATATAATAAAACAAAAAACCCAAATCAAAAGTCTGGAAAAATAATTCAGAAATATAAATGTTATATGTTAGTTCTTGGGGGAAGAAAGGCTTCCCCGATGAAAATTTTATAGCTCTGTGGGAAAGGCTTCCCCAATACAAGTGTTACAACTATGAAGGGAAAGGGATTCTGGCATTACCAAGTCAAGGAATGCCAAAAAATTATAAAATAAAACAAACTGCATCAGAGATTTATTGAGAAGGAAAATTCTAGAAGTGTGGCACAACAGCCCAGGTGAGAAGCAGCATAGAACTTACTGACAAAACTTTAGAGCTGTGTGAAAACTCTATTTTATCAAGCAGGTTCTCTAGGGAAAAACAACCATTAGAATGGAAACAGATACAGATGAATTTTTTTTATTGAAAAGAGAAGTAAAGGGAAGTAAAAACACTTTATGATAAAATTAAATATTTGCATGGAAACTATTGCATATATAGACATTAAAATTGACAATTTTCATGCCGAAGATACCATAGGAACCATTGATTCAACAGTCAAAGAAAATACTAAATGCAAAATGGTTGTAACCCAAAACATCCAGGAAATCCAGGACACAATGAGAAGACCAAACCTAAGGATTATAGGTATAGAAGAGAGTGAAGATTTACAAGTTAAAGGGCCAGCAAATATCTTCTACAAAATTATGGAAGAAAACTTCCCCAACCTAAACAGAGAGATGCCCATGAATATACAAGAAGCCTATAGAACTCCAAACAGACTGGACCAGAACAGAAATACCACCCATCACATAATAATCAAAACCCAAAACTCAGCAATTAAAAATAAATGAATTCATGCAATTTGTAGGTAAATGGTTAGATCTGGAAAATATCATCCTAAGTGAGTTAAGCCAATCACAAAAGAATACACATGAAATGCAATCACTGATAAGTGGATATTAATGAGCCCAGAAGCCCTAAATACTCAAGGCACAAGTAGCAAGTCAAATGATTCCCAAGAAGAAGAAAGGAGAGGACCCTGGGCCTGAAAAGATTGGATCCAGTTTTGTAGACCCAGAACAGAGAAATTGTGTGTGTGGGATGATTGGAGAATAGTTGGGGGGGAGAGGAATTATGGGACGTATGGTGGTGGGGAACTGGAAAAGGGGAAAGCCTTTGGAATGCAAACAAAGAATATAGAAAATAAAAATTAAAACAAACAAACAAACAAAAAAAGAAACAAGACAATTGTTAACAAAAGTACTTAAGAGTGAACAAAAGAGAGGAGAGAGAGAGACACAGAGAGAGAGAGAGAGACAGACACAGAGAGAGAGAGAGGAAGGGAGAGAGAGAGAGAGAGAGAGAGAGAGAGAGAGAGAGAGAGAGAGAGAGAGAGAGAGATACCCCTAAGAATTCCCTCTGCACATACAATGTGCATCTTTTGTCTTTTTATTATTCTGCATGTGGAGTGATAACTTGTACTTCCCTTCTCTAACACTGTAAAGGCACAATAAAACACCAAGAGCATGTCAGAGACACAGTAGTGCCCGTTAGGGAAGCTACTAACTTTAGATATGATCCCTACATAAATGATTTGAACCTGGAGGGACTTCTTGGAAAATATTAGCAGGAAACACACATTTCAAACATAGACACAGGGATCAGAATGACAGGTAGTTAGAAGCAATTGCAACTCTCTAGGGGATGTTAAAAGAATGAGGTTCTTCATGTTCAAACTGCATCATAGAATATAGCTGGGCTTAGCTTAAAATGATCTTTCATAGAATGACCTCTTGTTGAGTCAAAGAAGCCCTTAAATACAAAGTTGGAGAGGAGAAATTGAGAATTCGTTGTGAAATTAACAAAATAGTACAATATACAAGTACACTTCGCAGACATGGTTGGGCTGTCAGGAAAGAGGCACCCAAATAGCCAGTGACTCCATACATATTCCTTGAGAGAGAAGAAAGCAGTGACTGGATTCCAGATATGGAAGTGAAATACTGAGTATCAAGTGACAAAAGGAAGCAGCAGCCAACTGCTGATAGATACTGCTTGCATCTTTTGGCATTATTTGTGATTTTTATCTCTCTTCTTGACTATTAATCAAACAAAAGTTATCTCTGGTGCCCACTTTCCCATTATGAAAGCCTAGATCAGACCAGTGTACTTAAAAAAAAAGTTTGGTGTCTGCAGACTGGATGGATCTCTAGGTGGAACAGTTCCTGGAAACATTTCCTTCCAACTCTGCTCCATTTCTTGTCCCAGTATTTCCTTTGGACAGAAACATTTCTGGGTTAAAAACTTGGAGATGATCAGGTGGCCCAGTCCCCAGACTGGGGACCACTGGATGTGGTCTTTCTAGGTTCTATCTCCCCTTCTCTCCTTTGCTGCTCATTTCAGCTCAAGTTATCCCTGTTGGGTCCTGGAAGTCTCTAGTATTCCTGGTGTTTTGAAGTCTCCAGTGGCTACCCCCAGTTCCTCATCCCTTACTGCTATTTAATTTTATTTGATTTTCTGACCCTCTGTACCTCTCTTCTGTCCCTTCCAATACCTGATCCTGTTCTACCTTTTTCCTTTCCCAGTTGCCCTTCCTCCTTTCTTCCTCCCAGGTCCTTGCCTCCCTTACCTTCCACAATTATCCTGTTCATCCTTCTATTCAGGATTGAAGCATCCATATTATAGTCTTCCTTCTTCCTAAGCTCCATATAGTCTGAGGGTTGTATCATGAGTATTTCAAGCTTTTGGCCTAATATCCACCTATCAGTGAGTACATACCATGTGTGTTCTTTTGTGTGCATATGTTACCTCACTCAGGATGATATTCTCTAGATTCATACATTTATCTGTAAATTTCATTGCTAATAGGAAACTGGTGTGGCTGTTCCCTGTAAGGTTCTACCAGCACCTTACCAATGCAGATGTGAGTCAGAGGCTCACAGTCATCCATCTTGGGTACCACAGTGGGGAAGCTGGGAGAAGAACTGGAGAAGCAGAGAGGTTTGCAACTCCATTGGAAAAAGAGTGTCTACTAGCCAGACAACCCAGAGCTCCCAGGGACTAGACCTTCAATCAAGAGTATACATGGAGGGATCCATGGCTCCAGATATATATGTAGCAGAGAATGGCCTTGTCTGACATCAATGGGACGGGAGGCTCTTGGTCCTTTGGAAGTTTGATTCCTCAATGTAGGGGGAAGCTGGAGTGGTGGGGTGAGAAAGCAGAGGGGGGTTGGATAGGAGGGCACCCTCAAAGAAGTAAAGGTGATGGGAGAAGGTGGATGGGAACAGGAGGGTTGTGGAGGGGTAACCAGGAAGGGGTATATCATTTGAGATATAAAGGAATGGAATGATTACTACTACTTCTATTACTACTACTACTACTACTACTAATAATAATAATAATAATAATAATAATACAGATAGATAGATAGATAGATAGATAGATAGATAGATAAAAGATAGAATAAAAATTTGCAAAGTGGGTTAATGCCTTATTAAGCCTGAGAACTGAAGATGATGGCACTCTGCAAATATATATGTACACATTGCATTGATATAAAGCATTTATTATGACTTCAGAAAAACACAAAATTATTTTGAGTAAATGCATTCAGTATACTGGTGAAAATTGAATAGTATACTAGCTAAGTTTTAATACAAAGATCATTGAAATACTTAAAAAGCAGATTATGCTCAACATGAGGCAACTGCTTTGATTTTTTTATTTTTTATTCAATATTTGTTTTATTTACATTTCAAACGTTATCCCCTTTCCCCATTACCCCTCCAAAGAACCTCCTATACCATCCCCTTTCCTGCTTTTTACCAAGCCCCTATCCTACTTCCTGACCTAGCATTCCCCTACAATGGGGCATCAAGTCTTCACAGTACCAATTGCTTCTCCTCTCATTGAAGTCTGAAAAGGGCATCCACTGCTACATATGTAGCTAAAGCCATGGGTCACTCCATGTGTACTATTTGGTTGGTGGTTTAGTCCCTGTAAGCTCTGGGGTACTTGTTGGTACATATCATTGTTCCTCTTATAGGGCTGCAAACCACTTCAGTTCCTTGGGTCCTTCCTCTAGCTCCTCCATTGGGGACCGTATGGTCAGTCCATTGGTTGGCTGTGAAGCATGGGAATTTTGATCTTCCTTCTGAGAAGGACGAAAGTGTCCACACTTTGGTCTTCCTTCTTCTTGAGCTTCATGTGGTCTATATCTTGCATATTCTGAACTTTTGGGCTAAAATCCACGAATCAGTGACTGCATACCATGTGTATTCTTTTGTGATTGGGTTACCACACTCAGGATGATATTTTCTACTTCCATCCATTTGAATAAAATTTCATGAATTCATTGTTTTTAATGGCTGAGAAGTACTCCATTGTGTAAATGTACCACATTTTCTGTATCCATCACTTTGTTGAGGGATATCTGGGTTCTTTCTAGCTTCTTGCTAGAAAGGCTGCTATCAACATAGTGGAGCATGTGTTCTTATTACCTGTTGGATCATCTTCAGGATATATGCCCAGGAGTGCTATACCTGGGTTCTCAGGAAGTACTATGTCCAATTTTCTGAGGAACTGCCAAACTGATTTTCAGAGTGGTTTTACCAGCTTACAATCTCACCAGCAGTGGTTTTTGTTTTTTTATACTTCCTGTGACATAAAACATTATATTGGAGCAAGCTGTAAATTTTTTTGTTGACCTATTCATGAAACAATACATTTTGTTTGAACCTAATAATATATTTTGATAAAATTTAGATTTACTACTTTGTATGAATGATATTATTTCAATATGAATAACTCATGTTACCATGATAAAATCACACTGAAAAACAAATATTGCTAGTGTTACTTCATGAACTATTTATTTGTAATGTATTTTTATAACTTTACAAACATTGCATAATTATTCAACTGTAAATAGTTAATACATTCATTCTGCAAATTCTTTATGTTTAACTCGAGGCTTTCCATTCTTCATGTTATATTTAATATAAGACTCAGATTTATCCCTGGGAAGAAATAGAAATACATCATTTGACATACTCTATTGCATAGCTTCACCCTTAAATCTGGATACTCATTTTTATAAAAGAAAGAAAATGTTTATAATTAAAATAACCAAAGTTAATCAGGCAAAATTACCCTATAAGTCTAAATGTATGTTCATTCTAATAAACAGTATGCTGGTGAATTTTCTCAATATTGTGTTATTAATAACTAATGCTTCTGCTTTTATTACTGCTATCCTCATGTTATTTATGCTTCTTACAAAATTCAAAGAGTTTTAAGAATCAGGTATTGTGAATTAAGTACCTAAATAAAGATAATTGAAAACTATCAGAAAAATATTATCTTATCAAATAATATTTTGAACAGAAAAAATATAAATAATGCACAATCAAATAACACCTTAAAATGTTTGCTAATATAATATGCAAAAATTTTGAACAAGTTTAAATTTTTTTAAACTTAAACATATAAGTGCAACTAAAGCTAGAAATTACAGTCTGATTTATATTGAATAGTTAGTAGGTTATCTTTCTCTTATCCTTCCTCAAAGAAAAAGATCTTCTTACACAAGAGTAACTATAATTCTTGAAAAGAGTAATCAGATTGTGAGACTCTGGACACTACTCCAAACCAAGATTGATTCTGGAATATCTGAATAATCATTGCTCCCTAAACTTAAAGTAGGGAATTACAAAGGTCACTTGAAACATCTGAATTTTAGCCAAATGTATTTTGTGATGGGTTCCTTTTATTGCCATCTATTCATTTCTTTAATTTCATAATGTACATCTTTAACAAACATACTCAGAATTCACCTAAAGCTGCCACTTTCATTTCCTAAATTATAAAGGAAAGCCATTATAGAAGAGAAAGACAAATGAAGCCACTAGACATAACACTATCAGGATAACTCAACCAGAATTAAAATATCTCATCACTTGAAGGATCAAAGAGATTTTTGCCAATATTAAGGATAGATGAAAGAGTGGTAGTTTCTTCTACATATCTTTCTTTAGCTTGCCTAGCTGTCTTTTTCAGAAGACAGATGTATCATGAATAATAACTGTTGGTTATCAAAAATTAAATCAAGTTGTTACTTCAATTGCAGTTGCTGTAGCAGATGAGGTATCTTTATGTGAACTAATTAACAAATCTTCAGATATGCTATTTAAAGATTCAGTCTGCTGTGTTGCTGCTCTGCGTGTTGGGCCACATGATCCAGTGAACTTGGTGATACATGAATTATCAATGGTAGATATAAAAACTATATGGTGCATTAGGCAAGCTACCATTTGATAACCAGCAAAGGTTCTTGGAGCTACCATTCTCTGAAGACAAATATTAATTCTATGAGGAAAAAGCTTTTAGTTTATAATTAGGCATTACTGGATATTGAACACTTGATAGTGGACTACTGTTAAGTTACCCTGAGACATGAGCTTCTTGTTATGGGCCAGGTGCTACATTATTTACAAGGTGATAAAGTGGGTCTTGCACACCAGCAGCCAAGCATCAGGCATAAGTGTGCATATGTAATGAAGTCTGAGAAATGAGCACTGATGCAAGTCTCATTCTTTCCATTCTTTTACAAATACATCTTTTAGGAAAACAGAAAAACATATATGATAACACATATACATATATAGAACACACACACACATGGACGCACATTGAAACAAATAAAACATTAAATATTTTATTCATATTGTATATATTTTACATGTTTGCAAGAATATGGTTATCAGAGTATTATGTTTTTCATGCTATTATTCATTATATAATTCATAAAAACTAAATGCCAAAATTAGTAAGTGGGCGAACACTTACTTAGCAACATAGAAAGAGATTTCTTGACATGTAGTGCATTCAATGACTTAACAGTATTTTTTCTATCAAAATATGTTACAAAATGTCACTGTTGAAAGACATTGAGAAAACCACAAAATCACAAATGCCAATTCTTTAGCAGTAATGAATTCTATTTAGGCTGTACCAGTAATTTTTCAGATTGAAATAATGACAAACTACATACTTGAAGTAATTCTTGTACTTTAACTATCCTTATAATAGGTGTTCTGGTTTAAGATTTCATGGTGCAGGGTGTTATAGTGTTTACTTTTAATTTTTTCCATATATGTCCATTAAGAATTACTATATGTAAATATGTCACTTAAAATTCATATGGTACTATGAAATATATCTATGCATTGTTTCATTTCATCATCTCTTAGGTATATACATGTAACTTATATGAAGGCAGTAGTAAATTTTCTGTCATTGTTTCTATTTTTCATGATCTTTATAGTGTGTGCTTTTTTTGTTTTTGTTTTTGTTTTGTTTTGTTTTGTTTTTGAGTCAGGTTTTCTCCATGTATCCCTGGCTGTCCTGGAACTCATTCTGTAAAACAGGCTGGCCTGGAACTCAGAAATCTGCCTGCCTCTGCCTCCCAAGTGCTGGGATTAAAGGCGAGCACCACCACGCCCGGCTCTGTGCTTCTGTTTCTATATTAGAATACTTTTTCTAGTAGCATAAAACTAAGTTTTATATATTACAGATAAAGGAATAAATGTGGCTTTATAAATTTAGTAACATTTTAGATATGTAAGATTATAATTGTATATTTATTTATTTGTCATTTTCACTATAAATATTTAAGTCATTTATTATTCCTATAACAATAATTCATTTACTCAATTATTGCTTATGATAATTTTAGTATTGCAGGGTATTTGATCACAGTGTGATACACAAGATTATGTTACTTACTGAAAAAAATGTTTCTAATTGTGATGTAGTTCAGCTTTTATCATCCACCTTTAGCAACTGTAGCTAAAATACAGATATACTGTTCATATACACCTTTAATTCCAAACAATGTAAGTAAAGTTAGCTTATGAAAGAAAGCACCTATGTTTGAGAGTGATATTTAATTGACTGACAGATAAAGTAACAAATCAGGGAAAGATTTGACAAAAGAGAACATGCCCAACTCTCACAAGAAGTGGACAGAAAGGGAAGCTATATAAGAGAGCAGTACAGAGAGAAAAGAGAAAGGGAGGAGGCAGTATTTCCAGGACAAAGTGTACAAACACAGGTTGAAGAGAAAGAACAAACTAGACATAGATGAAGACAGCACAAGTCATAGAATGAGGAGACGAAAGATTCAAAATTATTGCAAGAGTTAGTTTGAGGACAAGCAGACTAGTGCTGGAGAAGCCAAGAGAGAAGCAAGATTGAATCATTCAGCTTAGAGATGGGCATGATCCAGAATAGCTAAATTGAACTAGTCAGCCAGAAATCAGAAAGAACTGGAGTGATTATATTCAGCAGTAAATCCAGAGGCTGAATTTATACTAGGCCTAGAATAGATTGTAAGGAGGATAGAAGCTTCCAAGTCTAGGACTAGGTTACTATCAATGGAAACATTTATATAAGCTGAATAAAAATAATACATTCACAGTCTAAAAGTTAAACTCCATGATTAAAATTCAAACAATACTAAGAAATTTAATTGTTACCAGAAAAAAATAATTTCAAAAACATTTCACCATATTATATTGAAAAAGTACACTAATACTATATTCTTGATTCCCACCATCCAAAAGTTCCAGGGAACTGAATTTATTCTTTGTTTGAAAGATTTCTTTGATGTATATTAGGATGACTTACCTTTCACACACATGCACACACACAAACACACACAAACACACAGTGCAAAAACTTGTTTACAATATAATCATTTTTATCTAGCATTCAGATACCATGAGTACTTTTTCACAAAAATAAGATATTACCCTAGCAATTTTAAGTAAAGAATATCTAATCATTGAAGTCTGCTCCACACTTCAGCCCCAGCATAACTGTAGTAATTTTGTTCCCTGCCTGTTAGCTATTTCATGTTGTTTCTTTACCATGCCTACTAGCCATTGACACAGAAAAATAACCTGATTCAGAATAAGGTTGTATGCTATGTGTTCTGAGGTTTGTTAGTCTTAAGAAATTGTACAAAGCTTTATTACACAGGACACATCAAATGCAATATCAATATGAATTGCTATATCTAAAATGACTTGAGCCAGAGATTACCACCAAAGAGCCCTCCCTGCACATGGGAATAAGTTCATTGTAGGTTTTTTCTTTGTAAACTGACAGAGAAAGTTCATCAGAGCCTTAGCTATGTCCCTGATTTTATCAGTATTAAGTGTATGTTCAATAAACCATGCCTATCTGATTGAGCTAGATGTTTGTGTGGTTTATGAGGTTTATGGGGTAACTCATGGGCCCCAACAGTAATGACATAAAACTGAGATCCTATTTTTGTAGTATGAAGTTTCAAACATGTCGATTTTCATTCTTAAGTGCATGTAAATATTATGTGATGATAATTGAATCAATCATCAAAAGAGATACACTAACTGTCATGATCTAAAGAAGAGAATTATAGAAGTTTCCAGATACATAGATTTGAGTGTGTTCTGTTTCATAGCTCTCCTTTTTATTTTTTAGATATTTTTTCTGTTGCTGAAAATAATTAAATATAAGGAATTTTTAGAGATTCTATAATTTTAGTTTGTGTTATTACAGATACAAGAAACTGAGAAAATACGTAAAGAAGAATAATTGATTCCCCACAAAATCAACATCTGATCACAGAAGACCTAATTTCCAATATATAGTTTTGCTCTATATTTAATTGTGAACATAATAGCATATACAAAAAATTTTAAAAATTTCTATTAATTGTGTTATAATGCCCTAATTAACTTTCATAATTATAGAATTCTTAATTTTCTAACAAAATCATGATGGACTTAGAAAAAAATCAAAATTTTTGATAGCATGCCCATGTAATTAAAAATTTATACATTTTCATTGATGAAAAATACATGCAAATGCAATTATAAATTTAGAAATAATAGAGAAAATAAATTTGCTCCACTGAAGGATATAAACTTAAGATTTGATACATCTACTATCATTTTTTACATTTTTAAATTTTAAAATAATTAACCTAATAAATAATTAAAATGTATAGATTTTATATTAACTTGTTTCTTCTGAATGAGAATAAATTCAATTTAAATGTAAATCTAAAAGTACAGTGAATTTTTCAAGTTATACTGACTTATTTTATTCTTACCTTATATATACTTTACATTTTAACCTTGTATAGATTTCATTGGTTTTGCTATCAACAAATTCAATGGGATAAACTAATTTATTGAACTAAATTATATAAACAAAAGCATAGCATTAGAAGGAAGTAGGCTATTAAAATTCTAGTTTTAAAAGGGAGGAGGGAGCCTGGTTTCCTGGAGGCCATACCTGCACTACTGGCCTGTTCTACACTCTATGTCCTATGCCTTCCAACTCCCCATAAAGCTACCTAAGAGACATGAACTGCACCTCATACCATGGATACCATTTTCTGATCCATAATTCAGCATGCTTTACTGGAAGCCATGCCAGTTTTAGGAAAATAGAGGCAATGTTGGCACCCAAAACCTTAGAAGTCATGTAATGTTAAAATAACACCATTTGAAACATTTTACTGGACGTACAGAAACCAGGAACTCAGGTCAGAAGACCAGAGAGTAAAGAAAACCCAAAAGGAACAAAGTCCAAATAACACCCATCTAACAGAGAAAAACTCATAAATTAGCACCTAAATATATAATGTCTCAAAAACCAGATGAATAGCAACCAGGTTAAGAATATACACAACAGGCAGCTTCCCATCCAGCCGGTAGCAGGTCAGCCATACCTAGCCAGCCTGCCAGGTGCTGAGACCCTGCCGGCGGAACCAGGTACCAGAGACAGCCCGAGTTTAAGACCTCCGGGGACTCAGGTCTGGGGCAGGAACTGCGCACAGCCTAGCGGTTTGGAGTACAGCGGCCGTGCCTGAGCTCTGCGCTCGCAGGCCAGACCCGAACCCCCTGCAGGCAGCGCCATCTTGTCTGCAGCTTCCCATCCAGCCTGTAGCAGGTCAGCCAGACCTAGCCAGCTTGCCAGGTGCTCAGACCCTGCCCACGGAACCAGGATAAGCAACAATTCTTGCTTATTAAGAAGAGTGAGGACCAGCTATAGCGGCAGGCCTCCATATTGCAACCAGGACACAGCTGGAAAGGTGCAGATAGAGACTTTGTCTGGGGCTAGAGCAGGGAGAGCTGCTAAGCTCTCGCCCACAGGCGGGCCCAGGCGCCTAGGCTCTGCAGCACGTCCCTGCGAGCTTAGGCCGTGCACCGAGGCAGCCGGAACCACCCAGCTCCCCAGGAGCCCGGACCAGCGATAGCGGCAGGCCTCCATACTGCAAACAGAACACAGCTGGAAAGGAACAGGTAGACAGATTCCATCAGGGGCTACCACGTGGGGGGATCTGCTAGGCTCTCACTACTAGGCAGGCCCAGCAGCACCTGCCGAGGCTCTGCTGCACTCCCCCACACTTCCCGGAGACCTCAGGCCGTGCACAAAGTCAGCGGGTGGCAGCCAGCTCGTGATCCCGTTGAGCAGCAATCACGCATAACCACCAGTAGAGAAACAAAAGGTAAGCCCAGCCTCATAGGAGATTCAAACACCAGCCAGTGACAACAAGGTCAACTAACACCAGAAATAACCAGATGGCAAAAGGTAAACGAAGGAATGTCACTAACAGAAATCAAGACAACATGACAGCATCTGAACCCAGTTCGCCAACAACAGGAAGCCCTGGATACCCCAAAACACCAGAAAAACAAGACTCAGATATAAAATCACTGGTCAGGATGCTGGTAGCTGAACACATAGAAAAATCTCGTAAAGAAATAGAAGAGAAAATGGATCAAAAGTTAGAAGCCTTTACAAGGCAAATACAAAAATCACTTCAAGAAATGCAGGAGAAGATGGATCAAAAAGAAGAAGACAATAAGGAGGAAAGACAAAAATCACTTAAAGAAATATAGAAGAACGTGGGCCAACAAGTAGAAGCTATGAAAGAGGAAACACAAAAATCTATTAAAGAAATACATGAAAACACAATCAAGCAAGCGAAAGATCTGAGCACATCCATCCAGGCACTAAAAACAGAAGTAGAAACAACTAAGAAATCACAGAGGGAGACAACATTGGAGATAGAAAACCTTGGGAAGAAATCAGGAGCCATAGATGCAAATATCAACAATAGAATACAAGAGATAGAAGACAGAATATCAGAAGCCGAAGATACCATAGGAACCATTGATTCAACAGTCAAAGAAAATACTAAATGCAAAAAGGCTGTAACCCAAAACATCCAGGAAATCCAGGACACAATGAGAAGACCAAACCTAAGGATTATAGGTATAGACGAGAATGAAGATGTACAAGTTAAAGGGCCAGCAAATATCTTCTACAAAATTATGGAAGAAAACTTCCCCAACCTAAAGAGAGAGATGCCCATGAATATACAAGAATCATACAGAACCCCAAACAGACTGGATCAGAACAGAAATACATCCCGTCACATAATAATCAAAACTCCAAATGTACTAAACAAAGAAAGAATATTAAAGGCAGCAAGAGAAAAAGGCCAAGTAACTTATAAAGGAAGACCTATCAGAATAACACCAGACTTCTAACCTGAGACCATGAAAGCTAGAAGATCCTGGGCAGATATCATGCAAACTCTAAGAGAACACAAACTTCAGCCAAAACTACTTTACCCAGCAAAGCTCTCAATCACCATAGATGGAGACATCAAGGTATACCATGAGAAATTTGCACGATATCTTTCCACAAATCCAGCCCTACAAAGGATAATAGGGGGAAAACACCAAGACAAGGACGGAAACTACACCCGGGAAGAAGCAAGATAGAAACCTCCTCTCATCAAACCCAAAAGAAGGTAACCTCTCGAATATAAAATAAATAAATAAAATAAATAAATATAATTTCAAAAATGTCTGGAGGAAATAATTACTATTCCTTAATATCTCTTAACATCAATGGACTCAATTCCCCAATAAAAAGACATAGATTAACAGACTGGATATGGAAACAGGACCCTACATTTTGCTGCATACAGGAAACACATCTCAGTGTCAAAGACAAACACTGCCTTAGAGTAAAAGGCTGGAAGACAATTTTACAAGCAAATGGTCTCAGGAAACAAGCTGGAGTAGCCATTCTAATATCAGATAAAATTGACTTCCAGCCTAAAATCATCAAAAGAGACTCAGAAGGTCACTTCTTGCTGGCCAAAGGGAAAATCCACCAAGAAGAGCTCTCAATACTGAACATCTATGCTCCAAATGCAAGGGCAGCCTCATTCGTAAAAGAAACCTTACTAAAGCTTAAAGCACACATTACACCTAACACAATAATTGTGGGTGACTTCAACACTCCACTCTCCTCAATGGACCGATCAGGAAAGCAGAAACTAAACAGGGACACAGTGAAACTAATTGAAACTCTGGACCAATTGGATTTAACAGATATATATAGAACATTTCATCCTAAAGCTAAATAATATACCTTTTTCTCAGCTCCACATGGGACCTTCTCCAAAATAGACCATATAATTGGTCACAAGACAGATGTCAACAAATACAAGAAGATCGAGCTAATCCCATGCCTTCTATCAGATCACCATGGAGTAAGAGTGGTCTTCAATAACAACAAAAACAACAGAAAGCCCACATACACATGGAAACTGAACAATACTCTACTCAATGACACCTTGGTCAAGGAAGAAATAAAAAAAGAAATCAAAGACTTTTTAGAATTCAATGAAAATGAAGGTACAACCTACCCAAATCTATGGGACAAAATGAAAGCAGTGCTAAGAGGAAAACTCATAGCTCTAAGTGCACCCAAAAAGAAACTGGAGAGAGCATATACTAGCAGCTTAATGGCACACCTTAAAGACATGGAAGAAAAACAAGTTAATTCACCCAGGAGGAGTAGAAGACAAGAAATCATCAAACTCAGGGCTGAAATCAATCAAATAGAAACAAAGAGAACCATACAAAGAATCAACAAGACCAGGAGCTGGTTCTTTGAGAAAATCAACAAGATAGATAAACCCTTAGCCAGACTAACCAAAGGACACAGAGACAGTATACAAATTAACAAAATTAGAAATGAAAAGGGAGACATAACAACAGAAACTGAGGAAATTCAAAAGATCATCAGATCCTACTACAAAGGTCTATACTCAAAACAACTGGAGAATCTGGAGGAAATGGACAATTTCCTAGACAGATATCAAATACCAAAATTAAATCAGCATCAAGTAGATCAGCTAAATAGTCCCATAACCCCTAAAGAAATAGAAAAGGTTATAGAAAGCCTCCCAACCAAAAAAAGTACGGGACCAGATGGTTTTAGTGCAGAATTCTACCAGACCTTCAAAGAAGACTTAACACCAATACTCTCCAAACTATTCCACAAAATAGAGACAGAAGGGACACTGCCCAACTCATTCTTCGAAGCCACAATTACGCTAATACCTAAACCACAAAAAGATCCAACAAAGAAAGAGAACTACAGGCCAATTTCTCTTATGAATATAGATGCAAAAATACTAAATAAAATTCTTGCTAACCGAATCCAAGAGCACATCAAAACGATCATCCACCATGATCAAGTAGGCTTCATCCAAGGGATGCAGGGATGGTTCAATATACGGAAATCCATCAATGTAATCCACTACATAAACAAACTGAAAGAAAAAAACCACATGGTCATCTCATTAGATGCTGAAAAAGCATTCGAAAAAATTCATCATCCTTTCATGCTAAAAGTCTTGGAAAGAGCAGGAATTCAAGGCCCATACCTAAACATAGTAAAAGCAATCTACAGCAAACCAGTAGCCAACATCAAAATAAATGGAGAGAAACTTGAAGCATTCCCACTAAAATCAGGGAGTAGACAAGGCTGCCCTCTCTCTCCATATCTTTTCAATATAGTACTTGAAATTCTAGCAAGAGCAATTAGACAACAGAAGGAAGTCAAAGGGATACAAATTGGAAAGGAAGAAGTGAAACTATCATTATTTGCAGATGATATGATAGTTTACCTAAGCGACCCAAAAAACTCCACCAGAGAACTTCTACAGCTGATAAACAACTTCAGCAAAGTGGCAGGTTATAAAATTAACTCAAGCAAGTCAGTGGCCTTCTTGTACTCAAAGGACAAGCAGGCAGAGAAAGAAATTAGGGAAATAACACCCTTCACAATAGCCACAAACAACATAAAATATCTTGGCGTAACTCTAACCAAACAAGCGAAAGATCTGTACAACAGGAACTTCAAGTCCTTGAAGAAAGAAATCGAAGAAGACCTCAAAAGATGGAAAAATATTTCTTGCTCCTGGATTGGCAGGATCAATATAGTAAAAATGGCCATCTTGCCAAAAGCAATATACAGATTCAATGCGATCCCCATCAAAATCCCAACTCAATTCTTCATAGATCTAGAAAGAGCAATTCTCAAATTCATCTGGAGCAACAAAAAACCCAGGATAGCTAAAACTATTCTCAACAATAAAAGGACTTCTGGGGGAATCAATATCCCTGACCTCAAGCAGTACTACAGAGCAATTGTGTTAAAAACTGCATGGTATTGGTATAGCAACAGGCAAGCAGATCAATGGAACAGGATTGAAGACCTAGAGGTTAACCCACAGACTTATGGTCACTTGATCATAAAGGAGCCACAACCATACAGTGGAATAAAGATAGCCTTTTTAACAAATGGTGCTGGTTCAACTGGAAGTCAACATGCAGAAGAATGCGAATTGATCCAATCTTATCTCTTTGCACTAAGATCAACTCCAAGTGGATCAAGGACCTCCACATAAAACCAGACACACTGAAACTATTAGAAAAGAAACTTGGGAAGACCCTGGAGGACTTGGGCACAGGGGAAAAGTTCCTGAACAGAACACCTATAGCTTATGCTCTAAGATCAAGAATCGACAAATGGGACCTCATAAAATTACAAAGTTTCTGCAAAGCAAAGGACACTGTCCGAAGGACAAAACGGCAACCAACAAAGTGGGAAAAGATCTTCACCAACTCCACACCCGACAGAGGGCTAATATCCAATATATACAAAGAACTCAAGAAGTTAGACCGCAAAGAAACAAATAACCCTATCAAAAAATGGGACACAGAGCTAAACAAAGAATTTTCAACAGAAGAAATTCAGATGGCCGAGAAACACCTTAAAAGATGTTCAACATCATTAGTCATCAGGGAAATGCAAATCAAAACAACCCTGAGATTCCACCTCACACCAGTCAGAATGGCTAAGATTAAAAACTCAAGAGACAACAAGTGCTGGTGAGGATGTGGAGAAAGAGGAACACTCCTCCACTGTTGGTGGGATTGCAAAATGGTAAAACCGCTCTGGAAATCAGTTTGGTGGTTCCTCAGAAAATTGGGCATGTCACTTCCAGAAGACCCTGGCATACCACTCCTGGGCATATACCCAGAGGATTCCCCTGCATGCAATAAGGACACATGCTCCACTATGTTTATAGCAGCCTTGTTTATAATCGCCAGAAATTGGAAGGAGCCCAAATATCCCTCAAAGGAGGAATGGATACAGAAAATGTAATACTGGAATACTACTCAGCAATTAAAAATAATGAATTCATGCAATTTGTAGGTAAATGGTTAGACCTGGAAAATATCATCCTGAGTGAATTAACCCAATCACAAAAGAATGCACATGAAATGCAATTACTGATAAGTGGATATTAATGAGCCCAGAAGCCCTAAATAATCAAGACACAAATAGCAAGTCAAATGATTCCCAAGAAGAAGAAAGGAGAGGACCCTGGGCCTGTAAAGATTGCATCCAGTTTAATAAAGAAACCGAGGGGGGAGGGGGAATTATTGGGGAACAGATGGGGGGGGAGAGGAACTATGGGAACTATGGTGGGTGGGAACTGGGAAAGGGGAAAGCCTTTGGAATGTAAACGTAGAATATAGAAAATAAAAAAAAGGGCTTCTATGAACATAAAAAAAAAAAAAAGAATATACACAACAGCCGGGCGGTGGTGGCGCATGCCTTTTATCCCCAGCACTTGGGAGGCAGAGGCAGGCAGATTTCTGAGTTCGAGGCCAGCCTGGTCTACAGAGTGAGTTCCAGGACAGCCAGGGCTACACAGAGAAACCCTGTCTGGAAAAAACAAAAAACAAAAAGCAAACAAACAAACAAAAAGAATATAAACAACAGCATCCAGGGAGATTTTGCACCTCCAGAGACTGTTTATCCACTTGACCAAGCCCTAGATACTTCAAACTAGCAGAAAAAGTAGAAAATTACCTTAAATGCATACTTATGAAGAAAAGATAGGTTTTTATAGAGAAAAGAACAAACCACTTAAAGAAATAGAGAAAAATACAATCAACCATGAAAGAAATGAATACAATTTATTCACAATCTGAACATGGAAATGGTAGGAATAAAGAAAACAAAAATTGAGGCAATCCTGAATATGGAAATTCTAGGTAAGCAAACAGTAACAATTGTTGTAAACATCACCAATAGAATGCAGCAGATGCAATAGAGTATCTCAAGCATAGAAGATACAATAGAAGAAACTGATATATCTATCAAAGGAAATGCTATATACAAAGAGTTCGTGACAAAAACAAAACAAAACAAATCCCCCATATCTGGTACAGTATGAAAAGACCAAACGTAAGAATAAGAGGAATAGAAAGTGTAGATTTTCAGCTGAGCAAAATCACAAAAGTAAATGTGCCTCAACAAAAGAGTTTCCTAAAATGTAAAAGAAGCTTCCAGAACACCAAATAGATTGGACCAGGAAAGAAAATGTTCCCACCACATAATAATAAAAATAATAAATGTGCAGAAAAAAAGAATAATATTAAAAGCTGCAACTGGGAATATCTGAATATCTATGCAAGGGCAACCACATTTATAAAAGAAACATTAATACAGATTAAATCATACATCAAACTTTCACATATTAATAGTATAATACTTCAACATGGTGTTCTCACCAATGGATAGGTAACTCAGAAAATATACAGAGAAATATTTAAACTATATCTACAGATAATTTTACCTAAACACCAAGAATCAAGAAAAAGAAGTTACTTCTTTGTCAAAAACAAGATAAACAAACCCTTACTTAACCAAATGAATTAAAAGGCAGAGATATTTTTGAAATTAACAAAATCAGAAATAATTAGGGAGACTACACAACAGACAACATGGAAAGATAAAGAAAAGTTAGGTCTTACTTCAATTTGTACTTTACAAAATTGGAAAACTAAAAGAAATGGACATTTTTTTCTTGATAGATACTATTATCAAAGTTAAATCATGATCAGACAAGCAATACAAATAGACCTGAAATCCCTAAGAAAATAGAAGCAGATGTTAAAATTCCTCTCTACTAAAAATAAAACAAACTGACAAACAACAACAACAAAAAGCAAGCCCGGGAAAAGTGTTAGAGTGCAGAATTCTATAAGACTTTCAAGGAAAAGCTAATATCAATACTTCTTAAATTGGTCCTCAATAAAAGAAATACAAAGAACATTACCAATTTCATTTTACAATGCCAGTTAACCTGATACCTAAAACACACAAAGATTCAAAAAAAGAAAGAGAAATATATACCAAGTTTTATCATGAATACCATGGAAAGAAAAATCCATATGTTTATCATATTAGATGCTGAAAAATCATGTGACAAAATCTTCTAAATCCTTGAAGAGATCCTCAAACCTCAACATAATAAAGTCAATATACAGTAAATTGATAGCCAACATCAAATTAAACATAATCTTAAAACAATCCCACTAAATTCAGTCTTGAACCATAAAAGATTTCATGATGTTTATTACCATTCATGATTTCAAGCTGTATCACAGAGAAATAGTAGAAAAACTCTCATGGTATTGGCATAAAAACACAGATAGTTTGGTCAATTGAATCAAACTGAAGACCCAGAAATAAATCCACAAACCTATGGACAATTGATTTTTGACAAAGAGTCAAAATTATACAGTAGAAAAAGAAAGCATCTTCAACAAATGGTTCTGTTCTAAATGCTTATAGAATGATACAAATAAATCTATACATATGACCTTGTGTGAAACTCAAGAACAAATGGATCAAAGATCTCAACACAAAAACAGAAATGCTAAATTTAAGGAAAAGAAGGTGGGGATAGCCTTGAAGGCATTGACACAGAAGACAACTTTCTGAATAAAACATCATTAGCTCAGGAACTAAAAATCAACAATTACTAAATGGAACCTCATGAGACTGAAAAGTTCCTGAAAGTCAAAGGACAACATCAATAGGACAAAATGGCAGCCTGTAGTAAAGTAAAATATCTTCAGTAACTCCCACATCCCACAGAGAGCTGAAATCTAAAACATATAAAGTATTTGAGAAAGTAGACAGCAATAAAACAAACAACACAATTGTAAAAAATTGGGCGACTGATCTACACAGAGAATTCTCAACAGGGGAACATGTAATGGCTATGAGGTACTTAAAGAAATCCACAAAATTCTTTGCCATTACGATAGTATAAATCAAAACTACCCTGACATTCTGTTTTCCACTTGTATGTAAGAGTAAGATCAACAACTCATGTAACAGTACCTTCTGGAAAGTAATGTGGAGCAAGGGGAACACACCTCCGTTGCTTGTTGGAGTTCAAGCATGTACAACCACTTTGAAAATAAGCTTTGTTGTTTGACAAAAAACTTGGAATAGATCTAACTCAAACTCCAGCCATACAATTCCTGGGCAAATACTCAAAAAGATGAGCCGCCATACCACAAGGATATTTGCACAGCTATGTTTGTAGTAGTTTTATTCTTACAAGCCAGAAACGTAACAACTTAACTGTCACTAAACCAATAAATGGATAAGCAAAATGTATATTTACACGATGAAGTTTACTCAACTATTAAAACCAATGGAATCATGAATTTCATATCCAAATAAATGTAACTAGAAATGATCATCTTGTGTAGGTAACCCAAACTCAGAAAAACAAATTGGTATATCCTCACTTACAAGTTAATATTAGCTATAAAGTAAAGAATAACCATACTATAATCCACAGATCCATTGAAGCTAAGTAACAAGTAGAGCTCAATGGAAATAATTGAATCTCTTTGAGGACAAGAAATAGAATAGACTTTGTGTGTGTGGGAATCAGGCCAGTTTCAGGGCTAGGGCAGTAGAGTGGGGTTCCAGTTAGTATCCAGTTGTGGGAGGGCAGAGGGAGAGAGTGCTGTGGGTGACCACTGGAACCAGTGGTGCGTTTTGGGGATGAGCTATAAACTTAAGGCAATGAAAACTCTCAGGGATCTATGACTGTGACAATAGCTAATACTACTAGCAATGGAGGATATGGCACTTGAACTGGGCAATTTTTCGTTACTAAGCAAAACTTCCAGTGGACAACCATCCAGCCACTAAATTTTGACCTACATTTTTTCCTACTTACAAGATATACATTGGTATAGCTAGAGCAGAAATTGAGGAAATGGTCAACTGGCAAGAACCATGTTTTTTTTTCCTCCACAGAAAGGTACATGAATATTCTGTGAATTACCTCTGTGAAGCAAGGCTCCTAAAACATTTTCTCGCATTTGTCAAGGCCAGTGGGAACGATAACTAGAACAACTGTGTCAATTTTTTCAAGAGGGAGCTCTTTGGAGATGGAGCCATGATTTTAGATAACTCAAAAGGTTAAGTAAAGATATACATGCCTAATACCTTTAAAGAAGATCCCTTATTGAATGGTTTCAAAATTGATAGGAATATATAAGATAAAGGTAAGGGGCTTGGATATGTCAAATACTTCTTCTGAGGACTGAAACACGCCAATACATTGAAGAGAGGGAAAGTTCAAAAACTACTTAGAGAAGATAGAGCTTAAAGAGATAGGTTCTAAAGGTCAACAATAAAGATTCTTTCTGGGGACAAATTAGTTTATTCTTATAATGAGTATGCTCTTAAAAGAATATAAGTTGAATCGATTCATATTTGCCTTAGGTAAGTGTTTATGCAAAATATAGAAACATTATTAAAGGTTGGAAAATTATTATTATTTTCTGCTCTTTATAAAAGTTATATAGAGCAGGACTGTACTGTACAGTTAAAACAGATTATAACATAAAAACAGCTTACACTACATATTGATCATATTGAATTGGTAGGAAAATACAAAGGTTATATTTCTGTTGAATGTTTGTTTGGATTATTTTTCATATAACTATTTTTTCTATTTATTTGAAGCCCAGAAAAAAAACAGTATATTTTGGAAATTAAGTAGTACAATTCTGAAATATTATACAGTTAAAAAAAATGGAATGAAAATTGTTTTCTCCTGTTTTGAACACTGTGTTACATAGTTTTACATGCCCGAACACGCCATTTACAAAAATCAGCTTGTTTGGATTCTAATCATCTTTTACTTTGAAACTGTATGTCTCCTGTGGGACTGTGAACAAACTAGAGTGCCTGCGTAGATATAATCATTTGGCTTTTAATACAATCCTTAAATCATTTTGGCTTATAATATTCAGGTATACTTTGCTATGACATAATCATCAGAATTGTAATACTATACTGCTTAGATGTCAGGAAATAATCACTGACTACAAGAAAATAAGGAGAACTTAAAATGAATTTCAATAAGTACTTGTTGAAATTATCGGACAATGATTAGGAACAATATGAAGTAGTGTTTGAATGTTTTGGAGTTGTGTATAAATAAAGATGGCTGGAGCTATCCAGGCCCATGTGCAAGAATTACAAGTAGTCAGAGTCCTTCTTTTTGCTGATTGCACATCTCTGTTTGGTGTTATTTAACTAACCAGACAAGAACTCTGGCAGCAAACCATTCTTTGATTTAGCTTGAGAGCTATGTCATGGGATATTATTAATGATATTCTGCTGTACTTCCAAATTGGAGCCTGACATAACTAATCAGAAAGGCTTCACACTGCAACTGAGAGAAAAAATGTAGAGACGCCACAGCCAAACATTAGGCAGACCTTGGGGATAAGAGAGGTATCAGCAATTGTAGGAGTGGTCCTTGACCAGAGTGGTCAAAAAGACAAGAAAAACTACAGAATCAACTAAACTGGGTCCATAGGAGACCACAGAAACAGAATTGCCAACCAAGGTGCATGCATGGGACTGCCATAGGACCATATGTAAATGTTATGCTCTTGATCTTCATATCAAATTCCTAACAGAGGTAGCAAGGGCTATCTCTTCTTTTGCTTATTTTGGGAACCTTTTCCAATAACTAGCCTGCCTCTTCTAGTCTCAATAGATTCTTACTGTGACTTGATATGCCAAGGCTGAGTTGATATACATGGGAGACTTCCTATTTTATGAAGGTAAGTGGAGGAGAGGATTCAGGAGCAGGAAGGTGGAGAGAGAGCAAGGACTGGGATGAGAGGAGAGAGGGTCAACTGCACTCAGGATGTAAAGTAAATAATCTAATTTATAAAACAGGCAGAGGCAGGGTGGAAAGATACATCAGAGGTTAAGAGCACTAGGTGCTCTTCCAGAAGACCAGGGGTTAATTCCCCACACCCATATGACAGCTCACAAGGATCTGGAAATCCTATTCCAGGTACTTAACTTCCTCACACATATAGGCAAAATGCCAATGTACATAAAATAAATATAAGTAATTTATCTTTCTAAAGGAGGATGAGAAAATTCTTAGTTTATATTTTCTTTGCCTGCAAAGTCTGATTGTCAGGTACATTCATTTGTAATAATTTGGGAAGGTGTAACTATATATATTCAAAAGAAGTCCTTGCTATATTTGTGATCAGTTACTTGGAAACTAAGAATCAGTTATCAAGGCATTTTTTCTTTGAGACTGAAATTGTCCCATTTCAGTAGAAAGCAGTCTGTGAAAAATATACTGAACTGACAACTAAGCCCTCTGTCAGAAATAATTATAATGTAATTTTTTTCATTATGTTTAAAGCTTAAGTTGATAATTTCCATCAAAACAGTCCTCAGTGGTCCCTATCCTACCACTGGATGAAGCAACTACTTGGGGGGGCAGGAGTTGTTTAAAGATAAATTGCTTTTGACATTGATAGAAATTGTTTCTGAAAATTCATCTATAGGCATGCCATAGAAGGACCATGATAGGAGCAAAAGAGGTGCAAATAAGACAAATATGCAAAGGATGGTAAAGAAGAATTTAATTTTATAATGAAGTATAGCCTCTTGACTGAGGCCACCATTTTCATTTTTACACAAGAGGATAAATATATTTCATATATAAAGAGTTGTAAAGTGAGATATCTATTCATAAACCTAGTAATAAATAAGCCACCAAGGAAAGATTAGTTTGCTAGATAGAGTTCTGCTGTCAATTGTATAAACAAAACATAGACTCAGGACAGTCTGTAGAGAAGAGAAAATATGAGAATAATTCATATTTTGTTGAATAGTGGATGAAAAATAGGTAATAATAGGGTTTTTATTAAGTAGCTTTACTTTATTTTAAAGACCTTAAAATTAAAACCATCTAACAGCTACAAGGTAGTCACTCAAGCATATAATCAAAGTCAAACTCTACATTACAGTGAACTTGTCTACAGTTAGAATAATCATACGGAGGCCATGAAGGTTCCAAGATTTCTTATCAATTACATCTTTATATACTTATCTGAGATGCGAGAAAAGTAAGAACAATTTATAACAGATTTAAACTTGAAAAGCAAATAGTTTTACATTATCTGTCAAGACTTCCTTTCATTTTGCTTGTAATTCATATTTTCTAATCAAATAATAATAATATTATTGGTAGTCTTTCTAAATTTTATTTAGATTTTATGCTTACTTACACCTATTCCATATTTACATCTATATATTATAGACTAGAATCCACATATGATAGAGAAAATATATTTTATTTATTTCTGATATTGTGATACCTTGTGATAACATAATTTTCAAGTCCATCTATTGCCTGTAAATTTTATTTCATTTGTTTCTTATACTGAGTATGATATATATGTATGTATATATTTAGTACTTTTGCAAGTGTTTGTTTAAAAGTTTATCTTAAATTTTGTCATTTTTGCCTTTGGTTTTAGCAGAATTGCATGGGTTTTATATGGTTGTTAGAGTTGGGATGAAAAGAATTATGACATATAGCAGAGTTTATAAATTGGTTATCCAGCAAATTAATATTTTAGGTGAAAATTTCCATTTTTCAAATGGATAATTTATGTGGTAGAGTATTTATGAAGTATACATGAAGCCATGAATTTGACCATTACCAAGAATCTATTTCCAAATAATACCTGTTGAGAGAGAAAGGATCAGTTTTCTTCAACAAGGTGATAATGTTGTATCAAACATTATCCAACACAGCCCACATGCTAAAGAGTGGTTAGCCAAAACAAGTTAACTCCATGATTTATGTATTTCACTTTTTCTAAGAAAAGTATATCCATCTGATAGAGGGCTAATATCCAATATATACAAAGAACTCAAGAAGTTAGACTCCAGAGATCCATCGAACCCTATTAAAAAATGGGGTACAGAACTAGGCAAAGAGCTGTCAACTGAGGAATACCAAATGGCTGGTAAGCACCTAAAATAGTGTTTAATATCTTTGGTCATCAGAAAACTGCACATCAAATCACACTAAGATGCCACCTCACACTAGTCAGAATAGCAAAGGTCAAAAACTCAGGTGACAGCAGATGTTGGTAAGGATGAAGAAAAAAAGAAACACTCCTTTTTTTTTTTTTTTTTTTTTTTTTGGCTGGTGGGACCACTCTTGAAATCATTCCAGCAGTTCCACAGAAAAATAGACATGGTACTCCTGTCCCATATACCCAAAAGATGCTCCAACATATAACAAGGACACATGCTCTGCTATGTTCATAGCAGCCATATTTATAATAGCCAAAAGCTGCAAAGAACCCAGTTGTCCTTCAAAAGAGGAATAGATACAGAAAATGTAATACATTTACATAGTGGAGTACTACCCAGCTATCACGAACAATGAATTCATGAAATTCTTAGGCAAATGGATGAAACCAGAAAGTATCATCCTGAGTGAAGTAACCCAGTCACAAAAGAACACAAATGGTATGCACTCACTGATAAGTGGATATTAGCCCCAAAGCTCAGAATGCCCAAGATACAATTCACAGACCACATGAAGCTCAAGAAGAAGGAAGACCAAAGTGTGGTTGCTTCAGTACTTCCTAAAATGTGCAACAAAATACTCTCATAGGAGAGATACAGAGAAAAAGTATGGAGCAAAGACTGAAGGAAAGGCCATCCAAAGACTGTCCCACTTGGGAATCCATTCCATATACAGTCACCAAATCCAGTCACTATTGCAGATGCCAAGAAGTGCTTGCTGACAGGAACCTGATGTCTCCTGAGAGGCTCTGCCAGAGACTGTGATATACAGAGGTGGATGCTCACAGCCAACCATTGGACTGAGCACAGAATCCCCAATGGAGGAGTTTGAGAAAAGATTGAAGGAGCCAAAGGGGATTGTACCCCCATAGGAAGAACAACATTATCAACCAACCATACATCCCACAGATCCCAAGTACTAAACAGCCAACCAAAGAGTACACATGGAGGTACCCATGGCTCCAACTACATATGTAGAAGAGGACAGCCTTGTCAGACATCAATGAGAAGAGAGGCCCTTTCTCCTGTGAAGGCTTGATGCCCCAGTGTAGTGGAATGCCAGCAAAGGGAAGTAGGAGTGGGTAGATAAGTCATAAGGGATGGGATGGGGTTTAGGGTATGTGAAAGGAGGAAAGGGGATAACATGTAAATAAAGTAAGTATCTAATAAAAATGAAATTTAAAAAAGTATATATTATGAAACTTAAAAAAAAGAATGCCTTTGGCACATGATTGAAAAGGATATAAGCCATTTGAGATATTCAGAATTTTATTTATTAGCATGTGATGTGTGTTTGGGGTTGTTTCCTCCACTATAGGTTGACTCCATTTAAATTACCCTTATATATGTCTATATTTTAAGAAGATTTTAGAAAATATAGTATTAAAATGCATATATCTTTAATTTCAGTTATTATACCCATAAGCAATTCTCTAATTTGTTTTCCCTTCCACATCATCTTCAACGCTCCCTTCCTATTTAGCCCTTCATAACACTTCATGATATATTCACTTTCTTACAATGTCTACTTTTTTGCCTGGTCTCTTATAAGATAAGTAATGTAGGTAGTTATTCTAAATGAAATATACATATTGAAAGCAAAAATGCTCATATTCACATAAAAGAGAAAATAGATTTATTTAATTTGGAATGATTATTTATCAATTAATATATTTACCTGAAAATGTACTTTTGTTTAATAGATTAATAATATTTCATTGTCATTATGAATCATTATGCATTTGTCAGTTGGCCAATATATTAGATGTTTCCAGGTTCTGGATATGAATAGAGCAGAAATAAAGATGGGTGAGCAATAATCTCAGTAGTAAGATATAAAGACCTTGGGCATATGCCTGCTTAATAGTGATGCAGCTGGATCTTATGATAGACCTATTGTCATTGCAAAAACATTGATTTCTTTGGTGACTGTATCAATTTTTCTCTAACCAGCAATTAGTGCATTTTCATATTTTTCCATATCCTATCCAACATCTTCTGTCATTTGTTTTATTAATCTTCTCTTGAACTGAGTAAGATAAAATCTCAAAGTAATTTTCTCCCTAATAACTGAAAATATTGAAGTGTTTGTCATCTATTCATCTTTTAAGTACTTTTTCTATAATTTTATGTCCCATTTTAGTTGGTTTATTTAGTTTATTAATATTAATGATATTTTGTATTTCCATTCTATATACTTAGCAGATATGTAATTGATAAAGATGTTTCCCACTCTATAGGATATCTCTTTGTGCTAATGATATTGCCCTTTAGTGTATATATATATATATATATATATATATATATATATATATATATATACATATATATATAATTTTACTTTTATGAGGTTCTATTTGTTAATTGTTGGTTTTAATTCTTATACAATCAGCATCATGTTTAGAAAATCCTCTCCTGGTACAACAAGTTTGAGCCTATTCCGTATTCTTCTCTCTGTTAGATTCTGGATTAAAGTTGTTTGATATAATTTTCTTATAAACAGAATTTTGTACAAGATGTAAGACATGGATCTAGTTTCATTCCTCTTTATATAGTCATGCTGCTTGATCAATGCCATTAAAAGATGCTGTGTTTGCATCATTGTGCATTTTTGCTTTCCTTATAATGTACTTGGTATCTGTAGACGTGTAGAACTATGTCTGAAATTCAGTTCTCATTTCCTGATTAATATGTCTATATACTAAAAACATATGGATTTTTATTTCTATGGTGCTGAAGTACCATTGGATATCTGAAATTGTGATACCACTAACACATACTTTATTGTTTAGATGGTTTTAGCTATTCAGGGATATATTTTTTTATTTTCATACAAAATAAACAACCATTTTTATGGATTTGCTTTAAAAAGTATGTTGAATTTTGATGGGGATCACAATATATCTGTAGATTTCCTTTGGTCTGATGATCATTCACAGTATTAATTCTACTAATCCATGATCAAGGATAATTTACATCTTATATTTTTTGGTTGGATTTTCCTTTTTTTATTTTATTCCAATTTTCCTATTGTTTGTCTGGAGTTATTCAAGAGTTTTAGTTTATTGTGAAAGATCATATTCCTTGACTATTTTCTTGGTATTCTTGTCTTTCTATATAGAAAGACTACTAATTTTCTAAGTTAATTATATATATTCTGTTACTTTACCAAAAGGGCTTTTCTTAGAACAGGAAGAACACTTTCTTAGAAAACTTAGAAGTGTCCTAGTGGAAGCTTTGGAGGCTTATGTACAATATTATATCCTTGGAAAATAAGATTATTGTGACATGATCATTTCCTATTAACATAAATACTCAATATAAAAAATCATTGCTTTTCTATTCATAGTAGAAAGGAATTGGAAAAAAACAAAATTTCTCTCAACTGTTGAATGAATAATGAAAATGTGGTACATGATGGATTACTTAGCATTCATCTATAAAATAATGAAATAATGAACTTTGAAAGTAAATGGATAGCCCTAGAAAAATGTCACACGGAGTGAGGTGCCCAGACCAAGAACAAGGAATATCAGTTTCTCACTCTCATCTGAGGCCACTACCTACAAATCGTGAGATATGAGTACATATCCTAGAGTAACTGCAGAAACCAGAAGAGTAAAAATGAAATGGCCATTTTCAGGGTGTGGGGGAGCAATAAAGTAGGAAAAAGGAGGGTAAAAATTTTCTGAAGGGGAGCCTTGGAAATAGGCAAGACTCTAATTAAGGATAGAAGGAGAAGGTAAACAAAGAAGAGGGAGAAGGGTAAAATAAGAGTCAGGATGTAAGAAATTGTATTATTAATTATCAATATAAAGAGAATATGTGTCAGCTTCCAAATATACCCATGCACTTTAAATTGAATTTTCCAATGTGAGCTGACAATGCTCACTCCCAGAGCCATACTTCACCTAATAATCCCCAACACCACGTGAGAAGCTGTCTTTTGTGATGCTTCTTAGAGTTGTACAAAAGGCTCCTAAAATAATACATGCTCTTGCTAATATCCTTGGTTACCTTCCAAGGTTTCAGTAATCTTCTAGGTAGAGCCTCTCAGTAGGTAGTTATGCTAACCTCCTTTTTGCAGGCATGACAGAGTATCAATAGTGTTGAAGATTGGTGTTTACCCATGGGATAGGATCACAAGTTGTGCTGATTATTGGTTGGCCATTACTTCAATCTCTGCTCCACACTTATCCCTGTATATCTTTTAGACAGGACACATTTTGGGCTGAAAGTTTTGTGGGTGGGTTGGTGTCATTAATGCTCTACCAGAGTCCTGCCTGGTAACACGACATGGTCTCTTCAGGTTTCATGTCCCCACTGTTAGTTATCTTGATTAAGAACACTCACATTGAGTCCTGGGAACCTCTCCTATCTCAGGCATCTGGAGATTCCTGCAACACCTCAATCCTCCCAGGAGCTGCAGATTTCTACTCATTCTCCTGGGCCCCTGGGACCCTATCCTATGTATCCACACAGCTGATTCTGCCTCCCCATTAACCTCCTCCACCCCCTTTCACTCTACCTCCTATGATTATTTTGTTCCCCCATTTTAAATGTGATACAAGCACCCTCCCTTAGGTATTTCTTCTTTTGGTATTCTGTGCTCTATGGATAATATCCATTTATCAGTGAGAATATACCATATACATCTTTCAGCTGCTGGGATACTTGATATTTTCTAGTTTCATCCACTTCCCTGTAAAATTTATCATTTGCTTGTTTTTAATAGCTGAATAGTATTCCATTTTGTAGTTGTACCACAATTGCATTATTCATTCTTCAGTTGAGGGACATCTGGGTTGTCTCCAATTTTCTGGTTACTATGAATGAGGCAGCTATGAAAATAGTTGAGGAAGTGTTCTTGATATGGTATAATGGAGCATCTATTGGGTATATGCCCAAAAGTGGTATAACTGATTCTCCAGGTAGAATTATTCAAGTTTTCTGTAAAAACACTGAAGAGAATAGTTTGGTGTAACAGTGGGATATAAAATTTGAACTCCAACAACAATCTAGGAATATTCTCCTTTCTCCACATCCTAGTCAACATGTGTTATTAGAGTTTTTTTTAATTTTTATTTTCTATATTCTATGTTTACATTCCAAAGGCTTTCCCCTTTCCTATGTATCCCCACAGCTGCTTCTGCCTCCCCATTAACCTCCTCCACCCCCTTTCTCTCTACCTCCTATGATTATTTTGTTCCCCCATTTTAAGTGTGATACAAGCACCCTCCCTTAGGTATTTCTTTTTTAAATTCCTTTCAACTGTGTGGAGTGTCATGGGTATTCTGTGCTCTATGGATAATATCCATTTATCAGTGAGAATATACCATGTACATCTTTCAGCTTCTGGGATACTTGATATTTTCTAGTTTCATCCACTTCCCTGTAAAATTTATCATTTGCTTGTTTTTAATAGCTGAATAGTATTCCATTTTATAGTTGTACTACATTTGCATTATTCATTCTTCAGTTGAGGGACATCTGGGTTGTCTCCAATTTTCTGGTTACTATGAATGAGGCAGCTATGAAAATAGTTGAGGGAGTGTTCTTGATATGGTATAATGGAGCATCTATTGGGTATATGCCCAAAAGTGGTATAACTGAATCTCCAGGTAGAACTATTCAAGTTTTCTGTAAAAACACTGAAGAGAATGGTTTGGTGTAACAGAGGGTTATAAAATTTGAACTCTAACAACAATCTAGGAATATTCTCCTTTCTCCACATCTTCGCCAGCACTTGTTGTCTCTTGAGTTTTTAATCTTAGCCATTCTGACTGGTGTGAGGTGGAATCTCAGGGTTGTTTTGATTTGCATTTCCCTAATGACTAATGATGTTGAACATCTCTTAAGGTGTTTCTCGGCCATCCGAATTTCTTCTGGTGAAAATTCTTTGTTTAGCTCTGTACCCCATTTTTTGATAGGGTTTACATTTCAAATGATTTCCCCTTTCTGGGCGCCCCTTTTCCC
The DNA here is from genome assembly GCA_964023405.1 of Apodemus agrarius. Lineage (NCBI taxonomy): Eukaryota > Metazoa > Chordata > Mammalia > Rodentia > Muridae > Apodemus > Apodemus agrarius. Next base: position 70,406,143 of record OZ030020.1, read on the forward strand.
GAAAGTTCCATAAGGCCGCTGCCTGTTCTCCCATCAACCCCTTCCCTCCCTGTTCTGGTGTTTCCCTATACTGCTGCACTGAGCATTTCTAAAACCAGAGGCCACTCCTTCCTCCTTCTTGAGCATCATTTAATATGTGGATTGTGTTTTTGGTATTCCAAGCTTCTAGGCTAATATTCACTTATCAGTGAGTGCATACCGTGAGTGTTCTTTTTAGACTGGGTTACCTCAATTAGGATGATGTTCTCCAGCTCCATCTATTTGCCTAAAAATTTCATGAATTCATTGTTTCTAATGGCTGAATAGTACTCTATTGGGTAAATATACCACATTTTTTGTTTCCATTCCTCCGTTGAGGGACATCTGGGTTCTTTCTAACTTCTGACTATTATAAATAGGGCTGCTATGAACATAGTGGAGTATGTATCTTTATTGCATGCTGGGGAATCCTCTGGTATATGCCCAGGAGTGGTATATCAGGGTCCTCCGAAAGTGTCATGCACAGTTTTCTAAGGAACTGCCAGACTGATTTCCAGAGTATTTGTACCAGCTTGCAATCCCACCAGCAGTGGAGGAGTGCTCCTTCTTCTCTATATCCTTGCCAACACCTGCTGCTATTCTGATTGATATACAGTATAAACTAAAAGTGACTTATATAATCCTATTATAGTTGAAGCAAATATATACATTTAATTAGGACTTTAATTTCATTTTAGCCTTCAGAAAGGAAAGAAATCAGGATAAAATTAGATAATGCAGAGCCAGGTCTTTCTGTAATGGAAACTTCTGATTTATCCTCTTGTAGAAACTTGAATTATAACCTTTACTACTTGTCACACTCTTTACTACTCGAATTATTTTTTCTTTTTTTAATTATATATTTTCTTTATTTACATTTCAGATGACTTCTCCTTTCTTGGTTCCCCCACCCAAAAGTCCCTTAAGCCCTCTTCCCTCTCCCTGCTCCCCAATCAAACCCCTCCCACTGCCCTGTCCTGGTATTCTCCTGCATTGCTGCATAGAGCCTTTCTAGGGTCAGGGGCCTCTCCTTCCTTCTTCTTGGACATCATTTGATATGTGAATTGTGTCTTGGGTATTCTGAGCTTTTGGGCGAATATCCACTTACCAGTGCATACATACTATGTGTGTTCTTTTGTGATTGGATTACCTCACTTAGGATGATATTTTCCAGTTCAACCCATTTGCCTAAGAATTTCATGAATTCTTATTTTTAATACCTATTGTTTTTAATAGCTGAGTAGTATTCCATAGTGTAAATATACTGCACTTTCTGTATCCATTCCTCCATTCAGGGACATCTGGGTTCGTTCTAGCTACTGTCTATTATAAATAGGGCTTCTATGAACATAGTGGAGCATGTGTCCTTATTACATGCTGGGGAATCGTCAGGGTATATGCCCAGGAGTGCTATAATGAGGTCCTCTGGTAGGACCTCATTATAGCACTCCTGCCCAGTTTTCTGAGGAAGTGCGAGACTGATTTCCAGAGTGATTGTACCAACTTACCATCCCACCAGCAGTGGAGGAGTATACCTGTTTCTACACACCCTTGCCAGCACCTGCTCTCACCTGAGTTTTTGATCTTAGTCATTCTGACTTGTGTGAGGTGAAATCTCAGGGTTGTTTACATTTGCATTTCCCTGAAGATCCTTGAGCACACGGGTACAGGGGAAATTTTCCTGAACATAACAACAATAGCTTATGCTCTAAGATCAAGAATGGAAAAAATAGGACCTCATAATATTACAAAGTTTCTGTAAGGCAAAGGACACTGTCAATAGGGCAAAAAAAGCAAGCAACAAATTGGGAAAAGATCTTTGCCAATTCTTCAATATCTAATATATACAAAGAACTCAAGAAGTTAGACCCCAGAGATCCAAATAACCCTATTAAAAATGGGGTACAGAGCTAAACAAAGAATTTTCACTTGAGAAATATCAAATGACTGAGAAGCACCTAAAGAAATGTTCAACATTCTTAGTCATCAGGGAATTCTTTTTTTTTAATTATTTTATTTATTTTATGTCCATGGGTCCACTGTAATTGCCTTCACACACCAGAAGAGGGCATCAGATTCCATTACAGATGGTTGTGAGGTACTATATGATTGCTGGTAATTGAACTCAGGACCTCTGGAAGAGCAGTCAGTACTCTTAACTGCTGAGCAATCTCTCCAGCTCATACTTAATTTTTAAGCTTTTAAATGTAAATTCTCAAAATATGTTATGAAGAAAATATAATCATATGAATTACTTTCTTTTCTCTTTCTTCCTTCCTTCCTTTTTCTTTTTTCTTCTTTCTTTCTTTCTTTCTTTTTTAAGTAGAATAAGTTGAATTTCTACTTTATTTTTTATTCTGAACTGTAACTAAATAAAATTAATAATAAAAAAGAAACTCTACCTCAAAGATTTGATTTACCATGTCTAGTTTATCCCTTACTTCTTAGAAAAATTCTCTATTAAAAGTAGTGCAGGAATACAAATAGAGTTTTCAAGGTTAAAGAACAGATTTGATGAAATGGTTCCTCTGTAGATCTATAAATATATATGAATATTGGACACAATTGTAAACAAAGAATAATCCTCTGTAGTTATATACCTTTGAAATTTATTATGGCTAGTCAAGTGTCATGTCCTTCCAACACAATGAGAAGTAATAATATTCTGCCTACCTTAGCTTTTAGGAAGTAAAAGGAGGCTTAACAGTGATTTTATTGTTTCTAAAACTCAATATACAATAGTAAAAATCATTGTATGATTTATAATATATATTTATCTATTTATTTATAGTATGTACACCCCAAAACCACAAACATACAATATTTTAAAGTCATAACTACAAAACACCTTATGTCTTAAAGTAAAAATGAAAATACAAAGAAAATCTAAGGCAATCACTTTAATGATAGTATGTACTTTGACAAATTTCTAGCCATTTAAATAATTAATACTTGGGCATAAATATTAAAAAAGTGATCAACAATTATAGCAATATAAGAGTTTCGAAACTTTTATTTTAAAATAACTAAGCTGCATCAAATATATTCATGTTAACACATGAATATTCAACATCAAATATCATAACATCTGGTATTTTTATTCAGTATAATCTTATTAATTGCATAGGCAGCTAGATGACAGAATTAATCAGTAACATGGTTAGAATACTGAATAATTTGAATGAAAATTTTAGAATTAGATCATTAGCAGTCTGCTTTTTGCCTAATGACAGGGTATGCACTGCAATTACTAAGGAAGAAAGGCATAATAACATGTTCAGCCAAGGGCAGCATTTAATTGCACATAGTAAGCATAGAACAAAGAATTAAACAAAAAAGGCACATAACTAATATTACAAATAGAGAATGTTAGCACAATTGATTTATTGGGAGTTTATTGTTCATGTAAGACAAGCTAGTCTCTCCTGCTTTAAACATTGTTTTTGATTGCTGCCAATTTCAAAGCAGAAATAATTTGTAATAGTCATGTGTAGCATCCTAAAACTCTGAGTTCAGGCTTAGTTCAAGAAGACAAACAAACGACATCATAGTGGATCCTCTGCTGCCCTGGGAAAGCTTAATGAGAACCACTTACTGTGTATTATGAACTGTCAGAAGTTATTGTAATTATGGTGTTTATTATTTTCTCTGCAAGTCTTTCTGAATTTAACCTCAGCTTTTTTTACATAGGTCTTCAAATGAATGTATCAGGGCATTTAGATTTTTGCCTGCTGCTGCATGATTCAGAATGCCCCAGTAGGCTCCATCCTTGATGAAATAGAGTATGATATAGTTGCTTCTGGCAGGGACTTTGTCTTGTAGGCCTGTTTAACTACTTTAATTTTCCATGTTATTCCATTAGTTGGAATAACATTAGTTCTTCCTTTCTTTCTTTCTTTCTTTCCTTCCTTCCTTCCTTCCTTCCTTCCTTCTTTCTTTCTTTCTTTCTTTCTTTCTTTCTTTCTTTCTTTCTTTCTTTTTTTCCATCCAAGTCTTCTCTCAGAACTATGGAAGTAGTGTATCCTGAACTCAATTCAAGCTAACTTGTCTTTTCAAGAAAAAAAATGATTTCTTAATATCAGCATTTTGTAGACAAAATATTAGAGACTGAGTATGTTTACTGATTTTGCCTTATGCTATTTAGCTCCTCTTTAACAAACTCCAGTTACATTTATTTTTCTATATCTTGATAATTATTGTTTTTCTGATAGAAACTGGATACCCTGGAATAGAATGAGGAATAAAGTCATATACTGAAATCCCTCTCCATTGTAAAGCAATGCAATAATTCACTACCATGGAAAACATTAAGAAAATAAGTAATTGTTTAGAATCTATAGGTTCTTATTAGACATTCCCAAATATTATATATGATTCAAACAGTATTACTTTATTAAATAGCTTAGAATTAAAGAAAAAATATATTTACCTTATGTTTCATAGATACAGAAGCTTACTTTTCATTTAATTTAGATGTTAATCAAATCATTTTCTCTGCTAGGCAAAATAAAATAAATTATAATATAACATAATAAAATATTTGTTACTTGTAATTTTCAGATTTTATTTTTATCCATATATAAAACCTCACAATTTTGAAGGTATTTACAAAGTACCATAATAAATTACATTTCAAGTATAATTTTTTATAAATTCAAATAAAATACAAAAATAGAAATAAATACTCATTCAAATGCATTAACAAATTTTGTATTGCTATCTCTTTTTGTAAAATATTATTTATTATTTTATTATGTATATGTGTCTGCATAAGTTCATGCCCAACACGTGTGTGCAGGTGTCTCTGGAGGATAAAAGGTATCTTATCTTTTGCAACTGAAGTTACAGGCATTTGTGAGTCACCCGATGTAAGTGTCAGAACCAGGCCTGGATCCTCTGTAAAAGCAGTAAGATTTCCTAACCAGCTAGCCTTCTTCCAAGCTCATTGTTAACATCTATTAATTTGCACATGTTTTGAAAGAAGGGCATGTGGGACCTTTGGGGGGGGGCGGGGAACCAGAAAAAGGGAAATGAAATGTAAATATAGAATATATCCAATAAAAAAGAAAAGAAAAAAAAGAAAAAAGAAGAAATGTAAAAGCTAAGCACAGTAGCAATCACCATCTTTGTAGCCAGGCCTAATTAGGAGGCCTGAGGCAGAAAGATTTGTTGAACCTGGAATTTCTGGACCAACATAAATGTCATCACCATTGAAGAAAATCCTAAAACAGCCGAAGCAAAAAATTCATATCAGTTTTAAATCAAAATATTGTAAGTTATCATGGAAAGTCAATTCATAGCTCCTAAACATATATGTGTTTTTAACAATTTTTTATTCATGACTGTACTTTTTCCTTTTTTTCAAATAATGGTTGTGTGTTTGTGTGTATGTGTATGTGTGTCTGTGTCTGCGTGTGTTTATGTGTACATGTGTGTGTGTGTGTGCATTTCACTATCATTGCATTTGGTTAAGTTTTGATTCTCTAAGTATATCAAACCAACTGAGCTGAGGTCTTGGCTCTTCTAAATACTTAACAATGTATAGCTACTTTATGGTGATTTTTGTTAGTGTTTCTTCTCTCAATTATATATCTATTGTTTTAAATAAAATATGATACAGGTGCTGCAGATGTAACTCAGTTGGTAGCGTGCTTGCTAGCCTGCAGAAAGCCCTAATATCACAAAAACTGTGTATGGTGGTATATGAAAAGAACAGAAAGATCTATGTTCACAATTATTTTATAAAATACAAAGTTCAAGGACAGGTAAGTATATAATAAACCCTATATCATAAAAGAAAATGTGACAAACATTTTTATGCAAATTACTCATGTATCAGTGGGTTTGTATAAAGATACTTACCAGCAGATATTCTTGTCTATTGTCAAAAGGTCTATTTTTCACTGTATAAACTTCTTCACTGGAAATGACAAGTGTCTTGATCCTGCAGTTTCCTAGAACATGTAGAGTGAAAATATAGGGAACAAGAGAGATATAATACATAATATTGTAAGTGACAGTCCATTCTTTCCACCATGCTTTATAATCATATCGGATTAATACTGACTAAATTACTTTTCTTTTTCTAATAAGGCACCATGAACACAATTAGTTATGGAGGAAAGAATTTATTGTTGGATTAAAGTTTAGAATGCAGGACTATCATGACAGTGAACATTGCCACAGACAGCTAGGCATGGTGCTGGAGCGGTAACTAAGAGACTATATATTGGGGTGAAAGCTGGTGCCATGTAGATTACTACAGTAAGCTCACAATCACCTAATACTTTCCAAGCAACTCAAACATACAAGCATATGGAAACCCTTCTCTTTTAAGCCACATTTTTATATCCAGGCCCCAATATTCTCATGGCCATATCATTTATTTTTATATTTTTAATTTTATTTGATATATTCTTAATTTACATCTCATATGATTTTCCCATTTCCAGGCTCCCACCTCCCTGAAAGTCCCATAAGCCTTCTTCCCTCCCCCTGTTCCCCCATTCACCCCTTCCCTTTTCCCTGTTCTGGTATTTCCCTACACTGCTACATTAAGCCTTTCCAGAATCAGGGACCCTTCCTTCCTTCTTCTTGGACATCATTTCATACATGGATTGTGTCTTAAGTATTCCAGTCTTCTACGCTAATAACCACTTATCAGTGAGTGTATACCATGAGTGTTGTTTTGAGATTGGGTTAGCTCACTTAGGATGATGTTCTGCAGCTCCATCCATTTGTTTAAGACGTTCATGAATTCATTGTTTCTAATGGGTGAATAGTACGCCATTGTGTATATATACCATATTTTTTTATCCATTCCTTCACTGAGGGACATCTGGGTTGGTTCCAGCTTCTGGCTATTATAAATAGGGCTGCTATGAACATAGTGGAACATGTATCCTTATTACATTCTGGGGAATCCTCTGGGTATATGCATAGGAGTGGTATAGAAGGGTCCTCCAGAGGGTCATGCCCAGTTTTCTGAGGAACCACCAGTGCTGCGGACCACGGCTGCTCTTGGCAGCTTTGGTTGCAGCCTTCTGCAAGCCGTAGCTCCTCGTGGGAGTTCGGTTGCAGGGGAGACCAAGATCCCGGGGTCAGGAAGGCACAAATCGGTGAGAATGACGACACAGACACAGGATACTTCATATTATAGAAAAATCTATATTTTCTCTAATGAGGAGCCCTGTTTTATAGCCCCCTACTCAGAGCATCAGGTTCTGACAATTACATAGTAAAAATGAGGCACGCTAGCTTACATAGGTAGCGCCCTTAGGTTATAAGCTAAATTATTTTAAGCCATTTCTGTCTAAGCTAGAGATCTTGCCTAAGTTAGCAAGATTCTTCTCTGAACTAGCAAGCTTTCCTCAGAGCCAGGCATCTTGCCTGACTCCGGGAATCTTTTCTCTCTAGACTAACCCATTCTCCCACTAGCAAGCTTTCCTCAGAATCTTGCTCTCTAGACTAAATCATTCTCTCACTAACTAACTCATGTTCCCCAACTAAGAAGCTCTCTTCAGAGCCAGGCATATTGCCTGGCCCTGGGAGCTTTGCTTTCTAGACTAACTCATTTTCCACTAACTACCTCTCTTCTAAGTCTCATATTTTGTCTGCTCAGAGGAAATCTCTGCTCTAGGTAGACAATTGCTTGACATTAACATAGTAAAGGATGTAGCTAGCTAAGCAGGGATAATTTACATGACCATACCTTACAGTCTCCTATGTTGGGTAAGCCTGGACTTGTTTTCCACTTAGCCTCATTAATAATTCATGTGTCTCACCTGGGACCTAGGGCTATAGGTGTCTGAATAGCCCGTTAATATATTGGCTTAGCAAGACAAAGGATGGCAGCTCAGTAAGCTGTTTTTGAGGAAGTCTGGGCTTAGGGACTACTTCATATGTAGATACACAACTGTGGAGAGCAGGTGTGGCAGTAGCCTTAAGACAGCACCTGGAGGCCTGCCAAGTCGGATGACTAAGCATCAGACTTCTTCCTGCTCCTGAGTAGGCCACACCTCTTTTGGGCACTGCGCAGGTGTAGCCAATGACGTGTGATCAGACCATCTATGTGGACCAATCAGAGAAGACTGGTGATGTGGACTGATGGGGCGGACTTAGAGAGGATATAAAAGGACTGCTCAAGGGGAGAAGAAAAAGGGGCTTTTTCCCTGCATGTATTTTTCAAGGTTCCTGATTAAACCGCATTGAGAAGAACGCTGTGTGGTCGCTCTTTTCTGCTGGTCGGAGATAGTAGCGACAAGTGGTGACCCGTACGGGGAGTCGAATGTTCAGAACTCATTGCGGTCAGAGTGGCTAGCTGGTAAGTTCCCAGGTAAGTGGGACAATTAAGGTTCTCGGTTTGAGACGATGAAGTTCTCGGTTTGAGACGATAAGGTTCTCGGTTTGAGACGATAAGGCTCCAGGTTTTGGGACAAATTGCACCTAGCACGATGGGGAATTCATCGTCAGCTCAGACGGCCTGCCAGGCCCTCGGGGATTTGTTGGGAGCGGTAAAAGTCCTCAGGTAAGAGGCTATAAAGTCCTCAGTAAAGAGGCTAGAAAGGAAAAGCGAAAGTATGGGTAACTCTACTTTGTATCCAATTTTTGTGGCTCTAAAGGAGCTGTTAAAGAGAAAGAAATCAGAGTTGAAAAGGAGTACCTTGGAATGTTTCCCTGTAGAGGTGGACCAAGTTGCTCCTTGGTTCAAGGGATGCTATAAAGCAGTTGAAAAGGGTCAAGAAGCCCTAGAACAAGCTTTGTTAAGAAGAAAGGAATAGTGGAAAAATGAGAAAAGGAAAATGGATTTCAAAACTCTCCTGGGGACAAGGGGAAACATGGAGACGTCCTGTTTCCTCTATGGACCCCAATGGAGATATTTTTAGTACTGGTATAAGTGTTCTTCCTTCTCTGTGTATTGTTTGACTTTGGTGCACCAATTTGTCTACGTGTGTCAGTCTTGTTTTGTTGTCTGAATGACTGATGTTCTGTTTCATGTAAAAAAAATGGTAAAAACTTTATTTGCTGGAGGTCCATCTCTTGATCCAGTGTCAGTTTACACAGCAGAGGCTGATTTAAGCTGCTCTGCAATTAGCTAGGAGTCAAGCACAGCTGGAGAAAAGCTGCTTTTGAAAAGGGCCAGCAGTTGCTCAAGTTCTAGGACAAGTAGGCTGATGGTTATTTCTCCTTTTGGGTACAAAGTGCTTTTTCTCTTGAATTACAGCTAGAAAACAATTGTTTGGTTCAAATTTATAAGATTCATGTAGTTTCATTTTTGGTTCTGATTGGTCTTAAAGGTATAAATATGTTTTGCATGTTTTGACTATAGAGTATTTGGCTTATAAGTTATTGGGCATGATTAAAAATTATTACATTGGTAACAAAAAGAAAGTTTAAAACTGATAACTCGGGGTTGGAGTTATCTTAAACGATAACACTTGGCATGACCCAACCCAGGAAAAACAGCCTTTAAAGATACTTCTTAATTGGTATAAGGTTTTATGTAATTATTCTAGATATTAGACTTATAAGGGATGAGGTTTAAAACAATGTCTCTTTAATGAGTTATTATAAGTTGTATTGTTATGCATTCAAACATAAGAACTTGCAAACAAACTCTGTAGTGTGAAGTAATGGCACTTAAAAATTGGATTTTGCCTTCCAAAGTTGTAGTTATACTCTAATATTGCAAGAGAAAAAATTATGGCTAACAACTGCCAGTGTACCGTTGACCGAATTGGAGTCTGATCTAAGGCTTACAATCTTAACTCACTCATACTTTGTAATTAAGATTATTTCAAGAATGATAAAAGTTAAAAACAGCTGTAACCAGTATAAGCCTGTTGCCACTTTTCACAAGCTTTACTGGATATAATGGTAGAAGCAAAATTTAACTACCCAAGATTGAAAAGGAGATCTCAATGGGAATTTATTTGATATCAAACAGGTTCCTTTTGAACTGTTTCAAAAATTTGTTGATATGACTACTAAAAACAGCTAGTAGAATTTTTCTGGGAACCTTCAAATTTCAGGTTCCTTTTATTATTCGACCCTCGTACAATGGGGTCCAGTTTTAGGCTACTACCCTACAGAACAGGGAGATTGTATTAGCTTATACAATCAGGCGGCTGCATGGTTTGATCCAATAGTTGTTGGCCATTCTACCAATAGCACTAATGCTACATGGATAACCGGAGGATGGCCCATTGTGCCTGCTAGAGGGAATTATACTGTACCTCCTCAGCCAAAATGATCTCCCTTTTGCAAGAGTCAGAGGGATCAGATCTTTCCCTCATGGACCGGGTGTCAATCACAGGGAGTACGCTGGGCTGTGCAAGGATTTTTTACCTTTTCTCCCAATATGGGGACCCTATATAATGCAACCTCTCTATGATATTCTGCCAGGGGATACTGATCTTACCTCTCCACATAATCTTACTCCAGCTGCTAGAGCAGCATTGAGACTAGTAGAGCAAGGCATTCAGGATGCCTCCTTAAAGCGCCAGGATGAATCGCAGTCCATTTTGTTATGCATTTTACAAACAGGTACAGCCTACGGGGGTTTTATGGCAGGGAGCGCCTTTGCTATGGGTACATCCAAGAATCTCTCCTGCTAAAACCCTAGATCATTACCCTACAGCAGTTGCTCAGTTAGCCCTATCTGGCATTCAACAATGCATTCAGAATTTTGGCATTTCTCCCCATGATCTAATTATTCCCTATACTGGGAAGCAAGTAGAGATCTTATCAGCCACTCTTGATGATTGGGCTATCCTTAGATGTAGTTTTACGGGTAATATTGATAATCATTACCCAAAAGATCCTATTTTGCAGTTAATTACAGCACATCCTGTGGTTTTTTCATGTATTACATCTAAGGTTCCATTGGCTGCTGCACCTATAATTTTTACTGATGGTTCCAAAACGGGAATGGGAGCATATTCGGTTGCTGGAGCTGAGCCTGTTACTGTTCAGTTCCCCCCTGCTTCCCTACATTCAGGAGAAAAGGCCTGGCATGTTATAGCTTATTGTTTTGAAGCCTGGGGAGCTTGGGGTCAACCAACTGAGTTGAAGACAGACAATGGACCGGCCTATACTTCTACTTCCTTTATTTCTTTTTGCAAAATGATGGGTGTACAGTTGACCCATGGTCTCCCATATAATCCACAGGGCCAGGGGATTGTGGAACGCGCTCATCGTACCTTAAAAGAATGTTTAATTAAACAAAAAGGGGGAATTGCCCATGGGTCTAGCCCTAGGGAGAGATTAGCTATTGCTCTTTTTACTTTAAATTTTTTAATGGAAGATGCATATGGCAAGGTTGCCGCTGATCGCCATGTCAATCCGGAAATGTCTCCCAAAGGGACCGTTATGTGGAAAGATGTTTTAACAGGAGAATGGAACGGTCCTGACCCAGTGTTGGTATGGGTGAGAGGGTCTGTTTGTGTGTTTCCCCAGGATCAACGGCAGCCACTGTGGGTTCCTGAGAGATTGACAAGAATTGTACAAAGAAGACATGGCCTGGAAAGTACTGTTCCTGAAGTTCCTGATAACCCCACTGATAAAGACTGAAGACCTTCATTGGCGCCTTTTATCGGTGTTTCCTAAACCTTTGTCCCTTACTCATTCTGATGGAAAGATTGCCTTGGTGCAGGACATGAAGAATCTGTTTCTGTTTTTGCTCTGGGTCAAAATGTAACTTTTAGGCCTATGCCTGTTTGTTTATGGCCTCCTTTTGTATTTATCATTTATAATGGTAGTGCTGATGCAAAGCATTTAAATTGTAGCAGTGAAGATTGTTGTTATAGCATGTGTTGGAATGATTCCACCCATCATTGGGCTGTGTGTTACCTCCATACCTTTTGTTAATTATAGCCATGCAGTGCAATTGTCCCGTAATATCTCCCAGTATTTGATAGGAAATTGCTCTCAATGTTTTGATGGTTTGGTGTGAGAGTTGAGACAGTCCATCATCCACATCAACTCTACCTGAGTGGATTTGTCCCTCGCTGGAGGGTTGGCTGAATGGAACACTGTTGCTGCATCCAGATTCAAGGAATGAGCTCGACTAGCTGGACTTGCTTTATGCTTGGTCTTGTGTAGCGTCTTGGCTTTTGGTGCATGTGCCGCATGCGGTTCCAGCAGCGCAGAATACAAGCCCTGATGATCCAGGCTTTTGTGGCCGTGGAGACTGGTCAGTCTCCTCAAGTGTGGCTTGGCATGCTAGAGAAGTAGTCAATGACGGGTAAGACTCCCTGAATATGTCACCAACCTAAGACAGGGGACAAACCATTGCTGTTTGTTCTTCCAAAGACGGGTAAGGGACGTCACTTCAGGGGGCAACCTAAGTCAGGCATTCTCTCTGCCAATAAATAAAGAAGGGGGAGATGTGGAGAGCGGGTGTGGCAGTAGCCTTAAGACAGCACCTGGAGGCCTGCCAAGTCGGATGACTAAGCACCTGACTTCTTCCTGCTCCTGAGTAGGCCACACCTCTTTTGGGCACTGCGCAGGTGTAGCCAATGACGTGTGATCAGACCATCTATGTGGACCAATCAGAGAAGACTGGTGATGTGGACTGATGGGGCAGACTTAGAGAGGATATAAAAGGACTGCTCAAGGGGAGAAGAAAAAGGGGCTTTTTTCCCTGCATGTAGTTTTCAAGGTTCCTGATTAAACCACATTGAGAAGAACTCTGTGTGGTCGCTCTTTTCTGCTGGTCAGAGATAGTAGCGACACACAACAAGCTTGAGGACTAGGCAGGATCTGAATTATAGCATATTATGAGAGCTATGAAATGTTTTCCTTAAATTTTACATGGTCGTGGCTACCAGAAATAAACAGGTTAGAAAAGGTGCCAAAGGAACTTTTATGGCTTCCTGTAGTAGGGTTATGTGCAGCACAACAGACTGATTTCCAGAGTGGTTGTACCAACTTGCAATCCCACCAGCAGTGGAGGAGTGTTCCTCTTTCTCCACATACTTGCCAACACCTCCTGTCTCCTGAGTTTTTAATCTTAGCCATTCTGACTGGCGTGAGGTGGAATCTCAGAGTTGTTTTGATTTGCATTTCCCTGATGACTAATGATGTTGAACATCTCTTAAGGTGCTTCTCAGCTGAGTTTATTTTGGTGTAAATTCTTTGTTTAGCTCTGTACCCCATTTTTAATAGGGTTGTTTAGCTCTCTGGAGTCTACCTTCTTGAGTTCTTTGTATATATTGGGTATTAGCCCTCTGTCTGATGTAGGGTTGGTGAAGATCCTTTCCCAATTTGTTGGTTGCCATTTTGTCTGCTTGACAATTTCCTTTGCCTTCCAGAAACTTTGTAAGTTTATGAGGTCCCATTTGTCAATTCTTGATCTTAGAGCATAATCTATTGGTGTTCTATTCAGGAACTTTTTCCCTGTGCCCATGTCATCAAGGGTATTCCCAAGTTTTTTTTTTTTTCTATTAGATTCAGTGTGTCTTGTTTTATGTGGAGGTCCTTGATCCACTTTAAGTTGAGCTTAGTACAAGGAGATAAGAATGGATTAATGTGGATTCTTCTACAAGCTGACCTCCAGTTGAGCCAGCACCATTTGTTGAAAAGGCTCTCTTTTTTCCATTAGATGATTTCAGCTCCTTTGTCAGAGATCAAGTGACTATAGGTGTGTGGGTTCATTTCTGGGTCTACAATCCTATTCCATTGATCTACTTGTATGTCACTGTATCAATACCATGCAGTTTTTAACACTATTGCTCTAAAATACTGATTGAGTTCCGGGGTACTGATTTCCCCAGAAGTTCTTTTACTGTAGAGAATAGTTTTAGCTATTCTGGGTTTTTTGTTATTCCAGATGAATTTGATAATTGCTCTTTCTAACTCTGTCATGGCCATATCATAATGCAAAATTAATTCCATCCAACTTCAAAAATGTCCATAGCATTTCATACACTGCCAATGTATTTTAAAAATCCAAACTTTTCTGATATTCAAGAAAATCTCTCAAGTTAACACCCTGTAAAATCAAATGGCACATTATATACTTCAAACCTGCAATGAAACCAAATACACATTACCATTACAAAAACAAAAGGATGTATATAGAGAAAAACTAGGTCAATACTAGATCAAAACCTCAGAGAGCAACCTCAAAATCCTGTAACACCAAATCTGATGGCATATGACTTAAATTATTCCAACATTACAAATTTGCCTACTGAAACAAATATCCCTCTCTTGGGAGGTTACCACTCACTTTCTTTTCTCTCCTTGGCAGAGATCTCATTCTTATAGGACTTCCAACAACATTGGATCTCTAATGCAAAGAGATTGAACTTTCACAGCTTCACACTTTGGTCTTTCGCGAAGTAAATGTATAAACTACTTGGCAATATGACTGGCCTCAGAGGCTCTCCTTAACTGACTAGAAGAATTCATAGTGCTTTTACTCCCCTATCTTTCATGACTATAAAGCTGGAAACAAGGGACTGTGGCTGCTAGATTTGGTTGCCTCCTTGGAAACTGCCTAAATCTCTCCTGGAATAAGATTTTTATAAAGTTTAATTTTGTACTTGCTTTTAGGCAGAGATTATCCTTGGTCTGTTTTCTTTCACAAGTTGTAGGACTAACTGTGTGGGTCTTCCCATGTAGGCACAATTCACTTTGTCCATTCCATACCAGGGCTCTAATTATCCCTTTAGCACAATTTCTGACTTTAACATTAAGTTATTTGGTGCTCATTTTCTTCTCAAATCATAATTTAATATGTTTTTAGCCATAATTCCGTTTTCCATTGAAAATGTACAAATGAATGGTTTCTAAAATCTATGACAGATTCAATATTAGCAGATCTTGAAATTTCCTTGATCTAATTCTTTTCAGTTTGGCCTCTCATAGATTCTTAGGACCAGGGCAAATCATTAGCCACAATTTTTCAAATTATCACAAGAATGGTCTCCAGATCAACTGGTATTATTTTTCCCTCTGATACCTTTTAGTTTACTCTTTAGAGTCCACATTTCTCTCAACCCTATCATCTTCAAAACTCTTACAAGTATGGCCTGTTACGTTCTGCTTACAATATTCAATTGTTGCAGTGCCACAGGAGGAACAACTATATGAGTCACCCAGTACTCCCAGAGCTCCCAGGGACAAAACCATCAACCACAGAGTATATATGGAGTTACCCATGGCTTCAGACACATTAGCAGCAGATAATGGCATTGTTAGATACCAAAGGGAAGAGAGGCCCTTGGTCCTGGAAAGAATTGATGCCAACAGGGAAGTGGGAGAGGGTTGATTGGGGAACGGGATATGGCTTATGGGATTTTCTGAAGAGGGGAGAATCAGGAAAGGGGACAACATTTGAAATGTAAATAAAGAATATACCTAATAAAAAAAATTCCAAAGTCTTCCATACTCCTCCAAGCAAACAGCATAGTCACCCTTTCACAGCAGTGGTATTTGTGACAATAATGTTTATAATTACTTTTAATAAAAAGGTTAGCTTATTGAGAGACATCATCATTAGTCTATATCTGTAATGTATCCTAAGTGCACATTTTACACTCACATACTGTAGCCTGAGATAAACCTTAGATACTAACAGATTGAGACCTAGTACGGAAACAGAATTCGGTCAGTTAAGTACACACTACCTTCATCTTTTATAGTTTTAAAATTAAGACTTTCTTGAAACCTAACTTAAGTCATCTTACCTAGAAGTAGAGGTTGAAACAGAAATTCCTATGAAAATAATTTACAGGGGTAAAGTAAGTGACGGAGTAGGGGAGGGTAATGAAATAGAAAGAAGAGGATGGTTTCACTTACAGGCTGACATTGACATGATACATAGCAATAATTTGAATTTTTTTCCTTAAAAAAGGAAGTTAGGGAATTTGCAATTCCATCATTCATTTTCAGCTGTTGAAGCAGCTTATCAAACTTCAAGTCTCTAGATATCATTCAGAAAGCAGGACTCAAAGTCACATCCCTACAATATACTGACTTTGTGAAAATGGTACTAATAGCATCAATATCTTTATAACTTGTAATTTTTTAAATAAAATGTCAGATTTTTATATTTTTGGATATGCATGGAAGTAGAATTTATCTCAGTGCAATCGTATTTCTGCTTCTTTATTTGCCCCATTGAAATGCTGCATTATTTATTTCAATAGAATTCATTTTGTTTTTAAATTCACACTATCTAAAGATAATGTTAGATATGTCACACATAATCTAAAGATAATCAAATTTGATTAAAGACCTTTATCATGAATATAATTCACCTGAGAAACACATTTTATATTCAGATTTTTTTAGCTTGTTTATTTTATAGAAAAATGAGTCAATTATGTCTGTAAATTTGTAGGGCTTTATGCTTCTCTCACAAACAATGACTGAAGACAATTAATTATAAAAGTATAAGCAGAAAAGGAGAACTTTTACTGTGATTGAAATTTAGATATAAATATTAATTTGTAAAATTTAAAAATTCTGTTTGAAATCACTTTCATTTCTTATACAATTAGAAATTTTTCATGGAAAATTTTGAAGACACATAGCATAAATTTTGAGAAAAATATATGATTATAAATAAAGTGTATCTTTTTCTCATTTGTGATTCTCTTGTACAGTAATGGCTATATAATAAAAGTGTGATATCATAGCTTTCCCATTGATGTAACTAAATTTCTGAGCAAAATGTTTTAATCAAGGAAATATTTATTGTTCTCATAGTTTATTATTACTATCGCAAGAAGAACTCAAGAGATAGAACAGTTCATGACACTGTGTCCAGGTATCAATGAGATACAGCTTGGAGAATAGTGTAAATGCTAGTTTTAATTCTTCAGATGAAGGGGTGAACTTGTTTGGACCTAGTCAAAATATTAAGGCTCAAATGGAATGTTTGGGCCTAAATAAATGTTAAGACCTAGGTAACTATTACTTTGATAGCATGCCATCATAAGGAAATTTTCTCATATGTTTTTGCTGTTACTAAGGAAGTTTCTAATGCCAAAGTTGATTACATACTCTGTTAAGCTCTTTGTCCTTGGGCATCAATCACAATAGAAGTCAGTAGAACTGTTTTGTGTAGTTACCCACGATAACCCTGGAACCAAACCAACTACACAACAGCACATCATGCACCTATATATAAACTTTTATGTTATTTACCTTTATAAGCTGCCCCTGGATAGACTACAGTGTAAGAGAGACACTTGCACCAACATAAGAAACTATTTGAAATATGACTTCCATTTTGAGTAGATGTCTAGTAATGCTTAAGTTCCCAAGACCTCCCTGGTAGCTAACATCTTCGTTGGCAGAAAGAGACATGTACATGTATAACTTACTAACAAGGTAAGTTATGAATTTTAGACAATTCCCATACTAGTAGACAAGTTAGAACAGGAATATTAGACAAAGTAAGTCCCCTGACACTGTTGAAAACCCCAATCAATGAGAACAGGATAAGCATACAACAAAGACATGTTCATAAGGTAATCCCTTAAATAAATATTGATGGTGAAATAATTTGACAGAGATGTTGAACCCCTGTAGGATCTTAACTCAGAATCAAGGTTTAGTTCCCAAGTCTAGACCAGGGTCCTGTTTGACCAGTCCTAGAATCTCAAAATAATAGGAAAATCACAGACACACTTTATACAAAGAGCAAGATATTTAATAATGCTATAAGCAATACTCCACTCAGAGAAAAGAGAAAACTCAAATGTTCTCCCACTGCATAATAGGCTTAATCCAAATAGTTATCCAATTATTCTCTTCTTCAGGAAAGTCAAAAAAAAAGAAAAAGGAAAAATTAGTAAAATTTTATGGACTGATAAATCTTTGAAAATGAAAACATACTGCTACAGATGCTGCAGCATTTAAAGACATTAATTATCCCTAGAGGCAAATAAAAATATGAGTTATCTGTCATTTAGTTTCAATATGAGTATATAATAATTTTTCATAAATTGGTACAGGAAGGCACTGAAGAAAACAATATTAACAAAACAATCAGAGAACAAATTTAAGAAAACACAAAAAGATTTATACATACAAAACAATTTTGCACTAGGTTCCTGTCAGCAAGTGCCTCTTGACCATGGCAACAGTGTTGAGTTTTGTCTCAGCAGACATGATGGATAAAGAGATAATTTTTAAAAACTTCAAAAAAGAAACAGAAAGCAAACTGAATCTTTAGATAAGTAAGTCATTGGGTGTTTATGAAGAATTAAAATGTTGTAAGATCATATGTTTTATAAAATTGCTTTTATATATCACTGTTTAGCACTCAACTAGTCACAAGTAAGTCAAGATAAATGCATGGTATGTTTTATTAAAATTTTAGCATTTATACACATAAAATTCATCACTTAAATATTATAGCAATAATAATTTTGAATTTATACAAATCCAACAAACATAGTGGTAAAGATAAATGGAGAATGATAACCAGCAAGATTATTGCTAGTGTCTCTAAAATAAAAACTAGAAATGACATTATTTTAATATAGCACTTTGTGCTAGAATTTTGAATTAAAAAATCTACATTTTAAAACAAGGACACAAAGAATAAGCATAAATGTATCATTATAAATTTAGAATCTGATTGCAGAGTGAAGTGGCTTGTTGCTATTCATTTGTCACAAAGCACCCATATCTCTTCTTGACTAATCTTTCACTGTCTGATCCTCTACACAATGTTCCTATCACATAATATATTCACCATACACACCACATTTACCTGTTGGAATTTAGCCTTCATTGGAATTGAGAGTATTGGAGAAAACTAATATTACAGCATATTTAAAAAATGGTGATGTCATCATTTGACCTTCTCCAGTTGTTTTCCTTAAGGTATAAAGAGAGAGATCCCTCTGCCAGAAAATCACATGTTTATTTGAAAACCTGGACACCATGGAATAGCAATAAGAGGCAAGAAGGAGCTTAAGTAAATGGAGAAACTATTGAACACAATCCAGTATTTATAAATAGATTATTGCTTTTACCAAGAACCACAAAGAAGCAAATAGTAAATTAGTAAATTATTATAGGGTTTTCCTGAAATAATTACAATAATCTTAATATAAGCAATCTGGATTTTCTTAATTACAAAACAAATGACTGAATATTTTACACTTTTAGGGCTTCTTCAAGGCATCAAGAGATAGTCCAGAGGATAAGAATGTGTAGCACTTGCAGAAGACTCATACTAACTTCTGGTGAGTCACAAATGCCAAAAATACTATTTCCAAAAAAAACACATGTCATCATTCTCTGGTATACATGGGCCACTTCACTTACATTTACATACCTATACAGGGACACATTATGTTCATAATTAAATAATAGGAAAAATGTATTTTGAAATCTATTGGATGTATGGCAATTGACACAATACTCATAAATCTTTTTGTTTCTTTCTTTTAGGTTTTGTCATAGAATTGCTTTCTTCATGCTCTATCTTTAGATCCTTCTGTGTTCTTTAAGGCTACTCAAAATTACATTCTCAGTATTTTTAATAGAGTAATAATTTAATGACTTGTTCATTTTAAATCATAAATAAATCACTTACAAACCTTTTTACATATATGTTTCATTGATTATACAATTGTTAAGCATGCTTTTTAAGATAATTGAATTGTATAATTTGAGGCCAGCTCAATATTTTCTTCTAAATAACTTACAAAAATAGATTAAAGCTATAGTGTATATGACACATACCTACTATCACAAAGCCTGAGGGTTGCAAGTTTAAATTTTGACAGCAATTTATAATGATTTCCAAGAATTGGAATTCTAAATTGGGAAGAATTGTCTCCAAAACTGACAAACAATATTTCAATCTCTACCCTTTCAGAGAAGATAAATATATACTAGTTTTTCATAAAGATGTCTTAACATTATTTACTTTCCTTAGGACAAATTTAATATCATCATTAAAATATATATGCAACAGAACAATAATTATGAGTGACTACTATATCTACTATACACTTAGAAATTTTCTCTCATAATTTATACAGGATTGATATCAACAGTAGTGATACAAATGGATGGCAGATTACATAGGTAAATAGGTGATAGATATATGACAGAAATAGATATGAAGACGAGAGATAGCTAAAGATAGATATACTACAGGTCTAGATACAAATAAGGTGTAAGAATAGGTAGAGGTATAGCTATAGACTCAAATGTTCCCACACAAATACAAATTCATAATTAATTAAAATTAATTAAAACTATAGTTATGTGTACATTTTTAAAATGCCAGAAATATGATATCCTCTAGATAGCTAGATAATGATCTACATAAATTCCCAAGACAGTTAAACAGAGCTTAGATGCAGGTATATGCTACCTACTTCCTTATGAAATAGCGCTGGTTTTAGAGTATATTTTCAAGGATTTTAAGTAACAACACATTAATTTCTATAGTGTGTGCAATGGATTTCACATGCACAAAGAGTAATAGAAGTTTTTCTTTATTAACTTCTACACTTGCATTGTTGTCCTTTGATTTCTTGATGGTGGGTTAAAATGGAATCTCAGAAAAGTTTTAGTTTTCATTTCTCTGACAGCTAATGATACTGAATACTTTTAAAAATATTGATTATCCATTCATATTTATTGTTTGAGAACCTATTAAGTCTGTAGTCCTTTTTTCAGTCTTTTGTACTTTGAGTTATCTGTGCTTTTAACATATTAATTTAACTGTAAGCTCTCTAGTAAATGAACTGTTTCTATTCTGTACAAAAGCAGCTATTTCATGAGTTCTGTTTGTAAACTGTTGACCACATTTTCTAAGTGACTTGAGACTTAGAAAACCTTAGCTAAGTTTACACCATTCAATGCAATCTCTCTTGTCTCAGCATTTTCAGTGTCAGGGGTTTTACATTCCATCTTTGATTTATTTGTACTCCAATTTTCTACAGGATGAGAGTTAAGAATGTATTTTCTTTTTCTGTATTTACATATATATTTTTCTCAATAGCATTTGTTGAAGATGTTTTCTTTCATGGTGTATGTAGTTCTGAAAGTTGTTAAATATAAAATAGCTGTAGTTACATATACTTGACTATGTTCAGTCAATATGTTCTTCTGAATCACAGCCATCTATGTATGTATTTCTGTACCAGTAGCATCCTGTTTTATAGAATAACTTGATATCTGTAAGCTCATACTTCCAGAATTATTTGTTTTCCTCAAGATTCTTTTGGTTTTATATGTTTTTTTTCAATTTCATTATATATTTTAAGTTTCTATTTCTGTGCAAAACAGTTCAGTGATTTGGGTTGCAACTGCATTGAATGTGTTGATTTCCTTTATTTTTAAATTATTAAGTTAACTAATCTGTGAGAAAAGAAGATATTTTCTTCTTATAGCACCTTTCTCAATTTAATAGTTCAGAGAGCTAAACTTTTCTTTCTTTTTTTTTTCTCTTTTTTTGCAGAAGCCCTGCACCTTCTAGGTTAGGTAAACTCCAAGGTATATTTTTACTACATTTGAAGGGTTTTCCATAAACTGATAAACTGGTAATGAAAATAGTGTGCACATCCTCACATTGACCTTATTCAACTATAAAAATAAGTAAAACTATGAAATTTCTTAGCATATTAATGGAATTTCGGATGGAGGGGGATGTGAAGGTACATAAAGCAACACACCTCATGTCCTATTTCCTATGTTTAGTCTATCTTTGAATCTTTAGATTTAATATTTAACTTGGAATCCTTATAAAAGCAAAGTAACTAAAGAAGGGTCATGACCTTGGAAGATATACAAAGAGAAGAGAGAGATCACAAATAACAAAAGTAGAATGGGGAAAATACTTCAAGTAGAAAAGTTTAGGCAACAATAGGGACAGAATATGGTGAGATGTGGAAAGGGTGAAAAAGTGTTAACCAAAATAAAGCTTTTTTTTTTTTTTTTTTTTTTAAGAAAAACCCATCTCCTTACTATACAGGGCATTTAAAAAATATAAGTCCAATTAATGTTGCCCTTGTGGATTCGAAATAATCCATTAAAATTCTAACATATAAAACAGAATACATTTAAAATTATACATATATTTTAATATTACAATTACAAAATAACAATATACATTTTAAATGATGCCTTGAAATTATAAATCTTTTTTTTAATTATCATGACAGCAAGAATCACAGTATAGTAATTCTCAGGTATGAATCTCTTATTAGGTTGTCCTGGGGGCATCTTAGTGCATGACATCTGTACTGTTCTCTTTATAAATATATTAAACAAAACTAATTGAAAGTTTTAGTGCATGAGTGTTCATCCATACAATAGATACATTTGTAATCAGATTTGAAATATTGGGCTTTTCATAATGGACCACTGTGTGCAACTATCTCAGATATATCTGCGGAAGCTAAAAGTATTTTTCTGCCTTCTTCGAGTTCTTTCAGTCTTTGTTCTTGCATAATTACCTATCTATTAATCACCATTTCAGACTGTGTTCCTACTGATATTCAAATAATTCCATTATCTTAGGCTAAGTTTGACCTCCTATTGTTACTAATTGTTCTTGTTTACTTTATACAAGACTGTGTCTCTGTGTAACTACCCATTTTTTTAAAACATAGGAATAATTCACCTTATATAAGCATAGAAACAGAAATAAATGAAGTACTTATAACCACTAGTCAATGGTAAAACCTAAATAATAAAGTCCTTGGTTTTGTTCAAAACATAAATATATATGATATCTTCTAAGTAATTATAGTAGCAGAATCATATTACAATATTAATATTTGAGAGAAAATAGCAAATATAACATTTTAAAAGGAAAAAAATAATTTGATTTATATTTCTGATATTAGAGATATATAATATAGCTCTTTCTGATACAACAATATAAATGCATAACAATACTTAGACTAGCAAGAAGAAGACAGTGAATGACTATACATGTTTCTTTCTAGAATAATTGTGCAGATAGGATTATTTTTCCTATTGTATTTAAAGTCTTTATTATATTTCTAATCTTCAGATTATGACTCATAATCCAAAATAAATTGAAAGGCTATAAAACATTGAATAATTTTTTTATTTAAATTTTATTTTCTATATTCTATGTTTACATTCCAAAGGCTTTCCCCTTTCTCAGTTCCCCCCACCATATGTCCCATAATTCCTCTCCCCCCCCAACTATTCCCCGATCATCCCTCCCCCCATGATTTCTCTGTTCTGGGTCTACAAAACTGGATCCAATCACTTCCAGAGGACCCTGGCATACCACTCCTGGGCATATACCCAGAGGATTCCCCTGCATACAATAAAGACACATGCTCCACTATGTTTATAGCAGCCTTGTTTATAATAGCCAGAAATTGGAAGGAGCCCAAATATCCCTCAAAGGAGGAATGGATACAGAAAATGTGGTATATTTATACAATGGAATACTACTCAGCAATTAAAAATAATGAATTCATATTGAATAATTTTAAGAGCTGAACATGAATGACTTTAATCTGAAAGTATTTGTATCACATATCAATATATAATTCCACAAATACTTAAATGAATGCAACTATTCTCTATTTGAGTCTTTGGTGTTCACTGATCTCGTCCTATATGCTCTAAAGCTTGTTTTTCTGGTTGACTAGTATTATTGTTGTTGCTATTATTATTGTTATCATTATTATTAATTTATTTTTGTTGGAGACACCTCAACATTAGGCTCAACATGCCTGGGACCCCAGATGACAAGGAAAAAAAACTTGCCTGAGGTACTGTATTTCAAAGCAAAAGGCTATGACCTCCTGTGGACCCCAGTATGAGTACTGAGAGGCCCTAAGGCCTGCTTCTTTGTAGCAAGCACCTCATGATGTCATTTCTGCAACTATTCTTAGTATTTACCATTCTCCTTATCTATTTACTGTTCCTTCTCTTTCCTCTTTTCTTGATTAAACCAGTATGTAGTGATCTGGCAAGATCCCAAAGGAGCCTGCTTGATATCCAAGAACTAGATGTTACTGATAATATTAAAATGAATGCTGTTCATGAATTCAAGAGAAATGTATGTTATGGTCATTCACTATATGTGGACATGAAAGTAACCTAGAGTTGCCTGCATAAATGAATAAATTTTCAGCAGTTCCCCCAATCTTAGTCTCTTTTCTGTATAATAAAAATGGGACATTTTTATTAAGAAACTGAGGTGAGAATAACATATAGATATTTCCCAGAAAGTCAGCAATGTGTCCCTTGAATTCAGGGACAATGGTGTCAGCCCTCTAGGAACTCTCCATACAGATCAAGTGAGGATGTTTCTGTAGACAGACATGTGGGTCTAGAAGATTGTAAGGTTAGCAATAAGAGCTTGTCAGTTAGACCTCCTATTTGCCCTTTTATGAAACCATACTATCTCACACATGTCTGAAAGATATTGACTTTGTAATTGTACTACTGCTGCCCCTGACCTCACCAGAGATTGTTCCTGGTGAGTCCAAGTCACAAGGTGAAATTATGCACTTCCCCTGCCCCAAACAAACACAAAAATAATTAAAACATTGAAACACGAGCTTCTTGAATTCACAGTATTATCATCAACTCACAGTACCCAAGTTCAGTCAGTAGTGCCTTTGCCAAATAGCTGATGTCTCCTGTAGTTGTAAGTACCAGGCACCTGACACCATATTTCTAGCCTCTATGGGATTACAGAACACACACACACACACACACACACACACAAAAAAAAAAAAAAACACTCACAAACACATGTAAATATGAGAAATAAAAACTTTTAAATTTATGAAAAGGATTTTATTATGTTTTAATTAACAGGTCCAGATAAACTACATTATATTGGTAAATGCAAACAGACATAGTATCAAGATATTATTTTAGTATATTCTATTTATCTAAGAATTTACAATAGCTTAACCAAAAGCTTACTTTAATTATCATACTCTAATGAATAAGAAACAATATAGGCAGAAGGCCCTGTAAAAGTCATAATAACTGTTTCTACAGTTATTTGAAGAAAGTATATAATGAGTTACTCTTTAGACTTACATATTGTTTTGGAGAATGAATTGCTCTTATTGAAACAAATGTACTAAAGATACAAAAGCTGTAAATATTGCAACCATTATGATCAAAATATTTAACTATATGAAGGAAATCTCTTGGCACTTTGACTATTTATTCCAAGTATATACAGTCATGAAAACTCAAAATCACAATGAACAGGTAATATAATAATAATGATGATGATGTTGATGATGATGTTGATGATGATGATGATGATGATGATGATGATGATGATATAATGCTGATGATGGTGGTAATGAAGTTGTTTTTCCTATGGGTTTACTGTTCTTGAAAGTTTGATTAAATTTAAATTAAAACCTTATTTTCAAAGAAATGATTTTATAAAATAAATGAGGATTACATTTGTTTATGTTTTTTTCCTTTTTTAGTTAAATGAAAAAATTTTAGCAATAATAAATCTGTCATCAGTTCACTAAAATTTTTTATCTCTTTTTTCCATTTCAATTCTGTTTTCTGAATTAAGCTTGATGTCATGTGTTAGGAATGTTTATTGCACAAAGTGCCATTTGATTTGATTCAGGACAGAGCCATTTACACAAGTCTCTGTTTAACATAATTATAAATCATACTCATAGAGTAAGACAAAGTAAAGGACATATGTGTTACTGATCCTCATTTTAATGGGATTTTTAAAGCAGCTTAGGGTTAACACAATACCTGACACTTGGGAAAATTTGGGACACTAAAGACAGGTGAAGTCACCTAAACTTGGGACATTTTTACTAATTGCTACCAAGTTCTACATGAAATGTAATTGAGTCTTTCATTCCTAAATTTAGAGCTTATTTGTTGTCTATGTCTCCCAAATATTTACAAAATGATGAAGCTCTTTAAATCTATCAATGGAAATTCAGATCTGGTAAAATTTGTTTTCTCAAGGTGTACACCTTCCTCTTGGTGAGAAGCATAGTCTAACCCTTGACTAAAAATAATTAATAATAATAATAATAATAATAATACTTCATTTTTAATTTTCCTTGTAGTTGGACCTAGGGCTAATTTTATTTTAAATTTTAGTTTGTTGATGTACTGTTTGTCTCCTTTAAATCATTCTTTTTTATTAATTAATTTATTTTTTATCCATATGTTATTCCCCCCCACACCCCTGTCCACCCTCTGACTGTTCTACATCCCGTACCTCCTCCCCATACCCCTGTCTCCACATGGATGACCCCAACCCTTACCCCACCTGTTCTCTAAACTCTCTGGGGCCTCCAGTCTCTTGAGGGTTAGGTGCATCATCTCTAAATGAACACAGACTCAGAAAGTCCTCTATTGTATGTGTGTTGGGGACCTTGTACATCAGCTGTATGTTGCCTGTTTGGTGGTCCAGTGTTTAAGAGATCTCATGGTTCCTGATTAAATGAGACTGCTGGTCTACCTCATCTTCTTTCAGCCTTTCCTAATCCCACAAGAGAGATCAGGGGCTTCTGTTCATTAGTTCTGTGCAAATATCTGCATCTGACTCTTTCAGCTGGTTGATGGGTCTTCTGGTTCCTTTTTCTGAGTGCTCCATAGCTTCAGTAATATTGTCAGGACCTGGGACCTCCCATTGTGCTGGATCCCACTTTGGGCCTGTCAGTGGACCTTCTTTTCGTAGGCTCCTCTCCATTTACATCCCTGTAATTCTTTCAGACAGGAACAATTATGGGTCAGAGTTGTGACTGTGGGATGATCCCTCCTCTCTCATTTGATGCCCTCTCTTCCTGCTGGAGGTGGTTCTATAAATTCCCTCTCCCTACTGTTGGGCAATTCATCTAAGGTCCCTCCCTTTGAATCCTGAGAGACTCTGAACTCCCATATCTCTGCTGTATTCTGGAGGGTTCCCCCAACCTCCTATCTCTCTGGAAAGAACCCAGATGTCCCTCAATGGAGGAATGGATACTAAAAAAAATGTGGTATATATGCACAATTGAGTACTCTCAGCCATTAGAAACAATGAATTCATGAAATTCTTAGAGAAATGGATGGAGCGAGAGAACATCAAACTAAGTGAGGTAACCCAGTCTCAAAAGAATACCCATGGTATGCAGTCATTGATAAATGGATATTAGCCTAGAATCTTGGAACACCAAAGACACAATTCACATACCAAATGATGTCTGACAAGAAGAAAGGAGTGGACACTGGTGCTGGAAAGGATCAAAGCATCTGTGTAGGGGAATACAAGAACAGGTAAGTGGGAAGGGGTGGATGAGGGAGCAGGGG
Organism: Apodemus agrarius; assembly: GCA_964023405.1. NCBI lineage: Eukaryota > Metazoa > Chordata > Mammalia > Rodentia > Muridae > Apodemus > Apodemus agrarius. Next base: position 70,433,443 of record OZ030020.1, read on the forward strand.
GAGGGAAAAGGGCATGTGGGACCTTTGGGGGGGTGGGGAACCAGAAAAGGGGAAATGAATTGTAAATATAGAGTATTTTAATAAATAAAATAAAATAAAATAAAGCCCACCAACTCTCCAAGGTGCTTGACCATGCTCCTGCACTCCTGCAGGCCTGCCAACTCTCTGGTCATGATGGACCACAGGGCTACGGCTGGGCCATCTCTCTGGGGTGGGGTGGGGTGAGTTCTTCTCACTACCACACACTCCATGGTCAGCCATCTCAATACCTAATTCCCTGGTAAAATCATGACTCTGAAAGCTTAATTAACCAATCAAGTTTATGTATCAATAATATCACAAATTACAATATGCCAATACAATAATTTCAGAGCCAATTGATAATGATAAAAGCTTTATCCCAGTATGTCTAACCTTGTCAAATCATACCTACTTGTGGCTGGACAGCACCGTATGGGTACTCATCAACAGTCATCTTCCTTCTTCCTCCTACCCTGAGATGATTCTGTCTTCTAGAACTTAGCTCTGCTTCCCTATTCCCTGCCCAATCACAGGCCTCCAACTGCAGAAAATCCTGCAATACTGTCTTCCTCCCTTTTTGTGCTTGAATTTTATGTGGCTTGATCATGTGTAGGTCTCTTAATCATACATGCAGTCTCAGCTGTGGTGTCTTCTTATGTCACAGCCTTGTTCTGTCCAGAAAACTCCATTTCAGTGTAGGCATCCACTACCTCTAATTTTTTTTTACCCTTGCTTCTATTATGATTCCTTAGCCTTTGGAGGGATTGGGCTATAGAAGTTACATTTAGAGCTTAACATTCTACAATAGTGCTTTTAACTATAGGATGACCAATTCTATTAATATGTTCCTTAATCCAAAAATTTTGACTCCAGTCATTTACCAAATAAACTCAGCTTTTTTAAGTTTTTTTTTTTTAAATTACTTATTTTATGTGAGTTCAGCTTTGGTAATATCTAAAGGATATTTAATTTCAATAGTGCCAAAACCCTCAATCATCATCTCCTCCTTCTCCTTCTTCTATTCTTCTTTTTCCTCTTCTTCCTCCTCCTCCATATCCTCCACCTTCTTCTTCTTCTTCATCCTAACCCTTGTAACTTGGGTAAAATTAAATATCAAATTAATTTAACTTGTATTTTATTTTTTTAATGGCCAATATGAACTTCCCCTACTTAATAGTAAACCTTAACATTCGCTAAAAGAAAAACCTAGAGGAAGATTTTTCAATATTTTTATGAAGGTCTATTCATAAACCCACCACAGAACAATTTGTATAATGACTCATAAGTGTATCACATTGTACCCTAAAAACTGTAACAGTTACTGTGAAGAATACTGTGAAGAGTTAGAGAGAAGTGGTGTATTAGAACAATATCTGAAATTTGAAGCTAATTGCTAGACATGTTTCTTATTTGATATGCCAATAATAATTTTAAACACTAAAATAATGATAAGTGAGCATATAAGTACAAATGGATATGTACCAATAAATCTATATATGATCTTTTTAAAACATTGAGTTGACCTCAAGTTTTTCATGACTATTTGACTAAGGTATAATTTCAATAACCTTTAGTGCTTCAGGGCTATGTTCCTAATTCCTGCTTCAAGATGGTTCCAAAATTTAAAAAAAGAAAGTCTTTCATGAATACTGCTTTATATTTAAAATTTCCTTTAGAGTTACTATTTAATTTGATTTAATTCATTCATTTAATTTACTTTCATTGATTTATCTGAAGACAAAATATTCAGATGTTGGTAAATAGATTTTAGAAATTTTTAGCTTTATAAAGCATGTCTTGACACAGGGAAATGTTATGGACCACACTCTCTCATGGTTAGGGCTAGGATTCTTTCGCAAAGCAGGAAAGCACGGCTTCCAGGCAAAATGGCAAACAGAACACCATGACACAGAAATATTTTGTTATCTCCATGTATTTGGTGTCTGAGTGCAACTTGTTGCAGTCAGCCAGGGGATTTTAAACATGAGATCTTTACATATCAAAGGATGTATCCAGTACAGCAGGCACAAAAGACAATTAGCCATAACCATTTGCCATGAGGAAATGTAAAATCAGCTAGGTAAGCATTTCTGTGTAAAAAGCCATAGGTAACATTTGTAAAGGGGACTTCAAAGGACATTAAGCCAGATCTCTCAGACCTTAATGAGATTCTGTGAGTAACCTAATTATCACTTGGCCCTCTCTTAGGGAAACTGAGATCATAGTGTTAAGTCAAAGTTTTACAATGTCAGAGCCACTCTCATCAGCTTAGCCATAAAAGTTTACATTTTCTTGGGACATCAATGTAATTATATAAACTACTAAGCAAAGTGATGCCGCCTAGAACTGAGGTTTTTTGGACAGTATTGTAGTTCAAAGAACTAACGTTTTTGTCTGGTTACTTATAGCTCAGGCTACTAGAAATTCCTGCAAAATAGATCAAAGGAAAGTCACAAAGGCAAGGCTGCCTGAGATTAGAGCTCAAAATGCTCTCCAGCCAGGCAATCCCGCAGCGATATTCCCTCGAGGACACGCGAGTTTTACTCAGAGGACAGCCTCTATTGTACAAGGCCTTTACCTGTGGAAATTAATCACAGTGTCCACCGAGACCCTCGCTTTACCTGTGGAAATTCACAGTGCCCACCGAGGATCATGTGGCAGGGAAATGCATGCTAAACCCTTCTATGTATATCAATAGTTTTCTTAGGCTTCTGTAAAGCTCACATGCAGCTGTGATTAAAATTAAACATTAAAACAGTGATAAACACCGGGCGCTGGTGGTGCATGCCTTTAATCCCAGCACTTGGGAGGCAGAGGCAGGCAGATTTCTGAGTTCGAGGCCAGCCTGGTCTACAGAGTGAGTTCCAGGACAGCTGGAACTACACAGAGAAACCCTGTCTTGAAAAAACAAAACAAAACAAAACAAAACAAAACAAAACAAAAAAAAAACCAAAAAAAAAAAAAAACAGTGATAAACTTGCTTCAATTATTTCAATTTATGGGTGTTTTCAAAAGTTTTTAGAGTGTTTACTGTGAAAAAAATGTTATGTGACCAAAAGTGATGAAAACAAGGAAATTCATCAACAAGGTAGGCAAGTTATTTTCATATTTTTTCTTTACAGAAACTACTATTTTATATAATAGCAATTTTATATTTTATATAAGTATGACATGTGTTTGTTCTGAGACCTGTGACGTCATATAGGCGACAACTAGCACCGCATGCATAGGCCTGTTATCAAGGCAATGGCTACCATGTACCCAGAATTCAATGAGCCTACCTGTTTACCTGTAATTTACATTACCGCCCCTATATAATGGGTAGCATTTCTTCCCCTCTCTCTTCTGCCCGCTCACCTGTACCCCATCTTAAATAAAGCCACGTGGAATGTCTGGTCTGATCCCTCATTGCAGTGGCCCACATCTCCCCGGCTTCTTTGCTGCCACCCATAGCCCAAGTGGCGGGCATACAGGTGACTCGCATGGGCTGCAGGTCACCGAACTGCGTGGAAAAAAATCAACATTTTGGCGAGCCGACCCAGGAGAGTTACAGACACCACAAGAAGACACCTGCACCGCCTTCACCACAGCCAAGCTGTGGCCGGTGCTGCTGCTGCCGCTGCTGCCACCGCCACCATCGTCTCGCAATTGCCAAGCAGATTCTTCACCAGGCAGACTGCTGCAGCCTGAGACCCACGAACTTCCATCACGTGAGCTGCCCGCTAGCTCTCACCATGTGGCGTTATCTCCGGCCAACAGACCAAACAGTTCCACGTTCCCGGCTATTGGATTGCACATTCTTACAAACAGACACAGCAAATTGGTAAGGTGTCTCGGTTAGCTAGGGGAAATCTTAGCCAAAAAATAGGAACTGGCCAGCCTATTTCAGGTTGAGATTTGCTCCTTAGGCACAGCTCACACGACTGGCCTCTAGCTAACATTCGTAATAGGACAGTTAACCCTTTGGGTATTATCCCCCACTGGGAAGTGTCCAATACCCCTCTTAGCTTTCACAGCTGCCATAGAAGCCCTGGTCCAGGCTGGGCACTTCCCCCACATTCTGGGAACATGTAAGTGCCTAGAGGCCCTCTCAACGGCCTGAGTCTCTAGCCTAGCTGGCAGTGGTATTAATATATTTTTTCCAGGATGCTGGGATAATATTTAATCCCTTTATCCACCCAATGGGCAGTAAACTGTTTTCAACTGTACCTCCAGGCACCCCACTGGGATTCCTCCTAGAGAATCTCAAGTCTCTAAAACTAGCCTCCAATTTGAGGTGATCAAAGCTAATAAACCTCTGTAATAAGGTCTGGATTCAATATAAGCTAGACAATAACTCCAAATGGCCACCTAATGGCACCTTAGACCTGACCATTTTAAGGGATCTTAATACATACTCCAGCAATCCAGTAAATGGGATGAGGTTCTCTATGTCCAAGCTTTAATTTATCGCCACTCTAAACCCTCTCTCTGCTCTGCCTGTGCCCATTCCCAACTCTTCTTAGCCATGAAACCTACCCACCTTCCACTAGATGATGCTACATTCGATCCAGCTGATGAGCCACCCCTAATACACTGCAGGCCTACCGGGCCTAAGAGACCCAAAACTGCAGCTTCAGTCTCTCTCTCTCAACAGGTCCCGGGGTCTACTAATTCAACCTCCCCCGACCCCTCCTCTCCCTCTCTGCCAGCTACAGGTCATTCCAAACACCCTGAACTGACACCAACCTTTACCCCTCCTATTATACGTTCCAAGGCCACAGCCAAACGCCCAAGCACTCCTCCTCCGAGGACACCTGACCCAGCACCAGTCCTTCTTCTGAGGGAAGTGGCTGGAGTTAATGGTCTGGTTAGAGTGCATGTTCCTTTCTCGTTGAGTGAACTTTCTCAAATAGAAAGCAGATTGGGTTCATATACTTCTAATTCCTCTAAATTTATTAAAGAGTTTCAATACATCACTCAATCCTATAGCTTAACTTTCCATGATGTCCATATGATTCTCACTAACAATTTACTTCTGGACGAATGCAGGCTAGTCTTGGAAGAGGCAAGAGTGCATGCAGACCAAATTCACCAAATAGAACATATCCAATTGGATCCAAGGCAGTACCTGATCAGGATCCTCAATGGGATTACAATTCAACAGGTGGTATTTTAGCCAGAGACAGGCTTATTACATGCCTTATGGCTGGTCTCAGAAAGGCAGCCTTAAAGCCAGTAAATTTTGAAAAACTCCAAGAGGTTGTCGAGGACAAACAGGAAAATCCATCTCAGTTTTTAGAACATCTTACAAAGGCTTTATTATATACAGTACACTAATCTAGATCCTGAGAATCCAGAAGGTAAGCAACTTTTAATGACTTATTTTTTTCCCTGAGCTATCCCGACATAAGAGCTAAACTTAAGCGCTTGGAGAGGGGGCCCCTAACTCCTCAGGTGGAAGTCCTAGCACTGGCCTTCAAGGTATACCATGGGAGAGATGAGAAATCCCGAAAACAAAAGTACCACATGCTGGCAAAGGCTATCCGACCAGCTCCAGCTACCACCCCGGACTCCTGGCCTTCTAAGGCTAAAGTACTGCCAGCTCCCTGCTATAGATGTGGTCAAAAAGGTCACTGGGCAAGGGACTGCCCCAACCCCCGCAAGACAAGAGGGACACTGGGCGATCGATTGCCCTCAGGTCGCACAGAACAGAGGGCCATCTCACCCAGATACCCCTCCAACAGACCTCCTAGGCTTGGCTATGGATGACTGAAGGGGCCGGAGCTCTCTTGACCCGACAACACCTATCACCAGCAGGGAGCCCTGGGTAACTATAGTGGTATGTGGGCGGCCCATCTCCTTCCTCCTGGACACCGGAGTCACATACTCGGTCCTGATGGAGTTTTGGGGACCCACCTCACCCTCGTGTCTTCCCATAGTCGGGATAAAAGGACAGCCTTACCTTCCTCACCAGACTCCACCACTTAGCTGCACTTTTACAAACATACCCTTCACCCATTCCTTTTTGGTAGTGCCAACTTCTCCCATTCTCTTATTAGGTAGGGACCTTTTAGTTAAGTTGGGGGCTTCAATTTCCTTTGCTCCCCCCACTCGCCTGAACCCAAGCTCGCCAGCATTTCCCCTACTTCTCCTTCTAGCCAGTCAACCTACTAACACTAACATGTTATTTCCTCTACCAGCTTCTCAGGTGGACCCCAGAGTTTGGGACGAACAGAATCCCTCTGTCGCTAGACATCATTCTCCTGTTGTCATCCAGTTACTGGACCCTACCAGGTACATCACCCAAGCTCAATACCATCTCTCTCTCCAAAGCCTCAGGGGACTTAAGCCTATCATTTCTGACCTCTTAAGGAAGAAACTCCTTCGCCCCCTTCTTCTTTCAACAACCCTATACTAGCAGTCAAAAAACCTAATGTTACCTATCTCCTGGTTCAATATCTCAGGTGCATTAATGCTGCAGTGGTACTTCTCCATCCTGTGTAGCTAATCCTTACACACTTCTTTCTACTATCCCCTCAGGAACTTCTCATTTCTCAGTCTTAGATCTAAAAGATGCCCTTTTCTCTATCCCTCTCGACACTCAGTCACAAAACATATTTGCTTTTACCTGGATGGATCCTGATACCCACTTTTCTACCCAACTTACCTGGACTGTTCTGCCTCAGGGATTCTGAGATAGCCCACACCTATTTGGCCAGGCTCTGGTTTCTGACATTCTCTTTTTCTCTCCCTAGATCTAAAATTCTTCTTTATGTAGATGATGTTCTTGTCTGTAGCCCATCTCTAGAGATTAGCCAAGCAGACACCTGCAGTTCTGGGATTTTTGAAAACCCTATATGGAAATGGATACTGCCTTTTATAACACCTTTCCTAGTCATCTTTCTTGTGCTATTGTTTGCTCCCTGCCTCATTAATCTTGTTTCTACATTCCTCCAACGGCAAATGCAAAAAATTTCCAACCAAACTATCAATCAGCTTCTGTTACAGAATTACCAGCCACTGCCCATGGAAGAGCCGCTGTCCACAGAAGTACCTGATGCCAAGGACCCGTTTGGTGAAAGTCAGCTACACCCCCAAACTGCCGATGCCCCTAGACAGCAGGAAGCAGTTTAAGAGACATGATGCCCTCATTCCTTTTCATCATCGGGCCCCCTTCCCTCTTTTCTTTTCCTTTTTAATAACAGAAATGGAGGAATATTGTTTCTGAAACCTGTGATGTCATATAGGCCTGTTACCAAGGCAACGGCCACCATGTACCCAGAATTCAATGGGCCTACTTTTTTACCTGTAATTTACATTACCACCCGTATATAATGGGTAGCATTTCTTCCCCCCTCTCTCTTTTTTCCTTCCTTCCCTGCCTTCTTCCTGCCCGCTCACCTGTACCCCATCTTAAATAAAGCCGCGCAGAACTGTCTGGTCTGATCCCTCATTGTGGTGGCCTACATCTCCTCAGGTTCTCTGCTGCTACTCCGCTGCGGCCCGGGGCCCAAGTGGCGGGCATACAGGCGACTCCTGTGGGCTGCAGGTCACCGAACTGCTTGGAAAAACCAACAGCATGTATATATTAAAATAGGTTGAGAGTATTTCACCCTTTTGTATGTACCCTAAGAAATATTGTTTTGTGGAGATTTTATAGAGATTGTAGCATAATGTGTAACATGGACTACAAATAAAGGTTGAAATGAGATAGATATAACAACAATGACAAAGATTCTAAAATGAGAGCTAAATTTTGCATTTAAAATTGAGTTTTCTAAAGTTGAATCACTGCATCATTTTACAAAACAGAAACATAAATTGATGGCTCCTTTTTAAATAACAGTTTCTCAGTAAGTCACAAAATGGATACAATTGATTACAGATGATGATTTCATCCCTTATGAAAATAGACTGAAGTTTATTACTCTCTGTTAATGTGCCAGGGTAAAGCAGGCTTAGGTAATTACACTTTGAGTATTTTATCTTTGAGTTATTAAACTTCTCTCTGCCTCCCTACATGCTAATGCTAAAGGTTAATGGCAGCGTTCTATTTTATACTGTGCTTTGCTTCATTTAAAGCAGTGATGCATTACTGTCATTAAAGCATAAAGGAAAAGAACTGGAGAAAAATAACATCTACATTTAAAGCAAAATAAAAATACATTTATATATTATTTTTCTTAAATTTATATAAGTAAATGATGTGGTTGTCATGATGGTTTTGCTCTAAAAAAATAGTGAATAACTTTTTGTTGTTTTCAAAGCAATAACTATGGTATGTTTTACATATAAATAAATACCTGATAAAATATATCAGATGAGTATATCAGAGGAATTATCTTTTTAATGTCTCTCTTACTTTGAAGTTGTGCCTTTAATCATTTCAAGAGGATCCATTTCTCATTAAACAGATTACTGGTGATTAGGCAGGAACATATTGCAGCCTAGTTATGGTATGCTTTTGCTTCACTTAAAACTATTGACCTTTATGTTAATTCTATTTTTGCAGAGAAAAACAGTATAAAACCTATTACTATTAGTTTTATTCCTTTCTCTGTGTTTTAATTAAGGTTTTATTGCTGTGAAGAGATAACTTGACTATAGATGCTTTTATAAATTGAAACATATTTGTGGCTTCCTTGAAGTTTCAGAGATTTGTTCATTTTCTTCATTGCCGGGAGCAAGGTGGCATGCAGGTAGACATGGTACTGGAGAAGTAATTACAGGGTTTAAGTTCAGATAAATAGTAAGCAGAAAAAGTGGGAGAGAGACACTGGACCAGGCTTGACCTTAGAAATTTCAAAGCCTACCCAGAGTGACACACTTTCTCCAACAAGGCCACATACATCCACTAACAAGGCCACACCTCCTAATCCTTCTGAAGTAGTGACCTCCCTAATGACTAGCTATTCAAATATATAAGCATATGGGGCCATTTATTCAAACCATCACATTCCACCACTCTCGGGTTTCCATAGGCTTGTACCCACATGCTTTTATTACAACTTCAAAATTCCCCATAATCTATAATAGTCTCAAAACCGTTTAAAAGTACAAAGTACAGAGTCTGTAAAGTCCAAAGTTCAGAGTCTTTTCTAAGATTCAGGGCAAATCTCTTAATTATAACCCCTGTATATTCAAAATCAAAAAGCAGATTATTATTTCCAATATACATCACTAGAATATGCATTACCGAAGAAATTCCAGGGAAAAGAAGCATAGTTGGGAAGTACTGGACCAAAACAATATTATAAACAACCAGGTCAAACTCCAAATTTTATATCTCCATGTTTGATGTCAAAATGCTCTTCAAATTTTCAACTCCTTCCAGCTTTGTTGCCTGTAACAAAGTTCTGTGTGTTGGAGTCTTTTCACACCTAGCCTGCAACACTACTTGACAGGTGTTCTAGGGTTTCTATTGATGTGACAGCATTTCCTTAACTGAGCCTCATGCTTCTCTAACAACTCTAGATTGTGTAAATGTGACAATACAAAACCAGCCAGTATATCAGATGTTCACAACTTGGCATCTTGGAGTTCCCAACACAATTTAGGAATCACCTACATAGGGTCAGACAATGGCCTTTCTGAGCCTCTCTGCAGGAACATACCTGATACAGTATGTTTTCTAAGCACTGGAATGTGATTCCAGAACACAATTTTTGTATCATTTACTCTAGAAGTAGAACCACATGGCTAAAGCTGCCCAGTTCTGCTTGCTGGAGCTTGAACTTAACCCTTGTTCAACTACATTATCAGAAAATTTCTGGTTTTGATGGGTTTCTTTATTGATTAGGTCTATGATGTCTTGTTGTATTCCATTTAGCATCAGGATAAAAAAAAAAAACCTTCTCTATTGAAAAATGAACTTAGAGCTCCATTATTGTTCTCGGTGGTTTTTCTCCCCAGTCTGCAATTTTGTATTTTTCTTACTTAGCTTGCATCTTTTCATTATATGTCTGCATAGCAGTCATCACATAGCCATATGACACAATCTATTCTAAGATGCCTTAAAATATCCTCTGCCAATGTAACTAACTCTAAATTCCTCAATTTTGTCTCATGCATACTTTTTAGATAATAGTGGCCACATTCATTGCTAACATATCACAAGAACAATCTCTAGCCTGTTTAATAGTATGTTTTTCTTCTCTGAAACATCTTGGACTGAGTCTCCCCAGTTCAAATTGACTTTAGGCCTGTCTTTCATGCTTCCACAAGCATAATCCATTGCATTGTGCTTAAAACATTCAACTGCTTTCCTAATTCCCATATTCAATGAATAAGCAGCATGGTCAGGTTTATCATAGCAATAGATTGCTTCTACTTCCGGATAACAACTTCTGTCTTAGTCAATGTTATTTTGCTGTGAAGCTTTTCATTGGGACTGGCTTACAGTCTACTATCCAAATGGGGGGAATTATTAAAGCATGAAAGTAGATACTATATCCAGATTCAAATACAATTGGAGGAAAGAGAGACAGAGAGCAACAGAGAGGACCCTACTTGACCTTTTAAAATGTTAACAACCACTTTCTATAACAATGCCAGACCTACTCTATAAGGCCATACTTCCTAATCCCTCTCAAGCAGTCCTAATCCCTAGTAAGCAGGAATTCAATTATATGAGCCTTTGGGGCCATGATTTTTTCAAACCACCACATGCTATGTTGTCCATTATCTCCTCTCCCTTTCCAATTAATTAAACCCTTAATTTTTGCTATATAAAAATGGTTTGGTTATACTTTATTTGCAAATTTTCAATTTCCTTGCATTTTTTAAAAGATAAAACATCATTTCTATCTCTAGTCAGATAATCTTTCTTTTCCATTCTGGCCTCTTTGATCTTGAGCTTTATCAGTGTTAGATTTCTGCTTACAATGTTTGGCAACATTGTTGTGTGACCTTCAATATTTTATTAGGTGTGGAATTTTCTACTTACTTGAAATTTTATACAGATGTTGCAACAATGAAACAGATAAACATGGGAATCCTTGAATAAAGGTAGTTTCTCTCTCACTTCAGGTCAGATTTCATATGATCTAATTATATCATCCTACTATAGTTCTTCTAACACAATTGCTTTAAAATCACCACAACTTTCCTTGTGTATCTTTATCAAGGAGCATTGTGCAGGTCATTTTTTACCTTTCTGTTCATTATATCCCACCTACTATTACTCAAAAGTATGACCTGAGGTAGGTTAGCAAAACAATTCAAAACAGAAAGACACTTGGTTCTTATACTGGAGATCTGATTTCAGTCCTCAGGTGTCATACAGTAGAAGAAAAGAACTGACTTCTGTTAATTACCTTGTGATATCTACATGCATGCCATGATAAATGGGCCCCAAAACATGTATACTAGTAATAAAGGTGAAATGAAAGAGAGATAAAAGAAAGAAAGAAAGAAAGAAAGAAGGAAAGAAAGAAAGAAAGAAAGAAAGAAAGAAAGGAAGAAAGGAAGGAAGAAAGGAAGGAAGGAAGGAAGGAAGGAAGGAAGGAAGGAAGGAAGGAAGAAAGGAAGGAAAGAAGAAAGGAAGGAAAGAAGAAAGATAGAAAGAAAGAAATTTAAAAGAAGTAAATTGAGTTGAAAATACAACCAATAATAAAAAGAACTAAGTGGTATATAGTCATTCTACTGAAGTGACTGATATAAACAATATTTGATACATAAAAATTAAAATCCCAGTTCCATTTTATTATCATGAAGGTTTTTTTGGTTGTGTTTTGTTACTATTATGAAATTTGTATGGTTATGGCCTCACATACACTTTCAAAAGTTCTCTAAAATTACAATGTTTTCTTCAATCATGCAGGCAAAATAGTTTTGTAGTTAAAAGTGATTAATATTTATAATATTCTGATAATAAACTGCTATTGTCATCTACTTTATCTTCTTATTATATTATTTTAAATGTCAATAGAGGGCTAAAGAGATGGCACAGTGAATATAAAACAAAATAAAACAAAAAATCCTAGTGAAGAGCTATTCACAAGTGTATGTAATTCCAAGTTGAGGGCACGTTACACATCCTATAAATTTTTAGGATTCCTTGAGGTATGCAATGCACACATATATACTTATTCACAAACAGAAACACACAAAAATAGAACTAATGATTTTGATTGATAAATAAGGCCAGTTTAGAATGAAATGTAAACAAATACCTGTTTAAGGATGAAGGAAAATAATCTGGCATCATATTGAAAGTTTCTTTGACTTCCAAAAATTATCATGATACTCTATTACATTATTATTATTGGAAAAATAAATGAACAAATGTAAGTAACTGATTAATTATTATTACTTTCAGTAATGTCATAGTTTTTAGTGTGTTTTGTTTGATTTGCAATTTTTTAATAATTGCCATACAATATAAAATATGCAATATAAATGCAAATTTGAATAAATAAGGAAGTAGTTTATTTATTAGCTATAGAAAAATAGGACTTCTTTAGAGAAAAAATAAACAGAAGCTTAAAACTTTAAATTAAAAAATACAAAGAAATTTTTTATAAAAGACATCAATCTACACATAAAATAAGGATGGTACATATAAATGGCAAAAAATGGTCTTATACAGATTTGCAGAATGGAAACAAGCCTAAAGAAGTCTCAGAAAAGTTCTTCAAAAATATTTTATTGGATATATTCTTTATTTACATTTCATTTCCATTTTCCTGGTTCTCTGCCACCCACAAAGGTCCCATATGCCCTTTTCCCATCTTCTGCTCCCCCATCCACCCTTTCCCAATTCCCTATTCTGGTATTCTTTTACACTGATGCATTGAGACTTTCCAGAACCAGGATCTACTCCTTCTTTCTTCTTGAACATCATTTGGTATATGGATTGTGTCTTTGGTGTTCTAAGATTCTAGGCTAATATCCACTTATCAGTGAGTGCATACCATGGTTATTCTTTTGAGACTGGGATAACTCACTTAGTATGATGTTCTCCAGCTCGATCCATTTGTCTAAGAATTTCATGAATTCATTGTTTCTAATGGCTGACTAGTACTCCACTGTGTATATATACCACATTTTTTGTAACCATTCCTCCGTGGAGGGACCTGTGGGTTTGTTCCAGCTTCTGGCTATTATAAATAAGGCTGGTATGAACATAGAGGAGCATGTATCCTTATTACATGCTGGAAAATCTTCTGGGTATATGCTGAGGAGTAGTATGGTAGTGTCCTCCAGAAGTATCGTGTCCAGTTTTCTGAGGAACCACTAGGCTGATTTCCAGAGAATTGCAGGAAAACACAAATAAACAAGTGAAGAAACTGAGCAAAACCATCCAGGATATAAACACAGAGGTAGAAACAACTAAGAAATCACAAAGGGAGACAACTTTGGAGATAGATAACCTTGGGAAGAAATCAGGGGCCATAGATGCAAACATCAACAACAGAATACATGAGATAGAAGAAAGAATCTCAGTTGCTGAAGATACCAGAGAAACCATTAACTCCACAGTCAAAGAAAATGCAAATACAAAATGCTTGTAACCCAAAGCATCCAGGAAATCCAGGACACAATGAGAAGACCAAACCTAAGGATTATAGGGATAGATGAGAGTGAAGATCTATAATTTAAAATGCCAGTGAATATCTTCAACAAAATTATGGAAAAAAAACTTCCCCAATCTAAAGAGAGAGATGCCCATGAATATACAAGAAGCTTTCAGAACTCCAAACAGACTGGACCAGAACAGAAATACTTCCTGTCACATAAAAATTAAAACCCCAAACATACTAAACAAAGAAAGAATATTAAGGGCAGTAAGAGAAAAACGCCAAGTAACATATAAAGGAAGACCTATCAGAATCACACCAGACTTCTCACCAGAGACCATGAAAGCTAGAAAATCCTGGAGAGATCACATACAGACTCTAAGAGAACACAAATGTCAGCCAAGACTACTATACCCAGCAAAACTCTCAAGCAACATAGATGGAGAAACCAAAATATTCCATGACAAAACCAAATTTACACAATATCTTTCCACAAACCCAGTCATACAAAGTATAATAGGAGGAAAACTCCAATACAAGGAGGGAAATTACACCCTGGAAAAAGCAAGATAGTAACCTTCGTCCATCAAACTCAAAAGAAGATAACCACTCAAAAACAAAAATAGCATCAAAAATGAGAGGAAGAAATAATCACTATTCCTTAATATGTCTTAAAATCAATGGTCTCAATTCCCCAATAAAAAGACATAGACTAACAGAATGGATACAGAAGCAGGACCCTACATTTTGCTGTATACAGGAAACACACCTCAGGGTCAAAGACAAACACTACCTTAGAATAAAAGGCTGGAAGACAATTTTATAAGCAAATGGTCTCAGGAAATGAGCTGGAATAGCCATTCTAATATCAGATAAAATTGACATTCAACCCAAAGTCATTAAAGAGACACAGAAGGTCACTTCTTGCTGGTGAAGGGAAAAATCCACCAAGAAGAACTCACAATTCTGAACATCCATGCTCCAAATGCAAGGGTACCCTCTTTCGTAATAGAAACTTTACTAAAAAAATATTTCTTTTTTACAAAAATATCCTAACAAAAAGTAAACAAAATTATTACTTAGATAAATTATGAAACATAACTTTTGTTTTTAAATAAGTACATCCTATTTATTTTAGTTTGTTAAGTTTATACATTCAAGTTCAAATATTAAATGTTCTGAACATAAACAAAAATAGAACAAGTTGTTAACACTAGAAAAACTATACTTACAGTAAAAACGTGTTTGTTAAGACTCTAGTAATAAACATAGACAGAAATGCATGTGAAATTTAGTATTTGACTCATTATTTTGACAGCTTGTGTTATAATTTAACATATAATTGAGTTAAATTTATATTTTATATGGATAAAAATTTCATCTAACAAAACAAATTTACTAGTTTTCACTTTTAAAGATTTCCTACAGATGTACTTCATATATATTAAATAAAATGCCACATCCTTAAATGTATTTATGTATTCATAAGTAATTATATAAATAATGGAAAACATTTAGAAAGTTTTGAACTCTAGAACATTTGACAAGGAACCCTGTTTGCACAAGTATTTCTTAAAGTCTAATTATACTGATGTTTTAAATTCATTGGTCCTGTTAGAAGGTTTTCTGTTTCTTTGTGTTTGGTGGTTCATCCTCCAAGCTGCCATCTGCTGTTACTTGGGAGTCAAATAAGAGTTATGAGGAGGAAGAGGCCAAGGTGTAGGCTCAAGAGGATGAACTACAGGAGCTCATATCATTGGTGTTCCTATGCTTTTATTTTTGCATAATTTTTATTGGATATATTCTATATTTACATTTCATTTCCCTTTTTCTGGTTCCCCATTCCCCAAAGGTCTCACATGCCTTTTTCCCTCCTCCTGTTCGCCCATCCACACCTTCCCACTTCCCTGTTCTGGTATTCCCCTACACTGATGTTTTGATCCTTTCCAGCACCATTGTCCACTCCTTCCTTCTTGTTGGATATCATTTGCTATGTGGATTGTGTCTTTGGTGTCCCAAGAGTCTAGGCTAATATCCACTTATCAGTGAGTGCATAGCATGGGTATTCTTTTGAGACTGGGTTACATCACTTAGCATGATGTTCTCCAGCTCCATCCATTTCTCTAAGAATTTCATGAATTCATTGTTTCTAATGGCTGAATAGAACTCCATTGTGTATATATATACCACATTTTTTTGTATCCATTCCTCCGTTGAGGGACATCTGGGTTCTTTTCAGCTTCTGCATATTATAAATAAGGCTGCTATGAACATAGTGGTACATGTATCCTTATTGCATGCTGGGGAATCTTCTGGGTATATGCCCAGGAGTGGTATGGCTGGGTCCTCTGGAAGTATCATGTCCATTTTTCTGAGGAATCGCTAGACTGATTTCCAGAGCGGTTGTACTAGCTTGCAGTCCCACCAGCAGTGGAGGAGTGTTCCTCTTTCTCCACATCCTCACCAACACCTGATGTCTTCTGAGTTTTTAATCTTAGCCATTCTGACTGGTGTGAGGTAAAATCTCGGGGTTGTTTTGATTTGCATTTCTCTAATGACTAATGATGTTGAATATTTTTTAAGGTGTTTCTCAGCCATCTGAATTTCTTCAGGTGAAAAGTTTTGTTTAGCTCTGTACCCCATTTTTGTATAGGGTTATTTGGTTTTCTGGGGTCTAACTTCTTGAGTTCTTTGTATACATTGGATATTAGCCCTCTGTCGGATGTGGGGTTGGTGAAGATCTTTTCCCAATTTTTTGGTTGCCAATTTGTCCTTTTGACAGTGTCTTTTGCCTTACAGAAACTTTGTAATTTCATAAGGTCCCATTTGTCTATTCTTGCTCTTAGAGCAAAAGAAATTGGTGTTCTGTTCAGGAATTTTCCCCCTGAGCCAATGTCCTCAAGGGTCTTCCTCAATTTCTTTTCTATTAGTTTTAGCGTGTCTGATTTTATGTGGAGGTCTCCAGAGGTCAGCAACAGCTGCTGAGCTGTAGGTGCACAGATCTCCTGCAGAGCTCCTCTGGTTTTGTGCGCAGGCAAGAGCCTGATGGGTTATTCTTTGCTAAGCTAGGTCTTGTCCATGCACCTGACCCCAGCAGCCAGGAGTCTGTGGTGTCCTGAGGCAAGGTGGCGGCCTCTGTTCCTATGCTTTTGATAGAAAGTGGTAGACGGTTCATTCTCTGCTGAAGACTTATTGGGTTTTGGTGAATGCCAGAGCTACTGGACCTATTTACTCTCTTAGAGATTTTTCTTATGATGTTTTTCTTTATATTAGGTTCTTTGATGTTTTGTTGCAATAATAATTCATCTTGTTGTCCTTTTAAAATTTTATTTAACTCTATTTTTTCATTTACTGAACATTTATGAGGGTATTTTGTTTTCCTTGTTGAGTCATATATGCAACATCTACATATTCCAAGCACTTATGACACCTTATGTTTTACTTATTTGCTTTACCTTTTTCAGGCTAAGGACTAATACATTGGAGACACTAAAATCTTTTTTCATGATGATAAATTATGAATGATTTGCTCTGCAAATAAAAAGAACAAAGGAGAATCAGAAATAATTAGCTGAGAAAGGTCATATCATACTGAGCGAAATATTAAAAAGCTTTGTTGAAAAGCTTTCATCACAGTGATTACTATTACATTATTAAAAAAAGGTTGATAATAATCAGAATACAAAACTTAGAGGCTCAGGGGTTTGGGGTGCATTGTAGCTCTGCAGGATGATATTCAGAATAGAAAAATAATCTATTCAATTTCATGTAAAATAAACTTTAGCAAATGCATTAAATAATCTCTAATATGCTTTTATGAGTTTTTTTCCTAATCATAAAATGTTATTAAAAATAAAGCAATGGCTAAAATATTATTCAGTAACCTTCAGAAAGGTAAATCATGTGAATGAAGTGAGTGTGATTTGACGTTCTGATTAGTCCTCTCTGGACCAAATTTATTTGACTTATTGACCATGCATGGTACATACTGATAATCGGTGCTTTCTAAAAAACACACAGAAGCAGTCCTACAATGAATAATGGACATCAATTCAATGTCTATATGTAGATTCAGCATGCTTCTTTTTTTATATCCTAATTGTTAAGGTTGTTGCATTAGCAAAGAGATGAAAAATGAAGAAAAATGTATTCCTTAAATTAAAATAAATTCAATATTAGGGTCAAAGAATGACATATTATTAGAACATAGTCATGTTCTATTGTTCCATTATGAATTAATTAAGTTTTCATCTACACCAACTTAAAATCTTGTGACAATGGCCAGATGGTTTTCATAACTAAATATATGTTGTCTGCTCTTTTATTGAAAAAAAATCATACTAGTTCCTATTAAAAACTGGGATATTGGCTGGGTAAGGGTGGCGCATACCTTTAATCCCAGCACTTGAGAGGCAGAGGCAGGCAGATTTCTGAGTTTGAGGCCCGTCTGGTCTAGAGAGTGAGTTCCAGTACAGCCAAGGGATACACAGAGAAACCCTGTCTCAAAAACTAAAACAAAAATAAAAACAAAAACAAAAACAAAAACTGAGATATTATTATGTTTCATGACAGTGAATTTCATTATTGACCTGAACTAATTCTCATATATATTAAGGCTGATTTGTTATTCAATATTTGTGTTGTTTGTAATATTATATTTAAGAAATGGTATAAAAAGGAGGTCATAAATTTGAGGGATAGCTGAGAGGGATTTGAATGTTTAGAAGAAAACAATGGAAAGGGAGAATTATTTGTTGTAATTATAATCTGAAATTTTGTTTAAAAAATAATAAGAGAATGAGTTATAAATTGAATATTGGAAATTACACTCATATTTGCTATTTCCACTTGAGATAATTTTGACATGTCTATTTCTAGTAAAAAGAAAATTACCCATACTTTACGTTTACAAATATGATTGTTCTGTGAGCTCTTATTAATTTTCTTTTTTCCTGTGTTTATACACCGCATTTTATTTCTTCATTTAATTTTTCTCACTTTTTCATAATTTGAACAATTTAAATAAATTTCTTTTTAATAAAACAATTTTATTTAATAAAATAATTAAACCAATTTTGTCTTTGATTTATAATTTTCTGGTCTTTATCATGTTCTTTTTTAAATATTTATTTCCCTACACTTTTCCTGTCGGAATAATTACACTGTAATTTCAATTAGAATTTCCCCATTTATTTTGTTTGATTTTATTTGTAATTATTTCTTTTTATTTACATTCCAGACATTGACCTGTCCTGGTGACCCTTCCCTCAGTTCATCATTCCATTCTACATCCCCATTGCCTCTGAGACAGGATCCCTTCTTCCTTCATTCCCCATTTCTGTGGAATTTTGGGGGTCACTTAAGTATAAAATCATTTCATCTGCAAATATTGATATTTTGAATTCTTCCTTTCCAATTTGTATCCCTTTGACCTCCTTTTGTTGTCTAATTGTTCTAGCTAGAACTTCAAGTACTATATTGAATAAATATGGAGAGAGAGCAGCCTTGTCTAGTCCCTGATTTTATTGGGATTGCTTCAAGTTTCTTTCCATTTAGTTTGATGTTTGCTGCTGGTTTGCTGCATGGGCCTTGAATTCCTGATCTTTCCAAGACTTTTAACAGGAAGGGATACTAAATTTTGTCAATGCCTTTTCAGCATCTAATGAAATGATTTTTTTTTTTTTTTTTTTTTAGTGCATGTTGTGGATAACATTGTTGGATTTCCACATATTGAACCATCCCTACATCCCTGGGATGAAGCCTACTTTGATCATTGTGAATGATTATTTCTATGTGTTCTTGGATTCAGTTGGCAAGAATTTTATTGAGTAGTTTTGCATCAATATTCATAAGGGAAATCTGTCTGAAACTCTATTTGGTTGGTCTTTGTGTGGTTTAGGTATAAGTGTAATTGTGGATTCATAGAATGAAGTGGGTAATGTTCTTTCTGATTCTATTTTGTGGAATAGTTTGAAGAGTATTGGCATTAGGTCTTCCTTGAAGGTCTGATTAAATTCTCCACTAAACCCATCTTGTCCCGGGATTTTTTATGGTTGTGAGACTAGTAATGAATGCTTCTATTTCTTTAGGGAATGTAGACTGTTTAGATGGTTTATCTGATCCTGTTTTAACTTTGGCACAAGGTATGTGTCTAGAAATTTTTCCATTTCATCTAGATTTTCCAACTTGTTGAGAATAAGATTTTGTTGTAGGATGTGATAACTTTTGAATTCCATTGTTTTGTATCCCTTTTCCTTTCTGATTTTATTAATTTGCAAATTCTCTGTGTCCTCTGGTTAGTCTGGCTAAGGGTTTATCTATCTTTTTGATTTTCTCAAAGAACCAGCTTCTAGTTTTTGTTTGTTTGTTTGTTTTTATTCTATGTATAGTTCTTTTTGTTTCTATTTGGTTGATTTCAGCCCTGAGTTTGATTATTTCCTGCTGTCTACTCCTTTTCAGTGTATTTGCTTCTTTTTGTTCTATTGCTTTCTGGTGTGCTGTCAAGTTGCTAGTGTAACACTCTCCAGTTTCTTTTCAGAGGCACTTAGAGCTATGAGTTTTCTTCTTACCACTGCTTTCATTGTGTCCCACAAGTTTTGATATGTGTCTTCATTTCCTTTAAAATTTAAGAAGTCTTTAATTTCTTTCTTTATTTCTTGCTTGACCAAGTTATTGAATAGAGCATGTTCAGCTTCCATGTGTATGTGTTTTTTTTTCCATTGTTTTTGTTGGAATTTAATACAAGCCTTAGTCCGTGGTATGCTGTTAGGGAACATAGGATTATTTCAATCTTCTTGTATCTGATGAATCCTGTTTTGTGACCAGTTATAAGATCAGTTTTGGAGAAGGTTCCATGAGGTTCTGAGAAGAAAAGATATTCTTTTGGTTTAAGATGAGATGTTTTATAAATATCTCTTAGATCCCTTTGGTTCATAACTTCTGATAGTTTCACTGTGTCTCTGTTTAGTCTGTGTTTCCATGATCTGTCCATAGATAAGAGTTGAGAGCTGATTTCTCCCACTACTATTGTGTGGGGTGTGATGTGTGCTTTGAGCTTTAGTAATGTTTCTTTTATGAATGTGGGTGCCCTTGCATTTGGAGCCTAGATGTACAAAATTGAGAGTTCATCTTGTTAGACTTTTTCTTTGACAAATATGAAATGTCCGTCCTTGTCTTTTTGGTAACTGTTGTTGTATGTTGATTTTATCTGATACAATAATGACCACTCCAGATTGTTTCTTGGGACCATGTACTTGGAAAATTATTGTCCTACCCTTTACTCTGAGGTAGTGCTTGTCTTTGTCTCTGAGGTGTGTTTCGTTTATGCAGCAAAATAATGGTTCCTATTTACATATCCAGTCTGTTAGTCTATGTCTCTATTGGGAAATTGAGTCCATTGATATTAAGAGATAAAAAGTTATTGTTACTTCCTGTTATTTTTGTTGTTAGAGACAGAATTATGTTTGTGTGGCTATCACCTTTTGGGTTTGTTGAAAAATTACCTTATTGATTTTTCTATAGTGCAGTTTCCTGCATTGTGTTGGTATTTTTCATTCATTATCCTTTGCAGACCTGGATTTTTGAAAGATATTGTGTAAATTTGGTTTTGTCTTGGAATATCTTGTTTTCTTCATCTGTGATAATTGAGAGTTTTGCTGGGTATAGTAGTGTGGACTGGAATTTATGATTTCTTAGGATCTGTATGACATCTTCCCAAGATCATTTAGCTTTTATAGTTTCTGGTGAGAAATCTGGTATAATTCTGATATGTATGCCTGTATACATTACTTGATCTTTTTACCTTACTGCTTTTAATAATCTTTCATTTCATTGCATGTGGTGTTTTTACTATTATGTAACAGTAGGAAATTCTGTTCTGTTCAAGTCTATTTGGAGTTTTGTAGGCTTCTTGTATGTCCATGGGCATCCCTTTCTTTAGAGTAAGGAAGTTTTCTTCTAATATTTTGTGGAATATATTTACTAGCACTTTAAGTTGAGAATCTTCATGCTCTTCTATACCTGGTATCCTTAAGTTTGGTCTTCTCCTTGTGTCCTGTATTTCCAGGATGTTTTGGGTTAAGAGATTTTTACCTTTTGCATTTTCTTTGACTGTTGTGTCAATGTTTTCTATGATATTGCCTGCCTGCACCTGAGATTGGTAATACTTGCATCTATGACTCCTGATCTCTTTCCAAGGTTTTCTAAATCCAGGATTGTCTCTTTTTGTTGTTTCCTTATTGTTTCTATTTCCATTTTTAGATCTTGGATGGTTTTGTTCATTTCTTTCACCTGTTTGATTGTCTTTTCCTATAATTATTTATGGGATTTTTGTGTTTCCTGTTTAAGGACTTCTACCTGTTTACCTGTCTTCTTCTGTAATTCTTTAAGTGAGTTATTTATGCCCTTCTTAAAGTCCTCTGTCATCATCCTGAAAATTGATTTTAGATCCAAATCTTACTTTTTCAGTGTGATGGTGTATCTGGGAATTGCTATGGTGGAAGAATTGGATTCTTATGGTGCCAAGTTACCTTGGTTTCTATTGCTTATGCTCTTATGCTTGTCTCATGCCACCTGATTATCTCTAGTGCTACATGCCCTCGCTGTGTCTGACTGGAGCCTGTCATCTCTGTGATCCTCAGAACTCCTCTGAATCCAGCTGTAGGTCCTGTGATTCCAGGATCCTGTGATCCTGAGAACCTGGCTATGTTAGAGCTCCTGGGCATCAAGCTGCCTCTGGGAGCCTGAGATCTTTGTGTCTGAGCACCTGGGCTCCTGGGCTCTTGGGCTCCTGGGCTCCTGGGCACTTTAGGGGGTCTAGAAATGTAGCTTCCTCTGGATGTTATGCGACTGACTGTAGAGTTTGTGCCCAAGGTAAACCAACCCAGACCAGAAGGTACCAGTGTGACTGGTCAGGTAGGGTTCCTGTGTCCTTGGATCCTGCTGGTCCCAGTTATACCTGGTGGTTTCAGGACAGATGTTATGTCTTTCTCACATCTAATTCTGTGATACTGAGCTTTTTTAGAGCACCTGGAAGTTTCTCTTCCTCTGGATATTATGGGACTGGCTTCAGGGTTCATGCCCAAGGTAAACTAGCCAAGACTGGAAGGTACCCATACCACTGGTCGGGAGGGATTCCTGTGTTCCTGGATCCCTGGTTCCAGTTATGCAGGTGGTGTTGTGACAGATGTTATGTCCTCCTCACCTCTGATACTAAGATCCTCAGCATTTTAGAGCACCTGGAAGTGCATCAATTTCCCTCTCCCTCTCCCTCTCCCTCTCCCTCTCCCTCTCCCTCTCCCTCTCCCTCTCCCTCTCCCTCTCCCTCTCCCTCTCCTTCTCCCTCTTCCTCTTTCTCTCCCTTTCCCTTTTTGCTTCCACTGGGTGTTATGGGCAGGGTGATATTTTCTTGTCCCATCCATTTGCTGGCAAAATTCATGATGACCTCATTTTTAATAGCTGAGTAGTATTTCATTGTCTTAGTTAGGGTTTTACTGCTGTGAACAGACACCATGACCAATGCAAGTTTTATAAAAGACAACATTTAATTGGGGTTGGCTTACAGGCTCAGAGGTTCAGTCCATTGTCATCAAGGCAGAAACATGGCAGCATCCAGGCAGGCATGGTACAGGAGGAGCTGAGAGTTCTACATCTTCATCTGAAGGCTGCTAGTAGAAGACTGACTTCCAGGCAACTAGGGTGAAGGTCTTAAGCCCACACCCACAGTGACACACCTACTCCAATAAGGCCACACCTCCCAATAGTGCCACTCCCTGGGAAAAGCACATACAAACCATAACATTCCACTCCCTGGCCCGCATAGCCTTTTAAAACATTAGTCTATGGGGGCCATACTTCAACATAACATAATGCAAAATACATTTAGTCCAACTTCAAAACTCCCTGTAGTCTATAGCAGTCTCAACAGCATTAAAAGTCCAAAATTCAGGGTCTCTTTTGATATTCATCCAATCACTTAAATGTGATCCTCCAAGCAAGACAGGAAATCACCTGAGCAAAGTTAAATCTCTTCATCTCTACTTCTGATGACAAAGCAGTTTTCAGATATCCAACTCCTTTGCATGACCCCTTCAGTCCTGGGCTGTCAATTAGAACTGAGGGTACACTTTCACCAATGGCCTTTCATGGCCTCTCACAGTACCAAGCCTCAGCTGTTCTTCTTGATGCCTTCATGCCTTCAAAACCAGTACCACCTGGATGATTCTTACATGATACCAAGTACAGCTGCAGCATGAGGAACACTTGGCTATCTCTGGAATACAGTTTCTTTGCTTTCAGAAAACACTTCCCAGATTTCACCTCAGTGATGCTGGTCTTTTCTTAGTCACCACTAATTTCTTAACTCCAGCTAACCAGCATCAATTACCCAGTAGTCTCCTTATCCTCTTAAATATAAAGCCAGAGATACATGGCCGAAGCCCCTGAGTTCTGCTCCTTGCAGGAGCTGGAACATTGACCCCCTAGTTTTATTGTTATCACTAGCTTCCCTTTTCCCAGCTCCTTTGCTGCATAAGTTGGCTGGTCTGAATCTTGCTTCATAGATTGACCTTGAACACAGAGATCTGCATGCCTGTCTCGTAAACACTGGGATTAAAGGTGTAGTCCACAAAGCCTGGATTTAAGTTTTTCTTCATCTAGAATTTGCTCTGTTCTAGGCTGGCCTTGAACTCAGAGATCTTCTTATCTTTGCCTCCTGGGATTAAAGGTTTGTACTACCATGCCTGGACTTAAAGTTAACTGGGTGAATCTTGCCCCCCAAGGTCACCACTCCTTTAATTCAGTTTAATATCCTTGAATTCAGCTCCATTTCACATCCTGGAGTCCCTTAAAAACTCAAATTATCTATTTGTACTTTTCCTTTCTCAGCTTGCTATGTTTGTTCAAAATTCTCTTTATCAGACTTAACCAGAAAACAAAGTCTTTGTTGGGCTTCTTTGAGACTTCCTTTGCAGATGCAAGTAATATAAATCTCTTTATCTTAGTCTTGGGCAGTCTCTTCAGACAATTGCAAAAAGCAGCCATGTTCTTCACCAAAACATCACAAAAACAGTTTCTCAGCCACATACTAAACTTCTTCTCCACTAAAACCTCTTGGGCCATTTCAAATGTCCCTCAGTACCTCTGTCTTCCATATTCTACTAGTCTGGCCCATTAAGCCCCACTTAAAGAATCATGTGGCTTTCCAAATCCAAAGTCCAAAAATCCACATTCTTCTGAACAAAAGCATGGTCAGGCCTATCACAGCAATACCCCACTCCTGGTACCAACTTCTGTCTTAGTTAGGGTTTTACTGCTGTGAACAGGCACCATGACCAATGAAAGTTTTATAAAAACATTTAATTGGGGTTGACTTACAGGCTCAGAGGTTCAGTCCTTTGTCATCAAGGCAGAAACATGGCAGCATCCAGGCAGGCATGGTACAGGAGGAGCTGAGAGTTCTACATCTTCATCTGAAGGCTGCTAGTAGAAGACTGACTTCCAGGCAACTAGGGTGAAGGTCTTAAGCCCACACCCACAGTGACACACCTACTCCAACAAAGCCACACCTCCTAATAGTGCCACTCCCTGGGAAAAGCATATACAAACCATAACATCCATTATGTAATTGCACCACATTTTCTGTATCCATTTTTTTATTTGAGGGACATCTACGTTGTGTCCAGCTTCTGGATATTACAAATAAGGCTGCTATGAACAGAGTGAAGCCCGTGTCCTTCTGGTATGGTAGGGCATCATTTGAGTATATTCCCCGGGGGTTATAGCTGAGTAATCCAGTAGATCTATTTCCAATTTTTTGAGTAATGTCCAGATTGATTTCCATAGTGGTTGTTCTAGTTTGTAACTCCACCAGCAAAGGAAGAGTGTTCACCTTTCTCCACATCCTTGCCAGCATGTACTGTCACTTGAGTGTTTGATCTTAGCCATTGTAATTGGTGGAAGTTAGAATCACAGAGTCATTTTGATTGCATGTCTGTGATGAATAAAGATGGTAAAAATTTCTTTAAGTGCTTCTGGGCCACTTGTTTCTCCTTTGTTGAGAATTTTCTGTTTATGTCTTTATCCCATTTTTGTAATTGATTATTTGGTTTATTGGTGTCTAACTTCTTGAGTTCATAATATATTTTGGATAGTAGCTATCTATCAGACATAGGGTTAGTGAACCCTTTTTCCTATCTGTTTCTTGCCATTTTGTACCATTGAGGATGTCCTTTGCCGTACAGAAGCCTTTCTGCTTCATGAGGTCCCATTTATCAGTTATTGATATTAGAGAATGAGCCATTGGTGTTCTGTTCAGAAAATAGTCACTTGGAACAATGCATTTCAGAACCTTTCCCATTTTCCCTTCTATTAAAACCATTTTTTTTACTTTGTTTCTATAAATCTGAAAGTATCTATTTTAATTTGTAAAAATATGTTTTTACATTTTTGCAATTATTATAGTTCATTCCTAATCTAGTTAAATGTGATTGCATAAGCATAACTAAGATAATACATACATGAAGACAACTACATGGATACAACTACATTAATTTATTTTGAATGTTTATTAAAGCAGTGATCTATTTATATCTCACAAAAGTTATATTTTTCTTCCAATGTGTTTATACGTAGATGTCACTGTATGAATTAGGTTAGCCTGAGGCTTTCAATGATGCTTCTTTCCCACTCAGAACTGTTAGAATTATTAAGCTGAGCCACCATACTTCATTTGGCTTTTCTTTATTAATGTTAGATGTTTTAAATAATATTATACAATTTCAGCTCTTTTCCTCCCCATAGGTTCTCCCAGCTAATCTTCTTCAAACTATTCTCACTCTTCACAGGATAGCCTCTTTTTCTTGGATTATTATTACATACACATTAAACAAATGTCTTCTCTAAATGAAATTTTGATGATAAATGCATACACGGAACATATGGCATATCCATTTTAATTTGTAAATAAATATAAATAGACATGTTTTACTTGTAAATGTATATATGAATGTAAATCACATAGGAATGACTATAAATAATGATATATAGATGCCTATTATGCAAATTTGTTAATCTTTATTGGAACATATGAGCATATATGACTTGTAAATCATCATACCTTATCAGCCACAAATGAAGTAAATGTGAAGGTATATTATTCAAATATTCTTTTGAGGTAGATGTAATAGTATAAGCCTGTTGTTTCAACTAGTTAGTACACAAACTCCCATAGAATCAAAACATAATCAATAAAGAAATTCAAGTTTTATGACTTTCACATGCAGCAGAATGCCATAAATAGGAATAAGAAATATTTTGTGAAATATAATTATTCATGTTTGCTTTCCTCACATTTACATTTCTTAACATTGCCTATCATCATTTTGCAGTGAAAGTTCTTATCCCTACACTCTTCTTATACCTTCTTATTATTTAAAACTTTCTGAATTTCTATCATTTCATCTGAACTATTGGAGTTATGCATAGTATTTCTATTATTTATTCTAATACTAACAGAAAACTTTTGAAATTAGATTTACTATTTAAATATTTGCATGAAGTTAAACTACTGCTTGATATTAACCTCTAGAAGAGACTTCCTCTTTCCAACTGTGTTCTGATCTCTACAAATTTTGATGTCTTTCCAAAGAGTTCTTTTTAATTTACATATTTTATATCTCCCTATTTTTTATCACCTACCCTACATCTGACAGAGGGCTATTTTCCAATATATACAAAGAACTCCAGAAGTTAGAATCCAGAGAGCCAAATAACCATATTAAAAATGGGAATACAGAGCTAAACAACGAATTTTCACCTGAATGAAAATTGAATGACTAAGAAGCACCTTAAGAAATGTTCAGCATCATTAGTCATTAGGGAAATGCAAATCAAAACAACACTAAGATTTCACCTCACACCAGTGAGAATGGCTAAGATTAAAACTCAGGAGACAGCAGGTATTGGCGAGGATATGAAGAAAGAGGAACAACTCCTCCACTGCTGGTGGGAATGCAATTTGTTACAACCACTCTGGAAATCAGTTGGGAAGTTCCTCAGAAAAATGGGCATGACACTTCCAAAGAACCCTGCTATACCAATACCTGAGCATATACCCAGAGGATCCCCTGGCATTTAATAAGGACACATGCTCTACTATGATCATAGCAGCCTTATTTATAATAGCCAGAAGCTGGAAAGAACCCAGATGTCCCTCAATGGAGGAATAGATACAGAAAATGTGGTATATTTGCACAATGGAATACTAGTCAGCAATTAAAAACAATGAATTCATGAAATTCGTAGGCAAAGGTTTGGAACTGGAAAAATATCCTAAATGAGGTATCTAATTTACAAAATTGGCTATACAAAAATATTCTTTATATCATCAAAAATAGTAATGGCTTAAAAATAATTTTATATATTTATGCACATCAAATTATAAAGATTTGTTCTTGATATCCTCAATTTCTACCTCTACCACATAATGGCATTAATTCTAGAGGACTTAATTAATTATTACAGATAAATGATACTCATATTTCTAATTTTAAAAAATTAAAATATGTGCATATGACTAATAATTCATTTTTAGGCTTCTAGTTACAACTACTCTTACAAAAAGCAACTAAAAATGCTATATTTATTTTCTATAATTACATAGTTATTGGCTATATTATGATATATTCTTAGTGTTCCAACTTAATTTAAAACAGACAATAGAACTGGCCATTTAATAAAGTTATCAAATTTGAGATGTCTTTGACAATTTAATTCTATATTATCCTCAAAGATGAGGTAATATAAAAATTTTTTAAAACAATATCTTCTTAAAAAGGAAAAAAGAGAGCAGCAAGCCTCCATATTGCAATCAGGACACAGCTGGAGAGGCCCAGGTAGACAGACTCCAGCCAGGGCTGCCATCGCTCAGGGGGCGGGGGGGGGGAATCCGCCAGGCTCTCACCACCAGGCAAGCCCAGTTCCACCAAGGCCTTGCACCAAGTCAGCGGGTGGCAGCCAGCTTGCGGTCCCTTGGAGCAGCGGTAGTGGTAAGCCTCCATATTGCAACCAGGACACAGCTTAAGAGGCCCAGGGAGACAGACTCCTGCTGGGGCTACCATCACGCAGGTGGATCCGCCAGGCTCTCAATACCAGGCAGGCCCAGTGCCGAGGCTCTGCTGGACTTCTCCACGCCCTCCGGCCTTGCACCTAGGCAGAGGGTGGTAGCAAGCTTGCAGTCCCTTAGAGCAGTGGTCACACATAATCACCAGTAGAGAAACAACAGGTGAGCCCATGCTCACCGAAGATTCAAACACCAGCCAGTAACAACAAGGCCAACTAACATCAGAAATAACCATATGGCAAAAGGAAAACAAAGGAATGTTACTAACAGAAACCAAGAAAACATGACAGCACCTGAACCCAGTTCACCAACAACAGGAAGCCCTGGATACCACAAAACACCAGATAAACAAGACATGGATATAAAATTACTGGTCAGGATGCTGGTAGCTGAACACATAGAAAAATCTCGTAAAGAAATAGAGGAGAAAATGGATAAAAAGTTAGAAGACTTTACAAGGCAAATACAAAAATCACTTAAAGAAATTCAGGAGAAGATGGATCAAAAAGAAGAAGACAATAAGGAGGAAAGACAAAAATCACTTAAAGAAATACAGAAGAATGTGGGTCAACAAGTAGAAGCTATGAAAGAGGAAACACAAAAATCTCTTAAAGAAATACATGAAAACACAATCGAGCAAGAGAAAGGTCTGAGCATATCCATCCAGGTTCTAAAAACAGAAGTAGAAACAACTAAAAAATGGCAGAGGGAGACAACATTGGAGATAGAAAACCTTGGGAAGAGATCAGGGGCCATAGATGCAAATATCAACAATAGAATACAAGAGATAGAAGACAGAATCTCAGAAGCTGAAGATACCATAGGAACCATTGATTCAACAGTCAAAGAAAATACTAAATGCAAAAAGGTTGTAACCCAAAACACCCAGGAAATCCAGGACACAATGAGAAGACCAAACCTAAGGATTATAGGTATAGACGAGAGTGAAGATTTACAAGTTAAAGGGCCAGAAAATATCTTCTACAAAATTATGGAAGAAAACTTCCCCAACCTAAAGAGAGAGGTGCCCATGAATATACAAGAAGCCTATAGAACCCCAAACAGACTGGACCAGAACAGAAATACACCCTGTCACATAATAATCAAAACTCCAAATGTACTAAACAAAGAAAGAATATTGAAGGCAGCAAGAGAAAAAGGCAAAGTAACATATAAAGGAAGACCTATCAGAATAACACCTGACGTCTCACCTGAGACCATAAAAGCTAGAAGATACTGGGGAGATATCATGCAAACGCTAAGAGAACACAAAACTACTTTAGCCAGCAAAACTTTCAATTGCCATAGATAGAGACATCAAGGTATTCCATGACAAAACCAAATTTGCACGATATCTTTCCACAAATCCAGCCCTACAAAGGATAATAGGAGGAAAACAACAAGAGAAGGACAGAAACTACACCCGGGAAGAAGCAAGATAGAAACTTCCTCTCATCAAACCCAAAAGAAGAGAACCTCTGGAATATAAAATAAATAAATAAATAAATAAATAAATAAATAAATAAATAAATAAAATTTCAAAAATGTAGGGAGGTAATAATTACTATTCCTTAATATCTCTTAACATCAATGGACTCAATTGCCCAATAAAAAGACATAGATTAACAGACTGGATACGGAAACAGGACCCTACATTTTGCTGCATACAGGAAACACATCTCAGTGTTAAAGGCAAACACTGCCTTAGAGTAAAAGGCTGGAAGACAATTTTAAAAGCAAATGGTCTCAGGAAACAAGCTGGAGTAGCCATTCTAATATCAGATAAAATTGACTTCCAACCTAAAGTCATCAAAAGAGACTCAGAAGGTCACTTCTTGCTGGTCAAAGGGAAAATCCACCAAGAAGAGCTCTCAATACTGAACATCTATGCTCCAAATGCAAGGGCACCCTCATTTGTAAAAGAAACTTACTTTTAAGCTTTACTAAAGCTTAAAGCACACATTACACTTAACACAATAATTGTGGGTGATTTCAACACTCCACTCTCCTCAATGGACCGATCAAGAAAGCAAAATCTAAACAGGGACACATTGAAACTAATTGAAACTTTGGATAAATTGGATTTAAAAGATATATATAGAACATTTCATCCTAAAGCTAAAGAATATACCCTTTTCTAAGCACTGCATGGTACCTTCTCCAAAATTGATCATATAATTGCTCACAAGACAGATGTCAACAAATACAAGAAGATGGAGCTAATCCCATGCCTCCTATCAGATCACCATGGAGTAAGAGTGGTCTTCAACAGCAACAAAAACAACAGAAAGGCCACATACACATGGAAATTGAACAATACTCTACTCAATGACACCTTGGTCAAGGAAGAAATAAAAAAAGAAATCAAAGACTTTTTAGAATTCAATGAAAATGAAGGTACAACCTACCCAAATCTATGGGACACAATGAAAGCAGTGCTAAGAGGAAAACTCATAGCTCTAAGTGTATCAAAACAGAAACTGGAGAGAGCATACACTAGCAGCTTAATGGCACACCTTAAAGCCCTGGAAGAAAAAGAAGTTAATTCACCAAGGAGGAGTACAAGACAAGAAATCATCAAACTCAGGGCTGAAATCAATCAAGTAGAAACAAAGGGAACCATACAAAGAATCAACGAGACCAGGAGCTGGTTCGTTGAGAAAATCAACAAGATAGATAAACCCTTAGCCAGACTAACCAAAGGACACAGAGACAGTATACAAATTAACAAAATTAGAAATGAAAAGGGAGACATAACAACAGAAACTGAGGAAATTCAAAAGATCATCAGATCCTACTACAAAGGTCTATACTCAAAACAACTGGAGAATCTGGAGGAAATGGACAATTTCCTAGACAGATACCAAATACCAAAATTAAATCAGCATCAAGTAGATCAGCTAAATAGTCCCATAACCCCTAAAAAAATAGAAGGGGTTATAGAAAGCCTCCCAACCAAAAAAAATATGGGACCAGATGGTTTTAGTGCAGAATTCTACCAGACCTTCAAAGAAGACTTAACACCAATACTTTTCAAACTATTCCACAAAATAGAAACAGAAGGGACACTGCTCAACTCATTCTTCAAAGCCACAATTACACTAATACCTAAACCACAAAAAGATCCAACAAAGAAAGAGAACTACAGGCCAATTTCTCTTATGAATATCGATGCAAAAATACTAAATAAAATTCTTGCCAACAGAATCCAAGAGCACATCAAAACGATCATTCACCATGATCAAGTAGGCTTCATCCCAGGGATGCAGGGATGGTTCAATATACAGAAATCCACCAATGTAATCCACTACATAAACAAACAAAAGAAAAAAACCACATGGTCATCTCATTAAATGCTGAAAAAGCATTCGACAAAATTCACCATCTTTTCATGCTAAAAGTCTTGGAAAGAGCAGGAATTCAAGGCCCATACCTAAACATAGTAAAAGCAATCTACAGCAAACCAATAGCCAACATCAAAATAAATGGAGAGAAACTTGAAGCAATCCCACTAAAATCAGGGACCAGACAAGACTGCCCTCTCTCTCCATACCTTTTCAATATAGTACTTGAAGTTCTGGCGAGAGCAATTAGACAACATAAGGAAGTCAAAGGGATAAAAATTAGAAAGGAAGAAGTCAAACTCTCATTATTTGCAGATGATATGATAGTTTACTTAAGCAACCCAAAAAACTCCACCAGAGAACTCGTACAGCTGATAAACCACTTCAGCAAATTGGCTGGTTAAAAAATTAACTCAAGCAAATCAGTAGCCTTCTTGTACTCAAAGGACAAGCAGGCTGAGAAAGAAGTTAGGAAAATAACACCCTTCACAGTAACCACAAACAACATAAAGTACCTTGGTGTAACTAACCAAACAAGCAAAGGATCTGTATGACAGAAACTTCAAGTCCTTGAAGAAAGAAATCGAAGAAGACCTCAGAAGATGGAAAAATATTTCTTGCTCCTGGATTGGCAGGATCAATATAGTAAAAATGGCCATCTTGCCAAAAGCAATCTACAGATTCAGTGTGATCCCCATCAAAATACCAACTCAATTCTTCATAGATCTAGAAAGAGCAATTCTCAAATTCATCTGGAGCAACAAAAAACCCAGGATAGCTAAAACAATTCTCAACAATAAAAGGACTTCTGGGGGAATCAATATCCCTGGCCTCAAGCAGTACTACAAAGCAATTCTGTTAAAAATTGCATGGTATTGGTAAAGCAACAGGCAAGTAGATCAATGGAATAGGATTGAAGACCCAGAAATTAACCCACAGACTTATGGTCACTTGATCTTTGATAAAGGAGCCACAACCATCCAGTGGAAAAAAGATAGCCTTTTCAACAAATGGTGCTGATTCAACTAGAGGTCAACATGCAGAAGAATGCGAATTGACCCACTCTTATCTCCTTCCACTAAGATCAACTCCAAGTGGATCAAGGACCTCCACATAAAACCAGACACACTGAAACTATTAGAAAAGAAACTTGGGAAGACCCTGGAGGACATGGGCACAGGGGAAAGTTCCTGAACAGAACACCAATAGCTTATGCACTAAGAATAAGAATTGAGAAATGGGACCTCATAAAATTACAAAGTTTCTGCAAGGCAAAGGACACTGTCAGAAGGACAAAATGACAACCAACAAAGTGGGAAAAGATCTTCACCAACCCGACATCCAACAAAGGGCTAATATCCAATATATAAAAAGAACTCAAGAAGTTAGACCACAAAGAACCAAATAACCCTATCAAAAATGGGGTACAGAGATAAACAAAGAATTTTCACTTGAAGAATTTTGGATGGACAAGAAACACCTGAAGAGATGTTCAACATCATTAGTCATTAGGGAAATGCAAATCAAAACAACCCTGAGATTCTACCTCACACCAGTCAGAATGGCTAAGATTAAAAACTCAAGAGACAACAAGTGCTGGCGAGGATGTGGAGAAAGAGGAACACTCCTCCACTGTTGGTGGGATTGCAAGATGGTTTGACAGCTCTGGAAATCAGTCTGGCTGTTCCTCAGAAAATTGGGCATGACACTTCCAAAGCACCCTGTTATACAACTTCTGGGCATATACCCAGAGGATTCCCCTGCATGCAGTAAAGATATATGCTCCACTATGTTCACAGAAGCCTTATTTATGAGAGCCAGAAGTTAGAAAGACCCCAGATGTCCCTCAAAGGAGGAATAGATACAGAAAATGTGGTATATTTATACAATGGAATACTACTCAGCAATTAAAAATAATGAATTCATGCAATTTATAGGTAAATGGTTAGATCTGGAAAATATTATCCTGAATGAGTTAACTCAATCACAAAAGAATATACATGAAATGCAATCACTGATAAGTGGATATTAATGAGCCCAGAAGCCCTAAATTCTCAAGGCACAATTAGCAAGTCAAATGATTCCCAAGAAGAAGAAAGGAGAGGACCCTGGGCCTGTAAAGATTGGATCCAGTTTTGTAGACCCAGAAAAGAGAAACCGTGGGGGGGAGGGGGAATGATTGGGGAATAGTTGGGGGGGGAGATGAATTATCGGACATATGATGGTGGGGAACTGGGAAAGGGGAAAGCCTTTGGAATGTAAACATAGAATATAGAAAATAAAAATTAAAAGAAAAAAAGATAAAAAAATAAAAAATAAAAAAAGGAAAAAAGAGAGAGAGGGGAAATTATATCCCCATGCATATCATTTCAATCATGCTTGTATACTTTTAAGGAAATTTTAAAATGTGGATGCCAAAGAACTCCTTGCTGAGTGTATATGGCATCCTATAACTAGGCATACTGATGCCTAGATGAGATGGAAGAATTCACTTATAGGCATATGAAATGATCCTACTTAATATTGGGGAAGAAGGCATGTCTATGTTTTTTTTCCAGAATGCTGCAAAAGCATGTTAGCTGCTAGAGTAATTGGTATGGTAATGAAGATAACGTTGACTGTGGGCTTACTGAGTAACCAGACAATGGTAACAGAAAAGCTATATTGAATACTCTTTAATTGTCAAATATCCCAGATTATATAAACTGCCTTGCTCCAAGTTTTTAGAACTTGTGGGACAGAGAAATTGGAGACTGTTAAACTAAATTAGAAAAATTAATTTAAAGGAGAAATTTGCCTAAAGGATCTCATTCGCCTATAGGAGTATTATGCCAAAAGGCTCCTCTTATGTGGATTCATTAGAGGGCATCTCCTAAATGTAATATCCCGCCATAGGGAAGCAGGTGCTAATAATCAACAGGTAGTGTTAAATTGGTTAGATGTGATCATATTAAGTTACATCTTTCTTGCCACACATTAAGACTCTTTCAAAAATCACAAAGGAGCAAGCAAGAAAGATTGTGAAACAATGCCCTAACTACCTTACATTATCACCAGTTCCTCATTTAGGGGTTAATCCATGAGGCCTTATGCCCAATCATATTTGGCAAATGGATGTAGCTCACAGTGCAGAATTAGAACATTAAAATTTATATATGTTTGCATTGATACTTGTTCAGGATTTCTTTTCCCTTCTCTACATTCGGGAGAAGCCTCTAAAATGTAATCAATCATTGTTTATAAGCTTTTAGTACCATGGGATTAGTCATTAAGACAGACAATGGACCAGCCTACACTGGCAATAGCTTCATCTCGTTTTGTAAAGAATTTGGTATTAAATATAAAACTGGAATTCCTTATAACCCAATGGGCCAAGAAATTGTTGAGCATGCACATCGCACTCTTAAAAATGTCTTTTTAAAACAAAGAATGGGAAATTATACCCTTCTAGATCACCCAAATCACACCTTGATTTTGTTTTATTCATTTTGAATTTCCTGCAAACTGATCTAAAGGTCACTGCAGCAGATCGCCATTGCCATCCTGTTACTTCTAATCTTATGCCATGGTTAAATGGTGAGACCCTTTAACTAATACTTGGAATGGTCCAGTCCCTGTTTTAATTTTGGGAAGAGGTTCTGTTTGTATTTTCTCTAAAAAAAAAATTGGAGCCCAATGGTTACCAGAAAGATTGGTACTGCAGGTAAAACAGAGACCATGAATCAGCTGGTAAGTATTCTGAAAATCCCTTCTCCCTTACTGGGAAGGTAGACTCTTTTGTTCTCTAGCCTGTTAATTTGCAACCCAGGTCTTTTCCCAGAGCTACTAATTTGCAACCGAATTAAATACCTTGGGCCTTCCAGATACAGCCCAAAGTGTTTTTTTTTTCTTTCTTAATTTTTTCGTTTGTGTTTCAAGCTGGTCTCTCTCAGACACAGCTCAACAGCTCTCAGGGCTGGAAGAAAGGTGGGCTGCTGTGAAGGCCAGCCAGCTCATATTCACAGGGCATTTACTTTACCAGTGGATCTCCAGAAAGGGAGCCATGTAGAACTCAGATCTATGTGTGTTTGCTAATTTAGCAAACATGGGTACCAGCAAGAGGTGCGAGGCAAGGCACTGCAAGGGAAGGAAATTTTCTAGCTCTGAGTTCCCTGGAAGCATACCTGACTGCATAGGGGTTAAGAGACCCCTTTATAGGAACGGTTGAGCCAGGCCATGGTGGTGCACGCTTTTAATCCCACCACTTGCAGAGGCAGGCAGATATCTGAGTTTAAGGTCAGCCTGGTCAATATCCAGAAAAACCCTGTCTCGAAGGAAAAAATAGAACGGTTGAGAGACCTTCCTTATAATAATAATAAGGGAGTCTATTCCCCTCCTCTGCAAAGGACATTATATAATATTTAATGGTGTCTTGGTCTCTGCTTCCCCTCTCTGGTTAAAACCCACCGTCTTTTGATGGATATTTTATCCACTGATTCCTTTTAAAATTTAATGGAAAGGGGGGAACTGTTCGCCTCCCCTAGCATTTGAGCTGGGCTTTTGAATCTCTGCTTTAATCATCAGTTCTCAGCCCACGAAATTCCTAGCAATTGTTCTTTTTTTTCTATATTCTTTGTTTACATTCCAAAGGCTTTCCCCTTTGCCAGTTCCCCCCTCACCATATGTCCCATAAGTCCTCTTCCCTCCAACCATTCTCCAATCATCCCCCCACCACCATTTCTCTGTTCTGGTACTCTCGTACAAAACTGGATCCAGTCTTTTCAGGAACAGGGTCCTCTCCTTACTTCTTTTTGGGAATCTTTTGACTTGCTTATTGTGCCTTAAGTATTCAGAGCTTCTGGGATCATTAATATCCACTTATCAGTGATTGCATTTCATGTGTATTCTTTTGTGATTGGGTTAGCTCATATTGGATGATATATTGCAGATCCAACCATTTGCCTACAAATTGCATGAATTCATTATTTTTAATTGATAAGTAGTATTCCATTGTATAAATATATGACATTTTCTGTATCCATTCCTCCTTTGAGGGACATCTGGGCTCTTTCCAACTTCTGGCTCTTATAAATAAGGCTTCTATGAACATAGTGGAGCATGTATCTTTACTGCATGCAGGGGAATCCTCTGGGTATATGCCCAGAAGTTGTATAACAGGGTGCTTTGGAAGTGTCATGCCCAATTTTCTGAGGAACAGCCAGACTGATTTCCAGAGCTGTCAAACCATCTTGCAATCCCACCAACAGTGGAGGAGTGTACCTCTTTCTCTACATCCTCCCCAGCACCTGTTGTCTCTTGAGTTTTTAATTTTAGCCATTCTGACTGGTGTGAGGTGGAATCTCAGGGTTGTTTTGATTTGCATTTCCCTGATGACTAATGATGTTGAACATCTCTTAAGGTACTTGTTAGCCATCCAAATTTCTCCAGGTGAAAATTCTTGTTTAGCTCTGTACCCCATTTTTAATAGGGTTATTTGGTTCTTTGGGGTCTAACTTCTTGAGTTCTTTGTATATATTGGATATTAGCCCTCTGTCGGATGTGGGGTTGGTGAAGATCTTTTTCTAATTTGTTGGTTGCTGTTTTGTCCTTCTGACAGTGTCCTTTGCCTTACAAAAACTTTGTAATTTTATGAGGTCCCATTTGTCAATTCTTGATCTTAGAGCATAAGCTATTGGTGTTCTGTTCAGGAGCTTTCCCCCTATGGCCACGTCCTCCAGGGTCTTCCCCAGTTTCTTTTCTGTTAATTCAGTGTGTCTGGTTTTATGTGGAGGTCCTTGATCCACTTGAAGTTGATCTTAGTACAAGGAGATAAGAGTGGGTCAATTCGCATTCTTATGCATGTTGACCTCCAGTTGAACCAACACCATTTGCTGAAAATGCTATCTTTTTTCCACTGGATGGTTGTAGCTCCTTTATCGAAGAGCAAGTGACCATAAGTCTTTGGGTTCATTTCTGAGTCTTCAATTCTATTCCATTGATCTACTTGCCTGTCGCTGTACCAATACCATGCATTTTTTAACATAACTGCTCTATAGTACTCCTTGAGGTCAGGGATATTGATTCCCCCAAAAGTCCTTTTATTGTCGAGAATACTTTTAGCTATCCTGGGTTTTTTGTTACTCCAGATGAATTTGAGAATTGCTCTTTCTAGATCTATGAAGAATTGATTTGGGATTTTGATGGGGATTGCATTGAATCTGTAGTTTGCTTTTGGCAAGATGGCCATTTTTACTATATTGATCCTGCCAATCCAGGAGGAAGAAATATTTTTCCATCTTCTGAGGTCTTCTTCGATTTCTTTCTTCAAGGACTTGAAGTTCCTCCTTCCCAAATCTATGGGATACAATGAAAACAATGCTAAGAGGAAATCTCATAGCCCTGAGTGCCTCCAAAAAGAAACTGGAGAGAGCATACACTAGAAGCTTAATGGAACATCTGAATGCCCTGGAACAAAAAGAGGCTATTTCACCCAGGAGGAGTAGAAGACAGGAAATCATCAAAATAAGGGCTAAAATCAATCAAGTAGAAACAAAGAGAACCATACAAAGAATCAACAAAACCAGGAGCTGGTTCTTTGAGAAAATCAACATGATAGATAAACCCTTAGCCAGAATAACAAATGGGCACAGAGACAGTATCCAAATTAACAAAATTAGGAATGAAAAGGGGGATATAACAACAGAAACTGAGGAAATTCAAAAAAATCATCATATCATACTACAAAAGCCTTTACTCAACACAACTGGAGAATCTGGAGGAAATGGACAATTTCCTAGACAGATACCAAATACCAAAATTACATCAGGATCAATTAGATCAGCTAAATAGTCGCATAACCCCCAAAGAAATAGCAAGCTTTATAGAAAGTCTTCCAACCAAAAAAAGTAAGGGAACAGATGGTTTTAGTGCAGATTTCTATCAAACCATCAAAGAAGACCTAACAGCAATACTCTTCAAACTATTCCACAAAATAGAAACAGAAGGGACACTGCCCAACTTGTTCCTTGAAGCTACAATCACGCTGACACCAAAACCACACAAAGATACAACAAAGAGAACTACATGCCAATTTCCCTTAGGAATATCGATGCAAAAATACTAAATAAAATTCTTGCCAACCAAATCCAAGAGCACATCAAAATGATTATTCACCATGATCAAGTAGGCTTCATCCCAGGGATGCAGGGATGGTTCAATATACAGAAATCCATTTTTGTAATCCACTACATAAACAAACTAAAAAAAAAAATACTTGGTCATCTCATTAGATGTTAAAAAAGCATTTGACAAAATTCAGCATCGTTTCATGCTAAAAGTCTTGGAAAAAAGAGGAATTCAATGCCCACACCTACACATAGTAAAAGCAATATACAGCAGATCAGTAGCCAACATCAAAATAAATGGAAACTTAAAGCAATCCCACTAAAATCAAGGACTAGACAAGGCTGCCCTCTCTCTCCATATCTTTTCACTATAGTACTTGCAGTTCTAGCAGGAGCAATTAGACAACATAAGGAAGTCAACGGGATACAAATTGGAAAGGAAGAAATTAAACTAGCATTTTTTTTCTTAATAGAACAATAGAGCTTCCTGCTTTCACCTGAGAACCACTGCTAGGTGCTACCAGGAGCTTCTTGGGATCTACCAGGCCTACAGTTTCCTGATTCCAACAGGCTACCTGCTGACAGTGGAGCCAACTCCAGATCACTTCCCCAGAGTCTGGGAGGGAGGGCCTTGCCCAAACTGTTATATGGTCTAACTTCCATTAAAAACTTTTGCCTCACTGGCAAATGTCACCCTGGACCTTGTTCTTTTTGCTGCCTTCCCATGCATCCCCAGGGTTTTTTCCCAGGTATCCAGTTCATTTGTAGCTGTTGGCAGCACCAAAAGAACACACATGGAATGAAGTCACTGATAAGTGCATATTAGCCCAGAAGCTCTCAATACCTAAGACACAACTCACATATCAAATCATTCCCAAGAAGAAGGAATGAGAGGGCCCTGGTCCTAGAAGGCTTGATGCAGCATTTTAAGGGATTACCAGGACAGAGAAATGGGAGGGTGTTGATTGGGGAGTAGGTGGAGGGAAGAGTGTTTATGGAATTTATGGGGGCAGGGGGGCAGGAAAAGGAAAATCATTTGGGATGTAAACAGAATATAGAAAATTAAAAGAAAAAGAATGTCTTATTACATAAAATTTATGTCTCATTTTATTATTTGCATATCTTTGCTAAATAATCAAATTAAATCACTACCATATCATGAAATGCATGTTTAATTTGCTGATTTTTATGACTGCTTTCTTGGCAATTTGTGTACTGGCAGAGTAGCAGATATAGCTATCATAGCTTAATTCTTGAAATGGGATTTATTTTACTATTCTTTTATACTTTTCTTTCTCACTTAAACATTTCTCTTTACATGGCACATTCTTTAACTCTCTCTAATTAATGACACCTATACAAAACATGTCCAGGTCTTATCCTGTGCTGTGGATGCAACAGCCCTGAAAATGTAAACTATGCAATTGAAGAGTCTGAATCTTGTATTCCTCAACTTTTTCTCAAGAGAAAATGTATGTTATCCAACATCTGTGTCTCTAATTTAGATGAACTATTTCAGAAAAATGTAAGGGTATTTTGCCCATATATTAGGTGCTCTGATATACTCTACTTGCATACTTTGTTTTATACTTAAAATTTTGCTTCTCTAGTACATGAGAAGTGAATCTACAGTCATCACTGTCTAGTCAGTCACACAACGGAATTTTATTATTAATTCTTACTTGAGATGATGCTCTTAATCTTTGTACTATCTATATTTTGAAATATTTTTCCTGTTATATCAAGTTTATCTGGTTTTATTTCTTATAAGTTTATAATTTATTTAGTGTTAGTATGCATTTGCAGTATATCAGTTTGTGGAAAGATATTAATATCATGGGATGAAAATCAGCATAAAACATTTCTGTAATAAATTTCAGACTACAAATGACTTGTGTGACAGTACATTCTCTGTAAATAGACTAATTATAGCCTGATATAGCATGGTTGTTATTGAATAGGTCAATGATAAGTTGAAGATACTTATTCAATTTGAACCCATATCTCAGTAAGATTCTGTAGAAGTTATGATTTTTTCCTCACTCTAGCCCCATGTTCACAATTGAGTCAGACACAAAAAAAATTTATAGATCCCTAAGGCATATGGCTAGTCTTTTTTCTGATTAGATCATAAATTATCCCATTAATTTTATCCTATATTCTTCCATGTGGCTGATTACATTTGCTCAGGTACCAAGCATCTGTACCATTGCCTTTTTCCAGGCAAATGTCCTTGCCTGGCTCATAATTCTTTATGCCTCCTGGATATTACACCTTCTATTCTCCTCTTTTCTACAAGCCATAGGTATTTTTTTTATTGACAGGAGAATCCATACAATACACAAGATATTCTCTCTACAATTATCTTTCACCATAATAAAAAGGCTATTTCTTTCACAAAAGACTTGAGTACAATTATAACAATTATGAATCAATTATGAAACTATAGAGTATGATATAAATTAGCAATGTCCAGACCATAGTGTTTGACAATTAAAGATTTTTTTAAATTATTTATCCTATCGAAATCTATCAACTTAAAATATCTTCTTAAACCTAGAACATCATCTTAAATCATAAGATTCTCACATGTTTTGACTCCCACCTTTAGCCTACTGACTAAAACTAAGGAAGAAAATATGGTAAATAGAACAAGGGAATGTGAACCTGTTTAAAAGTAGTTCTTCGGGGGAAATTCCAATCTCCCTAGTCAGGATACCAGCAGTACTGTACAGTAGTGTCAATATATCAAATATGAATTAGCAGTAGTGGCATATCAGGCCTCTGCTAAATTGGCATGAGTCAGTGGAATCAACCAGGATCAGCTGAGATAATAGGAGAAGTTCTCTGCTATGGCTCACTCAAAACATAAATGAAGATCAGTGAATACAAAGCAATACCAATGATCTGGTGCAAATCTAGCTAAGCAAGTGCACCAATGATCATTGTCACTTGAGTCATATTTATACTTTCTCCAAACATTACATATCATCCCAAGGGTTTTGCCTTAGCAAAACAACATGTAGTTCTGCCTCACCACAGGAGTCTGCAGCACCAGAAATGTCCAGAAACTTTCAATTCACCCATCAAAGGCCTGAAAAGAAATAAATATTACCTGAGGATCTAGGAACTGCAGTATGCAGCTTCTAAAAATTATAGTAATAACAGAGATAGGCAACCTTGAGAGGTAGAAGGGGGGTGCTTCCAGAATGTGCCAGAAACCTCAAGAGTAAGAGACTCATAGGACTAAAAGTGAGGGAACTTAGATAAAATGTCCTACAATGGGGAGAGCGAACTTGTAGTGCTCACCTCCAGCAGAGAAAGATAGGGCATCAAGTGAGGGATGTGGTTGCCTGTAGTCAAACTCTAACCCACAATTGTTCCTGTCTGAAAGAATTACATGGATTAAAATAGAGAGGAGTCTGAGGAAAAATGGTCCAGCAACAGGCCCAAATTGGGATCCAGCTCAAGAAGAGGCCCTATATGAGGCCCCCAACACATATACAGCCCAAGGACTCCTGGGTCTGGTTTTAGTCACAGCAGATGCAATTAAACATCAAGAGAAGAGGACCAGGGAATTTAGAGGTCTGGTGGGGTGGGAATGGGGTGGAGGACATCCTGGGGAGGAGGTGTGGGATGTGGAACAATCAAAGGGTGGACCAGAAGGGGAGTAAAATCTGAAGTGTAAAAATAAAAATAAATAAATACATAATATATATATATATATATATATATATATACATATATATACACATACATACATACATACATACATGCATACATACATATATACATACATACATAAAATGCTTTCTGCTGAACTGGATTGAATAACTTCTTTTGGAGGACCCAAAGGAAATTGAAAAAATGGATAAGGCTAAAGAAAGCTAGGGTGTTATCACTTGTTGTCCCATCTCTCTATGCTGAAAAAGTTCAGGCTTAGGTGAAGTCCTGACTGAATCAATCTATAAGACTGCATAAGAGATCATCTTTGTCAGCAGTACATCCCAAAGCAGTTCTGCAACTAATTCTCACTTGAGGAATGACATTGTCACAAATCTGCGCCAGGATCAGTCATCCCTGCATTTGTGATGGTGGATCTTGTTAGGACTGTATCCTGCATTGTTATTTTTTGAAAACATTATTTCTTACAAGCAGTACCTAGTTCTCTACCAACAATATACAGAATGTGCAAAGTGCACAGTTTAGCCAATGATGACCTTCTGCTCTCTGTCTGAGCAGGATGATGACATGTGTCTTTCTTTTTGAAGTAGTTTGATTATATAACCAAAGTATAATATATGTCTCCATTCATGCCATCTCAAAGTATGATGTGTAATAATAAGACATGAAAAATCTTTAGCCTACAAGATTTATTATCTGTGTAAACTGAAGTTGTAACTGGAGACATACAAATGTCCTAGTCACTTTCAGGACATTACCAGTTCATTGGAGCCTTTGGAATTTTTTTCCTATTTTTTTCTTTTTTTCAATTGGATATTTTCTTTATTTACATTTCAAATGTTATCCTCTGTCCCAGTTTCACACCCCCCCCCAAGAAACTACCTATCCCACCCTCCATCCCCCTGCTTCTATGAGGGTATTCCTCCACCCACCATTAATCTGACCTCCCCTCCCCCAATCTCCCTATATGGGGGGGAGCATCATTCAAGCCTTCACAGGACTAAGGACCTGTTTTTCCATTGATGATGGAGTCATGTGTATTACTGGG
Source organism: Apodemus agrarius (assembly GCA_964023405.1). NCBI lineage: Eukaryota > Metazoa > Chordata > Mammalia > Rodentia > Muridae > Apodemus > Apodemus agrarius. The sequence goes on from OZ030020.1 coordinate 70,477,263, forward strand.
TTGATTGTTTAGTCCCTGGGAGCTCTGGGGGATCTGGGTGGTTGATATTTTTGTTCTTCCTGTGAGGCTGCAAAACCCTTCAGCTCATTTAGTCTTTTTTCTAACTCCTCCATTGGGGACCCCATGCTCAGTCCAATGGATGGTTTAAGCATCCACCACTGTATTTGTAAGGTGCTTGCAGGAAATCTCAGGAGTCAACCCTGTCAGGCTTCTTTCAGCAAGCGTTTCTTGAAATCTACAGTAGTGTCAGGTTTTGTTGACTGTATATGGAATGAATCCCTGGGTGGGACAGTCACTGGATGACCTTTCCTTCAGTCCCTGGTCTACACTTTATCTCCATATTTGCTCCTGTGATTATTTTGTTCCCCTCCTCAGAAGAACTGAAGCTCCCACACTTAGGTCTTCCTTCTTGAGCTTCATGTTGTATGTGAACTGGATCTTGTGTATTCCAAGCTTTTGGGATAATATCCACTTACCAGTGAGTATATACCATGTGTGTTCTTTTGTGACTGAGTTACCTCACTCAGAAGATATTTCCTAGTTCCATCCATCTGCATAAGAATTTCATGAAATCATTTATTTTAATAGCTAAGTAGTACTCTATTGTATACATGTATCATATTTTCTGTATCTATTTCTCTGTGGAAGGACAACTGGGTTCTTTCCAGCTTCAGGCTATTATAAGTAAGGCTGCTATGAACACAGTTCTGGGTATATGCCCAGGAGTGGTATAGCTGAGTCCTCAGGTAGTGCTATGTCCAGTTTTCTGAGGAGCTGCTAACTGATTTCCTGAGAGTTGGTACCAACTTGCAATCCCACCAGCAATGGAAGAGTTTTCAAGATGGATACCAGATAGCAAAGTTAGTTCAGAATCTGATAAACCATATAACCAGTCCCATAACCCCTAAAGAAATAGAAGAAAACATTAATAGTTTCCCAACCGTAAAAAAAGCCCAGGCAGCAAGGCATAGTGGAGAATTTTATCAGATCTTTAAAAAAGACCTAATATGAATATTCTTAAAACTGTTCTATAAAATAGGAACAGAAGGAGCACTATCCAATTCATTATATGAAGCTACAATTACTCTTAAATTTAAACCACACAAATACCCAACAAAGTAAAGGAACTTCAGACCAATTTCCTTTGTTGATATAAAAATATTCAATAAAATTTCCACAAATTGAATCCAAGAATACACAAAATGATCATCCAACATGATCAGATAGGATTTATCCCCAGGATGCAAGGGTGGTTCAATATATAGAAACCCATCAATGCAATCCACTATATGAACTCAAAGGAAAAAACAACATGATATTTAATTAGATGCTAAGAAAGCATTTGAGAAAATCAAACAGCCCTTCATGTTAAAAGTCTTGGAAAGATCAGAACTTTAAGGACCACCCACAAACATAGTAACAGTAATATAAAGAAAACCAGTAGCCAACATAAAATGAATGATGAGAAACTTGAAGGAATCCCACTAAAATCAGAGACTAAACAAGGCTGCACACATACATAGAATAGTACTCAAAGTCCTAGTCAGAGCAGTTAGAAAACAAAAGGAGGTCAAATGGATACAAACTGGAAAGGAATAATTCAAAACATGACAATTTGCAGATGATATGCTAGAATATTTAAGTGAACTCAAAAATTCTACCAGAGAACTCTTAAACCTAATATACAATTTCAGCAATGTGGCTAGATATAAAATTAACAGAAACAAGTCAAGAGCCTTCCTATACTTAAAGAATAAAGAGGCTGAGAAATAATTTATGGAAATGATACCCTTCGCAATAGTTACAAATAAAAACATTGGTGGGACTCTAACCAAGTAAGTGAAAGCTCAGTATGACAAGAACTTCAAGTCTCTGAAGGAAAAAATCAAAGAAGATCTCAGAAAATGGAAACATCTCTCATGGATTGGCAGGATTAATAAATTAAAAATAGCCATCTATCAGAAAGCAATCTATAGATTCAATGCAATGCCATTCAAAATTCCCACTCGATTCTTTATAGAGTTAGAAACACTAATTTGCAAATTCATCTGCAGTAACAGAAAACCCAGTATAGTGAAAACTATTCTCAACAATAAAGGAATTTCTGGAGGAATCACTATCTCTGATATCAAGCTGTATCACAGACAAATAGTGATAAAATCTACATGGTACTTGTGATGGTTTGCATATCATTGGCCCAGGAAGTGACCTCATTAGGAGGTGTGGCCTTGTTGGAGTAGGTGTGTCAATGTGGGTGTGGGCTTAAAACCCTCACCCTGGCTGCCTGGAAGTCAGTCTTCTACTAGCGGCCTTCAGATGAAGATGTAGAACTCTCAGCTCTTCCTGCACCATGCCTGCCTGGATGCTGCCATGTTTCTACCTTGATGACAATGGACTGAACCTCTGAGCCTGTAAGCCAACCCCAATTAAATGTTGTCTTTTATAAAACTTGAATTGGTCATGGTGTCTGTTCACAGCAGTAAAACCCTAACTAAGACAGAAGTTGGTACCAGGGACTGGAGTATTGCTGTGATAAGCCTGACCATGCTTTTGTTTGGAAGAATGTGGATTTTGGGACTTTGGATTTGGAAAGCCACAGAATGCTTTAAGTGGGGCTTAATGGGCCAAGCTAGTAGGAATATGGAAGACAGTGGTGCTGAGGGTCATTTGAACCATGTAGGCCTGATGGCCCAAGAGGTTTCAGTGGAGAAGAACTTTAATATGTGGCTGAGAGACTATTTTTGTGATGTTTTGGTGAAGAACATGGCTGCCTTTTGCTATTGCCTGAAGAGACTGCCTAGGGCTAAGATAAAGAGATTTATATTAACTGCATCTGCAAAGGAAGTCTCAAAAAAGCCCAACAAAGACTTTGTTCTCTGGTTAAGTCTGATGAAGAGAATTTTGAACAAACATAGCAAGCTGAGAAAGGAAAAGTACAAAATATATAGTTTGAGTATTAAAGGAACTCCAGGAAGTGAAATGGAGCTAAATTCAAGGATATTGAATTAAAGGAGTGGCGACCTTGGGGCAAGATTCCACCCAGGTAACTTTAGGTCCAGGCATGGTAGTACAAGCCTTTAATCCCAGAAGGCTCTTCAACAGGTCCAGGCTGCTGTGCAGGCTGCATTACCACTTGGACCATATGATCCAGCAGACCCAATGGTACTTGAGGTGTCGGTGGCAGATAGAGATGCTGTTTGGAGCCTCTGGCAGGCCCCTGTAGGTGAATCTCAGAAGAGACCTTGAACTTTGGACTTTTAACAGTGTGGAGACTGCTATAGACTAAAGGGACTTTTGAAGTTGGACTAAATGTATTTTGCATTATGCTATGTTTAAGTATGGCCCCCATAGACTAATGTTTGAACAAGCCTATGGGGGCCAGGGAGTGGAATGTGATGGTTTGTATATCATTGGCCCAGGAAGTGACCTCATTAGGAGGTGTGGCCTTGTTGGAGTAGGTGTGTCAATGTGGGTGTGGGCTTAAAACCCTCACCCTGGCTGCCTGGAAGTCAGTCTTCTACTAGCAGCCTTCAGATGAAGATGTAGAACTCTCAGCTCCTCCTGCACCATGCTTGCCTGGATGCTGCCATGTTTCTACCTTGATGACAATGGACTGAACCTCTGAGCCTATAAGCCAACCCCAATTAAATGTTGTCTTTTATAAAACTTGCATTGGTCATGGTGTCTGTTCACAGCAGTAAAACCCTAAGACAGTACTGGTACAGAGACATGTGGGTAGATTAATAAGACAGAATTGAAGAACCAGAAATGAACCCACACACCTATGGTCACTGGATCTTTGACAAAGGAGCTAAAACCATTTAGTGGAAAAAAGAATTTTCGACAAATGGTATTGGTGCAGAATAATAAAAATTGATCCATTCTTATCTCATTGAACAAAGCTCAAATCCAAGTGGATCAAGAACCTCCATATAAAACCAGATACACTGAAAATAATACAAAAGAAATTGGGGAAGAGTCTCAAATATATGGGCATGGGGAAAATTTTCCTTAACTGAACAACAGTGGCTTTTGCTCTAAGATTAAGAATCAACAAATGAGACCTCATAAAGTTGCAAAGCGCTTTATGTAAGGCAAAGGACACTGTCAATAAGACAAAATAGATGGAAATGATCTTAACTAACACTACATTTGATAGAGGGCTAATATACAATATATACAATGACTCAAGAAATTATACTTCAGAGAAACAAATAATGGTATAAAAAACAGGAATACAAAGCTAAACAAAGAATTCTCAACTGAAGGAACTTGAATGGATGAGAAGCAACTAAAGAAACATTGAACATCTTTAGTCATCAGAGAAATGCAAGTCAAATCAACCATGATATTCCACTTCATACCAGTCAAAATGCCTAAGATAAAAAAACTCAGGTGACAGAAGATGCTGGGGTGGATGTTGAGAAATGAATCACTCTTCCATTCCAGGTGGGATTGCAAGCTGGTACAACCACTCTGGTAATCAGTAGTTCCTCAGAAAACTGGACATAATACTACCTGAGGACCCAGCTACACTACTCATGGGCATATACCCAAAAAAGATCCAACATATAACAACAACACATGTTCCACTATTTTTCATACCAGTATTGCTTATAATGGCTAGATTCTTGAAAGAGCCCAGATTCCCTTAAACAGCATAATGGATACAAAAACTGTGGTACATTTGCACAATGGATTACTACTCAGCTATTAAAAACAATGCCTTCATGAAATTCTTAGGCAAATGGATGGAAATAGAAAATATCACCCTTATTGAGATAACCCCATTACAAAACAATATACATGATATGCACTCACTGAAAATTGGATATTAGCCCAAACACTTGGAATGCCGAAAATACAATTCACTGATCAGATGAAGCTCAAGAAGAAGGAAGACCAAAGTGTTAAAACTTCAGTCCTTCTTAGAAGGGGGAACAAAATACCAATGGGAGGATATACAGATAAAAAATGTGGAGCAGAGACTGAAGGAAAGGCCACCCTGAGACTGCCCCACCAGGGCATCCATTCCATATATAGTTATCAAACTCAGACACTACAGTAGATGCCAAGAAGTGCTTGCTGGCAGGAGCTTAATGTAGATGTCTTCTGAGAGGCTCTGCCAGAGCGTGATAAATACAGAGGTGTATGCTAGCAGCTGAGCATTGGACTGAGCATGGAATCTTCAATGCAAGAGTTAGAGAAAGGACTGATGGAGCTGAAGGTGTTTCAAGCCCATAGGAGGAACAATGATATCAATGAACCAGATCCCCCGGAGCTCCCAGGGACTAAAAACAAAACCAGGAATACGCATGGAGCAACCCATTGCTCCAGCCACATATGTAGCAGAGGATGATCTTGTAGAACATCAATGGGAGGAGAGGCCCTTGGTCCTGCTAAGGCTTGATTCCTCAGTGCAGCAGAATGTCAGGATGGGGAATCAGGAGTGTGTGGATGGATTAGAGAACACCCTCATATAAGCAGCTGGAGAGGGGATGGGATAGGAAGTATTTGGAGGAGAAACCAGGAGAGAGGACAATATTTGAAATGTTAATAAAGGAAATACCCTATAAAAAAGAAAATATCTAATAAAGATTAAAACAAAGCAAGTCAAAACAAAACAAATAAAACAAAACAAAACAAAAAAAACAAACAAAGAAAAAAAACCAGAAATCATTGGCTATCTAACTTGATTTAAAGCCTGGCTCATGAGAGCTTAACAATGCCTGTAATTGTTCAAGTAGCCAATAACCGAAACTTAAATTGGCTAATTCTATTGTTCTTCTACAAGAAAATAGTAATAAATTGACTCACCATGACTTTCTGCAACATACATAAATAAGTGTCTCACTATTGTGTCATCAGGGAAACTTCAATTTTTAGTAGGTGACAACAAATACAGAGATTTACATAGACAATGGAAAGGATCAAAGGCTTTTGCACACTCATTTTAATTGAGATGTCCTTATCAGCCTTCTCCCCTCAGGACTCTGGGCTCTGCACATCAAGCAAAAGAAAGAATGTAATAGCCATGTGGGATGGATGACAGCAAAGAAAGTGTGTCTCCCACATACAGCAAGACTCATGCATATCTGAATTGATGGATAATTTGGCAGCATGCACAGTTCTATTCCAAATAGAGTCCCAGTGTTAAGAGGGGGAAGTGAAGAGAACATGAACTCAGATTTCTAAGAATTTGTTTCTAAGCATAAATCACTTGCAAAAAAGTTATTAAATTAGTTTTCTCTGATGGAAGTTCATACTTAAGAGTAAGCAAATAAACCACACTGAAGAGTAAGCCCATTGCTCAGTAGTAATTAAGCCTCACATTTTTTTTAAAGCAAAATAAAACAAAACTTATTGGTCTTCAGCTTTCTGTCTGTGCCCAGAGCTGATCCTGTGCAGACAGTGCTCCATACCCAAATATCACCAGGAGAGAGCTAGTCTCCTGGGAGTGCTGACTCACCTGTGAGCACAGGTAAAACCTCCACTTCTGCTCAAATTCCTAGCTTGAGAGGGACCTGCTCTAAGCCATCAGGACACTGCACCCAAGGAACAGCCAGAGATAAGATCCTTTCAGTTTACATCTGCATTCCAGAGCTGACCCTGTACACAGATGTCCATACCCAAATTCCTCCCAGGGGGAACTGGTTTTCAAGGATTACTGACACACAGGTTTGCATGAAACACAAGCCACAGTCAGAGACAGCAAGACCAGCTAACACCAGAGATAACCAGATGACAAAGGCAAGCACAAGTACAGAAGCAACAGAAACCACAGCTACTTGGTATCATCAGAATCCAGTTCTCCCAGCACCGCAAGGCCTGGATACCCAAACATACCAAAAAAGCAAGACTCCCAAGACTCAGATTTAAAATCACCTCTCATGATGATGATAGAGAACTTTAAGAAGGACAGAAATAACTCCTGTAAAGAAATACAGGAGAACACAGGTAAAGAGTTAAAAGCACTTAATGTGGTAACAAAAAAAAATCCCTTAAAGAATTATAGGAAAACACAACCAGACAGGTGAAGGAACTGAACTAAACCATCCAGGATTCTAAAAATGAAAATAGAAAGAAAAAAGAAATGCAAAATGGAGATAACCCTGGAGGTAAAAAACCTAGGAAAATGATCAGGAGTCATAGTTGCAAGTGTCAACTAGAGAATACAACAGATAGAAGAGAGAATCTCAGGTGCAGAAGATACCATAGAAAGCATTGCCACAACAGTCAAAGAAAATGCAAAATGCAAAGAGCTCCTAACACAAAACATCCAGGAAATCCAGGAGAAAATGAAAAGACTAAACCTAAGAATAACAGGTATAGAACAGAATGAAGATTCCCAACTTAAAGTGCCAGTAAATATCTTCAACAAAACTGTAGAAGTAAAATTCCCTAACCTAAAGAATGAAATTCCCATACCCACACAATAAGCCTACAGAACCCCAAATAGATTAGATCAGAAAAGAAATTCCTCCCCTCACATATTAAGTCAAAACAGCAAATGCACAAAACAAAGAAGAATATTAAAAGTAGAAAGAGGAAAAGGTAAAGTAACATGTAAAGATGGACCTTTCAGAATTACACAAGACTCCTCATACCAAAGACTATGAAAGCTAGAAGATCCTGGGCAGTTGTTAAGACAACCTAAAAATACAAATGCCAGCCCAGGATACTATACCCAGCAAAACTCTCAATTACAGCAAATGGAAAAACCAAGATATTCCATGACAAAGCCAAATTTATCCAGTATCTTTCCAAAAATTCAGCACTACAAAGGATAATAAATGGAAAACTAAAATAGAAGGAGGGAAACCACAACCTAGAAAAAGTAAGAAAATAAGTTTTTCAACAACCCCCAAAAAAGATAGCCACACAAACAAACAATAAGAACCCATTAATTAACAATGATCATCATTCATTATTCCTTAATACCTCTTAACATCAATGGACTCAAGTCCCCTATAACAATACATAGACTACCAGAGTGGATAAGTAAATAGGACCAACAATTTGCTTCTAACAGAAAACAATGTTTCTGTCAAAGAAAGATACTACCTCTGAGTAAAGGCCAGTAAAGCAATTTTCCAAGCAAATGGTACCAAGAAAAAAGCTGGAATAGCCATTCTAATATGGAATAAAAACAAGGAAGGAACTTCACACTCAACAAAGAAAAATGAATCTACCAAGAACTCTATGTTCCAAATGCAAGGGCAACTCTACTAAAGCTTAAAGCACATAATAATAGTGAGAGAATTAAACACCTACTCTCATCAATGGACAGATCATGGCAATACAGACTAAAAACAGACACATTGAAACTAAGAGAAGTTATGGACCAAATGGATTTAACAGATATCTATAGAACATTCAACCTAAATCAAAAGAATATACCTCCTTCGCAGCACTTCATGGTACCTTCTCAAAAATTGACCATACAATCAATCACAAAACCAGCCTCAACAGGCACAAGATGATTGAAATAATCCCATGCATCTTATCAGATTACCACAGTCTAAAGCTGGTCTTCAATAGAAACACAAACAACAGAAAGCCCACATACACATGAAAGCTGAACATCCCCTACTCAATGACAACTTGGTCAATCGAGAAACAAAGAAATTAAAGACTTTTTAGAATCTAATGAGAATGAAGGCACGACATACCCAAATTATGGGACCCAATGAAAGCAGCAGTAAGAGGAAAACTCATAGCTCTGAGTGCCTATAAAAAGAAACTGGATAGAGCATACACTAGAAGCTTAACAGCACACCTGAAAGGTCTAGAACAAAAAGAAGGAAATATACCCCAAAGGAGTAGAAAGCAGGAAATTATTGACTTGGGGCTGAAATCAACCAAGTAGAAGCAGAAACAAGTACACAAAGAATCAACAAAACCAGGAGCTGATTCTCTGAGAAAATCAACAGGATAGATACAACCTTAGCCAGACTAAACAGAGGGCACAGACAGTATCCAAATAACAAAATCAGAAATGAAAAGGGAGAGAAAGCAGAAATTGAGTAAATTCAAAAAATCTTCAGATATTACTAGAAAAGCCTATATTCAACAAAACTAGAGAATTTGGATGAAATGGACAATTTTCTAGACAGATACCAAATACCAAAATTAAATGAGAATCAGGTAAACCATCTAAACAGTTCTATAACCCCTAAAGAAATAGAAACAGTCATTAAAAGTTTCACAACCTAAAGATGCCAAGGACCTAATGGTTTTAGTGCAGAATTATATCAGACCTTCAAAGAAGACCTTACACAAATATTTTTCACACTATTCTGCAAAATATAAACAGAAGGAACACTACCCAATTCATCCTATGAAGCCAGAATTATGCTGAGTATTCTCCCTTGGAGATGGAATTGTTTCTGTCTAATCAGGAACTTTTCACATTTCTTTTCATAGAGGACTTCATAAGAGAAATTTTTCTTCCTCTATCTTGTTTAATATTCAAAATATATTTTAAAAACTGGTTGAGTGCATATTACTTTTACCTCCAGAAGATATGTATATTTAAGAGGCATTTAACTATTATAAATTGTTTTGATGCATAATTGTTCTGAGTTGTATATATTATTTTATTTACTTATTTTATTAAGTTTTTTATTTACATTTTAAATGTTATCCCCTTTACTTGTATCTGCTCCAAAAACCCACTATCCCATTCCCCCTGCCCCTGCTCACCAACCCACCCATGCCTGTTTGTCTGTCCTGGCATTCCCCTATACTGGGCAAGGGCCTCTCTTCTCACTGATGTCCTACAAGTCATCCTCTGCTCCCTCATTCACCCACACACTCCTGACTCAACACCCTAGCATTTTTCTACACTAGCACACCAAGCCTTCACATGACCTAGGGCCTGATAAGGTGCCTTCAGCTCCTCAGTCCTTCCCCAAACTCCTCTGTTGGAGTCTTCATGCTTGCTCTGACAGTTAGTTGTGAGTATTTACATCTGTATTGGTCAGGATCTGGCAGAGCCTTTCAGAAGACAGCTGTATCAAGCTCCTGTCACCAAGCACTTCTTGGCATTAGCAATAGTGTCTCTGGGTTTGCTGTCTGCATGTGGCATGGATTCCGAGGGGGGCAGTCTCTGGATGGACATTCCTTTAGTCTCTGTTCCACTATTTGTCCTTGTTTTTCCTTTAGAAAGTAGCAATTCTGGGTTAAAATTTTAGAGATGAGTGGGTGGCCCCATCTGTCAAACAGGGGTCATGCCTAACTTCTGGGTATGGTCTCAATCAGTTCTCCATCATCTTTGTGGGGTATTTCAGGTAATGTCATGCCCATGGAGTCGTGGGAGGCTCTTGCTTCCTGGCATCTGTGACTTTCTGGTTGATACTTCTGTTCCTCTTCCCTAATTGTTGCACATTTCTGTTCAATTTCCTGACCTTCTGTACATTTCTTCTACCTCTTGGAGTTTTTTTGTTATTTCAAATGAATTTGAGAATTGCTCTAACTCTATGAAGAATTGAGTTGGAATTTTCATGGGGATTGCATTGAATCTAGATTGCTTTTGGCCAATATTAATCCTGCCAATCCATGAGCATGGGATATCTTTCCATCTTCTGAGGTCTTCTTCAATTTCTTTCCTCAGATACTTGAAGATCTTGTCACATAGGTCTTTCATTTGTTTTGATAGAGTCCTTATTTGCTGTTCTGGTTTCTGTATGTGTGGTTCTTGTGTTTTTACTTTCATTTAAATTTGACTATTTTCTGAATAGATACACAAAGAAGACAGGAAGTTGGGTGGGTAGATAAATGGGGAGAATTTGGGAGGAAATTGGGAAAGAAAACTGTAATGCAAATATAATATTTGCAAACATGTTTTTTAGTAAAACCGAGAAAGGTAACATGGCACTCATGGAGTAAAATAAAATATCTCATAGCATCAAAGCCAAAAAGGTCAATCTTTATGTTCTTTCTTAGCCCTTTAGTAATACTTATGAACTTCAAAATTTAAAAAAAGAGTGTGAATTTCTTTCTTGTTGGCTAGTAACAACTAAGGCCCAATATTTAAATAATATACAAGAGAAAGTGTATAGTGCTTAAGAGTTAAAAAATATAAAACATAAATAGTTGTACAAAATGACAAACATAAAAATCAATAATATAGATGTAAAGGAAAGTGGACACAAACCCAATCATAAACAACAAATTAGCTTTAATTGATAACTAATTGCAAAAGAATATTTTTCTTTCTACAAGGGAGATCCACTGAGAATACAAACTACTTTTAAGTTTGGTATACATGCTCATTAGTAGATGATCAACAGAAAGCAAACTAAATGAATCTTTGTCTTCTAATGTCATGCCAAGGCTTTCCCTTTTTAAAAATTTCATCATAATTTTTAATTTATTAATTATAATTAGTTTTTGATTATATAATTCATTTATTAGTTTTATATTTCATAACATTAACTTTTATATTTGTAATTTCATTTTACATATTTATACTTATAAATATTTTATAATTTTTATAATATATATTTTCTATACTGCCCAAGTCTTTCATATATATTGCCTCTTCCAATTTAGTATATTTATGGATTTCTTGAGTGTGCAATTGAGTGGGTCACTGCTTCTGGTGCTTTCCTTTGAGCAGTTTTGCCTATCTTGTTTTGTTCTGTTCCTTGTGTTAGTTTTTTGTTTATATTATTATATTTTATTTTATTACAAATATTTAGAATTTATTCATTTTTATTTCAAATGAGAGATAGAAAGGAGATAGATACAGACAGAAGGGAAGATGGGAATGAATTGATGCAAGGAGGGTGGTGGCATAACCATACTACACTATGTGAAAAAAAAACAGATTTTCAATAAATAGAAAAACTCAGTAAACCTCATTTTTATTGATGATTTAGTTTTTCCTTTCACTTTATCTTTAGCAAACCTCTCCTACCCCATTTTAATTCATTCCAGCAGTTAAGCTGTAACAAATGGATAAGGTATGAGTACATTCTAGAATTCTATTACCAGGATGTCTACATAGGAAGTGGAACATTGTGTAGCATAACTGATGTCCTGCCATCTTTAGAAAAAAAACCTTAAAAATACTTTGTCTGGCATGTTGGTACAGATGTATAATCGCAGCACTTATAAGATAGAAGAAAGAATATAAGTAAGTCCAAATCAATCTTAATAATATGAGATACTTTTGTATTGAATTTGAGACTTTAGTTGCACAGTGAACTGAGGAAAGCCTGTAGTACATGGACAGTATCTCAGAAAAACAGAAATTGTTTTATACTGTTATATAAGTAAATTTTATGATTTGCAGTTATAAATAAATAAGTCTGAAGTCTATTTTGTACTTACAAAACATCTTTGTTCTTTTAAAATATTTTTTGACCTAAAACATTGGAAAAAGTTATTGGAAAAATATGTTATCATTGATGAAAATCCCCAGTGAGCTATGATTGTTTATACTTTCAAGGAAATGGAGTACAATGAAGAGTCATTCACATGCTTAAGTTTATTATATTACTCAACACAATACCCAAGGATTAAAAATGATTTAAGTGCTATCAACTGATGATTGAGTATAGAAAATGGACATATATATATACTATTAAAAATTTTTTAGCTATGAGAGTATTGAATCAGATCTCTTGTGACAGCTTGGATTTAACTGGAGATTGTTGTTTATATGAAAGATACAAAGTGAAACTTGTAACATGACACATTAGAGTACATGAAGAGAAATAAGAATTGTGTGCTTGATATTTTAAAAACTAATTAAAATAAAGTACAAAATTCTATATTATGCACAATTTACTGAAATCCATATTAAATCAAATATAAAAATGTTAGATTTAATAAATAAATGTGTTGATAAAGCAGAATATTTTTGTACAAAAGTACTGCTACCTTTATCATTACAATTCTCTCCTGTCTTTTTTGTTTTGTTTTGTTTTTGTTTTGCTTTTTTTTTTTGCTTCTTTTAAAAATAAATCCATAGGATCCATTTTTTAATATCTGATTTCTAGGGAGAACATTGCAATTGGGTATATATAGTTGGAATTTCTGATGATCAGTTATATTTGAAAGAGCAATACAATACACAATTTTTCAGGAATTAATAAGTTATGTTAACAATATTTATTGCAAATCATATTCTTTAGAACTTAGAATTCTTCAAAAACATAAATTAGTTATATTATGTGATCATCCATTCTGTCAGAACAATTACTGTTGTGTTCCCATTTCAGCTCATCTGGACATATCACACAAGGCCAGTACAATTCCAAGGGAGAGAGGTTTATTGGGGGCATGGGGTGGAAGGACAAAAGGGGAAGACAAAGATGAAGAGGCAAAGTGAGTAAAGGTCAGGAGGGATCTGCCTTTTATTTGGGCTGTATCAAGATCCTCACACTGCTGAAGCAAGGAAAAGTGGGCAGGTAGACCAGTTGGATGTTGGGAATGTATGGTGGTTGCCACGGCAACAAATGCATGTGTTTCTGTCATGTCTGGGTGATGTCACCATCATCACTGGATTTGGAGGGGACATGTGACTGTAGAGCTGGTTCTTGACTATAAAGCCTGTTTTTTACGTCAATAATTAACCCTTTCATTTTTACAGTAAGTATTGAATGAATAAATTTCATGAAAATCACTAGCTCAGGACAAATTTAAAATTTCAATAATGTTATTTTCAGGCCTGCAACTTACTTAAATATAAGCAGAAATATTTTACTTAAATACACAATTAGATATTTCAAAGACTTCTGATCCACTCATTAGAAACTTATGGGTTTTTTAAAAGATATTTTAATCTGCACCTTCTTTGTAAAGAGTTGTTGCTTGATCTTCATATGCTTCTTAATACTGCTAATTCTATTTTTGTAATTTCTGACCAACAGTTGGTGGATTTTTTTAACTTAAAAATGTATATCAAGTTACCCAAGAAAAATATGTTGTTAATTTTATTTTATGCTGTTTATTTTTAATTTACTATAAAAATGTGTTGAAATTATTGTAATATTGACAGCTCTACAATGAAAGGACATGGACCTTAAACAGTTTAAATTGTTTTCATAAACTTCAAAAATTTAAATTGTTTTCTTTTTCTATAAATTTTTTATTAGATATATTATTTATTTATATTTCGTATGATTTCCTCTTTCCTGGATCACCCCTCCCTGAAAGTCCCATAAGCCCTCTTCCCTCCCCCTGTTTCCCAATCAACCTTTTCCCATTTCCCTGTCCTGGTATTCCCCTATATTGTGGCATTCAAAGTAATAACAATCTCTATGAATATATAGGATACATGGATTTAATAGTCATATATAAGTTTTAGAAATACTTTAATGTTAAGAACTAATTATCCGACAATTGTACATAGTTTAAATCAGAGCCATTTTATTTAATGAAAATGAGCAAGGCTCTGAGATTTATTCAGTAAAGGATATATCTCAAAGGTTGTGGTTCCATTTTTGATGGCTTCTTTCTTTAGTGTGGTAACCTTAGCTATACAGTTATCAATTATATTGGATCATGTCTTAAAGTTATATCCTATATCTTTCCTGAGTATTTATATTCTATAATTATGGATATTATTAATGGTCTTTTTAAGTGCAATAAATTCAAGTCCTTGTACTCTAAAGCTTTGAACTTTTAATTTTACATTTTATTTCTATTATCTGACACCAGTGTAAGAAAAATGATAGTTTTAAAAGGCATTTGTCTCAAGTATCTCTTCCTGTTTCAGCTCCTCTACTTAAGCGTATCATCTACATCAGAGAATAAGGAAGAATTATCAATTGTAGGATTTTGAAAACCATAAAATATATTCTGAGAAATTTGATCATTTTTCAGTAACTGAACTAGAACTACCAGAGACATTTAATATACTAAATAAAAGTGCAGATAAAGGGAAAGCACTACCATGGTAATATATAACTAGAGACTAATATCTCTATGACTTCTCCAAGTACTGAACCTAACATCAATCGTAGAAAAACGATCTTAACACCTCATCAGGCAGCTAGGAAAGGAAAATTTCAAAAATAATCTTGTACATCATTCTCAGGCATTAGGCTATTAATAAAATCACAAACCTTTCTCAGTATGAAAGAGATTTAGAAAATGATTTATTTAAAAATAAGTTGGTATTCAGGTTTCATCCTTAACTACATACTCTCCCCCCTTTATAATATTCTTTAAAACTTGTATCTTTAAAGGCTTTCACTCCAATTTTTAGGAATGTGTGTGTGTGTGTGTGTGTGTGTGTGTGTGTGGTGTGTGTACATGTGCTCACATGAGTGTATGGGTGTGTGACAGAGAGAGAGAAAGAGAGGAAGAGAAAGAGACAGAGAAAGAGAGAGAAACAGAATTTAATTACTTATGGATAAAGTTTAGGAACCATATTTTCTTTTTTAAAGCAATAGAATTGGGAGCATAACTTTTTAAAATTAAAGCTATTATATTAGATTATTAATGAAATTAATAATTATTATTTGTCGGTTCCTCAGAAAATTGGGCATGTCACTTCCAGAGGACACTGGCATACCATTCCTGGGCATATACCCAGAGGATTCCCCTGCATACAATAGAGACACATGCTCCACTATGTTTATAGCAGCCTTGTTTATAATAGCCAGAAATTGGAAGGAGCCCAGATATCCTTCAAAAGAGGAATGGATACAGAAAATGTGGTATATTTATACAATGGAGTACTACTCAGCAATTAAAAATAATGAACTCATGCAATTTGTAGGTAAATGGTTAGATCTGGAAAATATCCTAAGTAAGCTATCCCAATCACAAAAGAATACACATGAAATGCAATCACTGATAAGTGGATATTAATGAGCCCAGAAGCCCTAAATGCTCAAGGCACAATTAGCAAGTCAAATGACTCCCAAGAAGAAGAAAGGAGAGGACCCTGGGCCTGTAAAGATTGGATCCAGTTTTGTAGACCCAGAAGAGAGAAATCGTGGGGGAGGGGAATGATTGGGGAATAGCTGGGGGAGGAGAGGAATTATGGGACATATGGTGGGGGGAACTAGGAAAGGGGAAAGCCTTTGGAATGTAAACATAGAATATAGAAAATACAAATTAAATAAAAAAAGGAAAAAAAAGAAAAGAAAAGAAAAGAAAAGAAAAAAAGCAATAATAATTGCCATTTCCAAATGAGGAAATTATATCCCAGAAAAATTAAGCTAGCTATCTGAGATGACACAACATATGTGGAGGGAGGATTTGAACTCAAATTTACAAATTACAAAACACCTATGTCTTTCTCAATACACCATGTGCATCTCCACAGGAAAACACTATGAAAACTGCATATACTGTATGTAGATCCATTTGTCCTTTTATTTCTTCGGTCATTAATGCGGTCAGTATTCTGTGTTTTGTGCCATGTCTTTTCATAGGAAAAATTCACTTTTTTATTCAAACGGTGAAACTATAAAAAAATAATTATTATTTATTGAAAAATTGAAAAACAATGGTGTATTTTATTCTTATTTCAATAAACGTACATTACTTAATATTATATCATAAAATGAGTTTTTATACAATATGTTTACCATACTATTTTCCTTTTCCACTATCTTCCATATTTTACCCAAACACCTTTCTCTCTCTTTCTTTCTCCAAATTAAAAAAAAAAAAAAAACACAATGGAAAAATTGCAAAAAAGAAAAAAACACATACAAAGCAGACACAACAAACTCAGATGCTTTGTGATTCAGAAAATGGGGCTTGCTTTTTTTGATAAAGATATTCAGTGTTACTATAGTGAAAAAAATCTGATTTTCTTTTTCCCAGCAGGTATATCAATTACCAACTAATTCTATATTAAAGGTTTCTTTTTGTCTTTTACTATTACAAGTGCTGACGCTTTGTCTGGTTTGAATTTATGCAGGTATTGTGAATAATGTTGCAGTCTCTTAGAATTGTTTATATATGTATCAGCTCTTGTACTGAATGTTTTTTGGGTCAATTTGATACAAGTTAATGTTATCAGAGACGACAGAGCCTCAGCTGAGATAATGCATATATGAGATCCATCTATAAGACTTTTTCTTACTTAGTGATGAGTTGAGTGAGCCCACCCTAGCCTGATGATCCTGGGTTCTATAAGAAACCAAGATGAGCTAGTCAGGTGAAGCAAGCCATTAAGTAGCCGACCTCCACGCCACTATATCAACTCCTGTTTCTGGAAGCCTGCCATGTTTTGACTCACTGTCCTGATTTCCTTCAGTGATGACTGAATATCAGTGTGGTAAAATAAGTTGAATAAAGCCTCAGCAGATTCCTCTTTGGTAATTGTGTTTCACCACTGCAATAGAAACCTTAAGGAAGACAGCCCTGCCCTGTGTGGAAAAGGCTGCATAATTGCTATCACTCACTACCTCTAGCTCTTTCTGTTCTCCATATATGCCCAAGTCTTGCAGGTATGAGTATAATAAAGACATCCCATTTATGGATGAATCCTCTAGTGTCTCTCCCTGTCTTCTCAGTACCATTTTTTTTTTAGTTTCTGTGTTAATTATTATTTACTGGAAGAAGAGGCTTCTTTTATGTGTTTGGAATAAAACTGATCTCTGTACATTGTAACATGACCTCAGATGACAAAATATTTCTATTTTAATTTCACGGAATGGCAGGAGGTTTTACTTTGAGTTCCATGATCTATCTAGCCTGGGATTGTGGACTTCTATAGCAGGGTCAGGAATTGATTCTATCTCACAGAATGGGCTGTAAATATTGAAAATTTAATAGTTACTTCCATTGTATCTGTGTACCTATGGTGCCAGTACAAATTGTAGGCAGTTTGTTATGTGACATCATGAATTTTAAAACTTAGTGATACTAATGATTATTTTTTATTCTGGTGTACATCTTCAGATTAGGTTTTACATTATTTTGATGTTTGTGGCTTTTGGTAGTCTTGTTTTTATGTATGGTAGTACAGTCTTAGGCCTGACCTATAATATATTAAAAAATTTCCATTCTATAGGCTGCTTCTTCTGGTGACTCTTTGCTGTAAAGAAGCTTTTTAGGTTCATGAGATCCCATTGATTGATGGCTGTTCTTATAATTTAGCTATTGTGTTCCTATTATAAAGTACTATCCTTTGAAAATGAGTTGAGGCTTATTCCCCACTTTTTCTCCTATCAGATACCAGATGGTATCTGGTCTTGGTCCTTTATCCATTTGGAGTTGGTCTTTGTAGAATATAATCAATCTATTTTCATGACTCTACAAGCAGCATATTTTTGGCTTTCTTGTTAAAAATCAGGTGGTGATCTCAATGGGTTTCATCTCTATTCCACTAATCAATGTGTCTGTTTTTTATCTAAAACCATGATGTTTCTATTATCATAACTCTTAGTACAAAATGAAATCTAATGATGTATTAATATTTTCATATGAAGTATTTGTCTTCTCAAATAATATTAAAGCTGCATTGGGATTTTAGTGGCAACTCTACTAATTCTGTATATTGATTTTGGTGGGACAGTCATTGTCATAATATTAAACTGGTTCATAAATGTGAGAGATATTTCATCTAGTTCAACTTATTTCTTCAATGTCTTAATTTTGTTATTTTTCAAATACTAGCAGAGGTGATATGAAGGTTAGAGAAGGTAGAATTACAGATAGGATACCCTGTCTCTAGCATCAGATGCTAGGAATTTCTAAAGGAATAGAGGTAGTTTTAGATGAAGACCCTGTTGAGCAGAGCATATGTGGGGCAAAGATTTCCTGA
Organism: Apodemus agrarius; assembly: GCA_964023405.1. NCBI lineage: Eukaryota > Metazoa > Chordata > Mammalia > Rodentia > Muridae > Apodemus > Apodemus agrarius. The sequence goes on from OZ030020.1 coordinate 70,496,008, forward strand.
GACCAGTGCAGAGATGACCCCAGACATTGATAGAAACTAACTGACACTAAGACAATCAAGAGAATGACAGAAAAATGGAAAAGAAGAACCATAAGATATGAAAAAAATCAAGAGAAGCAAAGCTGGATAAGAAAGAACATCCTGATATGAATACAGTGGTTTTACATATCAGGACCCTGATAGAGTCCTGGCCTCTACTGCCATCAGGGGCCATAACTGGTCTTTGTTACTGCAATAATAGAAGTTCTGTTACCGGCTGGTCGTTGGTGGCACACGCCTTTAATCTCAGCACTTGGGAGGCAAAGGCAGGCAGATTTCTGAGTTCGAGTCCAGCTTGGTCTACCGAGTGAGTTCCAGGACAGCCGGAGCTACACAGAGAAACCCTGTCTCGAGAAAACAAAAACAAAAACAAAAACAAAACAAAAAAAAACAAAAACAAAAACAAAAAGTTCAGTTACCACTAAAAGCTAGACAGAAGTCTCTGGTCTATGTTGCTACCTCAGGATATTTTGGTGTCTAAAGGCTGTGCTGAACTGGCCAAACTCCTTGCCTGAGCATGGTGAGAGTTCTGGCCCTGGAGTTACAAAAGCAGAAGAACTGATCACATCCTATCCAGCTTCAGTACTTTGAAAGCAAGCTCACATAATCCCTAGGAATGCCAGTAGAGATGGCCATATTTGTACAAGTTGTGGTTAAGCCACCCTGAGGGCTTGAGTGTGAGATATCCATTCCTAATACTCATCTGACATGCGGTGACAAGAAGAGATACCCTTTTCATTTCACCATTACCACCTACAAGAGATCTGGCCACAAGGTCATCAGAGTAAGAGAGCTGGCCCTGTCCCTCTACTGTTGCAGCACTCAGCAGAGCTGGTCCTGCATGTTGCCCAGTCACTAGGATAAAATTGGACCTCAGTGGTTACCAGGGTTGCAGATAACCCATCCCTAGAGACTTGAAAGCAGGAGATCTAATCCAATCTGTGACTTGCGGCAACAATCCAGAGAGTGGGCCCTGCACTTTGCCTTGGCAACACAGTAGAGCTGACCCTGATGGTGTGAGCATTAAAGAGCCAGTCACAAGGGCATGAGAGCATGAGAGTTGGCTCTGCTCCTTGCTGGATGTGGAATTGGAGGGGTCAGCCAGGGGAAGGCTAGAGAGCAGCACTGGTGGTGTGGATACAGGAGATCTGGCAAGCTGACCAGCACAGATACCTCTCAGCCACAGATCCAGAGCTTTGTACTGACCAACCCAAAATCTACACAATTGATGATCTAATGAAGTGCATAAAGGGGTTGGGATGCTCCCATCAGGGCAGCAACAAAATAGCCAAGAAAAGTCCAAGTGAGTTTCCAGTATTAATATTTTAGCATAAGCCAGAGGCCTCAAACCATACTAAAAACTCTTCTCAATGAATATTTGCAAACAAAGGAGCATTGGTAACAGATATAGAAATGTGGTTCATTTAAACGACAGAATATTATTTAGCTACAAAATATGAGGGCATCATGCATTTTGCAGGCAAATGGATGGAACTAAAAAATATCTTAAGTGAGATAACCAAAATCCAAAAGGATATGATATGTCTTCACTGATAAATGGATATTAGCCAAAAAGTACAAAACAGCTAGGAAATAAAAGAAAAATAAAGCATGGAGCAGAGGGTAAAAGAGTATCCTGCAGACATACTGTGATTCACTACAACTTTCACAACAAGATTTTTTTCTTTTATTCTTTGTAGGGGATGTGACAAGGGTCAAAGAGAGGTATGAGGGGATAGGGCAATGAATTGGATTGGGACTCATGCTATGAAATCCACAAACAGTCAATAAAAAGATATTAAACAATTAACAGTGTCCTTCAAATGTTCTCATTTTCCATACAATAGTAAAACCATGTATGTTTTGATTCAGTTTATCATTTCTTAAACTGCCAATCTGTCGTTCTTTATGTTTGCTAATTAACTCAGAAATAAATCTCCATATGTTGGGTAAGAAATGATTTTCATTGATTCTCTTCTAAAAGAGAAAATTCATGCAGGTAGATGACAAAGAGCATTCTATGTCTGTTGTGGGGAATATTAAAAATGATCCCACCAACTCTCCTGTCATGCCAACACTTTTGCCCCGCCATGCCACAACCATATCCTGGTGGGGTTCAGCTTGATGTCAACATCACTGCCAATCTATTCTCTCCCAGCTAGTTCCCACAGCATCCCAGCTGTGTTTTCTCTCTCTGTTATCAGTAACTAAGTAAATCAAAACTCTTAAAGGTTAATTAATTAGTCAAACAAACTTCTATAGATAATATTACAATTTGCAAGATGCCAATATAGTAATTTAAGAGCCAATTGATAATGATATTGGCTCTTAAATTACTATATTGGCATCTTGTATTTCTAACCCAATATTTCTAACCATATAAAAACTTAGCAATTTGTGGCTAGTAAATGCCACACAGGTTCATGTCCTAAGCCATATCCTTTCTCTTCCCTTCTCCTCCTGCTGTGACTTCTGTAGCACCCCCCCCCAATCCTAGATCTACCTTCTTTTTCCTGTCCAACCACAGGCCTTCCACTGCCCTAATGTGATTAGACATGGAAAATCCTGCAATCCTCTTTTTTCTTGCTATAACTTATGAAGTAGAACCCTACATTTGAAAAATTACTTTGTCAGAACACACACACACACACACACACACACACACACACATACACACTGGCACCCATATGTGTGAATGCCTGTGTGTGTGTCCATTTTATTTTCAATATCAATATACTCAAAATTGCAGGTATTTTAGACAATCTGATGAAATAATATGTTTAATTCTTTTGAGATGCGATGTTTAAATTTGACAATTTTAAATTGGCAAGTTGTGTAGGAGTACATGTACACACATGTATATACAGGTGTGTTTTCCAATACACAACCATATTGATGATACACATTAAAGCTGATATATTCCTCTATGGTGTATATGTTACATTTAGAGACAAAAGTCTCTTACTCATGTGGAGTTTCAGCTAAATTCACAGCCTAGAAAATCCCTGCTTTCTGCCTGTCTTTAATACTAGTCCTTGGAATATAAGAACATAGAGACATGACCAATTTTTATTTGTATGCTTTATATCTGAATACAAGACATCATGACTATATAGCATACACATAACGTAAAAGAGCTACTTCCCTCAGTTAAATGTCTTCATTGCTTTGAAAAATATTTCATTTATCAATATTGTGTATTATGTGTTAAATATAAACTAAAACATTTGGTTTCATTAATTGATATTTCATAATAGATTCTAATATATGTTTTTTCAAGTTCTGGATCAAATCAAAAGCAAAAGTATCAGCCTTCATAAATTCTCAAGCACATAGCTTCAATTCAAAAGCCATAATTATCAATCTGGTGTTTTTTTATTTGTTTTATTTGAGCCAGGTTGTAAAAGTAGTTTTTGTTTGCCAGGTGTATTTGTTCTCATGAAGGTTTATTGATAAATAAGCTCACCCTTTCTACTTTTTTCTGAACTCTCACTAACTAGTTCAATTCATCTGTTCTAGCTCAACTTCTCTCCTAGCTGACAGATTCAGTCTGGCTTCTCTCAGCTTCTCACTGAATTTCTGTTTGGCCTCAAACTTACTCTGACAATACTTTAAAATCTTCTGTCTTCTTATTCTCCGGCTTCAACTGTTTCTGATGATCTGATCTGAACTGCACTAAACTCACACGCTTTCTCACCTACCCTGTACAGCACTTAGTGCATTGATTGTCAAATGATTGACTCTCCCTCTTTCCAGGGGATACTCTTAAGTGTCTTCTCTTTTCCACACTGTTCTCATAAAAAATGGTCATATCCTATCTCTACACATTCTGTCAAATCTCTATCTGATTTGTTACCTTACCTGCCCCTCAATTAGATGTCACTTAACAACATGTTTGTTTCCTTTGGTATCTTAAAGGTATGTACTAAGGGAAAGTTTGTATTACAGCCAATAGTATTTAAAATGTGGGATGTGTGCAATCCAGTAGAATCACATATACCTAGGTCTTTGGATGTGATTTCATGCAAAAGCAGCCATATGACTAGATCAAAATTCCTCTATAACAGAGTCTCTCTATGTATTCTTTTTTTATTCTGGACCTCACTATGTGTTGTAGGCTTAATTCAAAGTCAGAAAGACTATTTTGTTTCTGTTTCCTACTGCTAAGATTGAAGATATGTGCCATTATGCTCAGCATTAGTCTGTTTACTTTTAAAACATAAGTCACCTATGTCACTTTTCATTCTAAAAAATATATTTATATTAGGATTTTCCACAATTTTCTTGTTGTTGTTTTGTATAGATGTGATTTGTTTCTTTTTCTTGTCTGCTTTCTCTGGAATTCAATACTATGTTGAATAGGAGTGTTTATCTGGGTATTATGGACATGAATTGTACTTACATCAGTGGTTTTAGTATTTACTATAAGTTTAGCTATGTGTTGCTATGTCAAATTATATTTTTTATACATCTATTTTTGAAATTTATAAATCACTAAATACCTTTATGTTTTGGATGAAATTTCTGCTCTTATCTAAGTGATCTGATGTTTTATATTATACATTCTTTCCCTATAGTGTGAAACTAGAATTAATTTACATATGTGAACATTCTAATTCATACATACATACACATACATACACACATGCATATACACAAATATCCACCCCCCCAAATTATAGGATGGTTGATCATAATATATAATGCTTGCAATATGCTAATGAACAGTTTACACGATCTTGCTAAGATGTTTTAAGAGGATATTATGTTTTTAATTTTATTTCTTCATTATTCCTTTGCTGAACTAATTTTTGGGGTTACTGTTACACTCTATACCATTTAGCTCCCATGTAAATAGCACAAAAATATCAGAATTAATTAACAAGCTACAAACCTAAACTTTGCAGGTTCTTCGACTATTAGAACATGGATAAGCTATTAATAACCAGATGAATGCCCTATTACTTTCCAATTGAGTCTTACTCTATTTCATGTGTGTCCCAATGCAAGCTTCTTTTTGCCATGTGCTCATAGTCCATATTCATGATCCATCCTGCCTCACAGGGACCTCCTTCTTTCCTTATCTCTTCCCTTTTCTTCTTGATTGCTACCCCAGGGTTCCTATTTAATCTCAAGTCCCACTTATCTCTCTTTCTTGACCAGTCATAAACTTAGAAGTTTATTGTTCAGAGATTATCGTGGAACATTCTTTATACCACATTTGTCAATACATTGCCCATGTTCAGACTATAACCCTATCTTAAGGCTGAGCACTCAGCATCTGGTTCCAGAAAGCACAAGACCAACCCCAAAGTTCCTTTGCTATTTTGGGGGGTAGTAGCAATGTGGTCTGATAACAAATGTTTGATAATGTTCTTTTAATTTCTTGTAAGAGCTTTAAAAATATTGCTCTAAATTTCTGCTCTACTTGGTTTAATTTACTAATAAAATAAACTGAAATTAATCGTTGCTTGGGATAGCTTTGCAGTGTTCTTTGCATATTATATTGATTTTAAGGAACCTAGCCAACCATGGATAGAAGTTAGAAAATGGTAAACCTTCAGAATTCAAGGTTCTTCAGAATTCAACATATAAAAATCACTTTCTTACAGTATAATAACAGACTATGCAAACATTAAAGACAGTAAAATCATGGATAATTGCACTAAAAAAGAATAAAAAGAGAAATAGTAATAACTTGAGTTGGATAATCTATAATTGGAAAGGAGATGTTGATTAAAGGTGTTAATTGAGATACAAAAAGGCAATCACAGACAATATGTTTTGGCAGGTAGAGTCACAAGTCAGTCAGCTTAACACCATTAATTGCAGCCCCAAGGTGAAGCGAGCAATCTACAAATTCAATGCAATCCCCATCAAAATTCCAACTCAATTCTTCATAGAGCTAGAGAGAGCAATTTTCCAATTTATCTGGAATAACCCAAAAGTCAGATTAGTGAAAACTATTCTCAACAATAAAAGAACTTCTCGGGCAATCACCATCCCTGACCTCAAGCTGTACAATAAAGCAATAGTGGCAAAAACAGCATGGTATTGGTATAGTGACAGGCAGGTAGATAAATGGAATAGTGAAGACCAGAATGAACACACACACCTATGTGTGGGACCATGAAAGGCATCCTGTTTTCTGATTGATCTATGTTTAAACCCTGGGATAATCCATCCTGATAGGAATGGTGGGTGTTTTCTAGGCTTCTAGACACCAGGCTGACAAGAGTCCTCAACTCTTTAGAATACTGTGGTAATTAGTCATTTAAGGACAATGGCCCAAGCCCCTCCACAGGTAGAAGACCTTACCACACACACATCCTCAAGACAGATCTCCAGTTAATGAAGTACCTAAAGGCCTGAAGGACTTAGCCAATTAAGCACTCCTTCCCAGTAAGTCCTTCCTGCAAAAGGCATTTAACCTCAGGCCTGCCGTGAAAAAGTGGGATATAGTTTCACTCAGCAAAACTCTCCCCCATGACAATAAATGCTTTAAAACCTATGGACTGCCTCTTCTCATTTGAGATCCACCATGCTGGAGCAATGGAGCAAGTCTTCCTCTATAGACCCACGTCTAATCTCCTGCAGGAGGTCTCCCTGCTCTCTCAGACATGGTCTCCACCAAGCCAAGCCACCCAAAGAACAAGTCATAGACCCAGGCAGAGCTCTCTCCTCTCACCACTTTCCCTTCTGTGAGGGCTAAAGCCAGGACTCAGGCTCCCACTCCATTCTCATCTCTTCCATTGCATCCAGTGGCATCTACAGTGCCCAAGAATTAAAACCTGTCATCCTTGGCCTCTGAGCCAGTCCAGGGAACCCCAAGCCCAACACAACTAGGTCCTCAGGACACCAAAATGTGATTCCACACCCCTCGAAGTGGGGTCCTGAGCCTTTTTACAGCCCAGCGCCTGCCTGGCAGCTGCATGGAATATATTCATTCAAAACTTCCCTCGTCCCATTCACCCAGTGACCCAAACCTTGGGTCAGACACAGGCCACCATTTTAACACACACCTATGGTCACTTGATCTTTGTCAAAGGAGCTAAAATCATCCAGTTGAAAAAACAGACACTATTCAACAAATGGTGCTGGTTTAACTGACAGTCAGCATGTAGAAGAGTACAAACTGATGTATTCTTACCTTCCTCTGCAAAGCTAAAGTCCATGTGGATTAAAAACCTCCACATTAAACCAGGTACATTAAAACTAATAGAAGAGAAAGTGGGGAATAGCACGGAACACATGGGCACAGGGAAAATTTTCCCAAACAAAACAACAATAGCTAATCCTCTAAGATCAAGAATCTACAAATGGGACCTCATAAAAGTGCAAAGCTTCCATAAGGCAAAGGATACTGTCAATCGGAAACAATGGCAATCAACTTATTGGAAAAACATCTTCACCAATCTTACATCTGATAGAGGGCTAATATCATATATATATTCATGGCCACCTCTAGAATACTTGCAGCTGTCTGGACTAAGCGAGCTGAACCAGGTACCTGTGATATCCAGAATTTGGGATTTCTGGGTACTCAAGGCCATTAGGCAGTGATCTGGGCAGAGCAGCGGTTCCTGGGTCCAAACAAAGTGTAGGCTTGAATATATATATATATATATATATACATATATATATATATATATATATTCAAGAAGTAAGACTCCAGAGAAACAAATAACTCTATTAAAAATGGGGAACAGAGCTAAACAGTGAATTCTCTACTGAGGAAACTCGAATGGCCCAGAAGCACCAAATGAAATGTTCAATATCCTTAGTCACTATGGAAATGAAAATCAAAAAAAAAAAAAAAAAAAAAAACATGAGATTCTACCTCACACCAGTCAGAATGGCTAAGATCAAAAACTCAAGTTGCGGGCCATCTTGGTGGTGGCTGCTTGGATTGAGCGGGCAGAAGCAGATACCCGAGATAGCCCAAGCTTAAGATCTCTGGGGACTTGGGCCGCCAGCCAGTCATCTAAGAACGGGAGCTTGGCAGAGCAGTGGATCCTGTGTTCCAGCAAGGCATGGGTTCTCTGCCCTGTGGGAGACTCTGCAAACCACACTCCACACTCACCGTGGCCACCTCCAGAATACTTGCAGCTGTCTGGACTAAGCGAGCTGAACCAGGTACCCGTGATATCCAGAATTTGGGATTTCTGGGTATTCAAGGCCGTTAGGCAGTGATCTGGGCAAAGCAGCGGTTCCTGGGTCCAAACAAAGTGTAGGCTCTGTGCCCTCAGGGGGACCCTGCACTCTGCACAACCGTGGCCATCTTGCTGGCAGCTGCTTGGATTGAGCAGGCAGAACCAGATACTGGAAATATCCCAAGCTTAAGATCTCTGGGGACTTGGGCTGTCAGCCAGTCATCTAAGAACAGGAGCTTGGCAAAACAGCGGTTCCTATGTTCCAGCAGGGCATGGATTCTCTTCCCTGTGGGAGACCCTGTACTCCACAGTCCGCATTACACACTCCCTGTGGCCAGTGCCTGCATCCTTGCTGCTGACTAGACTAAGCAAACAGAACCAGAGAAGACAAGCAGAATCAGGTCCACAGAGATAACAGAATATAACATTGCTTGGAGCAAGATACACCAGGGGTCCAACAGCACACAAGAGGAGAACAACACATCAGCAATCTGTGCCAGGGGAAACCCAGTCATCCAGTGGTGGGGAAATAACCTTAAGAGTCCACAGGAGGTTCAAGCACCAGATAGTAACTACAGGACCAACTAAGGCCAGAGATAAGCAGATGGCAAAAGGCAAACGTAGGAATGTTACTAACAGAAATCAGGGCAATATGGAGGATCTGAACCCACTTCCCCAACAGCAGTAAGTCATGGATACCCCAAAACACCAGCAAAACAAGATTTGGATCTAAAATCACTGGTCAGGATGCTGATAGTGGAACACATAGATAAATCTCTTAAAGAAATACAGAAGAAAATGGATCAAAAATTAGAAGCCCTTAAAAGGCAAACACAAAAATCACTTAAAGAAATTCAGGAGAATATGGAACAAAAAATAGAAGCCAATAAGGAGTAATTACAAAAATCACTTAAAGAAATAGAGGAGAACGTGGGTCAACAAGTAGAAGACATGAAAGAGTAAACACAAAAATCTTTTAAATACATGAAAATACAAACAACCAAGCAGAAGATCTGAGCAAAACCATCCAGGATCTAAAAACAGAAGTAGAAACAACTAAGAAATCGCAAAGGAAGACAACTTTAGAGATAGAAAACCTTGGGAAGAAGTCAGGGGCCATAGATGCAAATATCAACAATAGAATACAAGAGATAGAAGAAAGAATCTCAGATGCCAAAGATACCATAGAAACCATTGATTCAACAGTCAAAGAAAATGCAAAATGCAAAAAGCTAGTAACCAAAAACATCCAGGAAATGCAGGACACAATGAGAAGACCAAACCTAAGGGTTATAGGCATAGATGAGAGGGAAGATATACAACTTAAAGGGCCAGCAAATATCTTCTACAAAATTATGGAAGAAAACCTAAACCTAACCTAAAGAGAGAGACACCTGTGAATATACAAGAAGCCTACAGAACTCCAAACAGACTGGACCAGAACAGAAATACCTCTCATCACATAATAATCAAAATCCCAAATGTACTAAACAAAGAAAGAATATTAAAGGCAGCAAGAGAAAAAGGCAAAGTAACATATAAAGGAAAACCTATCAGAAATACACCAGACTTCTCACCTGAGACCATGAAAGCTAGAAGATCCTGGGCAGATATCATGCAGACTCTAAGAGAACACAAATTTCAGCCAAAATTACTTTACCCTGCAAGACTCTCAATCATCATAGATGGAGAAACCAAGATATTCCATGACAAAACCAAATTTGCACATTATCTTTCCACAACCCAGCCCTACAAAGATAATAGGGGAAAAACACCAACACAAGGAGGGAAACCACACCCCAGATGAAGCAAGATAGAAACCCCCTATCATCAAACCCAAAAGAACATAACCTCTCAAATGTAAAAAATAATGTCAAAAATGTCAGGAAGTAATAATTACTATTCCTCAATATATCTTAACATCAATGGAGTCAATTCCCCAATAAAAAGACATAGACTAACAGACTGGATACAGAAACATGACCCTACATTTTGCTGCATAATGAGTAAACACATCTCAGTGTCAAAGACAAACACTACTTTAGAGTAAAAGTCTGGAAGAAAATTTTACAAGTAAACGGTCTCAGCAAACAAGCCTGAGTTGCCATTATAATATCAGATAAAATTGACTTTCAACCTAAAGTCATCAAAAGAGACACGAAAGGTCACTTCTTGCTGGTCAAGGGAAAAATCCACCAGGAAGAACTCTTTTTTTTTGTTTTTGTTTTTGTTTTTGTTTTTCGAGACAGGGTTTCTCTGTGTAGTCCTGGCTGTCCTGGAACTCACTCTGTAGACCAGGCTGGTCTCGAACTCAGAAATCTGCCTGCCTCTGCCTCCCAAGTGCTGGGATTAAAGGCGTGCACCACCACGCCCGGCTAGGAAGAACTCTTAATACTGAACATCTATGCTCCAAATGCAAGGGCACCCTCATTTCTAAAAGAAACTCTACTAGAGCTTAAAGCACACATTACACCTAACTCAATAATTGTGGGTGACTTCAACACTCCACTATCCTCAATAGACCGATCAGGAAACCAGAAAATAAACAGGGACACAGTGAAACTAATTGAAGCTTTGGACGAACTGGATTTATCAGAAATATATAGAACATTTCATCCCAAAACAAAAGAATATACCTTTGTCTCAGCACTGTGCAATACTTTCTCCAAAAGGGACCATAAAATTCGTCACAAGACAGATGTCAACAAATTCAAGAAGATCAAACTAATCCCATGCCTCCTATTAGATCACTGTAGAGTGAAAGTGGTCTTCAATAGCAAGAAAAACAAAAGAAAACCCACATACACATGGAAACTGAACAATACTCTACTCAATGACACGTTGGTCAAGGAACAAATAAAGAAATAAATCAAAGACTTTAGAATTCAAGGAAAATGAAGGTACACCCTATCCAAATCTATGGGACACAATGAAAGCAGTGATAAGAGGAAAACTCAGTCCTGAGTGCCTCAAAAAAAAAAAAAAAAACTAGAGAGAGCATACACTAGCAGCTTAACAGCACACCTGAAAGCCATGGAACAAAAAGAAGCTAATTCGGACCAGCTATAGTGGCAGGCCTCCATATTGCAACCAGGACACAGCTGGAAAGGTGCAGGTAGAGACTCCGTCTGGGGCTACAGCAGGGAGAGCTGCTAAGCTCTTGCCCCCAGGCGGGCCCAGGCGCCTAGGCTCTGCTGCACGTCCCTGTGAGCTTAGGCCGTGCACCGAGGCAGCCGGAACCACCCAGCTCCCCAGGACCCCTGACCAGCAATAGCGGCAGGCCTCCATATTGCAACCAGGACACAGCTGGAAAGGTGCAGGTAGAGACTCCGTCTGGGGCTAGAGCAGGGAGAGCTGCTAAGCTCTTGCCCCCAGGCGGGCCCAAGCACCTAGGCTCTGTAGCACGACCCTGCAAGATTAGGCCATGCACCGAGGCAGCCAGAGCCACCCAGCTCCCCAGGACCCCTGACCAGCAATAGCGGCAGGCCTCCATATTGCAACCAGAACACAGCTGGAAAGGCACAGGTAGACAGATTCCATCAGGGGCTACCACGTGGGGGATCTGCTAGGCTCTAGCTACTAGGCAGGCCCAGCAGTGCCTGCTGAGGCTCTGCTGCACTCCCCCACACTTCCCTGAGACCTCAGGCCTTGCACAAAGTCAGCAGGTGGCAGACAGCTCGAGATCCCGTTGAGCAGCAATCACACATAACCACCAGTAGAGAAACAAAAGGTAAGCCAGCCTCACAGGAGATTCAAACACCAGCCAGTGACAACAAGGTCAACTAACACCAGAAATAACCAGATGGCAAAAGGTAAATGAAGGAATGTCACTAACAGAAATCAAGGCAACATGACAGCATCTGAACCCAGTTCGCCAACAACAGGAAGCCCTGGATACCCCAAAACACCAGAAAAACAAGACTTGGATATAAAATCACTGGATGCTGGTAGCTGAACACATAGAAAAATCTCGTAAAGAAAAAGAGGAGAAAATGGATCAAAAGTTAGAAGCCTTTACAAGGCAAATACAAAAATCACTTCAAGAAATGCAGGAGAAGATGGATCAAAAAGAAGAAGACAATAAGGAAGAAAGACAAAAATCACTTAAAGAAATACAGAAGAAAGTGGGCCAACAAGTAGAAGCTATGAAAGAGGAAACACAAAATCTATTAAAGAAATACATGAAAACACAATCAAGCAAGCAAAGGATCTGAGCATATCCATCCAGGTACTAAAAACAGAAGTAGAAACAACTAAGAAATGGCAGAGGGAGACAACATTGGAGATAGAAAACCTTGGGAAGAAATCAGGGGCCATAGATGCAAATATCAACAATAGAATACAAGAGATAGAAGACAGAATATCAGAAGCCAAAGATACCATAGGAACCATTGATTCAACAGTCAAAGAAAATACTAAATTCAAAAAGGCTGTAACCCAAAACATCCAGGAAATCCAGGACACAATGAGAAGACCAAACCTAAGGATTATAGGTATAGATGAGAATGAAGATGTACAAGTTAAAGGGCCAGCAAATATCTTCTACAAAATTATGGAAGAAAACTTCCCCAACCTAAAGAGAGAGATGCCCATGAATATACAAGAAGCATACAGAACCCCAAACAGACTGGATCAGAACAGAAATACATCCCGTCACATAATAATCAAAACTGCAAATGTACTAAACAAAGAAAGAATATTAAAGGCAGCAAGAGAAAAAGGCCAAGTAACTTATAAAGGAAGACCTATCAGAATAACACCAGACTTCTCACCTGAGACCATGAAAGCTAGAAGATCCTGGGCAAATATAATGCAAACTCTAAGAGAACACAAACTTCAGCCAAAACTACTTTACCCAGCAAAGCTCTCAAACGCCATAGATGGAGACATCAAGGTATTCCATGACAATACCAAATTTGCACGATATCTTTCCACAAATCCAGCCCTACAAAGGATAATAGGGGGAAAACACCAAGACAAGAACAGAAACTACACCCAGGAAGAAGCAAGATAGAAACCTCCTCTCATCAAACAAAAAAGAAGGTAACCTCTCAAATATAAAAAATAAATAAAATAAATAAATATAATTTCAAAAATGTCTGGAGGTAATAATTACTATTCCTTAATATCTCTTAACATCAATGGACTCAATTCCCCAATAAAAAGACATAGATTAAAACACTGGATACGGAAACAGGACCATACATTTTGCTGCATACAGGAAACACATCTCAGTGTTAAAGACAAACACTGCCTTAGAGTAAAAGGCTGGAAGACAATTTTAAAAGCAAATGGTCTCAGGAAACAAGCTGGAGTAGCCATTCTAATATCAGATAAAATTGACTTCCAACCTAAAATCATCAAAAGAGACTCAGAAGGTCACTTCTTGCTGGCCAAAGGGAAAATCCACCAAGAAGAGCTCTCAATACTGAACGTCTATGCTCCAAATGCAAGGGCACCCTCATTCATAAAAGAAACCTTACTAAAGCTTAAAGCACACATTACACCTAACACAATAATTATGGTGACTTCACCAATCCACTCTCCTCAATGGACCAGTCAGGAAAGCAGAAACTAAACAAGGACATAGTGAAACTAATTGAAACTCTGGACCAATTGGATTTAACAGATATATATAGAACATTTCATCCTAAAGCTAAAGAATATACCTTTTTCTCAGCTCCATATGGTACCTTCTCCAAAATAGACCATATAATTGGTCACAAGACAGATGTCAACAAATACAAGAAGATGGAGCTAATCCCATGCCTCCTATCAGATCAACATGGAGTAAGAGTGGTCTTCAATAGCAACAAAAACAACAGAAAGCCCACATACACATGGAAACTGAACAATACTCTACTCAATGACACCTTGGTCAAGGAAGAAATAAAAAAAGAAATCAAAGACTTTTTAGAATTCAATGAAAATGAAGGTACAACCTACCCAAATCTATGGGACACAATGAAAGCAGTGCTAAGAGGAAAACTCATAGCTCTAAGTGCATCCAAAAAGAAACTGGAGAGAGCATACACTAGCAGCTTAATGGCACACCTTAAAGCCCTGGAAGAAAAACAAGTTAATTCACCCAGGAGGAGTAGAAGACAAGAAATCATCAAACTCAGGGCTGAAATCAATCAAATAGAAACAAAGAGAACCATACAAAGAATCAACAAGACCAGGAGCTGGTTCTTTGAGAAAATCAACAAGATAGATAAACCCTTATCCAGACTAACCAAAGGACACAGAGACAGTATACAAATTAACAAAATTAGAAATGAAAAGGGAGACATAACAACAGAAACTGAGGAAATTCAAAAGATCATCAGATCCTACTACAAAGGTCTATACTCAAAACAACTGGAGAAGCTGGAGGAAACTCCACCAGAGAACTTCCACAGCTGATAAACAACTTCAGCAAAGTGGCAGGTTATAAAATTAACTCAAGCAAGTCAGTGACCTTCTTGTACTCAAAGGACAAGCAGGCTGAGAAAGAAATTAGGGAAATAACACCCTTCACAATAGCCACAAACAACATAAAGTATCTTGGCATAACTAACCAAACAAGCGAACGATCTGTATGACAGGAACTTCAAGTCCTTGAAGAAAGAAATCGAAGAAGACCTCAGAAGATGGAAAAATATTTCTTCCTCCTGGATTGGCAGGATCAATATAGTAAAAATGGCCATCTTGCCAAAAGCAATATACAGCTTCAATGCGATCCCCATCAAAATCCCAACTCAATTCTTCATAGATCTAGAAAGAGCAATTCTCAAATTCATTTGGAGCAACAAAAAACCCAGGATAGCTAAAACTATTTTCAACAATAAAAGGACTTCTGGGGGAATCAATATCCCTGACCTCAAGCAGTACTTAAGAGCAATTGTGTTCAAAACTGCATCATATTGGTATAGCAACAGGCAAGCAGATCAATGGAACAGGATTGAAGACCCAGAAATTAACCCACAGACTTATGGTCACTTGATCTTTGATAAAGGAGCCACAACCATCCGGTGGAATAAAGATAGCCTTTTCAACAAATGGTGCTGGTTCAACTGGAGGTCAACATGCAGAAGAATGCGAATTGACCCACTCTTATCTCTTTGCACTAATATCAACTCCAAGTGGATCAAGGACCTCCACATAAAACCAGACACACTGAAACTATTAGAAAAGAAACTTGGGAAGACCCTGGAGGACTTGGGCACAGGGGAAAAGTTCTTGAGCAGAACACCAATAGCTTATGCTCTAAGATCAAGAATCGACAAATGGGACCTCATGAATTTACAAAGTTTCTGCAAAGCAAAGGACACTGTCAGAAGGACAAAACGGCAACCAACAAAGTGGGAAAAGATCTTCACCAACTCCACATCCGACAGAGGGCTAATATCCAATATATACAAAGAACTCAAGAAGTTAGACCACAAAGAAACAAATAACCCTATCAAAAAATGGGGCACAGAGCTAAACAAAGAATTTTCACCAGAAGAAATTCGGATGGCCAAGAAAAACCTTAAAATATGTTCAACATCATTAGTCATCAGGGAAATGCAAATCACAACAACCCTGAGATTCCACCTCACACCAGTCAGAATGGCTAAGATTAAAAACTCAAGAGACAACAAGTGCTGGTGAGGATGTGGAGAAAGAGGAACACTCCTCCACTGTTGGTGGGATTGCAAAATGGTAAAACCGCTCTGGAAATCAGTTGGGCGGTTCCTCAGAAAATTGGGCATGTCACTTCCAGAGGACCCTGGCATACCACTCCTGGGCATATACCCAGAGGATTCCCCTGCATGCAATAAGGACACATGCTCCACTATGTTTATAGCAGCCTTGTTTATAATAGCCAGAAATTGGAAGGAGCCCAAATATCCCTCAAAGGAGGAATGGATACAGAAAATGTGGTATATTTATACAAAGGAATACTACTCAGCAATTAAAAATAATGAATTCATGCAATTTGTAGGTAAATGGTTAGACCTGGAAAATATCATCCTGAGTGAATTAACCCAATCACAAAAGAATGCACATGAAATGCAATCACTGATAAGTGGATATTAATGAGCCCAGAAGCCCTAAATACTCAAGACACAAATAGCAAGTCAAATGATTCCCAAGAAGAAGAAAGGAGAGGACCCTGGGCCTGTAAAGATTGCATTCAGTTTAGTAAAGAAACCGAGGGGGGAGGGGAATGATTGGGGAATAGTTGGAGCGGGAGAGGAACTATGGGAACTATGGTGGGTGGGAACTGGGAAACTGGAAAGCCTTTGGAATGTAAACATAGAATATAGAAAATAAAAATGTAAAAAAAAGCATAAAAAAATGAAGCTAATTCCCCCAGGAGGAGTAGAAGACAGGAAATCATCAAACAAAGTGCTGAAATCAATTAAGTAGAAACAAAGAGAATCATACAAAGAATCAACAAAACCAGGAGCTGCTTCTAAGTTAGACCCTTAGCCAGACTAACCAATGGGCACAGAGAGTGTATCCAAATTAACAAAATTAGAAATGAAAATGGGGATATAACAACAGAAACTGAGAAAATTCAAAAATCATCAGATTCTATTACAAAAGCCTATACTCAACACAACTGGAGACTCTGGAGGAAATGGACAATTTCCTTGACAGATACCAAATACCAAAATTAAACCAGGATCAATTAGATCAGCTAAACAGTCCCATAATCCCTAGAGAAATATATGGGGTTATAGAAAGTCTCCCAACCAAAAAAAGTATGGGACCAGATGGTTTTAGGGCAGAATTTCATCAGACTTTTAAAGAAGACCTAACAGCAGTACTCTTCAAACTATTCCACAAAATAGAAACAGAAGGAACACTGCCCAACTCATTCTATGAAACCACAATTACACTGATACCAAAACCACACAAAGATCCAACAAAAAAAGAGAACTATAGGCCAATTTCCCTTATGAATACCAATGCAAAAATACTAAATAAAATCTTTGACAACCAAATCCAAGAGCACATAAAAACTATAATTCACCATGATCAAGTAGGCTTCACCAGGGATGCAAGGATGATTCAATATATGGTAATCCATCAATGTAATCCACTACATAAACAAACTAAAAGAAAAAAACCACATGGTCATCTAACTAGATGCTGAAAAAGCATTTGACAAAATTCAGCATCATTTCATGCTAAAAGTCCTGGAAAGAACAGGAATTCAAGGCCCATACCTGAATGTAGTAAAAGCAATATACAGCAAACCAGTAGCCAACATCAAACTAAATGAAGAGAAACTTGAAACAATCCCACCAAAATCCGGGACTAGACAAGGCTGCCCTCTCTCTCCATATCTTTTCAATATAGTACTTGAAGTTCTAGCAAAAGCAATTAGACAACATAAGGAAGTCAAAGGGATACAAATTGGAAAGGAAGAAGTCAAAGTATCATTATTTGCAGACAATATGATAGTATACTTAAGAGACCCAAAAAAATCCACCAGAGAATTCCTACAGCTGATAAACAATTTTAGCAAAGTGGCTGGTTATAAAATCAACTCAAGCAAACCAGTAGCCTTCCTATACTCAAAGGACAAGCAGGCTGAGAAAGAAGTTAGGGAAAAAACACCCTTCACAATAGCCACAAACAATATAAAGTATCTTGGTGTGACTCTAACCAAACAAGTGAAATATCTATATGACAAGAACTTCAAGTCTTTGAAGAAAGAAATTAAAGAAGACCTCAGAAGATGAAAAAATATTTCTTGCTCTTGGATTGGCAGGACCAATATACTAAAAATGGCCATCCTGCCAAAAATAATCTACAGATTCAATGCAATCCCCATCAAAATCCCAAATCAATTCTTCATAGATCTAGAAAGAGCAATTCTTAAATTCATCTGGAGTAACAAAGACCCAGGATAGCTTAAACTATTCTCAACAATAAAAGGACTTCTGGGGGAATCAATATCCCTGACCTCAAGCAGTACTAGAGAGCAACTGTGTTAAAAACTGTATGGTATTGGTACAGTGACAGGCAAGTAGATCAATGAAATAGAATTGAAGACCCAGAAATGAACCCACAGACTTATGGTCACATGGTCTTTGATAAAGGATCTACAACCATCCAGTGGAAAAAAGATAGCCTTTTCAACAAATGGTGCTGGTTCAACTGGAGGTCAACATGCAGAAGAATGTGAATTGACCCACTCTTATCTCTTTGCACTAAGATCAACTCCAAGTGGATCAAGGACCTCCACATAAAGCCAGACACACTGAAACTAATAGAAAAGAAACTGGGGAAGACACTGGAGGACATGGACACAGGGGGAAAGTTGCTGAACAGAACACCAATAGCTTATCCTCAAGAAAGTAGACCCCAAAGAACCAAATATCCCTATCAAAAAATGGGGTACAGAGCTAAACAAAGAATTTTCACCAGAAGAAATTCGGATGGCTGAGAAGCACCTTAAGAGATGTTCAACATCATTAGTCATCAGGGAAATGCAAATCAAAACAAACTTGAGATTTACCTCACAACAGTCAGAATGGCTAAGATTAAAAACTCAAAAGACAACAGGTGCTGACAAGGATGTGGAAAAAGAGGAGCACTCCTCCTCTGTTGGTGGGATTGCAAGATGCTACAACTGCTCTGGAAATCAATCGGGCGGTTCCTCAGAAAATTGATCATGACACTTCCAGAGGACCCTGTCAGACCACTCCTGGCATATACCCAGAGGATTCACCTGCATGCAATAAACTATGTTCATAGCAGCCTTATTTATATTAGCCAGAAGCTGGAAGGAGCTCAGATGTCCCTCAAAGGAGGAATGGATACAGAGAATGTGGTATATTTATACAATGGAATACTACTCAGCAATTAAAAATAATGAATTCATGTAATTTGTAGGTAAATATTTGGATCTGGAAAATATCATCCTAAGTGTGTTAACCCAATCACAAAAGAATACACATGAATTGCAATCACTGGTAAGTGGATATTAATGAGCCCAGAAGCTCTTGAGACTCAAGGCACAATTAGCAAATCAAAAAGAAGGGGAGGACACTGGTCCCAAAAAGACTGGTTCCAGTTTTGCAGGAGAGTACTAGAACAGAGAATGGTTTGGGGTATGATGGAGGAAAGGGGGGGTAAGAGGACTTATGGGACATATGGAGAGGAGGGAACTGGAAAAAGGGAAAGCCTCTGGAATGTAAACAAAGAATATAGAAAATAAAAAAACCTCAAGTCACAGCAGATACTGGTGATTATGTGGAGAAAGAGGGATGCTCTCCCATTGTTAGTTGAATTGCAAGGTGCTACAACCACTCTGGAAATCAGTCTCTCTGTTCCTAAGAAAACTGGACATGGTAGTACCTAATTACCCAGCCACACCCCTCCTGGACATATACGCAGATGAAACTCCAACATGTAATAAGGACACATGCTCCCCTATGTTCATAGCAGCCATATTTATAATATCCAGAATCTAGAAACAACCCAGATACCCTTCAACAGAGAAATGGATACAGAAAATGTGGCACATTTACACAATGGAGCACTACTCAGCTCTTAAAAGCAATGACTTCATGATATTCCCAAGCAAATTGAAAATATCATCCTGAATGAGGTAACGCAGTCACAAAAGAACACACATGGTATGCACTCACTGATATGTGAATATTAGTTGAAAATTTCTGATTACCCAGGATTCAATGCACAGACCATATTAAGGCCTAGAAGAAAAAAGACCAATGTGTGAATGCTTCAGTGCTTCTTAGAATGGGGAACAAAATACTCACAGGAGGAAATATGGAATCAAAATGTGGAGCAGACACTGAAGGAAAGGCCATCTAGAGACTTCCGTACAGAGACTGATCCATGTCTAGATGGTCTAGGGTGTCCTTTCTATAACCTCTTTCTCAGCCTGCCCAGTCTTAATGGATACATCTGCAATATTCTGTACCTAAGGCTCAGGTAATATTGTTGAAGAGAGGACAGGCAGAAAGACTGTAAGACCCAGAGCCTTCAATTCTATACAAAGAACTACAGGCAACCAAGGAGAGCTAGAAGTATGAGGAGTGGCTTTCCCTATTGAAGAGTCAAACAATTGGTTGTCCAATGTCAAATTATCAGTATTGAAAACATACAAATAACATTATATGGACTTGATTATATGGAAAAGATTATATTTAGGACCATTGATTTATTACATATACATATATGCATATAATAACAGTTGAAAGGAGGGCATGAATTTGAAGGAACATGTGAAGGAGTATATAGAAGAGTTCAAATGAAGGAAACAGACAGGAAAAATTTTATGGTTTCATTGTAATCCAAAAGCTAAAATTAAAATAAAACATTTGGTAGAAAATAATTATATTCTCTTAGTGTGTGTAAGTTCCTATATTAAATGTCTAGGACATGCATACATACAATCACAATTATCAATCTACAAAATTCCTTATCTCCAAAGTATACAATTTGTTAAACAAAATGTAAAGGAGAAACCTTATGGCATTGTATTTGTCAATTGATTTTAAAAATTAATTATTGACTATGGTTCAAAAAATATGGACAATAAAAATAGATATGGACAAATGAGGTTTTATCTAATTTGTTCTCCAAGAGATGCAAATATTATTGTAAAAAGACTATATTATGGAAAATGCACTAAGTATATTATAATGAGGAGTTAACTTTTAGAGTTCAACAGCAAAATGTCAAACAATGCATTTTAAACTTTGGTAAGTAATTTCAAAAGGTACTTAGGTAAAGATAATTTTAAGTGGCTAAAAATAATAAAATAGTGATCAAAATCATATAATCATTATGAAATATAAATTCAAAAGATAGACATAGTATCTTATACTAGAATAGTATAAGATGGATAAGCAGGCCAAGAAAGAAATTAGGGAAATGACACCCTTCACAATAGCCACAAATGATATAAAGTATCTTGGTGTGATGCTAACCAAACATGTGAAAGATTTATATGACAAAAACTTCAGGTCTCTGAAGAGGGATATTGAAGAAGACATCAGAAAATGGGAAAATCTTCCATGCTCGTGGGTTGGCAGGACTAATATAGTCAAAATGGCAATCTTGTCCAAAACAATATACAGATTCAATGCAATCCCCATCAAAATCCCAACTCAGTTCTTCATAGAGTTAGAAAGAGCAATTCTCAAATTCATCTGGAATAACAAAAAACCCAGGATAGCTAAAACTATCATCAACAGCAAAAGAACTTCTGGGGGAATCAATATCCCGGACCTCAAGCAATATTACAGAGCAGTAGTATTTAAAACTGCATGGTATTGGTTCAGTGACAGGGAGGTGGATCAATGGAATAGGATCGAAGACCCAGAATTGAACCCACACATCTATGGCCAATTGATCTTCGACAAAGGAGCTGAAAACATCCAGTGGAAAAAAGATAGCCTTTTCAACTGATGGTGCTGGCTCAACTGGAGGTCAACATGCAGAAGAATGAGAATTGATCCACTCTTATCTCCTTGCACTAAGCTCAATTCCAAGTGGATCAAGGACTTCCACATAAAACCAGACACACTAAAACTAATAGAAAAGAAACTGGGGAAGACCCTTGAGGACATTGGCTCAGGGGAAAAATCCTGAACAGAACACCAATTGCTTATGCTCTAAGAGCAAGAATAGACAAATGGGAGCTCATAAAATTACAAAGTTTCTGTAAGGCAAAGACACTGTCAAAAGGATAAATCGGCAACCAACAAATTGGGAAAAAATCTTCACCAACCCCACATCCGACAGAGGGCTAATTTCCAATGTATACAAAGAACTCAAGAGGTTAGACCCTAGAAAACCAAATAACCCTATCCAAAAATGGGGTACAGAGCTAAACAGAGACTTTTCACCTGAAGAAATTCGGATGCCTGAGAAACACCTTAAAAAAATGTTCAAAATCATTAGTCATTAGGGAAATGCAAATTAAAACAATCCTGAGAATTTACCTCACACCAGTCAGAATGGTTAAGATTAAAAACTCAGAAGACATCAGGTGTTGGCAAGGATGTGGAGAAAGAGGAACACTCCTCCACTGCTGGTGGGAATGCAAGCTGGTACAACCACTCTGGAAATCAGTCTGGCGGTTCCTCAGAAAACTGGGCGTGATACTTCCGGAGGACCCAGCCATACCACTCCTGGGAATATACCAAGAAGATTCCCCAGCATGCAATAAGGATATATGCTCCACTATGTTCATAGCAGCCTTATATATAATAGCCAGAAGCTAGAAAGAACCCAGATGTCCCTCAACAGAGGAATGGATACAAAAAAATGTGGTATATATACACAATGGAGTACTATTCAGCCATTAGAAACAATGAATTCATGAAATTCTTAGAGAAATGGATGTAGCTGGAGAATGTCATACTAAGTGAGGTGACCCAGTCTCAAAAGAATACTCATGGTATACAGTCACTGATAAGTGGATATTAGCCTAGAAGCTTGGAACAACAAAGACATAAATCACATATCAAGTGATGTCTCACAAGAAGAAAGGAGTGGACACTGGTGCTAGAATGGACCAAAACATCATTGTGGGAGAGTACAAGAACAGTGAGGTGAGGGAGCAGGGGGAGGGAAAAGGGCATGTGGGACCTTTGGGGGTGGGGAACCAGAAAAAGGGAAATGAATTGTAAATATAGAATATATCCAATAAAAAATCAAATATAGTCTACATAACAATATGTTGATGAAAATTGGCTAAGGGTCAACCCTTATATACAGTTAGTCATAATATATTTAATTATATTTAATTTAAACCCCCACAGAAAATACTGTAGTACGTAGTGAAAAGAAAAAAAAAGCTTCACAATGGATATATGAATGCACTGTTAAAAGATTATCAGGAATGAGTATCCAGAGCTATTAAAACTTATATATCTATGATGTGCTGAATAAGAATGCTGAATAAGAATTCTCATATATCTCTATGATATATCTGCATGATATATCTGTATGATATCTGTATAATTAGTCATCAAGGAATAGTACTATATGAGGAGGTATAGCCTTCATGGAAGAAGTGTGCCACTGGGAATTGGTTTTGGGCTTTCAAAAGCTTAAACCAGTCCAAGTGTCTTTCTGCCTGCTGACTGCAGATTAAGAAATCTTGGCTCCTTTTCCAGTGCCATTTTTGTCTATAAGCCACCATGCTTCCCACCATTCAGATAATGGACAAAACATCTGAAACTGTAAGCAAGCTAAGTGCTTTCATTTGTAAGAATTCCCATGGTCATGGAATCTCATCAAAGCAAAAGAAAACTAAGCTAGAGGTTTGAACTAGGACTAGCAGATTTCTTTTAAACTTGGGCCCCACTACTTGTTGGTAGCTTATGGATTTTGTGACTTTCAATTGGGAAAGGAGTTGAATAGTTTGAGTGATGCTTAATGGGACGTTCTACCAAATACATAGACAATACTGGTGCTGAGAGCAATGTGAATATAATAACATAGATTACGAGGTCATAACAGAGATGAATGTTAATAACTGGGCTAGAGATCATTTTGTTAAAAAATGAGACTGTGATTTGGAGAGGGTCTCTGCCATCTTGGGTCTCATACAGATCTGACTGGCAGCACCAGGTACACAAAGATATCCAAGTCTAACATTGCTTGGGACACAGGTCCTGGGCAGCTCTGTGGGCCATCTGTAGTCTGTGTGCCAGCCCTGTCCTGGACTGTTTGTCCTGCAGAATGATTGGAACTTGGAAAAGTTCCCCACAGCATCTGCCATCTTTGCTCCCAGAAGGAGCAGACAGGCAACACCAGGTTCACAGAGATATCCTGAGTTGGACATCACTCAGGACACAGCCCTCCAGGCTTCTGCCTGCGACCAGGGCCTGGGCAGCTCTGCAGTCGTCTGTGTGCCAGCCCTGTCCTGGGCCATGTGCCCTGCAGAGTGATTGGCACTTGAAGGGGGTTACTGTGGCTTCCACCATCTTTGCTCCTGGGCAGAACAAACAGGCAACACCAGATAGACAGAGACAACCCGAGTTTAACATTGCTTGGGGCAAGGCACACGAGGGCTCCAACAGCACCCAAGACTAGTGCAGCACATCAGCAATCTGTGCCAGAGGAAACCCAGTCATCAAGTGGTGCTGAAATAGCCTTACAGGCTCTTAGGAAGCTCAAGCACCAGCCAGTGGCAACAGGACCAACTATGACATAGATAACCAGGTGGCAAAAGGCAAATGTAAGAAAGTTACTAACAGAAATCAAGGCAATATGGCAGCATCCAAACCCAATTCTCCAACAACAGCAAGTCCTGGATATCCCAACACACCAGAAAAACAAGATTTGGACTTAAAATCACTGGTCATGATGCTGTTAGAGCAACACAAGAAGGACATAAATAAATCTCTTAAAGAAATACAGGAGAACATGAATCAAAAGGTAGAAGCTCGTACAAGGGAAAAACAAAAATAATTTAGAGAAATTCAGAAGAATATGTGTCAACCAATAGAAGCCAATAAAAAGGAAATACAAAAATCACTTAAAGAAATACAGGAGAACTTGGGTGAACAAGCAGAAGTCATGAAAGAGGAAACACAAAAATCTCTTAAAGAATTACAGGAAAACACAAACAAACAAGTGAAGGAACTGAGCAAAACGATCCCGGATTTAAAAACAGAAGTAGAAACAACTAAGAAATCACAAAGGAAGACAGCTTTGGAGATAGAAAACACTGGGAAGAAATCAGGGCTCATAGATGCAAATATCAACAACAGAATATAAGAGATGGAAGAAAGAATCTCAGCTGTCAAAGATACCATAGAAACCATTTACTCAACAATCAAAGAAAATGAAAATTCAAAAAGCTTGTAACCCAAAACATCCAGGAAATCCAGTACAAAATGAGAAAACCAAACATAAGGATTATAGGTATAGATGAAAGTGAAGATTTATAACTTAAATGGCCAGAAATATCTTCAACAAAATTATGGAAGAAAACTTCCCTAACCTAAAGAGAGAGATGCCCATGAATATACAAGAAGCCTACAGAACTCCACACAGACGGAACCAGAACAGAAATACCTCCTGTCACATAATAATCAAAACTCCAAATGTACTAAACAAAGAAATAATATTAAAAGCATTAAGAGAAAATGGTCAAGTAACATATATGGTTAGACCTATCAGAATTACACTAGACTTCTCACCAGAGGTCATGAAAGTTAGAAGATCCTGGGCAGATATCATACAGACTCTAAGAGAACACAATGCCAGCCAAGACTACTATACTCAGTAAAACTTTCAATCACCATAGATGGAAAAAGCAAGATATTCCATGATAAAACCAAATTTACACAAACACAGCCCTAAAAAGGATAATAGGTGAAAAACACCAACACAAGGAGGGAAACCACACCCCAGAAGAAGCAAGATAGAAATCCCCTCTCATTAAACCCAAAAAGAGATAACCACACAAATATAAAAATAACATCAAAAATAACAGGAAGTAACGATCACTATTTCTTAATATCTCGTAACTTCAATGGACTCAATTCCCCAATAAAAAGATATAGACTAATAGAATGGATAAGTAAACAGTACCCTATATTTAGCTGCATACAGGAAACACACTTCAGTGTCAAAGACAAAAACTACCTCAGAGTAAAATGCTGGAAAATAATTTTAAAAGCAAATGGTCTTAGGAAAAAAGCTGGAGTAGCCATTCTAATATCAGTTAAAATTGACTTTCAGCCTAAATTAATCAAAAGAGACACAGAAGGACACTTTTTACTGATCCAAGGAAAAATCCACCAAGAAGAACTCTCAATTCTGAACATCTAAAAAAAATTACTAAAGCTTAAAGCACACATTGCATTTAAGACAATAATTGTGGGTGACTTCAACACACCACTCTCCTCAATGGACCAATCAGAAAAATAGAAACTAAACAGGGATACAGGGAAACTAATTGAAGCTTTGGACCAATTGGATTTAAAAGATATATATAGAACATTTCATCCTAAAGCAAAAGAATATACATTTTTGTCAGCACCTCATGGTACCTTCTCCAAAGGTGACCATATAATTGGTCACAAGACAGACCTCAACACATATAAGAAGATCATACTAATCCCATGCCTCTTATCAGACCACTATGGAATAAGAGTGGTCTTCAATAACAACAAAAACAACAGAAAGCCCATGTATATATGGAAGCTGAACAATACTCTATTCAGTGATACCTTGGCCAAGAAAAAGATAAAGAATCAAAGACTTTTTAAATTTTAATGAAAATGTAGGCACAACATATCCAAATTTATGGGACACAATAAAAGCAGTGCTAAGAGGAAAATCATAGCCCTGAGTACCTCCAAAAAGAAGCTGAAGAGAGCATACACTAGCAGCTTAATGGCACTCCTGAAAGCCCTGGAAGAAAAAGAAGCTATTTTACCCAGGATGAGTAGAAGACAGGAAATCATCAAACTCAGGGCTGAAATCAATCAAGAAGAAACAAAGAGAACCATACAAAGAAACAACAAACCCTGGAGCTGGTTCTTTGAGAACATCAACAAGGTAGATAAACCCTTAGGAAGACTAACCAAAGGGTACAGAGACAGTATACAAATTAACAAAATTACAAATAAAAAGGGAGATATAATATCAGAAACTAAGGAAATTCAAGAAATCATGAGATCCTATTATAAAAACCTATACTCAAAAAAACTGGAGAATCTGGAGGAAATGACATATTCCTAGACAGACACCAAATACCAAAATTAAATTAGGATCAAATAGATCATCTAAACAGTCCCATAACCCCTAAAGAAATAGTAGGGTTCATAGAAAGTCTTCCAACAAAAAAAAAAAAAAAAAAAAAAAAAAAACAAGACCAGATGGTTTTAATGCATAGTTCTATCAGTCCTTCAAGGAAGACGTAACACCAATACTCTTCAACTATTCCACAAAATATAAATGATACTTAAAGTATACTTAATTTTAAAAATATTTTAGTAAAGTATCCAAAAACACCAGAGAACTCCTACAGCTGATAAACAACTTCAGCAAAGTGGTTGGTTATAAAATCAACTCAAGCAAATCAGCAACCTTCTTATACTCAAATGATAAAGAAATTAGGGAAATGACACCCTTCACAATAGTCACAAATAATATATAGTATCTTTGTGTGATTCTAACCAAACAAGTGAAATTTCTGTATGACAAGAATTTCAGGTCTCTGAAAAAGGAAATCAAAGAAGACCTCAGAAAATGGAAAAATATTCCATGCTTATGGATTGGCAGGATTAATATAGTAAAAATGGCCATCTTGCCAAAAGCAATATACAGATTCAATGCAATGCCCATCAAAAGTCCAACTCAGTTCTTCATAATGTTAGAAAGAGCAATCCTCAAATTCATCTGGAATAACAAAATACCACAGATAGCTAAAACTATTCTCAACAGTAAAAGAACTGGGGGAATCAGTATCCTAGACCTCAATCATTACTACAGAGCAATAGTATTAAAACCTGCATGGTATTGGTACAGTGAAAGACAGGTAGATCAATGCAATAGGATTGAAGATCCAGAAATGAACCCACATAACTATGGTTACTTGATCTTCAACAAAGGAGCTGAAACCATCCAGTGGAAAAAAGATAGTCTTTTTTTCACAAATGGTGCTGATTCAACTGGAGGTCAGCATGCAGAAGAATGCAAATTTATCCATTATCTCCTTGTACTAAGCTCAACTCCAAGTGAATCAAGGACTTCCACATAAAACCAGACACGCGAAAACTTATAGAAAAGAATCTGGGGAAGACCCTTGAGGACATGGGCACAGGAAAGTGTTCCTGATTAAAAAACCAATAGCTTATGCTCTAAGATCAAGAATTGACAAATGGGACCTCATAAAATTACAAAGTTTCTGTAAGGCGAAGGACACTGTCAAAAAGACAAAATGGCAGCCAGCAAATTGGAAAAAGATCTTCACCAACCCTACATTGGACAGAAGGCTAATATCCAATATGTACAAAGAAATCAAGAAGTCAGACTCCAGAGAACCCAATAAACCTATTTAAAAATTGGGTACAGAGCTAAACAAAGAATTTTCACCCAAAGAACTTCAAATGGCAGAGAAGCATTTTAAGAAATGTTCAGCATCATTGATCATTAAGGAAATGCAAAAGAAAACAACCCTGAGATGTCACCTCACACCAGTCAGAATGGCTAAGATTAAGAACACAGGAGTCAGCAGGTGTTGGCGAGGATGTGGAGAAAAAGGAACACTCCTCCACTGCTGGTGGGAATGTTAGTTGGTACAATCACTCTGGAAATCAGTCTGGCAGTTCCTCACAAAACTGGGCATGACACTTCTGGAGGACCCTGCTATACCACTCCTGGTCATATACCCAGAGGATTCCCAGGCATGGAATAAGGACACATGCTCCACTATGTTCATTGCAGCCTTATTTATAATAGTCAGAAGCTGGAAAGTACCCAGATGTCCCTCAATGGAGAAATGGATACAGAAAATATGGTATATTTATGCAATGGAATACTACTCAGCAATTATAAACAATGAATTCATGAAATTCTTAGGCAAATGGTTGGAACTGGAAAATACCTTAAGTGCAGCAACTCATTCACAAAAGAACACACATGGAATGCAGTCAGTGATAAGTGGATATTAGCCCAGAAGCTCTGAATACCCAAGAAACAACTCCCATATCAAATCATTCCCAAGAAGATGGAAGAAGAGGGCCCTGGTCCTAGAAAGCCTTGATGCAACATTGTAAGGGATTACCAAGAGAGAGAAGTGGGAGGGGGTTGTTTGGGGAATGTGTGAAAGGAAGAGAGCTTATGAGACTTATGGGGAGGGGGGAACCAGGAAATGGAAAATAATTTGGAATATAAACAAAGAATATAGAAAATGAAAAAAATGAGACTGAATGTTGCCATTGTCCAAAACATCTTTTTGAGCTTAAATTGAAGAGTTTTGTATTCTTTACAATGGCAAATAAAAGTAGATGTCAAACCAGCCTAGAATTGAATTTGTCATATAATTATTAGTGGCCATCTTATGCAGCTTTAAAATCAGAATGAATAAGATGAATAAGGAAAATACCTAATTTATAATTTGAGGAAAAAAGAGGCACCAGAAAATATATCAGAGTTAAAGAGATAAATATTTAAAGAAGACATTAATGCTAAACTGAATAAAGTAAGTAGTAATATAAGGGAAAGACCACATCCAATTAAACTTCCTTTTGTGAAAGAAACCATCAAAACCTGAAAAGTGGGGAAAATATATTTGAAAAAGCAGTCTGCGACCCAATTCCAATAAGCAGCAGAAATTTTCACCCTTGGCCATGTGCTTCTGTGTTTAGAGTTAAGAATACAAGAAAGGTGTTAAGGAATCTCCATCAACAACTAAGAAAGCTACCGAGGCTCTTATTGTTTCAATGTGTCCCTGAAAGGAAACACAGAGAAGCTAAAAAACAATAAATTTGTAAGGTAATACCTGGATTGCCTTGGATATTTCAAGATGTAAGAGATGCATGAATTGTGGAATACTTGTCAAGTAAAGATGCTGACTGTTGTGGAACCAGTCCAAGGGAAAGAAAGGGTTTGAAAGCTAACATTACATTTTAAGTTTTAATTGTTGTGCCTAAGAGATCTATGAAACAAAATTATCTCCAACTTTTTAGTCCCATGCCCATGGACAGATAATTCCTAAAATCCTGTAGGCTATTTTTTTATGGAAAATAACAAGAAACATGTTTTCAGTCCCTTACAAAAGCTTGTTTGATCCAAGTGCACCAGATGTGTCTTGTCACATGTATGTGAGAGGCAGGAAATATTCCAGAGTCCAGCCTCAATACTAGTTAGGAGGGCTCATCAAGGATTAGATATACCTGGTAAGTGAATAAGAAAACACAATAGTGATACAAGCTGACAGACTATTCTTACAGTAAGAGCTTCTGAACTAGGGAGTCAAAGTGCTCTTTAGACTTTATTCAGCCTGAATCTTTTATTTGAAATCCTATAAGGAAGTTGAGTTACAAAGTTCATAGGGGGATGGATAAATATTTCTCTATTTTCCTGTACCTGCATTTTCTTCTAATTCAGAGTAGTACAGATTGAGAACAGAAAAAAAGGAACTATAAAATTTCAAACATAAAAGTTTTGAGCAAAGCACATTTTATTTTATATCCTTTGACCAACAGTCTCCAGTGAGGTTAAAGGCAATAGTATTATGATTGCAAATTTAATATCTTTCAGACATGTGTGAGATTGTATAGGTCCATAAAAGGGCAAACATGAGGTCATACTGCTAACCCTGCCGTTTTTGCAATTCTTCCTTGGCATGATATGTGCATCATCTACTTAATTCTGGATTTCTAAATTTGTGCATTTTATTTTTTCTTGTAGATATCTAATTCTATTTTCTTTGGGAATACAGTGCCATGGCAAAATCTTAAAAATATAGTAAAGTGCACATTCCTTTGCCAATATCCCTTTCCAGTACTGGGTCCCATACCCAAATCCCACAAGATCTTCAATTGGGTCAAACTTTTGGGACCCCAATTGTCTGTATACAGAAACATCCTCACTCCATCTCTTTGGAGGATTCCGAGGGGGTTGCCACCATCATCCCTAAACCCAAGGAACCCATTTCTGTCTTTATGGGAAATATCTGTGTGTTATTCCATCTTCAGTTGCATAATAAAAATTGTCTTGTTTTTATTATACAGAATTGAGATTAAGGCTGGGGAACTGCTGCATATATACTCAACTCTGTCCACCTCTCTAAGTTACTTTCATTTCCACATCTAGCAAGTGACCATATTATATCAAACTTCACAAGATGTAAATATCACCATATCCAATTTTACATTGGGTGCAAATTTCCCAAATTTTTTGAGCTTCCTTTAAAGTTATATTTCTCTTGAATTCATGAGCAGCTTTTACTTTAATATTGTCAATAACATATAGTTCCTGAATATCGAGCAAGTTCCTACTAGGTCTTGACAGGTCACCAGATAGAGGTTTCATCAGATAGGAGGAAAGAAAAAGAACAGTAAATTAATAAGGAAAATGATAAATACTAAGGATACCTGCAGAAATTATGCCAGGAGGTGCTTGCATAAAAGAAGCAGGCCTTGCAGCCTCTCAGTACTCATTTTGGGACCCACAAGGGCCTTAGCTTCATACTCTGAAACATGTACCCCTGGCAGGTCCTTGTCATTAGTGGTCTCAATCATTTTGAGCTTAATGTGGCTGTCTCCAACAGAAATACATCAGGATGTATTCTTGACTCTGGATAGATGTAGTTGGGAGGTATATAGGCAGGCAATGTTCCACAATATATGTTTGATCCTGATTGTAACTGATGGAGATATGCTTGCACTATGAACCTGATTTTCTAGGCCTCTGCAAATGTGACTCCTCACCATTTTTTTGGAAATTAGTATGGAACTAGCCAAAGTCCATCATCCTGGTCAATGTTTAAATAAAGCTTGCTTCAAATTTGGATCAGTATTATGGTAAATGTGATATTTTTGCCTGGTTGGATTTACATAGCTTACAGTCAACAAATGTAAAAGGTGTTGGAGATATAAAGAGGACTTGAACATCAGACATGAAGTGCTAGTTTTGGAGTTTCCCCTACTGATTTTTTGTTCTTGCTTTGGTCCAGATTTTCCTCATTATATTCCCCTCTTTTTTGTCCTTTGTTGAAATATAATGTGAATTCTATGCCATTGTAGGCTGAGATCACATTGTATGTGATCTGTTGTTTAATGTTGATTTTACAAGTTAAAGTATTATCATGAATATCAGAGTTTTTGAACTTTAAACTTTTAAACAGTGTTGAAACTTATACAGACTAGGGACTTTAAAAGTTTGACTAAATGCATTGTTAATTAAGTTATGCTACAAGCCTATGGGGTCTAGGAGTAGGAGGTGATGTTTTAATAAGAATGGCCCCCATTGGTTCAAATATTTGAATGCTTGATCATTAGGGAGGGGTAAGACATTGAGAGCGATTAGGACCTGTGGCCTTTTGTAGTACTTGTGGGTTTGATTGAGGAAGAATTTCACTGTGTATGGACTTTTTGGTTTCAAAATCCCAAGCTAGGCCTGGTATTTCTCTCTTACTGCTACTGGTGGATCCACATGTAGAAAGATTGCTTCTTTCTCTGCATATTGTCTGCAAGTTTGTTATTATGCTTTGTGTCGTGCTGATAATGGACAAAACCACTGAAACTAAAGTAAGTCAGATTTCTTATGTAAAAGTTGTTGTGCTCATCACATTTTTTCACAGCAGTAGAACACTGAATAAGAAAATACCTTTCCTGAATGAAAAAATATATGTATGTAGTTAATTTATATGTTTCCAAACTCTCCCAAATGGATAGCAAATTTGTGACTCTCAAGTCCTTATTTCCTATATAATTAATTGTATGAATTATTTCATTGGTCTGAAAAAAAGCCTCTTAAAAACATTATCTTAGCTAATTCTTTAAGGAATCTGTCCACCATGGTGAAGATATCACCAAGTAAAAGGATTGTGAAATATTTGTTCAAAGTACATCCATAGCCAGGACACAATAAGGAGTTAATGAAGGTTTGTGTTCAATAATTTTTCTTTCTATTTACTCCTGAACTGCAGCCAACATTTAGAGGAGGCTTTACCAATTGCAATCATCTAATCTATATCATGCTTTAGAGACACGTACAGAAGTTTGTTTTGTTAGTCTTTCTAGATCCTGTAATTTTTATAATATCATTCACATTATGGATACATTCTCAAATACTGAAAATTATCTTGACACTTCTTACTCTGTCTAATACAAAACAAATTCTTTGTAAATTGTGGTTACATAATATTGGGAAATAATGACAAAAGTAGAAGTCAATACATATGCAGTTTGTAGAGATTTTTTAAAGTATATTTTTAACATTTTAAAGCATTCTTATGATTTTTCTATTACCTTTACTGCACTGGAGATATGGAATTCCAATATGGAATGATGCAATGAGTAGAGAACTTCAGTTTTGTGAAATGAAAGTTTTCTAAAATCCTGACATTCAGGATTGCATACAAACAAGGTTAATACTACCTACTACACTTAAGGTAGTTGCTATGGTAAGTTTTATGATATAATATTACTACATTTCATAAAATTAAATACACAAAACAAAACATAATAAAACAAAAACAAACAAACAGAAACAAAACAAACAAAAATTCCCAATCCACCATTACAGCACATTTATCAGAAAGCTGTAACCTTCTGTATTGCCATTTTTAAAACTTTCCCATAGCATTTATCTCCTGGCTTGTGCATTCTTCAGCTAAAGATCTCTCTTAGATTCAGAATATCCTTTATGCATCATCCTTCATTATAAACTCTCTAACTTATTTTCATAATAATAACAGATATTATCATTATCTTAGGTTATTTCATGTTGTAGTAAATCTCCAACTGCAATTAACAGATGCAAGAAAAATGGAACTCAGTTGTATATTTATAAACTCCATGCCAATATTCCTCTACATGCAGATATTCCTCTACAACACTTTTTTCGAGAGCTATGAAATACCTGCTACTTGCTATGTCTCCAGGCCATGTGCTTCTGCTCCTTTCTCCTTCCAACAACTCTCCCTCCACCCTCTTCCTTTAGCCATCTCCTGCAAATTCTTCTTCTCCCAACCTCTTCCCTGTCTTTCCCAGAAAACCTACCTTCTCAGTTTTGCCCAGAATTTGGCTATTTTTCATCTTCCTTAGCCAATCAGATAATTAAGTAAGATTACTCTAGAGTTTTATTACAATATTTCTGGGCCTATACCTAATAATAAAATCAATTTGTATTTTCATATACTACTGGATCATCAATATGTAGAACTCAGGTTGGATTCAGAATATTCTCACTAAATACTTGTAAATAAATTAATAGAATGTTTTAAGGAGATGTGTGCAATTCATTGATTGAAAAAGTATCTAACCAAATGCATTATACCCACTTGAGCAAGATGTGAGTGTTTAGTCGTCTCAGTAAATTTTATAAACAAATGGGTTAAATATTTGAATAATGTAGCCAAATAAGAATAAAAGCATTTTAAGAAAGAGAATGATAGATAAAGCATTCAATGTGCACACATAAGTGATCCAGTAAAATGAAAAAAACAAGGCTAGACAATTAGTTGTGATAGGTTGAAATTACATTTAAATTTACTAATTTGTCATGACTGTGAAAGACAATAGGGAAGTGAGGACACTAACTAAAAGCTGGAACAGTTATTAAGAGGAAGGACAAAATACAGAAGCAAATGGAAAGGTTTAAGTCTCAGGGAGTGAACTTCTTCCTAAACAGGAAAAAATGATGCTTTTAATGCATGTAAACCTGAACTATTACTGTGACTAACAGGATCAAGATATGTCTTCCTTCAACAATGTCCAATATTCAAAACTTTTATCCCTTAGGTATTGAAAAGGTAATGAGAGAAAATTTTAATCATACATTCCATTTCTGAAGCTGACTCAGCAGTTCCAATATTTACTATGCAATGACAAAGATGAGAGTGTATATCCCCAGACATTTATGCAAAGCTAAGAATAGAAAAAATATAGATGGTAACTCATAATTATAACTTAATTTGTGTATGTGTATGCATTAAAAGAGTTTCAATGAAGATCCCCAATTGGGATAGAAAATATCAATACTAGAAGTCATAGAAGATAAATTAAAATACCAATGCTAGATGTGGAATACCTCCTCTAAGCTGTTGATCAGCAGGGCTGCAACCACCTCTCAATAACATAAGCTATTACTGTGGCTCTTGATTACTTTCAAAAAGTAAATGATAAAACCACTAATAAAACTAAATGGATGGCTCAATGGCTAATTGAATCTCTTGCAAAAGATTTAAGTTCTGTGCCAAATTTTGCCAACATTTACAACTGCCAGTAGCTTGAGCTCTATGTGATCCAATCCCCTCTTTCAACCTTTGTGGACACAACCATACTTGAATGCATACATACTCACACAGCTTCACCACATTTGTATAATTTACCTGGAGAGATGTCTCAGCATTTAACAAATCTTGCTGCTCCAGCAGAGGATCTAATTTTTATTACCTATACAAACAGCAGCTTCTTACAATTGTCTGTAAGTACAGTTCCAGGGCTCTAACACCAGGGCTTCTTCAGACACCAGAATACACATGGTACATATACATATGCCAATAAAATATTATATAAAAGCCAATAGTTAAGACATCATCACACATATTGATTCTAGGATATGGAAATCAAGATGGAAGTGAAAGCCCCATCCCTGCTGGTTAGCACATATAGTGAAAAGGGTTCTGTGTAGACTGGTGCAGAAAAGTCATTAATAGCCTGAGAAAATATGTAGCCTACACCCTACACTAGAAATCTGCCAGACACGATGTGTTTATGAGTGTAATCAAGGGATGAATATTTTGTTACGCTAATAGTTCTGTAATGGTATTTGAAACCCTTTAAACAAAAGATATTTCATGCTTGGTACAATAAATCTGGTAAAAAATATCACTCAGAATATCAGAAACAGTAGAAGAGAACTTTTTCACTGTTTTCATTGTTTTGTCTTGCTAAATTGACATGACATTAAATTGCTTTCAAAATATCTATGCTTATACCCATAAACCATTGCTACTGTCAGTTCTGATAAGTGGAATGTCTTTTTTTTAAGTATATAGTGACTCATGACTTCTCAGGATGCAGAATAAAACTGAGTATTTAATATCCAGCTCTAAGGAAGGTATTTATTTCTCTCTTTGAAGACTTCTGAAACATTGTTAAAAGGGTAGTAAAAAGTTTTTACAAGGAAGATGACAGGGAATGGACTGCAGATTGTGTCTGTTTATTAATGGCAAACCCATTGAAATACGAAGCTCACAGTAGCAATACAGTCTGTAGTGAACAGAGGAACTCAGGGGCCCTTTCTCTTTTGAGGAACTATTAATTATTGGTGAGTTCTAGCATAAATGGAGTTCTGTCCTTACTTGTGTACTCCCTAATGTACCTAGCAGAATAAAATGAATATTTTCATTTATTTTATGTATGAGTATGCTGTAGCTGTCTTCAGATACACCATAAGAGTGTATCAGATCCACTTACAGATGGTTGTGAGCCACCAAGTGGTTGGTGGGAATTGAACTCAGGATCTCTGGAAGAGCAGTCAATGATCTTCACCACTGATCCATCCCTTCAGCCCCTATATTTTCATTCCCAAAATCATATGTGTGTGTGGGGGGGTACAGTTTGAATATTGTCTAACAAAAAAATAAAAAGACAGGAACATAGGAAAGTCACCTATAGGGGAGCAGAATGCAGACAGAGATGCCAGGGAGGTAAGAAAGGGTTAATGGTGAGAGTAAACATAACTCATTTAAGATCTTTAGATATGGCTCTGTCACATCGACCATAGCTAAGGAGGGTAAAGGAAAAAGAAAGGCAAGTAATACATCATACAGCAGAGTACAAGGTAGGAAAAAATGAAAAACAAAGAAAAAATGGGATAATTGAAGAGTAACACAGTAAGACTTGGATAATATTTTGAGAATAATTGTTATTATTTATTGTACTTTACTAACCTGTAGTAAATTTACAGCTATAAAGTAGCAATAAAAGTAATTTTAAGATTGTGGGTCACAACAACATGAAGAACTGTATGAATGGATCACAGCATTAGGAAGTTTGAGAAACATTGTTTCAAAGTATAAATTGTATGGCACTCTGAAGGAAGTTGGCTATTGCATGAGACTTTACTCCACTTTACTTTAGGTTCTACTCTCCAAGGTTCCATACCTCATGTGCAGTAAATAGTGACTGAGACAACAGCAATTTTTCATTGCTTAAGAAGTCAGTTATTGAATTCTTTATTGAATAAATTTTTATAAGGAAGCATGTATACACTATTAAATAAAAAATGGTACAGTTAGCTTAATATTAAGAATGACAAAGAGCCTGTAACATTATTTAGACTGAAATTATTGTTCTTATATGTTTGGGATAATTATCGGGATGTGTGTATATGCATACATTCACATAGATGTTTCTACTAATAATTAAGAAAAAGGGGGAAATGGAAAAATGATGAAATTAAACTTAATCTCAACAATGAAAAAATAGTTACAATATTAAATAAATTAAACATTTCATGGTATTATTCATATTTATTTATTTGTGCACATTAACATTTTAAGGCTCTGATGGGTGTTATTATTGTTTTGTTTATGTATTTTTCAGTTTTGTAACAAAAATAATTCCAGGAAAGAAGGGGTCGTGTCATTTAAATAAAGATGTAGTAGGTGCCCTAAACATTTTTTTTAAATAAAAAAGAATGACAAATGTCATCAAATCATATTTTTTGCAGTTTAATTTCTTGTAGTCATTGATTTTACAGAATCACTCTATAATAAGGTTCCAATTAAAGCTCTATATTTATTTTAAAATATAAAACAATGAAATTACCATTCACAATTAGAATACATGTCAAAATTACATACAAAGTTATTTACCAGAGCCAAAAATGAATGTTGGAATGATTTCATTTAATTTTTTTCCATCTGAATGTAATATAAAATGATTCTAATTTTCTGTAATATATTTCATGTTAAATTTAAAATGATATATTTTCTAATTTACTAATTAATTTTATAAACTTTATATAGTTATTAAAAGTATCTTGTTTTAGTCATATAAATCAGACAGTTAAAGAGAAAATTTGGAATAATATATTCAAAGTATTGCTGAAAAACTTTAATAGATTAGAAAAACATTCAATAACATGTAAAGTGTTGATCAGGAAATAGTGAAAAATAAGGAGCCTCTCCTGTATAGTCATTTTAACTTTCCCTGTAGTTCTAAATAATTAGACACTTGGATATCTACTACTTCTTATGAGCAGCATTCTCCAGGGAACCTTGCTAGAAGAGGAGATAAGCTACATTTAAAGGTTTATCTACACATACCCTGGAGGATCCCTTTCCCCTCAAACTGAATATTTGATTCATGTGCATATTTACTATATTGAAATCACCTCTTATCATTGTTTTACATGAGTATAAATATAAATTTACTTATAAAAGTAAAAGTGACAATACCTCACATATCAGAGAAATAAAATGATTAAAGTTATAAATTGTTCATAATTGCCTATAATATGAAATCCAGATCATTAGAAAAAAGGATTACAGACCTAAAGCACCTCTTATAAATCTTTGGTAGATTTCACATTTCTGATTTTCAAATTTCTAAGTTTGTTGGATAATATACTCATTAACTGAGAAGTGAACTTATAAGCAGATGGCATGCTACCTATTCTAAATGTCATGTAACTATATTAAGAATT
Organism: Apodemus agrarius; assembly: GCA_964023405.1. NCBI lineage: Eukaryota > Metazoa > Chordata > Mammalia > Rodentia > Muridae > Apodemus > Apodemus agrarius. The sequence continues at coordinate 70,534,572 of OZ030020.1, forward strand.
CAAGATGTTCTTCCTGTAAAAGTTGTGATACATACATATTTGAATATTGCTACATGATCAAATTGCTATATTTTATTATGCTTTTAAATTCTAAAATAAGTTAAATATGAATCTAAATTGAAGTTTGCATTCCAGAAATTCTTCTTTCCTGCATGTATACTTAAAGAAATCCTTCTTCCTTTACCAAGCCTAGCTCTTTGAGAGCAGAGTTCCTAATAAGGAACTTCCTAATAAGGCAAAAGTCGTAAGCAGTTCTTTCTCATTTAAGGTTTATCTTGTGATAAACTGAAAACTGGATAAAGAAAGTTTAGTGTGAAGGTCACATATTTCCTTGTATATTCTCACATTCACATTTAGCATTTTTGCACTAAATGTTTAAGCATAACTCAAGTACGTTAGTATTTTCAGAACTCTTAGCATCAGTATAATGAATACTATAAGTCTGGTGGATTAAAATCATTATAATTTATATTTCCATTTATGGCTATTTAGAATGAATGCCAGTTTTGTGATGTAAGAGCACCAATTCTGGCCCCTAAGGAGTGCATCCACACCCCAGTGAAGGGGTAGTTGTATTACCGGAGTCTTCTTTATGAAGGCCCTAAATCTCATTAAGGTTTTCTTTCATACTAGAAATCTGGTTATCTTCCAAAGTCACTACCCCCAGGGTATTAAAATTTCAACATATGAATCTGAAGATTAGAAGGTGATATAGTGGCCTAAACATACCATGAAAATAGCAACTGATACTTCTCAGCTTTGCATTCTAAGAAATCTGAGTGGAAGAAAAATGTGTGAGTTCTGATTTCCATAAGTTTATTCTACTGTCTCTATTTTAATTTTTTTCACAAACACTCTCCTCTTTGACTATAAAAAATCAATTTAGAAAGACTTTCATATTTTAATGAAAAGTGTAAAACAGGGATTATAGTAGCTTTATTTCAAAAATCATCTGCTAGCTTCTCAAGGAGAAAGGTGAATTGACTCACAACCATCAATGCCACCAAGACTAGGAATATAAAATGGACTTAGAAAAAGGAGAATATCAGACAAGTGGCAAAAAGTATAAATAAGCAGTCTAAGAAGATACTGGACAGAACACAGGAATTCAACATCATGTAAGAAAATTCTGACCTCCTCAAATGTTTTCTTGCCTTGATTTATTCTATACCGTTCTTGGTAATTTTATGATATCCTTTAATTTAATTAAAATGCTTAACTACAAGTATACATGAATAAATTATTTTACTTGAAATGATGAGATTCAAACACCTAGAATAATGATTACTAGGTTTTTGTCTACAATTATAATAAAATAAATATTAAAACTTATAAAATATATAAAATATGAAGCTTGCGGTATTTTTAGAATAAATTATGATCAGAAAGAATGCCAACAAACTTTACACATCATAATTTCCTCTAAAAAATAACACAAACTATTAACATTTACATTATGATTCTTGAACTTAAAATGAAATATATATCACATAAATTCAATATTTATACTACAATTTCAGTGGAGGAAGAGGAATCTGTGGTCAGGGTGTATTGTATGAGAGAAAATTTAAATTTAGTTTTTAAAAATTAGTTTGTAAATAAGTATTTCAAAAATCAAAACTCACTGTCAAAAATGTTTTCTTCCTTTTTTGTGTGCATAGAAGGGTTTTTTGTAGTTCAGACTTTCTTCAAATTCAGACATATACAAATATAATTTTGAACTGGTCCTCTTGTCTCTATCTCCAGGTTATGGGATTAAAGAAGTATATTAACCTATACTAAAACAGGCCTGTTCCAGGGACGTAGAAGCTATCTATGTCACTACCTGCCTTCTCTCTTTCTCTCTCTTTCTCTCTCTCTCTCTCTCTCTCTCTCTCTCTCTCTCTCTTTCTGACTTTGTATCTGTGTCTCTGTCTTGGTCCTCACTCCCTGATTTCTCCAATATTTGTTCTTCCTTTCTCTGCCCTCTCTCTCTCTCTGTCATCTTTGCCTTCTCTCCTCTGTTTCCTTATCATTTCCTTCTATCTCTCCTCTTGCATAGCTGTCTGCCTGTCTATTTACTTCATTCCCTCCCTCTCATCTCCACTCTGAGATGTCTTTTGCTTTTTCCTCTACCAATAAACCTCTTATACTCGATCTCTTATATGACATAATTCCTCAGGGGTACACCTTGTCATGACCTACCAAAGGTACTCTACCTCTCTCATTTTTATCCTAACTTATATGGCATTAATTTTAATCTTACAAACAGTTTTATCATAAAATCCTTATTTGTATGAGCATATGTTGGCAATCACTGGTTCAATGACTTATAACAAACAATGCTAAGTGACAAATCTGAGCATCCAATTGATAGCCTGGTTTAGAACTAAGGAAATGATTCTTTGTGTTTCCTCTCATCTATCCATGTAGAACACTATGCAAAATACATAATGTTCCTAGACAAAAGGAACATAAGGGAAAATTGAATTTTGTCCCATGGTTCATCATAGCAATTGAGCCATGGCATATGATCTTCAGGTTTCTGGTCATATTTCATTTAAAAGTAAGAAACAAAGTTTGATGAGTTCTTGACCTCATCTAGCTTTCTTCTTTTTCTTTAGCCTGGGACATAAGCCTATGGAATGGTACTGGTTTTCCAGTTCACTTCATCTAATCTAGAAAAACCATCTCAGGCAAGCTTAACAGCAAATCTGATTTAGATCCTCTTGATAGGCATGAAAGAAACTAATCTGATCTAGACAGTCTATCACAAGCATGTCCCCAGAAGTTGTTGGTCTCCTTAAATACTGTCAGTTGACAATGAATCTTAACCATCACAATACTCCTATCTTTCATTCCTCTTTTTGATTCCACAACAATATTAAAATACAATATATTGAGTTCCAAGAAAATAAGAAAAAACTATTGGTAGCAACCAACAGCTCTCTAGTTTTTGTGAAGACTTGCTCAACAAGTGGGAAACAATATTTAATACTGGCAGCCTTGCTAACTGTTGAGTACTAGAGAAGTTATGTTATTGGAGGAGAATATATAGCCACTAATTTACTAAACTAGCAAAATCCTCCAAAGCAATCTATGAAAAAGTGCCCCAATACCAACAGATAAATGTAGATTTTGTCCATCATCAAAAACCTTATTTTTTATAACAGACAGATAATATTACAGAAAACCAACATGCTTGCTGAGTTCTGGGGCCCAGTCCTAATGAATACATCTGCACAACAATCCCGCATATAAGATTTGAGATATATTGTTGAAGATGGGACAGGCAGAAAGATTATAAGAGCCAAAGGATCAAGGAGTTTGCTGTGAGATAATGTCTCCAAATAGCATCAGAAGCTACAAAAAAAAAATCTCACCAACATGTATGCTCTATATGAACTGAGCAAGGATGAAACCAAGGGACCTGCTGAACTGAGTGAACCCATTATGGCTCAACTCTACTCCTGGAAACTGAAGAAATCCAGGAACTAAAGAGGTGAGCTGTCACAGGTAAGAGTAAATCAATTGGTTGACTAGTGCCAAACAGTCATTCCTGAAAACAAACGGGTTAAAATAAATCAATCTAAAGTAGGAAGCAGTCCTCTATCATGAAAAATAAATTTCTAAAAAAATATATAAAATATATATTCAATATATATCACTAGATGTGATGAAGGGATGATTAAAATTTCATATATCATTAAATTTTCATTAAAATACTATGAGAACACACTAAGAAAATTTGTGTGGTACAAGTTACCTCTACTTGGATTATTTGAACTCTATGTACATACACAGACACACAGACACACACACAGACACACACACACACACACACACACACACACACATACACACACACATGCATACCCAGAGCCACAGACACAAATATATGGTCACAAACACAGAGAGATGAGAGAGAGACAGAGAAAGACAGAAAGAGAGAGAGAGAGAGAGAGAGAGAGAGAGAGAGAGAGAGAGAAAGAGCACTAAAGTTTGTGTGAAGAATCAGATCATAGAAAAAATTTAATCCAGAAATGTGACTGTTCTGTATATATCCAAAGACCTTCTAGATCTATGTGATCTGGCTGGAAGGCAGACATGCTCTGGATTAGAGTATGATCTAGATGGAATACATACATGCCCTTAGCATATACCTGCGCTCCGAAACAATGATGTCCAATTGATGGTCAAAGTGATATATCAGAGAATGATTTAACAAAATGAGATATGATACACCCAACTCTCATAAAATACTGCAAAATCTACACATGAAAATGCAATCATTTGGAAATCAGGTGAGTTCAATCCAGTGCACTCAATTGACTTCTGATGAGTTCAGTTTAAATGCAGGTTTATTATTATTAAATATTATTATTATTATTAATTTTATTTATTTACATTCCAGACGTTGCCCCCCAGACCACCTGCACATGGTTCCTCATTCCATTCTTCCTCCCCATTGCCTTTTAAAGGGTGTGCCTACCCCCAGGCCTCCCTCTTCCCTAAGGCCTCAAAGTTTAAGTGCTTCTTCTCCCACTAAGGCCAGACCAGGTAGGCTTCTGCTACATATGTGCCAGGGGTCTCAGTCCAGCCAATATGTGCTGCCTGGTTGGTGGTTCAGGATCCAAGAGCTCCCTAGGGTTCGGGTTAGTTGAGACTAGTGGTCTTGCTATGGAGTCGCTCTCCCCTCCAGGCCTAATGTCTATCTACTGGAGGTGAACACTTCCAGTTTCCTCTCCCCATTTCCTGTTGAATCCTGAGAAAATTCCATCACCTCCCACTGACTCAAACAAAGGTTGAGTTTATTTCCTGACAAAATTATTATTCAGTTGGCCACACACCAATAGTCTATAAAAAGTTGTAAGTCATCTCCATCTTTATGGGACTTTCTAGCTGCCAATAAGGATGCTATTATCTCTGCAAGTTGTGCTGATTTACTCTTTCCTTCCTCTATTAGTACCATTACATCTTCTGGCCTGAAAGTTACTGCTTTCCTGCACACGACAGTTGCTGTGGTGACTGAGCCATCAGTAAACCAGACATTAACCCATGAAGGGGAATATTGACCCTGACTGCCATGTTCCAATGGCTACCTGTTTCTGGGGAGGAGATGTATCAAGTGTAATTGGTACCTGGATTCCATTAACCAATACCAGTATATGCTCTGACACCATTGGTAGTGTCCTGTATGCAGTAATATTTGCTCGTCGAAGGAACTCAGAGGTACCATTTCCATTGCAATACCTTTCCTTACATATGCAGCCCTGCTCATGCCTCTTCTGGTGCCTTTACCCATTTGAGAATGGGCACAATGGATTGGAATACCACTGAGTTCCATCTTAGGATAATGTGTCATATGCAGAGTTTTTTCAAATAGTGAATACTTGGCATTTGACCAAGGGAAACATTTGCAATAAAAGCCAATTGGTTTAACCTGTGGTTGTTTAACAAATACATTCTAATTGCCATATCCCCTTATAAAGAGGATAACTATTAACACTATATTATCTGCATTGATAAAAATTAAATCACTGTGTTCCTCTATATATTCTAATATAATTTTGACTGCTTCTTCCTGGGATAGTCCCCAGGAGAAGTCAGATGTTCTTTTCACTATGCTGTATAATGGTTAGAACAGCAACTGCAAATATGGTATATATTGCCTCCAGTATCCAAGTAAACCTATTAAATCCATGTTTTCTGTCTTAGTCTGAAGTCTTGATAAGTTTCTTAATTTGTTAATTAATTCTGGGGAATGGATGGTCCTCCAGTCAACCAGTGTACCCCAAGGAATTTAACTTCCTCCGCTGGTCCCACTATTTCGTCTTTATTAATGGTCCATCCTTAATTTTTAGATGTGCAATTAAGTCTGCTACTGTTTTATGTAGTATTTGTGTATCATGTTATTAAAAGAAAGTAATCTACATATTTAAAGATTGTTACTTCTGGTGTGTGGAATGAATCTAAACCCCATTTCAATGCATTATGTGTTATATTTGGGCTGCTTTTATATCCTTGTGGAACTCTAGTAAATTGATATTGTTTTCTTCCCATGAGAATGTGGTAATTTCTCTAGAGTTGGGATGTAAAGAAATGACAAAAAAATTGTTAAGTCTATAGTGGCTAAACATTTGGGTGCCTGAAACCTGCCTGATTCTCAGGAATATGTATCCTATATCTAAGAATTGCCCAGGCATCTGCTCTTACGGTTTGTTTATATTCCTGTAGTCTACTGTGTATCTCCAGTTGCCATTTGGCTTCTTTACAGTCCAAATGGGACTGTTATAGCTAAAGCTTTGTGTTGGTTCTATAATGCTTTCTGTTAATAATGTTTGCATGGTGTCTTTAACTTCCTCTATTCTGCCTTTTATGGGGTACTGTAGTATGAAAGAGGGTGGTATTTGTATAGTTCTACTTGTGGAAATTTGACTGTAGCCAATAGTATGTTTGGTAGTATTTTGTAATTCAAAAATTTTGGAAATAATTTGCTTATTGTGGATAATCCTATATCATTTTCTGGGGCACTGCACAGAATGAAATCTAGCTCATAATTTTTATCATATACTTGAAATACTAGTCATAGGGGTTCTAATTCTGCCTCCAATACCCTATACTTTTATGTAGCCTCTAATCTTGCCTGTATTCAGGATCTGTCCTTAATCCAGGGTATATACATTAATTTCTCTACCCATGTCCAATAGCCATTTGATCACATGGGTAGTATAATGTGTAGTGCTATTCTGGAATTTAGAAATTGTGTTCCTGATGTTGAAAGGGACATCCTCATCCTCTCCAGTTGTTCTTGAATGGCAGCCTGTTTTCATAGGTCTTGCCCCTACAATTGACCCTTGATTGTTGAATCTTAGTTGGAGGGGGCCTTGGCCATAGGGTATTCCCCCTGCCCTAAAAAGGTCTGTGGGGAGTTTATTCAAACAAGCATCTGGTGGGAGTCCATGGTTGGCTTGGTTCTGATTTAAAAGGAGTTTGACATCCTTGCAATGGTCTAGCTAGGGTCACCCTGAGATGTTGTGTAGCTTCTTTTAATAGGATTTCCCTAAACTGGGCCAACATTGGTGCTGCCTGCAGGATGGGTATTGTGCTGAAGATAAAGTAGAATAAACCTAATTTTCTTGCTAAATGAATTGCTGCTTGTAAACTATTCCATTTTGCTGAGGCCTCAAACTGAATTAAATCTAAGAAGGGGAATGCTACAGTTTTTCAACCAAATAGTTGATATGTATCTTCCCAGGAGCTGTCTAACACATGTTTTAGAGCTTCAAATATGGTGAGAGAAGAAAGTTCCTGTGAGTCAAAGGATCGAATTATACTAGTATTTATTCATAAGTAACAATTAACAAATATAAAGTGAAAAGGGATCACATTCATTCACACACACACCTTCTCTCGTCTGGTCTAGTAAGTGTTGTAACCTAGTTCCAGTGGAAGCAGTCAAGGTCCCTGGCATTTTCACACTGTGTCTTGAACCCCAGATGGAGCCTTGGTCCAGATTTGGAGGATCTGGAACTTGTGGGCTACCTCCAGTAATGAGTCAGTCTTAACACGAAAAGTCTCCATTGGAGCTCTCAGAAATGAGCTAACATTAGCTGTCAGACAAGAGTTTTTAAGTCACTTTCAGCTCAGGCATTCACCACCACTTTATCTGACACTAGGCTTTATCATCTCTACACACACACTCCGCCCCAGACTTGGTCTCCATGGTATGTTTCTGGTCAATCAAAATTATCAGGGCATTTACCTTATCACATTTCACATACTCTGAGCTGGATTACATTTGAAATTTCTTTTATAATGGTTACTTTTATTTCTTACCCACAGTCAAAACTCTGACCCATAATTTTTCCCATCTGACAGAACTGAAGAGATGAAAATGGATATGAGCCCGAGGAAAAGAAGGTCCAGTGACAGATCCAAAGTGGGATCCAGCTCAAGGGGAGGCCTCAAGGCCTGGCCCTACAGAGATTATGAAGCACTCACAAAAAAGAAGACTCATCATGACTGCCCTCCAAAAAACCCAACAAGTAACTGTGAGTATCAGATCAGATATTTGCACAAAACCAATGGACAGAAGCTTCTGACCCTTATGATTGAATTAGGGAAAGGCTGGAAGGAGCTGAGAAGGAAGTCAACCCTGTAGTAGCAGCAACAGTCTCAATTAACCTGAACCACTGAGATCTTGCAGACACTGAATCACCAACTTTGGAAAAAAATCAGGAGTTACAGATGCAAACATCACTAATGGAATACAAGAGGTGGAAGAAAGAATCTCAGGCATAGAAGATACCTTAAAAGTTATTGACACATCAGTTAAAGAAAATACAAGATCCAAAAAGTCTATAACCAACAATATCCAGGAAATTTGGGACACAATGAAAAGAATAAACCCAGGAATAGTAATAATAATGATAGAAGAGGGGGAAGATGACCAGTTCAAAGGGACAGAAAATATCTTCAACAAAGTCATAGAAGAAAAGTTCCTTAACTAAAAGAAAATAACCCTATAAGAAGCCTATAGAACACTACATAGATTGGATGAGAAAAACATGGTTCCTCCTGCCATATAATTATAAAATCACTAGATAAACATAATAAAGGTACAAATTAAAAGCTATAATGGAAAAAGACCAAGGAATATATAAAGACAGACCTATAAGAATTAGAACAGACTTCACAACAGATGATGTAAAAAAACTAGAAGATGCTGAACAGATGTTATCCAGACCCTAAGAGACCAATGATACCAGCCTAGGCTACTATACCCACAAAACTCTCAATCTTCCTAGATGAAGAAACCAAGATATTCTATGACAAAACCAAAAAAAGTTCAGCATCCATAGGCATCAGGGAAATGCAATACAAAATTACCCTGTGATTCCACCTTATACCAATTAGAATGACTAAGATCAAAAATTCAACTGACAGTACATGTTGACAAAGTTTTGGAACAAAGGGGAATACTCTTCCACTGCTGGTAGGATTGTAAATTGGTACAATGACTCTGGAAATCAATCTAGAACTTCATGAGAAAACTAGAAATATTTCTAACTAAACATCCAGCTATACCACTCCTGACCATGTACAGAAAAGATACCCCATCAAAGCACAAGGATACATACTCCACTATGTTTATAGCAGTTTTATTTGTAATAGCAAGAAGCTAGAAACCATCCAGATGTCCTTCAAACAAAGAATGGACACAGAAAATGTGGTTTATTTATATAATGGAACACTATTCAGCTATTAAAAATGATGACATCATGAATTTTGCAGGCAAACAGATAGAACTAGAAAATATCATCTTGAGGGAGATAACCCAGACTTAAAGGAACATTCATGGTATGTACTCATTGATATATGGATATTAGCTAAAAAGGATAGAATACCCATGATTCACCCCACAGACCCTAAGAGGCTAAACAAGGCTTAAATGAGGATGCTTCAATTCCATTTAGAGGTGGAAGAGAATAATCATAGAAGGAAGAGGGAGGGAAGGATCTGGGTGTGAGAAAGAAAGCAGGGGCAAGATCAAGTATGGGGAAGAGATATCAGAGTGTAAGACTCTGGTGAGCCTTAGCTTACTAGGGATCCCCTAAGTAAACCACAGGGATCTAGGAATAGATGCAAAAAGCAAGAGGAATTTATTGTTCCAATGTGTTGGGGTGGTTCTGCACCTAAAGTGAAGTGGCAACCCAGTGCAGCTCATTCACTGAGCTTTTTATAGAGTTTTCTGGGTAGCAGCATTTTGGCACAAAGTGATTCGCAGAACAGTGTGCCTTTTTAAAGTGATTGGTCTCTTGAGAATGAGGTGGTAAGGTATATTCCAGGTCACTGACCTGGTACTGATATGGCACCTCAGTTGTTCCTGGAGCATAAAGGGCAGACACCTGGGACCATATTTTTTCTCAGAATTGCCTCAAGGGCCACTAGTCTTTTGACAAAGTCTTGATTTCCTTCCTGGGAGATCTCTAGGTTAGGTCCAGTGGCCTCCATAGAAGATCTCAAGAGGTGATAGATTGAAATGATATGGAGGTCTTCCAGGCTTGGAATAGGGCCAAGGAAAGGAATACCACCCAGTCTCCACCAGTTTCTAACATCAATTTAGTCAAAGTCTTTTTGAAGGTCCTATTAATCCTTTTTACCTGGCCTGAACTCTGGGGACAGTATGTACAATGAAATTTCCAATCTGTCCCCAATACTTTCATCAACCCCTGGCTTATCTGAGAGATGAAGACAGGTCCATTATTAAACCCAATTACCTTGGGTACCCCAAACCTAGGAAAAATCTCTTCTAGAAACTCCGTGGTCATGATCAGAGCCATCTCCTGTTTCTAGGGAAAAGCCTCTACCCATTCTGAAAAATTATCTACAAAGACTGGTAAATATTTATAACCATATTTTCCAGGTTTAACTTCTGTAAAATCTACCTCCCAGAAGACTCCTGGTCTATTTCCTCTAGGTCTGTGCCTACCTTGATGTGGCAGGCATTCACATGTTGACAAATTTTACAGCTCTCTACCATTTTCTTCACCAGGTATCTTAGGTCCATGATGAATACTCTGGATCCCTAAATGGCTTCTATCAGCTTTCTTTGTCCAAGGTGAGTTGATTTATTCATCTGTCATAGCAGGTCTTGAGCCTGGTCCTGAGGGAGGATGACTTTTCCCTCTTGGGTTTTCCATTTATCTTCACTCTTTTTTTTAATCTTCACTCTTTGATAGGGTAGCTAGAGATCTGGGTCTCCTCCTCCTTAGTTTAGACTAGTTGGGGGCCAGGTATTGGCCCAATGAGACCGTTCCTTAACTTCTCTGCTGCTTCGTTTGTTAAACTTGTTTCCATTGGATCAACACAGGTAGAGTGTCTTTAAGGGCTACGCTCTGTGCTGCACCATCTAGGTTGTTTCCTCTATCTATATGGCTCCCCCCTTCTGGTGGCCAGGACAGTGGATAGCACCTCCTTGGTTGGCCTAAGGAGTACCCTTAGGAGGGCCTTGATTTCAACCTTATTCTTAACTTCTGTTCCATTTGATGCTAAAAGTCCCCTCTGTTGGTAAATTGTCCTGTGTGCATGTGCAGTGAAGGCATACCTGCTATCAGTGTAGATGCTGATCTTTTTGCCAGACCCCCAAGGCCATGGTTTTGGTCAGAGCTATTAACTCTGCCTTCTGTCCTGACATAACTGGAGGAATTGGTTCTTTACAGACCACCTGGTGCCCATCTATGATGGTGACCCTTGCCTTGCATTGTCCATCTACTAGGTAGCATAGCTGCTGCCATCAATGAACCAGGCCACCTAGGCATCTGGGAGTGGTTGATCTGACAGGTCCTTTCACAATCCCTGGTCCTCAGCTAGAATCTTTTGGTAATCATGAGCTGGCAAAGAGTGGTCTCGGTTGGGGAGCAGAGTGGCTGGGTTAAGGGACCACTGGTGACATGAAGGTCACCTGATCTGAATTTAGCAACAGAGTCTGAAAATGAATCATGTGGGTAATGGTCAGCCATTGATCTGGGAGCTGTCAAGGTCAGATTTTTCCCCAGAGTTAATTTATCAGTAATTTTAACTAAAACCACCACCACAGTCACTATCCATAGACAAGCAGGCCACCCAGCAGTGACAGGGTCTAATTTCTTTGATACATAGGCAACTGGTCACTTCCAGGGGTCCAGAAGCTGAGTGAGCACTCCCTTGGCTATCCCTCTGTTCTCTGCTACATAAAAGTGGAAGGATCTGTTGGCATCACTCAATCCTAGAGCAGATCCCTCAAGCAAGGCCTGTTTAATTGCATCAAAAGCCTCTTGCTCTTCTTTTCCCCAATGGAACGGCTCTCCATTTTTAGTCATTGGGTAGAAGCAGCTCAGTCAATTCAGCAAACCTTGTAATCAATAGCTTGCAGAAACCTGCTGTGACTGTTTGGGGCTCAGTGGAGGAGAGAGGTGCAGAATAAAATGGTCTCTTTTCAAGTGTTGGAGAGCTACCACTGGCCATTTTTCTGTAGGTAGCCCAGATAACTTATGTTTCTCTGGCAGATTTGGACCATCTTGACTGAGGTTCTGTATCCCAATCCTCCTCTAAGAGGTGTTTATCCATTGCAGACAGTCCTACTTTGTCTCAACAGCAAAGGGTCATCTATGTACTAGGCAAGGGTTATTTGTGGATTGGACTCATGGTAAGGTCCTGGTGTAGGGCCTTGTCAAAGAGGATGGGTAAGTTTTTGAATCCTTGGGGCAGTCTGGTCCATATGAGTTGCCTCATCACCCTGCTCAGGATTTTTCCACTCGAACTCAAAGTTGTCTTGATTTGGGGGAGTCAATGTTAGACAAAAACGGGTGTCCCTTGAGGTCTAGGATGTTGTACCAAGTCCTAGAGGGTGGCAAGGAGCTCAACAGGATATGTGGGTGCAGTAGGGTGAATGTAAGCAACTCTTCTGTTTCCCTTTCGTAGGTCCTGTACCAGGCAATATTCTTGAGTCCCAGGTTTCTTCACAGGCTGGAGGGCAGTCTCAAAAAGATTAATCAACCCTCCAGAGTTGTCTAAGAAAGGGGGGTGCTGAGCCTTGTAGTTATATAGGTCAGCTGAAGAGAAAGGCCAATACTGCATGGCCTGATTTCCATCTTCATCTTTGGGACTATAGGCCCTGTGAGGGAGAGCCATGGTCATCTCTGGAGGGGTGTCCCTCTTGCTCCAGGTGCCCATGGCAGGACCTGGATCCCCCTCGGGTCATGGAAGTAAGGGGTAGAGACCTACATGTATGGGGAGCACTAGAGGCAAGGGCATGGGGGCAGAGGAGGAGGATCCAAGAGTAGAAGGTCTGCTGTTCCAGGATCCTAGAGAACCTCCTTCTTCAGGTCCCGCTCCTTGGGCAGCACTGTCTGCTCCTGGAGTGGTAGAATCCTGCTGGGAAGGAAACCCCAAGTCCAAGGTGGAGGGTCAGTTAATAAGTCCCTCCAGACCAAAATATAGGGTGGCTGACTGAGATGGGTAGCAGCCCCAGACCCAAAAACTTTACGCTGGATGACCACAAATACAGGGAGGTCAACGGTCCCCTCTGGAGGCCATCCAACTTCAACGGTGGGCCATTCTGATGAGCACAACACCCAGAGCTCCCTTTTCTTTACCTCTAGTGACAGGTTACATTCCTGCTGCTGGAAATCATCCCAGTGACTCAGGACAATTCCCAGTGGAGTGCAGTGTTGCTGTCCCATGAATAAAAAGTTTGTCCATCCCAGTCTAAGAACACAGAGAAAGACAATCAGAATGCAGTCAAATCGCCCCTGTAACGGGCCTAAGAATTCAGTTAACTAGGTGATTCTGCTGGTTTATGCAGGGGCAGGGTCTAATGAAGGGGAGGCCTCCCGACTTCTGCTCTTGATTGCCCCAAATTCCATGGACTCCCTGAGACCCCAGATGAATGAAAACAAACCAAAATTTCAGACAGGCTTACAGACTCAGACTTTGACAAACAGCAAGACAGACAGGCAACAAACAAACAAACAAACAAACAAAAACAAACAAAAAACCCCATGGTATCTGCTAGCAGACTCCGATTCACTGCTCCAATATTTCCCCACAGTAGGTGGGATTCCCTGCCAATGCACCAATCTGGTGAGCCATAGCTTACTGGGGACCCCCTGAGTGAACCACACAGAGACAGTTTTCAGGTCAGCAGCCATTAGGCACATTGTGATTGGCACCACAGGGTGACTTTTTAAACTGATTGGTCTCTCGGGGATGAGGTGGCAAGGTCTTTCCTCATTAATACATAGTCAAAGGTCCATCCTGTGGATTGCATCCCCACCCTCAGGTCAGTTCCCCTGCCCCTGTTGTCTGAGGAATGTTAATTAGCCTCACCCTTCTGGAGGGGCTTTCCATGACTTTTGTAAAGTTCCTGAATTGACCCCTTCAAGAGAAGCCCAGATCATCAGGAGAATAAATGCAGCTTTTGGGAGAGGGTGAGCGTTGAGGGGAACCTCTGTAAATTCTCAGAGATCTGGGTTTGAGATGCTCCCAGGACTCATTGGAGACGGCCTTAGCTAAAATGTCCAAAATTGGGGAGATGGAACGAGAAGAGAAGACTCCAGTAGATAGAAAGGACCTCAGTGGAGGAATGGAATTACTAACCTACCATCAAAATTTTTGACCCAATTTTTTTTTTCTGTCTAAATGAAATGCACCAACAAAAAGAGAACAGAGACTAAAAGAAAGGCCATCCAGCAACTAGCCCAACTTGGAATCCATCCCATGGGCAGGAACCCGACCCTGACATGATTACTGATGCTATGTTATACTTGAAGATAGGAGTCTAACCTGGCTGTCCTCAAAGAGTTTCTACTAGCAGCTGACTGAGACATATGCAAATTTTACAGGCAACCACTGGACTGAGGCAGGGAATCCCTAGGGAAGAATTAGGAAAGGAGCTGAAAGGAATGGCAACCTATGGAAAAACCAACGTTGTCATATATCCTGGAACCCTGTGTGCTCCCAGAGACTAAGCCACCAACCAAAGAGCATACAGGGTTTGTCTGAGGCCCCAGGCAAAAATTCAGTTGAGCAATGCTTTGTTTGGTCTTGCAAGGAGAGAATTGCCTATTCCAGTAGAGATGTGATGCTCCAGGGAAGTGGAATGCTATGGGGAATAGGAGAGGGAATAGTACCCTCTCAGATGCAAAGTGTTGGGGGGATGGAGTAAAAAATTCTACTACAGAGTCCCGGGAGGGAGGCAAAATCTGAAATGTAAATAAATAAAATAATATATTAAAAAAATAAAATAAAAAGAAATACATTCCCATGTTTATTATAATACAATTACTGTAGAAAGTATTAATAGTCAATCTATTGCCAGCGATTGATACATTGTTAAAAATATAAACTATGAACACATGTTTATAAAGGACTCTTTTTTAAAAGTAGAGAATCAGATCATCTGCAATATTCATTGTCAAATATGGAAGAAAGGTCCAATGACATAAGTAAAACACAGAATACAAATACTTTGTGACTTCATTTGTTATGTTATAAATAAAGTGAACACAGAAAAATTGAGAATAAAATGGCAATTGCCAGTGGAAATGGAGAAGAGATATTAGTCAAATGACACACACACACAATCAGATAAAATAAGAATGAGTTCTAAAGAGCAATTGTACAGCATAGTGACTACTAAATAAAATCTTGTAATATCTAAAATTGTTAACAGTGCCAGAATTTTATGTATACTCAGCACAAAAAAAGAAATTTGTGAATAAATTCTGTGATTTTCATTAGATTGTTTTAGACAATAAGTACACATTTCAGAATTTGTGATATATGGTATATTCAATTTATCAATGAAAATTAAAATGAAAGTTATATCATCTTGTTATGTCTACTAATATTATAATACAAACTACTATTTCACTTTATTTCTGAAACATATTTTCTGATGATTCATCAAATGCCAAATACAATGTTCTTGCTTTAACATAACTAAATTAACTTGGTCTAATTATCTTGCTTATAAAAACATCAATTCTATTTTTTTATGTCACCCAAAGATTGAATGAGTAAATTTATTTATATATCTTGTAATAAACATTATTTACCAAAAAATCATTTGGTACTTATTTTTGGTTACAATTCTTGTTATCTTTTTGTTGTGTGAAATATGTGAAATTTGATACTCTCTTGTGATAAATACATACATTTTTGTGTCTTATTAGTTAACTATACAAATTTCTAAACCAAATAACACAGTCTTAGTCCTTTTTTGCTGCTGAAAATTGCAGCTGAGTTCAAAGTGTTTTGGAAAATAGAAGTGTTACAATCATCAATCAAGAAGATCATAGCTCAAGTTATTGCTTGGATGTTTTATGCATTTCTGAAAATGTGGCAAGCATTATTTCTTTTTCTTTCTTAATATGACAAACTGTATTTTTGAAACAATTTAAAATGTGCATTACCATTTACTCCTTAAATCCACAGGGTCCACCAGAGGGGAAATACATTAAACAAATCACTGATTTCAGAGAAGGATTGCCTTTGTACTCGTGTCTCGTGAGCCATGATTCAGCGACTGATGGCAGCATATATATCCCAGTTTGCAATACAGATTCATGCACATGGCGAGGTCAAAAATTTAATTTCTTCCAGGAAATGTATCCTATTTCTCCCACATTTATAATCAACAGGATGATAAGTTACTTACTGTATTTATGAACTTTATAACATTTTTCTTTTTCCTATATTTGTTACATAAATTTAATAATCTGTTTTGACCCATATACTACAATTTTAAGAATTTAAGGATTGTGCCTAATTCTAACATTTCACTTAGGATACCTTACATGTGATACTCCTACAAAGTATACAGACTCAATAGATTATGAAAAGAGAAATGGCAGATTCTGATTCTCTAACATAGTTCCTTCTCTGTGAAAGCAACAAGAATCACATTTACTTTAACATTGAAGGTGTGTGTGTGTGTGTGTGTGTGTGTGTGTGTGTGTATACACCTGCATGGAAGTATTTGTTTCTGTGTGTGTATGAAAATGAAATAATTACACTCAAATTGAGTTTTAATTTTTTCTCTCTTACCCAAGGTCTGGGAAAATATATTTTTTAATTCTATGAATGTTCTTTTTAATTGAAGATTTTTTTTAATCCCTGGTCCATGAGATAGCATAATAGTGTGACTTGTCAAAATCTCAGTACTTGCAGTTTTTGATATGCTTGTAAGTGACTGATCTAGAAGTCCGTTTGTAGTTAGTCAAGTATGTCTACATGACTAAGTTTCAACAAATTTCAAGACACCAAGATTTCTATAACCTTCCCTGGTTATAGATAAATAATGTTTGGCTGTGGATCTCTACATCTGTTTCCATCAGCAGCTGTGTGAAGCCTTTTCAGAGGACAATTATACTAGGCAAGTATAGCAGATTATCATTAAGAGTGCCAGGAATTGGCTCTCTGTCAAGGGATGGGACTCAAGTTGGACCAGACACAGGTTGGTCATTCTCTCAATTTGTCCTTCATCTTTATCCTGGCACATCTGGTAGGCACCACAAATTGTGAGTCAAGTGTTTTGTTTGTTTGTTTTTTGTCTTGTTTGTTTGGGGTTTTGTTTGTTTGTTTCTTTCTTTTTTGACTGAGTTGGAGTCCCATCCATGCTTGGACATCTTCCTTGGGTACCATTTCCTTAGGTGGCCATTTCACTTTCCATATTCCCATATTGCTAGGAGTGTTAGCTAGAAATATTACAAAATACTTATGCGAATTACAAGTGTAAATGTTAAGTCATCAGAATTTAAATAGAAAGCAAAATTTGTATAAATATACCACATTTTCTGTATCCATTCCTCCTTTGAGGGACATCTGGGCCCTTTCCAACTTCTGACCATTATAAATATGGCTGCTACTACTCAGCAATTAAAAATAATGAATTCATGTAATTTGTAGGCAAATGGTTGGATCTGGAAAATATCATTCTAAGTGAGCTAACCCAATCACAAAAGAATACACATGAAAAGCGATCACTGATAAGTGGATATTAATGAGCCCAGAAGCTCTGAATACTCAAGGTACAATTAGCAAATCAAAAGATTTCCAAGAAGAAAGGAGAGGACCCTGGTCCCAAAACGACTGGATCCAGTTTTGTAGGAGAATATCAGAACAGAGAAAATGTTGGGGGGGGTGGTGAGTGAGGGATGGCCAGAGGGAAGAGGACTTATGGGACATATGGTGAGGGGGGAACTGGGAAAGGGGAAAGTCTTTGGAATGTAAACAAAGAATATAGAAAATAAAAAAATTAAAAGAAAAAGAAAGCAAAATTTGCTTTAAGCTAATATAACTGTGGGTACTATAGGTTATTTCTTTCAAGCAGAAACAACCCTGTAATGCCTGATTGATATAAGATTTCATTTGAGTGAGAATTATTTTCAAAACCAGCACTTTTTGTTTTTTCTTTTGTTTTTCTTTCTAATGTGTGTGTGTGTGTGTGTGTGTGTGTGTGTGTGTGTTTTCACAAAAATATTGTTAGAAAGCAAAGTACGGATTGCTACCAGGACATGGCTAGAGAGGCCCAGGTAGACAGATTCCAGCCAGGGCTACCATCACACGGGTGGATCCGCCAGGCTCTCACCTCCAGCCAGGGCCAGGGCCGAGGCTCTGCCGGACTTCTCCACACCCTCCGGCCTTGCACCAAGGCAGCTGGGAGCAGCCTGCCCGTGGTCCCTTACTGCAGCGGTGGTCGCGGTAGGTCTCCATATTGCTACCAGGACATGAGGCCCAGGTAGACAGATTTCAGCTGGGGCTACCATCATGTGGGTGGATCCACCAGGCTCTCACCACAAGCCAGGGCCAGGGCTGAAGCTCTGCGGGACTTCTCCATGCCCTCTGGCCTTGCACCAAGGCAGCTGGGAGCAGCCTGCCTGAGGTTCCTTACAGCAGCTGTAACAGTAGGTCTCCATATTGTCACCAGGACACCACTAGAGAGGCCCAGGTAGACAGACTCAATCAGGGGCTACCATCACATGGGAGGATCCTCCAGGCTCACCCCACTAACAAGGGAAAGGGCAGTGGCTGGAGAGACATCTCCACACCCTCCAGCCTTGCGCCAACTCTGTTGGGAAACGCCCTCCCTGAGGTCCTTCCCCTCAGCACTTGCAGAGGCAGTCTCTATCTTGCAGCATAGTCACCAGTACAGAAACAACAGGTGAGCCCAGCCTTGCAGGAGGTTCAAACACCAGCCAGTAACAACAAGGTTAACTAACGCCAGAGATAACCAGATGGCAAAAGGAAAATGAAGCAACATTACTCACAGAAATCAAGGCAGCATGAGAGCATCTGAACCCAGTTTGCCGACAATAGGAAGCCCTGGATACCCCAACACAACAGAGAAACAAGATTTGGATCCAAAATCACTGGTCAGGATGCTGGTAGCAGAATACATAGATAAATCTCTTAAAGAAATACAAGAGAAAATGGGCCAAAAGTTAGAAGCCTTTACAAGGCAATCACAAAAATCACTTAAAGAAATTCAGGAGAATAAGGATCAAAAAGCAGAAGCCAATAAGGAGGAAACAAAAAAATCACATAGAGAAATACAGAATAACGTGAGTCAACAAGTAGAAGCTATGAAAGAGGAAACACAAAAATCTCTTAAACAAATACATGAAAACACAATCAAGCAAGCAAGAGATCTGAGCATAGACATCCAGGTTCTAAAAACAGATATAGAAACAACTAAGAAATCACAGAGGGAGAAAACATTAGAGATAGTAAACCTTGGGAAGAAATCAGGGGCCATAGATGCAAATATCAACAATAGAATACAAGAATAGAAGAAAGAATCTCAGATGCCAAAGATACCATAGGAACCATTGATTCAACAGTCAAAGAAAATACTAAATGCAAAAAGGTAGTAACCCAAAACATTCAGGAAATCCAGGACCCAATGAGAAGACCAAACCTAAGGATTATAGGTATAGATGAGAGTGAAGATCTACAAGTTAAAGGGTCAGCAAATATCTTATACAAAATTATGGAAGAAAACTTCCCCAACCTAAAGAGAGAGATGTCCATGAATATACAAGAAGCCTACAGAACTCCAAACAGACTGGACCAGAACAGAAATACATGCCGTCACATAATAATCAAAACCCCAAATGTACTAAACAAAGAAAGAATATTAAAGACAGCAAGAGAAAAAGGCAAAGTAACATATAAAGGAAGACCTATCAGAATAACACCAGACTTCTCACCTGAGACTATGAAAGCTAGAAGATCCTGGGCAGATATCATGCAAACTCTAAGAGAACACAAATTTCAGCCAAAACTACTTTACCCAGCAAAAGTCTCAATCACCATAGATGGAGAAATCAAGGTATCCATGGCAAAACCAAATTTGCACGTTATCTTTCCACAAATCCAGCCCTACAAAGGAAAATAGGGGAAAAACATCAACACTAAGAGGGAAACCACACGCCTGAAGAAGCAAGATAGAATCCTCCTCTCATCAAACCCAAAAGAAGATAACCTCTCAAATATAAAAAAATAATTTCAAAAATGTTGGGAGGTAATAATTACTATTCCTTAATATCTCTTAATATCACTGGAATCAACTCCCCAATTAAAAGACATAGATTAACAGACTGGATACATAAACAGGACCCTACATTTTGCTGCATACAGAAAACACATCTCAGTGTTAAAGACAAACACTGCCTTAGAGTAAAAGGCTGGAAGACAATTTTACAAGCAAATGGTCTCAGGAAACAAGCTGGAGTAGCCATTCTAATATCAGATAAAATTGACTTTCAACCTAGTCATCAAAAGAGACTCAGAAGGTCACTTCTTGCTGGTCAAAGGGAAAATCCACCAAGAAGAGCTCTCAGTACTGAACATCTATGCTCCAAATGCAAAGGCACACTCATTCGTAAAAGAAACCTTACTAAAGCTTAAAGCACACATTACACCTAACACAATAATTGTGGGTGACTTCAACACTCCACTCTCCTCAATGGACCGATCAGGAAAGCAGAAACTAAACAGGGATACAGTGAAATTTATTGAAACTTTGAAACAATTGGAATATATATATATATATATATATATATATATATATATATAAAACATTTCATCCTAAAGCAAAAGAATATACCTTTTTCTCAGCACCACATGGTACCTTCTCCAAAATTGATCATATAATTGCTCAGAAGACAGATGTCAACAAATACAAGAACATCGTGCTAATCCCATGCCTTCTATCAGATCACCATGAAGTAAGAGTGGTCTTCAATAGCAACAAAAACAACAGAAAGCCCACATACATATGGAAAGTGAACAATACTCAATGACACCTTGGTCAAGGAAGAAATAAAAAAAGAAATCAAAGACTTTTTAGAATTCAATGAAAATGAAGTTACAACCTACCCATCTCCATGGGACACAATGAAAGCAGGGCTATGAGGAAAACTCATAGCTCTAAGTGCATCCAAAAAGATACTGGAGAGAACATACACTAGTAGCTTAATGGCCCACCTTAAAGCCCTGGAAGAAAAAGAAGTTAATTCACCCAGGAGGAGTAGAAGACAGGAAATCATCAAACTCAGGGCTGAAATCAATCAAGTATAAACAAAGTAAACCATACAAAGAATCAACAAGACCAGGAGCTGGTTCTTTGAGAAAATCAACAAGATAGATAAACCCTTAACCAGACTAACCAAAGGACACAGAGGCAGTATGCAAATTAACAAAATTAGAAATGAAAAGGGGGATATAACAACAGAATCTGAGGAAATTCAAAAGATCATCAGATCCTACTACAAAGGTCTATACTCAAAACAACTGGAGAGTCTGGAGGAAATGGACAATTTCCTAGACAGATACCAAATACCAAAATTAAATCAGGATCAATTAGATCAGCTAAATAGTCCCATAACCCCTAAAGAAATAGAAGGGGTTATAGAAAGTCTCCCAACCAAAAAGAGTACGGGACCAGATGGTTTTAGTGCAGAATTCTACCAGACATTCAAAGAAGACTTAACACCAATACACTTCAAACTATTCCACAAAATAGAAACAGAAGGGACACTGCACAACTTGTTCTTCAAAGCCACAATTACGCTGATACCAAAACCACACAAAGATCAAACAAAGAAAGAGAACTACAGGCCAATTTCCTTTATGAATATCAATGCAAAAATACTAAATAAAATTCTTGCCAACCGAATCCAAGAGCACATAAAAACGATCATTCACCATGATAAAGTAGGCTTCATCCCAGGGATGCAGGCATGCTTCAATATACGGAGATCCATCAATGTAATCCACTACATGAACAAACTAAAAGAAATAAAACGACATGGTCATCTCATTAGATGCTGAAAAAGCATTTGACAAGATTCAGCATCCTTTCATGTTAAAAGTCTTAGAAAGAGCAGGAATTCAAGGCCCATACCTAAACATAGTAAAAGCAATCTACAGCAAACCAGTAGCCAACATCAAAATAAATGGAGAGAAACTTGAAGCAATCCCTCTAAAATCAGGGTCTAGGCAAGGATGCCCTCTCTCTCCATATCTTTTAATATAGTACTTGAAGTTCTAGCAATAGCAATTAGACAACATAAGGAAGTCAAAGGGATACAAATTGGAAAGGAAGAAGTCAAACTATCATTATTTGCAGTCGATATGATAGTTTACTTAAGCGACCCAAAAAACTCCACCAGAGAACTTCTACACCTGATAAACAACTTCAGCAAAGTGGCAGGTTATAAAATCAACTCAACAGAAACTTTGTAATTTTAGGAGGTCCCATTTGTCAATTCTTGATCTTAGAGCATAAGCTATTGGTGTTCTGTTCAGGAACTTTCCCCCTGTGCCCATGTCCTCCAGGGTCTTCCCAAGTTTCTTTTCTAATAGTTTCAGTGTGTCTGACTTTATGTGGAGGTCCTTGATCCACTTGGAGTTTATCTTAGTACAAGGAGATCAGAGTGGGTCGATTCCCATTCTTCTGCATGTTGACCTCCAGTTGAACCAGCACCATTTGTTGAAAAGGCTATCTTTTTTTCCACTGGATGGTTGTGGCTCCTTTATCAAAGATCAAGTGACCATAATTCTGTGGGTTCATTTCTGGGTCTTCAATCCTATTCCATTGATCTCCTTGCCTGTTGCTGTACCAATACCATGCAGTTTTTAACACAATTGCTCTGTAGTACTGCTTGAGGTCAGGGATATTGATTCCCCCAGAAGTCCTTTTATTGTTGAGAATAGCTTTAGCTATCCTGGGTTTTTTGTTGCTCCAGATGAATTTGAGAATTGCTCTTTCTAGATCTATGAAGAATTGACTTGGGATTTTGATGGGGATCACATTGAATCTCTAGATTGCTTTTGACAAGATGGCCATTTTTACTATATTGATCCTGCCAATCTAGGAGCAAGAAATATTTTTCCATCTTCTGAGGTCTTCTTCGATTTCTTTCTTCAAGGACTTGAAGTTCCTGTCATACAGATCTTCCGCATGTTTGGTTAGAGTTACTCCAAGGTACTTTATGTTGTTTGTGGCTATTGTGAAGGGTGTTATTTCCCTAACTTCTTTCTCAGCCTGCTTGTCCTTTAAGTACAAGAAGGCTACTGATTTGCTTGAGTTAATTTTAGAAATTGGAAGGAGTCAAGATATCCCTCAAAGAAGGAATGGATACAGAAAATGTGGTATATTTATACAATGGAATACTACTCAGCAATTAAAAATAATTAATTCATGCAATTTGTAGGTAAATGGTTACATCTGGAAAATATCATCCTAAGTGAGTTAACCCACTCACAAAAGAATACACATGAAATGCAATCACTGGTAGGTGGATATTAATGAGCCCAGAAGCCCTAAATACTCAAGGCACAATTAGCCAGTCAAATGATTCCCAAGAAGAAAGGAGAGGACCCGGGGCCTGAAAAGATTGGATTCAGTTTTGTAGACCCAGAATAGAGAAATTGTGTGTGTGTGGGGGGGTGATTGGGGAATAGTTGGGGGGGGAGAGGAATTATGGGATGTATGGTGGGGGGGGAACTGGGAAAGGGGAAAGCCTTTGAAATGTAAACAAAGAATATAGAAAATAAAAATTAAAAAAGGCTACAGAATAATAGAAAATTAATAGTTGGAAACAAAAAAATTTTAACATTTCTCATAAATTATCATAGTTTCATCAAATATCATACAAAAATCTTCAGTTTTATCAGAAAATGTCTCCACATTCTTTTTCACATATAATTGTATTGTATTTGTATGCCTTTCATTGAATCTGAGATTTTATTTAAAAAAATCTTCGATTTTAACTATTTTCCTATGTTATCATCGATTTTTCATTTATAAGTTAGATGTAAATCTTTAGAATTAACAGAATGTGTCTCCTCTTCCTTTTTCAATAGTATTCTAATTGTATTTGTATGCCTATCATTGTCTTCGAGTTTTTTCTGAATAAATCTTCAATTTTATCAATAAGAAAAAATCAACTCAAGCAAATCAGTAGCCTTCCTGTACTCAAAGGACAAGCAGGCTGAGAAAGAAGTTATGGAAATAACACCCTTCACAATAGCCACAAACAATATAAAGTACCTTGGCATGATTCTAACCGAACAAGCGAAAGTTCTGTATGACAGGAACTTCAAGTCCTTGAAGAAGGAAATCAAGGAAGACCTCAGAAGGTGGAAAAATATTTCTTGCTCCTGGATTGGCAGGAACAATGTAGTAAAATTGGCCATCTTGCCAAAAGCAATCTACAGATTCAATACAATCTCCATCAAAATCCCAACTCACTTCTTCATTGATCTAGAAAGAGCAATACTCAAATTCATCTGGAGTAACAAAAAACCCAGGTTAGCTAAAACTATTCTCAACAATAAAAGGACTCCTGGAGGAATCAATATCCCTGACCTCAAGCAGTATTACAGAGCAATTGTGTTAAAAACTGGATGTAGGCAAGTAGATCAATAGAATAGGATTGAGGACCCAGAAATGAACCCACAGAGTTATGGTCACTTGATCTTTGATAAAGGAGTTACAACCATCCAGTAGAAAAAAGATAGCCTTTTCAACAAATGGTGCTGTTTCATTTGGTGGTCAACATGCAGAAGAATGCGAATCGACCCCCTCTTATCTCCTTGTACTAAGATCAACTCCAAGTGGATCAAGGACCTCCACATAAAACCTGACACACTGAAACTATTAGAAAAGAAACTTGGGAAGACCCTGGAGGACATGGGCACAGGGGGAAATTTCCTGAACAGAACACCAATAGCTTATGCTCTAAGAACAAGAATTGACAAATGGGACCTCATAAAATTACGAAGTTTCTGTAAGATAAAGGACACTATCAGAAGGACAAAACAAGATCTTTTTCCAACAAAGTGGGAAAAGATCTTCACCAACCCTACATCTGACAGAGGGCTAATATCCAATATATACAAAGAACTCAAGAAGTTAGACCCCAAAGAACCAAATAACCCTATCAAAAATGGGGTACAGAGCTAAACAAAGAATTTTCACCAGAAAAAATTTGGATGGCCGAGAAACACCTTAACAGATGTTCAACATCATTAGTCATCAGGGAAATGCAAATCAAAACAACCCTGAGATTCCACCTCACACCAGTCAGAATGGCTAAGATGAAAAACTCAAGAGACAACAGGTGCTGGAAAGGATGTGGAGAAAGAAGAACACTCCTCCCCTGTTGGTGGGATTGCAAAATGGTAAAACTGCTCTGGAAATCAGTTTGGCGGTTCCTCAGAAAATTGGGCATGTCACTTCCAGAGGACCCTGGCATATCACTCCTGGGCATATACCCAGAGGATTCCCCTGCATACATAAAAGACACATGCTCCACTATGGTCATAGCAGCCTTGTTTATAATAGCCAGAAGTTGGAAGGAGCCCAGATATCCCTCAAAAGAGGAATGGATACAGAAAATGTGGTATATATATACTATGGAATACTACTCAGATATTAAAAATAATGAATTCATGCAATTTGTAGGCAAATGGTTAGATCTGGAAAATATCATCCTAATCGAGTTAACCCAATCACAAAAGAATATACATGAAATACAATCACTGATAAGTGGATATTAATGAGCCCAGAAACCCTAAATACTCAAGGCACAATTAGCAAGTCAAATGATTCCCAAGAAGAAGAAAGGAGAGGACCTTGTGCCTGAAAAGATTGGTTCCAGTTTTGTAGGAGAGTACCAGAACAGAGAAATGATAGGGAGGTGATTGGGGAATAGTTGGGGGGGGGAGAGGACTTATGGGATGTATGGTGGGGGCGAACTGGGAAAGGGG
This sequence comes from Apodemus agrarius, assembly GCA_964023405.1. Classification (NCBI taxonomy): domain Eukaryota; kingdom Metazoa; phylum Chordata; class Mammalia; order Rodentia; family Muridae; genus Apodemus; species Apodemus agrarius. Next base: position 70,560,378 of record OZ030020.1, read on the forward strand.
AAAGCCTTTGGAATGTAAACAAAGAATATAGAATAAAAGAAGAAAGAAAAGAAAACAAAACAAAATAAAAAAAAAGAAAGCAAAGTATGTTAAATCATACTTTTCAATGTATTAAATAAAGATCTGCTTTTGATTACATGATTTTGGTGTTTCCTACATTATAAAATAATAATCATAAAATATGCATTTTAAATTTTGATATTTATATATCAAATATAAAATTATTATATTTAATCTCAGAAGATTAGTTTTGTATATTTTGTGTGTTTAAGATATATTTTACAGTAGTCCAGTAAAAGTGTGTCAGGAGATGTTATTTTCATAGGAAGATCATTATAAAGGAATTTCAAGACAAGTAGATGTCAGTCTGTTTTACAATGCATAGCACAGCTATTTCACTCTTGATTTAAGAGTCTCAACAACATAGCTGTCTAGCAACCTTATTTCAGGATATAGTTTATGTTATTCAAGAAGGACAATTACATTCTGAAATGAGTCGAAAGTTAGGAAGTGCTGCCTATAGCTCATTATCTTGATATATTCTGTTGTTAAAAATACTTAATTTGACAATGCATAGGTTCATACCTCAATAATTTCAAGATTATTTTTCTTTCCTTTAACAAGTATATTTTTTAATTGCAATTACATCATTTATATTTTAAAAGACATTCTGAAATTCTGAATCTACTATGGTTAGACTCCATCTCATTTTAGCATTTTAAACAAAACAAATATTTTCTAAAGCAAAATAGAACTAGTTTACATAGAAAATATACAAGTAATATATTAAATCCACTATATTGTAGAAAGTTTTAATGAGCATTAAATTTAGTTATCATAAAATCTCTTCATGAAGGTTTCTTATTTAAATATTGTTTTCAATGTCACCAGGAATGATTTATTGATAATTAGAATACTATTAAAGCATAGATATTTATTACAGTTATTTATTTGCTAAATTTTTAATACTTGTATATTTATCCAGGAAACAGAAAAAAATCAAGCCATCTTCTATTTTGATTAGAGGAAGTATTTTTGATCTGAGCCACTTTTTATTTTAAAATGATAGCATTCAAAATTAAAGCTAAGGAAGATTAGTACTATAACAGCAAGGAGCCAATTTGTGGGGGCGAAGATATTGAAGAAAATGACCATGATCCTTGGTATGTTAAAAAATGAAGTCTAACAGCATAGTATACTTTACTTGCTTAGGTTTTTCCTAAACCCACATAATTATGAACAATTTTTATAGAAGTTTATATATGAAAAGATATATGAGTCAAATTTAAGGAAAGTATAAAACTAAATAGAAGATACAGTTCCTAAAACAGCAGCTAATTTTTAAATAATATTAATGGTACAAAAAGTGAAGAATTCTAAAATGTTTTATTTATATAATAATAATTGCATCATATCCACATCACACAGACCTCTTGGCATTTCTCTCTGAAATATATGACCCATGGAATTTAATATACAAACACACACACACACACATATGTGTATATATATATATATGTACACATATACATATATATACATATATATATATATACATATATATATACACATATGTGTGTGTGTGTGTATATGGATATATATATACACACACCCATATGCTTATTCTGCATAATGTTACCTATATGCATATTATCTCAAGTCTGACATTATGGTACTACACAACAATTTAGCTGGTGTCTCTTTTCTGGTGAAGAGAACTTCTCCTGTTCCCAGCATTTTTCATAATTCTTTGTCCAAGGTTGATGCACACTATCTTTTCTCTTTCCACATTTCATTGTTCACTTGTGTCGCTGTTATTCAGGGCATGTTTATGCAGTCATGCTAATGAGATTTTAGGGGTGTAGCTTCTTTTAACATTGCTAGGTATCCGAATCTTATAAAATGATTCCTGTTCTCATTTCCTAGCAATCTCAATTTTTCCTCTTTCACTATGATTCTTAATTTTGAAGTTTAGGAACTGGGATTTACATTTATCACCTGGAACTAGGCATCCCACAATATGTAGACATTTTGATTCTTGCATTTTCTGTGATGGTCTCTATTGAAAAGAGAAGGTTCTTTAAAAGAAAAATACAATTACTTGTGAATATAAAGACAAACATTTAGAACACATTTAGGACTGAGATTAGTTTAGTAAAGTGCAATCGAGAGGTTCTTTTACAAAATATATTACTCACTAGCCCTAGGTAATTGCCCAAACATCAAGTACTAAGCATGTAATCCCTGTTGTTGAGTGGTTCTTAAATACAATTAGAGAGTGATGGGTTACTACCTTGGTTAATCTCATGTCAACTACACATGAGTTAAAGTTTGTGTCCTTATGAGGGGAGTGAAATATAAATATGAAAGTGCCTCTATAAATGGTACTAACTGATCAATGCTGGCAAAGCCTATTTTGTGTGGTACCACACCTGGGCTGATGGTCTTTGGTTCCATGAAGAAGAAAGAAGAAGCAGAAGCAGAAGCAGGAACAGGAGGAGGAGGAGGAAGAGGAGGAGGTGGAGGAGGAGGAGGAGGAGGAGGAGGAGGAGGAGGAGGAGGAGGAGAAAGAGGAGGAGAAGAAGAAGAAGAAGAGGAAGAAGAGGAGGAGAAAGAGGAGAATGAGAAGAGGAAGAGGAAGAAGAAAAAGAACAAGAAGTACAACAAAAAGAAGTACAAGAAGAACAAGAACAAGAAGAACAAGAGGAAGAGCAGGAAGAGGAAGAAGAAAAAGAACAAGAAGAACAAGAAAAAGAACAAGAAAAAGAAGAACAAGAACAAGAAGAGCAAGAAGAAGGAGGAGGAGAAGGAGGAGGAAAAGGAGGAGGAGGAAGAGGAGGAGGAGAAGAGGAGGAAGGGGAAGAAGAAAAAGAACAAGAAGTACAACAAGAAGAAGTATAAGAAGAACAAGATGAACAAGAAGAACAAGAACAACAAGAGGAAGAGGAAAAAAGGAAGAAGAAGAACAAGAAAAAGAAGAGCAAGAAGAAGAAGAACAAGAAGAAGAACAAGAAGAAGAACATGAAGAACAAGAAGAAGAAGAAGAAGAAGAAGAAGAAGAAGAACAAGAACAAGAACAAGAAGAACAAGAACAAGAAGAACAAGAAGAACAAGAACAAGAAGAAGAAGAAGAACAAGAACAAGAACAAGAACAAGAACAAGAACAAGAACAAGAACAAGAACAAGAACAAGAACAAGAACAAGAACAAGAACAAGAACAAGAACAAGAACAAGAACAAGAACAAGAACAAGAACAAGAACAACAAGAACAAGAACAAGAACAAGAAGCTGAGCATGCCATATTCAACAACTTAGCATTTCTCCATGGCCTCTGCTTTAGCTTCTGCCTTCAGGTTTTTTCATGCCCTGCTTTTGTCCAAGCCCTGACTTTGTCCTTCATGTTTTAATGAAGCAGTTGAGAATATTAATTTTTAAATTTTATTGTAGGGTATGTGCAGTTTTTAATCACTGTTGTGTTGAATTTTGTTGTTATGGTCTCAGTAGCAATTTATTTTATTATGTCTTCATTTTCTTTCCATGGTCTCTCTTCTACCTTTGTCACATTTTTCTTTCCAAAGTAATACTTCCTATATTTTCTTTAGGTTTGTCGATTAGATATAAATTTTTATGCAGTTTGTATCAAGGAGTTTCTTCTTCACCTACTACTACTTCTCCTCCTCTTCCTCCTCCTCCTCCTCCCCTCTCTCCAGCTCCTCATTGTTGCTCTTCTTCTTCCTGTTCCTCTTCTCCTCAACATCCTCTTCCTCCCTTTCCTTCTAATATCTCACAGAGTTTTGCTAAGGTCACTGTTAAAGACAGCTGTGGTTTTTTGAGGCATAGGATAAATTGTGAAGATTCTTCTGTGTTTCAGTGCCTCCATTGAGAAATCAGTGGATATGCTGATGAGCTTACTATATATGTGACTTTCAGTTGTAGTAGTTTTTGTTGACGTTTCCTGAATCTTTCACAGCTCCTTTTTTGTATTGTATAATTAGTGGTTTAACTACAATATCCCAAGCCCTTATTAATTTTTGGCATTGTTTATTTGGTTTCTTTATTTTGAAGAAATTTTCTTCTATTATCTTGAATATCTGTTTTATTTTATTTTTCTTGGATTTTTTTTCCATAACTGAATTTGGCTTTTACATGATGTCACATATATTGTGATTGTTCCTTTGTTGTGTGTTAAAATTTCTTTTGCTGTTCTTTGCTATCTAATCTAACTCATCTAACTTAATTTTAAGTATCAATGTTCCATTTTCTGTTTTGGTAATTCTGTATCAATTCCCTTGAATTTTCAAGTTCCTTTATTGTTTTTTGAAATTTCTAGTTCATTTAACTCCACTTCAAAGTTCCTGTATCTTTAATGAATTACCCTTTCAAACACTGGATTGTCTTAATGACTTTCATGATCCTTTTATTTGTACTTTCTTGGACATTCCTCGAGGGTATGCCTCAAAAAACTTCTTTTTGTCATTTTTTTAAACATTGAAATCTATAGGTTTTTTTTTAAATTCTGTGTCTTGTGATTCATACATAATTCTTTTTTCCCTTTTAATTTTTTATTAGATATATTCTTCATTTACATTTCAGATGAATTCCCCTTTCCTGGATCCCCCCTTCCCAAAAATCTCATAAGCCCTTTTCCCTCCTCCTGTTTCCCAATCAAACCCTTCCTGCTTATTCCCCTACACTGCTGCATTGAGCTTTTCCAGGAACAGGGTCCTCTCCTTCCTTCTTCTTGAGCATCATTTGGTATGTGAATTGTTTCTTGGGTATTCCAAGTTTCTGGGCTAATATCTGCTTATCAGTAAATGCATACCATGTGTGTTCTTTTGTGATTGGGTCACCTCACTCATGATGACATTCTCCACTTCCACCCACTTGCCTAAGAATTTCATGAATTCATTGTTTTTAATAGCTGAGTCATATTCCATAGTGTAAATATATCACATTTTCTGTATCCATTCCTCCATTGAGGGAAGGTAGCCTCCAGAGAGCCAAATAACCCTATTAAGAAATGGGGTACAGAGATAAGTAATTTTCACCTGAGAAATATCAAATGGCTGAGAAGCACCTAAAGAAATGTTGAACATCCTTATTCATCAGGGAAATGCAAATCAAAATAACCCTGAGATTTCACCTCAAACCCGTCAGAATGGCTAAGACGAAAAACTCAGGAGAAAACAAGAACTGGCAAGGATGTGGAGAAAGAAGAACACTCCTCCACTTATGGTGAGGTTGCAAGCTGGTACAACCACTCTGGAAATCAGTCTGGTGGTTCCTCAGTAAACTGGGCATGATACTACTGGAGGACACTGTTATACCACACCTGGGCATATACCCAGAGGATTCCCCCAGCATGTAATAAGGACACATGCTCAACTATGTTAATAGCAGCCCTATTTATAATAGCCAAAACCTAGAAAGACCCCATACATAATTCTTATTGGGAAGATTTATAACGGAAAGATTTTAAAGAATATTGCCTTTACTTTTCATATTATGTTTTCAAAATGAGATTGGAAAGGGAACTTTCATTGTTTATCATGTATCTTATATGCACAGAGTAGGTTGGGTAACAGAAACCTAAATATAGGCATATCTACAGTCATGAGGTGAGTTCATAGAGGAGTGAACCAGGTAGAATACCCCAGGCCAACCATGACAAAGAATTTCAGACATATATTTAAAAAATCATTTGTTTCATTTTGCTTTGCTTTGCTTTGCTTTGTCTTTGTTTTTCTCTCATGAAGACAAGTTAAATAATGTAATGGAAACCAGTGATTGGATCCTTTTTACAAAAAGAAAGATACATTGATAGTAAATATGGCTACTCTGGTGGTTTGTTTAGGCCACATAAGCTTAGATATTTAAATTCTTAGTCTATAGATTATTGAAATAATTGGAAATAATTATGAAGTATGTTCTTATTGAAGAAAGTATGTTACTAAGAGTGGATATTTAGGTTTCACAAGGCTTGTGCTATTTCTCTTTACATTTTTCTACCTCTTTATTGCTGATCAAGACATAAATTTTAGATACTGCCCTAGCACCATGCTGCCTGCCAGATGCGATATTCTCTGTCATAATGGTTATGTACTCACACTCTACATCTGACCCAAATAAACTGCTCCTTCTGTAGAACCTTGGTCATAATGTCTTATTACAATAATAAAAAAGTAGGTAAGATAATCATTTTAGCAGTGACTAAATTCACATTAGAATAACTATAATTCAGCACTTGAAAAGGCTACTCCTGAAAAATTAATTATGCATATCAAGAATGTGATTATCTTGGTATTAGAAGCAGAGAGAGGAGGAAATAGAACAACCAAGGCCTAGAAATACAGCTCCAATCTGTCCATTATATCTGGTTTTTGCATTTTGAAGTTGTGATTCTCCACAAATGCAATTCTCACTTGTTAAAGGACTATATAATGTACTGATAGTGTTTATATATATATATATATATATATATATATATATATATATATATACACGTATATACACACACACAAAACAGGTAGAAATTAGAAACAAAACAGGTCGATTTGACAAGCTTTCATGAGTAATTCATGGTAGAATTAAATATATACATATATAAAAAAGGATTCTGCTTCAAATAATTCAAAAAGTAAAAATCTAAAATGAGGCAGAGCAGTTTAATTAAATTGATAAATTCCATAAAAGTGATGAGTACCTATTCAAATTATAAGATTAGAAATTTATGAATATATTGCATTTTGAAATATTAAAATCTTAATAGGTACAAAGCTTTAATTTTTAGAAGTTATTCATATTTAGTTTTCAGAAATAAATTTTTGAGAAAAAATTAGCTCCTGAAAATAAAATACTACAATATATTGATGTTTTTGCTTCTTTTTCTATAGGATAATCTACTTCCATTGAAAAGGGCATTCACTGTATAGATACGTTTCCATCAGTACTCATAATAATAATACAAAGGATCATTTGTGACACACTAGTAGCTTTCTAATGCAAAGTGAAATGGGCCTTGTCTTTAGAAAACTAAAGTTGTAATATTTCTACTAATGCTTTTCTAAGAACAATCTGACTGATATCTAATATCTCTTCAGTTGGAATGACATGAGACCAAATTAGGAAAATTAATTATTTCTCCCAGATTTATGTGAAATTTTTGATCTGAATCGATATTAGTTTGTTTCCTCTCTTTTATTATGAGGGGAAAATATCACATTAAGCAAACCATTTAGAAACACTAAAAAAATAAAAGATTGTTTGAGATTTCCACATGTGATTAAGTTGCAGTCAACAAATATGGTTAATTTGAAGTATTATCAAAACACAATTTTTTGTTGATACCTTTGTAATAAAATTTCTAACATTGTACATATGAACATAAAAGCAGGTATTGCTAGGACCTGCATTGTGACAAGAAAATAAGTTGAATTTCCACTAGAAATCTAGTAATCTTTATTTTAAGAAGAATTTTATGGTCACACAGAATGAATTATATGAGCTTTTCCATATAATAAGTATCTCCCAATATTTGATAAGACCCCACCCATCGTTAATCTCTTCACTATACAAGCATGTGTTTTTAGTTTTTAGACTAGTGAAAAGAAGATGAGAATTTTTCTAACCTATTGGGGCCTTCTTTATACGACTGGTGTTCATCAGGACTGAGAACATGGAAGTCCAAGCAACAAAATATTGTACACAGATTTAGATTGATTGATTCCATTTTTCAACACTGATGGTACAGTTTTTGATTGGGATAGATAATTTATAGTCGTTAAATTTTTTCTGCCATAGAAATTAATGTAGGAAACAAAGGCACAGAGATAGATACCCTTTCTCAATAAATATTATTGCTTTAAAATCTTAAAATTGTTTTACATTGTTTTACTTATTAAAATGAAGATGGTTATAAATTTGGTGGTATTAATGATATTACTGATTATCTGGCAAAGAGGTTAAAATAGAAGTGGACTAAAGAGAAAAGAGACTTCCGAATTGAATCAATCAATTTTGCGTTGCTGGACCAAGGAGATACTGTTTTAGGAGAGAGGCTCTGTGGAGTTGCTTCATTTGTGACAAGTTAGCCACTGGACAAGAAATGTCCTAATTTCCTATACAGGCAAAATACTGTACAAAAAGATAAACAGATGCTAGATAGTTTACTGCTAAGCTCTGCCAAGAGAGAATGAGCTAGTACTTCATAATTCCTGTTTCACTTAAGGTCTGTCAGATGTTCTGGGCCAAAGGCTGAAGTCAGATGTTGCAATATTGTATGAACTATTGGGCAATGTCCAAGCAATCAGCTGTCTCTGCAAACTGTATAAGTTTTGAAAGGTATGTCTTTGTGCTTCCTGCATATTTAGACAACATTTAATTCCTTCTCAAACTTCTGATGGGGTTGAAGACTAGTTATTGTTTTACAGTTGCACTTAAGTTGTTTAGCATTAAAGAAGATGTTTTAGGTGTGAAAGGATGGTTTCCGACGGTAATCCAAGTCAAAATCAAACATGATTGAGGTACAGAAAGGTAAACTCTTTAATTTAGGATACATGATAGAACACTTTATGTAAGTTCTTAAATATGATAGACTGTATGTTATATGTGTATAGCATACCTTATAATTTACATAATTAGTATACTTGTTTTCAATTTATATATGAGAGAAAATAACCTTTATTTTAACTAAAGGAGGGAATTAATGAGATTTTGTCTTTTGCTGTTTATTATAATGCTAAATGCTGGGCCCCAAGATCTGGAGTCTGTATGTAGCTTCTGGGAATCTGCCAAGTTAATTCTGATGGATAAAGATGACAGCATCCAATAGCTTGGGCACAGTCTGTAGGTCTTCTGGGATAGAAACCACAAGGAAGGAGCAGAAGAGAACAGAACCACCATTGAAGAAGAATGTGTAGGAGGGAGAAGGAGAACTGCCATGGAAAAACACCAAGAGAACATTCCCCAGAGAGCAGCACAATTGGATCAGATGTAGCCAAGAGAGAAAATAAAAATTAATAGATAGTACCTCAGAGTTATGGGTTGAAAGTAGATTCTAACAACATGGAGGTTAGGCAGTGGCACAATTATTGTGTTGTACAAGGCAGGCATATTAAAATATAAAGCTCATATGTGCCTTTCATTTGGAAGCCTGAACCATTGAAATGGATAGTAACTCTTCACTGGGAATCATTTATATATATATATGACTGTGAGCAATACAGGAAAATTCTCATAAATATAAAATATAAGTAAATTAAATCTAAAACAAAAATTCATGAAGATATTTGAGATTGTGTAGTAATTATTTAAGTGAATAATTTTTTTCTACCTGAATAAAAAATTATTAACTTAAAACTAGATGTATCAATGTTGAAACTAGAGAGGTGAAATTATGCTAAAATTTTTGCTAATGTCTACTCCCTAAAGAAGTCATATCTTGAAAACAAGAGTAAAGTATGTTTTAAGATGTTATTTAATATATTTATTTAAATTTTAGATTTTTATTTAAATATTAATAAGTATTTTACGCCTTCAAAGTAAAAGATTCAATGAATGTGAAGTAATAATGCTTTTTAAAATAACTGTGGGAATATAGGTAGAAATGAATAAGTATTTATTTATGTACCTTATGGGGAAAAGCGCTTTTGTTTTGCAAGTGTACTGAACTAGGATATAAAATTTAGCTTTTGAACATTGTGCATTCAAATTTATACATTTATTACTTCTGAGTTTAAATAATCAAAAAGAGGCTTCTTCTATAACTAAATCAAATTAATGAATTTTTAGAAATATGGAGCACACTTATGCAAGCATATAGGATGAATTAGCAAAACATATAAAACTACACCATCAGTAATTTTCAACTTACAGAAAAAAACAACACTGTAAATAACTTTTAAATTACTTATATTGTTCCCAAACAAGTCTTTGCTATTGGTGACATCATTTTAAACCATATTTTTTAATAGAACAATTACCTTTATAAACATTATTGAGGGCTGTGAATTATATAGTGCTTTAGAAATACACTAAAATCTGTCTTAGATTTCCCTGTAACAGGCATTTTAAGTTAGCTTCACTGGGCTAACATCACTAAATTGTATAGAATGACAGATACATTTTCAAATGTGAATCTGCCATCTAATATTATGAAAATGATAATTAATTTACCTGTTCCTGCTACTCCTCAAGGACTTTTTAAAAAATATATATTGATAAAACTTATGTCATTGCTCCACTAAAATTCTTATTATAGTGATTAATAACAAAATTTCAAAGATATTTTTAACTTTATCCCAAATTTTACTTGCAAAATTGATCACAGTTTCTTCATAATTTCTTAAGTTACTCTTAGCTCTTATTTTCATAAATTTACCTATACCAATTAATAATTAATTGTGAGGTATTGCAGAAATATTTAAATTAATCTAAGTATTCTGCCCTGTCTTTGGCCATTTGGGTCCTGTATAAAAGATATACAAACTTCATATTTATAAGCTTTAGTCATATTTCTAGACAATATTCCCATTATACAATTTGTCATGTTTCATCTGGGCTTCCCTTAACTCCAATTAGCCAACCCACATGGCTATTATTTTAAGCTATGTACCCTATCACACTTTTTTCTATCTTCAATTTCTTTTTTTCTACCTTGTGGTTGTCCTCTAAGCCCAGGAACCCAAAACACCACCTATCTCTTCTGCCCAGCTATTGGCTGTCAGCATGTCTACTCACTAATCAAGGATAACTTTGAGGGATTTGCAACGTCACATAGCATCATGTGGATGGATCTACATGTGGTCTCTGGGAGCAGCTAATATTTAGCATAATGAAAGAACAAACCTCAAGAGTAAAAAATCTTATTCCCTTGAGGTGAGAAAGTGTCTTAAAATTTAGTGTTAAACATTCTTGTATAATAAAAATATGCTCAATTTCATATGAATTTCCTATCAGTTTACTATAACTTTTTATATTATATCAACATGTCTATGTTCAAACATATATATGTAGTCAATAGATATAAAATCAATTAATACAAATGGCAATTCATAAATAAATAGGAAATACATTAAAACATATATGTGTATTTTATATATCCTTGTATAATACGTATGTATACATGCATACATATAAATATATTTTTGTATTTCAATAATTCATATAAAAGTGTATATTAACAAAATCAATGTATTTAATAATGTATCTAAGAAAAGGTATTCTGCTACTGATTATCTAAAACAATATGTGAATTTTTCTTTTATTTACTAAATACAAGACAATGTATTTAGTATTTATTTACTAAATACTAAAAACAAAACAATGAAATAAATATTCTGGGGTGTGAACTTCATATTATCCAAGACATAGTACAGCAGGAAGCAACCTGTATTTCCTAAGCCTTCCAGAATCACAAAAGAACAGATTATGAGTGCTCTTCTGGCTGTAGAATTTACATTGTGTTAACTGTAAAATGTTCCATAGATTGCAGTTGGACTGTGTTCATATTCATTCATTTGCTTTTTTTATCTATTTATGTACTTCTAACTTAGAAGCTTTAGGTTAAGCTGTGAATTGTTATTTCCAATTGTCAAGTGATGAAATTAACTAAATGATACTCAAGAATGTGTTTGTGTTTATCATGTTCAGGACATGGTTATCCCTAGTTTTGTTTCAAATTAAAATGTCTAAAATATATCTGTAAATCCACCCATGCCATTAAAATGGCTGGTCGTTACTGAGATTAGAAAAAATATTTGGATGGTGAAAATATATTATTATAAATATCTGGTCAATAAACGACAAGGATAGACATAAGTGCTATATTCTAATTTTTAAAAAGATAAAATCATTTTCCATTTTATATATCTAGGTTTAAGAAGCATGACATTTTCAGTTGATTATCTTTTAAAAAATAGAGTACAATCATAGGTCTTTAGAAGTTATACTGTAGTACTATGGTCATAAAAACAACTTGGTACTATACCTTAACATAAAATTAATATTCTGAAGCTGCTACAGAAAGCTATAGAAATGTAGCTTTAATTTATACGCATTAATAAAGACTTTTGAAATAAGGCTTTAATGCTACAGGAATAAGACCAACAATTTCCAAATCGTATCTCATGAAATTACAATTTTCCACACACTAGAAACTGTGATATAAGTCAGCAGATAGTCTCTACAATGAGAAAAAGGAAATTCTTACCAGGTATTCATTCAGCAGAGTATTAGAGAGGGCCCTGGTCCTGAAAAGACTTGATACAGTATTGTAGGAGAGTACCAGAACAGAGAAATGGTGTGTGTGGGGGGGGGAGTGATTGGGGTTTGGGCAGAGAGAAGAGGACTTATGGGATATATGGTGAGGGGGGAACTGGGAAAGGGGAAAGCCTTTGGAATGTAAACAAAGAATATAGAAAAAAAGGAAAATAAAAAGAAAACTCAGGTATAGAAAAAAACACCACCAACAACAAAAACATAACCATGAAAAAACCAATCATCCCAACTCCCAGTGAATACTAAGAAAATAAACTGAAAAGAGAACCCTTAAAAAAATAGACATATAAATAACTAGTGGAAAATACTTTAGAACCTGTTCAGCAGTTAGCCAGCAGAAAATGCAGATTCAAACCACTTTAAGATTACATCTCACCTACTCATAATGACCATCATAAGACTTAAAAAGGATAGCAAACATTTGCATGGATTTGGTGAAAAACAAAGTCTTCCCACTGATGTCCAAAAAGGCCATACTCTGCCACATATGCATTCACAGAGCCATGTAGTGTGAGGGAGGATGGGATAGGGGGTTGCTGAAAGCGATACCTGGAAAAAGGAAAACATTTGACATGTAAGTAAAGAAAATATCCAATAAAAATATTATAAACAAACAAAAAACAAAACAAAACAAAAAAGCTCTTATACTCTCTTGGTGGGACTGTAAACTAATGCAACTATTAGACCTGCAGCTACTTCAACAGTAACAGAGGTGTGGGGTTGGTGTAGGGATGGCAGAGATAATGAGACTATAAAGAAATAGAAGAGTTGGCATCAGAAAATCTTGTAAAAGCTATCTAGTATTCCAAGCAAATTCATTAAGAAGTACAATGTGTTGCATACAGATTTCAGGGTTATAAATGGGAAAAGTAAAAAGAAACTATCATAAAGTAGAACTAAGTAAACAAAAGGTAATCAATCACATAATCTTGTACAAGGAAAAAGAGCATTTTTCATATGTACACAGACAGAGCACATAAAATCATCAGGGCTTATAACCAAAGATTTTCAGGAAAGAAAAAATTTTGTTAGGAGGATCATAAGCTATAGTTGGCCTAAAAGTTTGAAAAGCATGTTCCTGATTTGAGAAATGATAACACCTTCCTTCACTGAATATCAGGGCCACAAAGAAAGGTTTGGACCAGCCTTGCTCCCAACAGCAGCCATTTTTCAAATTCAGTATGGAAGTTTCTCAAAACATTACAAAGAAAACTGCTATATGATAAAGCTATATATATGCCACTTCTGGATATATACAGAAAGGATTTTATGACCTAAAAAATGAGACTTCCATATCCATTCATTTTTCTTCTTTTCACAAAAGCTAATGGAATCTACTTAGACTTTTTTAATCAACAGATGAAAGCATGAGAAAAAATGGTGGGCATATACACAATGTCATTTTACCCATGTTAAGGAAAAGTGAAATGTGTAGATCAAAGGATATGACCCTACAAAAAGTGACTGATCTAGCTCTAACATAAAAAGACAAATATTACATCCTCTTTCTCATATGGGTACTAGATTCAAATTTTTGTTCTTTTTGTTTAACTTAGAGAACAAGTGAAAACCAGGAAGCTAAAAACCTGACACTCTTTGGAGGGATGTATTAGGAGGAAAGGGAACTCACTGAGAAGTAAGGTGTATTCAGAATAAAATATTTTAAAATGTTTCAAGAAATGTAACCAAAATAGGTGGGCAATGTTGATCCAGAATACAAGCATTGTTAAATGCAAATCTCAATGCAAGTCATGAGATATGACGTACTTCCTCCTTGCTGCCTATAGATGCTGATTCTTCTCCTGACTACTGTGAATCCAGATGTAGAACTCTCAGCTTCTTTTCCATCACCATTTCTGCCTGGACATTGCTATGCTTCCTGCTATGATGATAATGGACTGAATCTGAGCGTGTAAGCTAGTCCCATTGAAATGTCCCTTGTAAGAGTTTTCTTGGTCCTAGTGTCTCTTCTCAGCAATGGAAACCCTATAACAATGACCACACTGTTTCAGATATATACTTTGGATGAAGGTATATATAATCATATTTCATATATTTCATATATATATATATAATCATATTTCATATATATATAACCATATATATATAAATTCTCAAGAATAAAGACAAAATAAGGAGCATATGATTTAACATTTAAAATAGTTATGTCAATAAATATCCAAATCCATTTTTATACCACTAATTAAACCCTTTTTAATTTATCTCAATTATAAACTCATTTCTGCTAGATTTTTTAACTCTATGAATAACAAATATTAGAGTGATGATTTTCTGTGTGTGTGTGTGTGTTTGTGTTTGTCTGTGTGTGTGTGTGTGTGTTTACCTCCACACAATGTCTGTCACCTCTCAGTTGCAGCCCCATTATTCTCTCTACCCTGTTACACCATTGCCCATCTCAGTGTCTATCAGGGTTCAAGATATGGGTCAAAGGGCCAGTGATCTTATCCAATACTGAAACTGAAAGATGAAGATCCTGAGAATGGGGATACCCAGAGGGCTGGTGCAGATGCTATACTATTTATAATATTCTGAATTTGAAAGAAACTTAGAGGTAAATGATAACCAAGCTACAACCCTTAGCACCACAGAGGGTAGATATAGAATACAGAACTAGAGGGAACAAATAGAACTTATTAGCAAAGGAACTGAGAGTTATAGATGATGGTGGTGACTGGCATGGAAGGATCAATGAAGAAGGATTGTGGGAGAAAAATACATGGAGAGATAACTAAAATTAAGAGACATTTGAGGAATGATGTGGATTTCTACTGCAGAATAATTTATAGTGATAGAGATAGGTAGAAAGAGAGGATCTCAATGAAATCACCAAAAAATGGGTAGACAGAGACCCAATTGGAAATCTTTTGTCACTAAATAGAAATATCTTGTGACCTATTGAAGCTCCTAGTACTAGAATAGGCTTATTTCCAATAGAGTTGTTAACCAAAGTGACCCACAGGAATCACCAAACAAACCAGGATATTGCCAAGAATATAAGTTACTCTTGACAAACTGAAAACAAGGTAAGATTGCTGAAGACAACACATACACAAAGTCATTAATTACGGAGATATCAAGTGGTGACTAAACAAGTCTTTACCCTTTTGTTCCAGGATCTTTGGTACACAAAGATACTCTGTATGCTCTCAAAAGAAAAGCATAAACACCAAGCTAACTGCAATCCCATTATATATGATGGATTGCTAATATATATGTGATAAGCCAATGATGGTCCAACTCTTGTGGGAGTAACCAGTAATTGACAAATTTAATTTAAGTCACAGTCTTGACAATGTTTTGGTGATCAAAAACATGAGATTAAATATCCCAAAAACTTAGGATAAAACTGAATTCCTCTGTTTAAAAATGAAAAAGAGTTTTTAATCAGCCATTTTTGATTGATGTGAGCTGATATCTCAGGGGTGTTTTGATATGCATTTCCCTATTGACTAATGATGTTGAACATTTCTTAAGGTGCTTCTCAGCCATCCAAAGTTCTTCAGGTGAAAAGTGTTTGTTTAGCTCTGAACACCATTTTTGATAGGGTTATTTGCTTTTCTGGGGTCTAACTTCTTGAGTTCTTTGTATACATTGGATATTAAGCCTCTGTCAGATGTAGGGTTGGTGAAGATCTTTTCCCAATTTGTTGGTTGCCAATTTGTCCTTTTGACAGTGTCCTTTGCCTTACAGAAACTTTGTAATATTATGAGGTCCCATTTGTCAATTCTTGATCTTAGAGCATAAGCTATTGGTGTTCTGTTAATGAACTTTTCCCCTGAGACAATGTCCTCAAGGGTCTACTCCAGTTTCTTTTCTATTAGTTTCAGTGTGTCTAGTTTTATGTGGAGGTCCTTGATCCACTTGGAGTTGAGCTTAGTACAAAGAGATAAGAGTGGATCAGTTCTCATTCTTCTTCATGTTGACCTCCAGTTAAGTCAGCACCATTTGTTGAAAAGGCTATCTTTTTTCCACTGGATTTTTTCAGCTCCTTTGTTGAAAAGCAAGTGACCATAAATGTGTGGGTTCAATTCTGGGTCTTCAATCCTATTCTACTGATCTATCTCCCTGTCACTGTACCAACACCATGCAGTTTTTTTCTTTTTTTTTCTTTTCTTTTTTTATTCTATATTCTTTGTTTATATTCCAAAGGCTTTCCCCTTTCCCATAAGTCCTCTCCCCACAACTATTCCCCAATCACACCCCCCCACCATTTCTCTGTTCTCCTACAAAACTGGGTCCAATTTTTTCAGGCCCAGGGTCCTCTCCTTTCTTCTTGGGAATCATTTGACTTGCTAATTGTGCCTTGAGTACTTAGGGCTTCTGGGCTCATTAATATCCACTTATCAGTGATTGCATTTCATGTGTATTCTTTTGTGATTGGGTTAACTTGCTTAGGATGATATTTTCCAGATCTAACCATTTGCCTACAAATTGCATGAATTCATTATTTTTAATTGCTGAGTAGTATTCCATTGTATATATATACCACATTTTTTGTATCCATTCTTCCTTTGAGGGATATCGGGGCTCCTTCCAACTTCTGGCTATTATAAACAAGGCTGCTATGAACATAGTGGAGCATGTGTCTTTATTGTATGCAGGGGAATCCTCTGGGTATATGCCCAGGAGTGGTATGCCAGGGTCCTCTGGAAGTGACATGCCCAATTTTCTAAGGAACCGCCAGACTGATTTCCAGAGTGGTTGTACCATCGTACCATGCAGTTTTTAAGACTACTGCTCTGTAGTATTATTGCTTGAGGTCCAGGATACTGATTACCCCAGAAGTTCTTTTACTGTTGATAGTAGTTTTACCTATCCTGGGTTTTTTGTTATTCCAGATGAATTTGAGAATTGCGCTGTCTAACTCTATGAAGAACTGAGTTGGGATTTTGATGGGGATTGTGTTGAATCTGTACATTGCTTTTGGCAAGACGGCCATTTTAAATATATTAATCCTGCCACCCACAAGCATGGAAGATTTTTCCATTTTCTGAGGTCTTCTTCCATTTCCTTTTTGAGAGACCTGAAGTTCTTGTCATACAATTCTTTCACTTGTTTGGTTAGAGTCACACCAAGATACTTTATATTGTTTGTGGCTATCGTGAAGGGTGTCATTTCCTTAATTTCTTTCTCAGCCTGCTTATCCTTTGAGTATAGGAAGGCTACTGACTTGCTTGAGTTGATTTTATAACCAGCCACTTTGCTGAAGTTGTTTATCAGCTGTAGGAGTTTTCTGGTGGAGTTTTTTTGTGTCACTTAAGTATACTATCATATTATCTGTGAATAGTGATAGTTTGACTTCTTCCTTTACAGTTTGTATCTCTTTGACTTCTTTATGTTGTTGAATTGCTCTAGCTAGTACCTCAACTACTATATTGAAAAGATATGGTGAGGGGCGCAGCCTTCTTTAGAGACCGACTTCCAGATATTAGGCATAGAGTGAAAGACCTTGGAACATTCATTTCTACATGGGATATCTCAATCAGATCTTTCCCCCCAGATCTCAAGAAACACTACAGAAGAGGAAGCGATAAGAATATAAGTATCAAAAGGGATAAAGGACACAAATGCACACACACACACACACACACACACATACACACACATACATACATACACTCATACACACACACACACACACACACACACACACGCGCACGCGCGCACACACACACACTCTCTAAATCAACATTAGCAAAGCTCATATGAACACAGAGACTCAAGTAGACACAACACCTCTACCTGGTCCTGTGTACATATAATATGGCTTTTAGTTTAAGGTTAGTATGGGTTAGTACACATGAGTGGGCCTTGTGTCCTCACTTAAATTTTTCTTTCTCTTTGTTTATCTTATTCAACTTTGATGTGATATTTTTATGTGATTATATTTATTTCAATATGCTTTTTAAAATGAATGAGTGAAAACTTAGCCATTGCAGTAAAGGTTATAATTTTCAAAATATACTCTAATAAGCATTATTAAATGCCTTAGCCTCCACTCAAACCCACCACTTACCAGATGTACTGGATAGGAAAGGATTAACAGGGTTAAGGAGGATAATGGCCTGTCTAGTTCTTTCGAGCAAATCAAATCTGCAGGATTGGATAGCAGTATATCAGCAAGTAAATTCACAAAAATCATCAGTCCTAGCTCAATCTACTTGCAAACACCATTAAAAATATCAGCAACAGCAATTCTGTAGGGGGAGGTCCCCTAATTGTTTCTTGATTGGGTCAATAAGGATAGCAGAAGATAATAGTTAGGTGAAGATTTTCCAGGTCTCAGGAAGAAGAGGAGGAGACAAGATAGTGAAAGGGGATTTTGCCCAGGCATTAGATCAGGGAGACCATGTAAGCCTGGGGGTTATTAGAACCAGAGTCAGCCTCCACCAGAGCAAGAAATCTGATGTAAGAGAGCTGAGGAATTTAGGACAATTCCGCATCCAGTAGTTGCGCAATAATTGGACCTCATAAAATTACAAAGTTTCTGTAAGGCAAAGGACACTGTAAATAGGACAAAATAGCATCCATCAAATTGGAAAAAGATCTGTACCAACCCTACATCCAACAGAAGGCTAATATCCAAGATATACAAAGAACTCAAGAAGATAGACTTCAGAGAGCCAAATAACCCTTTTAAAAATGTAGTACAGAGCTAAACAAAGAATTTTCACCTTAGGAATACTGAATGGCTGTAAAACACCTAAAGATATGTTGAACAACCTTAGTTATCAGGGAAATGCAAATCAAAACGACCCTGAGATTTCACCTCACACCAGTCAGAAAGACTAAGATCAAAACTCAGGAGAAAACAGGTGCTGGAGAGGATTTGGAGGAAGAGGAACACTCTTCCACTGCTGGTGTGGTTTCAAGCTGGTACAACTACTCTGGAAATTATTCTGGTGGTTCCTCAGAAAACAGGGCATAACACTTCTGGAGGACCCTGTTATACCACTCCTGGGCATATACCCAGAGGATTCACCAGCATGTAATAAGAACACATGCTCCACTATGTTCATAGCAGCCCTATTTATTATAACCAGAAGCTGGAAGGAACCCAGATGTCCCTCAATGGAGGAATGGATATAGAAAAAGTGGTATATTTACACTATGGAATACTACTCAGCTATTAAAAACAATGAATTCATGAAATTCTTAGGCAAGTGTGTGGAGCTGGAAAATGTCATCCTGACTGAGGTGACCCAATCACAAAAGAACACACATGCTATGTACTCACTGATAAGTGGATATTAGCACAGAAGTGTGGAATACCCAAGAAACCCATACCCATATGTCATATGATTCACATATCAAATGATGCCCAAGAAGAAGGAAGGAGAAGCCCCTGTTCCTGGAAAGGCTCAATGCAGCAGTATAGGGAAATACCAATAGAGGGAAGCGGGAAAGAAGTGATTGGGGAACATGGAGAGGGAAGTGGGCTTATGGGAATTTTAGGGAGGGGCAACCCAGTAAAGGAGAAATCATTAGAAATGTAAGTAAAAAATATACCAATTTTTTTTAAAAAGGTACTAACTTGCTGGTTATAAGCCAGATAGGAACATGAATACATTAACATTGTAGTGTGTTTTGTGCTGCTTCTATGTTTAAACACATTTCTTCTACCTTTAATGCATTGTACACTTTTTCCCTTAGAAAAAAAAGAAGAATATAAAGGCAGTCTGGTGTTTTCCATTCAAGTTGATTCAGATGGGCAGGAGAAAGCTGGCCACTGGACGGTTGGTGGAACACAACAAGTACCTCCACTATTTTCAGGAAGGATGTTTGTTTGGTAGCCTAGCAGTGCCAGTCAAAGGAATGGACAGAATGAGCCAGCCATGGTATGATCTCAGAGCTATGTTGGGGGGAGGTGTGGTGAGGCACCAGACAAGAAGACCAGGCTAGGAGCAAACATGCTTTTCATAACTTCCATGATTCTTTGTCAAATGGCCCAAATCTGGGGAAGCAGCAAGAAGCCTCTGCAACACCACCAGAATTTCTTTGGTGAGATTCTCTCTACAAAGTCACGCAAATGGTGCTTAGCAAAGAAAGCCAGTTGAACCAATGCAACATCTTCAGCTAAGATTAACATCAACAAAGCCCAGAGAAGATCAGCAAAGAGTGGCAAAACATACCAATGCCACACAGCATCATTTCTATCAGTTGGGTTATATTTATACCCTGTCCAAATAGCGTGTGTTATGGCAAACATTTACTGTAGCAAAACATTGCATGCTCTTTCTCTAGGCAGCTTCCAGAAAAACAAGACATGTCTCAGCTTAGCAAAACATCTGCTCATGTGTTTGTTTTAGCAAAAACAACCTCTCAAAAACAGTTTTCAGAGAAACATCACATGACACAATTGAATCTCCAAAGAAGTCAAAACTTTTCACTTCACTGAACTGTCACTTATCTCCCACAACTGCTGGGAGATGAAAAATCACATTTTTGAAGAAGAGTGATACTGGCTATATCAACAACTCTAAGACAGGCCTTGTGCTCAAGAGCAGTTGACCAAAGCATAAGCAGACTTGACAGATTTTTTTGTGTACTTTTACTTGATTACTATTGTTGTGGTTCCTAGTTTGTTTGTTTAATATAGGTTTTCCCCCTTGTTTGGGAGAAATGTACTATCAAAATATAAATAAGTAGAAAGAAAGAAGGAAGGAAAAGAAAGAAAATATTTTCAACAGTATCATAAACAAAAATTATTGAGAGCTAAGGAAAGAGATGCCTATCAAAGTACCAAGCAGAAAAGAAACCCCTCACATGAAATTGAAGTAAAAATATTAAAGCACAGAGCAAAGACTACCTAACTGTAAGAGAAGAAATCAAGTCATATACTACAAGACTGGAAAATGTATTTTAATCTGAAGGGAATGATAAAAATACTGAGGATCACACAAAGAATAATTAAAAATAATTACAAAAGAGTTAATCCAAAGATGCCTAAAAATGCCACAAAACGACAGTGACAAATGAATAAATATTGTTTAATAAAACTTAATAACACTATCAAAATATATTATTTTTGATATTATTTTGCTGGTGGCAAAAATGAACTTTACCATTTATAGTGACTTCAAAATGGTACACATAGGCTGATATAATTGCATGGTTAGACTCCAGTTGAGAAACTGTTTCAAAAGATTAGGAGGTAGAGAGTTTTTCTTTTCTTTTTTTTTTTTTTTCATTCTATATATTCTTTATTTACATTTTAAATGGTTTCCCCTTTCCAGGATCCCCCCTCCCTGAAAGTCACATAAGCCCTTCTCCGTCCTCCTGTTCCCCAATCAACCTCTTCCTGCTTCTCAATCCTTGTATTCCCCTACACTGTTGCACTGAGATTTTAGGACCAGGGACCTCTCCTTCCTTCTTCTTGGGTTTCACTTGATATGTGAATCATATCATATATGGGTATGGGTTTCTTGGGTATTCCACACTTCTGGGCTAATATCTGCTTTTCAGTGACTGTATACCATGTGTATTCTTTTGTAACTGGGTCACCTCACTCAGGATGACATTTCCCAGTTCCACCCACTTGCCTAAGAATTTCATGAAATCATTGTTTTTAATAGCTAAGTAGTATTCCGTAGTGTAAATATACCACATTTTCTGTATCTATTCCTCCATTGAGGGACATCTAGGATCTTTCCAGCTTCTGGCTATTATAAATAGAGTTGCTATGAACACAGTGGAACATGTGTTCTTATTACATGCTGGTGAATCCTCTGGGTATATGCCCAGGAGTGGTATAATGGGGTCCTCCAGAAGTATCATGTCCAATTTTCTGAGGAACTGCCAGACTGATTTTCAGAGTGGTTGTAACAGCTTGCAACCACACCAACAATAGAAGTGTTCCTCTTTCTCACATCCTTGCCAGCATCTGTTTTCTCCTGAGTTTTTGATCTTAGCCATTCTGACTGGTGTGAGGTGAAATCTCAGGTTTGTTTTGCTTTGCATTTTCCTGATGACTAAGGTTGTTGAACATTTCTTTAGGAGTTTCTCAGTCATTCAATATTCCTTGGGTGTAAATCCTTTGTTTAGCTGGGTACCCCATTATTTAAAAGGTTATTTGGCTCCCTGGAGTCTGCCTTCTTGAGTTCTTTGTATATCTTAGATATTAGCCTTCTGTTGGATGTAGGGTTGGTACAGATCTTTTCCCAATTTGTTGGTTGTCATTTTGTCCTTTTGACAGTGTCCTTTGCCTTACAGAAACTTTGTTGTTTAATGAGGTCCCATTTGTCAATTCTTGATCTTAGAACATAAGCTATTGGTGTTCTGTTCAGGGAAATTTCCCCTGTGCCCATGTCCTCAAAGGTCTTCCCCAGTTTCTTTTCTATTAGTTTCAGTGTCTGGTTTTATGTGGAGGTCCTTTCAAAGAGATATGTCACTGGGAATGGGCTTCAATGTTTCAAAAAGCTCATGCCAATCCCTTCTCTCTATCTCTGTCTCTTTTTGTCTCTCTGTCTCTGTTTTTGTCATCCTGTCTCTGTCTCTTTTTTGTCTCTCTGTATCCTTGTCTCTCTCTCTATTTTTCTCTCTGTCTCTCTCTGTCTCTCACCTTTGCTGACTGACTGTGGATGAGGATGTATCTCTCAAGTACATCTGCAGCCCATGAGTCCCTGTGTTCTGGCATGCTCTTCACCATTATAATGGATTGATCTTGTGATAACAGAAGCAAATCCCACGTTAAATGCTTCCTTTTATAAAATTTGCTTTGGTCATATTGTCTCTTTATAAGAATGGAACAGTGACTAAGACACCATGAAAGATAGACACATTTTTAGTGCAAAAGGTAGAGTAAAAGAAAGTATATTCCAATGAAATGAAACTAACAAACAAACATTCACACCTACTTTAATATCTGACAAAATAGCCTTAAAATCATAACTAGTCAGTGCCAAAAACATATATATAAGTAACATTATATGAACTGAGCATGTTATATTAAGCAATATGTATATAATTATATATCTAATAGTATCTATATAATACTATATATAATATATAATAATAGTATATATCTGGTGTGTCTTTGTATACAAATACATATGTATGTCTTTTGCTTTATTTTACAGAAATAGAAAACCAAATGCTAAAATTCAAATCCATGTGGAGTTATAAGGACATCTCTTATTCTCTGTTCTGTTGTTACTGCATAATACCACAGAATGGGTATATTTAAAAGATCTTTTAACCAAAAAATTATTTATGTATTATAGATGACCTTGATGCTAGAAAGTCAAAAAGAATTCTGCCAACCTCTGATAGAGGATTATTGCTGTGTTTTAACATCTAATAGTATAAAATATAGTAGCTAAGAAAATGATAATGGGAGCAAGAATAACAATTTTCAGTAACCTCACTCTTCACTAATTGGTGAAAGTAATTCATTCCTGAAGATATAACCCTTATAATATTAGCATTTTATTAGATCTATAGCTCAATGTTTCTCAATTAGTGATTAAGTGTATGTTTTAATAAGTCAAAGCATAGCAACTGCTGTTTCAATTCCAGCAAACTCTAAATCTAGATTTGTCTTATTTCAGTTAGCACACTACTCAAAATAAATATAATATGTATTACAGTAATATTTTTGTGAAAATGATTTTGTACAGATTGCCTTTATATTATTCAAATGCTGATTTCTGTGGTGGGAGAGAGTTTAGTTTAAACTAGACTTTAGTATTATTATTTATATGGCTATTTCGTAGTTTGTAAACATTATTCTTTTGTAAACACTATTGACTGGTTCAATAAAGTTCTGATGGCTTATAGCCAAGGAGAAGAGAATAAGTGGGACCACAGGCAAAGATAGGAACTCTGGGGAAAGAGTCAGGCATGGAAAATTTTACCAGCAGACACAGAGGAAGAAGACAGTGACTTCAGGGGAAGTAATTAATGAAACATGTGAGAGTATTTAGGTTAGAATAAACGAGTTAATTAAATTATACAAGCTATTGGGGACAAGCATAGCTATAAGGCCTGAGCATTCATGAATAAATATAAGGCTCTGTATATTTATCCCAAAGCTGGTAGTCACAAAGAATGCTCTGAAATAAATATCTAAAACAAGTGGTATATTCATAAAATTCTATTCTTGAGACTAGGGTACATCCAGTTGTATCACCTATAGTCACTGGTTTATAGTCATTTGCCAGAAGGTGTCTGCCTGGCTTTTCATAAACACAATGGATAGGTTAGTTCAATCTATTCCAACCCTATGGTCACCCACAACATTAGGGTATCTCAAAAGCTTAGATCACATATTTTGCACTGAGGAAAAAGTAATGCTAATATATGGTATCTATTATCATGGTGGGCTTATTGTCTAATACTGTTGCGATTCCATGATTGATACTTGCTTTAATACAAAACAAAACAAAACTCAAAAACAAAATAAAAACAAAAATCAATAAAACAAAAACAAAAAAAAATATGTTTTGTGTTTTGTTTCCAAGTGATCTTCTATATGCTTCATTTGTAGCAGGTTTGGGCAATATATGTTTTAGGGTAGTCCTAATACCAAGATTCACTAATCTGGTAATAAGTTATATATTACATTTACATATTTATTGCCCTTTTTATCTTGTAAGGCAATGGAATCTTGCTCTACCTTTATTACTTAAGTTTGAGGCAGTGTTTATGAAAACTGTCTCATGGCTATATAAACATATGATAGGTTAATTTGAGCTGAATCTATAGCATGAATGACTTTCATGGTTGCACATTAACAATGAGGCCCATCTGATATTCTCAATGAAATGTCACTCATGGCATTGGGTTTAAGGGCATTGTCTTATAAAAGGGAATGTATCAAGATCTTTCTGTTTGCAGTGCCTCAGTGATAATCATGTTATATGAAAAAGGAGAAAAACTTAGATGAGTAAATAAACATCTAAGTCTCACAGCTTCATGGGCTTACAGAGTATCAAGAGACTATAGGTATGCACCCAAGGATGATGATGTGCATTGTGACATTTCAAGGGGAAAATGATCTGTGACCAAGTATGGCAGTACTTATGGTAACATCTGAACATGGAGTGGATATGGGTCCAATACTGGCAATATGCCTGCTGACATGAATATGAGGTTAAAGATAACAGTCTCAGTCTGTACTACCAGATTATAGATCCCTGGCAGATGCTAAGAATGTTTGAGAGACGAGGATCTCAGCCTTTCTAAAGCTACAACCCTTTAATAAAGTTCTTCATTTTGTAGGGATACCAACCATAAAATAATTTTTGCTCCCATTTCATGACTGTAATCCAGCTACTGTTATAAATCACAATGAAAGCATTTTTGAAAAAGAGGTTAAACACAGGTGTCCTGACCCTAAAGTTTAAAAACTTCTGATCTAGAGACCTGTGATCACTGACCTGTGTTCCACCATTTTGTATTCCAGTGAGTTTAAAGTAACATTTTATATTTTCTGTTGAGCTCCAAAATAAATCTAAAACTCTGTTATCTAGGGGTTAGAATTCTCTGTTCTGAAGAAAAAATGAGGAAGTAGTCACTTGGTTACATTGTTAGCACAATTAAAGTGTCTTAAATACTTGCATTTTGGCTGTACTAGAAAGCTCTGCTGGACAAGGGTTTCATTGAGACAGGCTTGCTGCTAGGATGCAAGCCCAAAGAACAGACTTCACTTCTTTTTCCCTTGAGTAGCATGCATCTCTTGCCAAAATGTTGTGTGTAGAATAGAAAATAAATGTACTTGTACTTGGGAATTCGGTTTTTTTTTCCAGTGAGCATTTTTCAAATAATAAACCATCTTCTGTTCCCTTATCTTATATGCCTTGCTCTTTATCAATACCTTTATTTACCAAGTGTTTCTTTGTTCAACTTGTTTGACTTTCTGTGTCTAAATGCACTTAGTCATTTCCATTGTCTGGAAGAGCACCTTAACATTTATGGTCTGTCTTATACCTCGAACTGAAGAAATTCACTTTGATTTGTTACCTGCAACAAAATATCATCTAAGCAGCTATGTTAGCTTTCTCCACCATTTATTGACTGGTGATTAATTAATGATTAATCACTGCATTTTAAATATGATATGCTTACTATTTTAACTATAGAACATTTAGTTAAATTTTTTCTTTTTTATTGGATATATTCTATATTTAAATTTCATTTCCCTTTTTCTGGTTCCCTGCCCCCCAAAGGTCCCACATGCCCTTTTCCCTCCCCATGTTCCCCCATCCAGCCCTTCCCACGTCCCTGTTCTGCTATTCCCCTACACTGATACTTTGAGCCTTTTCAGAACCAGGGTCTACTCCTTCCTTCTTGTTGGACATCATTTGGTATGTGGATTGTGTTTTTGGTATCCCAAGATTCTAATCTAATATCCACTTATCAGTGAGTGCATACCATGGGTATTCTTCTGAGACTGGGTTACCTCACTTAGTATGGTGTTCTCCAGCTCCATCCATTTCTCTGAATAGTACTCCATTGTGTATATATACCACAGTGTTTGTATCCATTCTTCCACTGAGGGACATCTGGGTTCTTTCCAGCTTCTGACTATTATAAATAAAGCTGCTATGAATATAGTAGAGCATGTATCCTTATTGCATGCTGGGTAATCTTCTGGGTATTTGCCCAGGAGTGGTATGGCTGGGTCTTCCGGAAGTATTGTGTCCAGTTTTCTGAGGAACCACCAGACTGATTTCCAGAGTGGTTGTAAAATTTTTAAAGAAATTATGTTAATATACTTAACACTTAAGAACTAGATGTAGAAATTTTCAACACTTGATGACCTAGAAATATATCATTAAAATATGAACAATGGATATGTAGAGGTGGCTAATTTAGAAAGTGCTTGCTGCAAAAGCATGAACTGAGATCAACTAACAGCATTTTCTAACAGGTTTTCTAAAGACAAACAAAAACAACAATAAAAAACAACTGAGAATAAGTACTCTTTCTTACAGTCCAAGAACTAGGAAAGCTGATTCAAGCAAAATCTTGGTGCTTCCTAGAAAATAAGATAATCTAATCAGTGACCTCAAGATTTAGTGGAAGACCAGGTCTAAAGAAGAAAGCAAGCAAGCAAGCAAACAAGCAAGAAACAAAGAAACAAAGAAGGAAACAAAGAAACAAAGTAAAAAAGGAATGAGGAAGGAAGGAAAGAAAAGAAAAGGAAAAGAAAAAAGGAAAGAAAATAAAATAAAAGAAAAGAAAAGAAAAGAAAAGAAAAGAAAAGAAGAGAAAGGAAAAGAAAAGACAGTCTAGCCAGCTTGCATATCATTAGCTTGTCTGCTCTGAAGATTCCAGTCTGAAGGCTGCATGCAGGGCAACAGGTAACGGACCCTCCAAAACAAGCATAGCAGCTGGAAACCCCTAGGAGCCCAGCAGACTAAACAGAAATTTCACAATAAAATAATCTGGAATGGCAAAGAAGCAATTAATGAAATATTCAAAATCCTTAGTGATCAAGAAAATGCAAATCCAAACAACAAAGAGATTCCACCTTATAACAATCAGAATGGCTAAGGTCAAAAACTCAGGTGACAGCACACATTGGCAACATTGTAGAAAAAGAGGAACTCTCCTCCATTGCTGGTGGGACTACAAACTGATATAACCATTCTGGAAATTAGTCTGGAGTTTTCCTCAGAAAATTGGAAGTAGTTCTACTTGAAGACCCCACTCTTAACTTCTGAAATGTTTAAAAAATAAAATAAAGTAAAATAAATAAATAAAATAATAAAAATGGATAGTAACAGGGCATGACACTTGATGCCATCTTCTGAGTTCCATGTGCATATGAAAATTACATCCAAATGTACACTCATGTGTATTTGCATAATCACATACATATATCACAAATAAACATACAATATCTAAACAATGCCCTTTTTAGGAAAATGTAAGGAATCTAGACTTTTAATCTA
The DNA here is from genome assembly GCA_964023405.1 of Apodemus agrarius. Lineage (NCBI taxonomy): Eukaryota > Metazoa > Chordata > Mammalia > Rodentia > Muridae > Apodemus > Apodemus agrarius. Next base: position 70,588,574 of record OZ030020.1, read on the forward strand.
AGGCTCCTATTGAATGAATTATTAGTATATCTATAATATAATAATGTGGGAAATATTTTTAACTTCTGTCACTTAGTTGGTATAGTTAAACTTTTATTCTACAAGGGTTAAAATCGTCATTTATCACACTACAGATGGTCCTGCATTTCTTATAACAAAACTCCTTTTAATAAAGAACATATTAAAAAAAAAAGAAAGAAAATATTTCCTCAGATAGAGAAGGAGCACATGCTCTTTCCAGTAATTGGACTTGAAAGCAAACATGATAATATTAAAAGTACAGTTAAACTACAAATCAAATTTCTATTTCAAAAGTTAATGAGAAAACATACAGATAAATCACCTAAGTATGTTCAAGAAACACTAATCAGTTTAATGGGCTAGATGGGCCATTGGATTTGAATTAAGGAAATGAGCAAAATGTCCAAAGAGAACTTTCATACTCACTTTAAGAAGTTCTGAGTTTCATTTTAGCCTAGACATGTTGCTAGTAACTTGACTTCCTATGCAATCTTCCTATGCAAAGGAGTGAATTTTGAAGGTTAGTTTGGGCTTCTATTTCTAAGCTGATGCATTGCTTGTTGCTTTCCACTGATTCAAAGAGTAGGAAGAAAAGATTATACTCATTTATCTTCCTAATGATATCAGCCTTCCAGACCATACCGTGCATCTATAAGTTGATTTTTTTCAAATAGCAAACAATTCAATATCAAGTGACCTTTCTAATGGGATATTCCTATGCCAAGATAATTTGTGAGATATTAATTTCTGATATCTCACTATATCTTTATGATTTCTAGCATTCTCTGCACTGTTTCCCTTGTGAAAGATTTTTAGTATATCTCAAGACTTTTATTCTTAAACAAGATTTACTGATGCCATTTGAAAAGAATAGATTTTTTGAAGTAAAGAAAAGCCAGCAAGAATAAGAGAGAACAATAGTGTATGGGAAGAAATTCTTTCATCAGATTAATAAACAATATAGATGATAAAATAGAAATGTATGTAAAGAGATTTTTTCCTCTGATGTAAAAAGATTAGTGTGGACTTTTGAGAATAACTTACAAGTTTCACAATGCATAAAACAAATGTAAATTTAAATTTTTAGAGATGAAGGATTCTAATTGTCTAGAGTTATATATTAACATGTTAGATGTGTATATGCACAAAGGCCATACATGAACTGAATATTGCATGCAGATGAAATAGTAAGAAATATCTCATCAATGTCTCCAGGAGTTCAGTCTCTCTAGTACCCTGCAGTCATTTACAAGATAAAATATACAATGAAAATATAAAGGTAATTCCTCTACTTACTTACTATGTAATTCTCTCTCTCTCTCTCTCTCTCTCTCTCTCTCTCTCACATACACACACACACACACACACACACACACACACACACTCACTCACTCTCTGCATGTGTGTATGTCTGCACAGTTAAAACTAAAAGCTGTCTTCCTAAATGGGCATCTACTTATTCATCCTTCACTTTTCTGACCATCTAACTTACATTATTGTTCTTCTAATTTTTAAGTCACATTAATACACTCATCCAGCAATCATCCCTAAGATATCCCTCAAAGGAGGAATGGATACAGAAAATGTGGTATATTTTTACAATGGAATACTACTCAGCAATTAAAAATAATGAATTCATGCAATTTGTAGGTAAATGGTTAGATCTGGAAAATATCATCCTAAGTGAGTTAACCCAATCACAAAAGAATACACATGAAATGCAATCACTGATAAGTGGATATTAATGAGCCCAGAAGGCCTAAGTACTCAAGGCACAATTAGCAATTCAAATGATTTCCAAGAAGAAGAAAGGAGAGGACCCTGGGCCTGAAAAGATTGGATCCAGTTTTGTAGATTCAGAACAGAGAAATGGTGGGGGCGGATAATTGGGGAATAGTTGGGGGGCAGAGGACTTATGGGATGTATGGTGGGGTGGAACTGGGAAAGGGGAAAGCCTTTGGAATGTAAACAAAGTATATAGAAAATAAAAAAAAATAAATGTCTCTATAAATAAAAAAAAGAAATTCAGAGAAGTAAATAAGAGTCTTTTGAAATATTGTATAAAGACAGTTATCAACACAAGAAGGGTAAGTTGCAGAATATTCTGCCTGTTACTACACTGGTAATAAATCTTGATACTAGAAAACCAGTAAAGAGGATAAGATATGTCAATATACAGGAGCCAACATGTCTGTTCCCTGAGAGGTTCTACCAGCACCTGACCAATACATATGCAGATACAGTTAACCATCAAACTGAGACTAGACACTCCAAGGGTAAAGATACAAGGACTGAAGGAGTTGAAGGTGATTGCAAGCTCTAAGAAAAACAATATTAACTAACTGGGCCACTCAGAGCACCCAGGGACTAAACCACCAACTAAAAAGTATACAACCAAAGAGATAGCCAGGACTCTAGATTCATATATAGAAGAGAATGGCTTCACTTAACATCAATGGGTGAGGAGGGGGCTTGATGCCCCAGCATCAGGGGATGCTAGAAGAGTGAGATAGGAGTGGGTGAGTGGGTAGAGGAACATTCTCATAGAGGCAAAGGGTAGGGGGAAGATAGGATGGGATGGGGTGGTTTGTGGAAGGGTAATATCATTTGAAATGTAAACAGATAAAATGATTAATGAAAAAAATAATAAAACTATGCATTTCCATTATTTTCAAAAAATAATTTTTACCACTCCATTAAATTTATAAGCTTATCAAACAGCATAAACAAGGAAATTGAAAATTCTCCTGGCATTTTGATTTAGTTTTGAATAAGCATAATTAAAGAAAGGAAAATTCAAGAAAAGGAAGAAATATCAATATAACAAAACAGGAAGTATACAAATGATATCTCTGGTAAGTGAGTGGATTATAGAAGAATAAAAATTGTATTGGTTATTGTAAGAAAATAATTTCCAAGATGTAAGTCAATTTGGTTTTGACAAGAAAATATAATCAGTTGGATTTATTTCTTAGATGTACAATGGAAGACTGGGGGAGCGGGGGACACATGCACCTAGCAATAACAAAAAAGATGATGACACAGGGTTAAAAGCTAGGATTTAGCAATCTCACATGTAAAAACGATTTTGTTTTCTCTGATATAAAGGGAGTGGAGTAGAGTGTACTTGAGAGAAAAGCTTACAAGTTTCAATGGTAATAAACCTATAGCATATGTAAATTTAAATTTTCAGAGATAAAGATAGCTAACTGACTGTAGTCATATATTGGCATGTAAAATATGTTTAGTGATAATACATTTAAAGAAAAAAATTACCATAAATTGTACAGCATCTGTTGTTAGTTAAAAATAAATATTATATAATTAAAAATAAAATAGAAGATATCAATTCAAAGAAATAATTTGGAAGTGAAAAATGAAAAACATCTGTAACACACAGTATGCTAAACATTTTCTCATTTATTACTACCTTGATTTTTACTGAATAAAATGTGATAATTAAAACAGCTTTACTAACATAGAATTCTTGGTACAATGCTTTGCACTCCTTTCACTTCAAAGAAGCCACTAATTTGGTTCAGAATACACCATTCCTCAAGCCTGAGCTTGGTTGTTAGTTGTAACTAGTTGTCAGTCACCTTTGGTGTAATCAGTCCTTACATATCTCACTGCATCTTGAATTCATTCACATTCATTTCTTATCAGTTTCAGTCCAAGTCAAACTATTCAACTAGGTATGTATATGAATAAAACATTTTTAATATAGTCCTGATACCTATCTCATTAAGATAAAAATGCAAATTTGTATCTAATCATATTTAATATTTCCAAGTTATTTCAAAATTTACCATTCCAAATCAGAAGAGGTTCATACCACCATAAATAACATTGCCATTAAATGTCTTGAATTTTTATTGAAAATAGATTATTTTCTCATACAATACACTCTGAGGGTTTCCTTTCCCTTCACTATTCCCAGCTCCCTACCACACACATCTGCTCTTTGTCAGATCCACTATGCTCTTTCCCTCTACTCAGAAGAGAACAAGCTTCCAAGAGACTACCAAACATGATAAAACAAAACTGTCATGGCAAAAGTTCTCACACTCAAGCTGAATAAGGCTACCCATCAGTAGGAAAAGAGTTCCAAGAACAGGCAGAATATATAGAGACACACACAATTCCCAGTTAGGTAGACGTCCCACAAGAAACAGCAAGCTAACAGCCACAACCTATCTACAGAGAACATTGTCTTGATCGTTGTCTGCTGCCCCAGTCTGTAAGCCTATATGTGACCTGCTTAGTTGACTCATTGGTCAGGTTTTCCTGATGTATTCCATCCCCTCTGACTCCTAGAATCTTTCTGCATCCTCCTCTGAAAGATTCCCTGAGCGGTGAAGAAAGGTACCCTATGGAAACTTTCAGTTAAGAATATCTCTCCACCCAGATACCTGAGATATCCCAAGCTTAAGATCTTTGGGGACTCGGGCCACCAGCCAGTCATCTAAGAACAGGAGCTTGGTAGAGCAGTGGTTCCTGTATTCCAGCAGGGCATGGGTTCTCTGCCCTGTGGGAGACCCTGCATTCCTCACTCCCTACTCTCCGTGGCCTCTGCAAGCATCATTGCTGCTGACTTGACTAAGCAAGCAGAACCAGAGAAGACAAGCAGCATCAGGTCCACAGAGATAACCAAATATAACATTGCTTGGAGCAAGATAAACCAGGGGTCCAACAGCACCCAAGAGGAGAACAACACATCAGCAATCTGTGCCAGGGGAAACCCAGTCATCCAGTGGTGGGGAAATAGCCTTATGAGCCCACAGGAGGTTCAGGCACCAGCTAGTGACTACAGGAACAACTAAGGCCAGAGATAACCAGATGGAAAAAGGCAAATGTAGGAACATTACTAACAGAAATCAAGGCAATATGGCAGCATCTGAACCCAGTTTCCCAACAGCAGTAAGTCCCGGATACCCCAACAGACCAGAAAAAAAATATTTGGATATAAAATCACTGGTCAGGATGCTGATAGTGGAACACATAGATAAATCTCTTAAAGAAATACAGGAGAAAATGGATCAAAAGTTAGAAGCCCTTACAAGGCAAACACAAAAATCACTTAAAAATATTCAGGAGATATGGATCAAAAAATAAAATCCAATAAGGAGGAATTACAAAAATCACTTAAAGAAATACAGGAGAACATGGCTCAACAAGTAGAAGTCATGAAAGAGGAAACACAAAAATCTTTTAAAGAAAACGTGAAAATATAAATAAGCAAGCAGAAGATCTGAGCAAAACCATCCAGGATCTAAAAACAAAAGTAGAAACAACTGAGAAATCACAAACGGAGACAACTTTGGAGATAGAAAACCTAGGGAAGAAATCAGGGGCCATAGATGCAAATAACAACAATAGAATACGAGAGAAGAAAGAATCTCAGATGCCGAAGATACCTTAGAAACCATTGATTCAACAGTCCAAGAAAATGCAAAATGCAAAAACTTGTAACCCAAAGCATCCACGAAATCCAGGACACAATGAGAAGACCAAACCTAACGGTTATAGGCATAGATGAGAGGGAAGATATACAACTTAAAGGGCCAGCAAATATCTTCTACAAAATTATGGAAGAAAACGACCCCAACTAAAAAGAGAGAGAGATGCCCATGAATATACAAGAAGCCAAAAGACTGGACCAGAACAGAAATACCTCCCGTCACATAATAATCAAAACCCCAAATATACTAAACAAAGAAAGAATATTAAAAGCAGTGAGAAAAAAAGGCCAAGTAACATATAAATGAAGACCTATCAGGATTACACCAGACTTCTCACCTGGGACCATGAAAGCTACAAGATCCTGGGCAGATATCATGCAGACTCTAAGATAACACAAGTTTCAGCCAACAACAAAAAGCCCACATACACATGGAAACTGAACAATACCCTACTCAATGACACCTTGGTCAAGGAAGAAATAAAGAAAGAAATCAAAGATTTTTTAGAAATTTAATGAAAATGAAGGTACAACCTATGCAAATCTATGGGACACAATGAAAGCAGTGATAAGAGGAAAACTCATAGCCCTGAGTGCCTCCAAAAAGAAACTGGAGAGAGCATACACTAGCAGCTTAACAGTACACCTGAAATCCCTGGAACAAAAAGAAGCTAATTTACCCAGGAGGAGTAGAAGACAGGAAATCATCAAACTCAGGGCTGAAATCAATCAACTAGAAACAAAGTGAACCATACAAAGTATCAACAAAACCAGGAGTTGGTTCTTTGAGAAAATCAACAAGATAAGTAAACCCTTAGCCAGTCTAGACAATGGGCACAGAGACAGTATCCAAATTAACAAAATTAGAAATGAAAAGGGGGATATAACAACAGAAACAGAGGAAATTCAGAAAATCACCAGATTCTACTACAAAAGCCTATACTCAACAAAACTGGAGAATCTGGAGGAAATGGACAATTTCCTAGACAGATACCAAATACCAAAATTAAATCAGGATCAATTAGATCAGCTAAACAGTCCCATAAAACCTAGAGAAATAGTACGGGTTATAGAAAGTCTCCCAACCAAACAAGTACAGGACCAGATTGTTTTAGTTCAGACTTTCAAAGAAGACCTAATGCCAATATTCTTCAAATTATACCACAAGATAGAAACAAAAGGAACACTGCCCAATTCATTCTATGAAGCCACAATTATGCTGATACCAAAACCACACAAAGATCCAACAAAGAAAGAGAACTACAGGCCAATTTCCCTTATGATTTTCGATGCAAAATTACTAAATAAAATCCTTGCCAACCAAATCCAAGAGCACATCAAAAGATCAATAACCCTGATCAAGTAGGCTTCATTCCAGGGATGCAGGGCTGGATCAATATATGGAAATCCATCAATGTAATCCACTACATAAACAAACTAAAAGAAAAAACCCACATGGTCATCTCATTAGATGCTGAAAAAACATTTGACAAAATTCAGCATTCTTTCATGCTAAAAGTCCTGGAAAGAACAGGAATTCGAGGCCCATACCTAAACATAGTAAAAGCAATATACAGCAAACCAGTAGTCAACATCAGAATAAATGGAGAGAAACTTGAAGCAATCCCACTAAAATCATGGATTAAACAAGGCTGCCCTCTCTCTCCATATCTTTTCAATATAGTACTTGAAGTTCTAGCAAGAGCAATTAGACAACATAAGCAAGTCAAAGGGATACAAATTGGAAAGGAAGAAGTCAAACTATCATTATTTGCAGATGATATGATAGTATACTTAAGCGACCCAAAAAACTCCACCAGAGAACTTCTACAGGTGATAAACAACTTTAGCAAAGTGGCTGGTTATAAAATCAACCCAAGCAAATCAGTAGCCTTCCTGTACTCAAAGGAGAAGCAGTCTGAGAAAGAAGTAAGGGAAATAACACCTTTCACAATAGCCACAAACAATATAAAGTATCTTGGCATGACTCTAACCAAACAAGTGAAAGATCTATATTACAAGAAATTCAAGTCTTTGAAGAAAGAAATCAAAGAAGACCTCAGAAGATGGAAAAAATACTTCTTGCTCTTGGATTGGCAGGATCAATATAGTAAAAATGGCCATCTTGTCAAAAGCAATCTACAGATTCAATGCAATCCCCATCAAAATCCCAAATCAATTCTCCATAGATCTAGAAAGATCAATTCTTAAATTCATCTGGAGTAACAAAAAACCCAGGATAGCTAAAACTATTCTCAGCAATAAAAGGATTTCTGGGGGAATCAATATCCCTGGCCTACAGAACAATTGTGTTAAAAACCACATGTATTTGTACAGCGACAGGCAAAGTAGATCAATGGAATAGAATTGAAGACCCGGAAATGAACCCACAGAGTTATGCTCACTTGGTCTTTGATAAAGGAGCTACAAACATCCAGTGGAAAAAAAAAAGATAGCCTTTTCAACAAATGGTGCTGGTTCAACTGGAGGTCAACATGCAGAAGTATGCAAATTGACCCACTCTTATCACCTTGTACTAAGATCAACTCCAAGTGGATCAAGGACCTACACATAAAGACAGACACAGTGAAACTAATAGAAAAGAAACTGGGGAAGACCCTGGAGGACATGGGCACAGGGGAAAGTTCCTGAACAGAACACCAATGGCTTATGCTCTAAGATCAAGAATTGGCAAATGGGACCTCATAAAATTACAAAGTATCTGTAAGGCAAAGGACACTGTCAGAAGGACAAAATGGCAACCAACAAATTGGGAAAAGATCTTCACCAACTTCACCAACCCCACATCCGACAGAGGGCTAATATCCAATATATACAAAGAACTCAAGAAGTTAGACCCCAAAGAACCAAATAACCCTATTAAAAATGGGGTACAGAGCTAAACAAATAATTTTCACCTGAAGAGATTCAAATGGCTGAGAAGCACCTTCAGAGATGCTCAACATCATTAGTCATCAGGGAAATGCAAATCAAAACAACCCTGAGATTCCACCTCACACCAGTCAGAATGGCTAAGATTAAATGTAAATATAGAATATATCCAATAAAAAATAAAAAAAATAAAGAAATAGACCTCCAAGAGAGGGCCCAAGAATAAGAGGCTTACTCATTTATTAAAAAAAACAAAAACAAAAACAAAAAACTCAAGGAAAACTAGTGCTGGTGAGGATGTGGAGAAAGAACACTCCTCCACTGTTGGTGGGATTGCTAGATGGTACAACTGCTCTGGAAATCAATCTGGTGGTTCCTCAGAAAATTGGGCATGACACTTCCAGAGAACCCTGTCATACCACTCCTGGGCATATACCCAGAAGATTCCCCTCCATGCAATAAAGACACATCCTCCACAATGTTCATAGCAGCCTTATTTATAATAGCCAGAAGTTGGAAGGAGCCCAGATGTCCCTCAAAGGAGGAATGGATACAGAAAATGTGGTATATTTATACAATGGAATACTACTCAGCAATTAAAAATAATGAATTCATGCAATTTGTAGGCAAATGGTTGGATCTGGGGAAATATCATCCTACGTGAGTTAACCCAATCACAAGAGAATACACATGAAATGCAATCACTGATAAGTGGATATTAATGAGCCCAGAAGCCCTAAATACTCAAGGCACAATTAGCAAGTCAAATGATTCATGCAATGGTTAGATCTGAAAATAGTCATCCTAAGTGAATTAACCCAGTCACAAAAGCATACATATGAAATGCAATCGCTGAGAAGTGGACATTAAAGAGGCTAGAAGCTCTGAATACTCAAGGCACAATTAGCAAATCAAAAGATTCCCAAGAAGAAGGAATGAGAGGACACTGGTCAAAAAAAGACTAGTTCCAGTTTTGCAGGAGAGTACCAGAACAGAGAAAATGTTGGGAGGTGATTGGGGAATGGGCGGTGTGGGGGAAGAGGACTTATGGAACATATGGTGAGGGGGGAACTGGGAAAGGGGAAAGCCTTTGGAATGTAAACAAAGCATATAGAAAATTTTAAAAAAGAATCTCTCTCCACATAATGTCTACCTGTGAGTCTTTGCATCCTCTCCCATCTTCTGCCAGAAGAAAACTCTCTGAGAATTACTTGTCAGGAGCCATAATGGGACAAGCTAATATACTAGCAGATGATCATCCTGAAATGCATGCCTCGGATTATTATATAATCCGTGACTGGTGAACTCCCATTCAACAAAGCTGTGGGGGACTAATTTTAGGAAAGATTCCTGCTATTTATATGCTTTTTCTGTTATTATTATACATTTATAATAATCAATAAGTAATAGCACACCCTTCTAAAGCAGATCTCTGCAGATCCACGAAGATGTACTGTCTTATAGTGATGTTATGTAGACAAATAGACGACTTAAGTTTTTATTAAGGGAAACAAAGCCATTTTCTTACAAACATGGATTTATTTCATTTAGCATTGAAATGGTGGAAGATTTTCTTTCTCGATGCAATAAATATTGTAGTCCATCTTTCATACAGAATGAGTGAGTTCTTTCTGCACCAGTGCTTGGTCTTTTGCTCCATATGCTTACGTAAGTATGGATGTGTGTGTAAGTATGTAATTGTGTGAATGTATGCATGTGTGTGTTTAAGTATGAAATTGTGAGAATGCATGCAAGCTGGGCCCAGCTGACTGCGCAAAAATATGTATGAAGCTGTATGTATGAATTTATGTGAGATTATGCATATTCACTTATGTAGAAGTTTTTCTTTCTGTAAGTGTTATTCTCTTCTCCAGGTTCAATAGAAGTTTATTGCTCCTAACTTCCCCCTAGACTGACGAGCAAGAGGCATCTGAAAAATAGGAAAAAGGCTCTAGCAACTAATCATTTACTTAATCTTCTGTCTTAGGATGTGGTGTTAAATGCCTGAGACTTCAGTCTCTGGCTTCAGAGGAACACAGAATGCAGGTCAGCTATGTTAGTCTAGATAAGTTAGACTTAAATAAGTTAACTTTTTATTATACAGCAACCCTAAATTTTCCATAAGACAAAGTCTTACCCCAGAAGTTCCTAAGACAAAGTCTTGTCCCCGCCAACACTATTCCCCCCTCCGCTGCCTCAAGAAGAACCAAGAAGAAACACCTCTGCTGGGGCTGGCTGCCAGCAATTAATGGACAGGGAACAAATCTCTAAGCAGAGCAGACTATTGATCTTAAAAAATAATATATCGATTGGGTTTTGTTTTACTCTAGGTCTATAAGCTACCCAATCTCTGGTTCCTGGCCATCAAAGCAGTGAATTGAATGGGCTCCCTCTTAGGGTGTTGGCCTCAGGTAAACTCAAACATTGGTTATCCACTCCCAAAATTCTGTGCCATCATTGCCCCAGCACATCTTACAGGACTAATAGATTGTAAGTCCACAGATTTGTGGCTGGTTTAGTATCAACATTTGTCTTTCAGTATCCTTCAGAGTACTTTCTAGTACTAAAGAGACTAGAACATAAGGGCGGAGGCTCCATGCATGCACCAGCTCAACTTCTCTACATTCAATGAATTCTGTGGATATTGTCTATGGCAATGGGCTTGCAGAGCATGATCTCTTACCTAGCATCTGCCTGAGTTATTTGGGCCTAAGTCTTCTTTTAATTATTAGGTGAACAAATGTGTTGTTACACATAGATAATTTCCTCATATTTTTTTCAGTACATATGGTAATAAGCACACTTTTTTGAGATCTTTGTTTATAAGTAGATGATTCTATTTCCAGAAAGGTGAGTGTTTACACCTTGAAATGCTTAACAATTGTCATAGTTGTGTTTCAGTATTCATAGATTTTATTTGTGAAAATTATAAACTATTTGGAAATAATCTCAGTAGAGCATCATATTTAAATTTGTTATTTCTCCAAATAAATGGTACCTATTATTCCAAACAAATAAAATTTTACCTGGTCTATACTATGTGCTTATTCATTTTCTGTTTTGTTTATTTTTTTAATGATACAAGCTAGTTCATTTTTAAAGGGGAAACCTCAGTTGAGAAAATACCCTACAAATTAGTCTTCACACGTCCATATTGAATTTACTTGATTGATAACTGACATGGGAGGGCCTAGCTCAATGTGGGCAGTGTCACTCTTCAATGGATGATACAGAATGCTATAGGAAATCAGGCTGGTCAAGCCAAGCCAGAAAACCAGTCTGCATTACTCTCCCATGTCCTCTGCCACTGTTCTCACCTCCAAGTCTGTCCTTTGATTTCTTATCCTGACTTCCTTTACTTATGGACTGTTACCCAAGACATAACTGTAAGCTGAAACAAACCTATTTCTCCTCCAGTTGTATTTAATTATGGTGTTTTATCACAGCAATAGACACTAACTAAAGCAAGTATAAATAAACATTTTAAGATTTAAATATTTCCTGTTATTGTGATATGACATGAAATGAAAGGGACATTAGTCAGAAAGGTGCTACTTGGGATTTAAATTTGGCAGACAGTTTATTGACATGCATAAAACATTGCAATAGAAAGTAAAGGCAATTTAATATACTACAGCTACAGTGAAAAGTACAGAGGTTAATGGTGGTTCTCTGCATCCCTTCTACTTATTCTTCTATTTGCAATGGTATAATCCATATTAGGGTGGGTATTTATGTACTCATATACACACCTAGAAGCATGATTCTAAATTCAGCAAAATTGACAATGTATATTATTCATCATAAATATGCCTCTTGCAAATTTCTACCAAATATATCCCTTTTAGTGATAAGAGTCATACTTTCTGAAATCTTATTATTCCTCAATGCAGGATATATTATGTCCAAAATGCCAGAATTTTTCCTTATTTTGTCCCCCCCCACACCATGTAAGTCCAAAGTATGTTAATTAAATAATGCTCCTATTCTAGAACTAATAATTAGGGACAGATAAGAAACGATCAAGCAGATGTAAGACTGAATCCAAGCAGGAAAAAATGGTAAAAAAAACAAAGCAGGTAAAAAAAAAACAAAGAGTGCAGATCCACAATCATGGCCTATTGTTTATAATGTGATTATCTCACCTCGTTAACTTAAGCATCCCTGTTCTTGTAGATCTGTTATGTGAAGCATACATCCTTTCTCTTATATGCCTGATGTACTCTCTGTTTTCAGCTTTTTTCAAAAGATATCATAAGATATTGGCAATTGCATGAAGTCACCATTTCAACTTGTTTCACCTTTAAGAAACAATGTTCAATGGCATTGAACATTGTGACATTCTAGAGTTTTGTTGCAGGTTTCCTTGACAATGTCACTCTTGCCTCTTTCTAATTTGCTAAATTAGTACAATGCCAACTATGTCAAATGTTTTCCAGTTAGAGAAGGAGCCCTCAAATCACAGTTTCAGAGGCCATTGTGTGCTAATCCTTGGAGAATGCATTCCTGGTCATTCTTAGTTTAATCTTTCTCCTTTCCAGTAAATGTAATAAGTTTACAAAAGTTTGAGCATTATTTGAGTATGGTCTTACCACTATGGCACCTTTTCTACCAATCTAGAGAAGAACATGGTATTTATATTTAGTGCTAGTAATACCTATTAAAAATTACAGTAATAATTGTCCATACTCTTGTTAGAGTTTTACAGCTGTGAACAGACACCATGACAAAGGCAAATCTTATAAATGGCAATGTTTAATTGGGGCTGGCGTACAGGTTCATAGATTCAGTCCATTATTATCAACGCAGGAACATGGCAACATCCAGGGAGGCAAGATGCAGAAGGAGCTAAGAGTTCTATATCTTGATATGAAGGCTACTAGAAGAATACTTGCTTCCAGGCAGCTAGGATAAGGCTTGTAAAGCCCACACTCAGAGTGATGCACCTACTCCAACTGAGCCACATCTTCTAATAGTGCTACTGTCTGGGTGGAGACTATCCAAACCATCACATCTCTCTTTACCTGCAACTTAAATTTTTATGATTTTGCTCTTCAAAGCTCTGAATTTTCACATCTTTAACTTTTGTTCAGTGTATATATGAATAAGATCATTTATAAATATCCATATCATAGCTTTAATCCTCCACCAAATAAATTATTCTCTTACATTTCAATTTATTCTTATATGAATTCTCAGAACACAGGTAGAATTGTGACAGATACTTGCCTGAGCATAACATGAATATTCTCTAACCCATTTCCTCATATAGACCCTTTTTTTTTTCTTCAGGAAACTGGCTTTCTGTTATGAGCTATAAGTCTTGCTAATAAAGAAGTTTAGAAACAGAGCTATAAAGAAGGTGGTTGGCAATTATGTACAGATTTTACAGAATAACACAGAGCAAGTAAGCCTGAGATTTTAGAAGTTGCTAGGAAGATGGAGAAATGGAGGAGAAAGAGACAACGTGAAACTTTTGGAATTAGAATCCAAGAAGCATGTAGGTGTAGCTGTGGAAGTTGGCAAGCAGAAGCAGAAATGGAAGGAGGTGAAATTGTCTTTAGGAAACAATGAGAAACAACAGTTATGAGAAAAAGGAGGCTTGGATTTGTCCAAAATTGTGACAGAACGAAGAAAAGTTTACTTTTTAAGTTATATATGAAAGAGGACAGGGTTATTACTGCTTAGATTAAAACAGTACAATAAGCTGTATGAATAAGAGGCTTTGGGGATATGTACATTATCTTATTAAATGGATAATTATCCTGCCCATCACCCTAGTATGGACTCAGGTAAGTCAGCTGTAGAGTTATCTCCCAGCTAGGAGACTGATTATCTCAGTGGGGTTAATGATTAAGGGAGACAACTGAATACAATATTCTAAACTTAGGGCATCAGAATGCCATGTCTCCAGTAAAGGCCAAATTCCATTCTATTGACCAAGAGAAGGTAGCTTTCCACTAATGGGACTCCATATACCCTAGATAGTCCCACTTTTTCACATGTTATATTAAAACTTAAGGTAAGACAAAGATCATGGTTTCCTTTCTAGTGGTTTCGAAGAAATGGGAAGAAGGGTAGAAGCCAACAATGAGGGTATGGTCTATCCCTGATGGCATCCCAGTACTCTGATTCCTGTCTAATTATTTAATTCTTCTTCCCTGAGAAAAATCATAAACTTTCTGCATTTATTTCAGTATTCTGATCTTTTATACTCTATCTTGAATGATTGATTAGTTCCTTTTAAAGTAGTTTGTCTTCTGTAACTTGCACGTTTCTATAAACCTGTTTCAAAGATGTATGAACCAGGAAGTCACCAGGTTTAGCACCACAAATACAGACAGTTGGCACGTGGAATGCTGCTCATTACCTGGTGCCAACTTTCAATATTAGTTACAGTTTTCACTAGTGTGGCAAATACCAGAAAAAACAAAGTTCAGATAGTTTTTTTAGAGGGGTGTCACAGTTTAAGAGCACAATACAATCTGTCTTGCTGAGAAAATCACAGCAACAGAAGGGCAACATGGGTGATCACAATCCTTCTGCAAGTCAGAAAGCACAAAAATATCTGTGAAGCTGTCTGCTTTTCTTTTACCTTTTGTGCCAGTAATGGGATGGTTCTACCCTTATTGAGAGTGAGTATCTCCTCTTTATTTAAACCTTCTGTAAATAACCTTATGTTTCCATGACATGGTATTCTGGAAATAACCTATGTTTCCATGACAATGTAAATTCAGTCAAATTAACCATTAACATTAACCAAATTAATTACACTAAAAACCAACATATGTAAAATTATAATTATATTGAAAATTTATATCACAATTTGCTCATCTCTACTCTAAAGATGTTTTCAGATGTTGATATGAAATGAAATATACTGGAATCTTTTATTGATATTGTAAATTATTACAGACATTATATAATATAGTATGGTTCCTCCAAAGTTAAAATATAATTAATGTACTATCCAGCTATCACACTTACTTGGCTATATATATATATAGCCACACACACATGCATATGCACACACACACACACACACACACACACACACACACACGTCCACACACACACAGACAAACACACACACTGGTTCATTTTTACTTACAATCTTTTCTCCCCTTATCTACAAAATTCCCTGAGCCTCATGTGTAGTGGTTGTGCTGTAAGATATATTAATAGAGGCAACACAATCTATGGGAAATCTATGAGAATATATATATGTACAGATATACTATATATGGTAATGTCTACTAAAGTATATTATGCATTGCTTTTTATATAATTATGCTCCAAATTCCAGAGAATGACTTAAAGGGAGGAATTATTTATCTGGGCTTAGAATTTCAGTGGTACCAGTCCCTCATATCAGTAGGATACAGCAGAAGTAGAGCATTCTCATCATATAAGATGGTAAATGAAAGTATTGGGGAGAAGAGCAAGGTGTGAAGTCAATATAATATACCCAAGGAGAAACGCTCAGACTACATCTTTCTATGTCATCTCCTACATTTTTCTTATCTCTCAAAAGTATCATACTTCAATGAAGAATATATACATATATATATGTATATATATACACAGCGCCAGTCTATAAGTCTATAATATTAAATAACAAGCTGTGGGAAGACAGAAGTGAATCACTTATACATACATGAGAAATGAGAATCTGGAAATTTTCTCAATGAGTTGACAATTGGGCTGAGATTTTAATGACATTGCAGTGTTTTGCTAGTTGAGACTCAATAGGAAAAAAGTGCATGTTTACTCTAGTAAATCCAGCCAACTAAAAAAGGCTTGTTAAGATATGGTATCTAGAGTAGGACTCATCACTACTCTTTATAAAACTACTATAATTCTTAACAGCTGTTTAGATACTTATAAGAACAGGTAAGTTTATCTTTGCATCATTATCAGAGCTTTTTTTTTTTTTTAATGAGACACCATTACAAAAGTGTACACTTGGCCAAAATGTATAATATTGTATAGTATTATTGCTCACAGATTGTGTTACCTCAATTAATATATCTATAGCACAGCCACTACACATGAGGCCCTGGGAACCTTGTAGAAAAGGGGAGGAAAAATAAAAACAGCAAAAGAACCAGAAATTCAGGTGTGAGATGTATTCTATATATGATAGGGAAGTTGTAACCACAAAAGTTCAACAAAATGCTAAAGGAATCTTGAAAAATAATGTCATTTGACATGGAAAGATAAGAAAAATCTCACATGGGCCGATCTCCAACTAAACAGCTACAGGAAATTAATAGCTGTTGAGAAAGGAAGACTAATTGTTTCCTAACCTGGATAACACCCTGATAAATTACTGAACTCCAAGTGCTCAATCTTATAATCACCAACATACAAATAACAATAAGTGAACCAAGCAGGTTATAGTCATACATAGATATGTTTATATAATATCAATAATTCAAGAATAAGTCATTATGAATTTTCTGTGCATAGCACGTTAATATAAATTTGCATAATACATATTTTGCATATTTATGTTTTATTAATTAATTATTTTATTTATTTACTACCAAAATGTTTCTTCATCCTCTGTTCCCCCTCACAGAGTTCTTTCTCTTACTCCCTTCCCTTGGCCTCTGAGAGTTTGGTCTATCCTGGATAGCCCCCATCCATAGGCCTGAATCCTCTACTGGATTAGGAACATACTCTCCCACTCAGGTCAAAAAAAGGATTTCTGAGTTGAATGTGGTAGACCTGCACCACATCTGGCATGGAGAGGACCCTGCTTTCTGATACTCTCTAGAGAACCAATGGGAGCAGGGCATTAGATAAGAATAACCACCCACCACCTAGAGTTCTAGAGCCACTCTGCTTGGGGACTCACTATCCAGCAAGTTCCAGATCACCACTCCCCTTCAGCCCCTTCTGCCCCTCACTCCTTTCTGTTGGATGTGGTAGACCTGTGCCACATCTGGCATGGAGAGGGCCCTATTTCCTGATACTTTCTAGGGAACCAACAGGAGAAGGTCATTCAAGAATTGGCAGGAGTACATCATTTGAGAACTGGCAGCAGCAGGGCATTTGAAGAGGTAGAAGTGGGGCATTGAAGAACCAACATGAACAGGGCAATTGAGATCCATTAATAGCAGATCGTTTGAGAACTAGCAGTCTGCAGGGCATTCAACTCTTGTCAAGTCTGCAAGAGGGGAGACCCCATTACCTGGTACTTCCTGGAAAATCAGCTGTTTGCAGGGCATTGGACAGAAAGAGAATCCCAGGACTATAGGACACAGGCCTGTAGGACAGAGAAGATAGAGACAGCAAGACCAGCTAACACTGGAGATAACGAGATGGCCAAAGGCAAACACAAGATCATTACCAACAGAAACCAAGGCACCATCAGAACCCAGTTCTCCAACAGCAGCATAACCTGCTTACTCCATCACTTCAAAAAAGCAAGAGCTAGATTTAAAATCACATCTCATATTGTTGATGGAGGAATTCAAGAAGGACATAAATAACTCCCTTAAAAAATAAAAGAGAATTCTGCAACCAGCTCGCCGGCCCCTGGACCAGCAGAAGCGGCGGGCCTCCATATTGCAACCAGGACATAGCTGGAAAGGCCCAGGTAAACACCCCTTCCAGGGCTGCCCTCAAGGGCAAGCCTGCCCAAGCAGGCTGAGTTCCGCCTAGGCTCTGCGGGACATCCCCGTGCCCTCTGGCGAGCACCGAGGCTGCTTTCTGCAACCAGCTCGCCGGCCCCTGGACCAGCACGGCGGGCCTCCATATTGCAACCAGGACTCAGCTGGAAAGGCCCAGGCTCTGTGGGACTTCCCCGCACCCTCTGGCGAGCACCTAGGCTGCTTTCTGCAACCAGCTCGCCGGCCCCTGGACCAGCAGAAGCGGCGGGCCTCCATATTGCCACCAGGACATAGCTGGAAAGGCCCAGGTAAACACCCCTTCCAGGGCTGCCCTCACGGGGGGGGGATCTGCTAGGGTATCGGTCCCAAGCAGGCTGAGTTCCACCTAGGCTCTGTGAGACATCCCCGCGCCCTCAGGCGAGCACTGAGGCAGCTTTCTGCAACCAGCTCGCAGGCCCCTGGACCAGCAGAAGCTGAGGGCCTCCATATTGCAACCAGGACATAGCTGGAAAGGCCCAGGACACAGCTGGAAAGGCCCAGGCTCTGTGGGACATCCCCGCGCCCTCTGGCGAGCACCTAGGCTGCATTCTGCAACCAGCTCACCGGCCCCTGGACCAGCGGTAGCTGCGGGCCTCCATATTGCAACCAGGACATAGCTGGAAAGGCCCAGGTAAACATCCCTTCCAGGGCTACCCGCACAGGGGGATCTGCTAGGGTCTCGGAACCAAGCAGGCCGAGTTCCTTGCAACCAGGACACAGCTGGAGAAGCCTAGGTAGACAGACTCCAACAGGGGCTACAATCGCATGGGTGGCAGCCAGCTTATGATCCCTTAAAGCAGCAGTCACACATATTTACCAGTAGAGAAACAACAGGTGAGCCCAGCCTCACAGGAGATTCAAACACCAGCCACTAACAACAAGGCCAACTAAAACCAGAAATAACCAGATGGCAAAAGGAAAACGAAGGAACGTTACTAACAAAAATCAAGGCAACATGACAGCATCTGAACCCAGTTCTCCAACAACAGGAATCCCTGGATACCCTAAAACACCAGAAAAACAAGACTTGGATATAAAATCACTGGTCAGGATGCTGGTAGCTGAACACATAGAAAAATCTCGTAAAGAAATAGAGGAGAAAATGGATCAAAAGTTAGAAGCCTTTACGAGGCAAATACAAAAATCACTTCAAGAAATTCAGGAGAAGATGGATCAAAGAGAAGAAGACAATAAGGAAGAAAGACAAAAGTCACTTAAAGAACTACAGAAGAACGTGGGCCAACAAGTAGAAGCTATGAAAGAGGAAGCACAAAAATCTATTAAAGAAATACATGAAAACACAATCAAGCAAACGAAAGATCTGAGCACATCCATCCAGATACTAAAAACAGATGTAGAAACAACTAAGAAATCACAGAGGGAGACAACATTGGAGATAGAAAACCTGGGGAAGAAATCAGGGGCCTTAGACGCAAGTATCAACAATAGAATACAAGAGATAGAAGACAGAATCTCAGAAGCCGTAGATACCATAGGAACCATTGATTCAACAGTCAAAGAAAACACTAAATGCAAAAAGGTGGTAACCCAAAACATCCAGGCAATCCAAGACACTATGAGAAGACCAAACCTAAGTATTATAGGTATAGATGAGAGTGAAGATTTACAAGTTAAAGGGCCAGCTAATATCTTCTATAAAATTATGGAAGAAAACTTCCCCAACCTAAGGAGAGAGATGCCCATGAATATACAAGAAGCCTATAGAACCCCAAACAGACTGGACCAGAACAGAAATACATCCCGTCACATAATAATCAAAACTCCAAATGTAATAAACAAAGAAAGAATACTAAAGGCAGCAAGAGAAAAAGGCCAAGTAACATATAAAGGAAAACCTATCAGAATAACACCAGACTTCTCACCTGAGACCATGAAAGCTAGAAGATCCTGGGCAGATATCATGCAAACTCTAAGAGAACACAAACTTCAGCCAAAACTACTTTACCCAGCAAAACTCTCAATTGCCATTGATGGAGACATCAAGGTATTCCATGACAAAACCAAATTTGCAAGATATCTCTCCACAAATCCAGCCCTACAAAGGATAATAGGGGGAAAACACCAAGACAAGGACGGAAACTACACCCGGGAAGAAGCAAGATAGAAATCTCCTCTCATCAAACCCGAAAGAAGATAACCTCTCGAATATAAAAAATAAATAAGATAAATAAATATAATTTCAAAAATGTCTGGAGGTAATAATTACTATTCCTTAATATCTCTTAACGTCAATGGACTCAATTCCCCAATAAAAAGACATAGACTAACAGACTGGATACGGAAACAGGACCCTACATTTTGCTGCATACAGGAAACACATCTCAGTGTTAAAGACAAACACTGCCTTAGAGTAAAAGGCTGGAGGACAATTTTACAAGCAAATGGTCTCAGGAAACAAGCTGGAGTAGCCATTCTAATATCAGATAAAATTGACTTTCAACCTAAAATCATCAAAAGAGACTCAGAAGGTCACTTCTTGCTGGCCAAAGGGAAAATCCACCAGGAAGAGCTCTCAATACTGAACATCTATGCTCCAAATGCAAGGGCACCCTCATTTGTAAAAGAAACCTTACTAAAGCTTAAAGCACACATTACACCTAACACAATAATTGTGGGTGACTTCAACACCCCACTCTCCTCAATGGACCGATCAGGAAAGCAGAAACTAAACAGGGACACAGTGAAACTAATTGAAACTCTGGACCAATTGGATTTAACAGATATATATAGAACATTTCATCCTAAAGCTAAAGAATATACCTTTTTCTCAGCACCGCATGGTACCTTCTTCAAAATAGACCATATAATCGGTCACAAGACAGATGTCAACAAATACAAGAAGATCGAGCTAATCCCATGCCTCCTATCAGATCACCATGGAGTAAGAGTGGTCTTCAATAGCAACAAAAACAACAGAAAGCCCACATACACATGGAAACTGAAAAATACTCTACTCAATGACACCTTGGTCAAGGAAGAAATAAAAAAAGAAATCAAAGACTTTTTAGAATTCAATGAAAATGAAGGTACAACCTACCCAAATCTATGGGACCCAATGAAAGCAGTGCTAAGAGGAAAACTCATAGCTCTAAGTGCATCCAAAAAGAAACTGGAGAGAGCATACACTAGCAGCTTAACAGCACACCTTAAAGCGCTGGAAGAAAAACAAGTTAACTCACCAAGGAGGAGTAGAAGACAAGAAATCATCAAACTCAGGGCTGAAATCAATCAAATAGAAACAAAGAGAACCATACAAAGAATCAACAGGACCAGGAGCTGGTTCTTTGAGAAAATCAACAAGATAGATAAACCCTTAGCCAGACTAACCAAAGGACACAGAGACAGTATACAAATTAACAAAATTAGAAATGAAAAGGGAGACATAACAACAGAAACTGAGGAAATTCAAAAGATCATCAGATCCTACTACAAAGGTCTATACTCAAAACAACTGGAGAATCTGGAGGAAATGGACGATTTCCTAGACAGATATCAAATACCAAAATTAAATCAGCATCAAGTAGACCAGCTAAATAGTCCCATAACCCCTAAAAAAATAGAAGGGGTTATAGAAAGCCTCCCAACCAAAAAAAGTACGGGACCAGATGGTTTTAGTGCAGAATTCTACCAGACCTTCAAAGAAGACTTAACACCAATACTCTTCAAACTATTCCACAAAATAGAGACAGAAAGGACACTGCCCAACTCATTCTTCGAAGCCACAATTACGCTAATACCTAAACCACAAAAAGATCCAACAAAGAAAGAGAACTTCAGGCCAATTTCTCTTATGAATATAGATGCAAAAATACTAAATAAAATTCTTGCTAACCAAATCCAAGAGCACATCAAAACGATCATCCACCATGATCAAGTAGGCTTCATCCCAGGGATGCAGGGATGGTTCAATATACGGAAATCCATCAATGTAATCCACTACATAAACAAACTGAAAGAAAAAAACCACATGGTCATCTCATTAGATGCTGAAAAAGCATTCGACAAAATTCAGCATCCTTTCATGCTAAAAGTCTTGGAAAGAGCAGGAATTCAAGGCCCATACCTAAACATAGTAAAAGCAATCTACAGCAAACCAGTAGCCAACATCAAAATAAATGGAGAGAAACTTGAAGCATTCCCACTAAAATCAGGGACTAGACAAGGCTGTCCTCTCTCTCCATATCTTTTCAATATAGTACTTGAAGTTCTAGCAAGAGCAATTAGACAACATAAGGAAGTCAAAGGGATACAAATTGGAAAGGAAGAAGTGAAACTATCATTATTTGCAGACGATATGATAGTTTACCTAAGCGACCCAAAAAACTCCACCAGAGAACTTCTACAGCTGATAAACAATTTCAGCAAAGTGGCAGGTTATAAAATTAACTCAAGCAAGTCAGTGGCCTTCTTGTACTCAAAGGAGAAGCAGGCTGAGAAAGAAATTAGGGAAATAACACCCTTCACAATAGCCACAAACAACATAAAGTATCTAGGCATAACTCTAACCAAACAAGCGAAAGATCTGTACAACAGGAACTTCAAGTCCTTGAAGAAAGAAATCGAAGAAGACCTCAGAAGATGGAAAAATATTTCTTGCTCCTGGATTGGCAGGATCAATATAGTAAAAATGGCCATCTTGCCAAAAGCAATATACAGATTCAATGCAATCCCCATCAAAATCCCAACTCAATTCTTCATAGATCTAGAAAGAGCAATTCTCAAATTCATCTGGAGCAACAAAAAACCCAGGATAGCTAAAACTATTCTCAACAATAAAAGGACTTCTGGGGGAATCAATATCCCTGACCTCAAGCAGTACTACAGAGCAATTGTGTTAAAAACTGCATGGTATTGGTATAGCAACAGGCAAGCAGATCAATGGAACAGGATTGAAGACCCAGAAATTAACCCACAGACTTATGGTCACTTGATCTTTGATAAAGGAGCCACAACCATCCGGTGGAATAAAGATAGCCTTTTCAACAAATGGTGCTGGTTCAACAGGAGGTCAACATGCAGAAGAATGCGAATTGACCCACTCTTATCTCTTTGCACTAAGATCAACTCCAAGTGGATCAAGGACCTCCACATAAAACCAGACACACGGAAACTATTAGAAAAGAAACTTGGGAAGATCCTGGAGGACTTGGGCACAGGGGAAAAGTTCCTGAACAGAACTCCAATAGTGTACGCACTAAGATCAAGGATCGACAAATGGGACCTCATAAAATTACAAAGTTTCTGCAAAGCAAAGGACACTGTCCGAAGGACAAAACGGCAACCAACAAAGTGGGAAAAGATCTTCACCAACTCCACATCCGACAGAGGGCTAATATCCAATATATACAAAGAACTCAAGAAGTTAGACCCCAAAGAACCAAATAACCCTATCAAAAAAAGGGATACAGAGCTAAACAAAGAATTTTCACCAGAAGAAATTCGGATGGCCGAGAAACACCTTAAAAGATGTTCAACATCATTAGTCATCAGGCAAATCAAAACAACCCTGAGATTCCACCTCACACCAGTCAGAATGGCTAAGATGAAAAACTCAAGAGACAACAAGTGCTGGCGAGGATGTGGAGAAAGAGGAACACTCCTCCACTGTTGGTGGGATTGCAAAATGGTAAAACCACTCTGGAAATCAGTTTGGCGGTTCCTCAGAAAATTGGGCATGGCACTTCCAGAGGACCCTGGCATACCACTCCTGGGCATATACCCAGAGGATTCCCCTACATGCAATAAAGACACATGCTCCACTATGTTTATAGCAGCCTTGTTTATAATAGCCAGAAATTGGAAGGAGCCCAAATATCCCTCAAAGGAGGAATGGATACAGAAAATGTGGTATATTTATACAATGGAATACTACTCAGCAATTACAAATAATGAATTCATGCAATTTGTAGGTAAATGGTTAGACCTGGAAAATATCATCCTGAGTGAGCTAACCCAATCACAAAAGAATGCACATGAAATGCAATCACTGATAAGTGGATATTAATGAGCCCAGAAGCACTAAATACTCAAGACACAAATAGCAAGTCAAATGATTCCCAAGAAGAAGAAAGGAGAGGACCCTGGGCATGTAAAGATTGCATCCAGTTTAATAAAGAAACCGAGGGAGGAGGGGGAATGATTGGGGAATAGTTGGGGGGGAGAAGAACTATGGGAACTATGGTGGGTGGGAACTGGGAAAGGGGAAAGCCTTTGAAATGTAAACATAGAATATAGAAAATAAAAATAACTAAAAAAAAAAAAACAAAAAAAAACACACACGCACTTTCTCTACATAGGATTTGTGGTGTCCACTGCACATCTGAAGCGTGGCTATCAGACTCACCATCACAGTGCCTACATCAGTTATATATTATGGCAACAAATACTCTGATTTAAATAACATAAGAAAGGGAGAATTTATTTCTGCTCCCAATTCGAAGATACTGTTCATCATGGTTTTGCATCTATATTTAAGAATCTATTGATGCAAATATACAGCAATCACCGATAGGGGACAAGAGACAGTTCATTCAGGAGTCAAATAAGCATGGCTATGACCCAGGAACACAGATTTAGGTTGTCACAAATTCATGTCCATATGATAATGATTTGCTGAGAGTTTTATATTAACAAAACAAAGAAAGTAACAAATTAAGTGCAAATCACTGATAAGTGGATATTAATGAGCCCAGAAGCACTAAATACTCAAGACACAAATAGCAAGTCAAATGATTCCCAAGAAGAAGAAAGGAGAGGACCCTGGGCATGTAAAGATTGCATCCAGTTTAGTAAAGAAACTGAGGGGGCAGGGGGAATGATTGGGGAATAGTTGGGGGGGGGAGAGGAACTATGGGAACTATGGTGGGTGGGAACTGGGAAAGGGGAAAGCCCTTGGAATGTAAACATAGAATATAGAAAATAAAAAAAAGAAAAAAAATAAAAGAGAACATTGGTCAAAATGTAGAAGCACAAGCATCCCTTAAAGACATACAAGAGAATATGGATCAAAAGGTAGAAGCCCTTAAAGAGGAAAAACAAAAATCTCTTAAAGAAATATTGAAGAACATAGGTCAACAGGATGAAGATCTTAAAGAGGTAAAACAAAAAATCCTATAGGGAATTATGGGAGAACATGGGTCAACATGCAGAAGCTCTTAAGAAGAAATCACAAAAATCCCTAAAAGAAACACAGGCAAACGTGGGTCAATAGGTAGAAGCCCTTAAAGAGGAAACACAATAATTCCTTAGAGAATTTCAGGGAAAAGGAAACAAACAAGTGAAGGAATTGAACAAAACTATCCAGGATCTAAAACTGGAAATAGAATCAATAAAGAAATCGCAAAGTGAGACATCTCTGAAGATAGAGAACCTTGGAAAGAATTGAGAAGTCATAGATGCAAGCATCAACAGCAGAATACAAGAGATAGAAGAAAGAATCTCAGATGCTGAAGATTCCATAGAAAACATTGTCTCAACAGTCAAAGAAAATGCAAAATGCAAAAAGCTTGTAACCCAAAATATCCAGGAAATCTAGGACAGAATGAGTAGACCAAACTTAAGGATTATAGTAATAGAAGAAAGAGAGGATTTACCTCTTAAAGGGCCAGTAAATACCTTCAACAAAATTATAAAAGAAAACTTCCCTAACCTAAAGAAAGAGATGCCCATGAACATACAGGAAGCCTTCAGAACTACAAACAGATTGGACCAGAGCAGAAATTCCTCCTGTCACATAATAATCACAACACCAAAATGCACTAAACAAAGAAAATTACAAGCAGTGAGAGAAAAGGTCAAGTAATATATGAAGGCAGACCTATCAGAATTATACCAGACTTCTCACTAGAGACTATGAAAATCAGAGGAGTCTGGGCAGATGTCATTACAGACCCTAAGAGAACATAAATGTCAGCCAAGAATACTATACCCAGCAAAACTTTCAATTACCATAGATGGAGAAAACAAGATATTGCATGACAAAAGCAAATTTGCGCAGTATCTTTTCACAAATTCAGCTCTGCAAAGGATAATGGGTAGAAAATACCAACACAAAGTAGCAAACCACACTGTAGAAAAATCAATAAAGTAATTTTCAACAAACCCAATAGAAGATGGCTACACAACCAGAATTTCACCTTAAACTAAGAAGATAACAGTAAGCAACAATCACTTTTCCTTAATATCTATTAATATTAATGGTCTCAATTCTGCTATAAAAAGACATAAATTAACAGACTGGATACGTAAACAGGACCCAACGTTTTGCTGCATACAAGAAACCCACCTCAGTGACAAAGACAGTCACTTTTTAAGAGTCAAAGGTTGGAAAATTTCCAAGTAAATGGTCCCAAGAAAGAAGCTGGAGTGGCCATTCTTATATCGGATAAAATTGACATTCAACCAAAAGTTGTCAAAAAAGATACGAAGGGACACTTCCTACTGTTCAAAAGAAAAGTCTACCAAGATGAATTTTCAATTCTGGACATCTATGCAAGCCCGAATACAAGGGCACCCACATTCATAAAAGAAACTTTAATAAAGCTCAAAGCATACATTGTACCCCACACAATAATAGTGGGAGAATTCAACACCCCACTGTCAATAATGGACAAATCATGGAATCAGAAACTAAACAGATGCCAGGCATGGTGGTGCACACCTGTAATCTCAGCACTTAGGAGGCAGAGGGAGGCAGATTTCTGAGTTCAAGGCCAGCCTGGTCTACAGAGTGAGTTCCAGGACAGCCAGAGCCACACAGAGAAACCCTGTCTCAAAAACAAAACAAAACAAAACAAAACAAAAAACCAAAAAACAAAAAAAAGAAAAGAAAAAAAGAAAAAAAAAAGAAAAAGAAAAAGAAAGAAACTAAACAGAGATACAGTAAAACTAGCTGAAGTTATGGACCAAATGGATCTAACAGATATTTATAGAACATTCCACCCTAAAGCAAAAGAATATACCTTCTTCTCATGGTACCTTCTGCAAAACTGACCATATAATTGGTCATAAAAAGGGCTTCAACAGATACAGAAATATTGAAATTATTCCATGTATCTTATCAGATCACCACTGCCTAAGTCTGGTCTTAAGCTCAAACACAAGAAATGGAAAACACACATACACGCAGACTGTAAACAATGCTCTTCTCAATGATAGCTCGCTCAGTCAAGGAAGAAACAAAGAAACAAATTAAAGACGTTTTAGAATGTAATGAAAGTGAAGACACATCATACCAAAATTTATGGGAAAAAATGAAAGCAGTGCTAAGAGGAAAACTCATAGTTCTGAGTGCTTCCAAAAAGAGAATGGAGAGAGCTTACAGTAACAGTGCATTTGAAAGTTCTAGAACAAAAGGAAGTAAATAGCCCCAAGAGGATAGACAGCAGGAAATCATCAAACTCAGGGCTGAAATCAATCAAATAGAAACAAAAGAACTATACAAAGAATCAACAAAACAAGGAGCTGGTTCTTTGAAAAAATCAACACGATAAATAAACCCTTAGCCAAACTAACCAGAGGGCACAGAGAGAGTATCCAAATTAATAAAATCAAAAATGAAAAGGGAGACATAACAAAAGAAAGTGTGGAAATTCAAAAAATCGCCAGATCCTACTACAAGATCAACAAAGTTTGAAAACCTGGATGAAATGGGCAACTTTCTAGATAGAAACCAGGTGCCAACACTAAAACAGTATCAGATAAACCATCTAAATAGTTCCATAAGCCCTGAGGAAATAGAAGCAGCCATTAATAGTCTCACATCAAAAAAAAAAAAAAAAATCCCTGGACCAGATGGGTTTAGCAGGGAATTCTATCAAATCTTCAAAGAAGTGTTAATACCGATACTCTCCAAACTTTTCCATGACATAGAAACTCAAGGAACTCTACCCAACTCATTCTGTGAAGCCACAATAAAGATTATACCTAAACCAAACAAAAACCAGACAAGGAAGAAGAACTTCAGACCAATCTCCCTCATGAACATTGATGCAAAAATACTGAACAAAACCCTGGCCAACTGAATCCAAGAATGCATCAAAACTTTAATTCAACGTTATCAAGCAGGCTTCATCCCAGGGATGAAAGGATGGTTCAATCTGAGGAAATGCTGTCAATATAGTCCACTACATAAACAAACTAAAGGAAAAAAATCACATGTTCATTTTATTAGATGCTGAAAAGGTGTTTTACAAAATCCAGCATCCCTTCATGATAAAACACTTGGAGAAATTGTGAATCTAAGGCCCATACTAAACATAGTGAAAGCAATAGACTGCAAACAGGTAGCTAACATCAAACTAAATGGAGAGAAACA
This sequence comes from Apodemus agrarius, assembly GCA_964023405.1. Taxonomy (NCBI): domain Eukaryota; kingdom Metazoa; phylum Chordata; class Mammalia; order Rodentia; family Muridae; genus Apodemus; species Apodemus agrarius. Next base: position 70,616,943 of record OZ030020.1, read on the forward strand.
TGAAGCAATCCCACTAAATTCCAGGACCAGACAAAGCGGCCTACTGTCTCCCTATCTATTCAATATAGTACTTGAAGTCGTAGCCAGAGCAATCAGGCAGCAAAAGGAGGTCAAACGTATACAAATTGGAAAGGAAGAAGTCAAAATATTACTATTTGCAGATGACATGATAGTATAAGTGACCCCAAGACTTCCACCAGAGAACTCCTAAAGCTGATAAACAACTTTCGCAAAGTGGCTGGATATAAAATCAATTCAAGCAAATCAGTAGCCTTCCTCTACTCAAAGGATAAATAAGATGAGAAAGAAATTAGGGAAATGACACCCTTCACAATATTCCCAAATAATATTTCATACCTAGGTGTGACTCTATCAAAGCAAGTGAATGATATATATGACAAGAACTTCAAGCCTCTGAAGAAAGAAATCGAAGGTCTCAGATGGAATGATCTCCCATGTTCATGGATTGGCAGGATCAATATTATTAAAATGGCCATCTTGCTGATAACAAACTTGAGATTCAATGCAATTCCCATCAAAATACCAAATCAATTCTTCATAGATATGAAAAAGCAATTCCCAAATTCATCTGGAATAACAAAAAACCCAGGATAGCAAAAAATATTCTCCACAACAAAAGATCTTCTGGGGGAATCACCATCTCTGATATAAAGCCCTATGACAGAACAATAGTGATAAAAACTGTTTGGTGTTGGTAGGCAGACAGTCAGGAAGATCAGGGGAATAGAATTGAAGATCCAGAAATGAACCCATGCACTTAAGGTCACTTGATATTTGACAAAGGAGCTGAAAACATCCAATGGAAAAAAGACAGCATTTTTAACAAATGTTGCTGGATTAACTGGAGGTCTGCATGCAGAAAAATGCAAATGGACCCATTCTTATCTGCTTGCACAAAGCTCAAGTCCAAGTAGATCAAGGATCTACACATAAAACCAGACACACTGAAGCTTATAGAGAAAGTGGAGACAAATCTTGAACACCTGTGCACAGGGGAAAAGTTCCTGAACAGAACACCAATGGCTTATGCTCTAAGAACAAGAATCGACAAATGGTACCTCATAAAATTGCAAAGCTTCTGTAAGGCAAAGGACATGGTCAATAGGACAAAACGGCAATCAACAAATTGGGAAAAAATCTTTAGTAACGCTACATCTGATAGAGAGCTAATATCCAATGTATACAAAGAACTCAAGAAGTTAGTCTCCAGAGAGTAAAATAACCCTATCAAAAATGTGGTACAGCTGGGTGGCTGGTGGCACACGCCTTTAATCCCAGCACTTGGGAGGCAGATACAGGCAGATTTCTGAGTTTGAGGCCAGCCTGGTCTACAGAGTGAGTTCCAGGACAGCCAGGGCTACACAGAGAATCTCTGTCTCGAAGGAAAAAAAAAAACAGAAAAAAAGGGGTACAGAGCTAAACAGGGAATTCTCAACTGAGGAAACCCAAATGGCTCTAAAGTACCTAAAGAAATGTTCAGCATCCTTAGTTATCAGGGAAATGCAAATCAAAACATCACTGAGATACCACCTTACACTGGTCAGAATGGCTAAGATGAAAAACTCAGGGGACAGCAGATGCTGGAGAAGATGTGGGGAAAAAGGAACTTTTCTTCATTGTTGGTGGGATTACAAGCTTGTAAAACCACTCTGGAAATCAGTTTGGTGATCCTCAGAAAATTAGACATAGTACTACCTGTGGACCCACCTATAAATCTCCTGGGCATATACACAGAAGGTGCTCCTATATGTAATAAGGATATATGCTCTCCTATATTTATAGCTGCCTTATTTGTAATAGGCAGAAGCTGGAAAGAACCCAGATGTCCCTTAACAGAGGAATGGATACAGAAAGTGTGGTTATATACATAATGGAGTACTATACAGCTACTAAAAACAATGAATTCATGAAATTCTTAGGCAAATGGATGGAACTAGAAAGTGTCATCCTGAGCAAGATAACCCAATCACAAATGAATGCACATATTATGCACTCACTAATAAGCAGATGTTAGCCCAAAAGCTCAAAATAAACAAGTTACAATTCACCAAACACAGGAAGCTCAAGAAGAAGGAGAACTTAAGTGAGGTTGCTTTGGTTCCTCTGAGAAACTGAACAAAATACTTACAGGAGCAATAAGGGAGACAATGTGTGGAGCAGAGACTAAAGTAAAGGCCAACCAGAGACTGTCCTACCTGGAGATTCATCCTATAAACAGTCCCCCAAACCCGACACTATGACAAGAATTGTATACCAAATGGAACATGCCATGGTTTTCTCCAGAGGGGCCCTGCCAAAGCCTCACAAATACAGAGGCAGAAACTAGCAACCAACTATTGGACTGAGCGTGGGGTTCCCAAAGGAGGAACTGGATGGTGGTCCAAAGGAGCTGAAAGGGTTTTCAGACCCATGGGAAAAACAATAACGTTGTGCACCCAGATGCCCCAAGACTCCCAGGGACTTAACCACCAACCAAGGGGTACTCATGGTTCCAGCCAAAAATGTGGCAGAGTAATGCATTGTCAAGCATTAGTGGGAGGGAAACTGAGGCGGGAGGGAGGTGGGAGTGTGTTGGGTATAGGGACATATTTGTGGAGGCAGAGGGTGAGAGAAGAGGTTGGGGAGGGTGTTTATCTGGAATGGTTTTATCATTGGCAATTTAAATTGAGACGAATTTTTTTAAAAAAGCATTTCTTCTACATATATGGCAGGAGCCTAGGATCAACTCATTTATGCTCTCCGGTGGGCAGCGTATTTTCTGGGAGCTCTGATGGATCTAGGTGAGTTGACACTGTTGGTCTTCCTGTTGGTCTTCCTATGAGTCCTCATACAATTGTGTCTTTAAGAGTTTTACTGCTGTGAACAGACACCATAACCATGCCACTTTTTTTAATTTCTATTTTTTAATTTTATTACACATTTTTTATTTACATTTTAAATATTATTCTCTTTCCTGTTTTCCACTCTTAAATACCCTTATCACATCTGCCCTCCTCCTGCTTCTTTATTTTTCTTTTCAAGATTCATTTAATTTTTTTCTTTTTTCTTTTTTCTTTTTTCTTTTTTTCTACATTCTTCGTTTACATTCCAAATGATTTCCCCTTTTCTGTTCCCTACCTCCCCATAAATCCCATAAACCCTCTTTCTTCTGCTCAATCAACCCTCTCCCATTTCTCTGTCCTGGTAATCTCGTACATTGCTGCATTAAGCCTTTCCAGGACCAGGGCCCTCTCCTTCCTTATTCTTGGGAATGATTTGATATGTGAATTGTGTCTTGGGAATTCAGAGCTTCTGGGCTAATATCCACTTATCAGTGATTGAATTTCATGTGTGTTCTTTTGTGATTGGGTTACCTCACTTAGGATGATATTTTCCAGTTCCAACCATTTGCCTAAAAATTTCATGAATTCATTGCTTTTAATTTCTGAGTAGTATTCCATTGTGTAAATATACCACATTTTCTGTATCCATACCTCACACCAGTCAGAATGGCTAAGATTAGAAACTCAGGAGACAGCATGTGTTGGCAATGATGTGGAGAAAGAGGAACACTCCTTCACTGCTGGTGGGATTGCAAGTTTGTACAACCACTCTGGAAAACAGTCTGGTGGTTCCTCAGAAAACTGGGCATGACATTTCCGGAGGACCATGCTATATCACTCCTGGGCATATACCCAGAGGATTCCCCAGCATGCAGCAAGGACACATGATTCACTATGTTCATAACAGCCTTATATATAATATCTAGAAGCTGAAAAGAATAGCCATATAACCTCCTCCTGCTTCTATGAGAGTGATCACCTTCCTACCTACCCACTTCTGTTTCCCTGGCCTGGAATTCATCTACACTGGGGCATCAAGCCTTTACAGGACCAAGGCTTCTCCTATTGATGCCCAATAAGAGCATCCTCTGCCAAATATGTGACTGGATCCATGAGTTGCTCCATTTATACTCTTTAGTTGGTGGATAGTACCTGGAAGCTCTGGGAGGGGGATTTGGTTAATGGATATTCGATTGTTCCTTTGGGGCTACAAACTCCTTCAGCTCTTTCAGTCCCTTCTTTAATTACTTCATTGGGCACCATATGCTCAGTCCAATGGTTGGCTGTGAGTATCCACCTCTGTATTTGTCAGATTCTGGGGAGTCTTTCAGAAGACTGTTATATCAGGCTCCTGTCAGTAAGCACTTTTAGGCATCTACAATAGTGTTTGGGTTTGGTGACTGCTTATGAGATGGATCCCCAGGTGAGTCAGTCTCTGTATGGCCTTTCCTACCGTCTCTGCTCCATATTTTGTCTCTGTATCTCCCCATGGGTATTTTATTCCCCCTCTTCCTTCTTCTTGAGTTTCATGTCGTGTGTGAATTATAGGATAAACAGACTAAAAAAGAAATTAAGGAAATGACACCCTACAAAATAGTGACAAATAATATAAAATACCTTGGTGTGACTGTAACCAAGCAAGTGAAAATTCTGTATGACAAGAACTTGGAATCTGAGGAATGAAATTAAAGATTTCAGAAGATAGAAAGATCACTCTTGCTCATGGAGTCATAGGATGAATATAGTAAAAAATGATCATCTTGCTAAAAGCAATATTCAAATTCAATGAAATTTCCATAAAAATTCCTACTCAGTTTCTCATAGTTATAGCGAGCAATTTGCAAATTCATGTGGAATAAGAAAAAACTCAGTATTGTGAAAACTATTCTCAACAATAAAAGAACTTCTCAGGGAATCACAATCCCTGACTTCAAGCTGTACTACAGATCAATAGTTGTAAAAACTCCAGGGTATTCCTACAGACAGGCAAGTAGATCAATGGAACAGAACTGAAGACTGGAAATGAACCCACACACCTATGGTCACTTCATCTTTGGCAACAGAACTAAAACTATCCACTAGAAAAAAAGAGCATTTTCAACAAATTGTACTGGTTCAATTGGAGGTCAGCATGTAGAAGAATGAACAACTATCCATTCTTATCTCCTTGTACAAAGCTCAAGTCCAACTGGATCAAGGACCTCAACTTAAATCCAGATATACTGAATCTAATAAAAAAGAAAGTGGGGAAGAGCCTCAAGTACATGGTCACAGGCAAAATTTTCCTGAACAGAACATCAGTGGCTTACGCTCTAAGAAACAATAGACAAATGGGACCTCATAAAATTGCAAAGCGTCTGTAAGATGAAGAACACTGTCAATAGGACAAAATGGCAAGCAAGAAATTGGAAAACTATCTTTACTCATCCTACATACAAAAGAAGGTTAATATCCAATATATACAAAGAACTAAAAATGTTAGACACTGAGAATGAATTAACCCTATCAAAAAAGGGGGAACAGAACTAAACAGAGGAAATTCAAATGGCCAAGAAACATCTAAAGAAATGTTTAACATCCTTAATCATCAGGGAAATGAAAATCAAAGACGCTGAGATTCCACCTCACACTCATCATAATGGCTAAGTTAAAAAACACAGGTGATAGCAGAGGCTGGCAAGGATGTGGAGAAAGAGGAACACTCCTACATTGTTGATGAGATTGCAAGCTGGTACAACCACTGTGGAAATCAGTCTGGTGGATTCTCTAAAACTTGGACATTGTATTTCCTGAGGACCCAGCTATAACAAACACTCTTGGGCATATACTCAAAAGATGGTCCAAAATGAAATAAGGACAGATGCTCCACTATGTTCATATCAGCCTTATTGCAAAAGCCAGAAGCTTGAAAGAACCCAAATGTCCTTCAACAGAAGAATGGATACAGAAAATATGGTACATTTACATAATGGAATAAAATCAATGACTTCATGAAATTTTTAGGCAAATTGAAGGAATGTGAAAATATCATCCTGAATGAAGTAGCATAATCACAAAAGAACACCCATGGTATACAATCAATGATAAGTATATATTGGCCCAAAACTTCAGAATACCCAAGGAAACTCATATAAACACAGCATTTAGTTGGAGCTGGCTTACAGGTTCAGAGGTTTAGTCCATTATCATCAAGGCAGGAACATGGCAGTGTCTCGGCAGGCATGCTACAGGAAGAGCTGAGAGATCTACATCTTCATCTAAAGGCTGGTAGCAGAACTCTAGCTTCTAGGCATCAAGGCCTAGGATTATAAGGCCAGAGTGACATACCTACTCCAACAAACCACCACTCCAAATAGTGTCACTCCCTAGGCCAAGCATATACAAACCATCACACCTTCCATTCCTTCAATTTTTCCTCTAATTCCTCCATAGGTGTCTCTAACCTCAGTCCAATGCTAAACTGTGAGTATCTGCATCTGTCTCAGTCAACTATTGGTAGAGCCTCTCAGAGAACAGGCATGCTAGGTTCCTGTCTGAAAGTACAAGATAGCATCAGCATAGTGTCAGTAATTGGTACCCAGTTCTGAGATGGATCCAAGGTAGGGCTCATCCCTGGTCGGCGATTCCTTCCATCCCTTCTCCATTTTTGTCCCTGAGTTTCTTTTAGAAAGGAAAAATTTTGGGTCAACAAGTCTTGAAGGTGGGTGGTATCCCCATCCCTCCAACTGGGGGTCATGCCTAACTACTGGAGGTGGTCTCTTCTGGTGCTATCTCCTCATTGTTCAGAATTTCAGCTAAGGGCATGTACTTTGAGTCATGGAAGTCTCTTCCTTCCAGGACTCTTTCACTTTCTAGAGTTTCCTCCCAGTACTCTCCCCTGCCCAACTACCAATGCAGATGCATATTTCCATTCATTTTTCTTGCCCTCTAGGCTTCTCTCCTGTCCCTCCACATACATGATCCTACTCTGCAGCACAGCCTGAGGTCAGGGAGCGTGATTTCCCAGTTCTTTTATTTTACAGAATTTTTTTGGCTATCTTGGGTTTTGTTTTCTATATGAAGTTGAGAATTGCTCTTTCTATGTCTGTGAAGAATTGCTTTGGAATTATGATGGAGACTGCATTGAATCTGTATATTGTTTTTGGTAAGATGGCCATTTCACTATGATAATCCTATTGATCAATGATCATGGGAGATCTTTCCATCTTTTAAGGTCTTTTATTTCATTCTTCAGGAACATGACGTTTTCTTACAGATTTTTCACTTACTTGGTTAGAGATATACCAAGATATTTTGTATTACTTATGGATATTTTGAAGGGTGCTTTTCCCTAATTTCTTTCTCATCCAATTTATTATTTGAATAAAGGAAAGTTACTGGTTTCTTCAAGTTTAATTTATATCCAGCCATGTTACCAGATATAAGTATATGTGTATATAATATAAATAAATAAAGAATAAATCATTATGAAGTTTTTTGAATACAGCAGCTAAATATAGTTACTTATTACATATTAAATATAGTTACTTATTACATATTTTTGTTTGATAGTTAGTTAGTTAGTTAGTTAGTTAGTTAGGTTTTTTTTCAAATTTCAACCACATTTTCTCCTCCTTCTACTCTTCTTAGTCCATCTTCTAGCCAAACTTTCTTCCTCCCCAGATCCATTCCTCCTCTCTTTTCCTTTAGAAAAATGAGGGTACCCAAGGGATATCAACTGAACATGAAATAAGAAGATACAATAAGTCTGGACACAATGCTTCATAACATGGTTGAGAAAGGCATCCCATTAGGAGTAAAAGGGTCCCAAGACTGGACAAAATAGACAGAGATTACCCTACTCCAAGATTTAGGAGTACATAAAACTACAAGATAACAACCTTGTGGAAGACCTAGCAGTATACATGCAGAGGACATAGTAGTGGACCCATGCAGGCTCCATAATTGCCAATTCAGCTCCTGTGAGATCGTTGAGTCCTATGTAGTTGATGTCTGCAGACAGTGCTATCCTGGTCTTGGCAACACTTCTGGTTCATACAATTCTTCCTTCTCCTCTTCTGTAGGGTTCCCTGAGCTCCAACTGGAGTAACAGATGGAGATCAATAAGGCGAGCTCCCTCTTGGCCTAATGTTTGGCAGTGAGCCTTTGCATGTACCCCCATTAACTGCCAGCAGATACCTCACTGATGATGATTAGCTAGACACCAAATTATGAGAATAGAACAATATCATTAGGAATCATTTTATTAGTTTATTTTTCCATCTTAGGTCTCTAGGCTATCTAGCCTCTGGTTCCTGGTCTTCTAGGTAATGTTAAGTATGGGATCTCTCTCATGGCATGTGCCTCCAATCAGACCACTAATTGGTTGGTCACTCGTACAGACTGGGCACATCCTTGCCCTTGCACATCTTGCAGATAAATATATTGCATGTCAAAGGTTTCATGACTAAGTTTGTGTCCCAGTCCCATGACCAAAAACCTAAACTTTCACTCTTGTAGAATCCTAGGAGTTTCTTCTGCACTAGTTTTTCATACTTCAGAAATTGAAAACAATTCTTAACTGTTCTCCAATCAAATTGTAGATAGACAAAATGTGGTATTTTTCCACAATGGGTTATTACTCAGTTGTATAAAAACTGACATCATAAATTTTGTAGGAAAATGAATGGAAATGGAAAAAAAATCATTCTGAGTGAAGTAACCCAGACCCAGAAAGACAGCCATAGTAGGTACTTATAAGCAGATATTAGCTGTTAAGCTAATGGCTATTAGGCTACAATCCACAAACCCATACAGGCAAAATAACAATGAAGTCTCTAACAGAGACAAATGGATTTTCTTTCAAAAAAGAGAACATAATAGATTGTATAGGTGGACTAGCAGTATGTGGGAATGGGACCAGGGGAAATGAGGTAGTGAGGAGAATGGAGGGCAAGGTATGGGGAGAGACCTCTTTATACATTTAAGGAAGAGTTTGTGGACATGGGAGGAAGTGGAAATGGGGCAGAAGGAGTGAAAATATAAATATAATGTATGAAGTTCTTAGAAATACAAATAAATAAATTTATGAAAATTATTAATATAATCATTCCAATCAAAAATCAAAATCAGATAAGTGGTAAGCTATAGAAATTTTTCCTATGAGCTTACACATTGCAATCATGCCATTTCACAGTTTTTTATATTGTTGAATTTCATTTGTTTCTTTTTCTTCAATATCATATAACATAGGTTTTTTGGAAGGTTAAAGGAAATTGTGTTCATTTTTAGGGTTTAATTATGTTCTTCTGGCCAACTGGTTTACATAGTCATTGCATCAATTGTGGTTTCAAATTACGATCCCAAAACATTCTGATTTTTTTTTATTTTTTTTATTGTATATATTCTATATTTACAATTCATTTCCCTTTTTCTGGTTCCCCACCCCCAAAGGTCCCACATGTCCTTTTCCCTCCCCCTGCTCCCGCATCCACCCCCTCCCACTTTACTGTTCTTGTACTCTCCCACAATGATGTTTTGGTCCATTCTAGCACCAGTGTCCACTCCTTTCTTCTTGTGAGACATCACTTGATATGTGATTTGTGTCTTTGGTGTTCCAAGCTTCTAGGCTAATATCCACTTATCAGTGACTGTATACCATGGGTATTCTTTTGAGACTGGGTCACCTCACTTAGTATGACATTCTCCAGCTCCATCCATTTCTCTAAGAATTTCATGAATTCATTGTTTCTAATGGCTGAATAGTACTCCATTGTGTATATATACCACATTTTTTGTATCCATTTCTCCGTTGAGGGACATCTGGGTTCTTTCCAGCTTCTGGCTATTATATATAAGGCTGCTATGAACATAGTGGAGCATGTATCCTTATTGCATGCTGGTGAATCTTCTGGGTATATTCCCAGGAGTGGTATGGCTGGGTCCTCCGGAAGTATCACGCCCAGTTTTCTGAGGAACCGCCATACTGATTTCCAGAGTGGTTGTACCAGCTTGCATTCCCACCAGCAGTGGAGGAGTGTTCCTTTTTCTCCACATCCTCGCCAACACCTGATGTCTTCTGAGTTTTTAATCTTAGCCATTCTGACTGGTGTGAGGTGAAATCTCAGGGTTGTTTTTAATAACATTCTGATTTTTGATCACTTTCACACATTGACAGACTTTCATTTAGTTCTCTCAATAAATTAAGAAAACCTTATTTTCACCAAATGGAACTGGGAAAGAAATTGATGGTTAATGGTTTTAAAATTATGTAAATGTGGTCCACTATTACTAATAAACATGTGATATTACCACTTACAATACATTTTCAATTACTATAATGATAAATAAAGAGTATCAGTTAGTACAATGGTTTCACCTGATTTATGGAAGAACTGCATTTTGGACATCATCTTCCCATAAAGGAATGTTTACTCTGTCATTTATTTGAGTGCTCAGATATTTGGCTAAATACCAGTCTACCTCAGTGTATATGTTACTGTGAAGCATTTATCAGATATGAAAGTATAAATAAGCCTCTGAATATAGCAATTATTCACTAAAGCTTAAGTGGAACTCATTCAATAAGGGAAAAAATTGGACTCATTCTAGAGTAAGATGGATGGATTTATAGATGATAGTTAGTTAGATAGATAGATAAACTGATAGTGATAGATAATTGTGAACACACACATATGTACAGAATAAGAACTTACATCAAACATTCTTTTTTAATTTTCTATATTCTTTGTTTACATTCCAAGTGCTTTCCCCTTTCCTGGCTCCCCTCCCCATAATTCCCATAAGCCCTCTTCCCTCTGCCCATTCCCCAATCACCCCCCTCCCATTTCTCTGTCCTGGTACTCCCCCACAATGATGGATCAAGACTTTCCTGGACCAGGGACCTCTCCTTCCTTCTTATTGGGAATCGTTTGATATGTTAATTTTGTCTTGAGTATTCAGAGCTTCTGGGATAATCCATATCCACGTATCAGTGACTGCATTCCATGTGTATTCTTTTGTGATTGGGTTACCTCACTTATTTATCAAACATTCTTGCAAAGGAATTTTACATAAAACAATTCTGTTTTCCATATAGATTCATACAAGCAAATTAAGGCATAGTCATGCACATTTAAAATAGCCATATCGCCGGGCGTTGGTGGCACACGCCTGTAATCCCAGCACTCTGGGAGGCAGAGGCAGGATTTCTGAGGTGGATTTCTGAGTTCGAGGCCAGCCTGGTCTACAGAGTGAGTTCCAGGACAGCCAGGGCTACACAGAGAAACCCTGTCTCAAAAAACCAAAAAAAAAAAAAAAAAATAGCCATATCTTTAAGAAGAATGAAAACATTATCTTTGATTTTGGTATTAATTTTTTATGTAATTGCTATGAGTCTTGTTTTATTTCAACAAAATCTATAAGTTTTAATAATAATTTTGGATGAAAATCAAGTCCAAATAAAGTACTGTATTTTTCGTCAGTAAAATGATGATATCTACAGAATAACAAAAAAACTGGACAGTATTCTCTTTCATTTTTATTACATTTATATTATTTATATAATATAATATATATTTATTATTTGTATATCTGTGTGTGTTTCTTTCCATGTGTGTGTCTGTATGTAGATCTGTCAGTGTGTGTGTGTATGTGTGTGTGTGTGTGTGTGTGTGTGTGTGTTCCAGAAGAATGACCAAAAGGCATCAAAGGGGGAATTCCAAAGCCCTTGAAGCATTATTTTTTTGAATTCAAATTGAATACCATCCCAGTAACTTATGACATCTGTCCAGCTAGATTTACTATAGTGCTTGCTACCACAGAAATAGAGGCTCACACTATCATGTGGACAGCATAAATATTATAGCACACATTGACAATATGATCTTCAGTGCAAAGATGGTCTGGAATCAGAATTCCATCCTTTGCAATAATTCTTAATTATATCTCTTAAAATCAATCCCTTATACAATAAACTCCACTTCAACTGTAGAGAATAATTTACTCTATTCAATCTCCTCTTATTTAAATGTTAATATCTGATACATGCTTCACAACAACAAACACACTGGTACATACTGATACTTAGCCAAACATCTAATCACCATATGTCAGAATAGATGAAAAATAAATTTAACCTCAAAATACTAAGAATTCCTGACAGAAATCTAGTTCATTCATTTATTATATATACTGTTTTTCACATTCAATCAAGCTTTCTCTACCTCTAATTTTTTTTCAGGTTTGGCTCTGTTTTAAGTCACTCTCTTCCCCTTCAACAAAACCTCTCCATTTTATATAATACAAATGTGATATTTCTAATTAATTTTTGTAATCTAGGCATGATGATGAATTCCTGAGGCACATAAGAAAGTCTGCCTGAAGTACACAATGAGACTCTGTCCACAAATTTTAAGATAATATGTCTAATTTATAATAAATGAGGTGACAGGTATTTATTATTTTCTGAATATTCTTTTGACTTTCTAAATTGAGGTTAAACAAGTCATTAGATATTGACAACTTAGGTCATGTTAGATGGAAATCCTCCCTATATCATTGATTAAACAATTCTAAAAGCATGTATACATTTGGACACACTCCACTGGCATTTAGTCACAACACTGCCCATCAATAACTTCATTACTAAACTCTCATTCTTTCCAGAGCAAAACAGCTCTTGAAAGAGAAGGAAAAGAAAATTGAAGAATAAACAGTAATTCCATTTTGGTCACTGGAAAAGTCAAATATCATCTGATTGAGTTGTCCCTTTCCCCAGTTCAGCATTCAAGCTAGGCTGTTCGGCTGGGCTGGCCTCTTCTCTCCTCACACAGTGAATTTCCTGGCCATTTGTTCTGTATAAAACAACCCAGCCTCACCTGGAAGCCATGGAAGAATTCAGACCTGCAGGAGCCAACCACCTGCTGAGATCTGGTGCCAGCAAGATCCCAAGACTCCACCTCATGCCTGGGGGGGAGGGAATCTTCCAGACTATATATTGGGTTACATTTATTAAAATTCAGGTCTTGAAAGGCAAAGTCTCCTTGATCCAATTCTTTTGCGCTGCTTTCCCCATCCATCCCATAAATTTCTCTTGCAGGGACCAGTCTGCTGTAGCTGCAGATAGCTACGGAACTCAACAGAATGGCACCCAGATGTGTGGCTGGACTCAGAGAAAGGTGATCCTGTCTTAGCGAAGCTTTGCAGAAAAATGGGAAAAGATGGTATCCTGCATGGTGAGCAAAATGGGTGCTGGAGAATACAGATTAAGTAAGGCAGTATTGACTATTGACGCAACACTGAACTTAGAGGCAGACAGTGGAAAATGGGGGAAGAACTGTATAGGTTCTAGATTGTAACCACAGCTATTAAGAGCTCTTTAGGCGAAAAGGAAAGAGTTTTAAAATAGGCATATATCTGCAGCCTCTAAGAGCTGCTTTAAGAAAGGTTGAAATATGAGAGAAAGAGAGTAGGAAAATGGATGTAATTGCATAGCAAGCATGCTTCCCTTTCTGTGTGTCTTCATTTGTTCTCGGTGCACCGTGTCTACATGTATGTCTACATGTCTACATGTTTATGTCCTAATCGTGTGTGAATGACTGTTTCATGTTAAAAAAATTGGTAAAAATTTCATCTGCTTGCGGTCTATCTCTTATTCTAGCTGCAGTTCACGGCAAAGACTGATTTAGGATGTCTAGCACTCAGCTGGGAGTCAAGCATAGTTAAAGAAAAAGCTGCTTTTTTAAAAAAGGGGACCAGCAGCTTCAAGTCTAAAACAAATGGATAATTTGTTTATTTTAAAGAAAAAGACTCTATAATTGTGTTTTTTGGTTCAAAGTGCTTTTTAGTCTCTCAAAATTGTAGCCATAAAAACAAAAAAAGTTGTTTGGTTTAAGTTTATCAGATTCATATAATCGTTTTATTCTTGGTTATAATTGGTCTTAAAGGTATATTTTGCATGTCTTGACTATAGAAATTGGCTTATAAGTCATTGAACATAATTTAAAAAGGTATAATGTTATTAAGAGAAGGTTGGTTTAACCAGCGACACATGGCTTTGTGTGGCACACGCTTTGTTCACTTTTTTGTAGTTGGTCTTAAAAGTACAAATACATTTTACATGCTTTGACTATAGAATATTGGCTTGTTAATTATTATGCATGATTTAGATTATATATAGAGTTTGTTATAGGAGGCGCGTTTGGAGCTGATGGCTCGAGGTTACGGCCATTTTGAGCAATGGCTTGTTAGACTCAGAATACAGGTCTCTGAGATGCTTCTAAATTGGCATGGTGTTTTCTGTGAATCTTGGCCTAAAAAGCAGACTTACAGGGAATAAGATTTAAAATAAGGTCTCTTCAATTAGTTATATTGTCATAACATAAAAGCTGGCAGACAAATCTTGTGCTGTAAAAATAATGCATTTGCCATTAATTTTAAAGAAAATAGATTGTTTAAAATTGGGCTTTGCTTCCAAAGTTATAGTTGCTCTAATATTATAAGAGAAAATTAAGAGTTAAGACAAAAATTGCCAATGTGCCATTGACTGCATTTTGCAGTCTGGTTAGAGACCAAGATTCTTAACATATTTTAGAAATGAGGGGGGTTGAGGGATGCCTGTGGCCAATGTGGGCCTGTTGTGGGTTTTTCGCTGGTTTGTTGACTGCAATGATAAAAACAAAATTTAACCCTCCAAGATTATAAAGGAGATCTCAATGGAAATTTATTTGATATCAAACAAGTTCCTTTGACTACTGTGTTGGGCAAATTACATTTACACATAAGTTTGGGCCTGGTCTTGGACCATGGGCTCGAATTATAGGATATTTGCATTTGAAGAACCTTGTTCAAGGTCCTTGCCTGGGTGAGTGCTGAGCAAATTAAACTTACATTTTAGTAGATACAGAGCTCAGAGCTTTCTCAATGGAGGCTTGAGAAGGTCTTACAGATCCCACCTAGGGAAGTTTTGGCCAAAACTAAGTTCTTTTTTTTTAAATTTATTTTTTTATTGTATATATTCTATATTTACAATTCATTTCCCTTTTTCTGGTTCCCCACCCCCAAAGGTCCCACATGTCCTTTTCCCTCCCCCTGCTCCCGCATCCACCCCCTCCCACTTTACTGTTCTTGTACTCTCCCACAATGATGTTTTGGTCCATTCTAGCACCAGTGTCCACTCCTTTCTTCTTGTGAGACATCACTTGATATGTGATTTGTGTCTTTGGTGTTCTAAGCTTCTAGGCTAATATCCACTTATCAGTGACTGTATACCATGGGTATTCTTTTGAGACTGGGTAAAAGCAATTTCATTAAAAAGTTTTTTTTCCCTCAAGAAATAGCTAACAGCCTTATCTTAGGTGAGGAAAAGTGCCTTGTCTCTGCTTCAGTACAAGAAGCTGGAATCCTAGGTTTTTTAATATATTTTGTTTATGTAATGTTGTTACAGGCCTTCGCTTAAGGGTCTTTAAAATTTTTTTAAGTAAATGATTTTCAAAGGTTGTTGAAATAAGTTAATTGGCTAAGACATCACTTTAAGTTTTCCACAGAAGGACTTGAACCTCTGTTTTCAAAGTAGATATAAATTAACTGGCAAAGGATTGGTAATTTCACAAATATTAAAGACTATAGTAATCAGATGTTTATGTTATGTGTTCACTGCCATTCCTTGGCAAAGAGAACATTAATATAAAATCACCTTTTTTCCTCTCCAAATAAAGTATTGCATCTTTCAACTGAGATGTTGATATGTTGGTAAAGTGTTATAAGGGTGTTTTGGAGGAATGTTTTAAGAGCCTGGTGAGGGCATTTTTTTCCTTGCTTCAAGCAGCAATCAGATTATGATTAATCGTTGATCTATTGCATAGTAGGCCTCTTTAGGCAAAATTTAATATTTGCTATCCAAAAGATAATTTGTTACAAGTTACCTTTATATATTTCTATACATACGTCCCATGTAAAATGCATCAACTATGGGAGTAAGGTTTGTATAATGAGATCACATATTTTATTCCTTTAAGTTTCCCCTGGTTCAGCACAAGTAACTTGACTGCTCTAGCGGCTACTTTTAAAATGTTAAAAATCAAGCTTTTATTTATATATTAATAACAAATATATATATATATATGGCTCATGGTTTACAATTGCTTAAAATTATTCTTTTATTTTAATACTGCTAGTTCTTAATTTTTACAATTGTGTTTATACAAATATAATTCAAATTAAAAAATATGTTATTTAAATAACTATCTTCTAGATATTTGATATAGTTAATCTATAAAAAGATGTCTAGACAAAGACCTCTTAAGGCAAGGCACATAAAGTTCATATCCCAGACAGACTATACAATTTTTATATCATCAAAAGGAGTAATGGCTTAAAAATAATTTTATATTTTTTGTGCTCATCAAATTATAAAGATTTGTTCTTAAATGTCCTCAGTTTCTACCCCTACCACATAATGGTGTTAATTCTAGAGGACTTATTTAATTGTTGCAGATAAATGATACTCATATTTCTAATTTGTATTATGATATAAGCTTGGTGTTCCAACTTAAAGTAATACAGACAATGGAACTGGCCATTTAAAAGGTTATCAAACATTTGAGATGTCTTTGACAATTTAATTCTTTGTTATCCTCAATGACGAGGTAATATATAAAAGAATTTTAAAACATCTTCTTAAAAGAGAGAGGGGGGGAGAGAGTTTGTATCCCTGTGCATATCATTTAAATTGCTTCTGTATTTTTAAAAAAAAATTTAAAATTTAGATGCCAGGAAACTCCTTGCTGCGTATATGGCATCCTATGATTAGGCACATTGATGCCTAGGGGAGAAAAATAATCACTTATTGGCATATGACATGATCCTGACTTGATGTTGGTGAAGAATTTATGTCTATAATTTTTCCAGGAAATGTTGCAGAAGCATGAACCAGTTTGTAAGTATTGGCTGATTCAAAAATGTTCTCAAAGCAACTTTTCCCATAGTTGGGAATATAGGCTAATTGTTCTCTAACAGCGAATACACAAGCCCCAGGCCCTATGGCCTGAATCATACATTTACAATTAAATTAGATACCATGGGCCTCCCAGAGATGGTCCAAGCAGTTTTGTTTTCTAGCAGTTAATTTAAAAGCCGGGCCCGGTTGCCTGAATCACAGATTTACAATTAGGTTAAATATCTTGCGCCTTCCAGAGACATCCAATTTTTTTTCCTTTTAATCTCTCCCTTTTGTATTTCAAGCAGGTATCTTTCAGAAACAGCAACGGCTTACAGAACTCAAAGGTGGGCTCCTATAAAGGCTAGCCACCTCACATTCACAGGGCATCTCCTTTACCAGTGGATCTCCAAAAATGGAGCTGCATAGAACTCAGATCTATGCATGATTATTTTCTAGCAAACATGGGCACCAGTTGAGGTGCAAGGCAAGGTACTGCAAGGGAAAGGGAAGAAATCCTGTGTCTGAGTTTCCCTAACAGAATACCTGGCTGCATAGGGCTCAATGTTGAGAGACTGTCCTCATAATAATAAGGTAATCTATTTCCCCTCCCTGAAAAAGGACATCATTTAATATTTAAGGGGGTTGAGGTCTCTGCTTTTTCTCACTGGTAAATGTCCATCGTCTTTAGATGGATATATTTATCCACTGGTTCTTTTAAAAAATTATAAATTAGGGGGAATTGTTCCTTCCCCCAGTTCAGCATTCAAGCTAGGCTGTTCGGCCTCTTCTCTCCTCAGACAGTGAATTTCCTGGCCATTTGTTCTGTATAGAACAACCCAGCCTCACCTGGAAGCCATGGAAGAATTCAGACCTGCAGGAGCGAACCACATGCTGAGATCTGGAGCCAACAAGATCTCAAGACTCCATCTCATGTCTGGGGGGAGGGAATCTTCCAGACTATATATTGGGTTACATTTATTAAAATTCGGGTCTTGAAAGGCAATGTCTCCTTGACTCAATTCTTTTGTGCCACTTTCCCCATCCATCTCATAAGTTTCTCTTGCAGGGACCAGTCTGCAGAAGCTGTAGATAGCTACGGAATTTAACATTGAGTCTTTGTTATTTTCTATTAGATAAACTTTTATTGTAAAGAATTACAAGGACCTATAGTCTGAAATCTGGCTGCATTGGATGTATATCTTGAAGAATGTATTCTTTTCTCCTGCTGTCTGAGTTCATTGTGTCCATTGGTTCTCAAGCTAATGAAAATAGTGCAATTTGGATAAAGGAGCTCTTTGTTGTGTTATTCTGTTCATTCTTTAGCGAAGTGTTAAAGAAAAGTGCTCTAAAATGACTGTTCATATGGGCCCATACGATATCTCATGCTCTCTTCTATTTTTTCCATCTTCTCTTTTTCCCATACCTCCACAATCTCTTTCTTATATTCCAAAATTTTAACCGGATGCAGAAAAATTTCACCAAAGATTTCACTGTCAGAACCTTGCAGGTCATTGTGCTTCCACTCCACAGTTGACAAATCCCTTCCAGAAAACCAAGCCAACCGCATTATTAAATAATGTATTTGTAATCCAAATTCTGCAGCACTGGTTCTTGTTTTTGTTCTTTTTCTATAACAGAAGTATAGGAGTCTAAAGTACTATTCAGAAACACAATATTCCATGATTGGCACTTGGAGTCACTCGTCTATCCTAGCCTCACAATAAGCCAAATGATCTGGCTTTGAGATAACCCTATCATTCTGAGCATTCTCTATTAGTTAATGAATGGAATATAAATAGGTAGATTACAGAATAGCAGCCCTTGTAATAAAGACAAGATTTCTTCCTCAAGAAAGAAAAATTAATGAAAATTGCTAGGGCCAGCTGTGGTACTTCTTTTTTGGTTATTTTTTGAAGGTAAGATTAGCCAAAAGAGGAACATCATCAGCATGTGCTAGATATTTTGGGCTGCTGCTTAATAATAAAATGTTTACCTATTTTAAGTGTAAGTCACTTTGCTGCTAGGGCTGGCCTACCTGAGATCCTCTGAGGCCTGAAACTGCATTTAGCACCTCATCATAAAACAGCAGGAAGTTAAGTGAAGAAGCCTTTGTTCTGTCCTACTCTAACTCACAGCCTGCTAGCTGAAGTCTCCAGAAGAAAAGGGGACATGTTGAAAAGTGATTTAACCTCTATTTCTAAGTTCTTCAATTCTCCAAATCTTTCTTCAAAAGTGTGCCTCCAAACAGTTCTCTAAAAATTTCTCCAAATATTTCTCTGAGAAAGTTCTCTCTTGTTCCCTAAAAAGTTCTCTTTGCTCATTTTCCCTAATCTTGCTCTTCCCTCCTGCTCTGATGTGTCAATCATAATGCCCTTACTCCTAATACAATTGCTTCCAATGTTATGCCCTTACTTCCAAGTTCTTCAATTCTGTTCTCTCTCTCTCTCTACCCCCCTCTCTCTCAACACTTTTGCATCTTTTAAAATACGTGATAACATGATGAAAAGTTTACCACAAGTGTATAAACAAATTAAAATCATAAATTGAATAAGAAGTTTACAACAGAGAAAGTTTACATGCTTATCCCTTAGGAGTAATTATCTATCTAAACATTCATCATCTGTCACTAGGTTCATTTAGCGTTACTGACTATAACTAAGTTCTCTTTGAAGTTTTGTATAGATAAACCCAGTCAATATTTTATCTTATGTCCTTGCATCTATACTAAATCATGAATTCCCTTTTTATGACCTTTAATTAATTGGTTTACAATCTCTTTGAAGATTGGTATACAATCTCCAAGTTGTTGATGCCCGCTTACTATCTTAGAAGCAATTAACTCATAAGACTTGGAAACTTACAAAGCTCACATTGCAGTTTTGATATGAAAATGACTTAAGAGCCATACTATTATAAAAGAGTTTAATGATTACTAGTATAACTTTAGGAATTCTTACAGACTCATCATTAAAATTCAGAAATCATCTATTGTATATATATATATATATATATATATATATATATATATATATATATATTATCACTACCACACCTTCATTTTTCTCTAGAAATGTGCTCACAAGGGTAGGCTAATAACTAGTGAAAAATACAGGAAAAGCATATTAATAGCAGTAATCATTCTTCAGATGAAATATCCTTAGTCTTGTCTAAAGAAGACAGGAAGGTCATCTGCTAATTTGGTAGTTTTTAGCTTCTTCTTGATGGCTCCTGACAGCAAATGTACACATTGGTGACATGAATTTATCATCACAAATTGGGCATCCCAGTAAAGGGTCTTGTCCAAAAAGTTACTAATTCTTTATAATCATTTTTTCAGTGTACTTTTGAATCAGTACAGAACAAATTTTGAAGCATATCTATGCAGTAATTTAATTAAAAGGAAAATAAGAGTTCTGTAACCAAAAAAGGAACCAGAATAGAAATTCATCTCCATACCATCTTTCATTTTTTCAATTATATTTTGTCTTTCTTTAAATATTAATGAATGAGTACACAAAACATTGCCAGAAAACATTTGGCAAGCAGCTTGTGAGAGATACACAGGAGGCCTCAGGCATTCAGAGCAGGATTGCTGGAAGAGATGTCTGGGTGTTCGACAGTGAGAGGGATATAAAGTGAACAAGTAAATTAAGTAATTAATTGATTTATAAAAGAAAGAAATCGCTAAATCTATGTCACAGCTGTTGACCATCAGCAATTTAAGAACTTCCAAAGATTAGAAACAAAAATTACTTTCATTCAACATTTGTGAAAGATTACTTTCTATACTAGATATTTGAGAGAAGAATTCAAGAGACACATGAACCATTAGGTATATTTGAATTCTTAATTGGTTATTCCTATATTCAGGTGAATCATTATATAATAATATCCCAAATTATTCAATTTAGAGCAAAATGAAAAGACAGTGTGCTTCAATACTTTGAATAAATTCAATATAACATCACAAGGACAATCCACATGGAGACTGCTTCTATTTCATAAAAAGTAAGAATAGTTTTAGAATTTATTTTGCTCCTGATCAATCATTTTATAAAAGATAAACTTCTAGATAAAAAATTTAAATCATTCTTCCAACTCTAATCCTGTACAAACTATGAATGGTTTCTAAGTATTTCTCAATCTAACTATGTAAATAAAATATAGGAATGGTGAGGAAATGTGTTAATCTAATCCACAGTAATCCACACTTTATAAAAGAAGATAACATCAATATTTTTCATTAACATATATGACTTATTTTGATAAATTTTCAAAGGTTTTTCCTTTCAAAACAGTCTACAGAATATAAAGTAATTAAGAAATGCTTTTTATCTAATAGAAAAGGATCATGAATTATGAATAATAATTCATTAAATTGTTCAAGTAATCTTATACTTAAGCAGAGATCCTGATTTACAAAAGTTTGTTGTCTTTCTGGTCTGAACTGGTGCCCTGAGCAGACCAGGGCATTAGCTCTGCACACAATCCCACAACATCCAGAAAAATATGGACTCCCAGGTGCTCTAACACATTTAGGATCATCATAGGTAAGGAGGCTACAACATTTGCCCCAAAATTGGGAATAACTGAGACCTCCAAGATCCATGGATACAGGAACCCCAGCCCAGGCAGTGGCACTAGTTCCTTCCAATCTGAGCCAGTGCCCTGAGCAGACCTTGGGCACTAGCTTCACACCAAATCCCACCAAACCCAGAGGAAGCTTGACTCCCAAATGCTCTAACATGCCCAGGATCATAGGATCATAGGATCACACAATCTCAGGAGCTTGGTTACACTAGGATCCCAGAGGCAGCTTGACTCCCAGGATCTCTTATCCCCAGGATCTCAGGATTACAGAATCACAAAGACAGCTAGATTCTGAGAAGTTCTGACACAGCCAAGATTGCAGGAGGGATAGACTCCAGTCAGAGACAGTGAGTGCAGGTAGCACTAGAGATAAGCAGATGGCAAGAGGCCAACACAAGAACATTAGCAAAAACAAACAAACAAACAAACAAACAAAAAACCAAGGTTACTTGGCATCATCAGAACCCAGTTCTCCCAAGATAGCAAGTCCTGAATACCACATCACACTGGAAAAGAAAGATTCAAATTTAAAATCACTTCTCATGGCTATGATAGTGAAATTAAAGGAGGACATAAATAGCTCCCTTAAAGAAATACAGGTAAACAAGTAGAAGCCCTTGAAGAGGAAACACAAAAACCTCTTAATGAATTACAGGAAAATACAATCAAATAGGTGAAGGAATTGAACAAAACTATCCAGACAGACCTATCAGAATTTTACCAGACTTCTCACCAGAGATTATAAAAGCCAGAAGACAATGAACAGATGTAATTCAGACCCTAAGAGAAGACAAATGCCAGTCCAGGTTACTATAGTCAACAAAACTCTCAATTATCATAGACAGAGAAACCAAGATATCACAGAACAAAAACAAATCTAGACAATATCTTTTCAAAAATCCATTCCTACAAAGGATAATAGATGGAAATCACCAACACAAGGAGGTAAACTATAACCTAGAAAAAGCAGAAAAGTAATCTTTATCCAACAAACCCAAAAGAAGATAGCCACACACAATTAATTTCTCTTCTAACAACAAAATAACAGAAAGCAACAACCACTGTTTCTTCATATCTCTTAACATCAATGGACTCAATTCCATAATACAAAGGTATAGACTAATGGACAGGATACTTAAACAGGACCTAACATATTGCTACATACAGGAAACACACAACAGCAGCAAAGGCAGATACTGCCTCAGAGTAAAAGGCTGGAAAACAAATGGTCCCGAAAAACAAGCTGGACTAGTCATTCTAATATCATATAAAATTGAGTTTCAACCAAAATTTGTCAAGAAAGATATGGAAAGACACTTCATACTCGTCAAAGGAAATATCTACCAAGATGAACGCTCAGTTCTGAACATCTATGCTCCAAATGCAAGAGCACCCAAATTCATAACAGAAACTTTACTAAAGCTCAAAGCAAACATTGCACTTTACACAATAATTGTGGGACAAATAATGGAAAAAGAATCTAAACAGAGACACAATGAAACTAACACAAGTTATGAACCCAATGAATTTAACAGATACCTATAGAATATTCCATCCTAAAACAAAAGAACATTCCTTCTTTTCAGCACCTCATGGTAACTTCTCCAAAGCTGACCATATAATTGGTCATGAAACAGGCCTCAACAGATGCAAGATTGAAATAATCCCATGCATTCTATCAGATCACCATTGACTAATGCTGGTCTTCAATAATTACAAAAACAGTGGAAAGCCCATTTTCCCCTCTTTTTTTTAATTTGGTTTATCAAGACAGGGTTTCTCTGTGTAGTCCTGACTGTCCTGGAACTTACTCTGTAGACCAGGCTGGCCTCAAACTCAGAAATCTGCCTGCCCTTGCCTCCCAAGTGCTGGGATTAAAGACGTGCACTACCACCGTCCGGCCATTTTTCCCACTTTTAACCTAAAGTTATTTTAGCATATAAAGAAATTAATTTTCTCATAATACATCTTCTATGATTCAAGAATAAAATCTTGCACCCATGTACTTATATTTGCATATTTTAATGTTACTTTTCTTTTTTTTATTTTTTTATTTATTTTTTTCATACATTTTTTTCTATATTCTTTGTTTACATTCCAAAGGCTTTCCCCTTTCCCAGTTACCCCCCACCATATGTCCCATAATTCCTCTCCCCCCCATGCTATTCCCCACTCTTCCCCCCCCCACACGATTTCTCTATTCTGGGTCTACAATACTGGATCCAATCTTTACAGGCCCAGGGTCCTCTCCTTTTTTTCTTCTTGAGAGTCATTTGACTTGCTAATTGTGCCTTGAGTATTTAGGGCTTCTGGGCTCATTAATATCCACTTATCAGTGATTGCATTTTGTGTGTATTCTTTTGTGATTGGGTTAGCTCACTTAGGATGATAGTTTCCAGATCTAACCATTTACCTACAAATTGCATGAATTCATTATTTTAAATTGCTGAGTAGTACTCCGTTGTATAAATATACCACATTTTCTGTATCCATTCCTCTTTTGAGGGATATCTGGGCTCCTTCCAATTTCTGGCTTTAATAAACAAGGCTGCTATAAACATAGTGGAGCATGTGTCTTTGTTGTATGCAGAGGAATCCTCTGGGTATATGCCCATGAGTGGTATGCCAGGGTCTTCTGGGAGTGGCATGCCCAATTTTCTGAGGAACCGCCACACTGATTTCCAGAGTGGTTTTACCATTTTGCAATCCCACCAACAGTGGAGGAGTGTTCCTCTTTCTCCACATCCTCGCCAGCACTTGTTGTCTCTCGAGTTTTTAATCTTAGCCATTCTGACTGGAGTGAGGTGGAATCTCAGGGTTGTTTTGATTTGTATTTCCCTGATGACTAATGATGTTGAACATCTCTTAAGGTGTTTCTCGGCCATCCGAATTTCTTCTGGTGAAAATTCTTTGTTTAGCTCTGTACCCCATTTTTGATAGGGTTATTTGGTTCTTTGGGGTCTAACTTCTTGAGTTCTTTGTATATATTGGATATTAGCCCTCTGTCGGATGTGGGGTTGGTGAAGATCATTTCCCACGTTGTTGGTTGCCGTTTTGTCCTGCTGACAGTGTCCTTTGCCTTACAGAAACTTTGTAATTTACCAGCTCTTGGTTTTGTTGATTCTTTGTATGGTTCTCTTTGTTTCTGCTTAATTGATTTCAGCCCTTAGTTTGATGATTTCCTCTCTTCTACTCCTCCTGGGTGAGTTAGCTTCATTTTGTTCCAGGGCCTTCAGGTGTGCTGTTAAGTTGCTAGTGTATGCTCTCTCCAGTTTTTTTTTTTTTTTTTTGAGGCACTCAGGGCTATGAGTTTTTCTCTTAGCACTGCTTTCATTGTATCCCAGAGATTTGGGTAGGTCGTACCTTCATTTTCATTGAAGTCTAAAAAGTCTTTGATTTCTTTCTTTATTTCTTCCTTGACCAGGGTGTCATTGAGTAGAGTATTGTTCAGTTTCCATGTGTATGTGGGCTTTCTGTTGTTCTTCTTGCTATTGAAGACCACTTTTACTCCATAGTGATCCGATAGGAGACATGGGATTAGTTCGGTCTTCTTGTATTTGTTGAGGTCTGTCTTGTGACCAAGTATATGATCAATTTTTGAGAAGGTACTGTGCGTTGCTGAGAAAAAGGTATACTCTTTTGTTTTAGGATGGAATGTTCTATATATATCTGTTAAATCCAATTGGTCCAAAGCTTCAATTAGTTTCACTGTGTCCCTGTTTAGTTTCTGCTTTCCTGATCGTCCATTGAGGAGAGTGGAGTGTTGAAGTCACCCACAATCATTGTGTTAGGTGCGATGTGTGCTTTAAGCTTTAGTAAAGTTTCTTTTATGAATGAGGGTGCCCTTACATTTGGCGCATAGATGTTCAGTATTGAGAATTCTTCTTGGTGGATTTTCCCTTTGACAAGCAGGAAGTGACCTTCTGTGTCTCTTTTGATGACTTTAGGTTGAAAGTCGATTTTATCTGATATTACAATGGCTACTCCAGCTTGTTTCCTGGGACCATTTGCTTGTAAAACTGTCTTCCAGCCTTTTACTCTAAGGTGGTGTTTGTCTTTGACACTGAGATGTGTTTCCTGTATGCAGCAAAATGTAGGGTCCTGTTTCCGTATCCAGTCTGTTAGTCTGTGTCTTTTGATTGGGGAATTGAGTCCATTGATATTAAGAGATATTAAGGAATAGTAATTATTACCTCCTGACATTTTGGGCATTATTATTATTATTTGTATTTGAGTGGTTCTCTTCTTTTGGGTTGGATGAGATGGGGTTTCTATCTTGTTTCTTCTGGGGTGTTGTTTCCCCCCTTGTGTTGGTATTTTTCCCCTATTATCCTTTGTAGGGCTTGGTTTGTAGATAAGTATCTTGCAAAGTTGGTTTTGTCGTGGAATATCTTGGTTTCCCCATCTATGGCAATTGAGAGTTTTGCTGGGTATAGTAGTCTTGGCTGAAGTTTGTGTTCTCTTAGGGTCTGCATGAGGTCTTCCCAGGATCTTCTAGCTTTCATGGTCTCGGGTGAGAAGTCTGGTGTAATTCTGATAGGTCTTCCTTTATATGTTACTTGTCCTTTTTCTCTTACTGCCTTTAATATTCTTTCTTTGTTTAGTACATTTGGGGTTTTGATTATTATGTGACGGGAAGTATTTCTGTTCTGGTCCAGTCTATTTGGGGTTCTATATTCTTCTTGTATATTCATGGGCATCTCTCTCTTTAGGTTGGGGAAGTTTTCTTCCATAATTTTGTAGAAGATATTTGCTGGCCCTTTAAGTTGTAGATCTTCATTCTCATCTATCCCTATAATCCTTAGGTTTGGTCTTCTCATTGTGTCCTGGATTTCCTGAATGTTTTGGGTTACCAGCTTTTTGCATTTTGCATTTTCTTTAATTGTTGAATCCATGGTTCCTATGGTATCTTCAGCATCTGAGATTCTGTCTTCTATCTCTTGTATTCTTTGCATCTATGACTCCTGATTTCTTCCCAAGGTTTTCTATCTCCAACATTGTCTCCCTTTGCGATTGCTTAGTTGTTTCTACTTCTGTTTTTAGATTTTGTATGGTTTTGCTCAGATCTTTCAGTTGCTTGTTTGTGTTTTCCTGTAATTCTTTAAGGGATTTTTGTGTTTCCTCTTTTATGACTTTTACTCGTTGACCCATGTTCTCTTGTATTTCTTTAGGTGATTTTTGTTTCTCCCCCTTATTGGGATTCATTTTTTGCTCTATATTCTCCTGGATTTCTTTAAGTGATTTTTGTGTCTGCCTTGTATGGGCTTCTAGTTTTTGATCTATTTTCTCCTCTATTACTTTAAGAAATTTATCTAAGTGATCCTCAATCTGCATCTTTACCAGTGATTTTAGATCTGAGTCTTGTTTTTCTGGTGTGTTGAGATATCTGGGATTTAATTGTGTTTGCCTTGCAATGGCTTCTAGCTTTTGATCTATTTTCTCATGTATTACTTTAAGAGATTTATCTAAGTGTTCCTCTATCAGCATCCTGACCAGTGATTTTAGATTTGAGTCTTGTTTTTCTGGTGTTTCGGGGTATCAATATTTATTGCTGTTGGGGAACTGGGTTCGGATGCCGCCATACTGCCTTGATTTTTGTTAGTAGCGATCTTACGTTTGCCTTTTGCCATCTGGTTAACTCTGGTGTTAGTTGGTCCTGTAGATACTAGCTAGTGCTTGACCCTCCTGTGGGGTTGTAAGGCTATTTCCCAGTGACTGGGATACCTGAATCACTGTCCTGCGGGGCTCTTGCTTACAGATTGCTGACAGGTGGCCTGAGTCCCCCGAGGTCTTAAACTCAGGATATCCCAGGTACTTGGTTCTGCCTGTTCGGTGGCTGCTGTGCACTGCTCCTGCTCAGGGTTTGCTGTCTGATATCCTGTTTCCCCAGGGGTCTTAAAGTTGAGATATCTCAGTTATCTGGTTCTGCCTGCTGGTCCCAAGCTGCTGGGAAGCTGGCTGGGTCTGGTTTCCAGCTTCCCTGCCACCGGCTGGATGGGAGGCTGGTTCCGCCTCCGGCTGGGTCTGGGCACCTGGCATGCTGGCTGACTCTGGCTTCCCCACCACCAGCTGGACGGGAAGCTGCAGGCAATCGTTACTTTTCTTTAAAAGGTAAAAATTAAAAGTATTACTTGCATTTTGAGTTTATTTAAAATATGTTTACAAGTTCAATAGCCAATTAATTGGTAGAGTATTCACCTGCTTGTTACAAAGACTTTGACTGGATCATTAACATGTCCAAATGCAATTATTTAATTAATTACATTGAAAGCATAAATGTAGCTGCCTAACATACTTCAAGCCATTGATTAAATAGTCAGATCTGTCCTCAAAATGCTTTGAAGCATAGTATCATGATTTTGCTTATTAAATGTATAAAAGAATTCGTAAGAGAAATTTACTTTTGAATGAATATAAATTATAAAGTGCAACTATATTTTTAGATGGGAAGTTTTTTTCTTAATTTTAGTGTCAAGTTGTTTAACTGAAAGTGCAATAGTATTTCTTCTAACAGATTTGATAATTTTAGATGTTATATTGAAAAGGGAATTTTTGAGATGATCTGTCTTTATAATATCTGCTGTCCTGGAACTCACTACATAGAACAGGGTGACTTTTAATGAACAAAAATCCCTTTGCCTCTGCTTGTCTTTGAAAGTAAGAATTTTTATAGATTTAATTTTATTCATCTTGTGAGAAGTGATGCAGAAATTACGTAAAGTTGTATCTTCAAATAAAGGTATTCCAAGTTCATGATTAGTATACTTAAAAGAATTGAAAAATAGGAAGTGTGTCATAAGGAAATACAGAGATTTACAGTGAGGTGACTTTTACGTAGGTTATATTAAAAAGCTCAAGGTTATTGAAAGATAGAAATAAAAAATGGATAGACCAATGTTTTCTACTTACGGTATTTTATTTTACTCAGGAAAATAGTTCATTGGAAGAGTAACCGAGCAAAGGTGCTAAAGATTCCATTAAAAATCCAATTCATAATAACTGTACAACTTTTGATTGAATGCTCAATGGTATTTTTAACATAAGTGCTGCTCAAAATAGCTACTTGTAAAATAATATTTAAGAATTACTTTAATAATTTTCCCATTTATCTGAGTATATCCATTTTAATACAAGCATGGGAATTAAGTTATATGTTCAGTAAATTTACAATTTCAGCATTTAGATCTTAGTATGTTTTTTGTAAGTTCTTCACCATTCATTAAGCCCTTATTTTGTAATTTTAATTTTATTTAAAATATTCTGCTAATGTTTATGTCCACATTTCTCTTACTACTCCCAGGACTTGCTTATCAATTCGCTACAATATTTGCTTTGTAAAATGTCATTCATCAGCACTACTTTTTCATAAGTGTGTTTCTCCTGATTGTTTTACCTATATTGTGTTGCTCATTTATGTCATCAAATACAGTTTATTAGAGATGCCAAGTATTGATGCAACAAATTTCTTTTTCCCTCTCTCGACTTTTAATAAACTTTGACTTTTCTTCTCCCCCCTTTCCTTTTTCTTCATTTTTCATTCACCTCTCTACTAGTTGACCTTTACTTCTTTTGGGGGTTTTCTTCTTCCCAAAACTTATCCATCTGCCTACCCAGTTTTATCCTCTATCACTACATAAGAGAAAAAGTATAGAGGAGAGAGAGAGAGAGAGAGAGAGAGAGAGAGAGAGAGACAGACAGACAGACAGATTTGAATTTAATTTTCTTTCTGTTTCTTTTTCTTGCACTGACCACAAACAAATTGCAAACACCCACCCTGAACAACCACTAACCACCAATCCCACCTCTGAGGATCTTAGAAGTTGTGTACCGTCTAAAAAGTTCCCAAATGTCAATCTCTGCTTCTCACAGTCATTAACTCTTTCACTCTTTCTCAGTTTACTGCCTCTGTTCCTTTCCCACATTACCTTCCTCTGACTTTACCTTCATTTTTTCTTTTCTTTCTTTATCTTTTCAGAGAATTCAGGTAAAGAACAAATCTAAATACAAACAAACAAACAAATAAGCAAAAAAAAAAAAAAAAAAAAAAAAAAAAAAAAAGCCCAGGGAGAAGTCTATGAAGTAAAAGCATGTGACTACAAATTTGACCCTCAAAATTCACACAGTGAATGGAGTGACTTGATTACTGCAATTTGTACTCTGACCTACACATACACACCTATACACATATGCATGGATGCACACATGCATGGAAGCACACCTATACTATGTATACCAGTAGTAAAAAAATACAAAGAAGCAATACTTTCTGGTTTTGTTGTTATTCTGTACATAACATCATTTTACCAAGAAAAGCCAAGTATTTTAATTAGCCTCACTCTGCCTTCAACATCATTAATAAGACTTCTATATTTTGTTTATAATGTAACAAACTCAAGCCATTTAAATTAGGAATACATTTTAGAATCAAGGACAATTTTACCATTTCTTCTGAACATGTGATCATTTCAAAGGCATAGGATGGGCTTTAATTAACTTGTGGTTTAGTCTTATGGAAAATAGAAAATCTTTATACAAAATGATTATTCAAGGATGTGCTACAAAGTACCTATTCTGCCTCCTAGCTTATAATTGTGATAGATATGTTCATAGACATGAATGTGGATATTCAAGTAAGGCATCCTTTTCCTTGTGGTCTTATCTGTGCATTATTGTTCCTACAAAAATTTTGGTAGGCATAGCTGTTGTTTTCTGTGTAGCCAGAAATATATAAAAGAGGCAAATCCTTAAACAACTACCTATGATCACCTTCCCAATGTGACTTGAAATTAGAAAAGGCACTCTATACTCTGTAACCTCTGAGAAAGGCAAGGAGACCAAACAAGGAAAATGACTTTGAGGTAATAGGGGAATGCTGTGTTCCCTGGTAAATAGTGAACCCACTGAGAACAGAGTCTCTTCTCTGTTTTTAATGACCACACTTGTTGCTTTCTGTTACCATGGTAATACACAAGACACAAATGAAATTTTTAAAAAAGAATTGTGCATTAATTTTTTAAAAAGCTAAGATTGTTAAAGAAGATATGTGTTTTAATTTATTTTAATTTATTTTAATTTATTTTAATTTATTCTTTATTTGCAAATGGAAGAGAAAATAAATAATGGGTCCCAGCCATCAGTTAATATCTCTGAAGCTATATCTAATTCTCAATATTTAGAGATTATTTATGTGCATGGAGTAAATTACTGGTGCATTGAAAAAATTTAAATATGAGGAGCCAACAAATTCATATAAGTCTATAGTAATACTATGTACCCCACTTTTTAAAAAGGGTTATTGGACTCTCTGGAGTCCAAGTTCTTGAGTTCTATTTATACATTGTATATTAGCCCTCTATAGGATGTAGGATTGGTAAAGATCTTTTCCCAGTCTGTTGGTTGCCATTTTGTCCTATTGACAGTGTACTCTGCCTTACAGAGGCTTTGCGGGTTCCATTTGTCGATTCTGATTCTTAGAGCATTAGCCATTGGTATTCTGGTCAGGAAAATTTCCCCTGTGACCATGTGGTCAGGGTTCTTCCCCATTTTCTTCTCTATAAGCTTCAGTGTATCTGGTTTTATGTGTAGGTCCTTGATCCATTTGGACTTGAGCTTTGTACAAGGAGATAAGTATGGGTCAATTTCCATTTTTCTCCATGCTGAACTCCAGTTGATCCAGCACCATTTGTTTAAAATATAGAGGCATCTTGACTGGATGTTTGTAGCTCCTTTATCAAATATCAAGTGACCATAGGTGTGTGGGCTCATTTCTGGGTGTTCAATTCTATTCCATTGATCTTCCTGCCTGTCTCCATACCAATACCAAACAATTTTTATCACTATTGCTCTGTAGTAGTGCTTGAGGTCAGGAATGGTGATTCCTCTAGATTTTTTGTTGTGGGGAATAGTTTTTGCTATCTTTGGTTTTTTGTATTCCAGATGAATTTGAATATTGCTCTTTCTAGCTCTAAAAGGAATTGATTTGGAATTTTGATGGAGATTGCATTGAATTCTCAACTAAGGAAACTCAAATGGTTCTGAAGCACCTAAAGAAATGTTCAGCATCCTTAGTTACCAGGGAAATACAAATCAAAACAACCCTTAGATTCTACCTCATACAAGTCAGAATGACTAAGATAAAAAACTCAGGGAACAGCAGATGCTGGAGAGGATGTAGGGAAAGAGGAACACTTCTCCATTGCTGGTGGGATTGCAAGCTGGATTGCAAACTACTCGGGAAACTGGTTTGGTGGCTCCTCAGAAAATTAGACATAGTACTTCCTGTGGACCCAGCTATACCACTACTGGGCATAGACCCAGAAGATGCTCCAACAGGTAATAAGGACACATGTTCCACTATGTTCATAGCAGCCTTATTTATAATAGCCAGAAGCTAGAAAGAACCCAGATGTCCTTCAATAGAGGAATGGATACAGAAATTGTGGTATACAAACACAATGGAGTACTATGCAACTATTAAAATCAATGAATTCATGAAATTCTTAAGCAAATGGTTGGAACTGAAAGTGTCATCCTGAGTGAGGTAAGCCAATCACAAAAGAACACACATGGTAGACACTCACTGACAAGTATATTAGTGCAAAAGCTCAAAATAAACAATTTGCAATTCACAGACCACAGGAAGCATAAGAAGAAGGAAGACTGAACTGGGCATGCCTTTGTTCCTCTGAGAAAGCAAACAAAATACTCACAGGAGCACTTATGGAGAAAAAGGGTAGAATAGAGGCTAAAGGAAAGGCCCTACCTGGGGATTCATCCTATAAACAGTCACCAAACCCTGCCAGAGCCTTACAAATATAGAGGCAGATGCTAGCAGCCAACCATTGGACTGAGTGTCGGGTCCCCAGTGGAGGAGTTGGAGGGCACACTGGAGGAGCTGAAGGGGTTGGCAGCCCCATGGGAAGAACAATGATGTTGGCCACCCAGACTCCCCAGGACGCCTAGGGACTAAACCATCAATCAATGGATACACACAATTCTAGTCAAAAGTGTGGCAGAGCAATGCATTGTCAAGCATTAGTGGGAGGAGAGGTCCTGGGTCCTCTGAAGGCTTAATAGATGCCCTAACATGGGGAAATCAAGGGTGGATAGGTGGGAGTGGGTTGGGTGGAGGGACATATACTTGGAGACAGGGGTTGGGAGGAGGGGTTGGGAGTTTTCAGGAAGGGGGGAACCGGTAAAGGTTTTAGCATTTGAAATGTAAGTGAAGAATACATTCAATCAAAAATTTTATTTAAAAAATGGTAATACCATGTAATTTGCAAGCTCAGTTTCTCAGAATCCCACTTTCTTTACACTTAAAGAGGTAGTACCTATATTATGAATAGAAATGAAATTTAAATGGTACACTGTAAGTATGTAATCAGTATGAAAATTATAAATATTAATCCTGAAATGATACAAAAAGATACGGACCATTCATCTTAATTGTTTAACAAATGACTTAGCTTAATTCCAAAGCCTTCAGGAAAAATTAAGTATGGATTACTCTTACTTATGTAGAAACATTCAGTAGACAACTTCCTTATATTATTTGGAAAGTTTTTAACTTTTAAAAAAAGATATGGGGATATTGCAACCAGGACACAGCTGGAAAGGTGCACGTACACAGACTCCATCTGGGGCTACCTCCCAGGGAGATCTGCTAGGCTCTTGCCCACAGGCAGGCCCAGAGGTGCCTGCCTAGGCTCTGCTGCACTTCCCTGTGAGCTTAGGCCGCCGTGCACCTAGGGAGCCTGAGGCACCCAGCTCCCCAGGACCCCGGACCAGCGATAGCAGCAGGCCTCCATATTGCAACCAGGACACAGCTGGAATGGTGCAGGTACACAGACTCCATCTGGGGCTACCTCACAGGGAGATCTTCTAGGCTCTCGCCCCCAGGCAGGCCCAGAGGTGCCCGCCTAGGCTCTGCTGCACTTCCCGGCGACCTTAGGCTGTGCACCCAGGCAGCCAGAGGCAACCAGCTCCCAGGACCTTGGACCAGCTATAGCGGCAGGCCTCCATATTGCAACCAGGACACAGCTGGAAAGGCACAGGTAGACAGATTCCATCAGGGGCTACCAGATGGGGGGATCTGCTAGGCTCTCTCTACTAGGCAGGCCCAGCAGCACCCCACCAAGGCTCTGCTGCACTCCCTTGCACTTCCCCGAGACCTCAGGCCATTCACCAAGGCAGCGGGTGGCAGCCAGCTCCTGATCCCGTTGACCAGCAATCATGTATAACCACCAGTAGAGAAACAACAGGTGAGCCCAGCCTCAAAGGAGATTCAAACACCAGCCAGTGACAACAAGGTCAACTAACACCAGAAATAACCAGATGGCAAAAGGTAAATGAAGGAACGACACTAACAGAAATCAAGGCAACATGACAGCATCTGAACCCAGTTTGCCAAAAACAGGAAGCCCTGGATACCCCAAAACACCAGAAAAACAAGACTTGGATATAAAATCACTGGTCAGGATGCTGGTAGCTGAACACATAGAAAAATCTCTTAAAGAAATAGAGGAGAAAATGGATAAAAAGTTAGAAGCCTTTACAAGGCAAATACAAAAATCACTTCAAGAAATGCAGGAGAAGATGGATCAAAAAGAAGAAGACAATAAGGAAGAAAGACAAAAGTCACTTAAAGAAATACAGAAGAACATGGGCCAACAAGTAGAAGCTATGAAAGAGGAAACACAAAAATCTATTAAAGAAATACACGAAAACACAATCAAGCAAGCAAAGATCTGAGCATATCCATCCAGGTACTAAAAACAGAAGTAGAAACAACTAAGAAATCGCAGAGGGAGACAACATTGGAGATAGAAAACCCTGGGAAGAAATCAGGGGCCATAGATGCAAATATCAACAATAGAATACAAGAGATAGAAGACAGAATCTCAGAAGCCGAAGATACCATAGGAACCATTGATTCAACAGTCAAAGAAAATACTAAATGCAAAAAGATGGTAACCCAAAACATCCAGGAAATCAAGGACACAATGAGAAGACCATACCTAAGGATCATATGTATAGAGGAGAGTGAAGATTTACAAGTTAAAGGGCCAGCAAATATCTTCTACAAAATTAGGGAAGAAAACTTCCCCAACCTAAAGAGAGAGATGCCCATGAATATACAAGAATTATATAGAACCCCAAACAGACTGGATCAGAACAGAAATACATCCCGTCACATAATAATCAAAACTCCAAATGTACTAAACAAAGAAAGAATATTAAAGGCAGCAAGAGAAAAATGCCAAGTAACTTATAAAGGAAGACCTATCAGAATAACACCAGACTTCTCACCTGAGACCATGAAAGCTAGAAGATCCTGGGCAGATATCATGCAAACTCTAAGAGAACACAAACTTCAGCCAAAACTACTTTACCCAGCAAAGCTCTCAATCGCCATAGATGGAGACATCAAGGTATTCCATGACAAAACCAAATTTGCACGATATCTTTCCACAAATCCAGCCCTACAAAGAATAATAGGGGGAAAACACCAAGACAAGGACAGAAACTACACCCGGGAAGAAGCAAGATAGAAACCTCCTCTCATCAAACCCAAAAGAAGGTAACCTCTCGAATATGAAAAATAAATAAAACAAATAAATATAATTTCAAAAATGTCTGGAGGTAATAATTACTATGCCTTAATATCTCTTAACATCAATGGACTCAATTCCCCAATAAAAAGACATAGATTAGCAGACTGGATACAGAAACAGGACCCTACATTTTGCTGCATACAGGAAACACATCTCAGTGTTAAAGACAAACACTGCCTTAGAGTAAAAGGCTGGAAAACAATCTTACAAGCAAATGGTCTCAGGAAACAAGCTGGAGTAGCCATTCTAATATCAGATAAAATTGACTTCCAACCTAAAATCATCAAAAGAGACTCAGAAGGTCCCTTCTTGCTGGCTAAAGGGAAAATCCACCAAGAAGAGCTCTCAATACTGA
The DNA here is from genome assembly GCA_964023405.1 of Apodemus agrarius. Taxonomy (NCBI): domain Eukaryota; kingdom Metazoa; phylum Chordata; class Mammalia; order Rodentia; family Muridae; genus Apodemus; species Apodemus agrarius. The sequence continues at coordinate 70,652,262 of OZ030020.1, forward strand.
ACATGTATGCTCCAAATGCAAGGGCACCCTCATTTGTAAAAGAAACCTTATTAAGCTTAAAGTACACATTACACCAAACACAATAATTGTGGGTGACTTCAACACTCCACTCTCCTCAGTGGACCGAACAGGAAAGCAGAAACTAAACAGGGACACAGTGAAACTAATTGAAACTCTAAACCAATTGGATTTAACAGATATATATATAGAACATTTCATCCTAAAGCTAAGGAATATACCTTTATCTCAGCACCGCATGGTACCTTCTCCAAAATAGACCATATAATTGGTCACAAGACAGATGTCAACATATACAAGAAGATCGAGCTAATCCCATGCCTCCTATTAGATCACCATGAAGTAAGAGTGGTCTTCAATAGCAACAAAAACAACAGAAAGCCCACATACACATGGAAACTGAACAATACTCTACTCAATGACACCTTGGTCAAGGAAGAAATAAAAAAAGAAATCAAAGACTTTTTAGAATTCAATGAAAATGAAGGTACAACCTACCCAAATCTATGGGACCCAATGAAAGCAGTGCTAAGAGGAAAACTCATAGCTCTAAGTGCATCCAAAAAGAAACTGGAGAGAGCATACACTAGCAGCTTAATGGCACACCTTAAAGCCCTGGAAGAAAAACAAGTTATTTCACCCAGGAGGAGTAGAAGACAAGAAATCATCAAACTCAGGGCTGAAATCAATCAAATAGAAACAAAGAGAACCATACAAAGAATCAACAAGACCAGGAGTTGGTTCTTTGAGAAAATCAACAAGATAGATAAACCCCTAGCCAGACTAACCAAAGGACACAGAGACAGTATACAAATTAACAAAATTAGAAATGAAAAGGGAGACATAACAACAGAAACTGTGGAAATTCAAAAGATCATCAGATCCTACTACAAAGGTCTATACTCAAAACAACTGGAGAATCTAGAAGAAATGGACAATTTCCTAGACAGATACCAAATACCAAAATTAAATCAGCGTCAAATAGATCAGCTAAATAGTCCCATAAGCCCTAAAGAAATAGAAGGGGTTATAGAAAGCCTCCCAACCAAGAAAATTACAGGACCAGATGGTTTTAGTGCAGAATTCTACCAGACCTTCAAAGAAGACTTAACACCAATACTTTTCAAACTATTCCACAAAATAGAGACTGAAGGGATACTGCCGAACTCATTCTTTGAAGCCACAATTATGCTAATACCTAAACCACAAAAAGATCCAACAAAGAAAGAGAACTACAGGCCAATTTCTCTTATGAATATCAATGCAAAAATACTAAATAAAATTCTTGCCAACTGAATCCAAGAGCACATCAAAACGATCATTCACTATGATCAAGTAAGCTTCATCCCAGGGATGCAGGGATTGTTCAATATATGGAAATCCATCAATGTAATCCACTACATAAACAAACTAAAAGAAAAAAACCACATGGTCATCTCATTAGATGCTGAAAAAGCATTCGACAAAATTCAGCTTCCTTTCATGCTAAAAGTCTTGGAAAGAGCAGGAATTCAAGACCCATACCTAAACATAGTAAAAGCAATCTACAGCAAGCCAGTAGCCAACATCAAAATAAATGGAGAGAAACTTGAAGCAATCCCACTAAAATCAGGGACTAGACAAGGCTGCCCTCTCTCTCCATATGTTTTCAATATAGTATTTGAAGTTCTAGCGAGAGCAATTAGACAACATAAGGAAGTCAAAGGGCTACAAATTGGAAAGGAAGAAGTCAAACTATCATTATTTGCAGATGATATGATAGTTTACTTAAGTGACCCAAAAAACCCCACCAGAGAACTTCTACAGCTGATAAACAACTTCAGCAAAGTGATGGTTATAAAATTAATTCAAGCAAATCAGTAGCCTTCTTGTACTCAAAGGACAAGCAGGCTGAGAAAGAAGTTAGGAAATAACACCCTGCACAATAGCCACAAACAACATAAAGTACCTTGGCGTAACTCTAACCAAACAAGCGAAAGATCTGTATGACAGGAACTTCAAGTCCTTAAAGAAAGAAATCGAAGAAGACCTCAGAAGATGGAAAAATATTTCTTGCTCCTGGATTGGCAGGATCAATATAGTGAAAATGGCCAGCTTGCCAAAAGCAAAATACAGATTCAATGCAATCCCCATCAAAATCCCAACTCAATTCTTTATAGATCTAGAAAGAGCAATTCTCAAATTCAACTGGAGAAACAAAAAACCCAGGATAGCTAAAACAATTCTCAACAATAAAAGGACTTCTGGGGGAATCAATATCCCTGACCTCAAGCAGTACTACAGAGCAATTGTGTTAAAAACTGCATGGTTTTAGTACAGCAACAGGTAAGTGGATCAATGGAATAGGATTGAAGACCCAGAAATTAACCCACAGACTTATGGTCACTTGATCTTTGATAAAGGAGCCACAACCATCCAGTGGAATAAAGATAGCCTCTTCAACAAATGGTGCTGGTTCAACTGGAGGTCAACATGCAGAAGAATGCGAATTGACCCACTCTTATCTCTTTGCACTAAGATCAACTCCAAGTGGATCAAGGACCTCCACATCAAACCAGACACACTGAAACTATTAGAAAAGAAACTTGGGAAGACCCTGGAGGACATAGGCACAGGGGGAAAGTTCCTGAACAGAACACCAATAGCTTATGCACTAAGATCAAGAATTGACAAATGGGACCTCATAAAATTACAAAGTTTCTGTAAGGCAAAGGACACTGTCAGAAGGACAAAACGACAACCAACAAAGTGGGAAATGATCTTCACCAACCCCACATCTGACAGAGGGCTAATATCCAATATATACAAAGAACTCAAGAAGTTAGACCCCAAAGAACCAAATAACCCTATCAAAAAATGGGGTACAGAGCTAAACAAAGAATTTTCACCAGAAGAAATTCGGATGGCCGAGAAACACCTTAAGAGATGTTCAACATCATTAGTCATCAGGGAAATGCAAATCAAAACAACCCTGAGATTCCACCTCACACCAGTCAGAATGGCTAAGATTAAAAACTCAAGAGACAACAAGTGCTGGCGAGGATGTGGAGAAAGAGGAACACTCCTCCACTGTTGGTGGGATTGCAAAATGGTAAAACCACTCTGGAAATCAGTGTGGTGGTTCCTCAGAAAATTGGGCATGTCCCTTCCAGAGGACCCTGGCATACCTCTCCTGGGCATATACCCAGAGGATTCCCCTGCATACAATAAAGACACATGCTCCACTATTTTTATAGCAGCCTTTTTTATAATAGCCAGAAATTGGAAGGAGCCTAAATATTCCTCAAAGGAGGAATGGATACAGAAAATGTGGTATATTTATACAATGGAATACTACTCAGCAATTAGAAATAATGAATTCATGCAATTTGTAGGTAAATGGTTAGACCTGGAAAATATCATCCTGAGTGAGCTAACCCAGTCACAAAAGAATACACAAGAAATGCAATCACTGATAAGTGGATATTAATGAGCCCAGAAGCCCTAAATACTCCAGGCACAATTAGAAAGTCAAATGATTCCCAAGAAGAAAGGAGAGGACCCTGGGCCTGGAAAGATTGGATCCAGTTTTGTAGAGAAACCATGGGGGGAGGGGGAATGATTGGGGAATGGTTGGGGGGGGGAGAGGATTTATTGGACGTATGGTGGTGGGGAACTGGGAAAGGGGAAAGCCTTTGGAATGTAAACATAATATAGAAAATAAAAATTAAAAAAAAAAGATATGGGATTAGCATAGATACTCGGGACAACACACATCACACACAAATAGAAGAATTATTTTATTGTTTTCAAGTGTACATTTTCACAGAAATGCAAATAACTCAAACAATATGCAGAAATGCAAATAACTCAAACATTAAGCAAATAAAACAAACACTGGCAATATCCTCAGGGATTTTATGTTATCTGTCGAAAATATGCAAACCTAATTATTTTTTCATTTCTTGTTTTCATGACCAATATTTTACAATGTCAAATAGGCAAAATAATATAAATCAACATTATAAAGAGTAAATCAGGATGTACAGAAATACATATTATTCAAATTTAGTTTTAAAGATATGAATTCTAAGTTCTAGTATTAGAGCAAAAATCCATGTATTGCATATAATTCAAAAATACTGAACAATTGAAATTCAAAATATATTCATTTTGGCCTTTAAATTACAGTAAAACAGTGTTTTAGAAGAAAATTGATATCAAATTTGGTAATAAAATAAGTACAATAAAAAGTTACAATGTTGTGTGACAATGAAACATCCTTATACATGACATGGGAAGAAACAATAGCTCCAGGATTGAAAACCCTCATATGATAGTCATTACAGATACTTTCAACATTCTTTTCCAACAGTGGAATCAGGCATCAAAAATCAAAATCTAACACTTGAGCCTTTCACCTTGCACTTTTTCTCATTTTACACTTTCTTTAAAAGTAGTGGCAGTGTTTTTCCTTTTTTATTTTTATGCTTTATTTGTATTTTTGAGATTATAATTATATTTCTCCCTTCCCTTTCAGCCCTCCAAAGCATGGTACTATATTTTTCCTCATTCACTTTCAAATTCATGGACCCTTTTCCCCCACTAACTGTTATTTTATGCATGTAAATACATATGTAGGAGATATAGAAATCAAACCTGCTCAGTATATAAAATTTTACTTCTATATATGTTTTCAGGGCTGATAATTTTGTACTGGAAAACCAATTGTTGTGTCCTCTCTTGTCTGTCATTCTTTTTATAGGGATGAAAACTTGTGTGTTTTTCCTCATTCAGTTTGCTATGTTCATCAGTGTCATCCTTGTTCAATTCCATGTGTGCAGTCAAATTGTTGAGACTTTATGGATGTCACTGCTAAAATTGTTTAGGAGACACACGCCCTTGATCCTATGGCTTAGACAGTGTTCTTATCCTTTCTTCTACAGTGTTACCTGATCCTTAGTTGTATTAGATGCTTTGTAGATTAATTCACAACCCTCTGTTTTGATTGGTTGTTTTTCTGTAATTGTCTTTATCTGTGGCAAAGTTTCATTAATGAGGGATGAAGACTTCTTATGTCTGTGGCAGTAATTTTTTTCACAGCCTTTTGCCTTTGATTGTTGTTACATACATACATACACACATACAAGCATGTATGGATGCATTCATACATTCATGCATACATACACACAAATATATATTTATTTTCATGTATATGTACTATATAGTTCATATAATTTCACTTTTTATTTGTATTTTTTTATTTTGTATTAAATATATTCTTTATTTACATTTCAAATTTTATACCCTTTCCCATTTTTCTCCCCTCCCAGAAAATCCCCAGCCCAACCTCCCATCCCCTGCCTCCAAGAAGATGCCCCTCTGCCCAGCCCACTCCCATCTACCCCTCCTTGATTTCCCCACACTGGGGCATCTATCGAGCCTTTATAGGATCAAGGACCTCTCTTCCCACTGATACCAGACAAGGGATACCTATGCCACAATTGGGGCTGGAACCGTGTGTACCCCTTGATTGATAGCTTAGACCCTGGGAGCCCAGCGGGGTCTTGGTTTTCCAACATCTTCATTCTTCCCATGGGGCTGCAAACCCCTTCAGCTCTACAGTCCTCCCTCCAACTCCTCCATTGGGGACCCCACACTCAGTCCAATGTTTGACTGTATCTTTAAGGCTCTCACAGAGCCCCTCAGGAGACAGCCTTAACAGGCTCCTTTCAGCAAGCACTTCTTGTCATCCTTAATAGTGTTAGGATTTGGTGACTGTTTATAGGATGAATCCCCAGGAAGGACAGACAGTCTTTTGGTGGACTTCCCTTCAGCTTCTGCCTCATACTTTGTCTCTATAATTGCTCCTGTGAATATTTTGTTCCCTTTCTCAGAAGAACTAAACCACTCACATTTCGTGAGCTTCTTGAGGTCTGTGTGTTATATCTTGTTTTTCCTGAGCTTTTGGGCTAATATCCACTTATCAGTAAGTGCATACCATGTATATTCTTTTATGATTGGGTTACCTAACTCAGGGTGACACTTTCTAGTTCTATCCATTTGCCTAAGAATTTCACGAATCCATTGTTTTTAGTAGCTAAGTAGTACTCCATTGTATAAATATATCACATTTTCTGTACCCATTCCTCCATTGAGGAACATCTGGGTTCTTTCTAGCTTCTGGCTATTGTAAATAAGGCTGCTATGAATATAATAGAGCATGTGTCCTTATTACCTCCTGGAGCATCTTCTGGGTATATGCCCAGGAGTGGTATAGCTGGGTCCACAGGTATTATTATGTCTAATTTTCTGAGAAACCAACAAATTGATTTTGAGAGTGGTGATACCAGCTTGCAATACCACCAGCAATGGAGGAATATTCCTCTTTCTCCACATCCTCTCCAGCATCTGCTGTCCCCTGAGTTTTTCATCTTAGCCATGCTGACTGGGGTGAGGTAGAATCACAGTGTTGTTTTGATTTGCATTTTCCTGATAACTAAGGATGCTGAAAATTTCTTTAGGTGCTTCAGGCCATTCAAATTTCCTCAGTTGACAATTCTCTTTTTAGCTCTGTACCCCATTTTTAATAGGGTTATTTGACTCTCTGGAGTCTAACTTCTTGAGTTCTTTTTATACATTGGATATTAGTCCTCTATAGGATGTAGGATTGGTAAAGATCTCCCAATCTGTTGGTTCCTGTTTTGTCCTATTGACAGTGTCCTTTGCTTTACAGAAGCTTTTCAATTTTATGAGGTTCCACTTGTCAATTCTTGTTCTTAGAACAGAAACCATTGGTGTTCTGTTTAGAAAAATTTCTCCTGTGCCCATGTGTTCAAGGCTCTTCCCCACTTTCTCCTCTATAGGCTTCAGTGTATCTGGTTTTATGTGGAAGTTCTTGATACACTTGGACTTGAGTTTTTTAAAAGGAGATAAGAATGAGTCAATTTGCATTTTTCTACATGCTGAACTCCAGTTGATCCAGCACCATTTGTTTGAAATGCTGGTTCTTTTTCCACTGAAAGTTTTTATCTTCTTTGTCAAATATCAAGTGACCATAAGTGCATGGTTTCATTTCTGGGTCTTCAATTCTATTCCATTGATCTTCCTGCCTGTCTCCGTACCCATACCATACATTTTTTATCACTATTGCTCTGTAGTTGAGCTTGAGGTCAGGGATGGTGTTTCCCCTAGGAGATCTTGTGTTGTGGAGAATAGTTTTCCCTATCCTGGGATTTTTGTTATTCCAATTGAATGTGCAGATTGCTCTTTCTAGCTCCATGAATAATTGATTTGTAGTTTTGATGGGGATTGCATTGAATTTGTAGATTGCTTTTGGCAAAGTAGCTATTTTTGCTATATTAATCTTTCTAATACATGAGCATGGGAGTTCTTTCCATCTTCTGAGATCTTCTTTGATGCTGTTGTTCAGAGGCTTGAAGTTCTCATCATACAGATCTTCACTCAATTAGTTAGAGCCATTCCAATATATGTAATCCAACACCATTTGTGACTATTGTGAAGGATGTTGTTTCCCTAATTTCTTTCTCAGCTTGTTTATACTTTGAGTAGAGGAAGGCTACTGATTTGTTGGAGTTAATTTTATATCCAGCCACTTTCCTGTTGTTTATCAGCTTTATGAGTTCTCTGGTGCAATTTTGGGGGTCAGTTTACTATCATATCATCTGCAAATAGTGGTATTTTGACTTATTCCATCCCAATTTGGATTCCTTTGTCCTCCTTTTGTTTTCTAATTGCTCTAGTTAGAACTTCAAGTACTACATTGAATGGATAGGGAGAGAGATGGCAGCCTTGACTGGTCCTTGATTTTAATGGGATTCCATCAAGTTTTTCTCTGTTTAGTTTGATGTTGACTACTGCTTCCACTATGGTTAGGTCTAGGCCTTGAATTCCTGATCTCTCTAAGACTTTTAACATGAAGAGATTCTGAATTTTTGTCAATTGTGTTTTCAACATCTAATGAAATGTTCATGTGTTTTTTTTCTTTGAGTTTGTTTATGTAGTGGATTATCTTGATAGATTTCAATATAGTGAACCATCCCTCCATCTCTGGGAATTATCATTTTGTTGTATTCTTGGATTCAGTTGGCAAGAATTTGATTGAGTATTTTTATGTCAATGTTGATAAAGGAAATTGGTCTGAAGTTCTCTTTCATTGTTTGGTCTTTGGTGTTGGTATAAGCGTTATTGTGGCTTAATAGAATGAATTGGGTAGTGTTCCTTTTGTTTCTATTTTGTGGAATAGTTTGAAGAATATTGGTATTAGGTTTCCTTTGAAGATCTGATAGAATTCCCTACTGAACCCATCTGGTCCTGAGCTTTTTTTGGTTGGGAGACTGATAATGACTGCTTCTATTTCCTCAGGACTTATGGGACTATTTAGATGGTTTATCTCATCCTGTTTTAATATTAGACATGTTTTCAGTGATTATTTTTCTTTTTGCTGCATAGAAAATAAGTTAAGAAATAAAGGGCTTAACCCAGATAACTATTGGAGAGTTGAAGTGTATTACTGTGGGAAAGTCAAGATGGCAAGAGCTTGAGGAGCCTTGTGTCCACAATTATGACATTGATGAATGCTGATGCTCAATTCATGTTGTCCTTTTTATTCAGTCTAGTACATTAGTCCATGAACGTGTCCTATCCATATTGGGGTAGATCATCCCACCTTGATAACCCAAATGCAGAAAATTCGTTGTAGCCATATAAAAAGGTCTGTTTCTATGATATTTCTAAATTACATGAAGTTGAAAATCAACAGATAGAGAAAATGTGGTGCATTTACACAATGGAGTACTACTCAGCTATTAAAATCAATGACTTCATTAAATTCTTAGGTAAATGAATGGAACTAGAAAATTTCATCCTGAGTGAGGTAACCCAATCACAAAGAACACACATGATATGGAATCACTGATAAGTGGATATTAGCCCAAACATGTGGAACAAAGTCTGAAGGAAAGGCCATTCAAAGATTACCACAACTGGGATACATTCTATATGTAGTCACCAAACCCAAACACTATTGTGGATGCCAAGAAGTACATCCTGACAGGAGCCTGATATAGCTGTCTCCTGAGAGGCTTTGCCAGAGCCTGACAAATACAGAGGCGGATGCTCACAGCCAACCATTGGCGTGAGCTCGGAGTCCCCAATGGTGCGCTCAATGGAGGAGTTAGAGAAAGGACAGAGAAGATGAAGGGGCTTGCAACCACATAGAATGAACAATTATATCAACTAACCAGACCCCCCCCCAAGAGCTCCCAGTGTCTAAACTACTAACCAAGGAGTACTCATGGACTCAAAGCTCCACCTGCATATGTAGTAGTGAGGATTGCCTTGTTGGGCATCAATGGGAGAAGAGACCCTTGGTCCTGTAAAGGCTCTATGTCCCATTGTAAGAGAATTTGAGCAAGAAGAAGCAAAAGTGGGTGGGAGTGTAGGGGAACACCCTTATGGAAGCATGGGGAAGGGGAAGACATAGTGGGGTTCTGGGCAGGGTAACTGGAAAGTGGTATAACATTTAAAATGTAAAGAAAGAAAATATACAATAAAAAATAAACTTACAAAAAGAAATAAAGATGAACTATTAAATACATACCTATAATCAGTGCTTGGTTAAATAGGTTAAGAAGATGTAGGATTAAGCTCAGCATTTGTTACATAAGGAGTCAGCCTCAATACATTATCTAAATCAGATCAACCAACCAACCAAACAAACAAAACAAAAGAAACAAAAAGGAAACATTTTTTCTCCTACTGTTTTTTTCTACTTCCTTCAGCAAATTGTAAAAAAATAAATAAATAAAAAATAAAAAACTGTGAAAAACTGTGAAAAACTGTTGTCACTACTCAGTATGATTAATATTATAATTTGTGAACAAATTATAGACTAGTTTGTACCTATCTGTCCAAATTTTTTGAATTCTTATTTTTTTTATATTTTACTTTAGTGGAAGGTAACAAAATTCTAGTCACACAGATGATTCCACTAATCTATTCAAGATTATTTTAATGAATTTCCAATATGCATAGGAATTTGTGCTAAGTTCTTGAACTATAGAATATGATCAAGCCAATTAACTAATTAATGGTTACCTTTGCTCTTTAGAATTCCATTGGTTCCTACATTAAAATTAAACAGAAGTACTGATTTTCAAGTTGATGTATATTTTCATTCCAGTCTTAATCTCCTTTGAATCCATGTATTCCTTTCAAAAAGAATTTAAATTGCCTAAGACTATGCACTTGTCTGTAACATTCATAATAAAAATATTTTTACATTGTAAGTGTAAAATTGATTTAGAACCTGCCACTTGTCTGAATAAAACTACTTTGTGGTGTCTTATAATTAATTTTCTTATCCAAACAACCTCCACTAATTAAACGATTATCAGTATCCTACTTTTTTATAAAGTGGCTTATTCTTTTAAAATATGTTTTTTTATGTGCATAGCATTTTGCTACATGTACAAATGTATACTATGTTTAAGCCTGGTGCCTAGAGGACAGAATAAGGTGTTGCATTCCCTGGAGATAGAGCTACAAAATGTTGTGAACTATAATGTAGGTACCAATGACAAAGCTGAGTCCTCTGAAAGACTAGCAGGTAACATGAAACAATCTCTCAGTCCCCAGTGTCCTCATGCTCTTTATTCAAAGTCAAAGATATTGTGTAAAAATGGCATTGCAATAAGTATTCTACTTTGTATGTTTCTTAGCTCCAAAGATATCCTGGGTTTGACTTCTGTAGAGTTACTATTCCTTCTATAGATAAGAATCTTATATCTCAAAAAGGAAATATGGTATACATATTTGCCACAGCTTATGCATCCACATCTTAGACACCTGGCAGGAAACAAGAAGAACTAAAGCAGAGAGACAGAAGTAATATAACCCTAGGTTTAAGTGAGCCATGAGTTCAGATGGAGACATACCAGTAGCCCAGAAATTCAGCATTTATAATATAAGAAATAAGGGTGGAGTGGGTTCATTAATCTTCATAGGGGTTCATTTTAAGGAAGCATTAGCCTGTAAATGTGATCATGCAGGACAAGAAAATTGTGATTGTTATTCTTTGCACATACCCTTTTTAGCCAATTTTAACCATTCATCAACATTCATCCTCAGTCTAGGAGGGAGGCATTGCAATTCTGCTGAGCCTGATACAGTGAAGGTCTTTTTTATTCCAATGAGGGTGGGGCACTGGCTTCTTTGACATAGCATATTTGTGTCAAAAATATACAATCTTTCAAGACTTTAGCCATTCTACACAAATATCATCACTAATTATATTAGGACTCAGAAATCAATATTCCTCACTGAATCTGAATTTTGACCACTTTATTGTCACAGCAAAAATATATACTAATACCCTATATCTTAAACCAAAGACTCTTAATTCTCTAGACATTATTTTTATGAGTTCTAATCCCCAAATTTGTAAAAATATCTGATTATGAAGTATAATATATCTCTTCTCATTTATATTTTGTCCAGAACAGTCTGATATCCCACTGCCACCCTCCATATAACTAGATTAGAATTACAAAATTTCCAAACACAACAGAAGATCAGAAGAAGTGAATACTATCTCATTAAATATTTTCGTATCTTTTAGGATATGTTAAACTTCTTTTAATACTGCCTTCTGTTTACTTCACCAAAATTAAATTGATTATGATAATATCTTCAAGAAAGTATTAAATTTTATTAATTTAATTTTGTTATCAACTATGGATTGCTAGACTCATTAATTATTTAAAGCATTATAAATGTATTGAAAGGTTAAAAAGATATCATTTCTTTTTTATTGGATATATTTTTTATTTACATTTCATTTCCCTTTTCCTGGTTCCTGCCCCCAAAAGTCCCATATGCCCTTTTCCCTCCATCTGTTCCCCCATCCATCCCTTCCCACTTCCCTGTTCTGGTATTCCCCTACACTGATGCATTGAGACTTTCCAGAACCAGGGTCCACTTCTTCCTTCTTCTCAGACATCATTTGTTTGTGGATTGTGTCTTTGGTGTTCCAAGATTCTAGGCTAATATCCATTTATCTGTGAGTATGTACCATGGGTATTCTTTTGAGACTGGGTTACTTCACTTAATATGGTGTTCTCCTGCTCCATTCATTTGTCTAAGAATTTCATGAATTCATTGTTTCTAATGGCTGAATAGTGCTACATTGTGTATATATACCACATTTTTTGTATCCATTCCTCCTTTGAGGGACATCTGGGTTCTTTCCAGTTTCTGGCTATTATAAATAAGGCTGCTATGAAAATAGTAGAGCATGCATCCTTATTGCATGCTGGGGAATCTTCTGGGTATATGCCCAGGAGAGGTATGGCAGTGTCCTCCGGAAGTATCCTGTACAGTTTTCTGAGGAACCACCAGACTGATTTCCAGAGTGGTTGTATCAGCTTGCCATAACACCAGCAGTGGAGGAGTGTCCCTCTTTCTCCACATCCTCGCCAACACCTGCTGTTTCCTAAGTTTTTAATCTTAGCCATTTTGACTGGTGTGAGGTGAAATCTCAGGGTTGTTTTGATTTGCATTTCCCTAATGACTAATGATGTTGAACATTTCTGAAGGTGCTTCTCAACCATTAGAAGATTTTCAGGTGAAAAGTCTTTGTTTAGCTCTGTACCCCATTTTTGATAGGGTTATTTGGTTTTCTGAGTTCTAACTTCTTGAGTTCTTTGTATACATTGGATATTAGCCCTCTGTCAAATGTAGGGCTGGTGAAGATCTTTTCCCAATTTGTTGGTTGCCAACTTGTCCTTTTGACCTGTCTTTTGCCTTACAGAAACTTTGTAGTTTTATGAGGTCCCATTTGTCTATTCTTGATCTTAGAGCATAAGTAATTGGTGTTCTGCTTAGGAATTTCCCCCTGAGCCAATGTCCTCAAGGGTCTTCCCCAGTTTCTTTTCTATTAATTTTAGTGTGTCTGGTTTTATGTGGAGGTCCTTGATCCACTTGGAGTTGAGCTTAGTGCAAGGAGAAAAGAGTGGATCAATTTTCATTCTTCTGCATGCTGACCTCCAGTTGAGCCAGCACCATTTGTTGAAAAGGCTATCTTTTTTCCACTGAATGTTTTCAGCTCCTTTGTTGAAGATCAATTGATAGATATGTGGGTTCAATTCTGGGTCTTCAATCCAATTTCATTGATCCACATCCCTGTCACTGTACCAATACCATGCAGTTTTTAACACTACTGCTCTGTAGTATTACTTGAGGTCCAGGATACTGATACACGCAGACGTTCTTTTACTGTTGAGAATAGTTTTAGCTATCCTGGGTTTTTTGTTATTCCAGATGAATTTGAGAATTGCTCTTCCTAACTCTATGAAGAACTGAGTTGGGATTTTGTTGGGGATTGCAATGAAGCTGTATATAGCTTTTGGAAAGATTGCCATTTTAACTATATTAATCCTGCCAACCCATGAGCATGGTAGATTTTTCCATTTTCTGAGGTCTTCTTCCATTTCCTTCTTAAGAGACCTGAAGTTCTTGTCATACAGATCTTTCACTTGTTTGGTGAGAGTCACATCAAGATACTTTATATTGTTTTTGGCTATTGTGAAGGGTGTCATTTCCCTAATTTCTTTCTCAGTCTGCTTATCCTTTGAGTATAGGAAGGCTACTGATTTGCTTGATTTGATTTCATAACCAGCCACTTTGCTGAAGTAGGTTGTTAGCTGTAGGAGATCTCAGATGGATTTTTTTTGGGTAACTTAAGTATGCTATCATATCATTTGTGAATAGTGATAGTTTGACTTGTTCCTTTCCAATTTGTATCCCTTTGACTTCCTTATGTTGTTGAATTGCTCTAGCTAGGACCTCAAAGTACTATATTGAAAAGATATGGTGAGAGGGGGCAGCCTTGTTTAGTTCCTGATTTTAGTGGGATTGCTTCAAGTTTCTCTCCATTTACTTTGATGTTGACTACCAGTCTGCTGTAAATTGCTTTTACTATGTTTAGGTATGGGCCTTGAGTTCCTGTTCTTTCCAAGACTTTTAGCATGAAAGGATGCTGAATTTTGTCATATGCTTTTTCACCATCCAATGAGATTACCATGTGGTTTTTTTTCTTTGAATTTGTTTATGTAGTGGATTACGTTGATGGATTTCCTTATATTGAACCATCCCTGCATTTCTGGGATGAAGCCAACTTGATCATGGTGAATGATCATTTTGATGTGTTCTTGGATTCGGTTGGCAAGAATTTTATTGAATATTTTTGCATCTATGTTCATAAGGGAAATCGATCTGAAGTTCTTTCTTAGTTGATTCTTTGTGTGGTTTTGGTATCAGCCTAAGTATGGCTTCATAGAATGAGTTGGGTAGTGTTCCTTCTGTTTCTATTTTGTGGAATAGTTTGAAGAGTAATGGTATTAGGTATGGTATTAGGTCTTCTTCGAAGGTCTGATAGAATTCTGCACTAAACCATCTGGTCCTGTCCTTTCTTTCTTTTCTTTTCTTTCTTTTTTTTTTTTTTTTTTTTTTTTTTGGTTGGAAGACTTTCTATGACCCCTTCCATTTTGGAGGGGGGGTTATGGGACTGTTTAGATGATCTATTTGATCCTCATTTAATTTTGGTATTTGGTATCTGTCTAGGAAATTGTCCATTTCCTCCAAATTATCCAGTTGTGTTGAGTATAGACTTTTGTAGTAGGATCTGATGATTTTTTGAATTTCCTCAGTTTCTGTTGTTATATCTCCCTTTTCATTTCTAATGTTGTTAATTTGGATACTGTTTCTGTGTCCATTGGTTAGTCTGGCTAAGGGTTTATCTATCTTGTTGATTTTCTCAAAGAACCAGCTCATGGTTTTGTTGATTCTTTGTATGGTTCTCTTTGTTTCTACTTGATTGATTTCAGTCCTTAGTTTGATGATTTTCTGTCTTCTACTCCTCCTGGGTGAATTAGCTTCTTTTTGTTCCAGAGCTTTCAGGTGTGCTGTTAAGTTGCTAGTATATGCTCTCTCCTGTTTCTTTTTGGAGGCACTCAGGGCTATGTGTTTTCCTCTTAGCACTGCTTTCATTATGTCCCATAGATTTCGGTATGTTGTGCCTTAATTTTCATTAAATTCTAAAAAGTCTTTGAATTCTGTCTTTATTTCTTCCTTGACTAAGGTATCATTGAGTAGAATATTATTCAGCCTCCATGTGTATGTGGACTTTCTATTGTTTTTGTTGGTATTGAAGGCCACTCTTACTCCATAGGAGTCTGATAGGAGGCATGCGATTAGTTTGATCTTATCTTTGTTGAGGTCTGTGTTGTGACCAATTATATGGTCGATTTTGGAGAAGGTACCATGAGTTGCTGAGAAAAATGTATATTCTTTTGCTTTAGGATGAAATGTTTTATATATATATGTGTGTATATATATGTATATGTATATATGTATATATATGTATATGTGTGTATATGTATATATATACACATATATGTGTGTGTATGTATATATACACATATATGTGTGTACATATATATACATATAACATATACATATAACATATACATATAACATATACATATAACATATATACACGTATATATATATATACATACACACACACACACACACACACACACACACACATATTTGTTAAATCCAATTTGTACAAAGCTTCAATAAGTTTCCCTGTGTCTTAGTTTCTGTTTTCCTAATCGGTCCATTGAGGAGAGTGGAGCGTTGAGGTCCCCCACAATTATTGTGTTTGGTGCAATGTGTGCTTTGAGCTTCAGTAAAGTTTCTTTTACGAATGAAAGTTTCTTTTACCCTTGCATTTGGAGCATAGATGTTCAGAATTATGAGTTCTTCTTGATGGATTTTCCCTTGACCAGCAAGAAGTGACCTTCTGTGACTCTTTTGATGACTTAGGGTTGAAAGTCAATTTTATCTGATATTAAAATGGCTATTCCAGCTTGTTTCCTAAGACCATTTGCCTGTAAAATTGTCTTCTAACCTTTTACTCTAAGGTACTTTTTTTCTTTGAACCTGAGGTGTGTTTCCTGTATGCAGCAAAATGTAGCATCCTCTTTCCATATCCAGTCTGTTAGTCTATGTCTTTTTATTGGAGAATTGAATCCATTGATGTTGAGAGATATTAAGGAATAGTGATTATTTCTTCCTCTCATTTTTTATATCATTTTTGTTTTTGAGTTGTTATCTTCTTTTGACTTTGATGGAAGAATTTTACAATCTTGCTTTTTCCAGGGTGTAGTTTCCCTCCTTATATTGGTGTTTTCCTCCTATTATCCTTTGTAGGCCTGGGTTTTTGCAAAGTTCTAGTGTAAATTTGGTTTTGTCATGGAGTATTTTGGTTCCTCCATCTGTGTTGATTGAGAATTTTGCTGGGTATAGTAGTCTTGGCTGACATTTGGTTCTCTTAGAGTCTGCATGATATCGGCCCAGGATCTTCTAGCTTTCATGGTCTCTGGTGAGAAGTCTGGTGTGATTCTGATAGGTCTTCCTTTATTTGTTACTTGACCGTTTTCTCTTACTGACTTTAATATTCTTTCTTTCTTTAGTATGTTTGGAGTTGTGATTATTATGTGACAGGAGGTATTCCTATTATGGTCCAGTCTTTTTGGAGTTCTGTAGGCTTCTTGTATATTCATGGGCATCACTCTCTTTAGGTTAGGGAAATTTTCTTCCCTAATTTTGTTGAACATATTTGCTGGCATTTTAAGTTGTTAATCTTCACTCTCATCTATACCTATAATCTTTAGGTTTTTTCTTCTCATTGTGTCCTGGATTTCCTGGATGTTTTGGGTTACAAGCCTTTTGCATTTTGCATTTTCTTTTACTGTGAAGTCAATGGTCTCTATGGCATCTTCAGCATCTGAGATCCTTACTTCTCTTGTATTCTGTTGTTGATATTTGCATCTACAACCCCTGATTTCTTCCCAAGGTTTTCTATCTCCAAAGTTGTCTCACTTTGTGATTTCTTAGTTGTTTCTATCTCTGTATTTAGATCCTGGATAGTTTTGCTCAGTTCCTTCACTTGTTTGTTTGTGTTTTCCTGCAATTCTTTAAGAGATTTTTTTTTGTTTCCTCTTTTATGACTGCTGCCTGTTGGCTCAGTTTCTCCTGCATTTCTTTAAGTGATTTTTTTAATTTCCTCTTTATTGGCTTCTATCTGTTGACTCATATTCTCCTGGAATTCTTTAAGTGATTTTTGTGTTTCCATTGTAATGCCATCTTACTTATTCATGTTCCATGCACTTCTTTGAGAGATTTGTTTATGTCTTTTTTTGTGTTTCTCTAGCAGCATCATGACAGTGCTTTTAAATCCAAATCTTGTTTTTCTGGTGTGTTTGGGTATCCAGGACTTGCTGTGGTTGGAGAATTGGGTTCAGATGCTGCCATATTGCCTTGATTTCTGTTAGTATCGTTCCTACATTTGCCTTTTGTCATGTGTTTATCTCTAGAGTTAGTTGGTCTTATTGTTACTTGTTGGTGTTTGAAGCTCCCGTGAGCCTGGTGTTTCGCGCTGCTGTTCCAGAGGGTGTCTATGCTCCCAAGGTGGAAAACCACTGGGCTCTGAATTACCTCCTCAGCTCTGCTTGCCGAACTCAGGTCTCCTCCCAGCTTCCTGCTGGGCATGTAACTGGCCACCAGCTGTCTCTTCCTGGTTTGCCTAGATGCTAGCTCTTAAGAATCAAGCTAAAACTATTCTCAACAATAAAAGAACTTCTGGGGGAATCAATATCCCTGACCTCAAGCAGTACTACAGAGCAATTGTGTTAAAAACGGCATGGTATTGGTACAGCAACAGGCAAGTAGATCAATGGAATAGGATTGAAGACCCAGAAATGAACCCACAGACTTATGGTCACTTGATCTTTGATAAAGGAGCCACAACCATCCAGTAGAAAAAAGATAGCCTTTTCAACAAATGGTGCTGGTGCACCTGGAGGTCAACATGCAGAAGAATGCAAATTGACCCACTCTTATCTCCTTGCAGTAAGATCAACTCCAAGTGGATCAAGGACCTCCACATAAAACCAGACACACTGAAACTATTAGAAAAGAAACATGGGAAGACCCTGGAAGACATGGGCACAGGGGGAAATTTCCTGAGCAGAACACCAATAGCTTATGTACTAAGATCAAGAATTGACAAATGGGACCTCATAAAATTACAAAGTTTCTGTAAGGCAAAGGACATTGTCAGAAGGACAAAACGGCAACCAACAAAGTGGGAAATGATCTTCACCAACCCCACATCTGACAGAGGGCTAATATCCAATATATACAAAGAACTCAAGAAGTTAGACCCCAAAGAATCAAATAACCCTATCAAAAAAATGGGGTACAGAGCTAAACAAAGAATTTTCACCAGCCGAGAAATACCTTAAGAGATGTTCAACATCATTAGTCATCAGGGAAATGCAAATCAAAACAACCCTGAGATTCCACCTCACACCAGTCAGAATTGCTAAGATTAAAAACTCAAGAGACTACAAGTGCTGGCGAGGATGTGGAGAAAGAGGAACATTCTTCCACTGCTGGTGGGATTGCAAAATGGTAAAACAGCTCTGGAAATCAGTTTGGAGGATCCTCAGAAAATCAGGCATGTCACTTCCAGAGGACCCTGGCATACCACTCCTGGGCATATACCCAGAGGATTTCCCTGCATACAATAAAGACACATGCTCCACTATGTTTATAGCAGCCTTGTTTATAATAGCCAGAAATTGGAAGGAGCCCAGATATCCCTCAAAAGAGGAATGGATACAGAAAATGTGGTATATTTATACAATGGAGTACTACTCAGCAATTAAAAATAATGAACTCATGCAATTTGTAGGTAAATGGTTAGATCTGGAAAATATCATCCTAAGTGAGTTAACCCACTCACAAAAGAATGCACATGAAATGCAATCACTGATAAGTGGATATTAATGAGCCCAGAAGCCCTAAATACTCAAGGCACAATTAGCAAGTCAAATGACTCCCAAGAAGAAGAAAGGAGAGGACCCTGGGCCTGTAAAGATTGGATCCAGTTTTGTAGACCCAGAACAGAGAAATCGTGTGGGGAGGATGATTGGGGAATAGTTGGGGGGAGAGGAATTATGGGACGTATGGTTGGGGGGAACTGGGAAAGCCTTTGGAATGTAAACATAGAATATAGAAAATAAAAATTAAATTAAAAAAAGAATCAGTTCTTTATTTCCACAGATCTGGGTTCATCTGTTGGTTTACTTTGGTGGCCTAGGCTCTTCTGTTGGTTCTCTTTGGTGACCTGGAGGCAAGATGGAGACTACCACTCTTCGGTCCGCAGGACAAACCACCCCCGACCAAGTTGGTGCAAGGCTATGTGGGTGTACAGATGGCCCGCCAAGCTGCCCAGGTCCTGGCTACAGGCAAATGCCTGGCATGTTTCCACCTAGCAATGTTAGCTTTGGATTATGTCTGCATACTTGAGCTGGTCTGTTGGTTCTCTATGGTGACCTGGTTAAACTACCAGCTCCAAGATGCTCCAAGACAGAGCAGGTCCTGGGGCTCTGTCTAACCATGGGATTCCCTGCAGGACCAGAGCTTCGCTGGCTGGACTGCTGGAGCCTAGATGGTGGCACTCTCAATCTGCAGGGCTCTGTCTTGTTAGCTGTCTGTGGTGTCCCGAGGCGAGATGGTGGCCTCCACTGTAAGCCGAGCAGAGACCCCTGAGCAAGTTAGTGCCTGAGCTGGTCGGCATACAGATAGCCCTCCCAGCTGTTCAGGCACTGGGTGCAGGCAAGAGCCTGGTGGATAGGACCAGAGTGATGTTAGACTTGGAATCAGTGTACCTGGCCTTAGCTGTTAGCTGTCTGTGGTGCCCCGAGGCAAGATGGCGGCCTCCACTGTAAGCCGGGCAGAGACCCCCAAGTGAGGTGGTGCCCAAGCTGATCTGCTTACAGATAGCCAGTCCTTGTGCTTTGATGACAACTATTTCACTGATTCAGGCAGCTCCCCAGTCTTCTACCACATTTTTTTAGAAGTTTCATTAGAAATCTATGTACTAGTTTCAGCTTTCTAGCTTCAATGAATTGATTTGGTTTCTAATTGGATGTTTTATGAGATATAGCTTGGAGATGAATAAAAATATTAGGTAAATTAGTTAATTAAAAAGCGACATTAATACTGTATATAGATAAATGATGGAAAACTATTGGAAAAATAATTATTTGTATTTCATATTTTTCCCTAGAGAATATAATATATAGAAAGAAAATTCACTGAGGATTATGGATTTCTTGGTTCTTAACTTATAGCACTATGTAATCTTTTAGAAATCTGTTTAAACATGGCTCAGTAAGAAATTATTTCAGATAAATTTTGAACATATTAGTCAGCTATTCCAACCTGATTGTTAGTCTAGATATTATACCAGGATTGATCGTATGTTAGGGAGGTCATTAGAAGTATAGGATGTTAATTTTCCCAAGTAGCTAAAGAAAAATAACTTTAATATGAATTAAAACCCACTTTATAATTATTTGTATTTATCTGATAAAGTGTCTTGCAATTTTACATATTACAGATTATTTTTACCTAAATCTTGTGTGATTTTTTATTAAGTATAAAAACATATCAAGGTATAGATAATGGTATATATTTTCTATCTCTTAATATAAAATCTTTAATGAAACCAAATGTAATAAGTAAAGAATATAGTATGCATTTTATTCTCTTCAGTGTTCTCAAAAAGCTGCTTTTAATAAATAATAATGAAATTATTATATGTGTATTTGTAATACTGTAAACTTTGAGAAACTAGTTATTGCAGTTTTCAAAGATATAATTTTGAGATGGGAATTGCTTTTAAATGTTTTCATCTGCTTCCACATACTTAAATGCCAAACAAAAGGCAGAGTGCAAACGTTGTTCTTTTTTTTCTTTCTGCATCAGAGTTTAGTACATTTTGTAATGGACTTTCTAAACTTAGTTTTCTTTAAAGCCAACTTGTTCATTGATCATTCATTCAACATTCTCCCCTTTGCTCACTATGTAGGAAACTCAATTTCTATGATGGTTAATGTAACTTTTGACAATTTAATGAAGAAACTTCTCAAGAGTCAGAGGGTAAGAAAAGAGATGGTTTTCTCCTCATATCAGAAAGCAGCACAAAAGTGGTAAATATGTGGTTTTATTTAGGTTCTTAGTATTGTAACCTGGCTTGCCTGCCCTTAGTTTAAAATTGGTAACTATCTTAGAGAATTCCCTATATAATAACTATTTTTTCCATTTTCTTGTGATTTTTTTACCTCTGTAAAATAGGACTAGGAGATATCCACAGCTAGAATGAAGCAGAGTTTATGATTTCTAGCATCTGTTTTCTTAGGACTGCATGTCACCATCCTCTCCTTTAGATGTTCAGGAGCATTCACTTAAATAATTAACTTATAAAGCAACATCAACTGCATTTTACTGTATCATGAAAACATGGATCAGAGACATAACCTGAGCTAAGTGGTGATTTAGCTTAGTCCCTGCCTTTTTCATAGTTTTATTTAAACATAACTCAAAACATCTGTTTTTGAAAGAAAAGAAACACTCTACAATATGTGCCCATTTCAATTGTTGAGACAAATCATGATGTAATAAAAGGTAATATCCCAAGTCTCAGAGCAACACTTTGGTAGTGACCTGCAAGCACAGGTTAATTACAGTAACAATACCTACATACTAAGAATGATTCTGAGAATATATGAAGAAGTATGAAAAAGACATATTTCCCACTCAACCAGAAAGACACTATGGATAAAGACAAGCTGAATGTATTCATGAATCTTCTGCTGAAAGAGAGCTGATATCCCTCAGGAGGACTAAACAAATGACAGCTTGAAATACTAATCAGGAACTGGAGTTTCATGCCTTTTCCTGGATGATGCTCTTTTTTGGAGGAGAGCAATATGTCCCATCCATCCATAATGACGTTAGAACATTTTTTTTAATTTCAAATATAGAATTTTGTGAGTCCAAATTTTACTTATTCTGCTGTGTCTTCCCTCTTCCTATCAAAATATATTTTTTCTTGAGAGCATCTTGTATAAACAATGGAAAGCAAGGTTTCATAAGATAAATTTCAAGTACCAATATTAATTTATTCTGAGCAATAAACTGATCTATCATTTAGATCCATGGGTAAGTAGTGAATTGTCAATATAGAAATGTACATCATTATAGCAATTCACAATACTCAGTAACTAAGAAAAGGCATGATGATTACTGAGATTAATCTGGTCTACCTCAGTGTTTCTCAACACTTCAGTCATAACACCTTTGGTAGGCCAAATGACACTTTTACAAGGGTTGCATAAAAATAATTTTATTGTTGGGGTCTCCACAACATGCAAAACTGTATCAAAGGGTTAAAAGGCTGAGAACTATTAGCTCACATCTTGGTCTCAGTTGCATATTTCATATAATTTTTATAAGAATAAAGAATTCATTCTGCATTAAGTTCCAAACAATAAGGTCAAACACTCTTGTGAAGGAAGAATATCCTTAATGTGGGTTGAAGTTTGCCTCTGCCCATGGTGTCTTTGTTTTGAATAACTTAATACTATTTCCTTCTGTACATGAACCACATTTTCTTTGTACATTCTTCAGTTGAGGAACATCTAGATTGTCTCTAGTTTCTGGCTATTATGCATAAAAATGCTCTGAGCAGAGTAGAAAAGTCTACTATGGAGATGGTGGAACCACCTATGAGTGGATCTTAAGGTAGAACTATTACTTTCTTTTCTTTCTTCATTTTTTTTGAAAACAAAACAAAACACCAAAAAGATTTCCAGAGTGATTTTATTAGTATGCACCAAAGGAAGCAATAGAAGCCTGTTCCCCTATCTCTATATCCTCTCCAACATGTATTATACTTCTAAGTTTTTGGTCTTCTGGATTCTGGTAGGTGTAAGCTGGTATCTCAGAGTCATTTTGATTTGAATTGAGCAGATGATTAAGAATGTTGAACATTTCTTTAAGTGCTTCTCAGCCATTAGAGATTTCTATGTTGAGAATCCTTTGTTAGCTTTGTACCACATGTTGTTATTAATCATTTTATTCATTTACATTTTAAATGATATCCCCCTTACTAGTTACCCCTTGACAACTCTCCAGCCCATCTCCCCTTTCCTCTCCCCTTTGCCTCTATGACGGTACTCCTCCACCCACTTACCCGCTCCTGTGTCACCTCTCCAGATTCCACCTATTCTGGGGCATCAAGCCTCCACAGGACCAGGGGCTCCCCTCCTATTGATGTCAGATATGTCCATACTCTGCTACATAATCCCTTATCTGGAGCCATGGCTCCCTCCATGTGTACTCTTTGGTTGGTGGTTTTGTCCCTGGGAGCTATGGTTGGTCCAGTTAGTTAATACTGTTCTTCTTATGGGGTTGCAATCCCCTTCATCTCCTTCAGTCTTTTCCCTAGCTCTTCCATTTGGATCTGCAGGCTCAGTCTGACAATTAGTTGTGAGTATATACCTCATCATTCATCAGGAGCTGATAGAACCTCTCAGGGAACAGCCATACCAGGCACCTCTCAGCAAGTAATTCTTGGTGTCAGTAATAGTGTAGAGGCTTGGTATCTGCCGAAAGGATAGGTCCCTAGGTAGGGCAGTTTCTGGATAGCCTTTCCTTTGGTCTCTGTTCCAAATTTTGTCATTGCCTTTCCTATGGACAAGAATATTTCTGGGTTAAAAATTTTGAGATACATTGGTAGCCCCATACCTCAACCAGGAGCCATGGATATCTACTGGAGATGATCTCTACAAGTTTTATATCCCCTTTGGTGGGTATTTCTGCTAAAGTCATTGGAGCCCTTCCAATTCCTGGTTTCTGTGTCTTTTTAGTGGCTATTCCCCATTCTCCATCCCCAACTGCCACATCTTACTATTCAACTTTCTGACCCTCTATACTTCTCACTGTGTCTTCCAATACTTGATCCTGCTCCCATTTTTCCTTCCCCTTCCTCTTTTCCTCTCTGGTCCCTCCTTCTGTCTAGCTCCTATGATTATTTTGTTCCCCATTCTTTGTAGGATTGAAGAATCTACACTTTGATCTTCCTTCTTCTTAAGCTCCATATGGTTTGTGGGTTGTATCATGGGTATTCTGAGCTTTTGGCCTAGTATTCACTGAATATCAGTGAATACTATATTCACTGAGTATCAGTGAATACATACCACATATATTCTTTTGTGTCTCGGTTACCTCATTCAGGATGTTTTCTAGTTCCATCCATTTTCCTGTGAATTTCATGAAGTCATTGTTTTTAATAGGTGAGTAGTACTCTGCTGTGTATCCCATGTTTTAGTTATGTTATTTGGTTTATTGGTGTCAAACTTTTTGAGCTCTTTATATATTTTGGTTATTAACCTTCTGTTATATGTAGGGTTAGTGTAGATCTTTTCCAAATATGTAGGCTGTAATGTTATTCTATTGATAGTGTCCTTTGCCTTATAGAATGTTTTAAGTTTCATTAGATCTCATTTATTAACTGTTGATCTTAGTACCTGAGCCATTGGTGTTCTTTTCATGAACTTGTCTCCTATACTGATGAGATCAAGGTTAATCCCAACTATTTGTTTCATTAGATTTAGCGTATATAGTTTTATGTTGAGATCTTTGATGCAAATGGAATTGAGTCTTGTACAGGGTGTTAAACATAGATCTATTAGCATTCTTCTACATACATACATACATACATACACACATGCATACATACACATACATACATAAAGGTAGACCTGCACCATTTGTTAAAGATGCTCTCCCTTTTATATTATAGGGGATACACGCCATTCTTAATGGTAGGTTTCATGCCCAACAGTACATGATCAACACAAAAATAACTCAAGGTCATTGTTGAAGATTCTTTTTCTCATGTTTTGTTGGAGAGTATTTTCTTTCTTTCTTTCTTTCTTTCTTTCTTTCTTTCTTTCTCTTTCTTCTTTCTCTCTTCCTTTCTTCCTTCCTTCCTTACATGTCCTTTGCATATATATTATGCTTTCATTTTTTGGTTTTATAGCATTTCTGTGTGTAAATAAGTATGTGTTTTTATGTCTATGTGTACTTCTCATGCTTTTAATTTTTAGCTTTTTTTCTTCTGTTTATTTGTTTGTTTGTTTGAGGTCTACCCTCAGCCTGAGCAAGGATCCTGAGGAAGAGGTGAATGTGAGTGGTAGGAGAATGACTTGGAGTCAGTGATGGATGCAAGCTAATAGCTCCATAATCTGCTTGAGCTAGGTCTCTCTTTCAGATCAAATCCCTGTCTTTTATTTACTAAAATTCCATAGGCACCTTCTTTAAAAAGTGTATATCAGTTTACTCATTTACCCCATAGGGTCTATGGGGGTGATTCTACCTGAGACTCTTAGCAGTGGGAGGTACAGATCCTGAAGAGACCACTCCCTATTGCCAGGCAGGACTTATAGTGGAGGGATAAGGGTATCAAACAACCTGCAAAACTTTTGACCCAATATGTGTCTTGCCTATAAGATATGCAAGTACAAAGATATACCAGAGACAAAGGGAATAGACAATCAATAACTACCCCAAATTGAGATCCATCCCATGGGCAAGAAACAATCTCTGACACTATTAGCGATGCTCTGTTATGCTTGCAGAAAGGAGCCTTGCATAATGGTCCTCTGAGAGGCTCCACCCAGCAGCCAAAGTAAAGAGAGGCATAGATCCACAGTGAAACATTAGATAGAGATCTCAGAGTCTTATGAAAGTTAGGGGAATGATTGAAGGACCAGATGAGGACAGGGATGTCACAGGGAGACCAAGAGAATCAACAAACTTGGACCCTTGGGGGCCCCCAGAAATTGAATCAACCACCAACCAAAGGGCAAACTCAGGCTGGAAGTAGTACACCTGCATATATGTAACAGATGTGTAGCTTGATCTTCATTCAGGTATCCCAACAAGCAAAATGGGAACTTTCCTTGACTCTGTTGCTTGCCCATATGCCTGTTTCCCTAGGTGGGCTGCATTGTCTTGCCTCAGTGAGAGGAAAGGATTTACCTAGTGCTACAGTGACTTTATATGCCAGGGGTGAGGAGGGAATGGAAGGGGAAGGGTATGGGAGTAAGTGGGAGGGATGAGGGGTGGAGACAAAGATGGAGGAGTGGGTGGTTGGGGTTTGAAAGGCATCTTGGAAGTATTATATGTATTTTGAGTAAGGAAGAACTATGTGAGGGGGTACTGGGAGGAAAGGGGGGCTCTTTCTCTCCTTACTGGGTTCCCATCTGATGCAGATTCATGTGAGACTTGTGCATACCTCCATGAACTCTGATAAATTCATACTTAGGTTGAAGGCATATGTATATTACATTTAACACACTGGTATTAACAATATATTTACTTTTTAAGTTCTTCTGCAAATAATATATATAATAATTAATGTTTATTTAAGCTTATTTTTTGGAGTTATCTTTGATTTGTTTATTTTTATCTTATTGTGTTGAGTTTAACTGTAGTTGTCAAAATATTACCATTAAGAAAAAAAAAGAAAAACAAGAAATGACCAGACACATAATATAAATGAAAAACATAATTTATTTTTCTCAAGGAACTATAGAAATTTTATGGGAAATTTTATATACTTTACATTTCAAATGTTATCCCCTTTCCTGCTTTCCCCTCTGAAAAGCCCCCTATCCCATCCTTCCTCTCCCTGGTTCTATGAGGGTGCTCCCCCACCCATCCACCCACTCTTGCCTCCTTTCCCTAGCATTCCCTTACACTGGGGTATTAAGCCTTCACAGCACCAAGGGCCTCTTCTCCCATCGATGTCCAACAAGGCCATCCTTGGATGCATATGTGGCTGGAGCCAAAGACTACTCCATGTGTACACTTTGGTTGGTGGTTTAGTCCTTGTGAGCTCTGCGGGGGAATGGGGAGTGTCTTGTTGGTTGATATTGTTGTTCTACGGGTTGCAAACCCCTTCATCTCCTTTAATCCTTTCTCCAACTCCTCCATTGAGGACCACATGCTCAGTCCAGTGGTTTGCTGTGAGCATCCGCCTCTGTATTTGTCAGGTTCTGGCAGAGCCTCTCGGGTGACAGCTATATCAGGTTCCTGTCAGCAACCACTTCTTGTCATCAGCAATAGTGTCTGGGTTTGGTATCTGAATATGGGATGGATCCCCTGGTGGGGCAGTCTCTGGATGGCCTTAACTGCATTTTATTTATACTTATAGATGTTTGTGTAAATGTACTTATGTGAGCTATTCATGAGGACAGGTGCCTACCATAATTATCATCAGAGATACTTCACCAAGCAACTGAAGGAAAAACATACAGAGACTCACAGGCAAACAGTAGTCAGTGCTTGGGGAATACAGCAGTAAAAGGAGAGGAAGGACTAGAGGAACCAGAGGGCTAAAGGACACCACAAAAATCCTAGGGACTCACCTGGCTCCATAGGTATCAACAGAGACTGAACCAACCTGCGTAGGACTGATTTAGGACATCTGCACATGTTCTTTTTTTAGTCTCTCAAAAATTCAAACAAATAAGCAATAAAAATCAAAAGCAACAATATAAAATATTAGTATAAAGCAAAATGTCCACAATAAATTATTTAGTTCATTTCTGTAATTGAGTTTCCCATAGCAATGGAATTTATCCTAAAGAGAAGTTCACGTAACCTATGAAAGTCCAATGAAGAAAACTGATTTTCTTGTTCCTGGTGGTTATTAATAGCAAAAAAACCCCTTTTTGGTTGGGGTAAGAATTACTGTTCTTGAGCCATTCTCTGTGGAAAGATTTCAGTTGGTTTGAACCTGTGTAGGCCTTGTGACCAAAGACAGAGTTTCAATGAGTTTCTATGTGTATCAGTCTTGATAGGTATGAATTGTCTGTTTTTCCTTGATATTATCCACGAACTCTAGCTATTATCATCTTTCTGCTTCCTCTTCTGCATTGATTTCTGAGAGATGGTTGTGATAAAGACATCTTATTTAGGACTGCATGCTTTATTTTTTTCCTGTCTTCACAATGCCCAGGTTTTAGTTTCTGTATTATTTTTGATCTACTAAAAGAAACTTTGTTGATGGTGGCTGAGCAATGAGCTTATCTATAGGCATAGCAAAATGTCATTAGGAATCATTTTATTGCTATGTTCTAATAGCAAAATATGATAGTATCTTTTTTCCCTAGTTCATTGACTTAGTTTCAGGTTTCATATTCTTAGTCACATTACTAGTGTCACATATGGATTCCATTTCACAAAGTGGATCCTAAATGCAATAAAATGTGGCTAATTTCTCTCATTATATTTGACTTTGTTCCTGCAATATATCCCATGAGCAGATCTCTGTTGGAGGTTCCTGTGTTTGAAACTGGGTGATAGTGATGATGACTTTCCTCCTCATGTAGGCAATAAAGTACATCTAAGTATCATGAATGCTAGTCAGTAGATGTGAAATTTCTGTTTGGGCACCAGTTAACATTATTCATATTTTATAATGTAACTTGTCTCTTCAGCAACATGGACTTATGCTTATGGAGAGTAACCAATATTTTTAGCAATAGACTGTGATGTTGTACGGTTAGGGAACCTATGGGGTGCTTTGGCCAATGATTCAAGAAAAAATAAGACCCCTGGCACTGGAGGTGTTAATTGATGCCATGTCTCATTCTGTCATTTTCCATTAGATGAAGACTCCACTTAGATTCTATTATATCCATATGTGTTAGGAGTTTTCTACAGCAGTAATTCTATGTGGCTTTTTAAGAGGTATTACTGTTAGTTGTCACTCTCCATATATCTCCTTCACACTGCCATTCCTATGTCTTCCCTATTGAATCATTGACTTTCAGCTTTCACCTTATCTCATTACAACACTGTACTGTGCTTTCCATTCCTTGGATGATCCTCTCTTTCCCTTACTAGTAACAAAACTAATAGCAATTTGAATTGAATCACATATCTACAATTTAAAAGTAAAATCCACATATAAGATAATATTTGCATTTCAGGGTCTTGAGTTACCTCATTCAGGATGATTGTTTTCTGCTCCATTCATTTTACTTTCAAATTTCATTTTTCTTATAGCTGAATAATATTCTAATACATATGTGTGCCATGTCTTAATTATCCATTAATCCTTTGAGGGATATCTACACAATTTCCAATTCCTGAGTAAAGCATTAATGAACAAAGAAGATAAAGAATATAAACAAGAATATATGTTTTTTCAGATGATTCACTAATTTTTTGAGATTTGAAAGAGATTCCTAGTACATAAATGAAAAAGTTGAATATGTAAAATGGTGAAAATAAATTTGTTTACAATTGAGCTACTGCTTTTCTTTGATGTGAAGATATTTGTATAATCTGCATTTATTAGTTATTTCATTTTATTAGATTTTTTAATATGTTTGTTTTTTTTAAGTGAGATAAAGGTACTTCTTAGAGCATATTTATAGTATATGTCCTACCACCCAGTCAAAAATCCTATACATGCAGCTATGGCTAAGATATACATTATATTACTTCAGATTAGCGTGCAAGTTTTTCATTTCCCTTATACATCCCATAGATCATTTAGTACTAGTCTCTGTTCAAGAAGCACATGATAAATATTGACTTGTTATACGAATCAGCGTTCTCTACCTATGTAAGCACAGTGCCTTATTTCTAATAAATTGTCACTCTGTTTTGTATAAGATTTCTTGTCTACCTAGTGGGGCACACACCCTTGTAATGTCAGAGGCAGTGTCTCATTTCTAAGAGCAGCAAGACATACTGTGCACAGAAATCGTGCCCTGCAAAGATGAAGACATAATGAGAGCAGGGTAATGAGCAGAATAACAGTGTGCCAACACAAGACAAATTTTCTTCCCTTGGAAGCAATGCCTACAGAGAATACAAATGAGAAAACACAATACTTCAAACTGCTTGGCTGGGATGTATTTTCTTATCGAGCAATACATTTCTTATCATGATGGAAAAGATAATGGATCCCTGGCTAACGCTGATAAGTTAAGAGTAATAATGTGATGCAGTAAACATTAATACATCATCCTTTGCTGAGTCACAAATGGAAATAAGATAACAAAAGAGCAAAGTGTAAAAATAAAACTGTATGCCCTTCATATAAAACAGACCAAAGAGAACTAAATGATGACAATTGGTCATCAATTAAAAGAGATTCAAAATCAACTTCACAGATTTTGAAACCACAAGTGAAAATTCTATTTCTTGCTTAAAACAACAGGCTGATTATTTAAAGCCAATAAAAACAGTTTAGTCAACAAAAGAAAAATATGGGTAGTATGGTGTCCAATAGTAAGCTGAAAAGTAATGCAGAAATTTTCATTATCAAAGAAAATGATTCAGTAATTATTTATTAAAATAATGTTCTATTTATAAATATCAGTGGTGATCTTAAAATGTTCTAATATGAAGAGTTTAGAGAAATTTTGGGGTGTTGTTAATGAGAAAGTATCAACATTGCTAATATTCACTGAACCTACATGGAGTAATCTCCATTGGAGTCAAGAAAGCTATATACTTGGCATTTAACACCCAATCTGAGAAGTCATTACCAAATCCTGTCATCTCATTTGGCTCTTTATGGTGTCAACCAGTTCATATTCAGATTCTTTGTTTTGTTTTGTTTTTGAATTATCTTTGATTACTGAAAATAGATTATTTATATTATTTTAGATTATGTTAGACATCTTGAATCCCAACACTTGGGAGGCAGAGGCAGGCAGATATCTGAGTTGAAGGCTAGCTAGTATATAAATACAGAGTGAGTCCCATAACATCCAAGGCTACATAGAGGAAACCCTGCTGAAAACAAAACAAAACAAACAAAACAAAACCAAAAAACAACAGGCTTCTAGAACAAAAAACCTAACATGACAAAATAAACTTTAAGAGAAAACAAAAACATCACTTTGAGGCTGGACAGTGCAAACTAACAGGAAGTAAAGAGTCTCAAGAATAGGCACAAAAATCAGAGACTCACTCATCCTCACCTTTAAGAGTCATGTAAGAAAATTCTTAAATAATCTAATTTGTCTCTACTAGTAAATTATACAGATCCTTGTTCAATTCATTTTGAAATGAAGTTAACTTCAATCCTGTGACATGGGAAAACATTAAAATATCAATAGTATCGATGTAGGATATTTCATGGAAAACAAGACAACTAATGAAAGCAAAATTACACCAACCATAAAATTTATTGTATTAGTGTCCAAAGGCCCTTAGAATGATAAATGAGAACATGAAGCCCTCATACAGCAGAACAGAATGACATAAAAAATTACCAGGACACTGGATGTGAATGGAGCTCCATACTGAAGAATTTTGCTAAGGAAGAATTAAAGATCCTAGCACCACTAATAGGACATGCTCTGAAGATTACTGAGACAGGAATAATATTTTCTATATAGGAAGAATGTTAAGACTATGTCTACACCAGCATGACCTTCAATCATGGACTTTCTCATTTCCGAGGAGTTTTCTACGAATCTCAAAAGAAATCCCAACTTTTGCTTGTATAGCTCCCCATACAATCAGTGAAAATTCAATCTTACCTTGTTGGCTAAAATATTTTTAAAATTAATTTAGTTATTTACTTTATATCCTATCCTCAGTTTTGCCTTCTTCATTTCCTCCCAGTCTGCTCTCTACCCTTGACCTTCTCTTCCTCTGTTTCTTTTCAGAAACTAGGTAGCCACCCATGGATAGCAACTAGCCCTGGCATATCATTACCATAAAACTATGCATACCTTTGCCTACTAAGGCTAGAAGAGGCTGCCTAGTAGAAGTAACCCTGGTCCTGAAAGGACTGGATCCAGTTTTGTAGGAGAGTACCAGAATAGAGCAGAGAAATGGTGGGGTCGTGATTGAGGAATAGGTGGGGTG
Source organism: Apodemus agrarius (assembly GCA_964023405.1). NCBI lineage: Eukaryota > Metazoa > Chordata > Mammalia > Rodentia > Muridae > Apodemus > Apodemus agrarius. The sequence continues at coordinate 70,684,173 of OZ030020.1, forward strand.
TGGGGTGGGGTGGAAGAGGACATATGGGACATATGGTTGGGGGGAACTGGGAAAGGGGAAAGCCTTCGGAATGTAAACAAAGAATATAGAAAATAAAAAAGAAGTAAATATTCTTAAATGCAAGCAATAAAGTCAGAGACAGTCACTACTACCACTGCTAGTAGTCCCATATGAAGACACAGCTGCACAGATGTTACATATAGGCAAGGTCACATCTCATGCATGCTCCTGGTTGGTGGTTCAGTATCTGTCCATATGGGCCCAGATTAGTTGATTCTGTGGGTTTTCTTGTGGTGTCGTAGCCCCTCTGGCTCCTACAACCTTTCTCTTCCCTCTTCCACAGGATTCCCTAATCTCTGCCTAATGTTTGGCTGTGAGTCTCTGCGTCTATTTCCATCAGTTTCTGAGTGGAGTCTCACTGACAAAAATTATCCTAGGCTTCTGTCTGGAAGTAGGGGAGAAGATCATTAACAGTGTCAGGCATAGACTCCTTCTCATGGCACTGTTGTTCTGCTGGACTAGTCAGGGCTTGGCAACTCTGCCAATTTCCTCTCCATCATTTTCCCTGTGCATTTCATAGGCAGAACAAATTATAGGTCACAAGTTTTGTGTCTTGGTTGGTGTTCCAATCCTTCCACTGGAAGTCTTGCCTGGTTGCAGGATCTATCCTGGTCACGTTCTATATTCCCAATTGCTAGGAGTCTTAGAAAAAGTCAACCTCATAGATTTTTAAGAGATTCCATTTCACTTGGTTTCAAGCTCATCCAAGAGATGGTCTTCCACCATTCCAGTTGTCTTTCCCATTACTCTCTCCCTCTGTTCTCTCTGCATTTGATCCCTCCTGTGCTAATCACCATTCCCCCTACACAGTCCCCCTCCCCTTATCTAGAGAAAAGGATATTCTCATGTAACTACAGAAGCCACACAAACCAGTCTACATAGCTAAAGACAGTAAATTATGGCTTCCTCTTCAGAAACCCACAATCATGCTTTCAGGTTAATGTTGCTCTTTCCTTATTCTTCTCCCCTTCTATAAGCCCCTCCTCTCAAAACCTATATTAAAATGTTTTTTAATAAACACTAACTCTGATTTATACTGGCTTGTCCTGAAATTTGTTTTGTTTTGTTTTGTTTTGCTTTGTGGAGGTGTCAAGAGTGTGGGCTTATCAGCTTACATCAATGTGAAGTAACTGAAAATTGGATGAATTCTCATAGAGTCACCATCATAGAAAATTTAGTTGTAATATCATTTTATTTATTTTGTCAAATCAAGTCTAACTGTATGCTGGACATTTTATATATTTTTTAGTATATTTAACATTTTACATATTTTTGAGTTTTAATTACCTAGGGGTTGATGGTGGATTAATTCAATAACCCAATTACAAGTCTCTAAGCCATTCAACTTCACTACAATTAAATATTTATATTAGAAAGTTCATTAAGAAACATGCCCTATGGTAATTTAAATGCACTTACACAATTATAAATTGCTTAATTATGCCTTAGTCATATATACACAATTTAATATTTGAAAATTTATATTATATGTCTATTTATTTAGTTTTATACTTATGTAATATACCTTGTACAAGGAAGGCTACACTTTGTCCTGTAAAGCAGTAAGATGATATTCTTCAAAATTATTTTAGTTATACTAAAAAATAAACTCATAACTATAAGAAAATATTTGTTTGGTTAATATTTAAATGAAATGGCCAGGTGGTGGTGGCGCACGCCTTTAATCCCAGCACTTGGGAGGCAAAGGCAGGCAGATTTCTGAGTTCGAGGCCAGCCTGGTCTACAGAGTGAGTTCCAGGATAGCCAGGGCTATACACAGAAACCCTGTCTCAAAAAAATATTTAAATGAAATGAACAATTTAAATATCTTAGCATAATTTCTGTTAAGAGCAATAAATATTGGAACCAGCAAGATAGCTCAAGAGCTTAAGGTGCTTAAGCCTGAAGATGTAAGTACACAATGAGAATATTGAGTTTCTGAAAACAATACTGGCAAGTCAAGTAAATATTAAAAGAAAGAAACAACAGTGACAGCTTCTTTCTTTCTTTTCTTTATTGGATATATTCTATATTTACATTTCATTTCTTTTTTTCTGGTTCTCCGCCTCCCAAAGTTCCCACATGCCCTTTTCCCTCCCCCTGCTCCCTCATCTACCCTTTCCACTTCCCTGTTCTGGTATTCCCTTACACTAATGCTTTGATCCTTTCCATCACCACTGTGCACTCCTTTCATCTTGTAGGACATCATTTGGTATGTGAATTGTGTCTTTGGTGTCCCAAGATTCTAGGCTAATATCCACTTATCAGTGAGTGCATACCATGGGTATTCTTTTGAGACTGGCTTACCTCACTTAGTATGATGTTCTCCAGCTCCATCCATTTCTCTAAGAATTTCATGAATTCATTGTTTCTAATGGCTGAATAGTATTCCATTGTGTATATATACCACATTTTTTGTATCCATTCCTCCGTTGAAGGACATCTGGGTTCTTTCCAGCTTCTGGCTATAAGTAAGGCTGCTATGAACATAGTGGAGCATGTATCCTTATTGCATGCTGGGGAATCTTCTGGGTATATTCCCAGGACTGGTATGGCTGGTTCCTCTGGAAGTATCATGTCCAGTTTTCTGAGGAACTGCCAGACTGATTTCCAGAGTGGTTGTACCAGCTTGCAGTCCCACCAGCAGTGGAGGAGTGGTCCTCTTTCTCCACATCCTCGCCAACACCTGATGTCTCCTGAGTTTTTAATGTTAGCCATTCTGACTGGTGTGAGGTGAAATCTCCGGGTTGTTTTGATTTGCATTTCTCTAATGACTAATGATGTTGAACATTTTGTAAGGTGTTTCTCAGCCATCCGAATTTCTTCAGATGAAAAGTCTTTGTTTAGGTCTGTACCCCATTTTTGGATAGGGTTATTTGGTTTTCTGGGGTCTAAATTCTTGAGTTCTTTGTATACATTGTATATTAGCCCTCTGTCAGGTGTGGGGTTAGTGAAGGTATTTTCCCAATTTGTTGGTTGCCAATTTGTCCTTTTGAGAGCGTCTTTTGCCTTACAGAAACTGTAATTTTATGAGGTCCTATTTGTCTATTCTTGATCTTAGAGCATAAGCAATTGGTGTTCTGTTCAGGAATTTTCCTCCTGAGCCAATGTCCTCAAGTGTCTTCCCCAGTTTCTTTTCTATTAGTTTTAGTGTGTCTGATTTTATATGGAGGTCCTTGATCTACTTGGAATTGAGCTTAATGCAAGGAGATAAGAGTGGATCAATTCTCATTCTTCTGCACGTTGACCTCCAGTTGAGCCAGCACCATTTGTTGAAAAGGCTATCTTTTTTCCACTGGATGTTTTCAGCTCCTTTGTTAAAGATCAATTGGCCATAGATGTGTGGGTTCAATTCTGGGTCTTCAATCCTATTCCATTGATCCAAGTCCCTGTCACTGTACCAATACCATGCAGTTTTTAACACTACTGCTGTGTAGTATTGCTTGAGGTCTGGAATATTGATTCCCCCAGAAGTTCTTTTACTGTTGATGATAGTTTAAGCTATCCTGGGTTTTTTGTTATTCCAGATAAATTTGAGAATTGCTCTTTCTAAATCTATGAAGAACTGAGTTTGGATTTTGATGGGGATTGCGTTGAATCTGTATATTGCTTTTGGCAAGATTGCCATTTTAACTATATTAATCCTGCCAACCCACTAGCATGGAAGATTTTTCCATTTTCTGAGGTCTTCTTTAATTTCCTTCTTCAGTGACCTTAAGTTTTTGTCATATAAATCTTTCACTTGTTTTGTTAGAGTCACACCAAGATACTTTATATTCTTTGTGGCTATTGTGAATGGTGTCATTTCTCTAGTTTCTTTCTCGGCCTGCTTATCCTTTGAGTATAGGAAGGCTGCTTATTTGCTTGAGGTGATTTTATAACCAGCCACTTTGCTGAAGTTGTTTATCAGCTGTAGGAGTTCTCTGGTGGAGTTTTTTGGGTCACTTAAGTATACTATCATATCATCTGCAAATAGTGATAGTTTGACTTCTTCCTTTCCAATTTGTACCCCTTTGACTTCCTTATGTTGTTTAATTGCTCTCGCTAGAACTTCAAGTACTATATTGAAAAGATATGGAGAGAGAGGACAGCCTTGTCTAGTCCCTGATTTTAGTGGGATTGCTTCAAGTTTTTCTCCATACTGGTTTGCTGTATATTGCTTTGACTATATTTAGGTATGGGCCTTGAATTCCTGTTCTTTTCAAGACCAGTTGAAACAACTAGCCTCATGGGACTGAACTAGTTTCTTGCACTTTCTGCTCACAACTGCCCATTGTTGGGATAGTTAGACTGCAGGTTATAAGTCAGTACAATAAATTCCCTTAAAAAGACATTCCATAATTTGTGACTCTAGTGAACACTGACTAATGTAGAATGACTGAATTTTAAACAATAATAATTTGTTATTTGTCTATATTGTAAAAATATTTAAGTGTGTTCGATCTTTTCTATTTATAGTTTTTCTTTCAACCATCTGAGATCATAACACCATCACCTCAAGCTAATTCATAGGCAATTTTAAATTGAAGGTTAATTGTCAGTGAAAGTTATCAACATAATCATGGGAAGCACAGGGAGGGAGGGAGGGAACAGGATAAGAGAGGGCAGTGGGAGGAGAAAATGGGGACAGAATCAGGAATGGGAGAGAATGGACATAAGCCCAGAGCACTGGAAGAATAAACGGAAATATGCAGCTGCCAGATTCAGAGGTACAGGGAACCTCTTACAAGTTCAGGGGACCTGGGATGAAGGAGGCTTCCAGGACAAAGTGTGGATGACCTGAGTTGAAATGCCCAACAGTGGGAGTATGGAGCCTGAAGAAACCACCAACACAGTAGATCAATGAAGACATCCACACACCTTCAAAATTTTCAACCCCAAATTGTTCTTGTCTAAAATAAATGAAGGACAAAATAGAGCAGATACAGAGGGAATGGGCCAACTTGGTATCAATCCCATGGGCAGGAATCTAACACTGACATTGATGCTATGTTGCTCTTGAGGCTACGAACCTAGCATGGCTGCTTGCTGAGAGCCTCTATTAGCAACTGACTGAGAGAGATGCAGATACAGTCAAGCATTGTACTGAGATTAGGAACTCTAGGGAAGAGTTAGGGGAAGGATTCAAGGAGCAGAAAGGGATGGCAATCCCATAGGAAGACCAACATTGTCCACGAATCTGGAACTCCGGGAGCTCCCAGAGACTAAACCACCAACCATATAACATATATTGGCTAATCTATCACCCCTAACACATTTGTGCCAGAGGACTGCCTTGTTTAGCCTCAATAGGAGAGGATGAGCCTAATTCTATAGAGATTTGGTACCCCAAAATGGGGACAAGCCACGGGGAGAAAGGGGGCTTTCAGAGATGAAGGGGTAGATGGGATAGGTAGAAGTACTCTGCAAGAGGAGACTGGGGAGGGAGACAACATTTAACATGTAAATAAATAACATAATTAATAAAACAAAAATGCATCACAAGAGAAGAAAATGTCATGATTGCATCCACAAATGAAAGCTGCTTTCACCAATTTCATTTTCACTTTCTTGACATATTCTGCTTGTTACTTTATTGTTCTCTAGTTATTGTGCCATGAGATGTAGGAGACCTTTATATATGGGTTTCTTTGTCTTGAGTCTGTGTAAATGTTTCACACAATAGATTTTACTTAAACACATCATACTTAAATCCAAATTTTTGTATGATTAAATCTCATTAAAGCTTATTCTAGACTAAATTCACTCAATAAAAATGATAAAGATATATCTGAAATATAAAAAAATGTGTATTCTGTCATTAACCCCAGCACTTGGGAGGCAGAGGCATGCAGACTTCTGAGTTCAAGGCCAGCCTGATCTACAGAGATAGTTCCAGAACAGCCAGGGCTACACAGATAAACCTTGTCTTAAAAACAAAAAAGAAAAGAAAAGAAAAGAGAAGAGAAGAGAAGAGAAGAGAAGAGAAGAGAAGAGAAGAGAAGAGAAGAGAAGAAGGAAGGAAGGAAGGAAGGAAGGAAGGAAGGAAGGAAGGAAGGAAGTTAGGAAGGAAGGAAGGAAGGAAGGAAGTTAGGAAGGAAGGAAGGAAGGAAGAAGAAGAAGAAGAAGAAGAAGAAGAAGAAGAAGAAGAAGAAGAAGAAGAAGAAGAAGAAGAAAGAAAAATAATGTGCATTATGAGGAAATGCCTGGCACTGTTCTGAGGACTGCATTTTAAGTAACTACACAAACACAGAATTGGTGTCTTTCTTGTCTTTAAATCATTTTTTTTTGTCTTTTATTCTAACCTGAGGAAGATGCCAACTATCTGCTTTCTAGCCATGTACTCATTTATTATATAAAACATTTCATTTTCATTCTCACAAAGTAAAACCTCTAATATTCTCACACTATAAACACCTTGCTGTTGCCTATTACATTTTCCTAAGTTACATAAACAAAAAATGACTTGAAATTTTCTTTTGCAATTATGATGAATAATCATAAGTGAGTCGATGTGTTTTAAGGATAGTGATGCTTTTGTATACATTATATCCAAACATTTCCCCAAGAAAACACATTTTATATTTGAAACTTTCAAGATATTATCTAGCATGGTTCTAGATGGATATATGATTTATAAATCACTATCTATTTAAACTTTACAGAACACCCTAAACTTACAATTTTAGAATAAATGACACACACACACACACACACACACACACACACACACACACAAACACAAAAACATATATGCCTGTGAAACTCCATTCCTTTATATAAGTGAAACACTAAATATTTGGAAAAAGACTAACAACAAACAATAGTGATAACCTAATAATGAGGGAAGACATTATTTTAGATGTGTCAAAAGTGTAAACATTTATTAATATGGAACATCAGAACATATGTTAGAATCAGCTGCACAAAAAAATGAAACTTTGCAAAGAAATGAAGCTTCAGCATTGTAGTTTTTTTTAATTTTGTGATTAAAGATTTCTGACTAAATTCTAGAGTTTTGGTTTGTGTTTAAGTTTTTGGAGACCAAAGTATGACTGTATTGAAAGTTTAAACATTTATACATGGTTCTGCAAGCTCTGACTTGTTCACTTAGAAGATTATACTCTTTCCATATA